>OY283139.1:83143727-84541227 GCA_958299785.1 Medicago lupulina
TTGGGTGTTTCAATTCATTCTGATATTGACTTGGGTGTTTTTTTTTTCTTTCTTTTTTATTTGACTTGGATTGAATTGAACTCAAGTATCATGTTTTTGTCCTTTAAGATCAAATTCTAAGGATAGTTTTTTTTGTTGCAGGATTCATTTGTTAGTGAGGCTAATCATGGACAACCTTCTAGACAAGGTGATATTGAAATGGGATTGCAGGATCAAAGAAGCAATTCTGATATGGGAATGGAAGCTTTTAATAAACAGGTCAACTATGTGTTTTCTGCTTAGTTAATTTTAATCTTTTATGAAGTATAGATATACCTCGGATTAGGCGTGTCTTGGTGTCAGATGCGTATTGTGTTCGACACAGACACGACACATATGATTACATTGAGTTATGTCATTTTTTCAAATTATAATCGGTGTCAATGTGTTTGTGTCTGAGTTTGTGCTTCATAGGATTTCTGCCGAAATTTGATTTTGTAAAATTGATTCTAGTTAAAATTGAGTTGAATGTTAGGTGGTTTGTTTTTATATACATTCACGTATAAGTGAATTGAACAATACATTTGAGTGTAACAATCACTTTTGGAGTTAAAAGCTACAAATTCTAGCTTCAAGTTAGAATCAATTCTAGACTAGAGACAAAATCAATTCCAATGGAAATCACTCAAACATGTTAAAGTCAACTGTGTGTGTCCGGAATCACTTTTGACTCCCTCCACCGTGAAACCAAACATACATGGCATAATGAAACTGAGAAGTTTTGATGCTTCAAGCTATTTTTGTTCAGTATGTCAATCAAATATCCTAAGTTTACTGGTATTTTTTAATTTTGTTATTAGATCCAAGATGCTGATAAACAAATTGAGAAGGTGTCCGCGCTACTTCAAAAGCTAAAGGTACCCATTTAGTTCATCATATATTGTAGCAGCAATGTCTCCTTATAACCGTTTTGTTTTTGACAAACTTATAACCGTTACTAAATGCACTTTTTGCAGGAAGCTAATGAGGAATCAAAAGCTGTTACAAAAGCATCTGCCATGAAAGGTATTGCTTGCTACAATGCAATGTCTGTAATTCTTTTAGTTGAAAATACTTCAAATTGTTTATTACTCATAAGATTTTGCTGTTACTGGTTACTGAATCATGACAATTATCTTGCTAGCAACAGTGACACGTGGATTAAATATTTCACATTTATTTTGTTTGAATGTGTCACCTTTTCCATCAAGACATCACATCTATGTGACATTTAGTGTTCTTTGTATGACTAACGAATCTCTTACATCATTCTCAGCTATCAAAAAGAGGATGGAGAAGGATATTGATGAAGTTGGAAAGATTGCACATGGGGTCAAAGCAAAAATTGAAGCTATCAACAGAGAAGTAACGTGATGCTAACTGAATATTGTTTTAGCATATGTCAGTTGTTATATAGATTTCAAATACGGATAAAAAATAGTTAACCAGGATATGTTTTATGCAGAATCTAAACAATAGACAAAAGCCTGGCTGTGAGAAGGGAACCGGTATTGACAGAGCAAGAATGAATATGACAAAGTAAATTTACAGTGCATATCTTTATTAGGATACGTGATAAAAACAATTTAAGAAGCTGAAATATCTACTTTTCCTTGAAATTGCAGTTCCTTGACTAAAAAGTTCAGGGATCTCATGACAGAGTTCCAGGTATGTTGGTCTAAAACACCTAACACTGGAAGCTGTTTTTCCAAGTTTATGTCAATCTTCTCATCAATGTGTATGTTATGTTGCAGACTCTCAGACAAAGAATACAAGATGAATATCGTGAGGTTGTGGAGAGAAGAGTTATTACAGGTATGAGCTTTTTAGCCCCTTGATAAAGTTAACTGTGTTGCACTACGATAGTACTACAGTTATTTTTGCCTAGTAGGTATAAAGCCATCATGTCCTTGTGTTTATAACTTTGTGATTGTTTGATTTGATTCTTCAGTTACGGGAACTAGACCAGATGATGAGGTGAGTTTGATTCATGAATTTGTTACGTGAGATGAAATATCTGCTATGAATAAGTTTTGGTTTAATTGGCTGTTTCATGACTATGTTAGACGATTGACCACCTGATAGAAACTGGAAACAGTGAGCAAATCTTCCAGCAGGCAATTCTTGAAGCAGGCCGAGGACAGGTACTTGATTTATTATCTTCTATTTGACCGTATTTTTTAATTGGCTGTTTCAGATATTATGACTTCTTCTCAATTTGTCTCTTCTTCAAACATAACCATATATAGATAAGTGATTTTTCATATTTTCATCTCATGGACGAGATATTGGTGTGGTGAGCGAATGTTAGCGTGTTGTTTCTTGAGCTTAAAGGAGGAATATCTTATGCTTTATTCATTTTTTTTCTTAGTAGGAGGAAAAAAAACTGTAATGCGAATTAGAAGTTTCTCCAAAATTATTTTATGTTTTGAAACACATCTGCAATTACAAATGCAGTTACGATTTTTTCGTTTTCTTGTGAAAAATCGAAATCTCCTTCATTTAAAAGTTTAATTCAGAAAATTTGGATTGTTGCAGGTTGTGAGCACTGTAGAAGAAATTCAGGAGAGACATGATGCTGTCAAAGAAATTGAGAAAAAACTTCTTGATTTACATCAGGTTTACTTGCAAGAAAATCTTGGTCTTCAATATAAATTTAGTTGACAATGGTAACATTCGTAATAATATGTCTAATCCTATTTTATTATTTTTCAGATTTACCTTGACATGGCAGTCTTAGTTGATGCTCAAGGAGAAATTTTAGACAACATCGAAAGCCAGGTTTGTTTGTCTTTGCTCATCCTTGATTTTTCTGTATATATATATGTTTGTATGTAGAATGTAGCGCATGTTTAGTTCAATTTGCGTTAATAAGAGGCTTGTTCAGGTCAACAATGCAGTCGATCATGTCCAGAGAGGGACAACTGCACTTCAAAGTGCTAAGAAACTCCAGAAGAATTCTCGAAAATGGATGTGCATTGCCATCATCATCCTGTTAATAATAGTAGCTATCATAGTTGTTGGCGTTCTCAAACCTTGGAAGAATTCTTAGTCCCCTTGTCCATATATATAAGAATTGTGTTGGTTGGGAAAGCATTTGCATGCGTCGGCGGGAACATCTTAGAGCAGGATTGATTTTTAAGACTTTTACTTGTTTGTATGATGCTTGATTTGTGTGTGTGATTGTCTTTTGACTTGCTAATACATCGGTGTGTCTCTGTCTGACAATATATGAAAATTCTTATTCTTTGTAGCCTTAAAAAGTTTATCAGGGCTTCTTATTTCCTTGTACCATTCTAAAGCTGGTTTTGTTGCCATTTGCTTGTGACATATTGCATTAATGTTTTCTTCTAAAGAAACTAACTTTTTTTCTCTCATTTTGTTTCTCTGTATATGTTTTTTCGTTTGTTTTGCCAACCTGTCAGTTTCTATTCCCACCCCCAACATGTTTCTGGAAGTATAATTACAAGGAAGAAAAAAAACACCGTTTTATGCCTTCTAGAAGTATAATTCCGGACAAAAACACGGTTTTTTCGTCCGAAAGCATACTTCCAGACAGTTAGGTAGGTTCCCAAAAAAGAAAACAAGTTATCCAACAATCTTAACTCGTGAACTCCAATGTAAGGCTATTTTATTATAATCCCTGTTTCTTTAATTTCTTCAGTATATGATATTAATATTGATATTTTGAGAATAAATTTTTTTAAATAATCTCGTGTGTATATATAGCACAATTAAAAAATTCAAAGGAGGTGTGATCAAAGAAAAAAAGAAAAGATTTCCAATCTATTTTGTCCATACGTCAATTGCTACCTTTTCTTTTATTGTCCTTTGAGGAAGATTTTCAACTACTATAGTCCCTCATATTTTTCATCTTAATTAGGATAGACTTATATTATATGTTAAAGAATAATTATTATTTTACACATTATTTGCACGCTACATTGATTGAGTATTTGTGATTATGTTAGTTCTATAAAAAAACAAATTCTTATATATATATATATATATATATAGGGAGGGAAAGAGAGATTGGTTGAAAATGATTTTAAAGAAAGTTATTATAAACGAAAGTGAGTGTGATCCTCCTATAGATTGCTTAGAACAGCTTCAGCTAGGGTTCTTACAGTGTTTTTAGGGGTTCATAGAGTTTGCCATGGAAAACAATGCATCCAAAGTGAAAAATCAGTTATTGTACAAACACTCAAATTTTAGCTTTATGTAAAAAAAAGATTTTTAGGCCCACTATTAGTTATAAGCTCATTAGTAATTGGTGAAGAAGTATACCATTCATTGAAAATATGCAAGTTCTATATGATTTAGTGAACTTCATTTGAATTTCAACCGATAAAAGTGTGTATTGAAAAGACGTGTTAGAGAATGTGCTGCCAGCACTATTCTTTATAACCGAAAAGGATAGTGGAGAATTAGAAAGTGGTCTGGGTGGTTTTGGGCTGAATTGAGAAGTTGATTCTCCCTTAAAATTGACTTATCTCTTTTACTATTGTTTTACTGCTCATCATCATCTTGTGAGGAGCATTGTTCCAACCATTTTGATTTTTTAGTTCCTTTCAGTTTATTTTCCAGTTTACAGAGTAATACACAAACATTTTCCTCTATCTGTTCTGGTTACTGTTAGTTTTGTTGAAAGGAAAAACAGTAACTAAGCCCACTTTTAAGTAACTCAATATGAGAGCCATTGACGTTCTTAAATGTTACATCATTGAGAATTTCAGTTCCCTCCCCCCATATTGCTCAAAACTGAGACAAAATCTACCACGATGTAGTTTTAGAGTAAAAAATAAGACACCAGAAGATAGCTTCTGGTGGGTGATACGCTCTTCGAGCAGTACGGGGCACGGAGAGCCTCACACTCTACATAGGAATTAATTTGCTTAAAAGTGATTTGCACGTAAGGACCCATTTAAGCAAACACAAAGTGGGTTACATTTGATTTACAGAAGTTATCCCATGAGACTTTTGAATATAAACCATTTTGGGCGCAAAACATTTCAATCATAACACTGTTGGAATCAGATTCGTTTTCTTCCAAAATCAGTTTCTTCTCCCACTATCAAACTTAGATGGTCATTTTGTCAAATAAAGCTTATTAGTTTCTTTAATGTATTACACCAATTCCTTCATTATTTCATACTGCTAATCATTGTGTTGTCAAAATGGCATTCTGATACAAACAGGTGGCAAATGCAACTGATCATGTGAAGTCGGGTAACGATGCTCTACATACTGCAAAGAGTTTGCAAAAGAAGTCAAGGAAATGCATGATGATTGCCATTATATTGGTCCTGCTCATTGCCATCTTTATAGTACTCGGTGTTGTGAAACCATGGAAGAAGTAACCAGAAGAGTAAAGTAACTTATACACATGAGAAATTTCAATATTTCACATACATGTTTTTTCAAGTACAAGTCAACATACATTTGATACAGCAGTATAACAAGGTTTATGGTATCTCTATTTTTACATTTTTTATAAGAGGTAATTTTGTGCATATTTGCACGGCTAATGCATACCAAGATGTTAACTTTTATATACTCTTCGAGTAATCAAAGGAAAAAAAATGCACCTTTGCAATTCATGGCCATCATTTACTTGTGAGCATTGATGACTTTCTTACCAGAGAATAATGCTACTCACACTTCACTTTGTTTAGCCAACTATAACGCTTATTAAACCAATGATCTACTTATAGTAAACCACCAATCTAAAAGGGATTTGGCAACTAGTAGTTACTCCCTCTGTAAGGAAATACAAGTAAAAATAGTTCAAAGATTTTTGTTACATAGGGAGTAGGTGGTTAAGCATATGTAGGTTATTGTTGGATAGGTTGGATCGAAAGTTAATGAAAGTGATGTGTGTATAAGTCTATAGAAGCATCACTCTTCTTCTTCTGTGTGTGTAAATGATTGATATAACTTCACAAAAAAATAAAGCATGGTAGTATGTTCAGAAGTATGCATACAATTGAGGCAAGCTTGAATTTTGTGAAGTTATTCTAGATAAATAAGTTATTTATCTAATTAACAAAGTGGTTGAGAATGATATAAAGCAACAATGAAAAAGTAAATAGATGTCAAACGGTGGCACAACTTACAGGTTGGAGAAAAGAAATCTTATGGCCATCATTTTCTGTAAGAAATATTTGTGATCAGTGGGGGAGCTTCTTTAGGGCACATGAGGCAGCTTCCCCAACCCCAAAACCCCTTTTTTGAAAAAATTAACATGAGGGATATGAACTATGTTGTACCACTATCGATCCAAACTTGTCAATTGAGGTAACTGATGTCAAAGATAGAATTACCTTTTTATATAATCATGTGCTCATTTCAAAGGCTTGAAAATGAGCTAGCTTGGAGCTTAGAGAAAAAGCAAGGATTACAAAAATTAACCACCTGCTTTCATACTCTGGCTGTTTCTATAACAGTATCCATAGCTAAAACCAACATAACTTCCCTGGAGTATGAACATATTGTGTCTGTGATTGAAAGATGAAAGAAATTTATCTTTGTAAGCTTATATTTTCAGGAAAAAGCTTCTCTAAAGTAAGTTTGCCTCTAATTCAAACAAGTATGGATATATTTGCCACTTGCTCATTTTAGAGACACGTTCACTTTAGAAGTGCTTCCCTGAGTCACATACCAAACTTTGATTTCATCAAAACGAGAAGGAATATATGTGTACTTACCATTCAAAGCTGAACATTTTCAGTATCTCAAAAGTTATCACACCTTTCAACTGTTAGTGATTTTCTGCTATTAACATACACATCCACAACTCATTCCCCTGAAATATTTAGACGGTTTTTGCTACTGCTTGCACTATCATCATGCAATATCTCATTTATCTTCCATAATTCTTGGAGTACTTTGAAATTTTCAACAGCCTAAGCACCTATTGTCTTCATTGCTAGCAATATAATGAGATGTCGTTAGTAAAGCACATACTATTTACCATTATCATTGCTCATCTACAACAACAATCTTCCATACGCATCAAGGCGTTATGAAAAATCAGCAAGCTAACACTAAAGTTTTGAAGGCATCTCTGGCATGAAGAAAGAAGAATATCGGGAAAAAAGTTTCACCAATCACAATGCTCTCATTTATCCCAACAATGAATGGTCAGGCCATTTCATTTAGATATTGCATCTAACTTCAGCATCCATAGGGCTTAACGGGGAATGGAGTCATTGAATTCCCTTAAGTTTTGATATTTTCATTGCTGAATAAGATAGCCTAAATCACAATCGACAAAGTTTATCAACTGCAAGCTGATATTGCCCAACGTTCACCTATATTTGTAACACTTTTTTATCAATAGGAGAAAGAGAGAGAACAGTCTAATTCATTAGGCTGTTCAGTGGGAATAAGCCATAAATTCTCCAGTGGGAATTAACTATGTCTCTATGGGTTGCAAAACTAGGTAGTCATTACCACACTAGCACCCATAGGATTACTGGCATGTATCAACACATTTCGCTTGTCCCTTTTCTTGATTAAATTCAAACCTTTTTCTTCAAAAAAAATTCAAACCTTCTAAAATAATTTGTTAAATAAATATCAGAAATAGGAACTATACTTTTTTCAATTAGGCACATTATCTAGGAGAATTTTTTTAATTTTTTTTGAAGGTGGAGAAAGTATATTAAACTTTCAGAATTTCATCTTTTCTTGATAGATGACTCACTCCAGTACTGCACAGTAGCAGATGGACAAATTTTTAGCTATCAAAAGTCAAAACTAAAACAAATTCATGGAAGTACACATAGCCCCTTTTTATTTTTGACCAAAAAGTAAATGTAGCAACTTGAACAACCTTTTTTCATTCAAATCAACTAGATGAAGGGAACTACAGTTATTTATATCCCAACAGGTTTTCATATTTCTTGGCATCTTGGATTATTATGACCAAGGATCTGCTTGGATTAGGCTTATTTTGAGGGTATGCAAAACAGCTTATGCAAATAAATAAGCTGTTAAGTATTATTCTGAAGTTTGTCAATGTAGTTTATGAAAAAACTATTTATGAAAATACAATTTTCGTTATTGAAAACTTATAAATTAACATAAAAACTTGGTTATTTGCATAAGCTATTTTTCATAAGCTAAAAAATAAGTCAGTCCAAACAGGCCCTAAATTTACAACCATAACATTTATTAGACCTCCAGCATATGAAATGAAATAAACATCAAGAATAGCACTGTCACCGCAATATGATTATCAAACTATCAAATACCAAAAAAGGCATGTCAAGCAGATTAAGCTGTGTCGTAAGGGACAGAAACATAAACCTTCAAGCAGACAAAAAACTTCAAACAATCATGTGTCAAAACATTATTAAGCAACCGATAGTTGACATTTTAATTTAGTTCCAAAGCAGTCCTTTTTTTTAACGGGAAGTACTTTTTATTAAACAATGATAATCATATAAACTTTACTCAGATACTCTTTGGCAGTTAAACAATAACAGAATCTCACTGCATTCTTTTGTTATGTGGTATCGTCCACTGTCCAGTTTATCTGGTTACAGTTTCCTCTTCTAATTTTTTTTAGCAAGACTTATATGAGATAGAGATAAAAGTACTGATGGTACGCTCAGGGAAGAGTAATGTTACTACTGTATCAAATAGAACCGAAAGACATGAAAAAACCTGCATAGTAAATATGAAAGTTCTACTCTAGCAAATCACTTCTGCGTCTCAGAATCTCAACGCCCAAGTAATCAACTGGACCCTGAATTGCCACATGAGGCTTTCCAACTTTCACACGAACAGCAGATATCTCTTTGTGAACTTTCAAAGTACCAATTGCAATTTTTTGGGCCACCGACTCCAGAAGGTTTAGAGCTGGTCCTTCAATAACTTCCTTAGCTACAAGATATATTTCAGCGTAACTAAAAGTATCAGACAAGTTATCAGATTTTCCAGCTGGTTTGAGATCCAACCAAGCATCCACGTCTACCACAAACTTCTGTCCCAGTGTCCTTTCTTCCGCTATTGCTCCGTGAAAACCATAGAAAGTCAATCCTCTTAGAATAAGTTTGTCTCCCCCTATTAATGCATCAACACCTTCCATTCTATGCACACGCGCGCGCACACACACACAGATAAAAAAACTCTCATGATAACAAACAAGGGGGCAATAAAAATTTAATATTCGGCGTCTGAAAAAGATCAAAGGACAACGATACAGTATACAGCATAGCAAGAATAAACTCAGATATCTAAGATCAATACTAGACTAACAACTGCATAGCTCAAACTCCGATTAGCTGAAGAAAAACATGATTCTGTTTCAAAACGTCGCATTTGATTGACTGTTTTCATCTAAAATAAAGTTAGCTCCAAAATAAACGTCCGATTAAAAGTAAGAAAAAAACATAACTCTATGTAGAGTTGAGAGTTCCACACTTTCATTTTTACCGCAAACCTACTTTTTGCGATAAAAGTTTTCAACCATAAACCAATTCATTCGAAACCTATGAAGCACAGGCACTCCTCAGACTAGGCGTGTCCCGGTGTCGGACACGCGTCGTGTCCGACATCGACACATATAATTACACTGAATTATGTGATTTTCTCAAATTATTAGCGGTGTCAGCGTGTCAATGTCTCTGTCCGGTGTTCGTGTTTGTGCTTCATAGCTCGAAACTAACAAATTAGAACAATAAAATTTGCATCCACTCATCCAAGCAGGCACTAAAAACACTTTTTAAAGTTCTCCACTGAACTTGTGAGCTACTGAAACTGTTCTCCTTTTTCTTTTAGGATTCATTAATTTGCAAATATGCAATCTTGCTTTAATAAAAATGCAGTCTTTGCATTAAACAAAGAATCTGAATGTAAATTTAATAATTTGGTCACTTAATTTCCACATATAAATCACTTCATAAGAAATTATAATTAAATAAGCTAATCCAAAATCAGATTTACAAAGGCTCAACAAAAGACAGAAAATCCATGATTTAGAATCTCCACATAGCTTTTGAGGTCTTAATACTTTTTAATTTTTGGATTTAAGATTTCTTAGGAAGTAAATTCACATACATGCAAGCTTTTATTATTATTATTATTATGATGAATAAAAAATTAAAAAATAAAGAGCCAATAAACGAAAGAGACAAAAGCGTATAATTTTACAGTCATTATCATCAACCAAACAAACAGCATAGTGATAAGATGTAAGCAGAATTATTAATATAATATTCAAAATCAAAATCTGAAAATAATACTATAATCAATAATAATAATAATAACAAAGAAGAGTTTGATTTGAAGAATTAGAAGGTTATAGAGATAAAGAAAGGAATTAAAGTTTGTACCTTGAAAAGCTTAGAATTTGATGTATGGTTGAGGAAGAGAGAGAAGCGAAGAAGATGGATCTATTTGCTGTGATTTGTCTTTTGGGAGAGAGAGAGAGAGAGAGGATGAATTTCTGCTAAGGTTATTTTTTTTTTCTCTGATTGATTAATGAAAATAATTAGTGCGTGCTAAATCACACTAAGCTGGCTTCCATAAATTTTGTCAACAAAAACAAGTTGACTTCCATAAGTTTTCTTATTCCTCAAAAAATAAGTTTTCTTATTATATTTTTCATTTTAAAATCTATAAAATAATAATCCACAAATCTTAGTTTAAGTGAACCGTGATTGAGGTTTAAATCCCAACTTTTTAACGTATATATGTGAGTTTTTAATGACTTTGTTATTTTGTGCATCGATCAAACAAATAATATGTTTTGTCATTTACATCATTTAAAATGATTTTGAAAAATGATACAAGTATAATTATATTGGAGTAAATTGAAGAATATATATTTATATTAAGAGTGTATTATATTTTTAATAAATGGTTAGGTGTTTAATGAAACTACAAAAATTATTCAAAGTACGAAAGAATTGAATTATAAGCAGGAGAAATATTTCATGTACACCATCTTTTTATGAGGTTGAATAATCTCATTTTCTCATGCCCCCGCTATATGCTCTCATGTGGCATTAAGGACATTTTAAAAATTTCACCTTACCACTATCTCTTTCCTCGTCCTTTTCTCTCTTTGAACACATAGTCACAACCTGTAACGCCCATTTTTGATTATTTAATTATTTGATTTATTTGAGAAATTGCTATATATTTTTATATATATTATGTGATGTTAAGTGAAGATTTAATATGATTTTATGCGACGTGGTGACTTATTTTATTGTTAAATAAAATAAGATTTGAAAATAAAATAAAATATTTAGTTGTGGGTTAGTTTTGGATTTTAGAGAGTTGTGTGGGAGAAAGAGTAAATAAGATAAGATTTGTTGGGAGTATATAAAGGGAAGATTAGGTCAAGAGAGTCAGTACGCGTTGTCAGAGCTTTAGAAAAGAGAGAAAACGGTCGCGTGAAGGGAGAAGAGAAAGAGGGCTGCGATTTCTGCTTTGATCAGGTAAGGGTGAGCCTAGCATTTGATTATGTTATTCTGTAATTCATCTAATCAAGATTAAACAATCATAGGGCCGTTTTGAGAGAATTGAAATTAGGTTAAAAGTGAAGAAAAATCATGAATTAAACCATAAAGCTGTAGAATAGATGTTTAGAATGAGTACAGAACCTGGATTATTCATACTGGTGATATCACTGAGAGTTTAGACGATTTAGATGGCGAAATTGGGAACTTTTAGTGTGTTTTTCGCAGAACCCGTAAGCATCTGTTCATCGCTCGCCTGAGGCGAGCTTTGCACTCGCCGCGGCGAGTAGACCTAGTTTACTCGCGAGGCGAGCAACCCAGCTCGCCATAGCGAGCATTACCCTAGAGCTCGCGAGGCGAGCACTCCAACTCGCCACAGCGAGCAGGACCTTAGTACTCGCGAGGCGAGCTATCCCACTCGCCATAGCGAGTTAAGTCAGAACCCAGAACCTTGTGCTGTTTGCGAACTGTTTCGCATTGAACCATGAGAGATGACCTTTGGGTAGCTTCTGGGACTGTTACTGATGTTTATTATGATCTGTGATGATGATAAATGATGATTTTATGAAGCTTATGTGTGATAATATGAATTGAATAAGTGATGAATGCTTGAATTACATGCGATGTTTGCCATATTAATGTTATACCTTATGAAGTACTTGCTGCCATGTTGCTGTCTATGTATGTATAATTGCTGCATGTGTCAGTCCTTTGATGAATAAGATGTTTCGCGACGTTTAAGATGTTAACTTGTTTAAGTTAAAGTGTTGAGTCTCATGCATACTCATTCTATGATGGGGGCTTATGCCCTGGAGTTTTTACTCACCAGCGACGAGGGCTTATGCCCTGGAGCTTTGCTCACCAGCGACGAAGGCTTATGCCTTGGAGTATATTTATGCTCAATAGCGACGAGGGCTCATGCCCTGGATTGGTACCACATGCATATAAGACGTAGGGTTGCATAGTCAAGTGTTGATGTCGAGTCGAGTCGTCTAAGATGTTCATTAAGATGTATATGATGTTGATTATGACGCTGCTAAATGATGTGTTGTTTATGTTGAGGTTCTAAATGCTAGATGTTTATCTGTGATATGATGAATTATGTTTGGTTGTTGAATTGTGATTATTTAATTACATGTTTAATATAATTATTTGTGAATCTCACCCCTTCTGCTGGAATTTCCGCCTCGTGGGCAAGTGCAGGTAACCAAGATTAGGTGCAGACGTGTGAGGATTTCTGCAGTCGAGTCTAGGTGCTCTGATACGTAACGGGATGGGGAAACCTTGCTTATATTTTCTCTGTTCCTTGCGTATTATGTTATGATATGATTATGTTATTTTTTGAAGATTTTATTAAGACGTTGTTGAGGCCTGTGTGCCAAAGATTTTGAGATGCTTTTCAATATGATTATTCCGCTGCGACGATGATTAGTAACTTATGAAGATTTAATGTTTATTTAATCATTAACATGAGATGTTTTAAGATATGTGATGCCCTGTTTATGTGCTTACTCTGATGCATGCTATTCTTTTTAAAGAAATTTTTATGTTGGGAAAACGGGGTGTTACACAACCCACCTACCACCAAGTCACATCGACCCATCACTGTCACCGTCGTTGCCTTCTCAGATCTCACCACCACCGTTTTCACCTCCTTCATCTTCTTTCTCCTCTCTGTCGCCGTTCACAATGTTCTACCATCACTTCCACTCTCCTTCTCGTTCAAAATACTCCACCAACAACCCCATTGTGCCGTCGTTATAAACTTTATATTCGTGTCTATCCATTAAACGTCTCATGCTTACTATAACTTTAATTTTAACTCGATCTTTGGCTTTCATTTTTAAATTAAAAGGTTAAAAATCTAAAATCTTTGACTATTTTTGACTATTTTTTTCTTTTCAAATTATGTTTTTCGAGTAAACAATCTAGATTTATCAAGTCAAATCTAATTGTTCATAAATTTCAAACGAGACGAACTTAAGTTAAAAAAGTTCATATTAAACTCGAGTTTTAAGCTGAACAAAATCTTATCGAATTAAGTCAAACTCTGATGAGTTTGACTCGACTCACTTTCCGTCCAACTTGAATAAATAAAAATTAAAAATTTCTTCTCCAATTTTAAAAAATAAAACACAATTTAGTGCTCGAGGGCACAATAGATCAATACTGGTGGATGTTTGTGTTCACTTTTTCAAGTCTATTTGACAAGATTTAATTGAGATTTTTATCAATGAACTTTAGTTAACAGCAAATTGTTTAAAAGAATTTGAATTTGATTCCCGACTTAAATGATAATACTTTATCAAGTTTTATTTATTTATTGGTGGAATTTCGGATTACCCAAATCTCTTCCCTATGAATTGAGAAGAGGAGAAAAAAACAAAAAGAATCTTTTATATGTGTGTTGGAAATTTATAGCTTGTGTGCGTCAATCTCTTCAATTTGCAGCTTGGTGAAATCACGGTAAAATTAATATAATTGCGATGCAAAATTGATCTTCTCGACTCAAAATCAAACACACTAAATAATGCATGGCACAATTTGAGTATGCACTAGGTTTGACGATATAATTCTGTCAAAAAATATAGTTTTTGTCAAAATTAATGTGTTACTATGATAAAATCAGTGTGTCACCGTAATTCATACCAAGCAACATTTAGATATAGAGCATCATAGTAAAAAGATGTATTTTATTGTTGTAGCACATTTTTATTAATAGCCAACACCACAAAATTACTGTCCAAACTTTCAAATGCACTCTTAAAATGGCAACCCGGTGCACTGAAGCTGTCCCACCATTTGGTGTATTGTACGCAGTCTTACCTTGTTTTTACACAAGAGGCTGTTTCTAGGACTTGAACCTGTGACCTTACGGTCACATGACAATAACTTTACCAGTTGCGCCAAGTGTAACACCTCGTTTTCCCAACATATAAATAATATATAATAAATCAGAGTTCATCACAAACAGGATGTCACATTTCGTTTTTCAAAAATATAAATAGAGTTTAATTCACTATTTATTTAAACAACTTCTTTCAATAATTCAAATAATATCGCAGCGGAAAATATTCAACGTTTTAAAAAGAAACTCGGCACTAAGGCCTCAACATAATAAAGTTTCAAATCCAAAAGTGGTTCAACAACGACAACTAAAAAGTAATACGTAACAAGGAAAACAAAACATATAAATATCTCATCCCGTTACGTATCAAAGCATGACTCCTATGACGACACGAGGAATCAACTCATATCAGTGGTTACTCCTGAGTATCTGCACGTTATCCACGTAGAGGCAACATTCAAACAGAAGGGGTGAGATTTCACATTCAATAATAATAAGCTACAGTTCATATAAAGAATTAATCAAACTAAACAACAACTTTTCATCATTAATAATACTTCATATAATTCCAACAACAATTATCATTTAACTTCATTCAAATAATGCAGCATCAACATCAACGACTCGACAATGCAACAATGACCACTCAACAAAATGCAATGTAATTATGCATGTGGTACCAACATCGCTAAAAGTCATAATTAGATTTGTCAGGCTACAACCCCCTTCGCTAAAGTCATTCGACTTGTCAGGCTACAGCCCCCTTCGCTTGACAAATGCTATGCAACGGCACAACTTAAATGCAACGACATCAACATAATAAATTCATATTAAATCAACCACAACAGATTTGCACATCAACTCAAAGCCACTAAAAAGATAAATCAGTTATCAATAATTTTCATGTTTATAACAAAATCCAATTCAAAACAGAAACGAGTGAAAAAGACACAAGAACGCAAAACGGACATTCCGCCACTTAACAATTCGTTAGGCGAACACTACTATTCGTTGTGGCGAGAGACGACATCTACTCGCTAGGCGGGGAAAACATTCACTGTGGCGAGTTGGGTTCTACTCGCCGGGCGACCAAAAACACTCGTTGTGGCGAGTTTGGAACTACTCGCCAGGCGACCAAGTACACTTGTTGGGTGAGCGATGACATCTACTCGCTAGGCGAGATTGAGCACTCGCCGTGGCGAGCGACGACAGACAGGTCTGCGAACAGACCTCTGTCTCACTCCAAAACCCTACTTTCGACAACCCCAAACCCCAAAACTGATAGGAAACATTACCTACTGTTATTCTACAACCTAGGCATCACTTCCTTACATTAATTCATGGAATTACCTACACTTTCAACAATTTTTATTGAATTTAGACCTAATTCCTATAATCTTAAAACTCAACAACAACAACAACTTGATTAGACCCTTTACATAATCATATGCTTAGGAATATAGAAAGTTAGTCTCACCCTTACCTTATGTTTGTTGAAATCGCAAATCTTCAAGCTTCTCTTCTCTGATTTCTCACTTTCTCTTTTCCTCCCAAAAAACTGTTTTCACGTATACTGACTTTCTATTCCCTTCCTCTTATATTCTTAGCCAAACAATTTTTTCCTTATTCCTAAAACTACCCTTACTGCCTTAATATTCTATTTTAATTACACTAAACTCAACAAAACAATTAAATAATAAAAATAGGGCGTTACGCAGGCTTACCCCTCTCCAAATGCACTCTTTCATAGAAAGAAAAAAAAACTTCCAAAATGCATGCACTCTCATTTTTCTTGTTCCAATTAAGAGTGAACACAAAAACACAAATGCTCTATATGAACCATATAGTCTTTCTCTGACACTTCATTGGCTAGTGGAAGAGTGTCTTGAAGTCCAGTAATTCTTTATTTCTTCAGCTGTTCTTCCAGGTATTCTTCCCGCAATTAAAGGCCACCTGGAAATTAATATATTATATTCAAATGGTTAATTTTATTAAAAAAAATTATAGATAAACCAACTATTAATTAATTATACAAAGGAAATATAATTTAATCATACTTCATTACCTATCCCCCACTAGTTTGTGCATTCTGATGATAAGATCTTCTTCATCTTTAGAAAATTCTACCTTAGAGTTTGCTTGAGTACCACTGGAATTGGATTGCACTGCTAATATATAAATTTAAAAGTAAAAAGTCACACTTCCTCATCTAAACGTAGTTTGTCATATTTAATTTTTTTTAGTAACCAAAAAGAAATATTTAATTTTTTTTATTAAACGACTGACAGTTGGGTGAAAAACTTTTACTTGAAACATCGTCCCTTATACGTATCTTTGGTCATTATTATAAGAAAAAATCTACTTTTAAAATTAATTGAATATTTGATACAAGTAGTGTATTTTATTGTTTAAATATATCATTTATTCAATAAAACTGAAATATATTTCTTATAATAGTAACAAAGGAGTACACTTAAACATGGGTTAAGATCCTCTCCATCTATCAAAATACTTTAGGTGTAAAAACACTTTTATTGATAAATGTATTTCTATCATCGAATTAAGTGCTAATTACCAATAATTCCTCAGAGCTACATGCATGTTCTTAATCAAACATATGGGGGCAATGAATGAATGAATGAATTAATTAAAGGGTACCTATAGAAGAATCAGAAGAAACTTCCTCAGAGGAGCATTCCACGTTGTCCATATATATCTTGCAAAGGGAAGTTTGGAAAAAGATATTACTATATGGTATATAGTATTATATGTGAATTAATAGGTGGTAGTGTGTGTATAAATATAGGGCAAAGTAATATGGAGGATCAGGGTTAGGGACAATGGTTGACAAGAGTAGTGAAGAATGGGTGGTGGAGAGGATGGGAGCAAAGTAAAGAGAAGACTGAAGGTTGGGGTTTGACCATTTAACTCTACTTTTCTTTTTGTTCCTATAGGTAGTTGGACATCATTGTTAGCTCAAGTTTCTTGCTAAGTTGGTGGTGTTTACCACTGTTCATACAGTATGTTGCTTGTTTTGTGTTTTGTTTTGGTTGTATTATTAGTTTTTTTATCTAATATTTTGAACCACCTCTCGTGTTGAAGGTTGAATTATTGATTTCTAATTTAATAAATTTTTTGCTTCATGTGCCTTCTTTTTAAACAATACATGAAATTTGCTATTTCAACTCATTTTTGAGTTTTTCTTCTATATTTTTCATTTTTGACATTTTGTAAAGTGGTCGTTCAAATAGTTTCATGATTAATTAGGGAATATATCTGTGACGCGTTATTTGAATATGTGACACCTAACTACACATTGATCTTACATTAATGTCATCATATTTTAGACTAATTTGCTAGTAAAATTTGGTTCTTAGACACTAATTTTTTATAATCATTCCTCGTATACAAATATTGATGACGTGCAATGAGACACGTCTAGTTAATGTGTTATGTCATTGCCTTTAATGTTTAGTTAACGTGTCATTTTATGTCTTTGCAAAAACAAAAAAAAAAAGCTTTTAATGGTAGAAGTTAATAGATAAACTATTTTGAGTGACATTTTATAATTTCAGGTATGAATTTGCCAATTTATTAAAAAGACGTATTATTTTGACTAATACTTACAATTTTAAATATCAATTTTCTTATTCATTCACTCTTTCTATTATATTTAAGAGTTAATGTTATTCTAGAATTAACAATAAATAGGATTAAATTAGAGATAGAGCAAAGTATTTAATTTAAGAACTTTTTGTATATGAAAGTTGTTTAATGACATCATAGAAGTTGCGTTATTCTTCGGTTGTATTATTAGACTCCCACAAATCAAGGTTTAGAAGAGTTATCCATGTCCGACATGCCTTAGACAAGATTACCTTTGATGAAGAGAAATTATGAAGAAAAAAAAAATTGTTTCATACAATACTATATACCATATAGTCAGAGGTGGAACCAGGAAATTTATGGAGCCTAGGCGAAAAATTTATCTTAAATTCACATGTGACTTAATATATAAACAGTCATAGATCAAAATAAAAGAGGTTTTTCATTTTGTCAATATAAGTACAATTTAAAATAAGGTTATTAATTGAAATTGACCATTTAATATACGTGAAGTCTGTAAATTGACCCTATAATTAAATAACATGTATTGTGACCATGTAAGTCAATGTTTTTATTATTTATAACTCTGTAATATACGCGAAGTCCAACAAAGCAACGAGAGATTGAATTTTTTCATGATTTCTTAGAGGTGAGTTAAGAACGTTAAAATATGGCTTTACACAAAAAAATTATAAATTTTCGACAAACGAAAAAATTAATTATGAATTTTTAAAGTGTTAAAAACTCAAAAAACAAAACAACGGAAATCTCGACCTATAAATCGAAGTCGTTTAAATTTATTTTGATTTTTCAACCAAAACGTGCAAAATTGAAATTTTGTTCCGCGTAAGCGTATACTCACAAGTCAAATTTAGTTCCCTAATTTTGTAGGCATAATTAGAACATGATAAAAACCTTCACAATGAAATTTTGTAGTTTTTAAACGAGATACAAATTAATTATAAATTGTTTAAGAAATTCATAATTATGAGGGAATAAAAATTCATAATTAATTTATCCCTGGTAGAAGAAATTTAATTTTTTGTGTAAAGCTATATTTTAACGTGGTAAACATGTATAAAAAAAATAGTGAAAAAATTTAACTTGTAGGTCACATTTTTAGACTATACATATATTACGGTGGTCAAAAATAAGAAAAAATTCAAGTTACAATGCTAGAATATATGTTTTGTATTTTACAGGGTCATTTTTTAGACATAATGTATATTACAGGGTTAATTTGAACAATTAACCTGTTAAAATAAGAGAGATGAACTTGTCAATAGTGTGCTAAATAAAATTAGGAGGTAAATGTTTTTTCCGAAACCTATTTGCGTGTGAGAATTTTCAAATTTTGCCTAAATTTTTCATTTTGTAAGGGTGTTAGTTGGCTTTTGGGTTGAGTCTAATGTACAAAAATTATCGATCGAGTCCGGACAACCGCCCCCTGCATATAGTAATATGAAGAGAAATTATATTATAGTAATTTCTAAATATTTTAGTTTTAATAAATAAAAAATTATCAATACTATAATATAAATGTTAAGTTAACGGATTTTATACACTTTACAATTATAATATATTCATATATTGTAGTGATTAAATTAGAGATGACATATTTTCTCAAAAAAAAATAAAATAGATGGCATAATTTACGGGTGAAATATCTAGTGCATGGAGGTGGGTTCCATGAGGTCAAGTGGAATGCTTTATGGGCAACGACATGTCACAGTTTATGGTTTTAGTGGAGGAACAAGGAATAACATGATGATAGTTGTATGAGTATTAGGCTCTCTCTGAAAGCTATCACTCAAAAACTTATAAAAACTAAATAAATTGAACTAAAGAGAATAAAAAACTAGCTAATAAAATAAAAGACATTTTTCCATTGTTTTTGGTTCCTGAGATAATACACATCATATATAATATTTTAAAGGATCATGTTAACTTGTGTTCTTAGGGTATATGTTAAGCAACCTAAAAGTAGAATTGTTTCTTAAATTTTGTTCATTCAATCAATTAAAAGTCAAAAAGTTAAATTCAAATGCATTAATTACAACAAAACATTTATACTTTTACTCCTTAGCTTGTGCCTTGAAGGCATAAGTTAACATTAGCCTATTTTAAATAGATCCTAACCATCTATCTCTTTGACATTTTTTTTTTCATTAGAAAAAAAAATCTCCGTGACATAATCTTTGAGATGTGTAATTTATTTTTCTTTTATAAGAATAGAAAAATTTAAGGTGAGAGGATGTTGCATCAATTTATGGTAGGAAAGTCCTTCAGATTCAAAAATTGTTTACATATAGTTATTTATTTTCCTTTAAAGACATTGGTAAACCTCGAACATGATCATATCAAATTTAAGATCTTTATTTTTACTACTACATCAAACATTTGGAGTTGAGATGTATATTTTTTTACACAAAGATGTGTATCTTGTTCCAGGGACAAAGGGATTTGACAATTCAAATTTTGGCCACAAAGTTAGACAAATAAAATAATTAGATTTCTGGTTTAACAAGTAATCAAACAATTGAATTCAAATGGTTAATAAGCTCCACAAATTGTCCAAAGAATTTAATTTCTAGAGGATAATTTTCAACCAAATTTTGGAGAGATGAAGTTTATGGTACAAAGCACTAGTTATGATGAGGATGGAGAACGCTTGAAAATAAGGGTGGGAGGACTGCTTCAGTTTGGTGGAGAGATGCGGCAAGGATCCGTGGTGGGATGAGTATGGGCGTAGGGTGGTTGATAATGGTACTAGTACTTATTTTTTGACAGACACTTGGGTGGGGGACATCCCTTTGTGTGATATGTTTAGCCGTTTATTTGATAATCGGTTAGTAACTATGGCATATATGTGTCATCTAGGATGGGGTGAGAAGCTTAAAGGTGGAGGCTGTTTGCACGGGAAGAAGATCTTGTTAGAGCATGTAGTATTGTGCTTCATAATATTGTTTTGCAAGACAACGACTCAGACAGGTGGAAATGGCTTTTAGATCCAATTAAAAGTTATTCTGTTTGAGATGTTTATAAATTTTTCATAATAGAGGAGGCATCAGATGAGCGTTTTAAGGGTGGTGATATGTGGCTTAAGCATGTTCTTTTGAAAGTTTTGCTTTTTGCATGACGTTTGTTTCACAACCGTTTGCCAACAAAGGATAATTTACTAAGACGTAGTATTATTCAAGCAGATTCTATTTCATGTGTAGACAGGTGTGGCATGGAGGAACCAACTGAACATATTGTCTTGCATTGTAACTTTTTTGGTAGTATATGGTATTTTATTTGGGATTGACTCTGACTTTCTTCAATTGATCTGAGAATTTTAGCAGACCATGTTTTGTAATTTATTCAACCTGACCGTTTTCAGAGATCTCTTCGACCTTTTATGATTTTGTCACTTTTTATGATAGAAAGACTAAGATGGTTGGTTAATATATTTCATTTTAACTTCAAACAAAAAAATTTATTTCGACACATCTTGTGTCGGATAGAACATGCGGCTCTTCTTTTTATGACCGAAAAATGTGACTCTTCTTAATATATTCATTATGACATGTTAAAACAAAACTTTAGTTACAAAATATTTTCTTTTGAGAATTACTCTCTCCGTACCAAAATATAACTAAAATTTGGTCAAAATTTGGTCAACGAAAGTTAATGTATTTGGTACAAATTTTTAACCAAATACATTAACTTTTGTTGACCAATTTTTGCTTATATTTTAAGACGGAGGGAGTAGAGAGTAACACAAAAAAATAAAAATAAAACAATTAAATTAAAATGAAAATAATAATAATAAAAAAACTTAAAAAACCTAATAAACACTAATCAGATCAAAACTAGTTCATCTCTCAACTCAATCTCCCTCCTGCTGCCACCAAGTGCAAGTACAGACTACCACCGTTACAGACGCGCGCCGCCCCTTAACCCTGCCGTGACCATTCTTCTGCTTTTCACAAGGTAAAAAATCACCACCTTCATTCATTTTTTTTTTCTTTTTCACAACACCATCTAACTGTTCGATGAAATGCCCCTTTGAAAAAATCTCAAATTTTTCCATTATTTTAATTGCAGGATCATTCAATGGCTTTCAGAAACACATTCTACAACGATCTTCTTCTATACCAAAAATTGGGTCGGTATTGTTTTGGGAACTGTGGCAGATTCTATGCTACTAAAGTGGATTTGAGGAAACTTCGTCCCATGATTCTCAAGAGAATTGAGAAACGTTCCCAACTTTACCCGGTTCCTGCTATGGTTCCTGTTGCCAATCAGGTGTTACTTGCTAGGAATGTTCTCATCCATGGTGTTTCCACTCTCATCAATTGGTTTCCTCTCATGGCTTGCAAGTGAGTGAGTTTTGATTTGTAATTACACCCTCTTTTTATTGGTGCTTTTTTGGGCATGTTTGGATTGACTTATTTGAGTTTATCTACTGTCATAAGCACTTGTGAGACTCTTTGTGTGGGCCTATAGTATGTCAATAACTTGTTTTTAGCTTATTTCCTTAAGGTCATCATAATTATACTTTTAGGGCCTGTTTGGATTGACTTATTTTTTAGCTTATGCAAATAAATAAGCTTTTATGTATTATTCATAAGTTTGTCAAGGTAGTTTATGAGATACAATTTTGGTTAGTGAGAACTTATGAATTAACATAAAAGCTTATTTATTTGCATAAGTTGTATTTCATAAGCTCAAAAATAAGCCAATCCAAATGGGCCCTTGGTGTATGTTTGGTTTTACGGCGAGAAAAATTGAGTTTGAGTGAATGGATTCTAGCGGAAAGTTAAGTTGTGGATAAAGTAACTTATGTTTCAGTATATTCATGTAAAAGCGAGTTGACCGATAGATTTGAGTATAAAAATCAATTCTAGAGAGTTAGAAGCTACATTTTCTAGCTTCAAGTAGAATCAATTCTACTCTAGGGAAACCAAACATGTCAAAATGAATTCTACACCTCTAGAATCAAATTTGACTACTCCAAAGTTGGAAGCGAACATACACTTAGAGATTAAATTTAATATTTGTTTTTGATGTGAAGAGCAAGTGTTGAATTTACAATGAATTTTAAGCTTTGGGACGAAAATTTATGTGTTTGGGGTTGGTGCTATAAAATTTATGTTGGTGCTTTTGCATTAGGAAGCTTCTTTTGTATCAGCATTGAATAAAGTTGTAACCTTGTTGATACTTGTGGTTGCTTATGAATAATGTATACTGGGTATGTTTTGATACTTTTAATTTGGATTCAAATTTCCATTTAGGTAGTAAGAAGATGGTGGAAGAAATACCTGAAAAGTTTTTTTTTTGTTTTTGTGAGAGAACATAAGATTGACAACATTAGCCTATTACAACATAAAGCATGAGTTATCCTTTTTTTTCTTTCTATATAGAATGCTTAAGTTATTTTTCTTGATTACTTGTAAGCTTTTGGTGAGGGGTAACCTTGGCGCAACTGGTAAAGTTGTTGTCATGTGACTGTAAGGTCACAGGTTCAAGTCCTGGAAACAACCTCTTGTGTAAATACAGGGTAAGGCTGCGTACAATACACCAAATGGTGGGACCCCTTCCCGGACCCTGCGTATGCGGGAGCTTCAGTGCACCGGGTTGCCCTTTTTTTTTTATTTGTAAGCTTTTGGTCTCTGAGCGTTTTTGCCATTTAATAACTTTCAAGTCTCAATAAGAAAATTGTATTTAACTTCGACTTGTGGTCTTCTCAATGTTGTAAGCTCAAATTATTGATAACTACGGTCTTTTCTGACTATGTTATGCATTTACAGATTTTGTCCAGAGATATACATTGGTGAGCAGGGGCATTTAATTCCGACTTGCCGGGGTTACAAGAGACGTGCCAAGAACCGGGTTCATAAATGGGTCAAAGGTGGTTTGAATGATATACTTGTTCCTGTTGAGACATTTCATCTTAAAAACATGTTCCAAAATGTTATTAGGCATGACCAAAGGTTTGATTTTGATCGTATCCCTGCTGTTGTTGAGCTATGCTGGCAAGCAGGAGCTGATGGTCCCCATGATGAAAGTCTTAATCCAAGTAGTTCGAACTTGGAAGCTGCTAATGGCAATGTTGATGGTCTCGAGTCTTTGTCACCAAATGATCTTGCCGTAGTAGCAAAGAAAACTTTAGAAGCTTGGGAGATTCTCAGGTCTGGGGTGGAAAAGTTGTTGTTGGTATATCCTGTAAAAGTTTGCAAGTACTGTTCTGAGGTTCATGTTGGGCCGTCTGGCCATAAAGCTAGGCTATGCGGAGTGTTTAAGCATGAGAGTTGGAAAGGAGCTCATTTTTGGACTAAAGCTAATGTGGATATTTTAGTGCCGCCAAAAATTGTATGGAGACGAAGGCCTCAAGATCCTCCTATGCTTGTGAATGAAGGGAGAGATTTCTACGGACGTGTTCCAGCTGTACTGGATTTGTGCACAAAAGCTGGTGTCGTCGTGCCTGCAAAATATAATATTAAAGTGCATGGTTTGTCTGGTCCTGCCAATTATAAGATTGCAGCGGCATTAGATGGTCAAACAACAAACTGAATCATAATCTGACACAATCATTTGGGGAAGAAATCTGAGAGATTACTTTCATCTGCCATTTCCTACATAATTTGAGGTTGTTTAGGATATCTGAATATGGATCTCTGTGCCTGTTCTTCTGTTGGTTACAGAAAGAAATTTTGTTCCCGACCATATCTTGTGTCTCCCAAAATATTTCTGCTGAGCAAATTTGAATCTCTACATTTATGTTTGACTGGACTTAATGGACCTGCTCTTCAGATTTGATGAAGGTAATTTATTATTCTACTTCTCCAGTCAAAGATTCCACTTAATTTTCCTTTTAAATTATATTTTTCCAATAAGGAATCTTAAGTTCAATAATTGCTGGAAATATCAACGTGGGAGATACTACGTTGTTGTAAATGTGTGTAAATTTTTTATTGCTGCCCAAAAAATGGCAGTTTCTCGTTGAAGTTTCATTTTTCTTGAGTTATCACACAAATAAAAAGATTACTTTGTTGACTGAAGAGTTTATTTTCTATTAATTATTAACTGCTTAGTTTGCATATTTGAATCCTTTAAAGTATTAGATGCACTCTAGAGGGTAAAGCGCAAAGCTATAAATGTCAATTGAAAAGTCAATCGATAAAATTGTGATTAAATAAATACACGTCTGATAAATCACTGCAAGTGTAAGTTAGTACTCATAAGAGCCAGGCACAGGTGCTCCGCTATTTGAGTTGGTTTATGGAAGAAACCCCCCACCTTGATTTTCTGCTTTTCAGGGGAGGCTTTACTATAGTAGAGGCAATAGCAAATGATTTATTGGATAGTGATGTGATTCTTAAACAGTTTGCTTATCATTAACAGTGAATCCAAAAACAAACGAGTCATTTGCAAACTAACAAATAGGAGAGATGTGTCTAGTAACGTGGGAGATTAGGCATGTCTTAAGTAGAGGTCAAACCATTAGCATTTAGTAGCTAGGCATAGGGGTTAAATCTCTAGCTTTTCACGCAGTATTTTTGGCCAATTTTAGACAGTGACTTAGGTAGGAGCAGTGCCCTACAAGTTACAATTTCTTAAAGGTTGTTAGGAACCCAAAAATTGAATTCCAAAGAAAGAACACTTTTATTAAGAAATAGGATAGAATTGGAGAGAATCTCTCCTCCAAGGGTTTCACCTTCACAATAGAGGTTTTACTCTATTCACAAACCATACAATATTCAAAGATACTTTAACCTTTGTGTTCTCCTATTTTTACATTTTTTAGTAGGCAAATGTTAGTGGTTATGTTTAGTTTCCAGGATCGAACCCGGGACTTTCTTCTTATAACTCCTTCAATATCCCTTGGCTCACCAACCGAGCTGCCTACGTGGGAGTCGGGACATGTTCTCCTATTTATATTTTATACACATACTCTCTAACTAATCCAAATAACTACAACTCTTAATTACATTTACTACTCTAATTAGCCATTATTCTATACCGTAACAAAGGTTCTTAAATTCACCCAATTTCCCATGTTTCTCTAAACTCAGTGGAAACCAGTTACTGGTAGGGCGGGGGCTTTTTGAATTCATTGATTGAAGGAGAAAAGTTGAGGAAATGCTGAAATGTTGTATGTATTTTGATTATGAAGAAGATAGTTGCAGGGAGAAGTTTTGTTTGTTATTTGCTGAATCACTTGCATTAAGCACAGATGTCCTTTACCACATTATTTTGTATTCAATTGAAATGAAAACCTCAAGACATTCCTACAAAATTGTGAATTATCTAAGCCATCAGTTTAAATAGGAATTGTTTGCATCTAATTAATAAGGACTTTCATCTGATTTAGTACTTTTCTGTTTTTTCTTTGGATATTATTGGCTAGTTAAGCTATTGATTGATGTTAATAAAGTGCACGGTTACATTAATGGAATCTTTAATATTTTGTAGTCATTTAATTTTATTCAATTTTGAAGAGTCATATAAGTATGTAAAAGTAGCAGCTTGTATAACATGTACAGATAGTAAAATCCTTTAAAATTTAAATAAAATAATGAGTAAAACAATAAGATTTATTGTAGTTCAAAAAATTAAATAAGATTTAATGTAGAATGTGTTCTTCAACTTCTCATTCTAAATGTAAGAAACAATAACAACCTATGACAAATAATTCATAACTATTATGATAAACTTCAAGCTCAGGCATACCCACTGCGACTAACCGTCCCTTTAAACATGTAGAGATGGTCTCCATTTTCAACTCCATGCCACCTAAGGCTACAACCATCACGCATGATCCTCTGCCTATGAATAAACAAATAATCATCAACTGGCAGAATTTTTCTGCTCAGCAGCAACTGCTTCAAGTCATTAACAGTGCTTGTGTCTCTCATCTCCAATGGAATGGTGGCAGCATTAAGCAAACTAGAGGAAGTTTGTACCACAAAGCTCAGCTTTCTAGTTGGTGGTTCTTTTGACCGGTTGGTGGTCTTAAGGAACGCAATAATTTCAGAAAATTCACGAATACCATACTCATTTAGGTTTCGGAAATCTTCATACAGTTCCCTCCCCAAAAAGAAAAGTTTCATTGATTTGATGGGGGTGTTATCAATGATGTGAATTTTCTCCTTCAAGCTATGGACAGTATCTGTCTTATCCACCTCTATGTTAATCTGTCTCGCTGAAAATTTTACAGTGATTTGCATTTTGTTAGGATGGTGAATAATATGTGGCTCCATTGGCCTAATGGTGAGATCAACTTTTGTGCCTTCAGTGACTATTGGGTAATCCTCCATGTCTAATCCATCCAGTAGTTCAAACTCACAAACTGTTAGGATTTGGTAAGCCACTGGAATACCATGGATTTGTTCTATTTTCTTTTTGATTTCTAAAACTGTTTCTAGGGTTCCCACTTCAATGAAAAATTGGTTTATTTCTGTGGCAATAGTAATCCTCATCATGTTACTATGTTGGAGCCTGCTATTCTTTGATTGGAAAAAGGGACACTAGAACCGAAAGATTGAGCAGTTTTAGGATATATATCAACAAACAGCATTTCTAATGTGTTAACAACAAACTTTTAGTTAGCCTCATGAGATTATGAAAGAAAATGGACATTAATTTCATGTAACTCATGTTAAAGATATGAGTATTTGGCGCATCCCTTATATATTTGTTCTATAGTGTGGGGCTCAATATCACACACAACATCCTTCTTTTCTTTGTGTGTGTAATCATGCATTCTTGGATATCTTAACTGCAAAATCTGTTTTGACTAGTAACTGTATAGTTTTAATAGAGAATATCAACACCACAATAAAGAAAGGGTATCCTGAAGTTTGTTTAGTCACAAAAAGGCAATAGAATCATTTTACCAGTGTTATATCAATGTGTCTGTACATTGATATTTGAGAATACACACTCAATTTGGCCTTCAATATATGCAACAAAAAAATCAAGTTCAATGGGATCAATTCAGCAAATCTTAACTAATTTAACGACATTATTCTTAAAATATGCTGTAATTAGTTTAGGATTTAACATTTTTATGAAACAAGTTTGTCTGAAGGGAAATTTAAGAAATGCAATCATTTTTATCATATTAAAAAAAGGAACTTCTACGGTACACTCACAATTTGAGTTGTACCGGTACACTTGTTTTCTAAATCTATAAATTTTTAATAAATAAGATTTAGTTATTATAATTGTAAATGATAGAAAATATTTTTTTCCTTAAAAAACAACTCATTTAGCTATTAATTAAAGGGTTTTGCTAACGAGTGTCATCACGGCACTTGTTAAAGATTCTAAAATAGAAAATTGATAATTTTTACGTAGAAAAAGTTGTTTTTTGATATTTCAATGTGGTGAATACACAAATCTCAAAATTAAATTTCTACTTTAAACTTCTTATCAAGTGCCTTAATGACACTTGTTGGCATTTCCTTAATTTAGATATTTGGTGTACGGTACAATTGAATCTTCAAGTGTTCCATAAATTTGCCTTAAAAAAAGAGATTATTGAATTTTCTTAATTAAAGGAATCATTTTTCAATAGTTTTGCTTATAATTTTAACTCATGTCCTACCCTTTAGAACTTCTCAGCCAAGCACGGTCCATTTTCCATGGTACAAAAGTTGTTAAGTCATTCAAAAGTATGCTTCTTCATACTTGTGTGGTTTTGTAGAAACACAAGGGGGAAAAAGATGCTTCTCCATTTCAAGTTATAATTGACCTTCATTCCAATCTATCTTGCCATGATATTGGCTAGGCTCTATTATAGTTTTGGTGTTTCCTGATTAACAGCATAGGCCTTACTTTATTTTTGTTTTGTGAAGGGAAATGTATGATCAAAAGAAACCATATAGATTTCATTTTTGACCATACACATGGAAATAACGTGGCTGTTTTATACCTGCTAGTGAATTTTGTCCTGAGCAAACAAATGATTTCTCCAATTGTGAAATGATAATATGGTATAGGGGTCAATTATGTTGCTACATATTTATGAAAGAGTAAAGAGTCTTCTTAAATTGAGTAATACTAATAACAACAAATTGGTACAACAAGCAAGTCCTACAACAACGGCAGCCATCAGCAATTTGTTTTCTTTACTTTTTTGTTAACTTAAAATTTAGAATAAGAAAGACATACACTCATGCAAGGTCAAAGAGTACCATTAATCTCATTAAAGATTTACAATAAAATTTACGTATAACATTCAAACTTTAATTCAAGTCACAACGGATGCGAGCTAAATGTCAATCATCTATGTTAATCTCAATTGATAGAATGTGTGTTTGGGGGCATTTAAAAAGAAAATAAATGGTATTTATCCCTATATTTTTCTTGATTTTATTATACTTTCATTCCCTCTAACATGGTGAATGTCCGTACTCATTCATTCATGCATTCATTCCACTTTAAACATCCTAGTTAGTGGCACCACACATATAGCCCCGTCAAATTGCTACATTGTATTCTTCTTTCTTTTCTCCTCTCTTGCTATCCCATTATGTCACATTATATTTTGCATTTGCATTTTTTGGTATTATTAATTTACAATATTTGTATACTTTGGAAGCATGACACGATCCAAACTTCAGGAAAATGGGATTTGAAAGTTGAGTAAATTACACTCCCCTCCCCTCAAAGATGCTTGAAATACACTCCCCTCCCCTCTTATGTTAAAATATACAATTTCCTCCCTTGAAAAATAAAATTTACACTCCCCTCCCTTATAAGATGCTTGAATTACAACCCCCTCCCTTGATAATTAAATATACATTACACTTTAATATATTTTAACATAAATAAATATTTTTATGATATATATTAATTTTAAACCACCCTTTAAGAAAAATTAATTCATTTCTTTATAATTTAAATGTTAATGATAATTAAATTTAAATATTTTGCTATTGATTTTATAATTTAGAGTTTAAAATTAACTTTTAAATAACCATGGTTTATTGTCGTTAGTAATTTTTCACATATTTTAATTTTATTTTGGCTTGTTTCATATTTTATAATAGGGTTTAAAACTACATGTTAATGAAATTGTGAATAAAAAATAGCAAAAAAATATGTATTCAATTTTTTATTATGTTAAAATAGACCTGCAATACTGTTATTTTCGAAGTGTATTAGATTATTATTTTTTTGCAAGATTATTAAAAATAAAAAAATATATATTGAGGGAGTAAAGTGTAGATTTTAACATAAGAGGGGAGGGGAATGTAATTCAAGCTTTTCTTAGGGGAGGGAAATGTATTTTTCTCTAATATGTTTTGAATAAGAGGGGAGGGGAATGTATATTTTAACATAAGAGGGGAGGGGAGTGTAATTCAAGCATCTTTGAGGGGAGGGGAGTGTAATTTACTCTTAAAATAATTAAAAACGACTATTAATTAAAGTGAAGTTAAAAAAAAAAAATAGTAAACGCTTAGAGATATACTAATGCAATGTCCTACAATCGAGCTAGGGCTATTTTATTTTGACAATGTCCTTTCAACTAAACTAAAACTATTTTATTTTGGTAACCTTAAATATTAAAGCTTTACTAAGAAACAATACAATCTAAAATGTTACTCGCAGCCAGTGCCCCCACTTTATAAGGAGCATCATTTTGTATGCACAAAGATATTATAAATATGGGACTTCTATGGTACACTCACAAATTTGAGTGTACCGGTACTCTTGTTTTACAAAATTTATAAATTAACAATAATTTTTATGAAATAAAAAGTTATTTGTCAATATTTATAGTTTAGAAAAAATCATTTCATAAGAAAAAAAAACATAATTTCATTGTTTATAAGGATCATATTAAAAAGTTTACATTTTGTCATAAAAAATAATCAATATTCACTGTTATGAGTAATAAAAATTCTTAAAAATTCAATTTTATTTCGTCGAAGGTTTTGGTAAATTAAATTTAATTATTATAGTTGTCAATGATATAAAATAATAATTTTTCTTAAAAAAAACAACTCATTTATTATTGATTTAACTACTTGGTGTATCAATACACCCAAATTTATTGGGTGTACCATAAAATTTGCCTATAAATATTGAGATTAAAAGTCAAAAGAGAAAGAAAAAAAAATCTTCCTTAGTTTAACTCAGGTGGTAAGACATTGTATAATATATGTAAGGTAGGAGTTCAAACTTCAAATACTTTAATTGCTCGATAAATCTCTAACCAATATACTATTTGACAAAAAAAACAACAATTTTTTTATATTATCGTTGAAAGATAAATAAATAGCGACATACTAGCTATGAAAATAGAAACTGAAAAATGAAATTAAATAAATTAAGTCATTAGAGTCTCTTCACACTTTGTACAACTCAGACCTTTTTTTTTTCTTCTTCTTGACATGGAGATGGGAGAATTGTGTTATTGAAAACACTAACACTATGTTTGGTTGAGAAGAGAAATTATGATGAGAGATATATGTGAGAGAGAATAAGTGAAGAGAGAAATAAGTGAGAAATAGAGTAGATTTGATGTATTGTTTGGCTCAAAATAAAGATAGGAGAAATAGAAGAGAGTGAAGTGTGTTTATTTTTGTAAAAGACAAAAATATCCTTTAACTAATAGACAAATTTATTTTGGATAACACCTAATATTGTAACAATATGTAAATCCATTCCTCAGTTCTCTAAACCCGTTGCAATGAAGCACTGATTAGTAATTGTAGATGCTATAATTAGTAGCAGTTGAAGAATCTAAAACATAAATGCAGCAAAACAGAATCTAAAACCAATTAAATTTCAAGCTTTTCAATTTCATAGATATTAAAGTTACATTATGCAAAAGAAAAAACGAATAAATGGCTGAAAGATTAATGGGAATGGATATGCCAAAATGGTAGATAATAGGTTGAATTTGAGTTCGGGAGAATAACAATGGTAGAGAATAATTAAGGTATAACAATGGAGTTGGGATAAGGCACAATGAACAAACAAGATAGAGAGGGGTAATAATGGAAATGAAATGAAAAAAGACCTTTTGCTCACTTTCTTCGCTAGTATGGAGCGATTGAAAAAAGCAGTGGGTCCCACAAAATTCTTTCTCTCTTCTCAATTTCTTTGCTGAACCAAACATGAGAAATCACCTATTTCTACTCTCTTTCTCTCTCTCCTATCTCTCTCTCCTCTAAATCATCTCTACCAAACAGACCATAAATGATTTATTTCAATGTTTGTTATAATGTTTTTTATAAATGATTAAAATCTCCCTTAATGCATTTAATAAAACTGAGTTTGTTGTTCCATAAGCACAGGTTAGTAAAAGATTGTAGGAACATTTGATATGATGTGATACGGTTTTAAATCTATAATTCTCCATTTCTCAATATTTTATGTGTATGTTTCGTCGCTAAACTAATTAAAATCAAAAGAAGAAGAAAAATGAGTCTAGTAAATACACTTTTATGGATCACTATTTTAAATTGTGTATTATAGTCAAACAATTGACTTTCTTTATAGATGTTATGAGAAAATAGAACATATAAAAACCTTTAGATTTTTTTTAAGGAAAAACCTCAGATTTTTTGTTTAGTCCTGACAGTCTTAGTAGAACATTATTATTCTATAATAATACCTTGAAATCATATTAAAAGTATCTTCAGGCTCATATGAGATATCATACTATAATTCTTATAGTCTTGATGATAGACTATTCAAACCAAGAATTCATTAAAAATGTTTTAATTGTTCGATCAAAATCAAGTTTTGTGAATAATATTTAATTATTTTTCAAATGCATGTACAAGTTTATTTTATTTTATTTTTAAAATTTTTTGTCAAGTAGTCTAGTGGCTAGAAATTCATCTTTTCAAGTGAATAAATGAGATGTTTGAATTCGAATCTCGACTCTTACATATATTATACAATGTCTCACGAGACAAAAAAAATATATTTATTCACAACATAAACATCGCTCAAAGCATATGATAGAAGGCCGAGAGCAACAAACGGACCAAATCTATGCACAAGTTATAAAACAATACCTATTTAAGCTACTATTCCTTCTCCTTAGAAAAAAATAATTTAATTTTGAAATTAGTAAAATCTCATCCATTAATTTTTATCAAAACCTTATTTATTTATTTTTTAGAGAATTTTGTTTATGAAAAGATTATTATGATTTTGCAATAAAAAAGGCAAGGAGAAAGAAAGTTTATTTCAGCCAAAAATAAGTTCAAATTATTCATTGGACACTATTTGTCGATTAATCAGGAACACTTGAAATTTCAGGCAGGCCCTATCTTGAATAAATTGAGCTGGATGGTTATTATTGGTAAACAACCACATGCTCATTGCTTCTTACTTTTCCTTCTCATAGAAAAAGAACATGCTAAATTATTAATATTATACTATAGGATAAAATAGCACGTAAGGAAACAAGTAATGTTGTATGGATTAATACAAAAAGTCACATATCTTTGGTCCCATCCCATATGTTTTTATTTGGAGTTTTGAGACATGAAACTTTCAAGAGTAAATTACACTCCCCTCCCCTCAAAGATGCTTGAAATACACTCCCCTCCCCTCTTATGTTAAAATATACAATTTCCTCCCTTGAAAAATAAAATTTACACTCCCCTCCCTTATAAGATGCTTGAATTACAACCCCCTCCCTTGACAATTAAATATGCACTACACTTTAATCTATTTTAACATAAATAAATATTTTTATGGTATATATTAATTTTAAACCACCCTTTAAGAAAAATTAATTCATTTCTTTATAATTTAAATGTTAATGATAATTAAATTTAAATATTTTGCTATTGATTTTATAATTTAGAGTTTAAAATTAACTTTTAAATAACCATGGTTTATTGTCGTTAGTAATTTTTCACATATTTTAATTTTATTTTGGCTTGTTTCATATTTTATAATAAGGTTTAAAACTACATGTTAATGAAATTGTGAATAAAAAATAGCAAAAAAATATGTATTTAATTTTTTATTATGTTAAAATAGACCTGCAATACTGTTTTTTTCGAAGTGTATTAGATTATTATTTTTTTGCTAGATTATTAAAAATAAAAACATATATATTGAGGGAGTAAAGTGTAGATTTTAACATAAGAGGGGAGGGGAATGTAATTCAAGCTTTTCTTAGGGGAGAGGAATGAATTTTTTTCTAATATGTTTTGAATAAGAGGGAAGGGGAATGTATATTTTAACATAAGAGGGGAGAGGAGTGTAATTCAAGCATCTTTGAGGGGAGGGGAGTGTAATTTACTCTTATTACTTTGATAATAAATTGATTTTCCTAAAAAGAAGTTGATTTGTATTTTCAAAACAAAATTTCATAATATATTTTCTAAACAATGTGCACACTTGTTGGCATGAACCTAGTTGCTAGAGTATTATTATGTGTCTTATATACTCTCTCGCAACATACCAAACAGTTAAGTAAATTGCAACCTAACAAAGCCTCCACCACCTACTTATTTGAAAAACATACTTGATAAATAATGAACCTTCCTTTTCATTAAATTTTCCCTTTTTTGATTTCTTGTCATCACGTTCCAACATTTGAGACCAGACCATTTCTTTATCGATGAAAATCAATCATTGGTTTATTTGGACTACCTAGAACGTGATTGATTCAAAACCTTGCATGATTTAAGGGTTTCTATAGGCTTTGTCTTTTATTATATGTTTAAGAATAATAATGTCGTGAATAATCTTACTTTTGATATGCACATGTATTTGGAGTTTGGAATCTGCTTTACAATTTACATGCCAGCTTGCAGTATATGCAACATATATACGAGGACAAGAAGTGACATTAAACTGGTCCCATTACACTTTAGTTACGTACAGCAATTTCTATAAAATTCACTTCAATTTTAAATGCATGTACTCATAATTATTTTTACAATTAAATAGTCTTTTATATGGTTTTCTTTGTGATTAATATATGATCCGTCTGGACTTAAGATTTATGGTCTTGTGGTGATGGCTGTAGTTCTGCGATCGTCAGACTCAAAATGGTAGCTTCTTTCTCTCTAAAATGGGTGATATGTTTGCAAACATTTCAACATTTAAGCGAAAATGCTTTAAATATTCTGAGATTTTTAAAGTAGAAAGAATGTGTATCTGAAAGAAGGTTATGAGTTATTCTTTATAGTGGTGAACTAGGGTTTTTGGTCCTTCTAACCCTAATCCAGACAACTGTCAAAGAGGGACACCTGTGACCATATTAGAGAACACAAACCTTGGATCTAGAACGAACAATCCTGATTGGCTTACATGACCCTAATTTGATGAATTTATGGCAGATCCATATTGTGGTTCGTGTATGCGCTAGGGGCTTGAAGTGACCTAGTTCATTAAGGAAATGGACGTTGACCTAGTTTGAATATACACACATGAGAAAAGATCAAATTACATCGATGTATTGTTATATCAATACTACATTGCTATATATATATATATATATATATATATATATATATATATATATATATATATATATTCATTTTTTACGCAATTTAAAACCATCTAATGCATTAGTTGTTGGGTTATGAGGGAAGCCAAATGGATCATTGTTGGGTCAATAACAAGGTGAGGCCTAGGTTACCTTTGAAAACTCATGGGCAATTTACCCTTAACCAATAGAAAATAGCCATGTGTCTTTCACTATTTTTTTTTTGTGTGGAATGTGTCTTCCACTATAACAAACATATTTATTATTTTATTTTCCAAAAATTTAGCATGTATTTTATTATTTGCATATTCACCCCATTTTAAATCAATGACATTTTACAAGTTAAACCATCAAATTAATTAAATGTTCCCTCTAATCCAATCATCACTCTCCAAATTATTTTTTTTTCTTTAAAACCAAAGTTTACGAATGGCTTTGCAAAAATCATTAAAAATTTCACCGATGGGAATCGAACCAGGGTGCTCACACTAACTAGGATCTTACTCCCCAACCACTTGACAAATACATCTTTTATGAAATAATTTGGAATGCAAATATATATATATTTGGTTACAATGCAAATATATGTTATTAGTGAGCAATTGTATAATTTTCTTTATGCAAGTGTCTTATAAACCTAGCTTTAGTAAAAAATAAATAAAAATTATATGTGTGTATATATTCCTAAAAAAAAAAAATATGTGTGTGTATATATGAAATAATAAATCTTTCCATCCTTAAAAATAAAAAACTTTCTTAATAAAAAAGTATGAATTCATTCATTTGATTTTTTATATTTTAAATATTATTTTTTTATATAAATTCATATTTTATTTAGATTCGATGAACTACAGCAATGTTTCATTTGTAATCAATCGAATTGTGATTTATTTTAAATCCGACATTTCGTTTGGATCAGATAAACTATTTAAAGGTATTCAATGAAAATTGTGAGAATAAATGTAATGTTTCGATTAAATATTTTTGCATTGTATATGTAAAAAAATATGTTAAATATTTGTTTTGTGCTCCTTGAAGATTTTATTTGCTTAAATCTGTTGATACAAGTTTTTATGTATCAAGATGAGAAAGTTAATATGACAGTTTTGAAAACTAATAACTATTTTTAAAATATTAACATTAATGTAGTGTTTCAATTATATATATATATATATATATATATATAATTTTATTTGCAAAACATCGTTAAATAATTGCACCACACACGTCACGAAATTTAAATGTTTATATTTGCGGAAGAAAATTTTTATATACCGATATAAGAAAGTCGATATGATAAAATTTTCAAAACTCGATATTATTTTATCGATGAGTTACAAGCATGTTTGAAAACAAATAAACTTGAATTCAACAAAATCATATCTTCTACAAAGAGATTCACTGCGGAAGCCCTTTTAAAGGAAGTTATTCAGGAACAAATGGAACTCTTTTTACTTCTGGAACAAGTGCAAAAATTTATCATTAGTTTCATATCTTTATTAAACATCAACCCTTGACGGGCACTGAACCTCGCCAAACAACAACCCTTAAGTGGGCTTTGAATAAAGACATGACACCAACCCAAAGAAGGGCTCTGAGCACGATAATTCGTCATAGATTAAAACACAGGGGGTCCTCCAGAGAGGCTCATCAAGCTAGCTTGAATCCCTTCCTGGGACTTCCCGCCATAGCAATTGTTCTGGACCGGTCAAAGACATGGGCTTAACTGCTTAGGCCCAATAACAAATCAAGCCCAAATGCTGCATTTGGTGAAATTACTCGCAACACACCCCTTCCCCACGAAAAAGGGGGGGTGCTTGGAGCAAAGGAGACTAGTTCAAACGTTTTGCAACGTTCGACAACGTCTCTTTACCCACGTTTCCGCGAATATCTCACCAGCAGTTACACTTCTCCTGATTTCGTAACCGTCGGACACACGTGTGCCATTACAACGGCTCTGCATTCACCAACCTCTATAAATAAGAGGCTCCTTGCAGCCTCCATGGTAGAAGCTCTTTCACACTCTCACCCTCATTCTGAAACTGTATCTGACTTAAGCGTCGAAGTGTCTGCAGGTACACACCCCCCATTCGGTCCAACGCTCACCATAATATTTTCACCACCGTGAACCACCACATTCAATCAAGCACCAGCAGCCACCTTCTGATCAGATACGATCAACAATCATCTAAGAAAAGTAGCAACAAGCAGCATAGCATCCAAACAGACAAATTCACCACTTTGCCTTGTCCCAAGTCTCATGTTTGGGGGGATGTGGACCGTCATTATATTCCCAAGGGCTTGGAAGCCCTCCAGAAAGGCTTTGACGCCCTCCATAAGGGCCCATGAGGCTTAGACGCGCCCTCCTAGGGGCACCACCTCACCTAACTTCAAGAAGTCTATAGAGCTTGGTAAAAAGACCTAACTTCAAGTACGAATTTTTTTTTTTTTTGAAAAATAAATAAATTATTATTCAAATTATACAAATAAACAAATTTTCCAATAATAATGTTGATGTAATTTGAAAAGATAATTACGTTGTTACAATTTGAAATCTCAAACGTCAATGCCAATAACTTACACAAATAATCCAATCTTCAAGGTCTCTTGAAATTGAGCAAACCACCTTTTAATACATAAATGTGTAATTTTAATCCACTAAAATTAAAATCCTAAGATTCGATGATTTTATTAATTAAAATGAGTGAGGGACTAAATCTCACATTTTTTCTAATATGTTCTCGATCAATCTATTAATCTTGCTACTATGCATATAAAATAGAACAAATATTTCTCTTGTACCAAAAAAAAAAAAATTAGAACAAATATTTAATGAAATACTAGATTAATGTTGATATTTTAAAAATAATTATGAGTTTTTTAAAATTTTATCATATCAATGCAAAACGGGTATTTCATTAAGGTTATTTTTATCATAACAATCATATGATAAATTTTTTATCATATCAATATATGACCTTTATTCATATAAATACCTTTGTTACTTGTTTGGTTTAAGGTTATAGTCATTTTTTGTACCTTTTGTTGTTAATAAACCATACGAACAATCTTCTGAACTATCTTCTGATCAACCTTATGAACTCTGACCGGGTTCATAATCTTTAATGTTCTTTAATCACTTGATTTTTGATTTGATTTACACTTTGTTCATGTCTTAGTTAATCACTCAAAAATACATATTAAATATGAAGAAACTATCAAAGGCCATTAATCCTTTAATCATCATGTTTTGTTTATCTTTAAAACATTTTAGGAATTTTGCCTCAATATAGTTTTCAAAATCTTACACATCGACTTTCTCATACCGGTACATAAAAATCTATTTTCGCAGATATAAGCACATAAATTCAACGATGAGTGTGCTGCAATTATTTAAGAATGTTTTGCAAATAAAATTAAAAAAAAGATATTTAATAGAAACACTATGTTAATGTAAATATTTTCAAAATAGTTATTAGTTTTCAAAATTGTCAAATTAACTTTCTCATCTTGATACATAAAAATTTGTATCAGCATAATATAAACAAATAAAATCTTCAACGAGCGCAATGCAAATATTTAACATATTTCTTACATATAAAAGGCAAAAATATTTAATAGAAACATTACATTTATCCAGACAATTTTTGTTTAATACCTTCAAACAGCTCATCTGATCCAAATGAAAGGTCGGACCTAAAATAAATCACAATTTGGTTGATCACAAATGAGACATTGCTAAAATTCATCGAATCTAGATAAATGTATGAATTTATATAAAATAATAATATTTAAAATATAAAAACTCAAATGGATGAATTCATATTATTTTTAAAGAAAGATTTACTATTTCATATATATACACATATAAAATGTTTTTTTTTACTAAAGCTAGATTATAAGTTACTGCAAAAAACAACAAGTTATTCAAAAAAAAAAATTAGTGCAAAAAAAATTGCTCACTAATAATATATATTTTGCATTCCAAATTATTTAATAAAAGGTGTATTAGTTAAGTGGTTTGGGAGTAAGATTCCAGTTAGAGAGAGCACCGTGGTTCGATTTCCATGAGTGATATTTTTAATTTTTAATTATTTTTGCAAAGCCATTCTTAAACTTTGGTTTTAAGGAAAAAAAAGGTTTGGAGAGTGATGATTGGATTGAAGGGAAAATTTAATTAATTTGATAATTTAATTTGTAAAATGTCATTAATTTAAAATGGGGCGAATCTGCAAATAATAAAATACATGCTAAAATTTTGCAAAAAAAATAAATAAATATGATTGTTATAGTGGAGGACACATGGCTATTTTTGATTGGTTTGGGTAAATTGTCCATGAGTTTTCAAAGGCAATTTAGAAAAAACCCAATAACAATCACACAAATGAGTTGACCAATTATATCTTAAGTGAAAACCTTAAAACATTACTATTTATGAATTCCCCCACTTTATATATCTTTTAATCTTTGGTTTTATTTGAGACTTCCACCTCACATTTACTAAACATTATTGAGGTGCATAATTTATAAATACATAGTGATAAAATGCCGGAACTCCGCATTTTTTAGTACTTAATGTGTGTGAGTTTTGTTCCTAAGTATTTTGAGAAAATAAAATAATTTGATTTTGTAAGATACACATATATTCAATCAAATTCATGATGATTTTATGTTAGTTCCAATAATATTTTCTACAAATACTGTGTAAAAATAATTATGTTTGCAAGATTGGACCATTATATGATTGGAGAACGGTAAAAACAAAAATACAGCTAAGTTTTGTCAACATATGGATACTCATAATGAGTTTCAGCACTTTCTTATCCACATCGGTTTCAAATTTTAGCCAGTCACTATTTGACATTCGACATACTATATGCATAAGCAAATTTTGTTGGCTATGGCAACATGATTTCCTCCTTAACAGTAGCCATAATTGTGTCCAATTATTGACTTCTAAGTCTCACTACAATTATTTTCTTGTTAAATTATTACAAAAATTTCCCTTTCACTTAAATGTAAATCAAACAAGTTTTTACTAAACCTCACATATTGTATGTGGGAATCAATTTGACTTTCTATATACAAAAGGAACTCCCTAAAATGTGTCTCCATCTTTATCATCATCACTAATTAAGTATTCAATTGATCAATGTATGCTTATATTCGCTGAGATTTAGATCTTACTTGCAACATTTTTTTATTAACATTTTACCCACTCTTTAATTCATTCGTCATAGTTTTCCATTTCTTAAGAATATGTCCTGTAGGTGGCAGCAGGTAATCATTGTTAATTTAATTTGAAAATTGGCTGTCTGAATGTGATGCATCACTAAAGTAATTGACTCATAGCATAGGAGCAGGTAAAGTCCATACTTTCTTCTTCAAATCCTCTTGGATTCTAGCAAAAAGAAAAAAAGGAATAAGGAGACTAAGAGATAGAAGTCTAGAGTCACATTGGTAGGTTACTTTTGCAAAAGAGACTGATCTCTTGCAACATTAACAAATCGCAATTCTTTGCTATCAAAGTCACTTGCATCGAACATAACTGAATTTGAAACGACATGTGGCTTCAGAGCGGACCTTGAACTTTTAAAAAAATTGCAAATAGACTGTTATATATTTTGCATTTCGAAAAACTCCCTTAGATATAATTCAAAAGGTCTAAGAATTCAAAAGTTTGAACCCCTAAGTAGGGTTCTAGTTCCTCCACTGGTTTTTGGAATAGATGATTAAAATAAATATATTAAGAAAAAATGATATAATGTTTGTTTCAAACATTGCCAAGATTCATGTTAGACCTAATCCGAATTCCGAGTCCATTGAGAGCTAAGGATTTCTCAACATAGACTCCTCTTATCTAACCAATAAACTCAAACCTACTTTAAAAATGTAAACCCTGTTCATTTACCTTAAATCTCGTGTGAGGGCTGACAAACCCTTTAAACCATTTAACGCCTTAGTCTAGATTGATTAACAACCATGTAGTCGTTGGTTTGATCTCCATAGCCAATGTCAAATTTCCAAGGTCAAGTCCTGCACATATCTTTTGATGCATTGACCACTTGAAGTCTTGTGTAAGACCTCACGTTTTGTCCTTAGTTAAAAGACATATCGATAGGTTGAAGAGTGTAAATACTTATAAACTACCTCAAACTTGATTCTCAAACGATGTTAAAAATTTTGTTGCACCAGAAGAGAATCCAACACTTCGAGAAAAAAAAATTAATATTCAACATGTAATAAATTACTAAATAAATGAACTGACGTTATTGAAGCAGTCAGAAATCCAATAATATGGTACTCACCATATCTATCCTATAGGGACATTCTCAACTAACCTATTTTAAATTAGACTATAAACTATTATTAAGTGCAAAAAGATACCAAAGTACCATGTGTTATCACCTAGCATGTTAGTTAGCACTTAGCTGCATGGACCATATATCTCTATCGTTTTCTTTGTTTCCATTTACCTAAACCAAACAACTATATATAAATCACTTACCACTGTTATGTATTCATCAACAAGAGAAATACAAGTTTTTCATTAGTATCTCATACTCTTGTAGCTGCCAACTATATACATATGAAAATGAGAAATCAGTGTAATTACTTCAAGGTTTTGATTCTTTGTATTTTGGCAGCATCAACTCATGCTCAATTGCAGCTAGGTTTTTATACCAAGAGTTGTCCAAAAGCTGAACAAATCGTCGCGAACTTTGTTCATGAACATATCCGCAATGCTCCATCACTTGCTGCTGCATTAATAAGAATGCACTTTCATGATTGCTTTGTTAGGGTATGAAGTTCAAGCTTAATTATATACTTACGCTTTCATTTCATTTTTTGTTATGTAATGTGAAAATTGATTCACTAACATTAAGCATTTTGATTTAGGGATGTGATGGATCAGTCCTTCTGAACTCAACAACCCAACAAGCTGAAAAAAATGCTCCTCCAAATCTTACAGTTAGAGGCTTTGACTTCATTGACAGAATTAAGAGCCTTGTTGAAGCTGAATGCCCTGGTGTTGTTTCTTGTGCTGATATCATAGCTTTATCTGCCAGAGATTCTATTGCAGTCACAGTAAGTACTCAGTTCTATCTTTAACAGACTAAGGCCTGTTTGGATTGGCTTATTTAAGCTTATCTACTGTTTATAAGCTCTTTAAGTAGCTTATGATTGCAAGCTTATCTACTGATACATTTGGTGATTTGTGATTTCAGGGTGGTCCATATTGGAAAGTTCCAACAGGTAGAAGGGATGGAGTCGTATCAAATTTGTTGGAAGCAAATCAAAACATTCCTGCTCCATTTTCCAACTTCACCACCCTCCAAACTCTCTTTGCCAATCAAGGACTTGATTTGAAAGATTTAGTCCTCCTATCTGGTATTATTACGTTCAACAATTTCCTTAGCATTAAGCACTTTCGTCATGCACGCTAAATCACTACTAGAAAATGTATCGACATAAATTAGAGACGGAAAAAATGAAATAACTACGGACAAATTTTTATTTTATTTTTTTCTTATCTCTAATTTTAATGACCGTGATTTTAATTTTTTTTCAGGTGCTCACACAATTGGTATCTCCCTTTGCACATCATTTTCAAACCGTTTATACAATTTTACCGGAAAGGGTGATCAAGATCCATCACTTGATAGTGAATATGCAACAAATCTAAAGACATTCAAGTGTAAGAACATCAATGACAATACTACAATAGTTGAAATGGACCCCGGAAGTCGAAACACATTTGATCTTAGTTACTATAGTCAAGTTGTCAAGAGAAGAGGTTTGTTTCAGTCTGATTCTGCATTGTTGACAAATTCAGTTACAAAAGCTCTTGTGACTCAATTCCTTCAAGGCTCACTTGAAAATTTCTATGCTGAATTTGCAAAATCAATAGAGAAAATGGGACAAATTAAAGTTAAGACTGGGTCAGAAGGTGTGATTAGGAAGCATTGTGCACTTGTAAATAACTAAGAATGTTTTTCTGTTGATTTATGTTTTTGGTTTGGTTATTTAATTATGCCATGTCATGTTGTGTCTCTCTATATGTTAGACCCCTATGGTGTGGGTGTTTTATGTGTGCTGTAATAATTTTAAGAACAAGTGGGTTCAATCAATTGTAATTTTTATTTCCTGGTTTGGTGGTACATTATGTTCTTGTTGTAATAAAGCAGAATTGATTGAGAGAAAATTTCTAGTGTTAGCCAAAGCAGAGTTAATAATATGTGTAAAAGGTTGGTTACATTATGGATGTACTTCATTTCTTCTTAATTCAATGCATCTTTCTATCAACACTTCTAGTTCAATGAGAAATTCTCTAAACCAAGACGTATATTAAATGGATCCTAGTATTTCAATACATTAGCATGTATTTGGATTGAAAGTTTAGGAGGGGAAGGGAGAGAGAATTTACTTTTTTTTTTTTAAGATTACGGATTATATAACATGTTTTTCTAAAATAAATTAAGTACGATTGAATTATTGTATAATCGTTTATCATGTTAATATGCAAACTTTTTAAAAAACATTACTTAGTATCTATAATTTAAAAATGAAAAATAAATCATCTATCCAAACACATTTTTAGTTTCTGAGAATGAAGTGATGAAAAAGTATGATGTATCCTTTTAATTATTTATGTCTTGAAGGCAACTATATTAAAACCCATTTGTTAATATTTATTATTTTATTTTTTATCACTAAGGGTCTGTTTGGTTCGAGAATTAGGAGGAGGGGGGAGGAATTTTAACGGAGGGGAGGGGAAATATTTTAATTAAAATTGTGTTTGGTTCGCAAAGAGAAGGGAGAAATTTTAAAATTATTTTACTGTTTTACCCTTACACTTAATTAAATAAGGATAATAAAGTAACGAAACAATAACGATGTAATCGATAACAACACGATGTACAGATGGAATAATGGATTAGTAATATTCTTGTTAAAAGAAAAAGTTGTTCAAAGATAATATAACATATAACCTAACAACCACTTTTACTATTCTTCTCTCTTATTTCATTACGCTTTAAGTTTGAACAACTAGCTAAATTTTTGCAATTGAAGATGGACGTTGCATCAGTTTTAGGTAGTCTCTCTCAAATAGTTTGCTCTGATCGATCACCGTTCATCATGGTTTGTCTCACCGGTTTCGCATCTTCGTCCTCCGTCGCTGTTAAAATGCCTTGCTTTCTTTCTTTCACCTTGGCTTTTAATGTTGAAAAAAAATGGTTGTTTTTGTTTGGTTTTGATTTTGCTTTTTTTGTGCCTAATGATACATTGCATGTTTACTGTTTGATAAAATGCTTCAACCAAACTTTTAGCTGAATGTGAAGTTAAACTAAAATACATTTGAAGTAATTTGGAAATGTTATGTTAAAAAGAACACAACACATCAGAAACACTCCCATTGCATCAAGATGTGTTTCAGAATATCCAATTGGAATTTTGAGTTATAGCTTCTTCATTTTATTTTTAAGCTAAAATTAGTGATGATTGTAGAAGTTTTTGGTTTCTGATTTACATGTGCCTATCTGGGGTTTTCTCCCTATATATGAATCAATATCAAACATGGAAATTGAAATGTTTACTCTGCGAAGATTATTTATATGTTGATCACAATATACGTTTATCCATATTCTGTTGGAAATGAGTTCTTTTTGAATACATAGGCACCTCTCTCTTTTGAGTTCAAACTCCTCCACTTAATAAAGTGCATAGGAGTTTCATAAGAATATCATCGCGAAATGATTATGAAGTGTACCAACTGTTAATTCTGCCACCTCATAAGGTGATATTATGCTTTAAACTCCCATGTTTTCCTGGTGTTTAGGCTTTTCAACAAAAAAAAATCATCATTTCCTTTTTGTAGCCATATTGTACACCGCATCTTTATCCATAGGGTGATTCCACGTTCGTTTGAAGTCAAGCATGTGTGTTTGTTTCTGACTTTGTGTCTTTATGTGTAATATTGAAGTTCAGGCAATGATTTAAAGCATAGGGCTTGAGAAAGCTAGCGACTGACTCACGGTGGTTCGAGACAGCTTGAAGTGTAACACAATCAACTCCCTTAAGAATTTCACTTCAAGATTCTCTATTTGTGTTATGTTCTGATGTAAAAATAAAAGCTATATGATTTTTTGTTAACTATCGTCGAAAAAATTGACATATTTTTTCCCTATTGGCAACATAAAACTAAACCTTAGTAGCAATGTGTTAAGTGATTCCTTGCATATTTTCATATTGAATTGAGATTACAAAATGTTTGAATCATTTTTTAATGTGTTACTGCAGTTCGAGAATCAATGCCATTTTATGTTTGATAGATCATAATTCATAACGTTCAGAATGTGGAGCTATGGTATTGTCTACTTTTTTTTTTTAACTTCTAGATTGAATATTATTGCCTTTTGTTATGCAAGCATTTGATGAGAGGAGATGATTTAGTAGAAATTTCCTACAGCACATGTTCCATTCAAATTTGTTTTGATCTGATAAATTTTGTTGCTTTTGAGATAGCTATCTCCGAGACTCTCTTCAATTTTGTTCTGATAATATTGTTGTGTTTGCAAACAAATAATTATCATTGAGCTTTCAGACTTTGAAGGTAATATGTTTTACTATCCTTTAGGTATATGTATGAGATTTGTTTTTATCTTATGTGGATATGATATTGAAACACTTGAAAAGTCATCTAGAAGGATAGTTAACGCCACCTATGAAGGTTTTTAAAAGAGATAGATAAACTACAAAGGCTATTTCTACTAAAAAGTGTAGCAATTAACATGTCAGTATTTGTACCGTTGTACCATCTTCATAGTTTTAATATAAAGAGGTAATTTGGATTTTTAGTAGGAATTGGCGAAAGTTTTCTATGGTTCTATTTTTATGCAGCTTGAAAGAAAAAGCTACAATTAGAAGATATACGAAGAATTATATCATATTTTTTAAGGCTTTGTGATCCTTTTGGTTAAGTTCTGTAGTTCACATATTCAATTTGGTTTTTGGATTTTCTGTTCAAACTTTTTGTTTCCAATTTATGTATGATATTTACCAAGAAAACAAGCATTTCTTCATGAATTTGTCTCTAAGAATTGGAGAGCCGACCTGCAATACATGGTCCTCAAAGTGTTACTTTCTTTGTTAAATTTATTGTATATTGTGGTTGATATTTTTTGGTTCTATTATGGGCATAGTGTGTATTTTGGTTCAGTGGCTTTGATTGATTTAGAGTAAACCGCAATTTTTCTCCTTGAATGTGTTACGCGATATCATTATAGTCCATATTTGTATCAAAATTGCAAACACATCCTCAAAAGTATCTTTGCTTAGACATTTTAGGCCTCAAAAGGTATATGCTTATATTGTTCTGATCATATGTTTCACAATGTTTACATTGATACTACCGACAATGCTTTTTTCTTTTTAATATTCAGATTCAACGTTTCAGTTATTGTAATGGAAAGAAACATGATCTGCCACATTTGTGGTGAAAACAAATAGGGAAGAAACTTAGATTATATTAATTCAACTGAGAGTATTCATAGGGATTTTCTGACTTTAAAATGATACAGGTTAGTGGGGGATTAGAATAGTCTTTTTTGAGTATGAACAAACCAATGAAAGAAGCAATTGCCTTAAAGAATCTGATTGAATTTATGCAAAATCATAGTTATGTGTCTTTTGACAATTCTATGACATATCTATTGATTTCAGATAAACACTTTCATTATTTCTTTTTGCAGGTTATGTAGTTATGCAGTAGCCAAATTCAATATTGTGAAGCTTGAAAGAAGAATGATTATGGAGCTTGAAAGAAAAAGTTTACAAATTAAAAGATCTATGAAAAATTATATCAGAACTTTTATGCTTTACATAAAATTTGGGAGATTGATATTTGAGATTTGAAAAGTTTCATGTAAACTAAAGTTCCTTAGTCTAAAGTCATTAATGTAAACTTGATTTGGATTCTAAGTTAGTTGAATTTTTTTCAATTTTGTCAACAGTTGAACCCATCAATCTTGATGTTGGCCTCCTTATTATTAGAGAAAAAAAAACATCATTGATAAGTAAGTGTTTGACTTTTGCGTTTCTTAATAAGGATTTGACTTTTGTTCTTTATGTTTTGTATGGAGCTGTATAATGATATTTTTTTACTAGGGATGGTTTTGAGCAATTAAAGAAGCATATTTACTTTTCAACACTATCTGAAATAGCACAATAATTCTTTTTGTTTTTGTCTTGAGTATGATTCAATTGAAAAGAGAGTGACTCCATTGCCTTTAATTATTTGAAATATAAGTGGTGAAATGAAAATTCGGATAGATTTATTTGTGATTTTTTTAGTGAAATAAATTTACATAACCGAAGTAGTGAAAGCATTTACATAACCTGATTAGTGAAAGCTTGGTACTAGCATAAAATGATACTTTTCCAAAGATTATCATTAACACCTTATGAGAGCATTTGAGCTTATTTTGTACTTGACTTTTTTCGACATAGCAAATATTATATGTTTATATTTTGCTTTCTTTTATTACTCCCTCCGGTCCCTATTATAAGCAAAATTTCACTTTTTAGATAGATTGAATAATTAATGTATCAAGTCTATAATAAAGACTAAATACATTAACTATTCAATGTATCTAAAAGGTCAAATTATAATAAAGACTAAATACATTAACTATTCAATGTATCTAAAAAGTCAAATTTTGCTTATGATAGTGACCGGTGGGAGTATATATGACCCGTGAGGCAACACGGGTAGGGGATCTAGCAACAAAAGTTGTTTCAAGGATAATATAACCTAATAATAATAAATGTTGTTACAAGGATAATATTGAGATTTTAAATTAATATAAGGATAATTTTGACAATGCAATAAAATTTGTGTCCCTCCCCTCTAAAACTCTCGAACCAAACGTACCCTAAAGAACTCATAATATTTAAGAATTTTGATTGTGCTTGTGTTTATGCATTTTAAAATAACTTGGATCTAAAAAGTATTAACTTTCTTGTTTAAATAATGAATTACTCCCTCCGATCAAATTTATAAGCAAATATATCTTTTTTATGTTTATTCAATAATTGATGTATCTAGACTATAATATAGTCTTAGTACATCACTTATTTAATTTGGGTTTGATTTTCGAGATTGGGGTTAGGGTTCTAAGAAGAGAATAATACCTATTTTGTGAAAGTTGCTCATTGAGAATTTTTAAAGTATATTTATCCACTTGCCTTTTAATTAGTGCATATTTAGGCATGATTAGTGGGTTAAAAATTAATTTTTGAGAGTAAAGTATATATGATTTCAAGATATGAATATGATATGGACTTTCATATGCTTTGAATGGTTATATATATAGTGGTTAATATTGTTTTTTACCTCTGTAATATAGGTCATTTTCGGTTTTAGTCCCTGTAAAATTTTCGGTTTAATTTGCATCCTTGTAAAACTTTTTTTTTTCGAAAAACATCCCTTCTCCATCCAACTCATCAAATGCGCATATGTGGCGCTGACTTGGCTTTTTGTAAAATTTTATTTATTTTTAATTGTCCACATCATATTTTATTTTTTAAAATATCTGAAAATTAATTTTAAAAAATAAAAAAATCCGAAAAATCAGAAAAATATTCAGATTTTTTTCCAAAAATTTTTTAAAATAAAAAATAAAAAAATTTCAAATATTAAAAAACCAGAAAAAACGAGAATAATTTTTTCGAAATTCAAATATTAAAAAAATCAGAAAAAATATTCGGGTTTTAATTATTATTTTTTTCAAGATTCTAGAGTTTAATTTTCAAAATAAGAAAGTTTAAATTAGAAAAAATAAATTCGAAATTTAAAAAAAAAAATCAGATTTTTTTTTTGGAAAAAAATATTTTTAAATTTTGTTCTACAAAAAAAAATCTGGAAAATATTTTATTTTTAAAAATCTGGATACAAATTTTTTAAAATATTTAGACAAAATTCAGATTTTTTTTTCAAAAAATTTTATTCCAGATTTTTATAAAATCATTTTTGAAATTAAAACTGAAAAAAATCATTTTTTAATGAAATTTTCGAAATTAAAAAGTTCATTTTTTTTAAAACAAAAAATACAAAATTTGGAAAAAAAGATTCCTGAATTTTAAAAAAAATCCTGAAATTTTTTATTTTCAAATATTTTAAATTATTTTTATTTCTAAATTAATATAAATGAATTTATATTATAACTATTATAATAAAATTAGGGACAAATGCCACGTGTACCCTTAAAAAAATAAAAATAAAAAATTATACAGTTAGCACGCCACATAAGCATATATGCACAGTCAGCATGCCACATAGTGTACCACGTCAGCAAATATGCACAGTCATATTGGGGAGGGGTGTTTTCCGGAAAAAAAAAGTTTTATGAGGATGCAAATCAAACCGAAAATTTTATAGGGGCAAAAACCGGGAATGACCTATATTACAGGGGTGAAAAACACTATTAACACTATATATAATTTCAGCAATGTAGGCATAAAATATGTTGCTTCTGCTATTTGTTTCTTGTAGAATATGCATTTGTTTTATATTCTGTCTAAAACAAAAGTTGCGAATAAAGTAATACGTTATGGAAGCCTATATGTTATCAATAATGATATAATATATATATACATATTCAACTTGCATTTCAAGGTCATTTAGTGCTACTAAAGTTTTGAAATGAGTTTCTAATTTATGGGAAAATAGTATTTTTTTTTTTTTTGAACAAAATGGGAAAATAGTATTGATGCTCAAATACAATGTCGGACGCTTCACATGCTTCTCCCAGAGTGATTGGAGAGCACACTTAGTTGATTCATCATAACTGTTAGTTGATGACGATCATTATTGCTTATTTTCAATATCGTTATTATTGATATTTTCATGATTTTATATGTTAAAGTGTTTACAAAAATGGGGAACACACCCTTCAAATATTTTTCTCGCCTTTGAAACATGTTTAAAGTTATTGATATTATTATGGTCTCTATTTGAATTTTATCTACGACTTATAACAAAAGAATTGTAAATTGAGCTTTGATTGTGTACATTTGACACAAGTTTGATATTTTACAAATCACGGTTTTTAAAGCTATGTGTTTTTAGAAAAACGATTATCATTGTGACGACCTAGGTGTACGTAGTATGTGATTTCAATTAGGTAGAGTTACCTCGTTAGATGGAGCCGCCTCTATGGAAAGGCCGCCATTAGGAGGAGAGGGCTATCAATGAGAGGTAAACTCCCTAATTGAAAATGTTTTACACTTTGTTTTGAGTAGAGAGAAAAGAGTTATCTGTTAGATGGAGCCGCCCCTATGAAAGGCCACCATTAGGAGGATAGGGCTATCAACGAGATGGAACTAGTTTTCGATTCACCCATTTTGATTATTTTCACTAAATGAAGTTTTCTATATTTTCTTTATAGGCTTTTATCAAGATTTTCGGTAATGTATTTTTAAAGGCTTTTATTAAGATTTTCGACAATATATTTTTAAAGGCTTTTACTATGATTTTCGACAGTTTATTTTTAAAGGCTTGTAATTTTATTTTCATGTCTTTAGGATGTTGGATTTTCGTGGAAGTATACCTATTTGATTGGAAATATTTACAATGTGTGGATTTCCATGCGTATAAACGGTTGCAGATTATTAGAATTTTATACAGCTACTAGATTTGTAAATTGACATTAGATTTTGAGAAAAGCAAATAATCGTGCCCTTGTGTCTTTTCCTTCTAGTCGGTGGTGGTTGTTGTCTCCTCACTAAGTCCTTGTGGCTTACTCTTTTATTTTCTATTTTTTTTTCTTCAGATTTCCTGGCAGTTGAGTAGAAAGCTGTAAGTTGATCCGAGGTTCAGAATTGTCACTTTCTGGTAGGCCTCCTTGATGGAATGTCACTTTGCTTATGTACATATTCAGTCAGTGTATCTGTAGCTATATGGAGTCTAGAAATGTCTCATTTTGAGTTGTACAAATATGTAAAAAAATGTATTTTTTCTTTCTTTCTAGTTTCTGGCTGATGGAACAAGTTTATGGACATGATTCATAACTTGAAAACGTTAAAAATACATGGGATACTCTGTCCAAATTTCTGTAAATATTATTTTGATGAAAAATGGTTATGTTTAAATTATTTATGTGTCATTTGTCGAGTTTGGTAGTTAGGCTTGCCGGACTGAATTGTATAAGTTTGTGCGCCGTCACGATTATTGTTCTTGAGTCGAGACACTATGCAAGTTTTATTAGAGAAGATCAAACTCCAAACGTATTTGTGGTTGAAGTCAAGACTTGTTTCTTTTGATTACCGATTTTGGAGATTTCATCCTCAAAACTATTTGATGCCTGTAATTTTGTTTGCTTGTTTTTTGGTGGTGTTTTTCCTTGTTGTAACTCGTTGTACTTTTTGGAATTCTATCTGGCATACCTTGAGCTGGATGGATTCTCGTTAATCTAATTTCATTTTGGTTTGTTAAAATAAATTATAATTTTTGAAAAGCTACTTTTAATATCTTTTTATTTGAAACTGTTTTTAGATTTTTTTTTTCTTTTTGCAGATCCTTTTTTTTTAATTTTTAAAAACTATAACAAACAAAAACAATTGTTCTTTAAAGTGATTTTCTAAAAAAGTTGTAATTAACGCCTCATAGAGCTTGTTTGTTACGGATTAGAATAAAATTACATTTGACACTTAATAATTTAGAGATATTTTTTGACATTTTATAAAAAAATGAAAATCTATTTTTATTTGTTTATCGTAATAAATTAACTTTTTTGTTTTAGAAATAATAGTTTGTTGAATAAAATTATATTAAAAGAATCTTTTTTAACAAGCAAAAATATATTATATTACTATTAACAAAGCACTCTCCTCAACACAAGATGTACTGAAGAGACTACAAAAAATACAAGCAGTCTGGCACAAAAAATAACAACAGTGTTAGTTGATGCCCAAACACATTAGGGGGTTCGTCCACCACAAATGAGTGCCAAAAGTAAAAGTAGCATTTTTAGCTTTCAGCCACCACAAGGAGTATGACTTTACTTTGTCTAGTAACTGATAGTTAAAACTTTCCTGATTCTTCAATAACCTATTATTGCGTTCATTCCACAATACCCAACCATATGAGTTGAAGGAAAGAACGTTGCACTTTCAAACAACCTGTGTAATAAGTAAATTGGGTGAAATGATCATAAATAACCTGAGTATCCACCCCATCAAAACCAATCCACGCTCGAACAAACGGCCAAAGGGACGCCAAAGATGTACACGTGAGAAACAGATGTTGAGCGTCTTCAACATGTCCACACCCGACCACACATAACCGCGCCTCTACTGGAATGACACCACAGATCGCCAAATTTGATTTTGTTGGTAGTCTATCACATATCAGCCTCCACGAAAAAATAGACACCTTCAAAGGGACCTGCTTATGCTAAATTAAATCCATGCTTGATTGAACCTGGGCATGCTCCTGGGATGTCAGCGTGTCATAAACATCACGAACGGAATAACCCCCTATCAAGTCCAAATGCAACTGCCACATATTAGAAGTAGTGTCCTGTAAAGAAACATCTTGTAGTAATGCCCTACACTCCGCTAGCATCTCCTCCTCCCATACCCACAAACTACGGCGCCACCTCCACGCCTCCTCTCCATCCTCCCAACCTAACAAAAACATATCCCTAACCGTGAAGTGGCCGCCCCAACAATCACGCCATAAAGAAGTTGCCGCCCCATCCCCCACCCTCCTCGTAACACACTCCGCAAACCACCCATCACCACTACTTTCTTTCCCATCCTGAATTCTCATAATCTCCCGCCACCACGAAGAACAACTCCGCACCATACCTAGCCACCAACACCCTACGCCAGATCCCATCACTATCAACTAACAGACGCCATCACCATTTCCCCAACAAATCAGTGTTAAACTCCCTCAACTTTCTAACCCCCAACCCACCGTAACACTTCAATCTTTTGATAGTTCTTTTCTCTCTCATCTTGATATGATTTTTTGTTACGAAAGATACAAAAAGATAAAAATATGTTGATGTGTCAAATAATTAAGATGAGACAAAATTATATTTGTGTCGGTCTTTAACTTTCATAAATAGATTCTTTCAAAAAAAAATCATAAATAGATGATAAAAGATAGACTATTGATTGATAAAATTGATGATTAGAAAATTTTAAAATATACTTTGTCCGTTCCTTTTTAAGTGTCGTTTTAGAATATTAACACCAAAATAGCGAAGCGTATTTTTGCATTTTTTTTTCTATTATACCCTCATTTTAATCCTCCAATATATTCCTTTTTTTTTTGCACGCACTTTCTCTTTCCAATAAATTTAATATGTTATCTTTATCTCGTAACAAACATTTGTTAGTTACTATCTTTTTCTCCAACAAATTCATACTTTTTTCACTCACTCTCTCATAACAAACAATTGTCAATTTTCTAAATATTGTTTTTTCTATCTTGTCAAACGAGTCTTCAACTATTTCTACCTCTTCACCCCCATCAACTGTTCCAATAAGTTTTCCACTATTTCTTCCTTTTGACCTCATGTTGTCTTTTATTTATTTTTCTCTCATGTATGTTCTTTTACTTTGCACTTAAATTTTTTAACAATTACTACTTATCTTATTTATAAATTTTTAACTATTCATTAAAACATTATTATAGGTAGCAAAATTTTGTTTAAATTTTAAGATAACAAGAAACAAACTTTATTTAAAAAGAGAAAAAACAAACAAACTTTGTTTAAAAAAATAAACTTTAATTTCCAAATATATAACATTAAATAGTTTTATTGAAAAAAGATATAAGTAATTGACAAAGGGTATAATTGATAAATCATACCCTTAAAATATCAAAACGACAGTTAAATAGGAACAGAAAAATATTAAAAATAAATTAAAAACTTAAATAAAATATTTAGTTGATAAGATCATAATAATAGATAAAGTTTGTTGAAATATTTATGCCAAATAAAATATTAGTTTTAAAAAATAAAAATAAATATTAAGGATAAAAGTTAAAGTATGTTAATTATTTATGTTTGCATAGTTCGTTATATATCCTACTTTTACTCTTTTTTCAGATTTGTATTGTTGGATTTTTGGTTTGATAAGTTTGGCTTTATCATTACACTTTTAACTAACTAATTTGTTGAGATTTTTCCGATGATTAGGCTCTTTAATTTCCTTATTTCATGTTGGATAAACCTAAAATAATATACACTTGCAGTTCAAGTTACACTGTAGTATATATATATATATATATATATATATATATATATATATATATATATATATATATATATATATTGATCGAACATATTTTCTCCTCTTCAAATTAAACTAAACCTATGATTGCATGTAATGAAAAACTGTATCCGACTCGGATGGTTCTTCTGCCCACATAATACAAAAACGATAAAAGTAATTGACAAAGGGTATAATTGACAAATCATATAAAATATCAAAACGATAGTTAAATAGGAACAGAAAAATATTAAAAATAAATTAAAAGCTTAAATAAAATATTTAGTTGATAAGATCATAATAATAAATAAAGTTTGTTGAGATATTTATGCCAAATAAAATATTAGTTTTAAAAAATAAAAATAAATATTAAGGATAAATGTGAAAGTTTGTTAATTATTTATGTTTGCATAGTTCGTAACTATATATCCTACTTTTACTCCTTTTTTTCAGATTTGTATTGTTGGATTTTTGGTTTGATAAGTTTGGCTTTATGATCACACTTTTAACTAACTAATTTGTTGAGATTTTTCCGATGATTAGGCTCTTTAATTTCCTTATTTCATGTTGGATAAACCTAAAATAATATACACTTGCTGTAGTATATATATTGATCGAACATATTTTTCTCCACCTCAGATTAAACTAAACCTATCATTGCATGTCATGAAGAAATTTATCCGACTCGGATGGTTCTTCCGCTTGCACAATACGAAAACGACCCTCAATAAATCAAATCCCCCTCACGTTGTTAATGCAAAATCCACCACCGCTCCCAACCACGTCGACATTGAAAAACATAAGAAAAACCTCGATAAAAAGTTCCGTTCGTTCAAATATGTGTCTCATGAATCACAGTGAGTCATAAGAGGTTTTTAATTCCAAACCCAATGATGATATTAATACTTAACGATGTCTTATAATATTTGAGTCTTTATTATTTGATATACTCACTTTGTTGACACAATGCCCTATCTGTGAAATAATGTAGGTAAGTTTAGTTTAGGAGTGAGGTGAGACTTGTCATTAAACTAGGAATGCACCAAACTAGTCTGGAATTGATATCAAAAGAGTGTAGAAGCAAAATTATATATTGCCATAGGGGAATAAAAAAATGTGGCTCACTTCTTGTCGAGGGACCGGGTAACGTCGCAAAAAACGTAGTTATTCGCGTCATTAGACAAGGAGATAACACCAATATAATAAGAGTCGCATTTCCCCAGCGATTGGTAGCATTGCGCTCTTTCGATGAAGGATCGGTATGGGAATTTTCAGAATGAAAAGTAGTTCACCTAAACTTCTATTCTGTTCTACATCACAAAGTATAGGGCCACACACACACTAAAAGGTGAGGGCGATCATATTATAAAGGTTAAAATATTATTACTTTGACTAGAGTATTCCTGAGGGTTGACGATGTTCATATATCTAAATAAGTTTTATAATATATTACTTTTTTTTTTTGGTGGCATATTAAATGTCTATTGTTTTTGACTGATAATATTTACAAAATTTATTGTAAAAAAATAGTTTATACAATCGTGTGAAATCTAAAGCCCAAACACACACACACACACACGTTTGTTTTGTGTTCTTCCAAAGTTCCAACTTTTGTTTCAATGGAACCATCAATTTGCCCTATCACCTCGCGTTGTTCCAATGAAATCTCTTCTCTTCTTTCTCCTCCTTCACCTCACCAACTTCAGGTAATTAATCAATCAATCTCTTCATTCATCTTTTCATCTACCCATTTTCATTTTCATCTTCTCTTCATTTTTTTATGCAGGAATATTATCAAAACATTTTCTCTTCAAGGCACTGCAATGACATCACTGTCAAACATGATCACCAACTTGGAAAAGGTACTTCTTTTCATGATTTTATTCATTAGCTTATGTGTTTATTATAGATTCCAGACATAATTAGGAGTATGTTTAACACAGTTGAAAATATCAAGAGGGTCCTTTATTTAGAGACATAGGTAGTAAATGTTAGGTGCTTAATTCCAAACAATGCATTGTTTAGGTGTGTATGCTGTAAAGGACTTCAAAGAGGATCAACTTGTTCTCAAGGACCAAATGCTTGTTGGGAATCAACACTCTTTCAACAAGGTTTTTTTTGTACTCATGATTCTTGTTCTTGTGTATAACTTGTTCTTTCTTTGTCTTATTTTCTACTTTACTTTGCAGATTCATTGTTTTGTCTGTAGCTTCTGCTTTCGTTTTATTGGTTCCATAGAAATTCAAATTGGTAGGAGGCTTTACTTGGAAGAATTAAGGGCCAACGAGAGTCATGATTGTGATGTAGGAAGCTCTTCAAAAAACTGTCATGAAATGGATTCATCTGATGAAGAGGAGAGTACTTGGCAATGTAGTTCTGGTAGTTCCAAAACTAAAGTTCCTCTACCCGAAGGTGTTGTGGAATCGTTGATGAATGGCCAATTCAGACTGCCTTACTCTGACAAGTTCTCCTTGCCTCAAGCTGTTCCATGCCATGGTGGATGTGGAGAAGCTTACTACTGCAGGTAAAAGCCGGTTTAGATTGATTTATTTGAGCTCATCTGCTAGCATAACCACGATTTATTTGTTTAGGTGAGCTAACTTAAACAACTTATGACATGTCTATAAGTTGTTTTTAGCTTATTTCCATATGCTCTTAAAGTTAGCTTATGAAAACAGCTTATAACCTATATAAAAACTGTTTGATTTTATTTTATATTTTGTTATAAAAATAACTTATACATAATCACTGATTCTAGCATGATCTAATGCTAAACTGTAAACCCTAAACCTTGTGATGCTTTTGAGTGTAATGTATGAAATAATCTTGTCTGATAGTGTTATCAATGTTTGTAGCATGTCATGTGCAGAGGCTGATTGGGAGTCCTCCCATTCTTTACTCTGTACTGGCGCGAGTTCTGATCCAAGACGTAAGGAGGCACTCCTTAAATTCGTGAAACATGCTAATGGTAAGATCCCTTTGTTATCGACATCGATAATTTTCAACAATCCACATTTGTTGTTAACATTTTTGTTTCATGTCTTGCCTATTTATTTGATTTCTTTTTCTCACAGATACAAATGATATATTCCTCCTTGCTGCAAAGGTAGGGTTTCATTTTGCTCTGAGTTTCTTTTCTTTGGTGCTGTGTGAAATGAAAAATGATCATGTGCCAACACACATACTGTTTATACATGTGTATCTGATAATCTTACCTGGCATTATTATCATCAGAGTTCAATAAGTATTATTCTGCAGTAAATACTTGTAGTCTGGCACATTAAATTAAATATAAAAATCAATCTTGCAGAAAAGTTCATTTTATAATTATAAGACTCAGTGATTTCAAATAGAGGCTATAGCGTAACCAAATCGCTATTGTTCTGTGATACACTATCTCGTACAAAAATGTTGTCAAATAGTGGCGCTTTAGTACTGCATAATTTGAACAAACTGCTATAATCCGAGATTGCCTTTAATTATTTAACATATAGATAGAATTGCATTGCATGTATTTATAGATATGCTCAACTTATCAATCAAGCTATGTTCATCAGTCTTACATACATCATCCTTACTAGATTTTTCTGATTGGAAATTTAGTCGTATTTTATCACCAGGTCATTTCTTCTACCATATTAAGGTACCGCAAGTTAAAAGCAAATTGTCCTGCAGAGAAAGAGAAATATGATGCATCCTGTGTTTCAGACCACTATAATATATCTCTTCTTTTGGAAGCTTGGAGACCTATATCAATGGGATACAAAAAAAGGTTGTTACTGACTACCTTTTTGAAAAACTCATTGACTAATCATATATCATCTTCATTGTTCAAAAGAATAAATATAGTTTTACATGGAAGACTTTAATTCAAATATCCTACATTTGAAAATACAATTGCTTTATCTTATTTTGACTTCTGATGTAGAGCATTATTATACAATTTTTTTTAAAATATGTCAGAATAATGACCTCAATGTCTCTGTAGGTGGTGGGACTGCATTGCACTACCAGATGATATTGATTCTTCCGATGAAGCGTCATTCAGGATGCAAATTAAAGAGTTGGCATTTGAGGTATGATTCTTCACATGTTTATTTGCCAATTTAATTTATTGCATCTAATTCTTTTTTCATTGATTTGATGTTTCAGTCTCTCCAACTTCTTAAGGCAGCAATATTTGTCCAGGAATGTGAGCCATGTATCCTTAAATATGCTAATTTGGTGATATATTCGTTGTGTGCATGCTCAGTGACTTTTTGTCGGAATTTTTGCTCCAAGCCCTCGACTCTTATCAGTATTCTCTCTTGAAATCTATGGACATATCATTGGCATGTTTGAGCTGAATAATCTGTAAGAGCCAACTTTGTGGTACTTTGTTTTTCTATTATTCTGTCTAGCCATATGCTTTGTTGTGTTTGTTTCCGTTAACATAACGGTAAAGTATTGTGATATAGGTACAGCCATTGAAGTAAACTGAAAATGTGAATACTAATTTATTCGGATCATGAAACGTATATTAATACCTTATGTTTTGCAGTGATTTGGTTGTTGCTTCTCCTGTGGAGGATTACTTTTTATACATCAATGATATGTCGGATCCTGATAAGGTTAGAATTTTGTTCACCTTGCTTTAACATTTTATCTCAAATGAATGAGTTCTTCTACTTTTTTTTGTTATCAATGATGGCAGGAAGAAGCTGAGAAAATTACACGACCAATTATAGATGCCCTAGGTGAAGACTACTCTACTTGTTGCGAAGGTACCGATTTCACTGCAGACATGTTATTTTTGTCTATTCATAGTTCAACTTTTTGTTCTTTATCTCAATTTTCCCTAGTATTATTGATCTGCCTTATCATTACTGAAGTTCATGCTTTGTCTTTATTGTCTTAAGCTAGACAACAGGTTTTGATTCAAAACCTTTTGACTGATAGTTTTTATTTACCAAGTGGCTTGTAGTTAGCTTTTTATGAATTGATTATGCAATTATGTTTTTTGGTTTTGGAGGAAGGCTATAATTTGTTTTTCAGTGTTGTAAATAATGGTACTATAGCACTTTAGCATTGGAGACTTTGACGAATCCGCTACGAAAACTGACACAACTTTAGTTTCGCTATTAGAGAAGCAGCCACTATTCCAGTTTATGCTAGCAGATTTAGCGTAATTATGGTTTTAAAAGTAATAAACCTAGCAGCCAAGTTAAATAATTTGTGCCGCCATCTAAGCAGTGGGATGCCGCTGCTCTTGTGAGCGTGGTGCTTTCGTTTGGCCTATATATGGCTTGCATCATTGTATGTCAATACTTTTATCCAATAAGTGCAAATCGAAACCAAATTTCAGGCCTTACATGTCCCCGCTGCCCTGGATCCTGTCCAACTCATATCACAGTGTCACCATCTCTACCATTTCCACACTTATTCTCATCTGCCTCGCTTGCACTATGGAACTCAGCCTTCAAAGTCTCACACTCCATGAAGGGGGTATGACCCGGACTTTGGATGCTGATATGGCTGCAATTAGCATCCTTGATCATTGCTTGATTGGTTGGATCTTGACCGACAAACAGATCCGATTCAAGTACTTCCTAGAACGGTTAAGCCATTTGTGGCAACCGGAAAAGGGTGTAGCAATTATTCATGTGGATCAAGGAAAGTACTTGTTCCAATTCTTATCATAAGATTGTACTAAGTAAGTACTCAATTCTATCTTTAACAGACTAAGGTCTGTTTGGATTGGCTTATTCAAGCTTATCTATTGTTTATAAGCTATTTAAGTAGCTTAAGATTGGAAGCTTATCTACTGATACATTTGGTGATTTGTGATTTTAGGGTGGTCCATATTGGAAAGTTCCAACAGGTAGAAGGGATGGAGTCGTATCAAATTTGTTGGAATCAAATCAAAACATTCCTGCTCCATTTTCAAACTTCACCACCCTCCAAACTCTCTTTGCCAATCAAGGACTTGATTTGAAAGACTTAGTCCTCCTATCCGGTATTATTACATTCAACAATTTCCTTAGCACTTTCGTCGTGCACGCTAAATCACTACAAGAAAATGTTACCGACGTAAATTAGAGACAGAAAAAATGAAATAATTGGTGACAATTTTTTTATTTATTTTTTATTCTATCTTCTAATGTAGTTTTAATTTTAATGACCATGATTTTAAATTTTTTTCAGGTGCTCACACAATTGGTATCTCACTTTGCACATCATTTTCAAACCGTTTATACAATTTTACTGGAAAGGGTGATCAAGATCCATCACTTGATTGTGAATATGCAAAAAATCTAAAGACATTCAAGTGCAAGAACATCAATGACAATACTACAATAGTCGAAATGGACCCCAGAAGTCGAAACACATTTGATCTTGGTTACTATAGTCAAGTTGTCAAGAGAAGAGGTTTGTTTCAGTCTGATTCTGCATTGTTGACAAATTCAGTTACAAAAGCTCTTGTGACTCAATTTCTTCAAGGCTCACTTGAAAATTTCTATGCTGAATTTGCAAAATCAATGGAGAAAATGGGACAAGTTAAAGTTAAGACAGGGTCACAAGGTGTGATTAGGAAGCATTGTGCACTTGTAAATAACTAAGAATGTTTTTCCGTTGATTTGTATTTTTGGTTTGGTTATTTAATTATGCCATGTCATGTTGTGTCTCTCTATATGTTAGACCCCTATGGTGTGGGTGTTTTATGTGTGCTGTAATAATTTTAAGAACAAGTGGGTTCAATCAATTGTAATTTTTATTTCCTGGTTTGGTGGTACATTATGTTCTTGTTGTAATAAAGCAAAATTGATTGAGAGAAAATTTCTAGTGTTAGCAAGCAGAGTCAATAATACTTCCTCCGTCGCTAAATGTTAACACCCATTGCATTTTTCACGTTTCTTAAGAAAAGTTGTTAGTGCAATTAACGTGTCTATTTTATGTGTTAATATTACTAAATTGTCATTGGTTTGTATGTGTATTAAATTTGACTTTTCATATTTCAAGACAAGTTATAGGTATGTTTAGGAAAAAATGATAAATGTATAGATTTATATTTAAAGACAAATTTTTATTCAAGAGTGCTTAAATATATGGACGGCGGAGTATATGTATAGAAGGTTGGCTACATTATGATATATGTTTACCTTTGCGCATCCTAGCCTCTCTAATACGTTGTTGCTGCGCATCCTCCTCCGCAGACATATATGTGCATAAACAAAATAAAAAGAAACATAAATAAATGGACAATGTATTAAGGTATTTCAAAGGTATAAAGGTATAAAGATATAAAGGATACATATTCTAGGCATGTATGGTATTGATTGATATTTGATAGATATATACATTATAACACAAAAATTCAAACTAATCAAACTAATGAAAATTAAGGAGTTGAAGATTTTCTAGGCATATATGGTTATTCTATCATTATGTCCAAACTAATCAAACTTGTCAAAAAAAGCAAAAATTCAAACTTATAATCATTATAACATATATACATTCTAAAATTTAACCAATTTGCAAAAAAAAATAACACAGAAAAAAAAAAGCAAGAATATACACCTTAAGTGCATTCTAAATTACTAGCACAATTAGTGTTATTTCAACATCTAAACAACTACATTGTACCTATACTTACTCTAATCAACAATTCCAGCAACAACAATACATTAAAACATCTAAATCACGCTTAATTTGCCATTTTCTAACCTAACCTAAAACTAATATTTTGCTCAAAATTAAGTAAAATAAAGCCCTAAACAACCTATATTGCATGTAAATAGGAAGAAAATAACTTACTTATGAATTACTTGAAGAAATTTGGCTCAAATTCGTGCAATTGAAGTTGGGGAGAAGTTGGGGTGAAATTGCGTTTGTGTTGTTTTGACCTCTGTAACCTGAAACTGGAGTTTCTGTGTTCTTATGAACCAGGATCGCAGCGGTAGTTAACTACCGTTGGCCTCAACAGTAGTTAACTGTTGTCGGTTTGACCAACGATAGCTAACTACCGTTGGAGGTATTTTCGAATTTTCTATGTGTTATTACTTATTAGGATGTTTTTGATGTCAGAAAAGCAATTTTCCAACATATTAGTCATTAAATGCAAAATTCAAATTTATAGTACATGATACCCGCACCAAATTTTTGACGCCCCTTGTACTCCCTTTAACAAAATATTTTTGATTATAAAAAAATATAACTTATGATTTATTTTGGTTGAATAGTCTTTCATTCGTTTCTACTTGGTTTTAGTGTCTGTTATTCATGATTATACTTGCTTTTAAAAGTTGCATGTGAATGTTGCTTTTAGAAATTACTATTTATAAATTTCGTTAAATTTATAAAATGTTAACAAATTGGTTTATATTGTCGTCTCCTACAAAACTAAAAACAATCCATTCACTTTTTTTTTTCTTCTGCATAACATTGTTCTGCATCTAAATATTATTTCATCATGTGCTGCAATATTGGTATTTTTCATTTTCATGCACTCTTTGCATGAAACCCCTCAACGGATCTCTCTAAACGATTTTCGTACTATCTGTTTTTTATTTAGTAACGATATTGAAATGTCAGTAAAATGAGCAATTTCAAAATCTATAATTAATCGGTTAATCATGGAGGAATCTCCACACACATTTTCATCTCTTGATCTATGATATAACAAACAATCCTAAATCTTCAGTATGTGAATCAAATGCAAAATTCAAATTAAAATGAAATGTGTAAAAATGCTATGAAAACCGATGCTTGATTCCCTATTTCCAAGCATGGGAAATAAAAACTTGAGAAACCACATTGTAAAATTGATTGTTGAACTTGAACCTTGCATTCCTCCTCTTTCCAATGCATTTTAACCAAGTGATAGTTAAGAATTAAGAAATGCCTTGCACCATCTTGTAAAATAGTTGGATTCTGAAACCATAGTCTGCAAGGGATGCTTGTCTCTCTTCAAATGGAAGGTCCTCATCAACATATGAAATGGTTATTTGCAAAGTCCTTCCAAATGTTAATTAGTTGATCATGGCAATATATTTGATAAAAACATTTGGTTGTGTCAAATATATTGGTATTTTACAAAACATTTAAATTTAGTATATAAAATTTCATCAAAAATTGTTTAGTTTTAAAAAAATTGGGCTATATCAATCCTGCATGCATAGAGGTAGTAAAATGTTTAGATTCAATGTTACATTGCATACAAAAGATGTAAAGAGAAAAATTGAACATAATTGATTTTTCTTTCTCTTGCAAGTAAGCAATATGGGACTTTTTTTTCTTTTCTTTTTCAAGTTAAACAAAAACATGAATAAGAATATCAACCGCTAAAGAAAATTATACTATTTTGGCATTAAATGAAGACAAATAATAAGCCATCAACTAAAACTAAATCGAAGTAGAAGATAAAATCGAGATAGTTTTGCCCCACATACCTCGTCTCTTTTGAAAGCTTTAGCATTAGGATAGCATGAATGGTTCAAACAGCTTTGCAAAGGAAAGAATGCAGTTCCTGGAATACAAGTTAAATAGATTTATCAACCATTGTTTAAAAATAAATCAGGATATATTCTAACTCCTAGGGATGATAATCAAAATGAATCTGCATTATTCCTATAATCATCAAGGTAGTGTTATAATGTTTTCTTGTGCAGGGTCAGAAGATAGTAAAGTAATCACAATTAAAAGTTAATCAAGACATAACATTTGTAATTTAAGTTAAATCTAAAGAAATTCTTATGGGAGATGCATAATTTCCTTATCCCTCCATTTAAGCTGTCGGTTGTTGAAAAAACAGTGTAATCACTAGGGGGTTGCAGAAATAATGAAACGTCAATCCTTTTTTATCACTAGCGGAAGCCGCATAGCCCTTGAAATAAGTCAATCTGCATACAAATAAAAAGGGAGAAGAGGCATAGCTTAGCTTACATATTATGATGAATATAGGAGTAATGCTCATTAGCTTTTTATTTTGGCAGACATGCAAACTCTTCAGTTTTATTACTTTTTTTTTGCTAAAAAAAAGCATTCATTCATTCAAATTGATAGAAATACATTAAACAACAAAAATTCAAAATCGCTACAACAAAACATGATGAATTTGCAAACAAACTCACAACATCGAGTTAATAGCATACAACGGCAAAATGCCTACAATTACGATAAACCTATAAGAATGACGAAATTAAAGTGTCCGGAATACTCATGTCTTCGGATCTATAACTTGAAGATACCAAAATCATTGGTTGAATCTGCAATGAATCGGAGCAATGTATTGATTTGAACTGAACGTACACCTCAACAAGACGGGAAAGAAAAACAATGCCGCACCAAGATGATGAAATCACAAAAGGAAAACTTAAATTCATGTGAAAATCAATTATTTAAACAAAAGGGAAGGGTAAAAAACCCATCTAGAGAGGTGATTTTGGACCGAAAATTGGGCTTAAACTACCCCTCTTGAGTTGATGAAGAAGAAAAAGAAAAGAGGGGTGAGGGGCAGCTGCTAGGTTTAGAGAAGAGTGGTTTGTGATGCCCGTCTAAGCATTGGGCCGCCACTGCTCTTGTGACTGAGCTGCTTTCGTTTGGCCTAACCTAAACGCATTTTGTGCCTATATATGGCATGCATCGTTGTCTGTCAATACGTCTATCCAAATCCAAACCAAATTTCAGTCCATAAATGTCCTCACTGCCCTTATTCCTGTCCAAATCATATCACAGTGTCACCATTTCCACAATTATTCTCATCTACCTCACTTGCACTACGGAACTCAACCTTGAAGGCCTCACACTCGATGAAGGGGGTATGACCCTAAATTTGGATACTGATATGGCTGCAATTAGCATCCTTGATTGGTCGGATCTTGACTGACAAACAGATCCAATTCAAGTACCTCCAAGAACGATTAAGCCAATTGTGGCAACCGGGAAAGGGTGTAGCAATTATTCATGTGGATCATGGGAAGTACTTATTCCAATTCTATCATAACATTGATGCTGTGAAGGTTATCAATGGAAGGCCTTTTGCTTTTTCAAGAACTTCAACATTGTTCTCCAAAAGATCGCGCATGGAAGGCCTTTTGCTTTTTCAAGAACTTCAACATTGTTCTCCAAAAGATCGCGCCAGGTGATATCCCAAAAGCGGTGGCTCTTGACAAAATGGATATTTGGGTTCAAGTGCATGACCTACCCTTCGGATTCATGCAAGAGAAGTTTGGCAAAAGTTTATGCGATTGAAGGTCCGAATTGATGTCAACTCACCATTGAAAAAAGAGATGACTGTTCGTACTTTAGGAGGAGCTTGGATCACATCCAAGTTTAAATATGAAAGACTTGGCACATTTTGCTTCTTATGTGGTGTCCTTGGCCATACGGACAAACCATGTGCCAAGCTTTATGATGTGGAGGAAGACGACGGTGTTCGAGAATGGAGCAATGATTTGAAGCCAGAGTCATGCAAAGGAGAAGTGAATACTGTGATTACGTGGCTTTGAGATCCAGTAGACTGGTGGTACTACTGGTCAGTAACACTGAAGGTGGCAATCGGGCAGAAATTACGGTGGTTACCGAAACGGAATTGGTAACACAAATTTGAAAACAAAGAACATGGAAATCAATGCCAATAACAATTCTATTACTGCCAATAATGGAGTTACTGCCAGATTTGTGTTGCCACTTCGGTTTCAGTTACCACCGCCGGTTGCCACCTTCAGTGTTGGTAACCGGTTGTCCCATCACTCCTGGATCTCAAAGCCAACTATTCACAGTATTCACTCCTCTTTTGCATGACTCCGGCTTCAAATCATTGCTCCATTCTCGAAAGCCGTCGTCTTCCTCCACCTCGAAAAGCTTGGCACATGTTTTGTCTCTGTGGCCAAGGACACCACATAAGAAATAAAATGTGCCCAGTCTTTCATATCTAAACTTGGCTGTGATCCAAGTTTCTCCTAGAGTACGAACATTCATCTCTTTTTCAATGGTCAGTTGACATCGATTTGGACCCTCAGTCATATAAACTTGCTGTGAGCTGTGAGTAGTATTTTTGGGATCATACTCCTTGAGTTCACCTACGAAAGCTCCAATACCTTTGTCAACCTTCTCTTGCATGAATCTGTAGGGTAGGTCATGCACTTGAACCCAAACATGCATTTTGTCGAGAGCCACCGCTTTTAGGACATCACCCGGCGCGATCTTTTGGAGGATGATATTGAAGTTCGTAAAAAACCAAGGCCTCCATTGAGAACCTTCTCAGTACAATCTTGTGATAGAAGTGGAACAAGTACTTTCCTTGATCCACATGAATAATTGCTACACCCTTTTCCGGTTGCCACAAGTGGCTTAACCGTTCTAGGAGGTACTTGAATCGGATCTGTTTGTTGGTCAAGATCCAACCAATCAAGCAATGATCAAGGATGCTAATTGCAGCCATATCAGCATCCAAATTCCGGGTCATACCCCCTTCACCGAGTGTGAGACCTTTAAGGTTGAGTTCCATAGTGCAAACGAGGCAGATGAGAATAAGTGTGGAAATGGTAGAGATGATGACACTGTGATGTGAGTTGGACAGGAACAAGGGCAGTGGGGACATGTAAGGCCTGAAATTTGGTTTGGATTTACACTTTTTGAATACAAGTATTGACATACAATGATGCAAGCCATATATAGGCCAAACGAAAGCACCACACTCACAAGAGCAGCGGCATCCCACTGCTTAGATGGCGGCACAAATTATTTAACTTGGCTGCTAGGTTTATTACTTTTAAAACCCTAAAATTCTCCTTTTTCCATAATTACGCTAAATCTGCTAGCATAAACTGGAATAGTGGCTGCTTCCCTAAAAGCGAAACTAAAATTGTGTCAGTTTTCGTAGCGGATTAGTCAAAGTCTCCAATGCTGAAGTGCTATAGTACCACTATTTGCAACACTCTGAAAAACAAATTATAGCCTTCCTCCAAACCAAAAAACATAATTGCATAATCATTTCATACAAAGCTAATAAAAACTATCAGTCAAAAGGTTTTGAATCAAAACCTTTAACTTGAAGACTGTTGTTTTGCTTCAGACAATAAAGACAAAGCATGAACTTCAGTAATGATAAGGCAGATCAATAATACTAAGGAAAATTGAGATAAAGAACAAAAAGTTCACTATGAATAGACAAAAATAACTTGTATGTAGACATCAACAACCAAATCACTGATAAGCATAATTAAGGTATTAATATACATTTCATGATCCGAATAAATTATTAGTCACGTTTTCAGTTTACTTCAATGGCTGTACCTATATCACAATATTTAACTGTTGTGTTAACGGAAGCAAACACAACAAAGTATATGGCTAGACACAATAATAGAAAAACAAAGTCCCACAAAGTTGGCTCTTACAGATTATTCAGCTCAAACATGCCAATGATACGTCCATAGATTTCAAGGGAGAATACTGATAAGAGTCAAGGGCTTGGAGCTAAAATTCCGGCAAAAAGTCACTGAGCATGCACACAACGAATATATCACCAAATTAGCATATTTAAGGATACATGGCTCACATTCCTTGTCAAATATTGCTGTCTTAAGAAGTTGGAGACACTGAAACATCAAATCAATGAAAAAAGAATTAGATGCAATATATTAAATCGGCAAATAAACATGTGAGGAATCATACCTCAAATGCCAACTCTTTAATTTGCATCCTGAATGATGCTTCATTGGAAGAATGATGCAGTCCCACCACCTACAGACACTTTGAGGTCACTATTCTGACATATTTTAAATGAAATCATATAATAATGCTAAACATCAGAAGTCAAAATAAGATAAAGGAATTATATTTTCAAATGTAGGATATTTCAATTAAGATAAGGAGTGCCTCCCTACGTCTTGGATCAGAACTCTCAACAGTACAGAGTAAAGAGTGGGAGGACTCTCAATCAGCCTCTGCACATGACATGCTACAAGTATCGATAACATTATCAGACAAGATTATTTCATACTTTACACTCAAAAGAATCATATAGTAAGTATGAGTTTTTTAAACAATAGCATTTTATGTGAGTTAAAATTAGCTTATGCATCTCAGTTTTTTCAGATGCTCCAATTTACTTTATAAACATCTATAAGCTTATAAGGAATTTTTCATAAGTGAAGAACCATAAACTTATGTCAATTGAAAAATTCCCATAGCATAAAAGCTAATCAAAATTGGTTCTTGATCTTCTAAATCTTTAAATAAGAAGAAATCAGAAGCTGAGTATGGATGCCCATGCAGCATTCATTTGTGACCAAATTTTCACAAGGTTTTTCACAGTAGTTGTTAATTTGTGCTCGGTGGCGTGTAAAATTTACTGATTTGAAAAATGAAAGCGTTATATGTCAAATAGTATTTCTTCAACCAACCGTTGAATTAGATCATGATTGGATAAGTGATTATGTATAAGTTATTTCTCTATAACAAAAAATAAAATATAGTCAAACTGTTTTTATATAGGTTATAAGCTGTTTTCATAAGCTACCTTGAAGAGCCTATGGAAATAAGCTAAAAACAACTTATAGACAGCTCATAAGTTGTTTAAGTAAGCTCTCCTAAATATTATTTCATCATGTACTGCAATATTGGTATTTTTCCTTTTCATGCACTCTTTGCATGAAACCTCCCAAAGGATCTCTCTGAACGATTTTTATTTAGTAACAATATTGAAGGATAGAAACAACCGTGTATTTAATAATGCGGTGATTGATCCTCTCAACATTCTAGAAAAAAGTGAAGCTAAATTCCTATTTATGGCTTTCGTCGAATTTTGTCCCAGTTGCATTTGGGTTTCATGATTGGTGGAGACACCCACTTTTGTGTATGGGTGTCATGTAATTTTATTATTATCTTCTTGGTGGAGGCATCCTTTGGTTTGGTGCCTTGTTCTTGTAATAGATATTTTGTGATTCATCACTTTTATAGATATTTTGTGATTCATCACTTTTAGCACACCTTGTGCGCGGGGTGAATCCCTTTTCGTTTGAGGAATATATTCCATTTTGATTTATTCAAAAAAAAAAAAACAATATTGAAATGTCAGTATAATGAGCAATTTCAAAATCTATAATTAATCAGTTAATCATGGAGGAATCTCCACACAAATTTTCATCTCTTGATCTATGATAATATAACAAACAATTCTAAATTTTCAGTATGTGAATCAAATACAAAATTCACATTAAAACGAAATGTGTAAAAATGCTATGAAAACCGATGCTTGATTCCCTATTTCCAAGCATGGGAAACAAAAACTTGAGAAACCACATTGTAAAATTCATTGTTGAACTTGAACAATGCATTCCTCCTCTTTCCTATGCATTTTAACCAAGTGATAGTTAAGAATTAAGAAATGCCTTGCACCATCTTGTAAAATAGTTGGATTCTGTGGTATGTATGAACGATTGGACGTCGTCATAGCATTATGGCTCTTCTTCAATGCACTTTGGACATCTACATCTGAAACCATAGTCTGCAAGGGATGCTTGTCTCTCTTCAAACGGAAGTTCCTCATCAACATATGAAATGGTTATCTGTAAAGTCCTTCCAAATGTTAATTAGTTGATCATGGCAATATATTTGATAAAAACATTTGGTTATGTCTATGGTGAACCTTCGATAATAACCGTCAAATATATTGGTATTTTACAAAACATTTACATTTAGTATATAAAATCTCATCAAAATTGTTTAGTTGAAAAAAAAAAAGGGCTATAAGATATAGGCATAAACAAACCTCTTCTCCTTTACTGATGGACCTCAGTGCAAGTATTATTGCTTGGCCATCTCTATCCTGCATGCAAAGAGGTAGTAAAATCTTTAGATTCAGTGTTACATTGCATACAAAAGATCTAAAGAGAAAAACTAAACATAATTGGTTTTTCTTTCTTTTTTTCTCTTGTAAAATCTTTATCTTTAGCGATGTTTTTTTTTTCTTTTTGAAGTTAAACAATAACATGAATAAGAAATCAACTGCTAAAGAAAACAATGGAATCATATACTTTTTTGGCATTAAATGAAGGCAAATAAGCCATCAACAAAAACTGAATCGAAATAGAAGATAAAATCAAGATAGTTCCCACATGCCTCGTCTCTTTTGAAAGCTTTAGCATTAGGACAACATGAATGGTTCAAACAGCTTTGCAAAGGAAAAAATGCCGTTCCTGGAATACAAGTTAAATAGATTTATCAACCAGTGTTTAAAAATAAATCAGGATATATTCTAACTCGTAGGGATAATAATTAAAATGAAAACTTCATGAAGACATAGCATTTGTAACTAAAAGTTATATCTAAATAAATTCTTATGGCAGATGCATAATTTCCTGATCACTCAATTTATGTTTAAGGAGGGCAGTTGAATGGGGGAATTTAAGCTGTTGGTTGTTGAAAAAATAGTGTAATCACTAGAGAATTGCAGAAAATAATGAAACGTCTAAAATCCTCTATATCACTAGCGGAAACTGCATAGCCCTTGAAATAAATCAATCATATATAAAAAGAAGGCATACTGCATACAAATAAAAAGGGAGTGGACGCATAGCATAGCTTATATTGAATGGCTTTACATATTACGATGAATATAGGAGTGATACTCATCGACTCTTCAGTTTTTCTATTTAAAAAATAGGTTAAGTTTGGCAGACATGCAAACTCTTTAGTTTTATAACCTTTTTTTTACTAAAAAGAGGCATTCATTCATTCAAATTCATAGTCAGATCACAAGAGGAAGAGGAAGACATCGAAAAACTATAAGAGGAGCTATTAAGAAAAGGGCAACCCGGTGCACTAAAGCTCCAGCATACACAGGGTCCGGGAAGGGATCCCACCATTTGGTGTATTGTACGCAGCCTTACCCTGTTTTTACACAAGAGACTGTTTCCAGGACTTGAATCCGTGACCTTTCAGTCACATGATAACAACTTTACTAGTTGCGCCAAGGTTACCCCTCCAGGAGCTATTAAGAAAGATTTAGAGATTAATGAGTTGGACCGAAATATGGTTTATGATAGAACATTGTGATAGAATATTCGAAAAGGTTGGCACATGTTTTGTCCGTGTGGCCAAGGACAGCAAGTAAGAAGCTAAATGTGCCAATTATTTCATATTTAAACTTGGCAGTGATCCAAGCTCCTCCTAGAGTATCAATATTCATCTCCTTTTTCGATGGTGAGTTGACATCGATTCGGACCCTCAATCGCATAAACCTTCTATGAGGAGTATTTTTGGGATCATATGCCTTGAGTTCACCTAGGAAAGCTCCAAAACTTTTGTCAACCTTCTCTTGGATGAATCCAGAGGGTAGGTCATGCATTTGAACCCAAATATCCCATTTGTCAAGAGCCGCTGCTTTCAAGACATCACCTGGCGCGATCTTTTGGAGAACGATGTTGAAGTTCTCAAAAAACCAAGGCCCTCCATTGAGAACCTTCTCAGCATCAATCTTATGATAGAATTGGAATAATTACTGTTCTTGATCCACAGGAATAATGCTACACCCTTTCCCGGTTGCCACAAATGGTTTAATCGTTCTTGGAGGTGCTTGAATCGGATCCGTTTGTCGGTCAAGATCCGACCAATCAAGCAATGATCAATGATGCTAATTGTAGCCTTATCAGCGTTCATGTTCAGGGTCATACACCCTACATCGAGTGTGCAACCTTCAAGGTTGAGTTCCATAGTGGAAGAGAAGATAAGAATAAGGGTGGAAATGGTAGAGATGGTGACACAATGAATTGCACAGGTACAAGGGCAGTGTGGACATGTAAGGTCTGAAATTTGGTTTGGATTTGCACTTTTTTGATACAGGTATTGACAGACAACGATGCATGCCATATATAGGCATAAACCCTAGCCACAAGAAAGCAGCACACTCACAAGAGCAGCGGCGGCACAATGCTTAGACAGCAGCACAAGTTATTTGACTCGGCTGCTAGGTTTATTACTTTAAAACCCTAAAATTCTCCTTTTTCCAATTTTACGCTAAATCTTCTACCAGAAACTGGAATAGTGGCTGCTATTGCGCTAATAGCGAAACTAAAATTGTCACAGTTTTCATAGCGGATTCGTCAAAGTCTCCAATGCTAAAGTGCTATAGTACCACTATTTGCAACATTGTGAAAAACAAATTATAGCTCCCTCCTCCAAAACCAAAAAACATAATTGCATAATCATTCCATAAAAGGCTAACTTCTAGCCACTTGTCAAATAAAAACTATCAGTCAAGAGGTTTTGAATCAAAACCTGTTGTCTAGCTTAAGACAATAAAGACAAAGCATGAACTTCAGTAATGATAAGGCAGATCAATAATACTAGGGAAAATTGAGATAAAGAACAAAAAGTTGAACTATGAATAGACAAAAATAACATGTCTGCAGTGAAATCGGTACCTTCGCAACAAGTAGAGTAGTCTTCACCTAGAGCATCTATAATTGGTTGTGTAATTTTCTCAGCTTCTTCCTGCCATCATTGATAACAAAAAAAAGTAAAAGAACTCATTCATTTGAGATAAAATGTTAAAGCAAGGTGAACAAAATCTAACCTTATCAGGATCCGACATATCATTGATGTATAAAAAGTAATCCTCCACAGGAGAAGCAACAACCAAATCACTGCAAAACATAATAAGGTATTAATATACGTTTCATGATCCGAATAAATTAGTATTCACATTTTCAGTTTACTTCAATGGCTGTACCTATATCACAATACTTTACCGTTATGTTAACGGAAGCAAACACAACAAAGCATATGGCTAGACAGAATAATAGAAAAACAAAGTACCACAAAGTTGGCTCTTACAGATTATTCAGCTCAAACATGCCAATGATATGTCCATAGATTTCAAGAGAGAATACTGATAAGAGTCAAGGGCTTGGAGCAAAAATTCCGACAAAAAGTCACTGAGCATGCACACAACGAATATATCACCAAATTAGCATATTTAAGGATACATGGCTCACATTCCTGGACAAATATTGCTGCCTTAAGAAGTTGGAGAGACTGAAACATCAAATCAATGAAAAAAGAATTAGATGCAATAAATTAAATTGGCAAATAAACATGTGAATCATACCTCAAATGCCAACTCTTTAATTTGCATCCTGAATGACGCTTCATCGGAAGAATCAATATCATCTGGTAGTGCAATGCAGTCCCACCACCTACAGAGACATTGAGGTCATTATTCTGACATATTTTAAAAAAAATTGTATAATAATGCTCTACATCAGAAGTCAAAATAAGATAAAGCAATTGTATTTTCAAATGTAGGATATTTGAATTAAAGTCTTCCATGTAAAACTATATTTATTCTTTTGAACAATGAAGATGATATATGATTAGTCAATGAGTTTTTCAAAAAGGTAGTCAGTAACAACCTTTTTTTGTATCCCATTGATATAGGTCTCCAAGCTTCCAAAAGAAGAGATATATTATAGTGGTCTGAAACACAGGATGCATCATATTTCTCTTTCTCTGCAGGACAATTTGCTTTTAACTTGCGGTACCTTAATATGGTAGAAGAAATGACCTGGTGATAAAATACGACTAAATTTCCAATCAGAAAAATCTAGTAAGGATGATGTATGTAAGACTGATGAACATAGCTTGATTGATAAGTTGAGCATATCTATAAATACATGCAATGCAATTCTATCTATATGTTAAATAATTAAAGGCAATCTCGGATTATAGCAGTTTGTTCAAATTATGCAGTACTAAAGCGCCACTATTTGACAACATTTTTGTACGAGATAGTGTATCACAGAACAATAGCGATTTGGTTACGCTATAGCCTCTATTTGAAATCACTGAGTCTTATAATTATAAAATGAACTTTTCTGCAAGATTGATTTTTATATTTAATTTAATGTGCCAGACTACAAGTATTTACTGCAGAATAATACTTATTGAACTCTGATGATAATAATGCCAGGTAAGATTATCAGATACACATGTATAAACAGTATGTGTGTTGGCACATGATCATTTTTCATTTCACACAGCACCAAAGAAAAGAAACTCAGAGCAAAATGAAACCCTACCTTTGCAGCAAGGAGGAATATATCATTTGTATCTGTGAGAAAAAGAAATCAAATAAATAGGCAAGACATGAAACAAAAATGTTAACAACAAATGTGGATTGTTGAAAATTATCGATGTCGATAACAAAGGGATCTTACCATTAGCATGTTTCACGAATTTAAGGAGTGCCTCCTTACGTCTTGGATCAGAACTCGCGCCAGTACAGAGTAAAGAATGGGAGGACTCCCAATCAGCCTCTGCACATGACATGCTACAAATATTGATAACACTATCAGACAAGATTATTTCATACATTACACTCAAAAGCATCACAAGGTTTAGGGTTTACGGTTTACGGTTTAGCATTAGATCATGCTAGAATCAGTGATTATGTATAAGTTATTTTTATAACAAAATATAAAATAAAATCAAACAGTTTTTATATAGGTTATAAGCTGTTTTCATAAGCTAACTTTAAGAGCATATGGAAATAAGCTAAAAACAACTTATAGACATGTCATAAGTTGTTTAAGTTAGCTCACCTAAACAAATAAATCGTGGTTATGCTAGCAGATGAGCTCAAATAAATCAATCTAAACCGGCTTTTACCTGCAGTAGTAAGCTTCTCCACATCCACCATGGCATGGAACAGCTTGAGGCAAGGAGAACTTGTCAGAGTAAGGCAGTCTGAATTGGCCATTCATCAACGATTCCACAACACCTTCGGGTAGAGGAACTTTAGTTTTGGAACTACCAGAACTACATTGCCAAGTACTCTCCTCTTCATCAGATGAATCCATTTCATGACAGTTTTTTGAAGAGCTTCCTACATCACAATCATGACTCTCGTTGGCCCTTAATTCTTCCAAGTAAAGCCTCCTACCAATTTGAATTTCTATGGAACCAATAAAACGAAAGCAGAAGCTACAGACAAAACAATGAATCTGCAAAGTAAAGTAGAAAATAAGACAAAGAAAGAACAAGTTATACACAAGAACAAGAATCATGAGTACAAAAAAAACCTTGTTGAAAGAGTGTTGATTCCCAACAAGCATTTGGTCCTTGAGAACAAGTTGATCCTCTTTGAAGTCCTTTACAGCATACACACCTAAACAATGCATTGTTTGGAATTAAGCACCTAACATTTACTACCTATGTCTCTAAATAAAGGACCCTCTTGATATTTTCAACTGTGTTAAACATACTCCTAATTATGTCTGGAATCTATAATAAACACATAAGCTAATGAATAAAATCATGAAAAGAAGTACCTTTTCCAAGTTGGTGATCATGTTTGACAGTGATGTCATTGCAGTGCCTTGAAGAGAAAATGTTTTGATAATATTCCTGCATAAAAAAATGAAGAGAAGATGAAAATGAAAATGGGTAGATGAAAAGATGAATGAAGAGATTGATTGATTAATTACCTGAAGTTGGTGAGGTGAAGGAGGAGAAAGAAGAGAAGAGATTTCATTGGAACAACGCGAGGTGATAGGGCAAATTGATGGTTCCATTGAAACAAAAGTTGGAACTTTGGAAGAACACAAAACAAACGTGTGTGTGTGTGTGTGTTTGGGCTTTAGATTTCACACGATTGTATAAACTATTTTTTTACAATAAATTTTGTAAATATTATCAGTCAAAAACAATAGACATTTAATATGCCACCAAAAAAAAAAAGTAATATATTATAAAACTTATTTAGATATATGAACATCGTCAACCCTCAGGAATACTCTAGTCAAAGTAATAATATTTTAACCTTTATAATATGATCGCCCTCACCTTTTAGTGTGTGTGTGGCCCTATACTTTGTGATGTAGAACAGAATAGAAGTTTAGGTGAACTACTTTTCATTCTGAAAATTCCCATACCGATCCTTCATCGAAAGAGCGCAATGCTACCAATCGCTGGGGAAATGCGACTCTTATTATATTGGTGTTATCTCCTTGTCTAATGACGCGAATAACTACGTTTTTTGCGACGTTACCCGGTCCCTCGACAAGAAGTGAGCCACATTTTTTTATTCCCCTATGGCAATATATAATTTTGCTTCTACACTCTTTTGATATCAATTCCAGACTAGTTTGGTGCATTCCTAGTTTAATGACAAGTCTCACCTCACTCCTAAACTAAACTTACCTACATTATTTCACAGATAGGGCATTGTGTCAACAAAGTGAGTATATCAAATAATAAAGACTCAAATATTATAAGACATCGTTAAGTATTAATATCATCATTGGGTTTGGAATTAAAAACCTCTTATGACTCACTGTGATTCATGAGACACATATTTGAACGAACGGAACTTTTTATCGAGGTTTTTCTTATGTTTTTCAATGTCGACGTGGTTGGGAGCGGTGGTGGATTTTGCATTAACAACGTGAGGGGGATTTGATTTATTGAGGGTCGTTTTCGTATTGTGCAAGCGGAAGAACCATCCGAGTCGGATAAATTTCTTCATGACATGCAATGATAGGTTTAGTTTAATCTGAGGTGGAGAAAAATATGTTCGATCAATATATATACTACAGCAAGTGTATATTATTTTAGGTTTATCCAACATGAAATAAGGAAATTAAAGAGCCTAATCATCGGAAAAATCTCAACAAATTAGTTAGTTAAAAGTGTGATCATAAAGCCAAACTTATCAAACCAAAAATCCAACAATACAAATCTGAAAAAAAGGAGTAAAAGTAGGATATATAGTTACGAACTATGCAAACATAAATAATTAACAAACTTTCACATTTATCCTTAATATTTATTTTTATTTTTTAAAACTAATATTTTATTTGGCATAAATATCTCAACAAACTTTATTTATTATTATGATCTTATCAACTAAATATTTTATTTAAGCTTTTAATTTATTTTTAATATTTTTCTGTTCCTATTTAACTATCGTTTTGATATTTTATATGATTTGTCAATTATACCCTTTGTCAATTACTTTTATCGTTTTTGTATTATGTGGGCAGAAGAACCATCCGAGTCGGATACAGTTTTTCATTACATGCAATCATAGGTTTAGTTTAATTTGAGGAGGAGAAAATATGTTCGATCAATATACAATATATATACTACAGTGTAACTTGAATTGCAAGTGTATATTATTTTAGGTTTATCCAACATCAAATAAGAAAATTAAAGAGCCTAACCATCGGAAAAATCTCAACAAATTTGTTAGTTAAAAGTGTGATCATAAAGCCAAACTTTTCAAACCAAAAATCCAACAATACAAATCTGAAAAAAAGGAGTAAAAATAGGATATATAGTTACGAACTATGCAAACATAAATAATTAACAAACTTTCACATTTTTCCTCAAAAAAAAACTTTCACAATTATTCTTAATACTATTTTTTTTCTTCTATTTTTTAAAATCAATATTTTATTTGGCATAAATATCTCAACAAATTTTATCCATTATTTTGATCTTATCAAGTAAATATTTGAAAATTATTTTTTGATAAAACTTAAATAATGCACGACTTCTACAACTAAACTTCATAGCTAAACATCAACTTGTATTGCACTGTTTCAACAAACCACCGATTAATTGTATAGCTGTTTATCAGTATATGCATGTATATACAACTTAGATGATAAAAAACTTGTAGGGATATTGTCAAGGAAAATGCTTAAGCCAGCGAAAAATATCATAACGAGAACATCACGAAGGCGTATAACTGCTATGCAATTGAAATTCCAACAATATCCTTTAAACTTGTGTGAATTTCGCCGCTAGTCTCTTTGAAACCAATAAAATACTTATAATTATGTTCCAACTCAGCAACTTTATTGGTCACCAGAGAGATGAAGAGTTGTAAGTGAATCAAGTACGCCAACATTTCGAAATTGTGAAGCATCAAAAAACTTTTACATTGACAAGTATTGGTTGAAGGATGGTCATTAATATTGTCCACGATGACATATTATCATGTTTGTAAAAAAGGATAGAATACAAACATCTAACATAAATTGCTACCTTGTCAGTTCAAAATGTCTGAATCTAATGCACATTTTTCAAACAAAAGGTAAACAAAGAAAGAAAACAATATAACTTCTTCCTCAAAGCATCATACACATGCACAGAAGCAGGTCTTTCACCAACCTAGTGTGAGAAACCCATCAAAGCTTGAAGAAAATCTAACCTAGTTTTCTCATCCGCCTAGAAAAGCTGGGAAAAAATGTATGGTGAAAGGTTGAATCCAAGATTCTGACACAAAACAAACTAGTAGACACTTGTGAATAACATGTGATTAGTAGTGTTTTTTGGTTCTCATGCGGATCCAAAGAAAAGTTCCAACGATGGAGCACTGAACACATTAGCGGCAGTTCGTTCTGTTTTATAAGGCGCTATGTGGAGCTGATACTTGATAAACCTCTGCAACATGAATTGTTTTTAATCATTATAAAGAAATAATGATATGGTTATTAATAGTTTAATATTATATCAGAGCATGAATTTTACTAGCTGATTGAAGTCAAGATATATAGTAACATACAGCTAACTGAGTGACAATTTCGGGATTTGTGTCGATATGCCAATCTGGTTCTAATTGACGAACAAATGACGAGCGTCCATTCTCAGTGCTGCTGAAGAGAACCTGCATAGAGGTACGAGATATCAAAATAATTTTGTCGGAGTATTTGTTGCCATCTAATTTTGTAACATCTCTAATGACAAGATATAACTCTTGCAGGCATCAGATTTTAGGTTCCAAGGATGTTTGGGAAAGAGCAAGGACAGCCAGCAAATGGCAACAAACATATATCAATATGAGTTCAATAATTACGCACTGCCAGTATTAAAAAAGTAGTAGACAGGATTCCAATCATATTTTACCATGGTGTTGTGTTATAATATTAGTTCATAAAACACCTTCACAGATATATAGATTCTAGATAGTGATATATGATTGAATGTTTTTGTAAAACTTTTTACATTGTCCCTGCATGGTAATTAAATTCTATAATGATTATTATTTTTGTGACCCCCTCCCTAGTCACGATGACTTATTTTCTAGACTATTTCACATTGAATTTGTCTTTAGTTTTTTCAACATCAGTCATAATTCTTCTAGAAAAAACAAATAATTAGATAAGAGTACAGGTTTTCTCTAATGGTAATCTTTAAAATGGCAAAAGATGTTTCTCAGGACATCTCTGATAAAGATGTCTATCTGTGCAAATGTTCATAGTCAAAGATAATGTTTAAAATTGTTAAATAAAAATGATATAGATATTCTCATGTTGTCAACCAACATGTGTAAACTACTGCACACAAAAGGATGACTACATAAAAAGGAAATTTACTTTTTTATACGCAAACTTGACAAACGTAAAGTGCAACACTGCCCAGAAAGAAGGTAGTTAAGTTCTATAAAGAAAAAACACAATTGTTTGATGAGCGTTAACATGACATACCTTGTCCTTGACCAAACCACCTGAAGTGAATACCCCTGCTTCTTCTAACGCTACAAGAACTCTTTTCTGCAGAAAAATAATCCATACATAAAGATAAAATGTAATCAGTTTAACAATATTGTAAGCTACAACAGGATAGCAAGAGGAATACTAGGCCTGAGATCAAATTTAGTTTGAAATCTGAGACTAACTGCTTTAAGAAATCTCTCTACTAGCTTAAATAGCAGTTGTGTGATATCAATAACTTAACAGTATGCGTGTTCCAAACTAGGAAAAGATCATAAAATAATAACGAAATTTCATATATCTAATCTCTCAACTAGCTTAAATTTCTCCCTAAAAAAAGAGAGGAATGATATTCGTACAACAAATTTTAAACAACTTTTGTCACAACCTTTTTTCCTCTCTTCTTATTGGACAATAACAATAGAGAGAGAAAGAAGGAGAGATAGAATAAAAGTATAATGAGAGTATGAGAGAGAGAGTTGTCACAAAAGTTGTTTAAAAATGGTTCAAATATCATTTCTCCAAAAAAAAAAAAAAAACTAGCTTAAATTTCATATTCTGAATCTTAGGGTAAAAGTTTTTGCTTCAAGTAACTACCATATCCCAGTTCATTTATACAGAATCATTCGGTCATAAAAAAATATTCATAACACCGAAAAATGGTGAATTTGCAGCATATAACATGAAGTATTGTGCATCATTTCCATCAAGTTCACTACATAAGACATGATGAGTGATTAATATATGGTGATAAGTGACACACACCTCGCTTTCGTCATCCAGAACCCGGTCCATGAGATATAAATCACAGAATTTAGTTATTTCCAACAATACTTCTAGCACAGAGGATCTCACAGTTGCTTTGTTCTGCAAAGAACAGAAGGAAGAGCATTGTTATCTCTCTGTTTTGATGTCATAAATAAAACAAAAGTATAAGAAACGACAATTTCACACCTGAAGCTCCTCTGGACTGCTTTCCTCAAGGATCACTCCAAGAAGACGACAGGTTACCTGCATACAACTTATTGGTCATAATAGCCTGGAAACATAGGTAAAACAAACGTTTAACAACTAACAACCCAAACTTGTAAATAAATGTTCCTCATGTCATCAAGTATTCCCATCCAGTATATACCCAACTATTTTGCACAAAGACATGCATATAACAATCTTATTCAGGTGTATCAAGAGAAGAATAATACTATCAGTGCCACTTATTAAGATAGACAAAATACAAAATTTAACAAATTAAAGCACTATCCTTTAACCTACAGAGAAACATAAACATAGCTTGTATTTTAAAGCTGGCTTTACTTACAACCTTCACTTTTAAATAAATTAACTTACAAAGCATTAATTTTATGAGTACTTATTTTAAGTTCCCCTAAAGTAATGAGATTGTTATTGATGTCTGTGAAATATGTAAACTTCGTGTAAATTCTGTGTCTATTGTGTGTCTGTAATGAGATCGCACAGTTCGTATTTATAATGGTTTTACAATAAATTCATTGAATGCTTAATTAGTAAGCACTGGCCTAGAAAGATTGTATACTCTAGGAGTGATAACAATTAATCGACATATGTCACACAATTCTAATCTATAAAGCTATAAACAATTTGCCATGACATGTTAATTTAACCTTAAGTAGATTAAAATTTTAAACTCTAAGACGATGGTGGTCTCCCAAATCGACATTTCTTATGAGCACAGGAGATGGTGATTTCTAGAAGGCTATAATAACCATAAAACTAAGTCTGGAACACACATCACTACTACATAAAGATTGCACGAGAAATATGTTTGATTACCTTTCTTCCTTCACTCAACTTCTGCCTCACTATCTGCCCCAAGGTTGGCTGAAAAAGTTGAGAAAAAAGCAAAACATAGAATTAAAGCTATAAAAAAAACCGGCGGATATTATTACACAAACATTCATGCATTGGCTGAATTCTGAATCATTAAGTAAAGGAAAGTGGGAAACAAAATAAAACATCATACCTTGACTGGCTGAAAGAACTCATCTACAACATTTTGTGCCCTTAATTCATCTGAAGGTAAACAAGCATCAGAAGGAACAACCGACGCATTTGAATTTGTGCTAGCTCCAGGATTACTAGATGCACCACCTTGCCTTTTCCGTTGCCTCCCTTGTGTAGCATTAGGAGATCTCAACAACCTCCAAGTGAAAACGATTGCAACAGCAAGACCAGCTACTGCCCCGATAGTGCGTATATCCTAATACCAAATACAGTTTCACAAGGTTTAGATTTACAAAAGTTCAATTTTTATGCACCGTCTTTGTAAAAAGTTCTATACAAATCATAACCAATCATGTGTGGGATTTTAAAAGTAGCTGTGATTGAATTTCACCGTCTTTAACTATCTAACAAACATTATTGATTGACAGTGTAAAAGTCCATATTTACACATGCTCCAAGAAAACACCAAAATATTTCCTTAATCATTTACACTATCCAACTTAAACCATACCTATTATAACAAATATTGGGTCAGTACCTTTTCCCCAATTTGACAATAACCATGACACACAAAAGCTCATTTCCCCTAGTTCTATCCGCACCCAACATTAAAAGGAAAAAACCAATTTAAAGTTTCTAACAAAAAAACAAACTTTCACTCTTTGGGTTGTTAATTATCCAACCCTGGTTCCTAATCATTGAGTCATCAATAAAGGGTCATCAAAAACTCATTAAAAATATCAAAATTTCATATATAACAGTGAAAATAGAACCAATCATATATCACAAAAAACAACAATAACAATATTGTGATATCATATATCAGATCCAATAGAATGATCAATAATTGAAAAAAGGTAGAGAGAGAGAGGGAGAGAGGAATACGAGAGAGAAGAGATGACCGATCTTGAAAGTAACAAAAGCACCAAAGCGTTTGATGAGGTGAAAGAGGTCTTGTTTGGAGGCATCATCGTTGTCACCACCAGACACGGCCATGTTTCACACCACCGTAGGCCTCACCGGAATTTGAATGAATTAACGTTGTTGTTCAAAGACAAAAAAGAAAGAAAGATGATGTGTTTTGTTTTGTGTCTCCGTTGGTTTGCCGTCAACAACTGCGCCTATGAGCTGTCGTCAGAGGTTCTTTCCAAGTTTCTCTTCCAATTTTACCAATATCCTATTATTTTATCTTATCTTATGAGTATGTCCTAGGTTAAAAGATGAAAAAGAAAAGTAAGTAATCATGTTTTTAGCTTTAAATTATTAAAAAAATAAATATATTTTTTTAGCTTTAAAATTATTATTTTTTCATCTAACTTTAAAATAAACATTTATTTCTTCATCAAAAAATATAAAAATAAATGACATTTTTTTTTTATTAAAAAGTTTGGTGAGAGTTGCTATCAAAAAGAAAGTTTAGATGTCATCGTGAGCTTAACTCAGTTGGTTTGGATAATGCATGATATATGCAAGGTACATGGTTCGAACCCCGACCACCACCAAAAAAAGAAAGTTTAGATGAATTGAGTCTCGATGCTCATCATGATATTCAATGTGTGATATAGGTTTCAACTCGTTATTAACTAAACCAACTTTTAACGGAAAATAAATAACATTGATTAGAGTTTTGTTATATTATAGTCATTCTCCTTTTTTTACTCTTGTCCATTTTATAAATAAATAAAAAAATATATATTTTATTTTTAATAAAAATATGGGCAAGTTTATTAAAAATAATTGTTTTTTACCATTTTTTTTAAGGAATTATTTTTTTACCATGTTATTAGTACGAAATTTTCACCATCGTTTAGTAGTGATTAATATATGTTGGATAACATGTGAGGCACATAAGATGAATTTTTTATTTCCATTCTAATTTTTTTTTACGCGAAAGAGCACAAGATTGAACCCCTGACTAATTATTTAAGGAGCATAAGTCCCTTAAACAAGAAATTCATATTTTAGTTAAATTCACATTTGAATGTGTGGGTTGGTTTCACTATAAAGGATTTAGATATTTTAAGTAACTTAGTACGAGTTAGATTCATGTGTCTTGTATTTGAAGAAAATTGAGTTGGAAAGAAAGAACTTATCTATTATAAATTTGTTTATATATATATATATATATATATATATATATATATATATATATATATATATATATATTTTAAAGTTTAGATTGGTTGGATCTCGGGGGATCATCAAAGTCTGGACAAGCCTCGAGGTTTAAAAAAAACTTAAAATGATATTTATATATCATTCATCAAAAAAGTCATCACACGCGACTGCGAGAGTTGAACTTATTTTCTTACACATTCAACTCCATACCAACAAACCAACTTTCATTAGCTAAATACATATATTCTTCATACAAGTAGTTGCATTAAATTAACATCAAGGAACAAAGTTCTAATCTCATATAAAACAACAGTAAAAGGAAAATTTGAATCTCATTCATATAAAACAACAGTAAAATAATCATTGGTATTATAATAATTTTTTTTTTTTGGTTCTTCTATTTTTCCTTTTTAGAAAAATTGGGTGCGTCAAATAATGTATTTAATTAAATTAAATATACTTTGTAAATTAAATTGGCAATCAATTATATATGTTAGATGATTAGAAACTATTATTTTTCAAAAAATAAATAAATTAGATGATTAGAAACGTTAGACTTTTATTATAACTTTGTGTGAAGTCACATACATAATTGGTTCTGATGTATTAGTAGTGTTTGAATATTAAATTATTTATCATTCTATCTTTCATTTTATTATTTTGACAAGATCATGTGATAAAAAATTGAAAAATGAACCAAAATAGAAAAGTGAGAATGAGAGAATAAGTAGACATACATCACTTTAAGTTTGTTTAACTTTTACCATTTAATTAACTATATTATATGATGACTCCAAGAATAACAAACTTTAGGAACAATAAAATGTAAAGAGAACAATGAATATAATTGTATTTTGTTACAACTAAAGCCAAATTTGACAAAGATCATATCAATCATATTCATATAAATAAGAAACTGGCCAATGAACAATCCAATAATTGCTTAGCCATGAAGAAAAAGAGAAGGACTAAACAGGGCAAGGGACCCCAAAATTGACAACAGAAAGAAAGAAAAGTGCTTATGTCAGTCCATAATCCACAATTGGAGGTGGGGAAGAGCTTTGCTGATCTTCAACTGATATTTCAGTCTCAAAAGATTTTGGTGACAATGTCCTTTCAATCTTCAAGCTAGTTCCATTTGCAAGCATCTCTTTTTCTAAGTGCAAACAGTAACTCTCAAAAACTCGAGGGCTTACCATAACTTTAAAATCCAACAGAAAGAGTAACTCCAATTCCAGCTTGTTCAATTCAGCATTGCTCACCCCTCCTACTCGAGCATATACCGCGTTGTTATAATGTCTACAGCTCAGAAAACCAAAGAACATGATGCACAAAATCAGAACAAAGACGATATAACAGTAAGCTAAAAGAGAAGTAAAACTAACCATACTTAAAAGCCCTGGATAAATAGCTTAATTAAGCGCTTATAACTTAAGTGTTTATGTATAAACTATTTCAACAACAAAAGATAAAATAAAGTTGAACTGTTTTCATATAAACTATAAATTGTTTTTCTAAGCTATCATGAAGAAGTTGTGATAATAAGCAAAAAGCAACTTATAGACATATCACAAGTAGTTTCCATAAGCTCTCTCAAAGAGTCTCATAAGTGTTTATGTAATAGATAAACTCGGATAAGCTATTCCAAATAGGCCTTTAAATCAACTCCACTTCCTTCAATAGTGCAATAAAACAGTAAACTTTATAAGTAAAATGGGGTTAGGGACTCACTCATCATCTAGCGTCTTGGAAGCAACCATGACACTGGTAACTAGCAACCTGTGCACATTCAAGGATAAGACTAGAGAATCAGGATGCTTGTGAGTCAGCATGTCTATATACACATAGCCAACCACAAAACATGATGGGCTACAATTAGTGTACTTATATATCCTCTCCAAGTACTTGGGTATGCTTATTCCTGGTGCTCTTACGCCATGAAACAAATTCAAGCTTTTCCCTAATCTTACTGAGCCATTATTCAGCTTATCTAGTTCCTGGTTCAGCTCATCTACTAGCTTTTCATTGCGAGCCACCAGCTTCTCTAAGGTGGAAGACAGGATCCACAGCACTCTTGGCAAGTTTAGCTCGGCAGGCCCTGTTACCGGCTGATTCTGCCGGCTGTGGTTACTGTACTCACTTGCTGTTAACATTTAGGCCATCTTGGTGGTTTCAGTTTCACCCTGGGGAGTTGAACTTGCAGATGCTCATATTTGTTTTTGAATGGTTAAGGAGCTAATTCCATCTCCGCATGTTATCTGGTTTAGGTGTGTGGCTCTGTCAGTAGCAAAGATTTTTTTTCTTATTTGCAAATCTCAAGCCACTAATATTCTTTAGAGGTGGTCCCATATCCTTGTGACCTAAAAACCATGCCATTCCTGAGAATACACAGTTGGCAACAGCAACTTGGCTTGGTTGATTCGTATAAAAAAAACAAAACTGGAGGTTCGTCTTCATACCTTGCAAATACTAGGTCCCTACGAAGGACTATAAAACAATAGCTACAAGTCAAAAAGCAAGGGCAAAATCAATGTTTTGTTAGTTTTTGACCGGTTGGTTGGTTGGTGAAGGATGTGCCATGCAGACACTGTTTCAACCAATGAAACTAGAGATATTACTATAACTAAGGTTTGTTGCAGATTAATAACAGATTCTTCTTCATAATTAACATCTTCAGGACTGGGATACTGGGGATGCAACTTGGTCATTCATAAACAATGTTATGGACCCCGAAGGCTTACAACAAGGGTTACATGATATTATAATACAATTGCTATTATGGAATGGAACAAAATACCGCTGAAAAACACTGTAATAATTGAACAGGCTGTTTAGTTTGTAAAAAAAGAATGACATTTTTATATGCAAGGGGAAGCAAAACGGAATGAAGCTCCCCTATCGTCAAAATATTTGAAACATGCATCATATTGTTCTCTAGCCTATACATTGTAATTCATGGAATGAAGTAAATTCTCTTCCTCATTTGACTTTTCACTCGTAGAGAGCTGCATGTGTGATTTGCTATTCATCTTGTTCCACTCATTTTCAACACGGAAAAAGATCCACTGGAAGCGGCGGAAAATCTCCAAAGCAGCAATTGTGAACACCGTGAGGTAATTGTGGCGAAGATGGGCAGAAAGCTTGTATGTCCATGTGCAACGCAAAACCAAATTGCTTCCAATCACCCAAATGTAAATCTGCAATTCCATATATATCAAAAATACTTCAGAATAATGATGAAACAATCTGTTTTGTTGTTTCAGTTCTCTACTGTTCGTCTTTTTTCTTTTACCACGTGAATTTACACACATTCAACAAACCAGATAGAAAATGAGAACCGCGTAAATAAGATTTTACGCATGTGAAGAGTTACAAGTTGCTGATTTGACCATTGATTACACTAAGGCATAGACTTGATCACCATTTATCAAATTTTGAAGGAAATGCAAAGACTGAATACAAATCCTATATTCACAGATGACTCGATGAGTCATTCATCGTGTAATAAAGAATCCATGGCCTGTTTAGATTTTTTAAAATCGGAAACTAAATAAACATGGCCCCCACACACCCCAGAAAAGATTAAAACGCATGAAGTCCCTATATTTTTGAAACTGTACAAGACACGCTCATTAACAAAGTTAAAGTGAGAAGTCTTACGAAATGGTTACCTTGAAATCAAAACAAATGACAAATTATAAAGGAAAGGAGCTAGTGAATTCTAGCCATACAACTATACTTACCCATCTCCTTCCATACAGCAAATATGAGAACAGATGTGGTTTGCTGAACTTGAATATCCGAGTGAAGCCACTGGCAAAAGAGAAAGGAATATTTATATCACACTAGGTCACATCAGCGGTTCGAAAAAAGTTACCGTTCAAGTTGTGGGAGTTTAGATAAAAGAGAAAAAATATTAAGAACCTTAAATATTATTGATAATCACTTGATACTAACTGGATAGTAGCTTAATACAAAAGACTAAATACATATTCCTATTTATAGGAATACACAAACTCAATCACAAATCAAGAAAAAATCATAATATAAAATATAATCCTAAGAGATACTACAAGATACTCTAAAATTATAAACTAATCCTAGGAAATAACTAAAGATACTCAAATATAATATAAAAGATATTTTAATACATTTTATACTATTCTAACAATGAAGTACCAGCTGGAGACTCAATATTGGGAATGAAAGCAGCTTCTTCCATTTTTAGAAGTATTTGGCTAAGATATAAAATTGATCCTGACATTAGAGTCTACATTTTAGAAAGCTTAGCTTAGTTTGAAATACCATAAAAGGTGTATGTAGGACAAACATTCCTCATACCTTAGGTCCCAATCTCGAGTCACATCCCAGTAGAAAGAGTACGATGAGTTCACAACACTTGAGAGAAGCCAAAGAGGCCTATAGAAGTTTGTCCACCGTTCAGGGAAAACATGATATTTGAGAGCAGAAAGAAAAATCACTGGCACTGCGGTTGAGTATTTTAATGCTGAAACCATAATCAAAAGAACTAGTTAGAAATATAATATAAAAATCATCCATATGTCTTTCCCTGACAGCTTAAGCTTTTAGGATAATTGGTTCATTACATAACAGCATATCCTTTATTACCAAATGGTCAATCCTTGTTGTTCTATTCTTCTAATAAAAAAAGTTGAATTGAAGCTTAACAAAGATGGACTTATGCATGGGTCATGCTTCAAGTTCAAAAAGCTCTAATAGGCGGGGGCATAATAGAAATATAATATAACCCTGTTCTTGTGTTTTCAGAAAACAGCTCAAGTTTTTTGGATGGTTCATGACAACAAAGAACGTCATTTTTTAAAACGTGAAAAATTCATTATTAATATTTGCAGCATTTGGGCGGTCTTCATTGCAGCCTCCAGGACCTTCATTGTGTTGGGTATGAGGGACAGATTTAGTCTCAAATCGCCTAGAGATATCCATTATAGTGTTTATATATAAGGATTGGGAAATCCTCACCTTAGAACTAAAACTAATTTTGTGGCATATAGTTTGTCCCACCCAAAATTCTAAAATGATATTAAAGTCTATCAAAGATAAGCTGATTGGTTGCCTGTATTCTTCATGCTTCTCTAGCGCCTTCACTGTGGTAGGTGTGAGCCGTGGGTTTAGTTCGGTCCCACGTCGCCTAGAGATATGACTTTTGTTGGTGCTTATAAGGTTTGGGCAGTCCTCACCTTATAAATTTGTTACTTGTTAGCGCAGTTGAACTAAGCTCAACCTGTGCACAAAAGATGACTCCAACATAGACTAAAATAAATGTCCTAAGTTTGCCTGACAAATTTTCTTTCAAACTGCAACAGCTGCTCTCAAAGTGAAGTCCCAAACAATTGGAAGCAAGACAAGCAAACTAGAGGAAAACATAACTTAAATGGTGTGGTATTTATTTGACTACAAACATAATTTCACAATAAAAGCCAAACAGAAAAGGAAAAGAAAACGTCCATATTAAACTATGCATAACATCGATTTCGTGAAAAATGGCTTTGACTGTTGTAGTAACGTATAACATCAATTTCATAAACTTGCAAAATTTAGATGATGAGTGATACAATACAAGTTCTAAAAGCAAACAGAAAAGGGCATTAATTAGAGCAACAAAGAGATCTTACCATTCAGAAGACTAGTTTTCTCTCCAGTATCTTTGTACTGCCGGAGACATTGGTTGAAGCGGAAAAGGTAAGGCAAAACAAGAACTAATGGAATTACAACAGAGTGACTGCCACAAACAGAATCAGCTTCCAACCAAGCAATTGTTGCAACCTGGAAAAAAATTAAAAAAATACATCCTCTCATGAGACAAATGATTAATTGAAGCATCAACTTTAAGGAAATATATGTATACAGGTCCAAAAGTCTGATCAGTAGTAAATAAGTTATATAAGAACAGAGAACGGTAAGCACAACCAAAATTGTAGTTGAACTTGAATTACAAATCTCAATATTATAGAATCACTGAGCTGATTTGGCTCTAGAAAACAATTTGCATGGGATCAAGGGAATTTGTTCCATAATCTCAATTCTATAAAAAAGAAATTTATTATATATTCAAGTTGACCAAATTCATGGAACGATCAGAATAGGAGACATGGATTTATAAGAACCAAACCTGTTGGTGGACCATTCTACATACTGAACGCTCCAAATCAGAAAAGACCTGCATAAAATTGTAATTACAATCAAAATAAAATTGCTATGCATCAGTCAGAAACTTAGGAACTAAAATTTGGATTAGATCAACAAACTATGCCAATTCTAGACTCTCAGGTTGTGTCATGTGTGTGCGCCAGTGTTGGACCTCTGTATTAGTAACAAAGGTATAAAGTATTCTAAACTAATACTGAGAAATATAATGAAGGTTAACATGACAAAACTCAAAAGTATACCTTTAATCTAGAAATAATAAACTAATACTTAGGCTCAAAACCTAGTTAATAAAATCATTAATGAAGGTTAACATGGGAGAGAAAACAAATTTTTCAAGAGAAATATAATATTGGAAGGAAAACATACCTTTACCATTGAAGTTAAAATATCAGCCAAGAAAAAATCGGCAAATGATATTGCCTGTTTAAATAAAAAGAGAAAAATGTCAGATCATATGCAAGCTTAATTCCCCAACAAGATACCAACAGCATAAGTTGGTGAGGGATAGAGAAAAACAAGGGTAAGATTTTATGTGTTTTACTTGTGCATGTACATTTCTGTTATTATTATGAAGCTGAACACGGAGAAAACACAAGTAAATATGATACATGAATCAAGCATTCTATTTTCATACTTATATATTTTACTTTCATGCATAGCATAAATATAATTCAGACGTTAACAACAACTGACCACTATTTCAAGAGAAGCACATCAAGAACTATAGAACACAATACATCCAAATAAAAGAAAACTTGCCTGTAATGGGAAAACTATTCGCCAGAGTGTCCTTAAGAAGAAATATCTAGATGAAAAATAGAAGATATCAAAGGGAAATATTAAAACCATCACAATAGCAGCATACAAGAGCACCTGCAGAAGGTTACATAGAAAATTCAATATCTTCCAATAATAAGATATATAAAAGGAAGCACAAAATAAAATTAAACAGTCATCAATCATATATAAGACAATGAATAAATGACAATACTACAATATTAAATTGATAAAAGTGATAACCAAGCAAACAAATGTAATCAGTGTGGATGCATCTATTACACTGGTTGTGATGCAGCATATGCGACTTCTCCATGAGAATAAAGATAAATGTATGCTGTCATACTGGTTGGAACAATGATTGTCATCCACATGGCACACTGCAATGATCAACGTAAAAAATTTAGGGGGGAAAAATACCAATCAATCACTTGAGATGAATTATTACTTATTAGAAAGTGGAGAACAAAGTATAAAATGAGAAAAAGAATTAGAGAAATGAATGGCTAAGAACTGAGAAGAAAGCCATGAAAATTTGCCAGTTTAGTGATATAATAATAGGGAAGTGGGTTCTTAGCACAGTAGTTGGATTTTTTATCCAGGGAAGTGGGTTCTTGGCATAGCGGTTGGATTTGTTATCATATGCCTATTGACTAGGATATCATAGATTTGAGTAATAGAATCAGCCTATGGAAAACGTAAGGGCTGCAAATAATATAACCATAACAATTTGACCCTTCACTAGACTTTATGATGGGAGCTTTATAGCATCACGCAAGAAAGCACAAAGATTTCTAAACAGTAGTCGTGTCGTGCTGTATCCATGTGGGGCACTTTTAATTGTACTTTACACTTTTTTTTCTCCAATTTTTTTGAACTTTCATACCACTACATATTAAAATACCACAACAGTTGGCTTGTTCAAAAAAAAAAATAATACCACAACAGTTAGATAAATGATAAAATTTTAATGTATTTAAAATGTCATAAGCTAATCTGTAAAATATTTGTTCTCTTTTTCTATTTAAGATTTATGTTCTTATATTAACTGTGTACCAATTTTGAGGGTTGAATTACATCCATGTTATATCCTATAATTTTTAAATTTATCCTCTCCCATGTCCATGTCATATTGTATATCATTCGTGCCTTCTAGGCATCAAGCTATCGTTCAGCAATATCATAACAGTAAATTGAAACCAAAGCACCTAACAACAACCACACCTTATCCGACTACGTGGGGTCGGCTAGATGAATCAAAAGACACCATAATTTTCTATCAAATACCATATTTTTATCCAACTCATTTATCTCTAGATCTTTCTTAATAGTTTCTCTAATAGTTTTTCTTGGTCTTCCTCTACCTCCAGTGATCTAACTCCCTTCCATCTGATCTACTCCCCTAACTACAAAATCCACAAGTCTTCTCTCTACATGCTCAAACCACCTAAGCCTAGTTTCAACCATCTCTTTTACTATAGGAACTACCCCAACTCTCTCTCTAATGTTGTCATTTCTAATCAAATTAAAGCACCCAAATTGAAAACAAAGCACACAACTAACAAAAAGTTTAGTGTAATAAAAGCAAAATTACTTATACCACATTTAGTACATAGAGTGATCCTTCCATTGCAACATAACATCCTCCAGAGGAATCATATTCCTTGGTTTGTGTTTTTATATTAAAACAAATGATATGTTTCTTATGTTATACACCTTGACCTTTGAAGGAAACCATATCTCTCCTAGATGCACTAAGCATAAATCCATGTTTGTTTTGTTTTTTATTAGTCATGACTAGTTTTAATTAAAATTCCACTCAATGCTTATTTGATGTACTAAGCATAAAAACAGACTGAACAAAAAGAAAAGTAAAAGTTCATTGTTCAGAAAACCAAATATTGGAACAAAAAAGGGATGCTAACTTCCAATTTCCAGGCGATGCCACTCCCTTTTTAATTTCCCTAATGGTCCTGAAGCAACCGATTTTATGCGCAAAATATGACATGAGTTAAAGTGATGAGTTGATACCTTCCATATTTCTCCATGAGTCAGATGATTTTGATCAAGATCAAATATTTTTGCATAATTAACTCCACCCTGAGCAAAAACCCATAAGTTGATTCCCCAAAGCCAAACCATCAAAGCCTGAAACATAAAAATGATATGAAACACAATGATACAATGAAGAATGTAAAGAAGATATAAAAGTATATATTTAACAACATCCTTCAATCGATACACAGAGATATATCCATGTGTGCGTGTGTGCACACACACATAGAAACTGAAATAGTGGGAGTAAAAACTAACCGCGAGAAGAAGAGGATTAAAATACAAAAATGCTTCATATAGAAATAATTCCCGTTTGTCTGCACTCATTCTCATTACAGAATCCCATCCAATCTGCAATTTTCCGTTATGGCATATAAGGTTGAAGTACCATGGTGAAATCCTTAAGATATTATCTCAAACTCAATTTCAAACCACATTGTAGGGAATGATGAGAAATGTAGTAGAGGGAAAACAGTACTGACCTTGCAACAGATGCATCCCCAAATAAGAAACAACAGTACCTGGACATTCACTTCAATTAATTCTTGAAAATTTATTATAAAATAAAATACAATAGAAGGAAAGAGAGCAGTTTGAAGAACACAATAAACCTAAAGTCATATTGCATCTCATAATTACAATAACATGTCCAAGTCTAAAGATGATATAACTGAATGACTGTCTGTTCTCATGTAAGATATTGTCAACCAACCCTAGATTGTTCTATCCAAAGAAATCAAATATTAAGCAGCTCCCGGTGTTGTTTATGGCAGATGGTGGAATATAGCATAAGGCCAAAAATCCTCGATATAAACACGCCAATTTGGCTTATGACGCAACCGTGACAGGCATCTCTTCACAAAACACGTATGGCGGTTTTCAAAAAATACGCCACGCCACTCCGCCATAGCAGTGCCTTGGCTGCCATTTAACAACAGTGACAGCTTACCAAGGAAAAACACACATTCCATTTCATCATTCATACAACTTTGGCATGCACTCGATCAAAAGCATCAAACATATTATAGTAATAGAAGAGAATTTACAAAGTTCAAAAAACTTTTTTTTAAAAAAAAAAAAAAAAACCTTGAATCTCCACAACAAAACAGGTGAGGGCATCATTCCGGAACCACTCATTGGCGTTGTTCCACCCCTCGAATCATTCCCCTCAACAGAATGCAATAAAATTTCATCAGCACCATTTTCCCCCTCAAACTCATCTACAAACAGCACAAACCATAAACTCTATCAACAAAACACCAAAAACAAATATAATTTAAGTCTCTGCAATTATAGATTGTTTTGGTTTTAGCGGCTGTAACTTTTTTTGTTTCAATTCAGTCCCTGAAAATTTAAAAACTACTGCTCCCTGCCCAATAAGCTGACGACAGGGACTAAAAACAACATTTTTTTTGAATTTGCAGGAACCCAATCTAAACGAAAAAAAACTTAAAATACTAAAACCAAAAAACACTATAATTGCGGAAACTAAAATCATATTTAAACCTAAAAATGAAAATAGCAACAAAAAATGAGTTAAATAATTTGAAAGTACCAAGATCATAAACAACAGGTCTACTTCCAGATTTGCGTAAGTGAGGACTATTAGCAGGAACAGCAAACATGAATAACACAATCAACTATATCAATCGATTTTACTTCTTCTTCTTCCAATTCTTCTTCTAACAATCTTCAACATGCATATTTTCAACAATTAATTAATAAATTAATCAAGAAAACTATATAGTTTACTAAATGGTTATTGAAAATTGATGATAAATGAGAATTGAATGAAGCATGAAAATGTGGATCGAGAAAAGTGGGAGAAATATAAACCTAATGGAATTGAATTGAATCGATTAGCGTAGCGATGAGTGTGGATCTGTGCGGAAAAGGGTTGAGTAGAACGCACACATGAAATGAAGATCAAAGCATCAAATGCGTTGTAGTGTATTTTCAACTCTCTGAAAAAGAGGACAGCCTTTACGCAATGCAGTGTTTTTGAAGTAGTGTATGTATTCGTCGCATGTAAGAATCATACATCTTAAATATAAATACTCTCTCGATGTACGATTTTAGATTTTTACCGTTTATTAAAGAAATGATTAATGATTGTTATTTTATAAGAAGAAATGATTAATGAGATTGATTTTAATGGTAAAATATGTATGAATTGGTATTTTAATGATATCAAACTTAATTAAATACGGAGATCGTTCTGTGTTGTTTTTTAACAAGTTTTTTAATGTCAAGAACATGATATTATAAATGTATTAATGCAAAAGGTATCCGATTATGAATATTAGAATGTGTTAAAAAATAACTTGGAACTGTAAAATGAGATTAGAAGTATCTTGTAGACGCATCAAATTAAAGAATTTTTTGAGGGACTAAAACAAAAATCTTTACTTTTTTTTTGCGGTGGTCGGGTTTAAACCCTGGACCTTACATATTTTATACATTGTATCTATCAACTGAGTTAAATTTACGAGGACAAATCTTTGTATATTTAAACGGACGAAAAACATTTTTAACCATATATTAAATAAGAGAAATGTTAAAGAGTGCCCTAAAGACACTCTTTAAGAGTCTAAAATAGTAAGTTAATGATCTTGGAACTCCGGAACTTACATATTTAATGCATTGGAAATTGAAGTGTTTGACTTTATTAAGGAACAATTTTCTAATTGGGAATCTTTAAAGAGTGTTTTTGGGTCTAGGGACACTCGTTAGTTAGATCATTAAATAAACATAAGTTAAATTGCATTAAAAAATGACATAGAGGATTACATGGTTTAAACAGTTGCATATAGGTTCATCGTTTCACCTAATTTTAAAGAGTTTAGTTACTCATGGTAACATAGGACACCATAAAAAAAAATAAAAAAATAAAACAAACACAGAGTGAAGAGATTAGACTTCAATCTTGTTTCCAAGGGTGAAAGATGTCACCTTTGTTTGATTTGGTCGCACCTCTATGCCTCCAAGCCGTCAATATTTGAAATCCTTCTTTGTGGGTGAAAACTTAAATACACATGCATATTTCTGCTTTTGCACGCGTGCCATGTGTGCCTTTTTCCACCTTTTCTGTTTTCTATGTGTGACACACACAAGATCACACACGGGGATGCGTGGACCGGGGATTTCTTTATTTCTTGTACTTTCAGTATGCGCGAGGCGCTTCAGTTCATGTGCGGGGTGCACGGACTCGGAACAATTTTCTTAATTTCTTCACTCTTCATGTACTTTTCATCTTTGATATGAGTTTGGGACTTGAAACAAAAATTGTCCCAAGTTGTGCGGACTTCCAGATCTTCATTGTGCTTGGTTTTCATGCTTTTGTAACTTCAAAGAGTTGTTTTCTAATCGGATCAGTCCAATGGCTTATACCAAAAAGAATAAAATACCATAGAGTTATTTAGTTATGGAATTAAAAGACACATTATTACTTGATGCAAAACATTAGAGACTTCTCCCAAAACCAAGAGTAACTCACTTTGAATCCTATAGAAAATCCTAAAATAGACAAGAAATGACTCGATAAATATAAAATACATGATATGACGAGGAGTTATCATACACATTTTGACAAAGTTGTTAAGTTGTTTTCCTTTTCCATTAGGTGCAGGATATAATGACTATAAGTATCAATTTTACAAGACGTACAATTTATATTGTGTAGATGACTTTGAACGAGAATGGAAACCAATGATTGCACAATTTAGTATAAGAATACATAAATTGATTTTCTTTATTTTCTTCGCCATTGTTGAACCCTAACTTATTTGAAGGACTTATTTTTATCTAGGATGAAAACTGGAAGTACGAAATTAATAAATTCATATATAAAACATTTACTGAATGTAAAAAATGGGTTTGTCATAATTTTTTAATACAATATGGACCTTACTTGTTGTAAATATAGATTTGTCTTAATCTATTAAAGTGCAATAAAGTGGCAATTATAACATTATCGTGTTGGTTGGCGTTGTTGTCCAAATAAGAAATCAAGCTCGAAAGGAGGAAAGGGCCGAAAGTATCATAATCCCCTACTTAGAGGCAATCGTATAATTAAACTTGAAATTGATTTGTAACCAAAAAAACTTGAAATTGTTTTGATTTGTACGCTATCATCTATCTATTGTAGTATTGGTCTTTCAAAAAATCTATTGTAGTACTAGTGTTACGTGCTATATGTGTACACGATATTGGTGATAATTTTTTTTAAAGGATTTATTTTTAATATTTTTGTTTAAAGGAGTTTTAGTAATATTTTTGTTGAGTGAGAGGGTCCATTTAACTCTAATGGTATGAACAAAGATATCCCGACTACAAAAGGATCAAAGAAAGGAAAAGTCAAACAAAAAAATAAAATTGTCCAGGACATCAATTCACATGAGGACTATGAGAATTAGGAATGTAATACTAATTTGGCTCGAATTCTAGGAGGAAACAAACTAAACCATTAAAAAAACAGTATGTTTAGTTTGGTTTAGATTTTACAATATTTTCTATCATCATCCGAACCAAACCAAGTCGACAAAAATGGGTTGGTTTGGTTTATCAGGTTAATATTTTTAATAATATGATATTTTATTTTAAAATATCTAGGTTTTTCTTTAAATACTTTTTTATTTTTATTTGATATTCAATGAACCTAAAAAGGATCAAAGAAAGGAAAAGTCAAACAAAAAAATAAATTGTCAAGGACATCAATTCTCAGGAGGACTGTGAGAATGGGAGTGTAACGCTAACATCGCTCGAATTCTAGGAGGAAACAAACTAAACCATTAAAAAATAGTATGTTTAGTTTGGTTCAGATTATACAATATTTTCTCTCATTATCCGAACCAAACCATGCCAACAAAAATAGGTTGGTTTGGTTTATCGGGTTAACATTTTTAACAATATATTATTGGGAAAATTACAGATACCTACCCTGAGGTCTATTAAAATAACATTGACACCCCCTCTATTTTTAAAACTTACACTATCCTTCTTTGAGTTAACACTGTTAATACTCTTGTTAATATTGTTTTATTTTTTACGTCAGTTTCATGGTCGCACCATGAAACAGAAACCAAAAGGGATCATCGTTAGTTTCACGTGGAAATTGGAATCAGAGTGCAGTTTTCTATTATAATCATTGTTCACGAGAGGAACTTCTTCTTCAATTGATTTTTTTGAATTGATCCTTGAGAGGCATACCACTTCCTGATTTTGCATGAGCATCAATATTGTATTGTTCCTCTAATTCAAACCTCTTGTTATTCTTCGAAAGCTATACGGACACGTAATGCAACATACACAATTAAAGTATTTGTAATCATCCCATGAGAAACTGAATTGAAATTAATAAAGAAAATTGCAATTTAGGGGAGTTATTATTACGGAGATAAAGATAAAGAAAATGGGAAGGGTTTTGTTGTAGATGACATTGCATTCTCTTTTTTGGTGAGAGATGAAATTGAAATTAACGAAGAAAAAAAATTGCAATTTGGAGGAATAATTGTATGATGATATGGAAATGCATAACATAAAACTTGATGATGAGCTATTGGTTATTGTTTGACATTGACCCTTTTTTGTTTTCTGTCCGATGGTGTGGCTATGGAAATGGAACAAAAAAAAAAGATTAACGGAGCATTAACAATGTTAAGAGAGAAGGGAAGTGTTAATCTATTTTATAGAAACTTAAGGGTCTGTTTGGATGACAAATGAAAGTTGAAGGAAAGAAAGTAAAAGGAATGATAGTTAGAGGAAAGAAAGTGAATAGAAAGTGAGTGGAAAGTGGGATGATCTTTTAGTTGTTTGGTATTAGTGAAAGTGGTAGGAAAGAAAGATTTATATTCAATAAAATGACCAAAATATTCCTATAAGAAGGTGATATATATAAGTGATTTAAGATTGTAATTCTATTAATAATACAAAACTACGTAATTGTACATTTATTTTATTTCGATAGAAGAGAACAACAAGAATTTACTTCATTACATAGTATATTTTAATTTTAATTTAATATATTTTAATGTCACATTGAAAATCATTTGCATTTGTGGGTCTATTATGTAATTTCACTCTAAACAGTGCTTTATGTATGCTTTCCGTCCAGTATAGAGCAGAAACATTTTTTGTGTGGGTCCCATCCCATCAGTGTCTTTCCTTACCTTTTCAAGGCTGTTCCAAACTATGGAAAGATTGTCCATCCTTCTACTTTCTATCCTTACTCAATCTTTCCTTTAACTATCACCCAAAACAAACAAACCCTAAAGGAGGTTAGTGTAAGTTTTAAAAATAGAGGGGGTGTCAATGTCATTTTGATAGACCTCGGGGGAGGTGACTGTAATTTGCCCTATATTATTTTATTTTAAAATATCTAGGTTTTTCTTTAAATACTTTTTTATTTTTATTTGATATACAATGAACCTAAAAAATAGTTTTTTTTTCTTATAAATGTGATTGAGGAGAATATTGATTAAAAAATACTTTTTTTTTTGACAAATTATTAAAAAAATACATATTCTTTAAGATAAGTCTACTAATTAATATAGCGTGGAATAAAAGAAATGATAACATTTAATGGTTTGGTTAAGATTTTGGGTGATCGATTTTGAATAAAGTAAAACAGATATTTGAACCAATTGAGACTAGTTTGATTGGTTTGGTTTGGTTCAAAACATGAAAAAATCCAAACTAATTTAATTGGTTTGGATCTTCAGGTCATTGATTTAGTTCTTACATGAAGAACTTTTTTATGTCCTCCATGAAGTAAGGAACATGTGGGAGCTAAGTGTTATAAATATTAACCTAACAAAGCTTCAGAGAAGTTCCACGAAGAAAACTAACCCGAGGCGTTATAAATGATATCAAACATAACTAAAAATGATATCATATAGGACTTGATTGATGTTTCATAGAAAGTTCTAAAAACGGGAGGAGTCACATTATACTAGTATCATGTGACTCCTCGAGTATCATGTGAGTCAAATGATATCACCAAGGTATCTTTCCTCAACCTCAGCCATACATGTGGCAGTGGCAAGTCTATGTTCTGAAAATTTAAGTTCATTTCTGTTGTACCTCAGTAATCTTCTTCGGTTCCCAATTTCATACACTTTTTCTCAAATTACCATCCATGAATAGGATTTCCATCATTACATTCTTAGAAAAGGAACATGTGACTCTAGTTTATGCAAACGACAACTTCATTGGTCATATTGAAGCATATAAGATATATTCTTGAGAACACAGACACATATGTATCAAACGATCATTATGTCCCTGAATGCACAACAACTTTTTAAATTTATTTGGTTTGTAATATAGTTTTATAATCACTTTTTTTTTTACACAAGTTTTATAATCACTTATTGACTGGATTTGATAGAAAGTATATGATTTTTCCTCAATTCTTGTATATATGTAGAGATTAAAGTTTGAGATACAAGAATGGTGATTATTGCATCTTTTAGATAACAAACCATTGTGCCAAATTTGTTAGCAAATAAGGACCAACTCTCATCGTTTAAAAAGGAATATTATAGACACTATTCTCTCTTACTTAGCTTATATTTTTCTAAAAATGTTAGAAGTGTTTGTTTAGCTAGCTTTGTCTCTTAAGATATGTTTGGATGGAGGATTTTAGAGAGGAGAACTTACTTTTATATTTTAAATTACGTCGCTATAAAATATTTTCATTTATCACATTGTTTCTTAATGATCTTGGTTTGTTATTAGAATGAATACACTGTCCGATAAAAACTCCTGAAATATATGCATGCAATGAATGACTATAGTTTTTCACCACAAACGTTGCCACGTTAGAGGACAACTCAACAAAGCAAACTTAGGAAAACCATGAATTAATAAATAAAAAACACCACCAATCTTAATGCAACTACTATATTTCTATACGTCAAGTATAGCATTAATCATGTCACACTCAACCTACCTTGCTTGTTGCTACTATATGGTATAATTTGTTGACTTATTCTTTCTTCACCACCTTGCTTGCGTTTTCTTTTGTTGCTTTCATTCTCATTCTCATTAATGGAATTTGTGTTTCTTGATCTTGGCTGATTTTTGTTGTACCAGCAACGTTTCTCGGGGGTAGGGGGATTCCACATTCTCGGTTTGGTAAGGGTTAATCTCATTTCTTTTTCTTCTTCAAATCTTATGTCTTGTATGTACGTAGGACATACACTTCTATCGAATACGTGTCCGGTGTCCGACACATATAATTACATTGAATTATGTCATTTTCTTAAAATTTTATCAGTATCAATGTGTCTGTGTATGTGCTTCATATCATCTACTGACAGTGTAAAAGATCATTACAAATATATGATTTTAGTCATATAAACCTTAGTCATAGAAATGATGTTTTACGGTCGTGACAATGTGAAAAGTTTCAGTGCATCAAAATTAATCTCTTTTAACATATGTAGCTTATTTTTTATTCAGTTTAATTACTATGAATTGAATCATTGATCCTATAACAAAGTTTTATGATTAGATAATGGTGTATGTCTATAGTGGTTAAACTCATTCTGTTTACTCTTATTTTTGTAATGATGCTTTGATTTCTTTGGTTGTTTTACTTGAAATGGCAAAGGATAAGGAGCAAAGCAGTTCAGATTACAGAAGCTGTTTTCCATCCAATCCGATCCATTCAATTCCGATTCACTCCATTCCATTTCATTTCATTCCATCAGGTAGCTGTGTTGAGAGTTTTGTTTAGTTATAGTATGAATAATATCAGTGATATTTATAATAGGAGCATTTATGGAAGCTCTATGTGAGTTTTGTGGGGTTGCAAGAGCTGTGGTTTACTGCAAGCCTGATTCCGCTCGTCTTTGCTTGTATTGTGATGGGATTGTCCACTCTGCAAATTCTCTGTCTCGCAGGCATCCCCGCTCGCTCCTCTGCGATAAGTGTAATTTCGACTCAGCAATCGTGCGCTGTGGCGATCATAAATTGTCTCTCTGTCAAGTTTGTGATTGGAATACAAATGACTGTTTTGTATTGGGACATAAACATGTACTACTCACTTTCTACATTGGTTGTCCCTCTTTGGCAGAGTTATCTAAGATTTGGCCACATTTGATTGATGCAAGTTCATCAAATGCTGCTTGGGAATCACCTAGTACTAGTGCTTTGCCTAAAACTGAAAGCAGTGCCGGCCGCGGTCAGCATTTGGAGCAGCAACCTGAAAAGAATGGCTTCGTTGGTTTGGCAAATAACAAGTTGGGTGAAGGAGAACCGTGTGTCAAATATGAACCTTGGATTGAAAATTCTCCTAATATTCCATCAAATTCAAACAGCACGCAATACTACAAAGATCAAGCATTTTTATTTAATCAAGACTCAAACCAACTGAAGGTTTTCATTTCGTTCTAATCTTTTTTATTTTAGTTGGTGACATATCTGCATACTTTTTTAAGTTTAAGTTTTTTTTAGGTCTAGACCCTCGTTACTATCCGAGCTGGGTGGACGCACATAAGGCGGCAAAACTTTTCCAGTGTGCCTATGTTTTCCATTCACAAGACTCGAACATGAGACTGCGTAAAGAGAGCCATGCTCATTACCTCTTCGACCCACATAAGTTTTAAATTTAAGATAGCATACATGTACTTGCAAACATATTCATACTACTATTATCTCCACACTAATGCTCTCACTCATTTACCAATATGGTGTGACAAAGTTGGCAGCTAACTGAGTTCCTTAAGCACGCGGTCATGAATTCGATTCCTGACCGATGTGTTTGGAAGAGCACCTGTTGTGAGAGGTCAGCCCCTTTAATCGATCTCCAATTAGAAGAATTAGTCTCTAAGCTCATTCACTCATTCAATTTAGAAAAAGTAAAGATAACTAGAGACATGAATAAAGTAAAAAATGCATATGTCCTACTTGTTTTATGTGCTTTAGATCAATGTGATATGAACTAAGTATAATTGTTGGTAAGTGATTAGTATGCTCATGTTGATATGATTAGTTTAGTAGTAATATGGTAACTGTTGTGCTGAACCAAAATTGACACCAAATATTTTTCTTCTTTAACTCATTAGCTTCAAGGATGCCATGATGTTAAGGATCTAATAATTCATGAGGGGACCAGTCTATGTGAAGGTTTCAATGTGGATGATGTTCAATTAAACTTTGAAAGTTCCGACGAAATAATATTTGCCTGCTCTCAAACTGCCACAAAATACAACCATGAAGATGGAGGAATAGAATGTCTATTAATGGATAAAAACATTCCAGTCACAAAATGTAGCAGTCACATTGAGACTGCGGTAGAGGTTACCGGTTATAAAACATTTTTTTAGGATTTAATTTTTATACACAGTCGATGTCAAGAGTTTTACACTGTCATCAAATCACAACCAATCATAAATGTGACTTTACTAGTGGTAATGATCAAAGTCAAACATGCTTAACGGTTATGATTAATTGACAGTGTAAAATATCTTTACACTGACAGTGTATATGAATTAAATCTTTCTATTTTTTTTATCATTCTCCTCTCTAAATCTCTTTAGTGAGGTAAAGTGATGTATGAAACTAATTGTCACTCATGTGATTTATTATTAGGCTTCTTCATCAGTTCAACAAGATTGTATGATTTTTCCATCATCAGGGGCTGGTGGATCATCAAATTTGATGCAGGGCATCAACAATGGTGCAAATTGTGCACCTATGACTCCTAGTTGTAACAGAAGCATGCCTCTAGGGTTTCCTCAGAGTCAAAATCATTCAGGCATATCAATTCAATTACCTAACATTAATGGTGAAAGCAATGTTACTGAACTTCTAGATTGTGGGTTACCTCCTGTGTTTCATCCTGGTGAATCACACTGGGAATCAAATTTGGAGGGTGCATGTCCTCAAGCAAGGGATAAAGCCAAAATGAGATACCAAGAGAAAAAGAAAACTCGAACGTAAGTGCTTTTAACTGTGTATATACGTATGAAATGATATTTTGATACAAAATTTGGCAACAAATTTCGAAAACAGTTTGAATGGTTAATGCAGTTCAAATATGTGATTAATTACGTTCGATGGATGGTTAATGAACATGACAAGATATCACAACTCATTAACCATCTACTAAACATAATTAGCCACGACTTTGAACGTCATTAACCACGATTTTCAGATTTTCAAATACATATGATATTCATTAATCATTTAAATTGTGTTCAAATATACATGATATTCATTGATCATAATTTTAAATAACACAACTCTATACATATATACTATGGTAAAATGGAACAGAGACATTTTTATAATAAAAAATGTATACAACTTTCAAGACTGATATGCCTATTTAAAGTTGACATGCATGGACAATCATAGGCTGTGTATTGAAGTTTATTCTCTATTGTATAATACTTGTAAAACATAAATAAGTGTATTAGAGTGCTAACACTTATTTGGACTATGTTAACTATCATATGATTCTAAAGTTAACAACTCATCAAGCGTTAACTATCATATGATTCTTAAACTTATAAGTTGACTTGGTACAACAAATCAGGTTTGGTAAGCAAATAAGATACGCGTCTCGCAAAGCAAGGGCTGATACAAGAAAACGCGTGAAAGGTAGATTTGTTAAAGCAGGTGAAGCATATGACTATGATCCTCTTTTGAGCGACCACTAAACATTATCTGCAATCACAAAATTTTCCTTGCAGGATATGAGATTCTGATTGGTAAGCTTAGGTAGTCTCTTTGTGAATACATTGTTCTGTTGTCCATTTCTTAATAAAAAAATTAAAATTCGTACAAAATTATGAAAAATGGATCAAATTTTGTTGCAGCTAGATAATTATTCAAAACTTGACTACTAGGTGGTTGGTACAGACATGTTAAAGCATTCAACAAGTTAGCATTTAGAAATTCAGATGAAAACCAAGATATAGAAAAGGTTTTGCATTTGGAAATTGCATAATAAGAGATTGCTTGTATACAAAGATGTTGCAAAATAAGAGATTGCTAGTCACAAATATTAGCAGAAAAGAAGACATAAATATAAGTAAAATCTTAACAAATTTGACCTTACTCAATGCTATTATTCTTAAATAACCTTCAATAAAACAAGTTTCCATACAAAATTAACTGAAAAGAAAGGGTATGGAGGGTAATCAACACATTCAAATTGCATAACAGTCGATATCATTTCAGAACAAAATATGGAGGGTAAGATAAATACCACTTCATATATCAAATTAACTTTAAAAAGACTATAAAAAGAGTTGAATTGAATACACTTTTCTCTATACTACCACCATACATATACTTAATCAAATTAATATCTAAGTGATGCTAAAAACATTTGAGTGACCAAATTCTGATTTATTTTCCATTTGCTTCTGCTTTTCTAACAAATAAGATAAAAATTTGTTTCAATGCATAAAAAATAGTTGAAGATAGCACACATTTTCCCTTCTGAATTTCCACTATATTATTTGCAGACCTACATACTCTTTCTAGCTTGCAGAGGGGAGTCGATTGCGATCCACCCTAAACGTTAACAGGTTAGAATGTATGAATCTCTGAGCTTGTGTGTCTCAAATGAACACAGGCTAATAAGGAAGAAAAGGAGAGCTGGTGTTTGAAAAGAAAACCTTATTTTGTCATTCCTAAGAAGTGATGAACCTTAGTCCTTCAAAAACACTACTTTCTCCATCTCAAGATATTGTCCATGAATAGCAAACCTTATTTTGGATTAGTGAGCATTGTCAACTGTTGATTGAGATACTGTTGTTCTTGACTTGCTGGAAGCCAGTGTCCACCTGCAGCAACTGTATGCATCTTTGACAACCTTTATACTGCCTCAATTATTTCATATACTGTTAGATTACACCATTTTTTCTGATTATTCATAATTGTATAAACATTGATTCATTACACCATTTTTTCTGATTATTCATAATTGTATAAATATTGATTCATTCCCTTCAAGGGAACTTCCTCTTAAATTTGAAATTTTATTAATCTTTGCTTGATTGTTTCAAGTAAGAAACTTTACCTTTACTGTTCCAAATTGTTTGCCATTAAATTAAAGTAAACTGGTCAAATTGTGGTCCACCGTATAGACTATTTGCACAAAAAACATGTGACATCAATGAAGCACGGATACAAACATAGACATTGGACACAACACAGATACTGACACATCGACACTGATAATAATTTGAGTAAATGCCACAATTCAATATAATCATATGTGTCCATGTCGTGTCTGTGTCAAACACCGACACATGGCTAATCCGAGGAGTGTCCGTGTTTCATAGGTGACATGTGACTTTTATCTTCAAATATCAAAACAAACAGAAAAATATTCTTTAGGTTGGTGGCACAATTGCTAAAATATTTGTAAACCCTAAGCTCTCTGTGATAAGGAATAAAATCTAATGGACTTGAGTTGAGAAAACATGATTGTTGATAAGGACTAGGTGCAGTTTGTTGAAGTGGGTTTTGAAGTTGTTTGTAGTTTGTTATTTGTCTCATATTACTCATGTTTCCGGGCTGTTGAGTGTATAAATATGCTTGAGTATCATCATCCTTTGAGCTAGCTTTTGGGATGAGATCTAAGCATATTTAACACAAATAACTTTACTTGGCAGACATATATGGTGTAGTTAGTAGATGCAACTAGCCTTAGTTGTTAATAGACATATATGGTGTAGTTAGCAACTGCAGATAGACACAAGTAGTTGACACAATTGTTAGTTAACTACAAGTTCATTTTATTTTTAAGTTTAGTTACTTTCATTTATTTATGTTATCTGATTCATGTTGTATGAATCTCAAGTGTCTATACATATGCATAACTTTTTCTAGCAAGGAATATAACCAAATTGATTTAAGTTGCAACATCTTAGTCTTGGTTGATTAGGACTAGACATAGGCACTGCTTAGCAAATAGGCACTACTTAGCAAACAGGTGCAGTTAGTTGATGTAACTAGCTTTAGTTACCAAGCAAACTTAATTAACAGATGCAGACACATACTATTGATACAAATGCTATTCAATTATGAATTAGTTTCACAAGGTTAGTCATTTTAAATTATTTCTCTTATCTAATGTTTGTTGCATGAGTTTAAAGTGTATACATACACAGCTTTTTGTGACAGGGGATGAAACTTAATGATTTGAGTTGAGAAAAAATGTGTTAGTTGATAAGGATCAGAGACACAGAAGCAATTAGCATATCAACTAGCTTTACCTAGCAGACATACAATCACAATCAGAAGATGCAGCTAGCTTTAGTTAAAAGAAAGATGAAACATAGTCAATGGATGAAGTTGGACACAAATATTGATATTGTTACTATATTTATGTGTTAATTTCGGTTGACATTTGTTACTTTGTATTATTTCGGGTTTCCAATGCATGTTGCATTAATCTCAAGTGTTTCTGTGTGTCTACACTCTACACACACAAACACACACATCTTATGCAATTCATCCTTGAAGCAATGATAATAAACACTTCTTTATTCATAATAAAATACTTCATGTTTGTATTATTATTATTAAGGGTGGTGCGAGGGGGTGCATTTGGTCAGGTAATTCTATTCCCATCCTTGATGAAACCATGGCTTTTGAATGGAGGTCGTATTGATGATAATATTCTAGGGGCACATTATGTTCGAAATTTTTCTGTGAATAGCATGATTGATACTTCGTGTAAGAGTTGGAACAACGATTTGGTTCAAGTTTTCAGCGCCGACATAGCCTATACTATCTTGAGAACTCCTTTGCTAGAACAGGTTCCGAATGATAAATTGATTTGGAAAGCGGAGAAGAATGGGTTGTACTATGTTAAAAGTGCTTACATGCTTTGTGTGGAAGATTTGGTTGACACATCCCATATTCGACGACCGGGTTATTGGTCTAATATTTCGCACAAGTGGTAAAGAGAACACAAAATTTGATAAAGGAATGGAAGTTAGCAAATGTCCCTAAGATACCTACTCGTCGTCAGCAATCTCACGACAGTTCTGCTCGACATGCTCCGAGCACAACAATTTCGACGGCGTTGCCTTCTACTTCTGAACCAGCAAGCAAACTTCTCAAAGAGCCATAAACCGCCTCAGACTAGGTATGTTGGCAGAGGCCGCAACGTGGCCGGCTCATGTAATATTGATGCCTCTTTTTCGAGTGAGCTGAACATAACATAGATATGTATGTGCCCACAAGATGATGAGGGTGCGTTTGTTTTGGCCAAAACATTGTGTTACTCCATTGTGCACAATGGATGTGGGTGAAGCGCTAAGTTTATTTCACGTTTTTCAATGGATTAGTGATATGCAATTTGATAATGTAGATTTCGTGCTTGATTCAAAAACAACTACGGATGCTTTCCATATGAACCGGGTTGATGTTATAGAGTTTTGTCATGTCATATATAACTGTTCTTGCAAAAAAAAATTGCCACTTAATTTACAAACTTTAAGGCTGAGTTTAATAGGAGACAATTAAATAAGGTCGCTCATGTTTTATAAGGGGTAGCCACATTATCAGTTAGTTCCACTACTTATGTTAATGTTTCTCTTTGTATTAACACTCTTACTATTAATGAAATGTTATAAACATCTTTTACTAAAAAAAATTATTCAACACAAATGAGTTGCTATATTAGTTTGCTAACAATATAAGATTTCATTATTTTCCAATATTCAACACAAATAAATTGTTATATGAAGTTTATTAATAATATAATATTGGATTACTTGTTCAAATAGACCTCTAATAATATACGTGGGTCAGAGAAATTATCATTTAAAAATACAGTTTTCAACTATTTAATTTGAGATTCTTTGTATTTTTGACCTCTTATTTTGTCCATATAGACATAAACTTCAAAACAATTACTTAGATATATAATTTTTTCATAATTTTTTACAGATATGTTTTTGACGTTAAAAATATAGTTTTCTACAAAAAAATTGTATTTTCTGATAAGACACGGATTAATTATGAATTTTTAAAGCGTCAAAAACTCAAAAAAGCAAAGCAACATAATTCTCGACCTAGAAATCGAATTTTGAGTTTTGTTTTTTTGCAGAGACATCTATAAAAAAATATATAAAAATGTTATGCAAAATTTCATAGTAATACGAAGAAGTCTCAATTTATTTTTAGTACTTGACATAAATGTGCATATACACAGAGTCAAATTTTTGTTCCCTAATTTTGCTATCTTCATCTTTATGCGGTTGAGATTTGATTCAAGGAATATAATACTACCTACCAAATTCTCTTGTCGAAAGCATGGTTTTAAACTCTTAGGAGATTATGATTTCAGATCACAAAAATAAGTTAACTTTATGTAAGTTCAGATGCTGTTGTTTTACTCTTATGCGTTCAAGTAACCATTGTTTGCATCATTTTAAAACTTTGAAGAGGAAAGATCAAGCTTTGAGTTTAAATCCCTTGAGGTAACACAGTCTTAAACTCAAACCTTAAAATCTCTTTAGGATGTATTTAGGATTGTTAAAATTGATTTATGATTTATGAATACTTCTATCTCTATCTTTGCTTGCATGCTAAAGAATTAGTGTTTTACCTATTGATTTTTTTTGCAAAACTATGTTTTGGACAAATGTAGAAACAATGTTGTTGATGTTGTTGTTGTGTCCTTCATGATCAACAATTCGTATTTTGTGATATGATGTTATAAACAAGGCAGCAAAATTATGGAATAAAATTTGACCCGTGAGTATGTATTTACTTGGAACAAATTATAATTTTTTATGTTCATGTAAAAAAATAAAAACAAATTGAGGTTTCTTTAGAATGTTATGCAATTTCGCATATACTTTCTATATTTTTATAGATGTCTCTGCAAAAAGCGACCTCAAAATTTGATCTCTAGATCGAGGTTTTCGCTGTTTTGTTTTTTGAATTTTTGACGCTTTCAAAATTCATAATTACTCTATCCTTTGTCGTAAAATTCCAATTTTGTGGAAAGCCATATTTTAAATATTGTAAACATGCCCGTAACAAATCATGATAATATTCAACCTCTAAATCACCTTTTTTTAAGTTTATATTTACATGAAAAAATAAGTGGTAAAAAACGGGAAGAATCTCAAACTAAAGAGCTAGAATTTTTTTTTTTTTTAAACTACGCAATTATTTTTCAGATTTTGTGTACATTACATGATCAATTTGAACAATTAACTCAACAATATTTATAGAGCACAAAAACATATTTAAACCGATGTTTTATTTTGTAAATGTAATAGATTTGCTAGTATAATAACAACATTGGTTTTTCTTGATTTGAAATTGGTTTTGAATATAACACCAGAATAAATTTGTTGTTACTCAATAGCTTAACACAACTACACAAGTTTGAAAACTATAACTATAATACAGATTCTTTGGATAATAATTTTTTTTTAAATAAGATTCTTTGGATAAATATCTTCTCGTGCATATTGCTAATAATTGAGCACAACAAATTAGAATTGTAACAAATGCATATCGTTTCTTTTGATTTTGTAATTTTTTTTCTTAACAAATTAAGAATGAATAATTCTACAGGTACATCAATGACAACTAATCTCAGTAAGGATTATGCATTAATGTTTATCAAAGTTGAAGTTTATTTCGTCCACTATTATAATCTAATATTTGACAAGTCAACTTTATAGAAGGATTTTTTAGTTTTTTATTTCTAACATGTTGAGTTTTTACTATTTACTATTATTATAAAAGGACCAAAGAAATTATATAAAAAAACAAAATTTGTTTATTTTTTTAATAAGAAACCGTGCATTTTTTTTGGGTCAAGTAACCTCGTGGATAGAGCTCACACAATTTAGTTGTGGAGAAATGGAGTGTTGGGATTCAAACACTGGCCCCTATCCCCTGCATATAAAATGCAATATCCCTATCAACTGTACATTTTCTTTAATATATTTGTAAAACAAATTATAGACAATAATTATGCAATAACTTTTTTTAATAAAAATACAAAATAACCTAGGAACAATTGATATTTCCCGTGCACTAGTAACAGCACAAATTCAATTTTAATTAACTAAATCTCCCCCCTCAAAAAAAATAAAAATAAAAAAAAAACTAAATGTTGCAAAAGTTAAAGAAATCTAAAACATTGGACATGTCTTCTATCTACTGAATCTAATTGTATAAGCAACTTTTTTTTAACCATGATATTGGAAAAAACAAGTTTAGTACTTTCCAATGTTCGACAATTCCACAATGCTTAAGATGGTGTTCACTGAGATATCTATCTATCAACCAAGAGAAAATTAAACAGACCTATTACACAAGATCATCTAACGAGAAAACATATATTTAAAGAAACATGGAAATACTACTATGAGTTCTTGAACACTTTATGAGGGTGGTGTTATTAGGAAGATTTCCTTTGTTCCAACTAATATTGGCTGGAAGTATCATCTCTACTGAGGCTCCAATAAGATATCTTCTTGTAAGGTTTTGACATGTGTTGCAAAGAAAGCACCTAATATGCCTTAGGGCTAAAAAATTTGCTTCATGAACCTTTTTGTCACATTTTCTACATAAATATGCATCATCAGCTTGGCAATACAATGAAGCTTGTAATCCACATAGTTCACAACATTTATAATCTCTTGTTTTGTCATGTGAAGCACTCTCTTTAGATGTTGGGAAGAAGTTGTGTTCTTTTGGCTCTGCTCCTTTGCACATATTGATGAATAAATGAAGCTTTGATAGTTTCTTGAATTTTATGATGTAATTGGAAGATGAATAAAGGCCTTTTATAACTACAACAATAGCTTGATTAATGTTCCTAGCTTTAGACAAATTCTTGTGGACAAGGACATGGATACCACACCACATCTTCAAGTAGTCACGTGTCTTTATTTTACCCATTTGTCTTTTTCAATAGTAACATATAAGGTTAATTTAGTCATTGAGAAAAAGAATATGTGACTCCACTAGTTTTGACAAAATAAAAGGTTTGCATTTGATTAAAGTTTTCAAATTTCATTAGATGCTTGAAGAGTTATTATGAGCCATAATTTGTGAGTTGTTGAGTGGTTATTAGGAAGACAAATTGAGACTACTAAGAAGAAAGGTTTATTGTATGGTGTAGAATTAGTACCTTTAAATTTGTGACCCACCTAAGCCCATATGGTTGCACGTAAGGCCACTTGAAATTGGAAACTGATTATTGACTTATTGATATTGGTTGGAAAGTTCTACAATTTTATACCATAATTTTGTCATGGACGGTTGGACCCATAAACTAATAATAAAAGTGTACAATTGCTAGCCATAAGATGTCTTTGTCCACAAATTGTTTATGAGGTTGACAGTTTAATACACATGTGTGGTAGAAACCTGAAGAGCATCATATGTCTCATTACATGCATGCCACGAATTCATAAGATACGCCAATTGATTTATGGCCAAAGGAAGAACCATGATTGATTTTTTGGGTTGTCCCTTTAAAAATATCTTTCAGTACGTATGAGGTCGATTTGACATTAACTTGTTGGACATAAATTGTAAGACAATAATATTTTTTTTATTATAAAAGATGTATGTAAATTTATAAACAAAAATCTAAAATGATCAATTAAGTAATAGAACTTAATGGATTAATGAATCTAGCCAACACGAGTCGTTTAAGAGAATTCAAGTTCATATTCATGCTAGAACAATTTTTGAAATATTTACTTGCGGTCAAACTCCAATTTTTATGAGCTCATTCCGCTGCGAATTGAAGGGTTAAAGTTTTAAAGATAAAAAAAAAAATAGAATGACTAAACTATATAAGAAAATAAAATAGATAAATAATATTTTCTCCATCCCAAATTATAAAATGTTTTGATACATAAATTAAGAAAACTAAATTACATATTTGATTCCTTCGCTTATTTATTAGCTTTGTTTTGCTATCATAACTAATTGTTGTTATGTTTAAAAATCTTTTAACCTCAATTTTGTCAATCAAGTTGGTCTATTATGTTAATTTTTAACAAAAACATATCTAAAGTAAATCAACATTGTAGGTGGCCCACCAAAGATCTCGTTATTATTTTTGTTTTATAACTTTAACCATTTTATTTTATTTTTGTCAAAAAAGAAAATATGAATGTTGCATGTCTATTACATCTTTTTTTAGATTAGATGTCTATTACATCTAATCTAATAGTAAAACTTTTTTATGCACTTCCAGCGGCGGAGCCAGGAATTTTATAGAGCCTGGGCAAAAAAATTATCGCAAAACGTTACTTCCTTCCTGCGAATAATTTTACATTTTCTGCAGATAATTTCACATTTCCTGCGGATAATTTCACATTTTCTGCAGATATATCTTTCCTGCGGATCCTAAAATCCTAGTATTACCTCACCTGAGAACCTAAATTCATGGCAAAATCTACAGGAAATGTGTTTCCTGCGGAATTTGTCCAAAAATCCGCAAGAAAAACTAAAAATTCTAGTAATGGCTGGGCTTTCTACAAGGAGAGTTGGAGCTGAGCCTGGGCTAGTGCCCAGGCTAGCTGGGGGGTGGCTCCGCCCCTATGCACTTCCGACCCCCGCCCCAATCAACTTTGTGATTAACATATCAAGTTTTGTTTTTGATATTTCAAATTCTTAATTGAAATCGATAATAAAGTGTTAACATTAAGTTTTTATTTTATTTTATTTGAGGGGTTACATTTGGTTATCATTAACATTAAAAATTTTGTTTATCTATCTTCATTTTGTTAATCAACTAGTTTAGAACAGTATACAAAGTTTGTTTAAAAGAAATGAGTTTTAAGTATGACATGAATTAAATATATATATTCAAGATAAAAGCATGAAAATCTGAATTTATAAATCAAATTTTGAGCACAATTTTTGCAAAGAAACTTTTTATAATGTTATAAATATGTTCAAAACATTCATTAAAAAATATACATTGATTTACCATTGATTTTCCCACTTTGTTGAGAGAGAATTCGGCCCTTATAGCTTCAATCCTCGACTTATGCAAATTGGTTCCCCATCTGAAGCTGAATTTCCCCAACGAGCTCCCACACTTAGTTGAGAGAGAATCTACTTCTTCAGCCAACTAGCAAGTCATTGAGGGTAATGAGACCACATCCACCTCGATGCATGGATTCCCCTTGGGGTAGGGAAGGGAACATGCATGTTAACCGATCACTTGTTCTTATAGACGATAAGTTAAATAACACCATCCATGTAAACTAATATCAAAGTACGACCCTTAAAATTCACATACTCGATCGAAAAGACTCTTAACACAAGTTTAAAGCGCATAATGACGTTCAGTGCTGCCTGTTTGAATGTTAATATTTATAGTTTCAACTAACCTTGCAATTTGGCACAACAAAAAGTGACTATGCTTACATGTCGATACAATATTTAAATCATCATAATATTAGACTAAGTTCAGTCCAATCCAGAATATGTCCACATGTAAACATAGTCACTTTTGATGTGCCAAAAGTGACTATGCTTTCATACAATATATAAATGTTCATAATATTTTATTTATTCCTTATCTAAGTTCATATCAACGTCAACTAGTTTAAGTAACCATTACCTATGGATTACTTAGGTTTTTTCAATTTTGATCATCATAAAATTCGATTTATAATAACCCTAAAATCGATATATACAACACTTATGGTATTTTTTTATTTTTCATCCTAAAAATAAGTTATGCTAATACTAGAATCAAACATCTTAATTATTCTTAACCTCGGTTAACTTTGATATTATCTTTCAATTGATCCATAATTGACATTCTAACCTATAATGTAAGTCTAGATTATCCCTTAATTCATCATATAAAAAATATATAACAATGAATTTAATTTGTACAAATATAACTATAAAGTTTTTATTTTTTTTATGAAATACAACAGTGAAGTTAATGGATGTGGATCATCTCCAACCTTTTTAGTTCAACCTTCTCTTCTTTTCCAATCCAACGGTTGATTAATGCATGAATGAAAGAATAATAATAAAGAAGAGAGAGAGACAAAAAGTTGGTAAATGGCTGAGATTATGGCAGGATGAACAACATGGAAGAATTCAAATCCGAAGTTAATTAACCTCTCCATTAAAAAAAGTTAATTAATCTCTATGTCCATGGTAACTTGTTCTTACTAAGAAATAACTACTTGCCGAATGAAATATAAACAAAACTAATTTAGTCCATATCTACATCAACTTTTCAACTATAAATTTTGACATAAACTACTTGGATTGCAAACAAAATTCCAAGCTCTTTGCTCTGAAATATTAATTTTGCTTTATTTTTTTTTTCCAACAAAATTTAGGGGGAAGTACTTTTTGGCATTTTTATCATCAATTTAATTTAATAACCTGAATTTGATCCTTTCATAATGTGCAGAGTTTAAAGCTACTATATTTGGAATGGTAACACAATTAGTGATTTGTGTCCATCAGATTAAGATCAAACTGTTTAGAATTCATAGTCTGTCATTAATAAGAAAAATAAAAAAAATACATTCATTTAGGACCGTCCAATCACAAAAACATGTATAATACAGACTTTATTTATCATATCTTAATATATCCATAGTTCGAGCTTACTCCCTAACGAAAGGGTAAATTTCATATCGAATATTGCAACTTCCACCAACAACTCTGCCTCCTTTTTTTCCATCACAACAATTTGGAAGCTCACTAATTGCACCATCAAGACACTTCTTACAATCAGCCCTAGAAATGTCTCTAGTGCATTGAGTTAACCCATAAACTCTCTCTGATTTTCCAATCTTCAATTCTCCAGTAGCATAAAGTTTTTTATCCATAGAAGCTTCATTAGCAAGTAAGCTCAATAAGTTCTTAGTCATGTTGTTGAATTTGATAGGATTACTAACATTTTGTACATTCAATAAAGCGAACTTGTTTGTATTATCAATTTTGCCAAAGAAATCATTGTCCAAATATTTGAACATGCAATTATCGTACCATATAATGGCACCCTTTTTATGTGGGCAAAGATTGAGAATTTCTTTAGTTGCTTGTGAAACACAAGTTTTGCATTCCGAAGTTGATACATCGCCACGACAAAGAGCTAGCCCATATGCTTGTTGGTTTTGGTATTGAATCAGACCCTCTGATTCATTGCCAAAACCTGATGAAGGGGTTTTGTAGATAAGTGAGTTGATGAGTGTTTTCAAATTCGATTCATATCGGCTATGAGCCGTGAAGTTCTCAGAGGTTGAACAAATGTGGAAAAGTGGGTCGGTTCCAAAAGTTGTTTGCATAAAGAAAGCAAAAGTAAATGAGAAGAGAATAATCGTTAAGAGTTTTGATGAAGCCATATTTTAGACGAAGGTGATGAACAATAATATTTTGTTTTTGAAGGTTTGATATGATATTGTTGGGAGTGAGAGAATTTATAGAGCAAATAAGTTGGTTTCTTCTTTGAGGAAAGATTAAAAAGGTTGATATTTTCTATTGACCAATTTATGTTGGCCAGTTAAGCAGGCACCATGTCAACATTGGACTGTGCCTTCACCATTTTGTCTAGATTAGGTTTGTAAATTATAATAACTCTGCAGAAGAATGACAAATTCAAGCATTGCTTTCTTCCTCTTTATAATCTTCAACACGCAGTTAATTTGGCGTGTAGGTTAAAATAATTCATATATCTTCACTAACAAAATAAACTTGTATATAGTATGTTATTATGTATTTTAATCTAATCCTAATTTTACTTTTAATTGTTCAAGATTTAAATTTTGTCTCATGAACAATTAAAAGTAACAAGGCAACAGATTTTCTAAACTACTTATATTAATTCAATTTTAAATTAAAAATATAGTAAATATAATGATAAAAATAAAAATAACATGGCAACACATTTTCTCTATAAATACAGTAAAAATTATTCAATTCGTGTACTGAAAAAATATTATTCGATTCAGTACCTCTATTTTTTGTGTTGCAAATTAAATATCTTCATTGTTTCAGTTGACAACAACACAGTGAACATGAGTAAGATGACCGACAACATACTAAACAAATAGCACACTGTCCTTTAGCATAATAAGAAGGATTATCATCATAATTTTCTTCAAATTGCGCAGCACGTTCACCTATTTGACACAGAATTTCATCTAATGTTTTTTTATTAATAAAAAATAAAAGAATGTTTGTTATTCTAGAAACAGGCACGGATAAACAAGTATTTTGATCCCCGGATGTACAACTCAGTGTGTGTTTGGTTCAACTTTGGATATAATTGATTCTGACAGAATTGATTCTTATAGAATTGATTTTGCTATAATTGATTTTGAGAGAATTGATTTATGTTTGAATACAACAACGTAGAATTGATTAAACTGAATGAATGTTGTTTGGATAGTTTTGATCAAAATTGTTTTTGAACGCATAATTACTAAAATGGACATAGCTAAATAAAAATAAATAGACATAGTTGAATGTATGTGCATATCAATACTAAAAGTAGATATATTATTTAATGTAAATAAATAATTTTTTCTATATATTAATTTAAAAAATAATAAATGCGATCATTAATCCAAACTTTTTTGACAAAATATTTGTTCTATGTATTTTATATTTTTTTGATAAAATATATTAAAGTTAAATAATAATAGAGATTTTTAAAAAAATAATAATAATAGAGATGGTTGGCAAAAATTATAAAATGTAGCGTAAATGAAAAAAATACAGCAAAACTGAACGAAAAAACTGTAAAGAAAAATCCAAAACTTGGTAACTCATGTTCATAAATATTTTATGGGGCTAATTTGGTTCGTTAAATTTTTTGATTAAATTTAATTTCTCAAATTAAATATAAAAAAGAAAAAAGAGAATTGATAAAGGACAATAAAGGAAAATAATTGGTTTGAATAATCAAAATATAAAATTTAATGGAGAATTGATTTTGTTAACTCAAAAGCTAGGAATTGTAGCTTCATCCAGAATTGCTTTTGGAGGATAGAAGCAATTCTGAAAAGCTAAACCAAACATGATTGAAAACTCAATTTTCACTTTTGAAGTGTTGTAGAAGTGCTTCTTGCTCCAAAGAAGCCAAACCAAACATAGCCTCACTCTTATAACGGCCTCTAATTCACGAGAAAACACAAAAAAGTCCCTAACTCCTAAATCTGTTAGTCACTTTAATTCTTGACGTTAGATTTAGCCATTAACTTCAACAATAATAATCTTGAGTTGGCATTTTTTTGAGACATGTAAGCTGTGGGATGGTAGCAAGGACCAGGGACGGGTCCAGAAGTGTGTTAGATGGGGGGCTAACATAGTATTCACTCCGATTTTAATAAGAAAAAATGTATATAATTGAAAAAATTACACTCGTTGTTCTCAACTTAATTTCTGATAACAATTTCGTCACTTGTCTTATTTTTTACTTCATTTTTGTCCTATTAGTTCGTTTGCATATGGATTTTCAAGCATCAAATAAAAAAAAATCATATGAAAACATAATTGAATAACTACAAATTTGAACACTATTTAAGAGTTCATATCAAAATAAAACTATGGGTTTAAATTTTAAAAATCCATATGCAAAATTGGTCAAAATAACATTAAAAAATGATAAATGAGAGATCGTTACTTGAAATTAAGTTTTGAGATGACGAAAATAATTTTATCTATATGCATTTAAACTAAATACAAATATATATTTTTGTCTATATTTAAAGCAAGAAGAAGTATATATTAGTTCAAGAATATAATATTGTGGGACGGGAGGGAGGGGCTACATCCCATGCTTGACGGGTACCCTCTCCATCCGTCTATGGCAAGGGACCAAAATGAAAGAACACCATTCTCTCTTTCAATAGCACCAAAATGAAAGAATATTTGTTTGAGGAAGATGAGATGAATAGTGTTGTTGAAATCGATGAAGGGTGTTCTTTCATTTTGGTTCATGTTGCCATCTCACACCTTACATATCTTAAAAAAATGACAACTCAGATTTTTTTTGAGTTAACGGCCAAATCTAACATTATGAACTAAAATGACTAGTAGATTTGTGGAGTTAGGAACCATTATGACAATTATATACACATCTAGAGACCGAAACGATTGTTCACCCAATAGTCACGAAGAAAATGTGTCATGTAAGGAGATATTGCTATTGCTATCTACGATTGGTTTCTTTACAAGTAAACGATGTTTTAAGAGCCCAAAAGTCAAAACAATTCGAGTTGTAAATATTGACATTTTCTGATTGGTTTGGATGAGAAAATTTTACATAGCTGCAACATAAAATAATGTAGAAGTAGCCACTAAGAGGATCGTCTTGTGGGATTGTCATGGTTAGTTTTTGAATGGGTGTTGTATTTGATAACAAGTGCAATGAATGAAACAATTTGGCTTTAGGTGTTTGACTTAGATTTAATTTGTTAAACGTCCACTATATCAAGTGAAAAGCTTCAAAAATTTAAGTTTGTGTCCTTATATAGGACTTGCAACTAATTTTTTTATTTGAGGAAAAGGACTTGCAACTAATTTGAAATCTAATTACTTCTAAATAAAAATATTCAGTCAAAAAAATAACAACAAAATATTGAGGCTTTAAAATTGCTAAAAATTACAAAATATTGTTCAGTTGACCAGTTTTCGTACAATAAAATCAAAAAATTTATTTGGATAACTTGCTTTCATGTGCTATGCTTTTAATGTATCAAGAGTTCTAAATATATGTGTGTATAAGACTATCAGTATAGAATCACAGAGATCAAACTAGCTGTTACGTTGGACCTATGATATGAGGTGTAGTTAGAAAAAAAATTAATAATCATTCCTATAGCTTTACCAAGTCTCTCTGCTGAATTCTGCCATATATAAAACTTGGAATGACTTCTAGCAATGCTCTTCAAGAATCTGGTTAACCATATGGAAAGAGATTTAATTATATACATTTGTTCTGTCAATGCATATAAATCAATTCTTCATATTTGCACTCTCTAATTGCAATTTCCATTTGTTGACCAGAGTTAGAGTCCAACACATCACAACACTGCCTTCTAGGAGTCTGCAACTAAAAACAAAAGTATAGTTTATGAATTAGCATATTATTAATTACCAAAGTAAAAACATCATTCTAAAATGTAAAAAACATATTTCAGCCTGATTTTAAATTGAGGTCCACAACTGCAATTGCGGCTGAGATGTAAAGAATTTTGTGGTCTCATTGTAATTCGACGTCATTTTTCACATTTTAATGCAATATAAAGGTTTGCAGCGCAACCACAATTTAAAACCATGAATATCGGTGTCTAAAACGCATTACCTGTTTGTTATCAAGGTCTAACTTATTTGTAACCACTTTGATCACTTCCAGATTCTTCGACGATGTATTGTCGTTTGAACAATTATAAAAAGGTTTCGTGTAGTTGCTAACGATTCCATCTTTACCAGAAGATACATTGTCTAGATAGAAAATTTTAGGTCTTTTACAAAGGTCATGGTGAAGTTCTCTTTTGCTAAAAGTATATATTCCTGCCAAAACCTGTTTTTCCTTCCATGGTTTGAATGTTTCTTGCACTCTAAGAACATCTGGTAAAAGAACATTGTTTTGGAATACTTGAACTGCATAGCCCCATGACACTGAAATTGTTCGCGAAAACCGTGTATCGTAGCAAACAGTTTGTTGTAGGAGTCTTTGTGAATCAACATTTGCAGCTTCAAATAAATGTTGTAGTGATTTTGATTTTGTCATATTAGGGAAGATTGCATCAGTAATATCCGGGTGATGTAAGGATAACAAAGGACTTAATGGATGTGCAGCCAATAAACCAAAGATGTTTCCCCTCAAATCAACCTATAATCCAATTTCATAATCATATTAATAGATGATCAATTAGGAGCAAGGATAATAAAATGAGTGAATCAATAACCAATTTAGTCTCTAAAATCAAGGCACGATTCCCTGCGGTCAGGGAATCCGAAATCCTAAATTTTGGAGACTAATTAGTTCTGATATGAAGCACGGATACAAACACGGACACGACACAGACATTGACACGCCGACACAACTAATAATTTGAAAAAATCACATAATTCAGTGTAATTACAAGTGTCGGTGTCTAACACGACACGTGTCCAACACCGGGACATGCCTAATATGAGGAATGCCCGTGCTTCATATATCATCAATTTAGTCCTGAGAACATGGTTCCTATATCACCAATTTATAAAGGAGTCACCAACAAAATTCATTAAATCAAAGTAATTATTTATTACCTGGTGAAAACCGGGTTCATATGTTAATCCAACACCAAGTTCTGCTATGCAAGAGAACACCCTAGCATCACTTCCATAAAGATGAGAATATCTTTCAATACAAGAATCAAAAACCTTAGCTAAAACATTAGCTAAAGAAGCACTTAAAGCAAAACCACCTCCACCAAAAGCCATTCCAAAACCAAAAGCTTGAGACCCTTCATAATTCTCCGAATAAGCACCAACATAGTACCAAAGCCTATGATCATATTTAGAAAGTGTCTTAACAAGATTCTCAGGAAACAAAATTGTGTCATCATCACCAAACACATACCACCTAACATCTGAATGATTCAATTCAACAGTTTCTTTCACAACACGCGCCACGCGGATCGCTGATCTTAAACCACCTGGTCTATACGTGTAGTTAAACTTTGAAGTGTCTCCAGAGACACAAATTTGAGGAACAGAATCATCACTATTAAGGTTGTTGTCATTTTCTTCAGGTGGAAGATTATCAACAAAAACACACCCTTTCATATTTTTGTTCCACCAAAGTTTGGCATATTTTTTCCTATTAGGCCATGATTTTTCACTTGAAGCTATTCCAAATACAAGATGATTAACATTGGTTGGACCAGATTCAGATTCAGTAGGTTGTAGTAAAGAAGAACCAATGTTAATTGTTACTATCTTTGATGTGGTAAAGAATAGTATAGAAATAAGTATAAAGAGAGAAATTGCACAAAATGAAGATGAGAGTGGAATTAATTTGGTTAGAGGTTTGGTTTTGGTTAATGATTTCATGATTAACAAGGGTGGTCAATGAAGTTTATGCAATGTTACATATACAAGCTTGAATTATAAATATATATAAGTATATATAATATAATCATGTATAAAGTTTTGTCAAAAAAATAATCATGTATAAAGGGTCACACCACAAACTGCGGCTTAAGAAAGCTAAGATAATGGAAAATTGAAACTTTATGTGAGAAAATGGCACTGCATATGCATTGAAGTCAACCATCAACATTGGGAAATGTTAGCATAGGCATCCTTAGTTCTTACTCCTCCTCATTCCTTATGTGTTTGGGTTACTGATTTTTCATGTGTATTTCCTCAATAATACAAATTAAATGAACCGAATTTTGTGAACTTTTCGGATGAAACGATATTCCAAAAGAGCGGTGGTGATACGTCGACTACTATAGGTGACACATACCTCTTTTACCACTACATATAAATGTGACATGTGATCATGTGACCTTCACCACCTCACCTAACACTCTTTTACATGAGATGAAATTACTAAAATGTCATTTCACATGAGGTTTATGATATGGATAGATAAAAAAAGGGTGTCAACATAACATTATTGTTTCCAAAACGATATTAGTTTTAAATTTTTTTGGAATACTTTGATTTATCATAATAGTATAAGAAAAATAATTAACTTCATACTTATAAAGAAATTTAAGTTATACACAATTAATTTATTTGATCTCATAGAGAAACAAATATATTATCAAAAGTACCTTTCGTATGAACTTGTTCCACGTAAATAAAAGAGTTGTTGAAAAATATATTTTATGAGTATTTTAGGAATGGTGTTATTAAATAGAGTAAAAGTTGTTAATCCCTCAAATATTTGAGACCATAAAATATATATATATATATATATATATATATATATATATATATATATATATATATATATATATATATATTTTACAGGAGGATTAGTTGGTCCAATAGATTATTAGTTAAAATATACTATTTTAATTCAAATGGTTATGGAATTCCAAGCTACTGCTAGAACTTTCAACATCAACCACCATCACCAGGGACGACCCAAGTTGATGCTTGTGTAGGCATTGACTCGCGCTATCTTTTGGGATTCTTTTTCTAATACTGTATATGCCATAGTAATAGAATGGACTGCATATAAAGACTGAGATAATTTGGGGTGCTCCCAATTAACACAATGCACACAATCGTTCGCCGCCACCGTTTTCCTTCTACCCTTCACCACTCAAAATTCTTGGATCCACCCATGTATTTGAGCACAGGAAAGTGGTCAACATCTGGGCGCTCAAGAAAGTGGTACATACTATCGGTTTCCGCTCAGGTACAAGTGGATCGATATAGTGGTTTGGTATGACTAAATTATAAAAGAAACTATGTTCTGAATATTTTAATTACAATACTCTCTCTCTCTCTATATATATATATATATATATATATATATATATATATATATATATATATTAATAATGTGAAATATTACATAGAAAACGCTACAACAAAACAGCTTAAGAAGGTTTATTTCATCGTAATGACTCATGGCAATATTTGCGACGTATATAACATATAATTAGTGTTTCGTTCTTGTAACACCCCGTTTTCCCAAAACAACGTAATATTATATAAAACATCAGAGTTCAACATACAACGGAGTATTACATCTACTTTTCAAAATTCAGTTTAAATAGATTATAAAAACTATTTAATTCAACACCTCATTTTATAAAAATCTGCAGCGGAATATTTATTTAATAATCAATCAACAACTATGTCATCATCCTTGGCACAAAGGCCTCATCATACTACAATTTATTTCATAAAGATAAAATCTCCAACAACATGTCCTTCAAATAAAATGATACATAAAGGAATGAAAGAATTAAACATCAAAATCCCCATCCCGTTACGTATCAGAGCCTACGACACAAGAGCCAACTCCTATCTATTCTTCGCTACCTGCACTTGCCCACGAGGCGGCAATTCCAGCAGAAGGGGTGAGATTCACAACAATAATATTAATATATAAATCATATGTCAAGATTAACAGTCATACATCCAACTCATAAACATATACATTATAGCACATCATAACATCATCATAAGCATTGTAACGCCCCATTTCTATTTAATTATTTTTAGTTAATGTTTGAGTATTTTTATTTATATATATGATTGAAATGAATTATATGACCTTTTGGTGTGGTGTGTGTATTTAAATAATTAATTGTTATTTTACTATTTTTGGTTGATTCTAATATGTTTTATGTATTTTATATGAAATGTTGATTTATGTGATTTATTGGTGGTTGCCATTTATTATATAATTATTTGTACTATTTAATAAATGGGAGAAATATAATATTTATTTGAATTGTTAGGAGTTAATTAGAATTTATTGGTGTTTAGGAAGGGGGTTATATTTTAATTATGAGAGTTAAGGGGGAAGTTAAGGGAATTAAGTGAAGGGTTAAAGAAATAGGAAATAGAAAGTCAGTAAGGGAGAAAAACATTTGCACGTGAAAGAAAAACATAAGCTTTTGGGAGAAAAAGGGAGAAACCAAGAACAAGGAGAGATTTGCTAGAGGGAGCTTGAATTGCTGTGATTATTCATCTGAATTAAGGTAAGGGTGAGGCTAACCTTCAACTATTAATATATGTATAATTTCTAAAATTGAATTGAAAGTTGTGTTCTTGAACTAGGGTTAAGATGAATTTGTGATGAATTGATAAGGGTTTGATGTGTGAGACTGTAGAACTTGTTACAGAACCTAGATTATTCCCTAGGTTGACATTGCAGATGATTTAGGGGTTTGATTTGGAAGTTTGGGATGATTTGGTGTGATTTAGGTCTGAACCCGTGTAGGTTCTGAGATCGCTCGCCTGTGGCGAGTGATCACTCGCCGTGGCGAGTAACCCTTGGTTGCTCGCGAGGCGAGCAGTATAGCTCGCCGTGGCGAGCTTGTCCCTTAAATTTAAGATTTTTGCCAAACTTTAGATGGTTTTGAGTGCCCTTATATTTATAGAGATGACCTGTGAAGTTGGTTTAGCCAAATTGGATTTAGAGAGCTTAAAAATGAAGTTTTGGTGAGAAAAATGTCAAAAGGCCGAAGCACCCAGTATTTCTCGCCTCCAGCTCGCCCCCAACTCGCCTTTGGCGAGTGAGCTGATGTGAGTACTCGCCTGTGGCGAGCAGGTACTCGCTGTGGCGAGTTAGTTAGTTGTTTGGACTGTTTGTTGTTTTGCGATCTGATTTTGCATGGGACTTGAGAGGGACCCTTGGGGTAGTGATAGAGATGTTTTATACCCTTAGATGAGTCACGTAAAGATGATTGCTGATGGTTCTTTTATGTTGTGAATAATTGATGCATTGTTGAAATGTAAGTCATATCTCGTTTATGCATTTGTTGAGTTGTTGTTGTGTCGTCTAAGTTGGGGAGTGTGTCATAAATAAATTAGGCACAGTTGTTGTTGTTGAATTGTCGTGGTGCAAGTCATACGTAGATGCATTGTTGGTTGGTGGTTGTTGTCGGTGTTGTCATGTTGTATGTTGATATACACAGTTGGAGTCAGATGCATAGTCATTCAAAGCGGTGAGAGCTTATGCTCTGGAACGCCTTGTCGTTCAAAGCGGGAGGACTCATGTCCTGGAACACTTTGTTGTTCAAAAGCGGTGAGGACCCCGGTCCTGGAATGCAATGTCATTCAAAGCGGTGAGAGCTTATGCTCTGGAACGCCTTGGCGTTCAAGCGGGAGGACTCATGTCCTGGAACACTTTGTTGTTCAAAGCGGTGAGGGCTCTGCCCTGTATTTTGGTACCACATGCATATTGCATTAGTTGTGGTTGTCGTTGCATCGTTGGAGTCGTTGCGTTGGTCGAGTTGATGTTGTCGTTGGTTGAGTAGTTGTTGATGTTGATGAGTCGTTGAGGTTGAGGTGGTTGTTGAGTTGTTGTCGATGATGTGGTTGATTGCTTAATATAAATTAAAGGTTGCAAATCGAATATGAATGATGTAGTCGCTGTTGATGATAACGTTGATGCTTTTGGTGTTGTTGTTGTTGTAGATCAATTATAATTGATGTAGTTGTTGTTGATGAATGTTAATGCCATATATATATGGATTTAGTAATGTTTGTGCTATGATTGTTGTTGTTTTAGTTCAAGTTGATGAATTATATATATATTATTTTTGACTGTGAATCTCACCCCCTTCTGCTGGAATTGCCGCCTCGTGGGCAAGTGCAGGTAATGAAGGCTAGTTAGATTATTGACTTTTGTGTCCTAGGCTCTGATACGTAACGGGATGGGGATTCTGCTGCTTACATTCTTTCATTCCTTATGTATCATTTATTTGAAGGACATGTTGTTGGAGATTTTATCTTTATGGAATAAATTGTAGTATGATGAGGCCTTTGTGCCAAGGATGATGACATAGCTGTTGATTGATTTTTAAAATAAATATTCCGCTGCAGATTTTTATAAAATGAGGTGTTGATTTAAATAGTTTTTATAATCTATTTAAACTGAATTTTGAAAAGTAGATGTAATACTCCGTTGTATGTTGAACTCTGATGTTCTATTTAATATTACGTTGTTTTGGGAAAACGGGGTGTTACAATTGGTATCAGAGCAGGTTGGTCCGTCCGACCAAGTAGTAGAGTCGTGTTGAGCCACCTAGGATAGAGTGTCAACTCTAATGTTGCTTTTGTTGTTGTTTATGAATTGTTGTTGTTGTGTAGAGAACTAACATGCAGGAAGAATTGTTGCTTGAGGTACATTTTCGAGGACGAAAATTCTATAAGTTGGGGAGAGTTGTAACGCCCCATTTCTATTTAATTATTTTTAGTTAATGTTTGAGTATTTTTATTTATATATATGATTGAAATGAATTATATGACCTTTTGGTGTGGTGTGTGTATTTAAATAATTAATTGTTATTTTACTATTTTTGGTTGATTCTAATATGTTTTATGTATTTTATATGAAATGTTGATTTATGTGATTTATTGGTGGTTGCCATTTATTATATAATTATTTGTACTATTTAATAAATGGGAGAAATATAATATTTATTTGAATTGTTAGGAGTTAATTAGAATTTATTGGTGTTTAGGAAGGGGGTTATATTTTAATTATGAGAGTTAAGGGGGAAGTTAAGGGAATTAAGTGAAGGGTTAAAGAAATAGGAAATAGAAAGTCAGTAAGGGAGAAAAACATTTGCACGTGAAAGAAAAACATAAGCTTTTGGGAGAAAAAGGGAGAAACCAAGAACAAGGAGAGATTTGCTAGAGGGAGCTTGAATTGCTGTGATTATTCATCTGAATTAAGGTAAGGGTGAGGCTAACCTTCAACTATTAATATATGTATAATTTCTAAAATTGAATTGAAAGTTGTGTTCTTGAACTAGGGTTAAGATGAATTTGTGATGAATTGATAAGGGTTTGATGTGTGAGACTGTAGAACTTGTTACAGAACCTAGATTATTCCCTAGGTTGACATTGCAGATGATTTAGGGGTTTGATTTGGAAGTTTGGGATGATTTGGTGTGATTTAGGTCTGAACCCGTGTAGGTTCTGAGATCGCTCGCCTGTGGCGAGTGATCACTCGCCGTGGCGAGTAACCCTTGGTTGCTCGCGAGGCGAGCAGTATAGCTCGCCGTGGCGAGCTTGTCCCTTAAATTTAAGATTTTTGCCAAACTTTAGATGGTTTTGAGTGCCCTTATATTTATAGAGATGACCTGTGAAGTTGGTTTAGCCAAATTGGATTTAGAGAGCTTAAAAATGAAGTTTTGGTGAGAAAAATGTCAAAAGGCCGAAGCACCCAGTATTTCTCGCCTCCAGCTCGCCCCCAACTCGCCTTTGGCGAGTGAGCTGATGTGAGTACTCGCCTGTGGCGAGCAGGTACTCGCTGTGGCGAGTTAGTTAGTTGTTTGGACTGTTTGTTGTTTTGCGATCTGATTTTGCATGGGACTTGAGAGGGACCCTTGGGGTAGTGATAGAGATGTTTTATACCCTTAGATGAGTCACGTAAAGATGATTGCTGATGGTTCTTTTATGTTGTGAATAATTGATGCATTGTTGAAATGTAAGTCATATCTCGTTTATGCATTTGTTGAGTTGTTGTTGTGTCGTCTAAGTTGGGGAGTGTGTCATAAATAAATTAGGCACAGTTGTTGTTGTTGAATTGTCGTGGTGCAAGTCATACGTAGATGCATTGTTGGTTGGTGGTTGTTGTCGGTGTTGTCATGTTGTATGTTGATATACACAGTTGGAGTCAGATGCATAGTCATTCAAAGCGGTGAGAGCTTATGCTCTGGAACGCCTTGTCGTTCAAAGCGGGAGGACTCATGTCCTGGAACACTTTGTTGTTCAAAAGCGGTGAGGACCCCGGTCCTGGAATGCAATGTCATTCAAAGCGGTGAGAGCTTATGCTCTGGAACGCCTTGGCGTTCAAGCGGGAGGACTCATGTCCTGGAACACTTTGTTGTTCAAAGCGGTGAGGGCTCTGCCCTGTATTTTGGTACCACATGCATATTGCATTAGTTGTGGTTGTCGTTGCATCGTTGGAGTCGTTGCGTTGGTCGAGTTGATGTTGTCGTTGGTTGAGTAGTTGTTGATGTTGATGAGTCGTTGAGGTTGAGGTGGTTGTTGAGTTGTTGTCGATGATGTGGTTGATTGCTTAATATAAATTAAAGGTTGCAAATCGAATATGAATGATGTAGTCGCTGTTGATGATAACGTTGATGCTTTTGGTGTTGTTGTTGCTGTAGATCAATTATAATTGATGTAGTTGTTGTTGATGAATGTTAATGCCATATATATATGGATTTAGTAATGTTTGTGCTATGATTGTTGTTGTTTTAGTTCAAGTTGATGAATTATATATATATTATTTTTGACTGTGAATCTCACCCCCTTCTGCTGGAATTGCCGCCTCGTGGGCAAGTGCAGGTAATGAAGGCTAGTTAGATTATTGACTTTTGTGTCCTAGGCTCTGATACGTAACGGGATGGGGATTCTGCTGCTTACATTCTTTCATTCCTTATGTATCATTTATTTGAAGGACATGTTGTTGGAGATTTTATCTTTATGGAATAAATTGTAGTATGATGAGGCCTTTGTGCCAAGGATGATGACATAGCTGTTGATTGATTTTTAAAATAAATATTCCGCTGCAGATTTTTATAAAATGAGGTGTTGATTTAAATAGTTTTTATAATCTATTTAAACTGAATTTTGAAAAGTAGATGTAATACTCCGTTGTATGTTGAACTCTGATGTTCTATTTAATATTACGTTGTTTTGGGAAAACGAGGTGTTACAAGCATCATCATAAACAACATCATAAGCATCATTATAACCACATCATAAGCATCATTATAACAACACCATATCAAGCATCAACGTCTCAAAACATCATCTCATATATGTCACAATTGACTCGACTAAATGCAACACCTAACGTCTCAACATCATGCATGTGGTACCATATATTTATAGCATTAATATGCTTCACCGTCGCTTTGAGCAAATGCTCCACCGTCGCTTTGAGCATAAAGCTCCACCGTCGCTTTGAGCATAAAGCTCCACCGTCTCATAAATATGCAAATGCATGGACTCGTCGTTTAACAACTTAATACACCGTCTCAAAACATCATTCATAATGCAAAACTGACACATGCAGGTATAATAGTTACATGGCAGAACATCATCTCATTAATCATATACATCGCAACACGTAACATCATCACAATCACATAACATCATATTTAAACATCACTTACTATCAACAATACATCAATTATTCACAACATAAAAGAACCATCAGCAATCATCTTTACGTAACTCATCTAAGGGTATAAAACATCTCTAACACTACCCCAAGGGTCCCTCTCAAGTCCCATGCGAAATCAGATCGCAAAAACAACAAACAGTCCAAACAACTAACTAACTCGCCACAGCGAGTACCTGCTCGCCACTGGCGAGTACTCACATCAGCTCACTCGCCAAAGGCGAGTTGGGGGCGAGCTGAAGGCGAGCAATCCTGGGTGCTCTCGGCCTTTTGACATTTTCACCAAAAATCTTCATTTTTAAGCTCTCTAAATCCAATTTGGCTAAACCAACTTCACAGGTCATTTCTATAAATATAAGGGCACTCAAAACCATCATCACTTGGGCCAAAGTCCTAAAATTTAAGGGACAAGCTCGCCACGGCGAGCTGTGCTGCTCGCCTCGCGAGCAAACAAAGACTACTCGCCACAGGCGAGTGATCACTCGCCACAGGCGAGCGATCTCAGAACCCACACGGGTTCAGACCTAAATTCACCAAAACATGCCAATTCTCTCAAATCAAACCCCTAAATCATCTGCAATGTCATCCTAGGGGATAATCTAGGTTCTGTAACAAGTTCTACAGCCTTACACATCAAACCCTCATCAATTCATCACAAATTCATCTTAACCCTAGTTCATAAAACCCATCTCAATCCTCTCAAACCCTATGCCAATCAAGAACAAATGATTCACAATTAAGATTATTGAAGTTAGGCTCACCCTTACCTGATTAGATGAATAAAAAGCTACAGCAAAACTCTCCTCTTGGCTAATCCTCCTTGCTCTTGGTTCTTCTCTCTTCCTCCCAAAAAGCTATGTTTTCTTTACTGTACGTACAAAGCTTATGTCTGCCTCCTTCTATTCCTTACCAACCAAAACATAACTCCTTTTTTCTATTTACTCCCTCACTAAATCTTATTAAATTTCTCATTAACCCTCCTTAATTCTATTAACTCCAAATAAATCCCTCTTTATCTAAAATAAATATTATTTCTCCTATTTTCATAAAATTCTACAAATAATTATATAATAAAATATATATCAAATAATAACACACTAATATTCACATAAATCAACATTTTCATATAAAAATACACCAAACATATTAAAATCAACCAAAAATAGTAAAATAGCAACTGGGGCGTTACAGTTCTAGTATCCAACAAAAAAAGGCAATATTCTGGTGTGGCAATAGCCACACTATGCTATGCGGTGGGTCCGCCCCTGGCTCTCAGGCGTCCAAGCACATGTGAAGGGCGCTCAGGCGCTTGTGCCTAAGATGATGTATGAAAATGCAGCTTTTTTACATATTGAGACCAATCTTAAGAGACCAAAATATGAAACTTTTAGGAAATTGAAATTCTAAGGGTTGAGTGTTTATGGTCGATATTCAAGGATTGAAAAACACATTCAAACAATAATGAGATCTCATTAGAGAAAGGATTTATGTTTTCTATCTTGATTTTCGTTAGAATCTTTTTTTGAGTTGAGAGATTTGTAAAAGGGGTAGAAATTAGGGTTTGCTAGCTATTGGAGAACTCTTTAAGCTAATTTCTTGTAATTTTGTTGTCTTTTGTAAAGACTCACTGATAGTGGAACAAAGAGCTTCTTTCTTCTTCAAATGTAAATCAATTTGGATTGACATAGTAAATAATCTTGACGTATTTGTTCTTCTACTCTATTTATCTTGTTATTTGATTACGGTCATGGATTTGATATACATATATGTTGTTAGATTTGTTTTTGGTTGAATATTGTTGCTAGGACAATTTGGTTGTAGGTTGTCTTTGTTATTTTCTCTACATCTGTATTCTTGTTTATTTTGACAAAGAGTTTGAATTCACAACCTTTAATATCATTAAAACAACCCCATTTTAAATTCAAGTAAGTTTTGAGTTGAAACTTGAAACACATTAAAAAGCCTTTGACATCACATCACACACGTACAAATATAATTTTAGTTTGTTGTAGATTAAAATAAAAATGATTTCGACACAAATGACAAATATAATGTTATAGATTAAAATTAAAATAATAACTATGAAGCCCACTTAAAAATCAAATAAAAACTTTATGGTGATTTAAATGACATTTCTCAAAAAAGTCATTGGAGTAAAAATGTTAAGGTGTCATTAAATCTCACTTGGCATTGTAGATGCTTTTGCGAAATAGTTTGGGAACTCAAAAGGAGATAAATTTTTTTTGAACAAACCAAAATGGAATATATTAAATCAACAAAAATGATTCATCTCGCACAAGTTGTGCAAAAGAGAACCACCCACCAACACGAACAATTAAATGTATGGTGCCATAAATGAGCACTCCTGAAGAAAAACAAAGCAACACTATGCTATAATAAAACACTCATACAAGGTAAAGGGTGCCGCCACCAGTCGTGGTAACTAAAAGCAAAAGTAGGCTTGTTCGCCTTTAACCAAAAAAAAGACATCAATTTAATAACTCAAAAGGAGATAATATTTTTTATTTTATTTTTTTATAGAAAATGATGTATTTATTGATTTAATAAGTATTTGATTAATATTGACTTGAGACCAATGAGAAGTATACTCCCATGTCTCAAGTCAATACTATTAAATAAACTCAAATGAGTTTTTTTAATAGATTTTTTAAACAATGTTTTTAAGATATTTATTAGCGGCATGGTCTAAAAAATAACAATATTTTCTATTTTGTCGTTGTCTTGGAAGAAAGAACATGAAAAAAAATGTCAATTTCAATATGAATATCAAAAGTTGAAAAATAAAGTTAAATTTAAGGGTAAACCGGAAATAACTATTAAATTTTTGTTTTTTATTTTGCAAGAAATAACTATTAATTATAGTGTAGGTAATTGAATTTTGGTTTTATTATAAATTGTCTTGCTAACCGGTGCTCATGAGCATTGATTAAAGAATATATTAGTAAAAGATTTGTTTTGGAAATATAAATTTTCACTTTTGTCTTAACAATACCTTTATCACTTAACCAATGGTCTAAAGACGCTCATTAGCATTCTTCTATTTTTTTTTGGTTACAAAATTTTAGGGTGAGGGGATGATGCCCCAGTCCAAGGCAGGAAAGACCTTCAGGCTCAAAGAGCACTTACAAAGGTATTTACATTTACCTCCCTCCAAATGCACCGGCGGGGCTCAAATCCGAGATCTCTCAGATTCAAGACCTGTCTTTTTACCACTAGACCAAGCCTTTGAAGTTAACATTCTTCTATTTTTTAAAACTCAAGATAACTAGTGCCCGAAAACTAAAAATAATAGTTCTATATTCAAAACAACAAATGTAAAACTTTTATAATGTTGAATTCACTATTACTCAAACATTATTTCTACATTTGCTTCTATAATCAATGTCCCTGAGACATTTTTTATTTAAACTGACAATTTTAAAGATTTAATTTGTTTCTTATGTACGAAACTAGGGGGTATGATAATAAATATCCGTATATTGCATACTATACCCAACAAAACAAACTCTAGAATACATGAATATTCACCAATTATGTACGAAACTAGAGGGAGTATGATAAAAAATAGTCGTATATTGCATACCATATTCAATCTAGAGGGAGTATGATAAAATATAGTCGTATATTGTATACCATACTCAATAAAACAAATTCTAGAATACATGAATAATCACCAAAGAAGAAATCATATTTTGAAAATTACTACTACTACAAAGGAATGATTAATCACGCTTGGATTTATCACTCTTCGTTAATTTAAAGCCAAATCTCGAAGCTTGTAACATTAATTATTTTTTCGAATCCGAAAGTATCAAGCCGTAAGCCAAAGTTGACATGATCTTGTCCAACTTGCAAAGTAAGAGAAATGTGAGCTTCACAAACTTCTCAAAAAGAAATAATTTCTCTATAAATAGTCTAACTCTCACTATCCACAACCATTGGGAAAAAAAATCCTTATTAACAACCTTCATCCAAATTAAATGGCTTTCTCAAAACTCATGACAATTTTTCTCTCCTCATTTACCCTAGCATTCCTTATCCAAACATCTTTTGGTGCCGATCCACTTTTCCATTTTTGTTCAAACTCGGGTAACTTCACGGCCAACAGCCCGTATGAATCAAACTTAAAAACACTCGTCAACTCACTTATCTACAAGACCCCTTCAACAGGTTTTGGTAGTGGATCATCGAGTCTGATCCAAAACCAAAACCAACAAGCATATGGACTCGCCCTTTGTCGAGGTGATGTCTCGGCCTCAGAGTGCAAAACTTGTGTCTCCGAGGCAAGCAAAGAAATCCAAAGTCGCTGCCCATACAATAAAGGCGGCATCATATGGTACGACTATTGCTTATTTAAATATTTGGATACGGATTTCTTTGGCAAGATTGACAGTGCCAACAGATTCTATATGTGGAATTTGAATAACGTGAGTGACCCTTCCACGTTTAATTACAAGACTAAAGATTTATTGAGTCAGCTTGCACAAAAAGCTTCTATGAATCCTAAATTGTATGCAACAGGAGAGGTAAAGCTTGAGGAATCAAAGAAACTTTATGGGTTAACTCAGTGCACTAGAGACCTTTCTAGCTTTGATTGCAAGAATTGTCTTGATGCTGCAATTAATGAACTTCCAAATTGTTGTGATGGAAAAGAAGGAGGTAGAGTTGTTGGGGGAAGCTGCAACTTTCGATATGAGATATACCCATTTGTCAAAGAGTAGTAATTGGTACTAGAATTTTATTGGTTGACCATCTTGGCAATAAAGATTATAGCACTACTAGAATGTATGGATAAATAAACATTGTTACTCTTTTATGGCTTTTGTTAATGCAACAAATACAAAAATGTTACATTGAAAAATGATGAATTCAACTTGTTAGTACTTTCCACAAAGAACAAAAAGAAAAGTTCTAAAGGTATCACACACGACATTAAATAATTGATTGATTACCTATACTTTGTAGGTAAAATTAATTCAAAATTTAAATTCTCTTCAAAATAATTATATATAAAAGAAATAGTATAATTCAATAATTGATTGACTATTAGGTACCTTACACAACAACATTTTGGATCCTCTGATTTTGGATTCTCTTAATCTTACTATATTATCCGAAGAGAGTAAAGTAAGATTAAGAGAGGGTTGGGGAGCTAAGAGAGAAAAATAAAATACTAAAAAGGTTCTATCTCATTCACAAATGAGACAAGTATTGGCTTTCAAATATGTCTGGTTAGTTCTATGTCGAATATGTATCTAACATAAAAAGCAGGTGCAAGCACATTTATTAATTTTTCCTTTTCTGAATCCAAAAATGTCAAGTTGTAAGCCAAAGTTGACACGAAGCTGCTCAACTTCCAAATGGTTAATAGTCAAAGAAATGTGACCATTATCCTTTCCTACAAAGGAAATGATAATTTCACTATAAATAGTCTAACTCTTACTCTCCACCACATGAGTTAAGATCCTCTTCATTTAATATTCTCTCCATTTTTTTCATTTGAACATGATGAAGTTTGAAGAAAAATATAAATAATTAATAGTAGTGGGATTTATTATCTACTTTTTTGTATCTATTTTTCACTAAATGACATTCTTCATATATTTTAAGCAAATAAAAAGGATCTTGCACGATGAAAAAGAAGGAGCTAGAGTTCTTGGAGGAAGTTGCGACTTCAGATATCAGATATACCCATTTGTGGAAGAGTAAACAATGCTAGAATCTTATTGGTCGATCTCTATGGCAATAAAGATAAACCATGGATGAATAAAATTTGTAATTTGAGTGAAGATTTGAAAAAGGAAAAAGTGAGATCCAATTAAACTTTTGGAAGAAAAATACAGTCCTATGTGATTTCCACTATTGCAAGTTGATTTAGTGCTCCACACATCTTTACACTTAGAAAATTAATGGAAGCAATTGGGGATTTGATGTGCTTGCTTGTAGTGCTAGGGGAAACAAGTTTAGAGGTTTAAAACAACTTCGACTCTAAGAACCTTTATAATAAAATAAGTTACACAAGGTTTATGGAAGAAAAAAAAAACAAAAAGAAAATCTAAGTTTTTTTTATCCAAGAGTTGAATCTAGGTTAAAGAGAAAATGATTCCTTCATTTTTACCCAAAAAAAACAGAAACATTCATTGTTAAATTGTCATATTATATATTTATCTAAAAATGTAAAGCCTAAAGCTCTAATTTGAACCGCTTGACTTTTGAACTAGCAATGATAGTGTTTGGTGCAAGCATTCAGGTTAAAGTCAATTTTTTAAATATAGTTATGTATTGGTTTTCGTCTATTGGACAGTATGGACCATGAAAATAAAAAATTGATATTATAAAAATTGACTAAAATATGGTTTTAGTTCATGCAAATATGGCTCGTTTTGATTTTAGTCCCTGTAAAAAAAAATTGTTTTTGGTCCCTGTAAAATATTTTGGTTTTGAAATTAGTCTCTTTAGGGACTATTTTCAAAAACAAAATATTTTGGAGGACCTTTTTAAAAATCAAAAGATTTTGCAGGGACTATTTTTCTCATAAATGGGTTCCGTCATCATGTGTCAGGTGTGCAAATCATCACAAAAGTGGAGCTAGGGACCAAAACCAAAACGAGACATATTTGCAGGGACCAAAAACAATTTTTTTTTACAGGGACTAAAATCAAAACGAGCCATATTTGCAGAGACCAAAACCATATTTTAGTCTATGAAAATCAAGCGAAAATGGTGTAGTTACACGGTCCAAGGAAACATCCATCTTGCACCCAATCTTTAAGGAATTAGATCCCTCGCTCTAATTGTGTTAACGCAGTAACAACTACGGATCATCTGATGAGAAATTAATGGTTAAGATTAAAACTGCGTAAAATTGACTAAATAAATCTGAACTGTTAGATCACATTTCAGTTGTCGAGATTGCGTACTGCGTGGAGCAGTTACAGTAGGCAATTCGAGTCCCACGTAATAGAAGAGACGATATCTATAAAAAAAACACTCATTTGTATTGATATCTATTTTTCTAAAGCCATCATGAAAGTGTCTCGAGAAAGATAAATAGGATAAAGACTCCCACACAAGTTATCAAATTGTAAAAAAATGGTTTCCATTCAAAAAGGATAATAAACTCCAACATCATTAGCATACTGATTCTAAAGAAAATTGATGTTTTCACTTTAGTTTTTGCTTGAAAACACTTAAAAATTACACATTTAACCTCAACAGTAGTTAATTACTGTCCAGCTTCTTTCGTTTTCTTTGTTCTCAAATGATAATTAGCTACTGTTGAGATTAAATGTGTAATTTTCATATGTTTTTAACAAAAACTGTAGTGGAACACATCAATTGTCGATTCTAAGTGGGTATTGTCCCATTTTAGGCTTTGTGGACAAGGATATTCTCTCCATGATACAAAGATGTTTTTTTTTTGTTCTCATGGGTATTTTTAATAGAAAAATGTTAACAAATACATTTGGTGCGTTAATTAAAGAAACAAATATAACAAAAATATATTAGAACTTGTGTAGTTATTCTTTAAATTGTAAAACATGTTCTTTTCAATGCAAATTTTCCTTTTAAATATTATAGACAACAACAACAATAAAAATAAAGTATAGATGAATTATTATTTTTTGAACAAATCAAAATGATATATAAGCTCAAAGGCTAGATGATTCACCCCGCACAAGGTGTGCTAAAAGTGACGAATCACCTAAAGTCATTTACAAATCACAAGCACCTAAAGAAGATGCCACCAACAATAGAAAAAAAAAACTATTACATGATACCCATACAAAGAAGTGGGTATCCCCACCAATCATGAAAACCAAAGGATAAAGGAATAACATTCGAAGAAAGCCATAAAAAAGAATTCAGCTTCACTCTTTCAACAATAATGAAAGGATCTAAAACCGCATTTTTGAAGACACAGTTGTTTCTCTCCTTCCAAATTGCCCAAATACAAGCAAGCCAAATAACCTTAAGATAAACATGAGAAGAACGCGGTAAACCTGCCATGTGAATAAACTGAAAGTAATGATCCGTTACGAAGCTAGGCAAAACGCAAGGGATACCAATCCAAAGACAAACTGAATACCAAACACTCCCAAACACATCACACCCTATGAAGAGATGATCCGCTGTCTCAGATGAGTCACATCCACCAACACAAACGTTGTCAGTATGTTGAAGAACATGTCGACGAACTAAATTTGATCTAGTTGGAATTCTATCTTGAAGAAGACGCCAAGCAAACAAGGAAACTTTTGTAGGAACTAGTTTGTGCCACACTTCTTTAAGAACACCAGCCGCCAATGGCTCCGGTAAAGTGGTTAAAAACTGATAAGTCCCACTGACCATATAGCCATGAATCGGGTCAAGCAACCATTGCCACCTGTCTTGAATGTTTTCCTACAAAACAACATATTTAACAGAGAAGCACACTCCCTCACACTCTCCTCCTCCCACGCCATCAAGCGACGCCTCTACACCCACCCAAAACCGCCTGCGTCCCACCCCAAACGCGCCATCTCCTCCACGAAACACTCTTTATTAACTGATAAACTCATACAGACGGCTGAATTGAATATTTAAAGGAACTCCACCCATCCAATTATCAGTCCAAAAGAAAGTAGTCCTCCCATCACCAACCACCCGCCTAATATTATTATCAAACCACCTATCTACAGCCGCCCCTCTCCATTCCCTCACATTGCATATTTAAAGTATAGATGAATTATATGTAAACATATACCCCCTTTATCCTTAATACGTTAATTTTTGTTGACCAATTCTTTCTTACATTTTGGTACGGAGTAAGTATATGTCTATAAACCATACTATAAGAAAATCATTTATAAGGATTATTATTATTTTGTTCAATTTAGATGTCCTCTATGAACTAATAAGTTATAAAAATATAATTTATATTTAATTATTTTTTATATTTACAATGTTCTTGTGGAGATATACGTGATTGCAGATGGGAGAGAAGTCCTTGACCCCTTAGTGGAGATCGATATCGAAGGACAATATTGGAGGCAACGATAAAAAGTTGAAGTTAAATTACTTTAGGAGAATTAGGTGTTTACATTTTTTTAAGTCTTTATTTATCATCATGAGATAAATTAATTAATATGATTTATAATTTTGGATACTAGACTTGCAAGTTATAAATTTATTATTTAAATTTTTATTATAATATTTACTCATTTAAAATATTTTGGTTGTTTATATATAGTTTTGGATAAGTTAAATATTTTAGCTTATAGTTTTTATAATTCAACCTTAAAAATTTACTCATTTATTTTTCAGTAAGAGTATTTAAATACCTAGAGAGGACGAGAAGTTGTACAAAGTTGTTACTCTTGCGGATATGAACATGAATACTAATATTATTTTAAATTGTGAGTTTTTAGGACGAATACCATAGCGTCTTATCTAGACCCTATATCTATTGACATCCCTAGTTAAAATAATTCCTAAAAATAAAACAAAATGTTTTTTTTTACCAGACAAAATAAAACATTCATTTCGAGCAACACAAGTAAAAACAAAACATTCATCCACCTGAAAAAAATGAAACAACTCATCGACCTAGTATATTCCTCTAAAGTGAACATATATATTAATAATAATAATAACAGTTCCCGCTCCATTTTTATAATGTTCCTGTTTTTTCTATATTAGATTTCTTCTTGACAGCATCAAAATACTTTAATATTCTGGCACCATGGGCTAATTGCATACATGAATTAGGTGTCCTCAAAGTGATTGCCCCGCACATCTCTCATATATTTAACAAATCATCATTCACAAGAATTTTTTATTGCCACCCATATTGTGCAGCCAGATTTTGATTAATGAAATGTTTTGGTCTAATGATGTTCGTGCAATGCAACAAGTGAACAATGCCAAAAAATTTCTGATAGTGAAACTTATAAATTACCTTTTTTGTACCATTTCAAGTGTTATTACAAATCATAATTCATTATCAGAAAAATTAAAAAGAACAATAACCAAATTAAGTTTATATATCATTAATGTATTTATTTTTAAGGTTTAGTTAAACCAACCCAAAATTCTAAGATGGTTTCAGAATCTATTTAGAATTTCTTTGGACCACTTGCTATCAGGATTTTGCTATCGAGTCACGCTCAAGATATTCAGTTCTAGGCATGAGGAGGACTTGAACATATAATTTATAAATGGAGGCAATATTCACCTTACACGACAATTTTGTATAGTTGAGTTAAGTTCAACCCGAAATTTTAAGAAATATCTTAAATACAAAACAATGGACATGCTCTTGTGTAGCAAATATGAGTTAGACATGGAGATTAACATTCAAATTATAAAATGTGGAATAGGCCAAACTTGAGTTGTTGTGAATCCAACAACTATCACCTGAAAAACCTACACATGTGAATCAGTCAAGTATCAACCACCCCAAATGCCTCTTACCCTTTCTCTTTGCCCATAAAATTAAGTAAACATAAAGAATCAGTTGCAAGAGTCAAGACAGACAGGAATAGTGCATGCATTTCAACTTAGATAATCCTTCTTATTTTCTTAACTATACCAACTCCAACATTGCATGATTAAACCACTACCAAATCATTATTCCACATTCCTTTGTGCTTATATATAGACCTCTAAACTCAAGTCAATTCTCAAATCAATCATATCTATCTTATTAACTTTGATCATCTTTAGCATTTCATATTCAACAATCATCATATTTAGGAAACATGGGAGTACATGAAATCATTCTAAGAATAGCTTTTGTGGCTATGCTAATCAAATTGGCCATGGCTACAAATCACATTGTTGGAGGACCAAATGGTGGGTGGGATACAAACTCAAACCTTCAATCATGGGCATCATCCCAACAGTTTTCAGTGGGAGACAATCTTAGTAAGTCACTACATTAATTTAATCTTTTATTATAAAAATAGCTTATACATAGCGCTTAATTAAGGCGTTTATCGAAACAAGGCTAAGTAATTCATTTGATTAACTTTAATTTGAAATGTCGTACATATTTTATATGAAAGTTGTTCAAAATTGATGAGATTGACAATGATATGTGCAGTTTTCCAATATCCACCAAACCATGATGTGGTTGAAGTTACAAAAGCAGACTATGACTCCTGCCAGCAAACAAATCCAATTCAATCTTACAATGATGGTGCCACAACCATCACTCTCACATCAACAGGCAAAAGATACTTCATTTGTGGAACAATAGGACATTGCAGCCAAGGAATGAAGGTTGAAATCGACACACTCTCACCAGTAGCAGCAGCACCTTCAGTAGCAGATTCTCCAATGATTTCCATCATTCCCTCTGCAGCACCTGCAGAATCTACTGTTTCATCTGCAGAATCTCCTGAAGCGCCAAGTCCTTTGTTTGAAACACAAGCGGAAAGTCCTACATTCTCTCCTGTAACTCCTTCCACCGAATTTCTAGCTCCTGCTTCTCCTCTAGCACAACATTCGCAGGACACATCGGCTTCGTCGAGCGAGAAAGGAAATCTACAAGCCTCCATTTCAATAGTGTTGAGTTTAGTAGTGGTGTTTATGACCTTCTTCTAAGGATGAGAAAAATCCGACTCAACTCAACCATTTTTATTGAGTCTATTTTGTGTTCAAATTTGTTTTTGGTGTGTCTATCTTTGTTACTTTGGTGTGATTATTGTTGCTTACAATTTCAGTGATATTGCTGTTTTCATTTTAGTTTCATAAAAATATCTATATTCTCTAGTCAATAATGTGATTTATATTTGATAAACCACTAGTACTGAACAATTTTCATATTATAGCAGCTAAAGTGAAAAGGACATAACTTTTATGAAACATTTTAGGGAAAAATCAGTTAAAATCACTTTTATTTTCAATCATGAGACATACATTTCAAACATCACTTAAAGCATTTACTTAATTTAGACTAAGATTGTACTGTAGCAGCACAAATTTATCATATCAACCAGTTTCAAAGCAAACTTTTAGTCTGTAAATTTAAAAAACAAACAATAGGTCGGACAAAGTGAATCACTTAGAAAAATCATAATACAAGCAAAGCACACATACAATAACAGTAATGATATTTGAACAACAATTTGATACACATAAATTCGGCAACTTTTTACACAGTTAACGTAATTCAAGTGTTCCAACTACATGTAGATTTGAACATATGAAAATTGTGGTTAATCACGTTCAAGTCATTATTAATGAAGTTCGGTAGATAGTTAATAGAGTGTCTAACACTTCATGAACCACGTGTGCGAACTGCATTAACCATGTAAAAAATTGTCGAATTTTCATGTTTCAAATTGATGTTCAACTAACAACTTTGTACAATAAGGAAGTGGATGCTGTCGCTAACCACTTTAAGCAACTGGAGGTCGAAGCAGGTGATCCTGTGATGTATCAACTGTAGCAGGTGACATAAACTGCCACATTGAAATTCCAGGATAACCAATCAAAGGCATCAGCTTGTGGTTAGCAGTTTGGCCTTTAGCAGCCATGGCATTAGAGAGGAAGTTGGACTGCACACTTGTTAATTTGATTTGCTGTTCCAACTTTTCTTTGTCTAGCTTCAGCTTATTTTTCTCATCACGAAGCTCTTTCTTCTCAGCCTGCAAAGGAAACATATCTTTTAGAACTTTGTTTCATACTTGTTCACGTGGCGAGGCCAACATGTGCTCAACCATATCTCGAGGTTCTCATTGGATTATAACCAAGTATAGTAAAGTAACTAATATGAGGGGATTCGCTTCTTATATAAAAGATAGATAAAGACGGTGTCTTGTGGCACAATGTGGATAACTGAACGGTGTTTTATAAAAATAAAATAAATAACTAGTTGATGGGACCTGCGATCAGCACATGTGCAAGTAGACTAAGTTAAGAGGGGTTTGATTTCGTGTATCCACTCGGCACAACGTAGATACCAAATTGTGTGTTTATTAAGATGATAACTAGCAGATAGGACCTATGTGCCGCACAGGTGCAAGTAAACTTACTTATATGAGGAGTTTCATTTCGTATACATAAAGATAGATAAAGATGTCGTGTGACACAACGTGGATAACTGAATTGTATTTTATAAAGATAATAGTAAAATAAATAAATTAATAGCCGCTATAATAAGATAAGAAAAATCACCTTAAGTTCTTTAACTTTTTCGCGCAATTCATCATTCCTTTCCTTGAGCCTCTCAGCTTCATTTCTTAATTGGGTCACTACTCGAACCGCATCATTTAATAGACTAACCTTGTCTGTTTTGGGCAGCGTATCAGGCTCTAAGACAGAACTCAATTCCATAAACCTTTAAATCATGCCAAATTGAAAAAGCATGAGATTTAGTTTAGAAGCATAAACACAGTCAGAAAGTTGCGAAATAATAGCAAACCTGTCATTCAACTTATCCCTTCGCACTTTCTCACGACCTGCCTTGGAGCTAGATACATATGATTCTGTCCTTAACCTAAAGTAACAGTTGCATATTATTCGTTTAGTTATTTCTATTTTCTAGTAGATGTGAGATTAACCACTCAGTTGAGTTCCAAATAGTATATAATATCTTTTACAAAGGCAAAGAAGATATATTACCGCTTTGAAGGGCCGTTTTCCAATACAGTTGAATCCAGTGAGTATTCCATTTCCATGCTGCAAATATATAGTAATCATCATGAGAAAGCTGAGAATAAGCAAAGTTGATTCAAGAAGTGTTTGAATTAATGTTACCACCATAATTAATTCTAACTTGAAGCTAGAGAATTTAAAGTTTTAGCGTCTACAAATGATTTTTAGCCTCAAATTTATATTGCAACATCAAAAACACAAATCACTTTACATTCATTTTACTTTTGACCAGAATCAATTCATTCAAAATCAACTTTTACATATACACGAAAGAGATATATTACCGCTTTGAAGGGACACTTTCCATTACAGTTGAATCAAGTGAGTAATCCATTTCCAAGCTGCAAATATAAAGTAATAATCATGAGAAAACTTGAAATTTAAAAATTGACTTTTGAGATGTTAATTTGAATGTTTAAAATAGATTTTGCCTACAGATTCTAACATAAACTAGAATTTATTGTTTAACTTACTTTTACATGAATTATCATGCCTTCGACACACTTTTAACCAAAATCAACATCAGAAAATCAATTCATTCAAAATCAACGCAGGATCAAACACACGCAAATTTAAGGGATTTCAGCTTCTTAATTAAGACAAGAAATATTTCAAAGTCACCTCATATGGGAGGAAGGAGGATTGATGATATGAGTTTGAGGCATCCAGGTGAAAGCAGAAGCAGCAGCAGAAGTGTCAGAAGCCATGAAATCAGCAGCAGAAATAGATATATCATCATAGCCATAATCATAGAGCCAAATGGAGGAACCACCAGTGGAATCCATATCCATAATATTGTTGTGACCAATGTAGAGTGTGTAACTAACTGTGTACTAATGTATTAATATCATCGGTTCATGTATAGTTAGTAATAGTGATGAAATAGCGTTAGAATATAATAATAATAATACTATAACATAAAATATTAAAAGCATAATAATATATTCATTCATTTGTTTGTTTTTTACTTGTCCATTGTTTTGTAATTGTAATTAAGAGTAAAGAGAAAGTCATTGTTGTGAGTGTGATGTGAAATTTGTGACGGAAGCAAGAAGAAGATTGAATGTCTTGCTTAGCAAATTCTGCAATTCCATTACGTTGAAACAGTGTTTAGGTATTGTTCCTTTCACACCTATTAAATCAGTGTTATGTTGACACACTAATTTTTTTTTTTGACAAAGTGTTGACACACTAATAATTTAGACGATCAATATATATGTGTGTTTAATTATGTTTTGTGGATGTTTAATGCATATAACAAGGTTCTTCAACTTTATTAATCATCAATTTTGAGTTGATTTTTATTTGTTGTCACTTTGAAATTGGTGCAAAGTTTTCAGCTCTATATAGAGGTGAAAAACCTTGGCTTTAAAATTTGTGGGGCACAAAAGGTCGGATCTCCTCTCTTAATCGGATTTTTTTTCTATACGTAAGATAAAGAAATCGAACATTTGACCACATGTTTAGAAAGATCAAGTCTCATACCACCTGGATCAATCTATTATTAGTATTATTTCTTCCATTTCTATCATTAACAATTACTAATTTATTTTATTTTTTAAAACAATTTGCCATTTTATTGTTGATTTACCACCAACCCTATATCTCAAATAATGTTTAGCGTTCTTGTAGAACTCTATGAGACAGAAGCTGTCGTTTTATTTAAACAGCTCCAGTGACGTTTAGCAATCACGTTATTGAAATTGACGTCCTGATCACCTTTTTTTTAATGAAATAACCTAATCCTTTTAGATTACTAAATTCGTCGTAATACTATATATCTATGCTCTTTGGGGAGCATAATAAAATCCAACAAGATGCCGTTTTAGGATGGCTTGATTCATGCCTTAAGTTGACGTGACTGGTGCACAAATGTTTAAAAAATGGGATGTAAAGCCTATATGACTTTTGGATTATAGTAATTGGATTTAATTCATGCCATAAGAATTACTAGTAATATAATACATGTTCCAGCTAACCCAACTAGCTTTTTAAAACATTAACTTATGACGGTCGGATCTCGAATATAAGCAATAAAAATATTTTCTATCAAAAATATTACTGACTTACTGAGTATTTTTTTTTTTGTGGTGGCTGGAGTTTGAACCCCTAATCTTATATATATATATATATATATATATATATATATATATATATATTGTGGTGGCTGGAGTTTGAACTGTTTTTTTTTTGTGGTGGCTGGAGTTTGACCTACCCAGAATTTCTCATTCAATTTGAAGAATTCTTTTTTTGAATGTCATTTACTCCATTGACCAAATTTGAAATTCGAATCTCACCTCTCTCCCTTAAGAAAGAAATTTCTATTTCCTCGTAATTTCTCATTCAATTTGGCAATAAAGAAGAGAATGAAAGCCTTGACTTTTTAGCTTCCTCATTGTCTCAATAATTACTACTAGCTCTGTCCTAATTATAGGACCCTTTTAAAAAAATAACGAGAATTAAAAATGATAATAAATATGTTTGTAATTACTATTGTTTTTACAAATTTGTCCTTTAAGAGAGAGGATTAGTGTATGTTTTCTATATAGTATTTAATGTTGATTGAAGAAAAAGATATAAAATAAATAGGGGTATGTTGGTAAAGAATTAATTAATGTACTTGAAAATTACAAAGGGGTCTTATAAAAAGAGACAAAAAAATTTCTCAAAAGGATCATATACTTAAAGACGGAGGTAGTATTTACTACTCCATCCGTCCCATAATGTAGGAGGGGTTTTTGTTCTATAAATACTGCCATCTAAAAAGCTCATTTTGATTGCTTTTATTTTTAAGAGATTACCCTTTGTAATATTTGTTGTCACGAGACATTACTATTGTCACGAGACAGTCGTTAAAGATACCAAAAAAAGAAATTAATTAGTAGTTATTGCATTGAAAATTGCATAATTAATTCATAAATAGTCAAACAAATTTCATTTTTTTGATAATAATTTCCTTTTTTGGTATCCTTAACCAGTGTCCCGGGACACCGGTTTAGCATGCCCCTTGTTATTATCTCCTCTGTTAAACATCTCTTCTCTTATCTTAAACATACATTTCAGAATAGTTAAAATGAGAATTACACATGACATCTCATATCCCCACTCCTATACATACATTTGAAAATAAATAATATGAGAAGCACGCATAACACTATAATATTGATCATTCACATATGTCACACACTACCACGTTAACATTGATCTACAATTATAAAAAGGATCATCGAAAAGCAAATATTGTCGCATTAAATGATAATAATGAGGTTAAAAATGAAAAACATAGCATTGATTGCATTTCCCTAAGTTGTGATATTCAAAAATTGTGACTATTTCGATTTAACTTCAATATTTATTGTATTGATTAATCTTCCTTATTAATTAGAGATTAATTAGAAGACTCCTACCCATATGAATCTACATTCTCCTCACATATAAATGTATTGATCAAGTGTCACCTCTACCATCTCTATCTTTGAATTATGTGTTATTTGTACCTGAAATTCCTTTTAATTTGATCTCGATCAGTAAACTTACTCAATCTCTGAATTGTTCTATAACATTTTCTTCCGACTCTTTCCATATACAAGACCGAAGTATGGGAAAGACAATTGGTATAAGATCTGAATCATAGGGTCTCTATTATCTCCATTCTCATTCATCCACCATTTGTGGTGTTTCTGCATCTCCACATGACATTCATTGTCATTTGGGTAATCCATGATAAATTTAATAGCCATAGATCAATAGATACAAGTTCTTGCATATTATTAATATCAAAGAAAGAAGAAGATATTGTGTACCTGTAGACTTAGGTTCACGAAGAACGACAACCAACGGGTATGAGAGGGATGACTTCCCTCATTCCGTTTAAGTTTACACCATCTGGTCAGAATGTTTAACCGTCTAATGGGATGATGTTTAAATAGCTAAATGGATGAGGGCATAGACCTCTCATTGGGCTTAGCTAAATGGTTCAATTAATCACGGTCCTTTTAAAAACAATAATCCAATCACACATATTCATCAACCAATTAGTGTTCAACACAATAGATCATAATTTATATTATAAGATTAATAGTGCTCAACACAATAAACCATAATTTATACTATAAGATTATCTTATAATAATTAATTATTGTCGATCCATAATGACTCTTTCTAGTCTCACCTCATATAATTCTAATTACACCAAAATTTACTTAAAATTTTATAATAATACCGAAATAAAGACCCCTTTTCATGATCATGATGTGAAACTTCATCCCCTTTTACCTACAAACCACCATCTTTTTCATTGATGCGTACTCTGTTCATAACGATTGAATCAAACATCTTTTTCATTGATATGTACTATGTTCATAAATGTTAGTGAATTTCATTATCGAAGAGTTTATATTTATTTCATGTTCGTTGTCTGTTTTCTTCTTTTGTTAGGAGATAGCATGTGTGGGTGACATAAAAGGTAGACATGAATTTAGATTAAGTAAGTATTATTTCAGTAGATGTGAATTTAGACGTTATTTAAGATTTTGTATCCATCATTAAGGTAAAAAAAAGTAATTTAATTTTACGATTGGACTATTACTCACTGAGAGGTTAGTGTAAATTAAGTTTACTTATGAACAATTATTCACTATGAGAGGTTAGTGTGAATTTAATTTACGGATGTACAATTACACTATGAAAGGTTACGTACAATTACTCACTATGAAAAGTTGGTGTAAATTCAGTTAACGTATGTACAATTACTCACTATAAGATATTGGTGTAAATTCAATTTACATATGTACAATTACTCTATAAGAGGTTATTGTAAATTCAATTTACGTATGTACAATTATTCACTATGAGAGGTTAGTGTAAATTCATTTTACGTATGTACATTAATCATTATAAAAGATTATTGGTTTTAATATTTTTATACACTGTTGCAGTTCCTACATTTGAATTTTCACGCATTTGAGTGAATTTGGACCATATATGCAATATCGAACGACTCATAACACACTAATAAAATAGGATTAATATTTGAATAATCAAATGTTGACAACTTTTTGAAACAACCATATAAAATACACAAAAAATAATTGTTTATTTGATTGCAAGCAGGGGAAAAAGTATAATTAAAATGACAACCAAATATAAATACGATATCAAACAACTTTTATGTTGTTCAAATAACTTTTCTCTTAATAAAACAACATTTAAATTTGTGAATGACCAAGATTAACTTTTGCAATTTTGCAAATGTTGATTCATGCCAGATTCCTCAATTCTTTGTCTTGCTATAGAGTGTCGAGAAATAACACAACAATAATATATGGAACAATGTCACACAAACTTGTCATTTGTCAAGAGGTGGGTGACGAGGTAAGATCCTCTCCATTTATTATTCTCTCTATTTATTCTATTACCAAAGTTTTAATATATAAATATTTAATAAATGTATCAAATTCTAAAAATATGTGCATTTATATTATTTATTTATTTATTTGAAAACTATAGCAATAAAGATTGCCATTTTATTTAAAAAATGAAAAGGATCTCAACCACGGGAAATATGATTTTCTATTGTTAGTGCTTTCATGTATTCACGCAGACACGACATTGGTGATTGTTTAGTCTAGTTCTAACAACTCAGAAAATGCAGAATTCAATATTTACTCTACCATTAAAAATACCGAGATGGATTTTGAACTGTTTAATTTTGATTGAACAACTTCTAGTGCATGACTGCGTAAATGCGTGTACATGCAGACTGCAACAATTCTCTAATTTGATTGAACAACTTCTAGCGTATGACTGCGTAAATGCGTGTACATGCAGACTGCAACAATTCAAGGTCCGTGGGATCAAGCTACATTGTTGATCACAAGTTGAAGCCCTACCCAAAAGGTTAAGAGATAAATTCACCAATCGCCAACTCCTATGAAATTCACACGATGGAAACTACCAGCGTGATAAGTAGGTACAAATGTAATGTAGAAGCAATGCTTCTCATTTTTCATAATATTATGACATGTACATGGACTCTCCTCCTAATAATTGAAATACTCCATTAAGTTTATTTCTATAAAAAAAAAAATTTAACTGAGATACGGAATCCAAATCCTTGGTTTGTTGGTTACTAGTGTAACTAAATTGGCACTTAAATTAAACGAAAAAACAGTCTAATTAAATTTACAAGGCCAGCTCACAAGATGCTTGCCCCATGCCCCCAATCCTCAATCTAAGCATCATCGCCTCAGTAAAAAAAAGTATGAAAAAGTAAAAAAAAAAGTGTCAGATCCACAACCACCAACCAACAAATTTTTCCCCTTTCTTCAATTCCCATTACAATGATCGATAAAAGCAAAATGCCATTAAAAAAAAACTCCTAATTACCTAGGAAATAGAATGTACAGGACCTGGACTCACTAGCGCGGAACCAGGCGTAGTAGGTGGCTCCGCCACATTTGACGGCGGAGGCGGCGGTGACTGAACCAACGGCGGAGGAGGAGGGTTAGAGTTAGACTCGGACGACGGAGGTGGTTGTGGTGAAGTTGGATTGGAGCTGGATTCAGGAGACGCCGGAGGAGGAGGAGGCGTTGGATTTGTAATTACCGGTGGAGATTGTGATTCAGGCGGAGGATTACTACTAACAGGGTTGTTAAGAGTAAAAGGAGGAGTAGGAGAGTTGAAATTGGGCGGCGGAAAAGAACCGCAAGATTCATCGGAGCATTTGTTGTTGTTGTTGTGGTGACGGCGTAAGATGCCAAATCCTAAGATGAGACCGGTAATAACAAGAGCAGTGACGATGAAGATGAAGATCTTTGTTGCTTTTCCCACGTAGCACATTTTTGTGTTGATGGTGGGGCAATGTTGTGAATTTTGGTTTTCTTTAGCTATGTTTATGTTTTTTTGTTTGTTTTAAAGAGATATATATGGGTGTGGTTGTGGGTTGTTTTTCGTCTTTTTCTTCTCATTGCGTTTTGAGTGAGTGTGCATAGCTGCTACTGGTTGTTATATATTGAGTGGGTAGCCATGTGATGGTTAATTTAAGAACTTCGAAGAAGTGAATATTGGTAAAGGCAATTGCCAAATAAGGACCAAGGTCATAATAGTCAAGGACGCTTTGCAACTTTTTTACTGCCCATAGTGTCATAAATAAGAGGTTATAGTAGTGACGGACTGTATCCATTACCCATGTTAAGTTAACTTTTTACTCCTTCCGTCCCAAATTGTATGTTGTTTTAAGAAAAAGAAATTGTCTCAAATTGTATGTCGCTCTGCAATACCAATGAAACATTAATGTTATTTTTTCTATTATAACTTTAATTATTTATTACTCTCTCTTCTTTCAATTCTTTCATTTATCTTTCCCATATTATTTATTAAGGACAATTTTGTAAAACAACTCATAATATCTCTTTTCCACACAATATTAATTGTGTTTCTTAATATGTGTGAAATGCCTAAAACATCATATAATTTGGGACGAAGAGAGTATGTGCCCTTAGGACATTGTTTAAACATTCAAAATTAGTACTAGTTTTTATTTTAAAAATTGTGTGATTATGACTTTTATATATGTTTGACTTGTATTTTCAAGATAAACTTTTTTTTGTAGGTTCCTTAAATAATACCCTTAAGACACTTGATAACAAGACCCTTAAAATAATAATGCAGTAGTAATTAATTGGTTAAATGTAGTATTTGTTAATTTCGTTTCGTTCATAATACACATTCATTTTAAGTTTGTTCGGAAGAATAAGAATGGAGGATCTGATACATACTCCATACAAATAGTACGGTGTAGAGTATGAAGTTGAATATTCTCGCTAGTTAAGCATAGGCAGTAGGGAGGGCAATGGTATTGTTAGCACCCACGGGGTCCATTTCACATGATGATGATGAAGAAATGGGAATCTTACCGTGAACGAGGATGGATCGCAAGTTAAAATTGTTTGAATGTAACCGTTAAAAGGGGAGAAGTGAGTCAATTATCATTGAGAATCGAGCTTGCCAGATATGCATGTCTGCCACGTCAACCTTTGTGATACCTGTTCCAATTACCTGACCAAGTAACCTTGTCTTATTTTTTCCCTAGGCTTTGTTTAACACTCAAATACGTGTTAGTGTGCGTTTGGATGTTTGGTTGTGCCACAAGATTATTGACTTTGGTTAAAAGTAATTTGTATTAAATGTGATTTGTGTTTGAATATCTTAATGTAAAAATGAATTGAACTATGAATTTATGTGTAAAAATCAATTCTAAAAATAAAAAGCTATAGTTTATAGCTTCAAGTAGAATCGATTTCGAAGACAAAATCAATTTTATTTAATAGTAATCAAACAAATTAGAATCAGTTCTACACTTTCTAATTCAATTCTCATCACTCTAGAAATGGAACCAAACATACACTTATACCATGTACATTTGGGATGAGAAACTAAGCATGTGTTTGTTACTGCGTTTTTTTTCCTCCAGACGCACGACAAACAAGAAGCTACCTTTTGTAGCTTTTCAATTCACACGTTAGAAGGGCATTGAGACACAATATTCCCCAATTACACGCCAATCCAAACACGCTATAAATAACTTAGAGTTCAATCATAAAGTAAGTTAAGTTTGATAAAAATTATTCCATTCAAAACTTGAATTTGAAATTTTTCAAATGATTTGTTATTTGACGAAGCTCATTAATCATTTACGCTAATTCATTTGGTTATATTATAATATTTGATCAAATAATAAAATTTATTGATCTAACATTAAAAACTAACTTGTGAGTGATGTAAAATTCGTCTCAGTTGCTCATCATATAAGGCACGACTCCTATTTTGGAGCAAGAACATATGAGAAGATGAATGAAGATCACATCACTAGCTCATGTAGCTCATGTGGGTTAGTTGACAATCTTGAAATTTGTATGGGATATTACAAACATAGTTTTAAAAACTGGACCGATGATCGACTCAGTAAGGGTACTAGGTTGTTGGTTCAATTGAACCACTGCATCACTGGTTGAACCACATGACTAAATCGAATTGAACCGAATGACTTGGTCTATATAAAAAATTCTTTGTATTGACAATGAGCGGCAAGATGCATCTTCTTTTTGGTAGAGCATTCCATAAGAATTCTGTAGTTAATCATGCTTGACTTGGAGCATTTTTGGGATGAATGACCTTTTGAAAAGCTTCCCAAAAATCAAGCGAGTGAGAAAAAAAAAAACACGCTGAAAAGACTCATGTTGGTTTGTAGGGTCAGTCGACAATCCTAAAAGCCGACTAGGATGTTACATGATCAATATCATGTTCATACAACAACATGTATTCATACTTATTAGGTCAATGATATTAACCCAACTTTAGAATACTTGTGTCTCGGTGGTGTGCCATATTTAAGAAGGAAAATAAACTATTAATCATATTACTTGTTATGCATACAATATATCTACAGTGAACATACAATATCTCACATTTGTGACAATGTGTGTGCTCTAATAACACACCTGGATAACTAATAATGTGTGCTGGTTTAAAACTTTGAAGTCTTTTTCTCTCAAGGTCCAAGGCTCGACTCCCCGGTTTTTTAAGGCTAATTTGGCTTCTTCATGGAAAAAAATTGTGGAAGTAAGTGTGGTTTACAAAAATAGAGAACACTCTAACCTAAAGAGTGGTGATGTATTGAATACAATTTTTCATTCAATATTTTTCACATCTACTCTATATTCAAATTGTTTCTTTCTCCCCATTAAACTGTAGGGATACAATATTAATCACAGGGGTATGATTAACAATTGTTAGAAAGATTATAATACTAAAGAAAGAATGTCTGCAAACATAAGTGAAGCCCAATAAAGAATCATAGTCCAAAGGAAATTTAAAAAAAAAAAAGAAAAAAAAAGAGGTCGGCATAAATAATGAGAAACACATGAACAAACGAGTGAAAAAGGACACACTGACTGACGGTCTAGAAGCTCTCCTTATTATCTTTGATCATTGGTTCATGAATGAAGAACCAACACTGTCCACTTCTCTTATTATTTTCTCTTAAAACTTGGTCCATATATATTATTATTATTATAAAACTAATCTACACCCTTCAATACACAAACACAACAAATATATTCATTAGTGATTAGTGTTAAACACACTAACACCCTAATCTATATCTTCTCTTCATTACATTAATTATATGCATTGAACTGCATAAGGTGCATATAATTTACAAGAGGAAAAATATTCATTAGTGTATAAAATGAGGACAACGATTAATACTTTTGAGGTTCACGAAAGGTATTTTCAAAGGAGTAACGAAGCTATACGTGTAGATAGAGCAAGGAAGCCAAATTCAAGAACAAAGCAAGCCTTCAAATTTGATAATATTCATGCTCCTGTCAATATACAACGTTCTGTGACTTCAGCAGAATTCAAAGCTTCTGCAATTGCTGAACCTGCAGAGGTAACCATTTTTTCATTTTCCTTTTCATATAGTAGTAGCAAATAATTATTACATTATAATATTAATTGTTATATGATTAGTAATTTAGTACTAGTGCTGAACGTGTTCTTTCACCTTAAATTTGTTTTTATGTTTAAGATGCATATTCACGCATGGATGAACTCATTTTAGCTTTTTGCATGTTCTTGTGACAAAAAACAAATATCATAAAAATCCAAGGTTGAATTTGGTTTTAACATAATGTCCCCAACTTTTGGTCATCACTTTTCTTTCGAACTTGTAATATTTGTGCTGTGGCTGGTGTTGCGAGTGAGAGGATGAAACCACCCACGGGCTTATTTAAGTGGTCCACGTATTTCCGGAGATATGAGAGTGTATCACCAGTAATAAAAAAAAAAAAGTACATGTGACAAGTATAAGAGACTATTTTTTTTTTCTTCTTCTTTTTATCTGCAAAATAATGAAACCATATTCCTTATGAGAGGTGTATATGAAAAAACAAAAACATTACGAGCGTGATATTTTTAAAAAAAAAATAATAATAGCAATAAGGGTGTCACAAGCAATAAGAGTATGATGTGACAAAAGTCATAAAACAAAAATAAATGAGAAGTTTAAAAAAGGTAAGAACATGTAAATGAGAAGTTAAAAAAAGGTAAGAACATGTCAGGTGTCCAAAAACAAAAGGTAAGAAAAAAGAACATGAAAATTAAAATAAGAGGAATATGGTTTGCACTTATTAAGGGGTTTGGATTCTCTAAGGTGATTAAGGGGTAAAGTGAGAAAATAAGCCCTCATATGCAATTGCGTTTTAAAAAATCTTTAAAGTAAACTATTATTTCGTTATTTTATTTTATTTTGTTTTTGTTTGAGAATTATAAATAAAACAATTATTTTTAATAAAATATTTATCCTTTTCTTATTTTATTCCTTAACTATTTATTATATCCTTCAACAAATATTTTTTTTATCTTTCTAGTGTAAATAGTTAAGAGTATTAACGACAAAACAAGACAGTTAGAAAGAAAATAAAACTATTTTCCTCTTTATCCATTTTCAAATTATGATGGTTATGAATTAATCTTCTTCCTTCGATAATTTCACATGCTAAATATTTTTAAATCAATTACTTAAATCATTTTAATGATCTTAAACTTAGAGTTCCTTTTATGTTAGAAATTCATATTTTCTTGGCACTACTAAAACAACAATGTGCAGTAGTCTGCGATGTACTAGAAAGAAGAAACATGTATTCTGATATATAATTATTTATGTTATAGTTCTAACATAACAGTTTTGGTCATAAAATGCAGGCACCAATTGTTCCTCCAACATACGAAGATCCAATGCTAGCAAATTATGTACCTATATATGTGATGCTCCCAGTAAGTAATTACACTATTGTCAAATATCTATCCCATATACATATATGTTCCATTTCAAAAATGTGTTGGTTCCTCCTGCCAGCTAGGGGTGATTACAAACGACAATGTCTTGGACGATAGAGCAAAACTCGAGAAACAGCTGAAGGAGCTTCGAGCAGCAGGTGTTGATGGAGTTATGGTTGATGTCTGGTGGGGTATTGTAGAATCAAAGGGTCCTCAGCAGTATGATTGGTCAGCTTATAGGTCTTTGTTTCAACTGGTTCAGGATTGCAAACTCAAGTTACAAGCTATAATGTCATTTCATCAATGTGGAGGGAATGTTGGAGATTCTGTTTCCATTCCATTACCTAAATGGGTACTAGAAGTTGGTGAATCAAATCCTGATATCTTTTACACCAATAGTTCAGGTATCAGGAATAAGGAATGTATTTCACTTGGTGTTGATAATAAACCTTTCTTTAATGGAAGAACTCCCATTCAGGTTAGCTAATAAGCTTCTAGAAAATCATTATTTCTTGTTTATTGTTCATGGAATTCAACTCTTCATGTTACTTGAAAACTCAAGTTTAACCAAACTCTACATGCACATTTCACAAAGTTTATTGAAAACGGTTTGCAAGCGCAACCGCATTTGAGGTTCTGATGTCAAGGTTTTTGTAACATTATGGATTGAGACACAGTCAAGTTACCTGTGTTAAAAAAGCTTATAGTGTATATCTTCCGCTTATATGGCAATGATTGTTATCATATTTGTTTAGTTATTGGTGGTAAAATTGGTGTTTGATGCAGATGTATAGCGACTATATGAAGAGTTTTAGAGAGAATATGACAGATTTCTTAGAATCTGAGCTACTGATAGACATTGAAGTAGGACTTGGCCCGGCTGGAGAACTCAGATATCCTTCTTATTCAGAATGTCTAGGCTGGGTATTTCCTGGTATTGGAGAATTTAATGTGAGTTTGTGAATTTTTTGCCGTAGAAATTCGTGCAGAGTTCCACATAACATTGTGTTGAAAACAAATCGACTCGGATCCTCTTTCACGGAGCAGCAAAAAAAAAATCAAGAGTAGAAAGTGCTATCACACGTGTGGTATCTGTCCTAGTTAAAGAAATTGCTGCACCGCTGTAACGCTGGAGAGTATCCGAATCCAAAACAAAAAGGGTTTCGACTTGACATTATATATTTACTACTCATAGCAATAAGTTAAAGTCAAAAACTATTCCGATTCTCAAACTTTATGTACTTACATCTTAAATATTGCAGTGCTATGACAAATATCTTCAAGCTGATTTCAAAGAGGCTGCAACAAGAGCAGGTCATCCTGAATGGGAGCTGCCTGATAATGCAGGGACATCTAATGACACACCTGAATCTACAGAATTTTTCAGATCCAAGGGAACTTATCAAACAGAGAAAGGGAAATTTTTTCTTACATGGTATTCTAACAAATTGCTGACACATGGTGACGAAATCTTGGATGAAGCCAACAAAGTATTCCTAAGTTGTAAAGTGAAGTTAGCAGCAAAAGTAAATTCTCAAATATTCAGATGTGTTATTTGAACAACAAATATTAAACACCTTTTGAGACAACAATTTAATTGGTTAACATAATTCAAATACGTGGTTAATTACGTTCAATAGATGGGTAATGGTTATACTAGGTACCAAAATTCATTGACCAATCACGTTACTTCATTGACTATGAATTTGAACATGATTAATCAGAACTTTCAGTTGTTCAAATATACATGTACTTGAACACCTAATGGTTATGGTTAACAACGTCCAAATTTGTAGTTAATGAGTTCAGACACCTGATATATCAATTAAACCACTAATGTAATTAATCACTAATTTGAATTGTGTTAACCACTTAAAAAGTTGTTGCAGGAGTCATCTAAATTTGGCTGTAGTTCTCCAAATGTATATGTACATATATGGTAAATTAGCAATTCAATATTTTCACATCAATAAGCTGAAAGATTCATAAACAACAGATTGCTGGAATCCACTGGTGGTATAAAACTGAAAGCCATGCTGCAGAGCTTACTTCAGGATATTACAATTTAAGTGATAGAGATGGATACCGTCCCGTAGCAAGGATGTTCGCTCGACATAATGCTATCTTGAATTTCACATGTCTTGAGATGAGAAATTCGGAGCAACCAGAAGAAGCCAAAAGTTGTGCCCAGGAACTTGTTCAGCAGGTAATTCATTCTAGCTTCAAATCTAATCTAATATGCTCTCTGCAAAATCAAAGAGAATCTGTGATTGATAAACTCCATGACATGTTGCTATTCATGAAACAAGTTACTCATTCATAATTTAGCTTGTTTTATGTTCATTTCTTTATAGGTCTTGAGTGATGGATGGAGAGAGAACCTTGAAGTTGCTGGTGAAAATGCACTTCCAAGGTATGACAGTGAAGGTTACAACCAAATTCTTTTAAATGCAAGGCCAAATGGTGTTAACAAAAAGGGCCCTCCAAAACTAAGGATGTATGGAGTGACTTACCTACGCCTGACAGATGAATTATTCCAGAAACAAAATTTTGATATATTCAAAATCTTTGTGAAAAAGATGCATGCTAATCAGGTATTGTAAATTAAAAGATGTTGATATTTTTATATTTTGTGGTGTTTGAAGTGAACTAATTAATCAAAGGTGAAATTCTGCAGGATCTTTGTCCAGACCCAGAGAAATACTGTCATTACACAGTCCCTATGGAAAGGTCAAAACCAAAGATTCCATTGGAGATTCTTCTTGAAGCAACAAAACCATTGAAGCCATATCCATGGTCTGAAGTAACGGATACGAGTGTTAGTGAAGCTACTGGATTTTTCGCTGATTTAATAGCAATAATCTTGAGTGTGTTTAGAAGAAACCGAAACTGAAAATGTGAATGGAAAGGAAATGATTGATCAATAATAAAATGGGAAAGGAAATACCTTCAGATATCTGCTTCCTTTATTTGTTATGAACTAGGTAAAGGTTTTGTGCAACAATGAAATGAAACGATTAATAGCATTATAGCAGCATCACATTCCAATGATGAATTTTGCGGAGTAACTGCTAAGTACAACTTTTATCTAATAAGTTGATCAATAAATGTAATAATTCACAGGCCAAGACTCATGCATTTCAAAAGCTCAAGACCAATATATAACAAGACCACCCTGCAAAAAAAAGTGAAGAAAGAAGTAGCAATTAATAAAAGAATAATATATAAAGAGTTCAGATTCTTATAACATTCCATTTTCAATTCAATGTTATGTGTTTTGCGAGGGTCATTATTTTAGCACACAAGGAATCTGCAATACAAAAATCACTTAGAAACTACTAATAATTTTACCTTCCAAATCATCCTCTTTAAGTACCTATCTTAGACCATATCTCATGTTGCAACAGAGAAGCCTGTTTTATACCCCACCAGCAGGTCTCAAACTAAGCAATGTTTGATCGCTTTGCTACAACAAAAATGTCCGAAGCCATACAATCATTTGAAATCGAATAATCTTACTAATAATAATAATAAGAACATGTAAGTTTTGAAATCGAACGCAAGAAGCATTTACGAATCATTATTGCACAAAACCAAATCTCTTGTAACAGCCAACAATCTAACAGAAAACTCTGCATACGATATACTGAAAATTTAAGTAAGTTGTAGAAACTTCTACCACTCAACTCTATACTTGAAACAACAATTTCTTGTAGCCTCTTCCTTTATGATCCTTTGTGCACAATGCACCGTACCTCCATATTTCAAAAGCTCATGCCTTAGCCACATAATCTCATGGATTTTATTTCACATCCAAAAAATTGTTGCTCAATAGTACCATCACTTTAGGCAACTAAAAAAATAAGCTAAAATGTCATCATAGATGGAACACACAAGATAAACTTGTTTGAATAAGCAGGTATATGAGACCTCTCAAAAGATTAATTATCTCCCTATTGTTATGTGGCTTAGGATACTATCAAAAGATACACGACGCTCCCGTCTCCACCACCCAAAATACCACCATCTGTGTCCTCACTCCCGCTTCGTGAACTTTTTCCTCCATGTCCCGTTCTTGTAAATCCCCACAGGGACTCCATTAGGATGAAAAAAAAATCATTTTTCTACAGTTTTCAATCACATTGGTGGTAAATAATAAGTAAAATTTAACCATTAAACATATGAAAAATTAAGACACTGTTATGATTCTTGTGACAACGAAATATCACATAAAAATTATACAGATTTTGTATGAAAAGAGAGATAAATATCACATATAACATACTTGAATATACACATATAAAAAATATTTTAGTAAACTTTCTGAAAATGGGGAGAATGATCCTTGTCTTTGTAGTTTATTATTCATAAGCTCGTCAATGTAAAAAACAACTTATGATACAATTTTGGTTAATGAGAACTTATGAATTATCATTCTTTCTAAAAAAAAAAAAACACTTAAACACAAAAGCCTATTTATTTGCATAAGCTGAAAAATAAATCAATCCAAACGGGTCTGGTATAGTATTACTATTTGTGGCCACTCCTCATTCATGGACCTCCAACACCACCAGTTCAGTTGAAAATAATGATGAAATAAAAAGAAATTCGTCCTTGAAACATGCATGTGTTGAAAATTATGAAAAATGACATTAAAATTGAAAGTGTGAAAGATGTAGTAGAATAAACGTACCCTGACTTCACAGTTGCCAAATGAGAAGAAAGAACAATGAAAAAGTGTGAAAAATAGAAAAATATGGAGATGCGGGGTATCGATCCCCGTACCTCTCGCATGCTAAGCGAGCGCTCTACCATCTGAGCTACATCCCCATTTTTTACTTTTAATCAACCTGTAAAGTACATATCATGTTATGAATGCAAGACTGATAATGCAGAATATGCTTCGGGTACCAATCTTTCTGCACTGTTTCTTCCTTTGCTCGTCAAATACAAACCTTGCAATTGCTCTTTAAAATACAAACCTTACTTAGTCTAAGTTTATTGGAAGACTTAAATTTAACAAATAGTAAATTTAGGGGTGTATTAGATTAAGATTTTAAGGGATTTTAAAGGTTAATTAACTCTTAGGAAATTTTAACTTGTGCCTTTAAAGCACAAGTTTATAAGTTAAATGTAAAAATTAAATTTTGAAACTTATGTATTTAATGTTTAGAAAGTTTAAAAATTCATTTTTTCAAGAAAAAGTTTATGTTTTAATTCCTTTTTTAATTTCTTAGGATACAAGTTAGCACAACCTTTAACTTTTATGTTAATTTTATGATTTTTTTTCATCAATTAACTTTTTCTTTTGAAAGGTGGTCAATTAACTTTTTATATACTAATTAATGTGACCGAATGTAATTTTTTTTTATTAGGAAAGTATATTTTATGGTAGGATTTTAGGAATGTAAATTGTATGTATTATCGTGAAAATTAAATAGGAACTATAATTACAAGTCTTTTTTGTTTTAAGAAGAAGAAGAGACTATGGGTGTGTTTGTTTTAACCTTAAAAAAAGAAAAAAAAATATGTTGGAAAAACATAGAGATTTTTTTCAGAGATTTTTAAAAAATAGTGTTTGTTTACTATAAAAAACAATCACTTTTAAAAATAATGATTTTTAGCTTGTTTATGTGCTACCAAATTATTTTTGAAAAAAATTAATATAAAGAGGTTAATATGATTGTTCATTGTCTCGCAAATGCGGTCATTAAAAAGAAATAATACATATATAAAGAAACGTGACACATAAAAAAAGTTAAAAGAAAAGAATTGACCTCATTAATTAAAATGAATTTCTCATCCCTCATATAAAAAAACGACTGAGCTCAAGGAGATGTTTTGTTAAAGAGCTAAACTCAATCTAAAACGTTTATTTTTAATTGACAAAACGACAATAATTATACGTAATTTACTATACACTTTTTTTTGAGAAAAAAAATACAGCAGTTCGAATTCAAATTCATCAACAAATTTAATGTTTTTGTTGGTTAAAGTAGGTAAGTGAACCTAAAACTAGTTCATTTAACCCGGATCAAAATTGACACCACTATCCATAGAAAAAAGATAATAACACGTGTCCATAAAATAATATCTTTTTGACCGAAAATAATAAGAAGAAAAAAATGTTTTTAACTTTTTTAATGAAGAAAAGACATGATACTACGTTGATCGCAGGTATTAACATCATTCTCTCCACGTCTGTCTTTCCCACAACAACATTCAACTTCTTCAACAACAATATTCATCTATTAATTTATTATTATATCCAAACAATAATACCTGCATTACTGAACCAAAACCTTATAACAAATTCAACCACATTCGTTTGATTGGTTTTTCGCCTTTAATTGCACTTTTTCATCACACAATAATTTTTAGGCAGTTCCAACATTTTCCACAACTTCAACAAATTATTGTTACAATAACTTTAAACCGAAAGGTGCATGCATTTGTTATTGATAGAGTTATTAAAAGGAAAAGTAAAGTCCAATGTGATGAAAAATAAATTAGGCAATTTTCTTGATGAATTTCAAAGGAAGAAGGGAAATGATCAAAACTTGTTATATCGTTGTTTATGTCATTCTTGTTTGTGTTTTAGAAAAAGGATGCTCACAGGGCAAGAGATGGAAAGTTGATGAGTTTTATAGAGATCATGTTGGAGAAAAGGTATCTCATAAGTTATTTATTTGTAATTTTGATTAGTATTCTCAATGTATATTGAAATAGATTTACATGAATTAAGCAAAATTGTTTTTATGAGTTTGATTATGTTATTTTGTCTAGTCTGCTATAATAACTATTGTGAAATGTAATTTGAATCTTGCACTCTAAACAATTTACTGAGTTTATTGACCATCTTAATCTAACTAAAATTTTTGCACAGCTAGCTACAAGCTTTAGTGTATGTTTTGAATCAAAGTGTGTACGGCGGAATCACGGTGAGCCACCGTGGTTTGGCCAAAAGGTACACCTTGTGTATGTTTGGTTTCAATTTTCGATGATGCAAAATTGATTCTAGAGGTGTATAATTGAATTTGACATGTTTTGATTCTTCAACTAAATTTGATTTTAGCTCCATAATTGATTCTAACTTGAAGCTTCGATTTGTAACTTTTGATTCCAAACGTGATTTTTACACTCAAATCTATTGTTCAACTTTTGTTACGTGAATGTATCCAAACGTAGATCACTTTATATTCAACCCACATTTAACTAAAATCAATACATTCAAAATCAATTTTTTATCACCGTAGAATCAAACACACACTTTGTAACTTCTACAAAATCACAAGACCATCGTGATTTGTTCAAACTCGGCGTGATTCCAAACATGTACTTAGTTAAAGAACAAGTTGAACTAGTCCAATGATGTCAGTTTTTTAGTTATTTGGTTGTATGATGAAATTCATCCATTCAAACGGTTGATACAGGCCGAGCAGGTGTGGAAACATTGTAGGAAAGAAATGATAGAGAGGAATAATGATATCAAAGAATTTGATTTGCATCTATTGGATGAGGCGGGCGAAAAGAGATTTAAATTTTTATCTCCCCATATGAAACAACACTTTCTGGATTGCATAAGAAACAGAAAACCTCTTATTTCCAAAGAGGAGGGACATTTGTTGAAGAAGCATTATGAGTCACTCTTCGGTTTATCAGATGGACATAGATATTTACTCTCGAAGTCACAACATAATCAGACACCGCCGAGCCCTGATTCTGTTCCATCATCTGAATCATCACCAAAACCGAAAACTCATGTTGCAGCACAAGCCACTTCTCCAACTCCTGAGCACTCACATGACGATTTTTGGTTGCTATTTGCATCACCACCACCACCACCACCTCCTCCTCATTCTACTTTTGGTCCAATGCATGATGACAAACAACGGAAAGCAATTATTGTTGCTGTAACTGCATCAGGAATTATAATCTTAATAGGCTTGTTGTTATGCTGTCGCGAGGTGAGGAAGAGCAAAAAAGTAGACAAAGATGACGGGCCTACACTCATATTAAGCGCAACTGGCTTCTCTGGTGGTATGTCTATGTTCGGTTTTCTATGCTTACCTATAATGAATGATAGCGAAAGGTTGACGTCTAAAAGTTTCTTCTGTATTTTCAGGTAGTTCACAAAAGTGTGTTGGTTTTGAGAATTCTGATACGAGAGAATATGGTCATGGTATTATCTATGGAATGACTCCTTCTACCAATAGGAATTTGTCCATTAAGCATGGAAATAACAATGTCTCACTGGCGGAGATAGCATCAGCAGATGGCAAAGGAAAAGAACCACTATCTCCGTTAAATCTTCATCCAGGAAGATCAGCTCCTGAGGCTCCACCACCGCCGCCGCCTCCACGACCTGCTCTTGCACCTCGGCCTCCACCTCCTCCAAAAATGGTTCAGCCTCCACCCGCTCCTCCCAAACCAATGGCAGGTAGAAGTCTAAAGTCACCTCTAGGACCACTTCGTACTAGTGAGGGTGATGATGAATGTGATGCTCCAAAAGCGAAATTAAAGCCGTTTTTCTGGGATAAGGTTGCAGCAAACCCTGGTCAAGCTATGGTCTGGCATGATATCAAAGCAGGATCATTCCAGTAAGAAACATATAAGTCGTTAAAATCAAATTTTCCATGAAAAATTGTAAAACTTATCAATATGATTGCTGAACTTTTTCACAACTTACCAGGTTCAGTGAAGAAAAGATAGAGTCTTTATTTGGCTGCACCAATCAGAACAGAAAGGAAAGAAGAAAAGATTCTCCATCTTTAGAACCTTCTGTCCAGTACATTCAGATTATTGACCCCAAGAAAGCACAGAATTTATCAATTCTGTTACGTGCTCTGAATGTGAGCACAGAAGAAGTTATTGATGCTCTTAAAGAAGGTGAGTTTATCTGTATTTTTTTCTCTCTAGGTGATTAGAATAAAGGGCAGTCTACTCTAATGTTTAACCTCAGTCGTAAAAGAAATGTGACTAACAATGACACTTTAACTCCAATCAAGTAAATTTTCTCTGCAGGTGTAAAGTTATTACTTCTTTCAAAATTTTGTACCAATTTCATGATTATTTTTCTCTTTTATATGACATGCTCATGATAAGATATTATATTCAAATTTCATGATAAGCTCTTATTTAAAGCTAGTAAGTAATCATTAGGGTTTAACTCAACAATATTTGTTGTTCATTTGACATTTGTATGTTTATGATACAAAGAAATATTCATTTGTTCTTTCTTTTATCTGTATTTACGACATGATAAACTCTTGCCCTGGTGATGATTTGGTGAATATATTGGAGTTTTTTCGTAGATTGCGCTTAGAATGATCAAGGCATTTTTAAGATTTTTTCAATTATGATTATGCTTCATTCATTTTCGCATTCAAAAATCAAAGGCGGTATATGTTTTCAGCATTTCTCTTAGATAGCATTGTCATAAAACTACATCATTGTGATATACTTGCAATATGTTGATTCAATCAGGCAATGAGATTCCTGTTGAGCTCATCCAAACAGTATTGAAGATGGCACCAACATCGGATGAGGAATTGAAGCTAAGGTTATTCACAGGCGAGGTTTCTCAACTTGGCCCTGCAGAGAGGTTTCTCAAGGCCTTGGTTGATATACCATTGGCTTTCAAACGTCTCGAGTCTCTACTGTTCATGTTTACACTTCGGGAAGAGGCTTCAAGCATTAAGGAGTGCTTTACAGCATTAGAGGTGAGAATTATCTTTTACCTGATCTCCCGCTTATACCATTACAAATTCGATTGATATTTATGCATTCAAGATACATGATTAGTGGTTGGTTACCTTAAATATAACAAATTAATAATATAACATGTTTGCTATTGTTGTATCTCATTTTAATTGCAGGTATCTTGTAACAAACTAAGAAAAAGCAGGCTCTTCCAAAAGCTATTAGAAGCAGTTCTAAAGACAGGAAACCGATTGAATGATGGCACCTATCGTGGTGGGGCTCACGCGTTTAGGCTTGACACACTTTTGAAACTTGCAGATGTAAAAGGAACAGACGGCAAGACCACATTGTTACACTTTGTGGTTCAAGAGATCATACGTTCAGAGGGCATAAGAGCTGTAAGAACAGCAAAAGCAAGCCAAAGCCATTCTAGTATGAAAACCGAGGATTTTATCGATGATTCAAATGGGGAATCAGAAGAACACTATCGCAGCCTTGGTCTTCAAGTAATTTCAGGTCTAAGCACTGAACTAGAAGATGTGAAAAGGGCAGCAGTAATAGATGGTAATGCTCTAACAGCTGCAGTATTGAAACTTGATCACACATTGGCAAAAGCTGAAGAATTGTTGAATACTGATCTCAAAAATCTAGAAGAAGACAGCGAGTTTCAACATTCCCTTGCAAGTTTTGTGGACAAAGCAAAAGAGGAAGTGAAATGGTTGATAGGGGAAGAGAAGAGGATAATGACCGAGGTTAAGAGCACTGCAGATTATTTTCATGGGAATGCAGGAAAAGATGAAGGGCTGCGTTTGTTTGTGATTGTACGCGATTTCTTGTTAATGTTGGACAAGGTGTGCAAAGAGATAGAAGTATCAACCAAGAGAGTAGCAGCGAAGGATTATTCTTCTACTTGCAAGAAAGAGGCTCCTTCATCGGCATCCTCTCCAGATAGTCCTCAACAATCGCCTTCTAATATGCATAGGAGACTATTTCCAGCCATAGCAGAGAGAAGAATACACGATTTCAGTTCCTCCTCCTCTTCCGACGATGATGATGAGAGGTTACCAACGTAGCATGATATTACGCTATGCAAGTGAGTTTAATTTGTCAACGTGTTCTCTAGTTCATCATGTGGCAGATTTTGCTGCCTTTAAAGTCAAGGAAAATTGGAGGGCGGGGTCCCAAACTTTGCCGAAATGAATGTTTTATAATGCCGCGGAAGGGACGTGTACTCGGTCTATGTGACTCTTGTTGATCAATGGAAACTACCGGATGTTATCAAAGTATGAACAACAAGAGGGGTTCTCTTACCAACCCAAAAAATTGGATGCTAGGAGGGGGAAAAATTGTTTTTGTTGTTTCTTTTCTCGTCAATTAATTCGATGAATGTCGATTTCGATTCAAGTTAATCGGCGAAATCTCGAAGTCACTGGAATGCATGACAGTAGTTGAGGTAGTTTTTTTTTCTTTTCAAGATTCTTCTCTATTTAATCATTAGTTTTTTTAGAGGGAACAATCTTGATACTGCAAAGAAGTTTTGGAAAGGTATATGTTAGATGTTATAAGTTTTTTTTTTCTTTTGAGGGGAATTAGATGTTATGAGTTGTTACATGTTACTCATTGAAATGATATATTTTAAATCTTTGGTAATCATTGTTAGTGAAATATCCAACCTTGAAAATTACTAACACATAATGGTATTAAAATGTGCAGAAGAAATAAGCCTTTGTTGTAAATTAAAATAGTCCATCATGGTATTAAAATAAAATAAAAAATAATGCTTTAAAAAAAAGTAGAAAGATCAATTATCTATGGTAATCTAAAATCTTTCATTGGCCAATGGCTTTGGAACAAAGAAGAAAATAAAGAAACTAAATTAGAATTGTGGTAGACATACACTACACATGTCAGTGGATTAGTGGATATGATAATTTGGTGAAGCAACAAATTTGGTAAAGCCAAATTCCTAAAGCACAAAAGCAAGAGCAGAAGTGGCCTCCACTCTATGTGTTTCCTTAGTCACTAATTAATAGGCAGTGGCAGAAATGTAATAAGAAACACAGAATAGGCCATGGACAAAACACAAAATCCCACCAATGGATAGAAAGTGATGGTCTGTGAAACCACAAGTACCACTTGATCTGTTGTTTGTTTTAGTCCCTATCACCAGCATGCTCAATCCAACAGCCAAAACAATCCTGATCAACAACAAAAATTAAAACAATGGTTATCTATCTATATATACATTTAGTCAACTCCTTGCGGTATTAGTGTTACATTTTTTACTCTAAATTCAATGTTTTAAAAACTGAACATCGAATCAGTGAAACTTTTTATCGTGGTTCAACCACTTTAAACCGTTTGAATTCAAATCATGATAAAATTATAGTTGAATTGTTTAAATAACCAAACCCTAGATGGTGCGGTTTTATAGTATAATCAGTTGAACCATCCAGTTTGATTCGATTTTCAAAACATTGTTGAAAACAAGTAGAGGAAATAGGGATATATTACCATGTTAAAATGAGGATAGCCATTGAGAGTTGCCTATTGGGTGAAGACTTCTGAATATCTTGTTGCAAGCAAAAACAACCGCAGCCACCTAGCAAATTGGCTATAACATGGGCTAGAGACAAAAGTATTGATGCAGCTAATCCAAACATGAAGGCCTTATGACTTGGATCTCTACACTCAAATATCCACAATCTCAAGTGTTTAACCTGATTTTGTAAAATAAAATAATATTATTACATCTTTATATATAGATATTTAGCAACAAAAATTGTCTATCTTAAGGATAAAATTAATGCACATTATCATAGATATTGTTGATGTTGTTCTTTGATCAAAGTACAATCATTAGGTTCATTTCTTAAAAAAAGAAATCATATGACATACTGTGATCGGAGAACGACACCAACAATATTTATTGTAATGCATGTTTTATCAGTTTTCTTTAATGTTTTATAGAATTAGAAACATGGTTAGTTTGTATGAAACATACCTTGTTTTGAGCAATTTCAGCTTCGATGCCAAGAATCCCAGCTGTGACATCCATGATAACAATCAAGAGACATAAAAATATACCTACTTCTCTAGCCATTTCTCAGAGAATTAATTTCTTTCTTCCTTCTTTTCTTTCAAGTATGCTTTCTTTGCCAAGTGCTAGCTAAGAAAGAGAAGAAAAGATGTAGCAATGAAATCAAATATCTATCAAAACAATGGTGGGAAAAGCTTGTTTTATACAAACTGTGCAAAATAAACTTTATTATACTTTATTAAGTTTGGATTCTTTTGACATGGGTCCAAGAAAAGCATGGTATAAACCAACTCATACAATAGCGTGATTATAGGTATCTATGAAGTGGGATGTATAATGTAAATAATGTAAATATCATTTTTCCTACTTCAATAATATATGGAGTGTTTTCTATAAAAAAAATATATATATGGAGTGAAAAATAATTTATTTCCTGTAATCACATGCAAAACCAATATCTTGCAATTTTTACACCATCAAGCTTTAGTTTAGGAAACAATTTTGTACAAGAAACTTTTTTATTTGTCAATTTTTTTTACAATAAACTAGTACCCTCCTTTTATTCAAAGAAAAATATTGGCATAGTTTGAAAGGAAAAGATCGATATGAGAAGAGTGACAGAAAAAAATTCTCTTCTCTTTCTTTATGTTTTCCCATTAATCAAGTAACCAAAGAAAAGAAATGGTATCACATGAGCACGAGCCAAGGCATCAACATAAAAAGCCCAAAGAATATTTAGTGAGGTGTTGTTCTTAATGTCGTGAGTGACACTAAACTCTCTTCACAAATACCTTATTTAAATTTAAAAATTAATGGATTTAATTGATATGTATGCATCAATTCATCATGTATGTTGGATCATTAAAAATATTTGGTTTTAATCATTTCTAATTTAAAAGTAATATAAATTGTTGTTTTTAATCGATTGACGGTATATCTAAATCATTCTTAAAATTAAATAGGTTTCTATTGGAGATTAGCTTATTTTTTTCGAACATAATTGAGATTAATACACACTAATAAAGTAAAAAAAAATTACATATTCATAATATCAAATCACACCAAGTAAGGTGACTCAATCTAGGAAGGTGGTGGTTGTGGTGGGGGGATTTTTACCGCGCATTTTCAAAATGTGGCGACTTCTTAGTAAGTTTGCTTAGAGCTTATTGTAGTTAGAAGATAAATTATGGGTTTTCTTGATGTTTGATATATATTTAAAAGAATGAGTTGTTTTTGGATAAAGCAACTAATGGGTCACCAACTTGGCAAGTAATTTTGAAAGTCTTGCAAGTGTTAAAGGATGGTTTCACCTTTAAAATAGGAGATGGGGACACAAATATCTGGTTCCGACCTTGAGTTTTGAAGCAACTTTTATGTGAATTGGTCCAGGATATTGCTCAGCTAATATTTGTCTGAATATTAGAGACATGAGAGATAGTGAGGTTTGAAATGTTGCAACATTACCTACTTTGTTGCCTCCTAATATAATTACATTCATCCAAATGATAGTTCCATATTTTGTTGATTCCTCGGAAGATAGTTGGGTTTTGAGTGCTAGTTTGAATGGCAATATACAATGAAAAGTGGTTATATTTGGCTTTTATCTAAGCATTATAATGAAATTTCTCAAGAATCCTTGGTGTGGATTTGGAAGTTGCATCTCTCAGCTAAGCTAGTGTGCAATTTTTATTATGACAAATATTCCACAAGTCTCTCCCCACTAGAAGTATCTTGTGTCATCGTGGAATTCTTTTGACGCCCAGTTGTCCTTTCTGTAATGAAGATGAAACCATTTCTGATTGTCTAATGTTATGTCCATGCTCAGTTGAAATTTGAACTGACTGTAGTCTGTGGGTTTAGTGATGTTCAAACAATGTGTCACAAGGTTGGTCTAAACGATACTTTAAGATCATAGCGACCTTAGTGGTTGAAGTGAGTATCTTAGCTCCATTGATAATTTGGAATATTTGGATCTCTCGAAGAAAAAAAATTATTTTTGAGGGAATAACTCTTGTGAATTACCAGATCACAACATCTATCTTTACTCGGCTACAAGTTTTCAAGCAGACGTTTGGAAGTCCAACCTCTCACTCCCCTCGAACAACACGTGAGCTGTGTTGGAATTAAGGGGATGTGGATGTCATGGTTCTCATTCTCAATGTGGACGAAAGTGCTCTTACTAATCCAGGAAATTAAAGGAAGGGTTTGGTTGCTTGATGTGTAATCATGATGGAACATTTCAATTTGATTTCTATGAGAGTGTAGGTTTGTCCAATATTTTCCCTGCGAAAATACAAGCACTGTTAGTGGGCATCTGACTATGTTGGCAGGCTGGATTTAGGAAAATAATGTGTTTTTCATATTCCTTGCAAGTGGTTTAACTTGTAACATAGGGAACAACCCAGTTTTATCATTATGCTAATGAGCTAGAAATTATGAGAGATTTCATGCAAAAAGACCGGACAATACTTCTTCATCACACATTTCACGCATTTCACGAAGGAAATGTTTGTGCAAATATGCTCTAATAGTGCTTCAAGAGGCTCCTTCTAGTATGTCATCGACTTTGCTAACTGATGATAAACTTGTTGGGAGTGCCAAATGTTAAATGAACTTGTATCTCATCTCAAAGGTTAGCTCAAATGATGAGGGGCATTCAAACACATTTATAAATATAGTCCAAAAACATAAGCAATGTAGGACTCTAATACAACTTCAATACTAAAGACCATAATTTCATCGGGTTTCAAAATAATATAAATAATAAAAAAAAATTATGTGAGAATGATAAGAATAATTAGTAACCCTTAAATCTAAATAAATGGTTGTAACCAAAAAAAAAATCTAAATGAATGGCCATCAAAACACCTCTTCTTCTTTTTTTTTTTTTTTAAGAATTAAAGATTGAAATTTCAACTATCAAAACACCTCTTTTAATGAGTCCTGGGAGTATATAATCGGTTACAAGGATACATTAGGAAGTTCATTAAAAAAAAAAAAGGATACATTAGGAAGTCGTTAACAAAATCTAATCCCATTAAAACTCATATCCCCGTTATTTTCTTTTGTATTTGTATATTTTATATCACCTTTATGCAAACAAAACCAACTTGCATCCTTAATTTAAAACCATATAAATAGTGGAACGAATTTGGTATCGTACGAGTCCACGTATTGTAACTTTGAATGCTTAATTTTTTTTTATATGTCAAAGACTATAACATCAACAGGGTAATAGACCATACCAATTTCTTGTGACTTGGCTTCTGCTTGAGGATTTCCAAGGGGTTATTAACCAAGTTTGGGATTGGGACAATCTTAAGGATTGGGATAATAAGCCTCATCACACGATGCATCAGCTTAAAGTTTCGAATAAGTCCTCCTTCGGGAATGTATGCAATATGATTGTGATTATTTATGGGAATAATATCCTTTTTGGATAAGTTAGAGACCTTCTATTAAAATGCAACTTGAGTAAATATTATTGACTTAATTGCAGTTTTAATTCCCTAACTTTCACAAAGTTGCGATTTTGGTCCTCTAAAAAGAAAACTACAAAACAGCCCCCTAAATTTTACATTTGTGACAGTTTTAGCCCCCATGCTAAAACTCGCCTTGGTCAAGATAATATTATTGTTGCTCATGAGTTATATTCATTCTATGAGTCGCGTGAAAGAAAAAATAGAAAAAGGGATTATTGTCTATCAAAATTGTTCTTCATAGGGTTATTTGGGTAATGGGCAGGACACCATGTTTTGGACAAACTGTTGGGTACTGGACAGTAACTTTACTCTTAAAAATCAAATAAGATTTCTTATGAAATTTAAATAAGGATATTACAAATTTAATTTGATTCAAAAATTCAATTATTTAATTAAGAAAAGTAGAGAAATGAAAATGAGTATCACTTATTTTCCAAGGAAAAGATAGTAAAATTTCATTCTTTTATTATTTATTTTTTAGTTTATAACAAGTCAAATTTCACTTATTCACGTTAATATCATGGAACTAATTAGACGTATAAACCTAGAAAAGAAAAATTCATCAAATAAAAACAAAAACTTAAAAAATAGATAGTCCTCCCAAGATATTTATATGTTACTCATTATAAGTTAAAACAAAAGGAATTTGATATAACCTGAGAGTTAGACTTACATTACTTTACTAACAGTCACTAATTAAAGTTAAACATCCAGAATACAAGGAAGATGAAAAGAGTACTATTACTATAGCAGCTAGAAACTTAATTAGTAACCGTTAAACAACATTAAACATTAAAAACGCTTAAGTCCTAATTAAGCTTAACCATAACTTTAAGCTAAAACATAACACCAAACTTAATCTTCTTTCTAAAAGAAGCAAAACCAAGAAAATCACTAGAGAATAGATATAGATATCGCTTGACAGAAACAGGTCGAGAGAGCACTAAGCAGAAAAGCAAAAAACATAAAAACGGTGTCGTTTTGTATGTTATACTCCTCAATGAAAGAAAGTTTTTGAAGAAGCATGTTCAGAGAAATTCTGTTGTTGTTGTCTTTTCTCTGATAATTTTCTGAGCAAAGAGAATTGTTCCATTGAAAAAACACAGTAACCTCTTTCACAAAGCTTTGTTTGTGCAACCGGTGAGTTCACCAGAATCTGCAATGCTTGGTTTCTGTTCAGCTTCTCCAAGTCATCAAAAACACCACCAGAGACGGTTCCAACGCCGCCGTTGCCAACGCCGTAAGAAGGCATTGATTGAAGAACAGATATCTGTGCCTGCAAAAACTTAACATATTTATAAGCTTCTTCGTAAAGAGTAGCTTGATCCATTTTCTTGTCCCATGGCATTAGTTTTTGAAGACAACGTGTTTTCTCGCTTAGTTTTTGTCTTCTTTGTCTTGCTAAGTTGCTTTGTGGAATCAAAGAAGGGTTTTTTCCAGGTGGTGGTGGTGATGGTGTTGGGGTGGTTTCTGAGTGGAGACGTTTTCTGTTGGAGGGTTCCGGTGAACGGAGTTGAGGAAGACGGTGGAGAGGTTCAAATGGTGGTAGGTATTTAGGGAAGAAGTTGAAAGGTTGTTGTTGTTGTGGTTGAAATGGGAGATATTCTTGTAATGAAGGTAGGTTAAAAGGGTGTTCTGATTTTGGAACAAGGAAGTGTTTTTTGAAAAGATCTTGTGTTTGGTCTATGGATTCAGGGAAGTTAGGTAGAGGAGGTGAATCGTCGGTTAAAGTGTGATGGAAGTTGTCGGAGAAGTAAGAAGGGTTGAGAGTAAGAAGAGATTGGAGGGTGAAGTTGGAGAAGATTGGGTCTATGGTGGTTGAGGAGGTGTCGCCGGAGAAGATTGAGTGTGAATTTGGGTCCATTGTGGAGAAAAAGGTTGCATGAAAATGTTATGTATGATGAGATTATATAGTACTAGTGATAGTGTGCTCGTGTATTCATCATTTCAACATGTGTGTGCAGTGTGCATCCATAAAAAACAAAATGTTAACCGTGACTATTTTAATAATGTTATTATTTGAGAAGGAGTGAATGAGTAGCTAGCTACCAAAAAAAAAGAGGAGTGAAGAATGTTTTCCTTAACCTATAATAATCAAAAATTATTATAAACACACTAATTAAGCTTACTACTAATTTTTTAGTAAAAAAAACAACATTACTACTTTGTGGTTAGAAAAAAAAAAAAGGAATACTACTACTTAGTGTTATAAACATGGGTAATGATACATAGACCACCTTAGATAGCATATATCATTTGTACATTCATATACAATCGTGTCCACATGGTCCCAATATACACAAAAAATTCATCTTTTATGTCTCTCACATACTCTCATATGGGGTGATCCAATGTGTGTATGAAAAAAAGGGTGTTTATGAAACATTATCCTATAAACATATGTTACACACATAGGAGTATAGTAGTTTTTTTTGAGGGTGCATAGGAGTAGTTAACATTAAGAAAAGTTATTCATTTGATGTGAAGATATTTTTTTAAAAAAAACTTCAATTGATTTTTTTTTAAGGAAAAAATCTTCAATTGATGTTTAGTCAAATAATATAATAACATAAAAAATAGTTGGTTAACTACAGTGATATTTTTGTAACAAATAATTAATCCTCTTATGATTTCAAAATGACTTTTTCCAAATGATATTTCAATTTAAAGAAAAATAGTTGTTAACTTTATTGGATTTATTTTTTAAATTGAAAGATGCTTGTATATATATCCTGTTATTGAAAACTATTTGAGAAATGCAATCAAGTAATAGTACAAACGCATACAAGAGAATCAATTTAGTGACATTCTAGCAAGAGGGAATGCCCACCAAATTTGTAACAAAACTCACAAAAACAACTAAAAGAGATATTATAAGTGTTGATATTGTTAGAATTAGTTGGTTAATTAGAATTAGTTAGATACTCAATTAGTTAGTAAAATTAGAAGTTGATTACACAATTGGTTAGACCATTGAGTCCAATAAATTGGACTAACTCATTTCATCATCTTTTTCAATCAAATTCTCAAGAGTATTCATATGCCTCTGTCTTTTTAGGTAGCACTTGGGTGCCATAGTTTTTTGGTGTCATTGATGCCATAACTAAGTTTGTGTCTATCTCTCTCTTAACAACTCATTCTCTCTCATCTAAATAATTTATTTTAATCATTCTCTCTCATATAAAATGAACCTATGTCACCAATGTCATTAAAAAAAGTATGGCACCTAAATATTTCCCCGTCTTTCCGGTGTGTATGATCTTTGAAATGATAACGGTGCAGGAGAGACACGTGGTAAGGAGGGATTAGAGAGAGATATTGTACACACGTACAGCTAGCTGTGAGTGCGAGGGAGTGAGCAGTAAACAACGGTTTGTTATGTCTCTTCTGCTGTAGCCGTTTTGTGCAGGTCCATGTTTGTGTTTTTGTCCTTTCTCTCTTTTTGGCCTCATCCTCATCATCATACGCAGGTTAATCTTCTTTATTCTTTTTTTCATATCATAGATCATCGTAAAACATGTCATCACCATGGTTTATTTGTGCACTATGATTCTGCTGATGAAGATATACACATTTCATCAGCGTTATTTTTTGGTGAACTCATCACCATGTTATTGTTATATAAAGTTAAGCCAGGCTATACTTTTACATTCATATATGATTTATATGAATCATAATAATATAATATGATCATTGGGGGTGGTGATTCTTTTTTCTAGGACACATGAATTGAATCACTTATTTATTTGACTCCTATACTCTTATTTATCAAGATAGACTTCTTATTTATTTGTTGAACAAAATAGATCTATCTTATTATTTATTCAATTTGATGATAAAATAGACACACACAAAAATTAGATATAGTCGGTGATGGATCAAGGGAACCTTAAGTAGTGGAGACAATATCCTTAATTGATCTTCGTCGTTCTTTATACTATAGAAATATTGAATATTGTTTTCATTGTTAATATTATAAATATATCTCTATATATATAAGTAAATAAACGACTATTCAACTATTTCTCCCATCTTACTTCACATCAATGTTTTTTGTGATATTTATAGTAGAGAAAATTCTTTTAATTGTTGGCATGAGTGTTCACATCCAAACCGATTCAAAATAAAATCGTTTAAAAAAATTAAAGACCCTACAAAATCAAAATGTATTAGATATGTCTAAGTGTACTTTTGTTCAATCACTCAAACACTCGAATTAGATTGAATTTTGAATTTCTTTTTCAAAATTAAACCAAATCGCGAACAACACACATACAAATAATGACAGTATATATTGCCTCAAACCAAAAAATAATAATTTTAGTATATATATTTTTTTTGAAGGAAGTATTATATACATAGTATCCATCATTTGCATATATGAAATTATGAATTGAACAAAGATATGAATTGCAATGAGTGAGCGCGTGTATTGGCGTTGCGCTTCACACGTACGGGTAGCTAGAGTAATGAATCTGATGATGCATGAAGCCAATACCAAATATACAATACTCTCTCTCTCTCTCTTCCATGCATGCATGATGATCCATATACCATACATGATACAACATTTGTGAGTAGTACTATAGCTAGTTAATACCGTTTGTATTTATCTGTAGTACTATATACCACCACCTGCAATTATAAATTACTACTGTCTGCCTCATATGTTTTTTGTTCTATTAAAGCAATTCTTCAGTAGTAGTGCTAGTGCACTGCACATATTAACATTAATTATCGCCACCATTTCCAGACAAACTCCGACACATTTTGTGTCAGATGTTCAAATTAAACATTACATGCATATATTAACTAACTAGTCTAGTGTATCAATTTTCATCCAATTTAAATTACTTATAATACACTCAAGAGAAATTAAACTCTCAAAATCTAGGACATATGTATAATTAAGAAGTAGTATATGATTTGGTTTGGTAAATTAATTCGAAGAAATTAATATTGAGCCAATCAATTATAATAACCAAGATCAACCTCGAAACAATTTGTACAACAATTAGGGAAAGGATCTCTTTTGATTGATATGCTACCACCACCAGATGCAGCCAACAACTGATTGCATTTAATAGCTTTGTCTCCTCTGAACTCTGATTTTTCGCTTTATGTAACATACAACTTACAAAATAAGCTCTGATATTCTCCAACTTACTGCAGCTAGCTAGATACAACTCTGTACGACTTCTTGTATGTTTTTGTTTGTGACACCCCCAAGGCTCTAATTTCGTGTTGGTTAGGACTCATATTTGTGTTGCTATACAAACTAATATATATTACGTCCATATTCATGTAGCAAAATGATAAATATGAATGTGGAATTTTATTTGATATGACAATGTTTTATATAAAAACTACATATTTAAAGGCAAAAAAAACTAACCACATTTGCTTTATTTAACTGCTCCTCATACAGCTAAATTAGGCAGCTCATATTCTGTAGAATTTTTTTCCCCTAGGTTTACTAGTTTATGAACCCCAGATACTTATGAAGGTGTAACAACCATACTTTTATGGAATTTTCTTGCAAATAGAATATTTTGACCACAGTAGTTGAGGCTCAACTTGAAACCCACTAATAGCCTGTTTGGTTCAGAGTTTTTCTACCCACGTTTTCGGTAAAAGCACGGCAGCAACCCGAGTTAACCCAAAAGCTCCAGTTGCTGGCTTTTAAAAATCACGGCAATTTTGCTTTGGGAATCCCCCAAACTTTCTTTTTTGCTTGCAAACTCCAACCCAAACAAGCACTAAGTAAATCAGAAACTCAGTTATATTTCCTTTACCGTGAAAACTATTGAAAGTTGCTATACTAAAAGAAAGTTAAGCACCTAATACTACTAACGATGCTTTGATGGCCTCCAGAAATCCAAAAGCATTGATGTAGGAAATCATTTGCTTAATTTAAAGAGGTAATATCGTCTCTACTTCCACAACGTTGGTTATCAACTACTTCTTTGATCATTTTATCCTCTTATTGTTGTCCAAAAACTTCAGTTCTTTTAGAAAACAAAAAAAAAAAATACAACTAATATTTTTTCCATTTGTACTCTTACAGAAACAAAAAGCACGCATTAAGTAAATTTTACTTAGTAAATAAATTATGAATAAAACGGTCTCAATTTATGTTAATTATCTCTTTAATGTGTGCACAAACCATGAAGGACCAAATATTATGAACAGATGGAGTACTGGTAATGCGCTTGGATTAATAGCTCAAAATTCCAGCCAGCCTCCAAGTCCAACAGACAATCACAGCTCAGCACAAAGATGCCGGCATCAGATTGCAAACAGCCCGCAATAACGCGCTTCATCCCAAGTCAGAATAATTGTAATCATTGTGAGGCCATTCATCAGGAAAACTATATTGCAGGTTTTATCATATAAAATACTGCCCTAGTTAGCAGACTAGATGATAACACAGCAAGGCCTTGAATTAACCTTTCTATTTTCCTTCCTACCTTTCATTTCATATTACACAGGAGTAAACAATGCCCTACAATCAAATGAATCAGAATTCAATGGCCAAGAAAGAAAACTGTACACAATAATGACCAAAAAGACGCACAAGGAAAAACGCCTTGGATTAATAATTACAGAACCCCACTCTAAAAGAGGCAGGCAGCTCTGAATGATGAACCGCTCTATATCTGATAATATAGATGTTTCACAGGGAAGTCTCCAACCACCTCTCCATAAAATACAAGAATTTAACGATCCCACATAACATCCGGTCTGTGCTTCAACCAATGAACCATCTCCCTGTCCAGTGTAGAGTTATTTATTACAGCATCTAACATTGGGCTACCAAAGAATTTTGGAGAACTTCTAAACAACCATATCTGGTCTTTGGGCCAAGATCTCTGTGGCTGCTTCTCCTGGATATACAAAACAGATTATCATCACCAACAACAAAGACATAAATCACAGAAAACATATCAGGAATAAATAGAGAAGTTACTGGAAAATAAAAGAATAGACAGATGGTTATTGATTGGAAAATGGGAGGGAAAGGCCAGGCTCTAAAATTATTGGAACGGAGAGTCCCAACACTCTCGAATTTCTTGGCAACCCATAGTAATTACTATTAATTTCTGTTTTTGGTACCAGTTTCTATCATATTATTGATGGAATCATATCACTTTATGGAAAATTTGATCCTATGGATGGAACAATATGTCCCATTTGTTGTTATTTTCCCCAAAACACAGCCTACTTAGGAAATAAGTAAAGAACTTCATTAATAATAATAATAATAATAATAATAAAATAAAATAAAAAAAGAACTAACCATTCTTGCCAGCATAGATCTAACAGTCCTTGGACCATAAACACGATTCTGTGATGGATTCTGAGCCTTGGCATAAAAGGAACTGATGTCTGGTAAAGACAAACACCCCCTGCTTGCTCTAACCAAGCTGCGATCTGGATCTGTATTACTCTGATTATGCCAAAAAATCAGCTGCCCCAAACAATAATTTTCACCATATACCTTTCGGTACTCCTGAATCTCTGCTCCCAACTTACTAGTATACTTTGGCCCCAAGTCAAGTGGACTAATATGGACAGGCGGTGACGTAACGGTTTGATATTCCTGAAAGGAAACAAGAGATATTAAAATATGAAGTTTAAAATGCAAAGAAAAATCCACTGCACTTTGCCGCTTGGAATTCATGTTTGGAAAAGCATACCTGTATTCTAAAGAAGTGCTTGGTATAAGCATAAATATGTAGCAAGTCGGCAGCAGCATCATGTCGACATTTATATGTACAAGAAAGACTTCGGATCTCATCTCTCAACCTATAAAGAAAGGGGGAGAAACCAAACTTTAAAGATTGCATGTTCCACCAGGTTAAAATTACACACAGACCAGCTAGAAGGAAGAATTAATTACCATAAAAGAGATTTCCGAAGCTCTTTTAGAATATCTGCCGAACTTGAAGGATCACGAGCATGAATTTTTGATTTGAGATCATTCAAGATGTCTTCTTCCACATGAGCAGCTATGCCCTGAAGAAGCTCCTCAACAAATGAGCCCTCTCCTTTCCAGAGAGACGAAACAACTTCTTCAGGACTGAGCTTCTCAAGAGGAGGTGGTGCTTTCCGCGGATCACCAAAAATACATCTCATAACATACCTTACCTGTAATATCCCATCAAAGATTAAAATCCTCTCCAAACTACAAAATGAAATGGAAAATTGCTGATGTGCAGTGGCATAAAATTGTATTAAATGAGTTCAATTTCTCGGCTTCAACATACACAGAAGTGAATATTGGTTAAGTGCATGCTTGACATACAGCATGAGATGTAAATTTCTTTACCATCTAGAAACTGTCATTACATTTAACCTTCCTACCTTAACAGTATTAGCCAAGTGCTTGTTTTAACAAACCCATAATAGAAACACTAGCCTTTAGCATTCCTCCTTTGTGAAAATATTTTAAGTGCCAAACTTTTTTCCTTTCAAAGATATAAAAAAGAATAATGAATAAGCAATTAGACCATAGAGAGACACACTTACCTTATCGAGAGTGACAGCAAGATTCTGAAGCCTTTGGTTGTATACTCCCTCCGCCTATGTCAAACAAAGATATTAAAGGAAAATAAATTTTTCAATGGAATATGGGACTCAAAACACCCCCTCCCTCGTGCCCAAGACTGGACATCAGGATTATGACCCAAGTGGCCCGATAACAAATGATCCAACCATTTTGGATTTGGTCAAACTTAACCCTACAAAATCAGCTTGTAAGGTGAAAGATATCTCCTACTTACAATATTTTTTTAGGCCATATTACATCCAGTGTAAAACTCTAAACACAAAATTGCAAATGTCATTTTTATGATAATGAAGCACACAAAGGGAGCAGAGAGCACACCTGAACCTCGGCATCACTCCTTTCAACTTCAAGATGAACATCTGAAAAATATTTTCTCTTTTCATCCAGATTATGCTTTAGAATTTCTTCAGGAAGTTTAGTTCTTTCAAAATTGATGAATCTCACCTTCACAACAGGAGAAATGTCAGCCAAATTTCATACACAACAATCACAAAAACTAAAAAAAGATAGGTAAAAACACAGAAGAAGGCACATACAAGGCGAGCTGCATAGGCAACAAGCCAATCTGGCAGGCCCCCAAGCAAACAACTTCCTAAACCAGCTCTTCCAAGGTCATTATAGTCCTCTTCAGACACGATGTTTGATTCACAAGCCTCTAGCATCAAATAATGCCGATCAAGAATTCCATGCGAGTCCTTCAGAACCTGAGAGGAGTGACAAACATATTTTACTCAACAGATGAGGCAACAAAACAATTTAGATGGAAATATTAACTGTATTTTTCCGCTTCAAAATATCACATTTCTACTTTTATTTTCTTAGCACTTATAAGTTGAAAATTCTGTTCAAGTCCAAACCTTTTGAAAAGCCCCTTCACCAGTCAGATTCAGATAGCTCCCTCGGCATACTTGGCTTCCACACAGACAAACTGATGCTTCGTACTCTTCTTTGCTCTACAGTGAGATGAATACAGAATAGGTACTCATTAGACAAAGATATACTTCAGATACTTCCATAGCGTTGAATAGACAGAAATCAGCAGGCAACAGGACAAACCTCGGTAACAGAATTGTAATCAAAAGTGATCTCTTCACCATGTTGAATTTTACGAACACTATAAATACCAATTTGATACTGACCATCAACAGCAGTAACTCTGAAAAACAAGTCAAAAAAGAAAATAGATTATAACCCGAAACAATATTATAATGGAAAATGTAGCAAACGGATTATGCCCCATATTTATAATCCTCAACAGCTAATCAATAAATATACCAGAGCCATTACTAAGAACAACACTGGGATAAAATATATAAAAAGTAGCACTTGATTAAATCTCAAACTCGTGTCTAATCCTATAAAGATTCAGATACAATATTTGCATCAGATAGATTAGATTCGTTGGCATCTTTGCTGCCACAGCAAAGACAAAGGAAAAAAGAATGGAAGCTCTACCAACAAACTAGTTAAAGTTTTTCGACAAAGGGCATTTAAAGGCCATTTGCATGTTGTGGAACAAAAGTAATAACAAACGAAACAAGACAGAATGCGTTTTTTTATTAAAAAAAATATATAATAAATGAATATGAAGCAACAACTCTGCACATTGATTTTTTATTTTCAATCCAGTAGTTTGGTCATGTACAAAAATCAGGCATTTATGTTCTGAATTGCAAATAATAGTAGACTTAACCAATAATATAATTAAAAAGGAACTATCGCATATACTCAAACCAAACAAAACTTTAGTATGTTAAGACAATTATTTGACCATAGAAACCATCATAATATTTAAAAGCCTTATTATGCCAGTCACAGGTTTTCAAAAGAAAACCATGTTAAGACACATCCAAAATGAAGTAAAACTAAGGAGATAATAATATAAAATGTACAACAAAATTAACCATGATGGTAACTAAAATAAAATAAAATCATGACTGTAATAGGGGAATGTGTGTGCATAATCTTTTGTGGATATTAGTGGCTCCTCAAAAATGCCAGATTTTTCCACAGGAAAATGAACTAGTCAAGGCTGAAAAGGTCAGAAAATAGATTTACAACAATCAGATAGCATGAATGATCAAATAACTTACTTGGCTTCACAATTAGGTCGGCAAGAATGACATATTCGACTGGCGTAATTAGCCTTGTGCATGGCATCAACGACAACCAAGTCATACCCATCAGCATCTCCCTATAATGAAAATTACTAAATTAGTAAGAGCAGAACTAAAAGATGGGTGAACTATATGGAATTAAACATCATAAGCTTGTCATTTTAAAGTGACAGGCACCTTTGGTCTCTCAAGGTAGATGTTATAGAATTCTGGTGCTGGATCTGTACTATCTTTCTGCAGAGATCTAATCCCATCTTGTTTCTCAAACCACTTCCACACAGGATAAACCTGTAAAAATATATTTAATATAAGTACAGTGCCTCCAAATCACAGCATATGTCAAAAAAAAGATTTCTTAACAGGACCGCCTCATTTATAGACACTAAACCATAACAGCACATCTATTCAGGAGAACAGACACCTATATGAACTCATTGTGAATGAAACACAAAACATTCAATACAAAACCTTGGTTGGCAAAGCAAAAAATAATCCAAATCCCTGAGAAAAAGAAAAACCAGTGATCTTTTTTTTTTTGAAAGAAAGAACCAGTGATCTACACCTACTTAATATGTTTTACATGTAAAGCATAGAAATGTCTAGAATTGTAGAGAATAGATCACACCTAGTTTATTCATGACAAAGAGTACCAAAACAATTAGGCCTGTTCACAGTTTCTTATTCTCTGTAGATAGATTATAGCCCAAGTATTTGACATTATGCAGCATATGTAAAAAACAAATGTCTAGATTTTAGAAAGAATGGATCATAACTAGTTTAATCAAGTTAGAGAACACAGAATGTATGCACAGTTTCTTATTCTCTCTAGTAGATGGATTGATATTTGATAATATTTGACTTTATTCCAGAAACCTGATATTAGTCCAAAGGAAGAGCAATCAACCGCAAAACATGTATAATTTACACATCAAATAATCCAGAAAGAAATTACATGGGTGAAATTACGCAAACGTATATGATGCCTTACCTCTCCCAAAAACTCCACAACAAAATCATCTTGAGAGAAGCCTTCTTCCTTGTTGCAAACAACACCAAGCCCCTGCATGATCCATCCCAACAGACAGTCTGGGTAAAGTAACAGTTTAAAAGCAGTAAACAGAGAATATGCCAGTGGATGAGAGAAATAACAAGAACATATACCTTTCTATAAGCTACATATTTGTCATCTGGACGACTGTTCATGGCCTTCAGAATACCTTGACACAATGTAAGCATTCTTGCATCACAACCTTCTTCAGCATATCTTTTAATATCGTCAATAATAGGCTGCAAAGGGTAGCTCATAGGAGTATTTCCAGTTCCAGTAGAGCTCCTAACATGCTTATTTAATGTTTGAAGGAGTGTGTCTTCTATAAACAAATGCTTCTCTTGCAGAGACCAATCTAACTCCTCTGGCATAGAATCAAGCAAAAGGTTGTGCGTATAAGGATCAATTCCATAAACTTCTTGCTCAATAACCTCATTTCCAAGCTGCTTCCTAGGTTTGAAACTTTTGACTTCAGGAAGTTCCATATCTGACTCCTCTGTGCCATTCTTTTGCGCGCTCAACTTCTCTGCATAATCATCTGGTAATGAAACCTGCATCTTCCTCCGCACCTCCTCCTCATCAGCTACAATGCAATAATGATCAATGACTTCATATTTCCTGGTAACTGGAGGAACCAAGCTTGCTTTCGTCATGCGAGCACCCCACTCTCGGTCATCAGTTATGAAATCCAACTCCCCCTCATGTGAGAAGCATCCATCCCCTCTTGGCTCCCTGGTCATGATTTTTGAACGTACTTCATGGTCACTTCCAGACTCTGTAGTTGTGGTATCACTGTCACTCTTTTCATCTTCAAAAGACCTATCAAGATCGTCGGATGTTTCACTCTCTGAACCCATGGATTTCTTATTCAACTTTGACAAGCGCCTCCTAATTTCTTTATCAGAGGTATAATCTAGATTATCCAAAATATTATGTTTTCCATTACTCCTGTACTTCCTTTCATTCACTAATCTATTTTTCTTATACTTTGAGGAAGTAGAGCTGAACATTGCTGGCGAGTCATTGTCCCATGACTTCAGTAGGACATCTCTGCCTTGCACATTTTTAGAACTAGCTTCCAACCGTGATGCCAGTTGAATAAATAATGTGACAATGTGATTCATGTCGCTAGCATCACCCCGACTTTTCACTCTATAATCAATAAGCAAACACGAGTCAAAATTTAACATAAATATTGGGGCAAGGCAGGGAGGCAAGATTGTGAGTGGTCAGATGAAACCACCCATTTTATATTCCCCAACAAGAAACATTAGCTAAATGAACAAATTCAAAAATCGAGGCAACGGCAACCTATATATTATAAAATTTCAAAGATAATATCAGGATACAAAAAACAACTAGGATTTATGCAAACCCACCAAACTTAACATGGATGGAAACCAGCTATAACTGCAAAGTAGAGGCAGCTTATGCATACAGATGAAAATCAAATGGACGAACCTCCAAGGCAAGAAGATACAGTACTTAATCAGATTTCGGACAAAATTATGAACTATAGGGTCTTTGCATCCTTGTCCGCTAAACTCATAAAGCACTACCATCTTCATTTCAATGTGTCCAACAACAGTATATAAACCAGGCATCAGGGGAGAAGGAGAACAATCACCTTCTCCCAAGAAGAAAGGAAAAACAGAAAAAAGAGAACTTACTTTATTGCATCACGGCACATTCTGCTTATGTCCTCCTTAACAGAGCTCAATCCACGGCTACTGTAATAGCCACTTTTCATTTTAGCCTCAATTTCTGCAACCTATTAATAAAAAAATAACAAAACAGAAATCATGAGTTACAAAAGGCATCTTCATGATAATTCATTTCAAAGAATCCATCACGTTACCTTGGGTACAAAGAAGTCACAGGAGTTTGTCTTCATAATTTCCTTTAGTCTTGAAGCAAGGAATTCCTCCATCCTCTTAAAACCACTTTCAGACTTCTTAATTGCCCAACGTCTTGTACGAGCATCCCTAGATAGAATGGAAGAGGACTTTCTAGCATCATATAGTTTGGACCTCTTGTATAAGTTTTGACGAAATAATTGCTTTGCCGAGTCTCTCTTATCCACACTATCAAAATACTCTTTCAACTGACCAAAATCATCTATTCCTAAATTGCTGGATTTGGAAGCAGACGATGTTTGCCCTGTTATATGTTTAAGGCTTCTAATTTTATGAGGCTCCTCTGCAATTCCATCCATGCGTGAACTTCTGCTCTTAATCCATTTCACATTGGTAAACTTAGGAGTTAGCTCTCCAAACTGGCTGCATCCTCTAATGTCTATGGTACATAAACCAGGAAATGAAAGAAGTATTTTCTCGAGCATGTCGGCAGTAATATTGTTACAATCAATTAGAATTATAGAATTGATTTTGTCTTTCTCATAAGCATTCTGCAGACAAAATAAACAAGTCATGTGTGGAGGAAGAATAAAAAAACATACCAAAAATGTGAATCAGAAATAAGGAAATATATATGTGTGTATCAAACCTACCATAATGTTCCACAACACAGAATCAGTGCAAGAATGCCCTAAGGATGACAGATTGAGCTGCATTGAAATTTCCTTGTAAAACCTTACAGCAGCACTCCAATGCTTGCACGTCATTGATGCAAATACAAGGGACTTAAAATCAGATCTCAAAAAATGGAAAATCCGTGCCAAAACTGGACCATCCAATAAGCCCCAGCTTCCCACTTCAGAATCAGTGATACCAATTTCTTTTTCAGGAAAAGTAGCATCACCACATAGATCCTCAAAAGAGGGTTCATTCTTGCCGATGGTAACACCATCTTCCAAACCACTGTCTTCTTCACTATCATCAACCAGAATCCGGGCTCTTTTGGAAGCTCGTGTGTCACCATCTGAAAATTTACATGAACCAATACACACAAAATAAACAATAAAATAAATCAATAAAATTAATGAGACCACTTGAATGAAATTGCCAGAATAAGTCTAATCTCCACACAAGCATGAGACAAAGCCTCAAACATTGGTTGGAAGTTTGAACCAAAAATAAAAAAGCAGACAAAAACAAAATTTACAGAGATAGAGAAGGGAAGGAATATGAAGGACTAATTACCTGATTTCCAATATATTTGTTTCTCGATATCTTTCTTTGGTTGTCTTGCATTTATCCAGGGATCCAAAACCTCGTTTATAGCAGCGGCCAACTCCCGGCTCTTATATGATTTCATGACCAGTTCATGCAGCTTCCCACGAGTAAAACCAACAAACTGAGGGTGTATCTTGTTAAACAAACTTGAACTTGTGCAAGATTCACCATATGAAACACCTTGAGTTTGCTTTGATGGATGATCAGAGCATGCACCCAATGTTGAACTGCTGTTTTGGTGGCTGGTGGGGCAAACGTCTAGAGTTTCTGCGGCAGAGGCAACAGGAACCCAGAGTTTATCACGCTTCCTAAACACACTGCTATGCCTTTTAATAACTCCTTGATCTACTAAAGATTGTAGCTCCGAAAAAGATGAAGGCCCTTTCTCACGCCCAGAAGCATCAATGTAATACCAGTCACCCAAATGTAGCTGCAACTCCTGGATAGTACAGAGATGGTCTTTAGGGACACTAATGAACTCCATGCTTTGGTAAGAACCTTGATCACTAACTGCTTTTGACTGAGAACTTTCTTCAGTTGATGATCTCTTACTATCGCTGGTAGAAGTGAATGGCCGAGTTGACCTTGGATGTTGTCTATCCTTGCCTCGGGTCTGGTGGCGTGACTCAGAGAGCAACAATCCCTGGTCATTGACAACACAGGCATTTATCCTTACCACCGAATGAACATTGCCTTTCACTCCTTTGACGGAAGGAGGCTTACTTTGAACTGCCCTGCTTGCAGCATTGCAATCAACCAACTCGTCAGCACCAACAGCCCACAAAGGGAGATCAAGCCTGCTTTGAGAAGGACAATACAAGTCATCTATTTCAAGCCATCGAGGATCTTCACATCCAGACTTTGGCATTTGGCACAATGGAAAACCATTATTTAGAACAAGTTTTTTCCTAGAAAATCTATCCTGGGTATCATCGCTCCTCTTCCAGTCACCACCTTTGCATGACCAAAGGGTGGAAAACCAATCCTTAGGAATGCCATAGCCAAATCCATTATCCTTGTTGTCACAAGACATGCTTAACTGAGATTCAGAATCTCTTGATGCTAGATCAGTACTCGAATCACAATCTTCCCTAGGGCAGGAAACATGCCAAGGAAAACCTGAACAGAGACAGACACTTTTGTCACAACCTCACAAGACATATAACTCTAAGTGCATATCCATTTACTTTTTGACATTCCCCAGGTGTAGAAAAATGATAATGAACAAAATAGTTTTGGGTGCATTGGCATAACACAGACAAATTAAATTGCAACTTTGAGTTCAATATATGATGTAAATTACAACCACACTTTGTTTCCCTCTTTTAAATAAAAAAAGTGAAGTATGATTTTATTCAGTTAATATGATGCCAATGTATTAAATGAATTCAAAACTTTAGACCCTCACAACGCACAATATTAATGGCAAAGATAAAATGACGTAAACTTTTTCCTTAACGGAGAGAATTAGAAAATGTAGGCAAGCATAAGAAAAGTTTCTTTTTCTTTCATTTTTTGCAAAAGAAAAGGATTATTGAGTAAAGCATGAAATGATGTGCAAAATACCTTACATTTAAAAATAATCACCAAAGCGTTTTATAGACCATTCAAAAGCTATTTAGATTTCAGCCACCAACTCCTAATGCATATACTTAAATTAATATTATCTCCAAGAATTAAACTACAGTACAAATCAAGTCAATGCTTATATACATATAACGTTCAAACATGTATAATCTCTTAACCGTTACCAACATCAAGACAAGAGCCCACTTGCCAATGTGCAAACCAACAACTCCGGTAATAAAACAACCTCAATATTGTCAGGTAATGTAAAATCCAAAACAAAATGAAAATTACCAAAAAGACCAACAATTAATACCACCACAGCAGAATACATACCTTCATAGTCTCCCAATCCATCCACTTTCGGATATTCAAATTTCATTTGCAACGCTTCTGCAAATAAAAAATTATAATTACCAAGTTTGGAAAAGATATTCCAGATTAAATAGGGAAAAAAAATAAGTTTTTAAATATTTTTCACACTTTCTAAGGAGATTCAAAAGAATAACATTGACAAAATAAAATACCTTTTATTGCCTCAAGTTCCATTCCAGGAATGACATCATAACCCTCTAACAGTTTTTGAACTCTTTCATCAATGTAGAAGTTGTCCAAAAGTTCAGACGTAAGCACATTGTCGTTGAGGTGTCCGCGTGGCGGTGAGGGGGCCAGCATTTCCGGATTATTCGCAGGAGCTGATTGAATATCTGTGGTATCGGCCAAAAGATTTCCAGAAGCTTCTGGAGGATTTACAAGCTGAGTTATCGTATCTGACACAACAGACGGAAAAATCTGAGTAAGCAATGGCGACACTGCATTTTCAACTGTCAACCATCTGCTACTATCCAAGTGCTTGATAAAGTGATCTGACATTAGTACCCCTTCATCAACAAGGGCCTTGATGTCACACAATTTTGTAGGTCCATTTTCTACACCTCCATAATCAAGGTAAAACCATTTCCCTGAGGACAAATCTGTCACCACAGGGACATGAGGAGGAGTATCACAAATGTCCATATCTTCTTCCATTGAAAGCAGCTCATCAGGAGGTGGCTGTGCCTCACACTGCGGAGATTCTTTGTGGTCAACAGTTGGGCTACAGGACTGCTGTGTGTCAACGGGTTGACTACTACTAATATCTTTCTTGATTGACTCATTTGTCTTTTGCATGTTTCTTTCACCTTCAGATTCTGTAACCAAACAAGTTGACTCCCTTGGAATGTGCTTATCTTCATCACTCTTACAACTATTTGGGAAGTTAAAATTTTCACTTGATGAGTTTTTGCAACTTGTTTCTTCTTGAACATCTTTCGTAGTTCGATCAAGGGGAGATTCTTCTCCTAAATTTGGAGTACAATCCCTGAGACCACGACGCCTACCTTGATCATGTGGCGACTGCTCAGTGTGTGCCGGACTTCTCAACTTATGATCATGCTGTCGCCAACCTTGACCTCGCGGTGACTGCTCAGTGCGTGCTGGACTTCTCAGCTTATGATCATTATGTCGCCAACCTTGATTTCGTGGTGACTGCTCGGTGCGTGCTGGGCTTCTCAACTTAGGATCATACTGCCTCCAACCTTGATCTTGTGGCGACTGCTCGGCACGTGCTGGACTTCTCAACTTATGATCATGCTGTCGCCAACCTGGATCCTGTGGGGAGTGCTCAGTGCGTGCTGGACTTCTCAACTTATGATCATGTTGTCTCCAACCTTGATCTTGTGGCGACTGCTCGGTGCGCGCTGGACTTCTCAACTTATGATCATGTTGTCGGCTTCTGTCCCAGCTCCTCATATATGGGGACCTCTCCCGTGCATGTGGAGATTTCTCCCGGCTATATGGAGATCTCTCACGACCAAAGGGTGATCGGCGCACTGGAGTGCGTTCTCTATGATCATAATACCTGCTTTTGTCACGTGGGGACCACTCAGAATGAACAGGGCTGCGTTCATGTCTGTCGTAAGCAGGTCTGGTAGACAAAGAAGATTCATGATTTCTAGAAGAATACTTTTCTGCAGATTGTCTCGTAGAATTATTATTTCTGTAAGACTGCTCCACAGGGCGACGAGAATAGTTCTCAGAGTAAGCACATCGATAGTTATCATCAGAAAGCCTTCGACTTTTTAAACTTGCAAAATCTGCAGAATGCTTCCGTTCATAGCCATCAAAATCATTACCAGGCCTCTTCAAGCGACTTCCAGAAGAAGTGTAATCTCGGGTATGATCCTTACCATTGCTATATGCATTTTTCTCATCATCAACAATCTTTGAACCGATCCTTACATTCCTCGGCTGCGCATTCTCCCACCTGGAAGAATTTTTAGCATGCTGATTTCCACTTCTATTAATAAATTCTTTCTTTCGAAAAGAATCTTCCCCTGTGTACCTCCAAGAAGGTGGTGGCGTACGTTCGCGTTGAAATTTCCACCCTTTGTCCTTACCCGAGTAATTTCGTCGGTTACTAATATTGCCATAATCATTCTTCCCTCCCATTTCTCCTTTATACCATCTATCTGGAAGAAACTCCCCCTTTTCATAATCATCTTTCCCGCCTCTCCACGAACCCGGACCATATTCATTCTCCCCTCTCCTACCCTTCTCACTCCCTATCTCCCCTCTCTCTACATCATCCCTCCTCCAATTCCCGGAACGAATCTCTCCCTTCTCGAACTTCTCAAACTCCCTTGTTTTCCATCTCTCCCCCACAATCTCCCCATTCTCAATCTCAGTTCTTCTCGACATCACATTTTCCGGTACAATCTCACCATTTTCAATCTCAACTTCACTTCTGGGCCACTTAAAATTAGTAACCAATTCACCCTCTTCCACTTCTTCCTTCAACACCTTATCACCATTTTCAACATCACTCCCACTCTTATTCACTCTATCAAACCCTAACTCACTCTTCCTTGACTTCATATTCTTCCTGTCAGCATTAACCAACTTACTGCCTCCGCAATGCGATTTCTCGGAACTCGATATTTTCTCCATAATATACTGCAAAGGCATGCATGTAACACCTCCATCACCCATGGAAATCACAAATTCCACGTTAGAAAACCCTAATTCTCCCCTTCTCCAGGGCTATTGATGCTCATGCTGCAAATTCTTCTTCTTCACCTCTTCTTAATCCTCGCAAATTCAAAAACCCTAAATCACATCACAAAAAACACAATTAGCACACACAAATCAAAAATTCAAAACCAAATCAAATGCATATAATCATATACATCATAATTTAGAATACACGAAGAACGAGAAATGGAAAATTTACGTGAAGAAAAAAACTACGGTTGGTGATTCAAAGAGGAAGAAGCTTGAAGAAGGTGAATTGAAAAATATTGAGGAATGAAGATATGAAGAAGATGAAGATGAGAAATTACCGAGAAAATGGAAGAGATGAGAAGATAGATCGGAGAGAAGAAGAAATGAGATCGAGAATAGTGAAATTCTCGTGAGATGAGAAATTGATGAATGAAAAAAAAAGGGTAATTAGTAACAGTGGTTTTTTCTTCTTCTTCTTCTCTTTCGCGCTTCTGGTTTTTTTCTGTGTTCTTGTTGTTGCTATGGATTAAAGACGAAAACACGAAGGTTTTTATTGTTTGAGACTTTTTTTTATTACACTTTTTATTATTTACCGGCGAGTTGAAAGACGGAAATGCCCCTATAAAGGGGTAATAATAATTAATGATTATAGATTTGGGCTTTGACTTTATAAGGAAAGTCCAATTGAATTCGTATGGACCAATTAATGGGCTGTTTATTGACCTAGTTCGTCAATAATTCAACTGAAAATCCTTTTGATATTTTATAAATAAATAAAAATGCTTTTGAAATTTCTTTTTGAGTGAAACCCCAGATCTATTAATCATTAATTCTTACTTTTCATAGGACCAAAAGTGTATTTAATCAACAAATAATAAGTATATAATCATAGAAACTATGGATGTTTACTATGTGATTTTGATCGGTTTTGAAACAATAATCCGATCTAAAATAAAAATCACATCCGGTTCAATTTGGATGACATTTTTAACGAAATTTGATCTAATCTAATTAAATGCGGTTTAATTTAGATCAATTTTTTAATATTCAAAATACAATTGTGAAAAGTTATATTAATATTATATATACATTGTGGAATAATAGGTTTATACAAAATATAACGTAAATTATGTTAAAAAAAATAACATTATGGAATGGAAATGATGGATTATATTTAAAACATATGGAATAGTAGAAATATAGATTAAACTAAAAAGTGTTATTTAAAAAAATATCAATTAACAATATATTAATGCAATATATTGTAATAAAGTATTGAAATTAATTTATGTTGTTTGGTTTGGTTTTCTAAAAGTGATAGATCTGAGCGATTTTCACAAAATAACATCCAAACGCATCAAAAAATATTTTGTTTTGTGTGGTTTTTGATTTTTTGGATCTATTTAAGATTTATTTTGGATGAATATGGATTTTAAAAGAAAAAAAAACAAGAGGGTCAAAACTTGAAAAATGAAAACAGATAGTGCTTAACTAAGCTAAGAATATAGACTTAAATAAAGTCGAATAAATAAAATATCTAACCTGAATGAGACACAACAATAAGAATGACCACCTTCACAAGTCAAGTTTGTCAAAGTATCGACAAAAGAATCAGCTTCTCTTTTATGACTGCGTAATCAATTCGGGCCTCACAGTATCAAGATCTTTGTATTTTAATGAGAACTAGTTAGAGATGAAAACACCAATTGTGAAGATGAAATAACTTGGTTTTATCTTTATTCTCGCTTCTCAATACGTGGCAAAATCATTTTGATTGGTGAGAACTACGTAATTCAGGTGAGGTGTCACCAATCAGAATCGTTTACGTCCCTAATATTTATGTTATTAAAAATATGATAGTTTATAACTTTTTAGGGAAAAAATTGTAGTTTATAATTTTCCCGTATTTGGCAAAACCATTTCGATTGGTGAAAACTACGTTATTAAACTAAAGTGTCGCCAATCAGAACCATTTATGTCTCCCGTCTTTTTTTTTATTGGTCAAGTAACCTATCAGTTAGAGAAATTCACCTTAAAGGTGAATAAATGGGGTGTACGAGGTTCGAATCTTGGCCCCTACATATATATGATTATCCCTTATGATAGTTTATGATGTTACAAATTTAAAATCGTATAGTTGAAGATACACCTTCTAGAATTTAGCTTGCAATTTTTTTTCCATAAATGCATCCCTTTGTTTTTCTAACCAAACCAAATTATTTTCTCTTTTTTTTAATTTGTGTTTAATTTTCCTTTTACTTTTTCACACATTTTCAAATCTTGATATAAAAAAAATGTTGCTCAAAATCTAAGGGTTTTTTTAAGCAGGCGGGACAGATTTATTTATATTTTAAATGAATAAAAATACAAAGAATAATCAAGTGTATGAAGAGTGCAAGAGAAAGACTTGTGGACTTGGAAAATAAGAGAGAAAGAACAAGTTTTTCTCAACATTATATTGTGTTGACATAAAAATAATTACAAAGCCAAAAACAAATATGTCGGTCAGAAGTTAACCCTGCATAACAAACCAGCGTTGAATATCGATATTAGCCTGGGACACATGGCAAACATGCATGTCCCTGGTCGTAATAGAATTTCTCTATAAATAGGGGTCGAAGACATTGTAATAAAGACTGCTTAATACATTTTAGAAATCACAGCCAATACTAAAACAATTGTCGATTATCTGCATTTGGTTAAGTATATCACTTACTTTCTTGTCAAATTTATTTTGGTGCAATCTATCTTTCTGTCGTTTACATTTCCTAAAATTGACATGTTTTCATCTACCATTTTAAAGTCATTTACATTTCTGCAATTTGCTTTTCCAAGTCATTTACATTTTCTGCAATTTACATTTCAAGGACATATACGTCCCTTGCACTTTATGTTTTATGCCAGTTTATTTCCATGCATTTTACTCTGTGCACTTTCAATTTTTTTGTATGTTTTTACATTCTAAATTTGCACTTATTATATGCAAATTACGATAAACTATTTTTTTGAACAAGTTAAGCTCATTTTCTTCAAAGATCAACATTAAAAGAAATGGTCTTGCTTCAAATATGATAAATCGAAGATTAATATTCCAAATATCAACATTGAAGGGATATAAAATATGAATATTTAGATTCACTTGAGAATACGAATTTCACAACTTCGAAAAAGTGTCATATTAAGTGTGTTCAAGAAGTCTTTCAGGCAAGCAATTGTGAATTTTCACCGTCAAAGATTCAAACCTTAGAGAGAAACTTGCAAATAATGCACTTGAGAAGATAGACGACACATGTCATTCATGCATGTTAGGAGTTAGTTTATTTTCTATTTTGTAAATATTAGAACCAAATTTCATGTAAAGGAGTTAATTTGTTTCATACAAATTTGCCTACTAGATAACACATTCACCCTCATAAGATAAACATCTTACTGAATGTTGAAGCAACCAACGTATGTAAGTCAATTTTATCTATAATAATAATAATATGTTTTTCTTTTATATTTATTTTTACTTTTTGCATACAAACTATTTTGTGTGTATATGTTTCTTTTTCTTGTGCTTTTTATTTGTGCATTCACATACACATGTTTCTTGCATCTTAAACTATACAATTGTGTCCTTAAACTTATCAACTGAGAACCTCTTAAAGATCTAACTAGAGTCATAAATTTATATTTTGAGTTCATTTGTTGGAAAGAAAGATTTCCATCCCAACAAATCGACAGGTGTGGTGGAACATTTGATTGAGATAGTTTGTGTCAAGTTTCTAGTTATAAGACACATATAACAATGGATAATCCTTTAAGAAAAAGAAATGCCAACCAAAATAAAATGAAAATAAAAATTCGAACGAGAATGAATAAGAGGTAAGCATGCCGCAAAATGTTGATCTATTTTCTCGAGGAAAATTACCGTTGAATCCTATAATCAGTCAAATTGAGAGTGATTATGTGACAAGTCCATCAAATCAAAAGAGAAATGTCACAATATATCCCTATGGATTACCAACGTGATATATCCCTCTTAATATGGGAAACAACCTTCTAGCGTCTTTTCCATTAAAAGACATAAGGTCGGCCCTAGGCATAGGACAGGGGTGCGATGGCCTAGGGCTCAGCCCTGTAGTAGGCCCAAGAATTATTTTTTTGTGCACGGGGTGTATATAGAAAGATTTCATTTTAAGGGGGTATATGTAGTCAAGTGTATAAAAAAGGCCCATCAACTCAACAACCTTTCACTTTTTCTTTTTTTCCAAAACTAATTCTAAAGACTCAAACACTATCAATCCTTCAACTTTTTTTTTTTGGAATTTCTTTTCTCACCCTACTCACTTCTCAAGCCCCCTCCAAATTGACAATTTTACCATGTTCAAATTTGAAGATTTGAAGTGTATTTTGTGAATTTCATATTTATAATTTGAATTGTTATTAACTAGTTTTTTGTCAAAACAGTGACATAAATTATTAAAATGATATAAACAAAAGTGACAATTTAAAGAGACATAATACAAATTGCCAATAACGTCATTGTAGACATCTCGAGAAACTCGACCCTTGACAAGAGGAAAACCAAGGTAATGTTCCAAATCTACCACGAATTTAATAGTTGAAATATCTTGTATCTCAAGCTTTCTTTTCCCTTGAACCATCCTAGAACACATAGCTTTGGACTTTAAGGTATTAATCCGTAATCCCGAAGCTGAACAAAACTCTTACAAGGTATCCATAACCTCTTTGACTTGTTAAGTACTAGCTTCACAAAACAACACAACATCATCAGCAAAAAGGATATGAGATAATTGTGGGCCACCCTTAGTTACATGTATAGGTTTTCATATTCCACTTATGACTTTCTATTGATTACTAAGAGATAGTTCCTCCATACAAAGAATAAACAAGTAAGGGGATGAAGGATCGCATTGGCGTAGACCTTAATGGAGTAAAATGATCAGTTTTGACACCATTCCAAAGAACACTCACATTGCTAGATCGGACATAACCCATGATTAGAGATATAGTTCCCGGGGGGAAACCAAAATCATGGAGGGAGTTCCAAGAAGTCCCAATTAAGCCTATTATATACCTTTTCAAGATCAATTTTGAACGCAATAGAGCCTTTTTTTGCACAAGAATGATGTATGAAATGAACAACCTCCTGGGCTAGGATGGCATTATCAATAGTACCTCGACCGGGGATGAAGCTACTTTGAAGAAGGCTTATTAGGTCAGCAAGAAACGGTCGCAAGCGAATAACCAAAACTTTTGTGATTACCTTGAAAATGGCATTACAAAGACTGATGGGTCTAAAATTCTTTAACCTTTGGGGATTACTCTCCTTGGGAATTAGGACAATTAATATCTCTGCAATTGAAGTGTTAATAGTACCCATATTGAAAATCGTACGCGCAAGATGTCATCGTTAATTCTTTTCCAAAATTTTAAAAAAATATGGGTTGGAAGCCATCAGGGCCAGACGGTTTATATGATTTCATACTAAACACGGCTATCCTCACCTCTTCCTTAAGGACTAGTGTTGTAAGAGAATCTTTGCAATGCTCACTTAAATGAGGCATATCATTAACCAATGGAGTATTTGGAGTAGTGGAGTGATCTACCTCAAATAACTGTTTAAAGTAATTTATGGCTTATACTTGGAAGATAACATCATCAGTACTCCTTGAGTTAAGAGTGGAGAAACCCTAGTTCCTCATTTATGTTTCTTTCTCTCTTGCGACGTTGAAACTGTTGACCTTCAAACATAACAACCGTTCCTTTTTTTTTTTCAAACATCACCCTAAAACATCATTAAAAAAAACCCACAAATCATTATCAAAAAAACAAAAATCGTTCATTTTCTTCAATTTTCCAAGAAAACTTCAAACAAAAATCACAAATCAACAATGTGAGGTTTTTGAGCTTCCTTTCTTTTTTGTTACATAAATTCAATTCTCAATCCACTTTCTAAGACCTCTGAAAGGTTTGTATTCTCTAACCACGTTTATTAGCTCATAAATTTTCAAATTAGATTTATTGCTCACTTTTTCCCTTGCTAATATATATTTATCTATTGTTCATGTGATTATTCAAAGATTTTCTCACGTTTAAGATCAAAGTTGAGGTTGTTTTATGTTTATGCTAATATATGTTCATGTTTTTATTTACTATTTTTCTTTATAATCACCTCTAAGATAAACAAGTTTGTTACTAATTTAATTTTTTTTGGACTTATTTCTGTTTTATGTTCATTGGCTTTTGGAAACACTGGAGATGGAAGCTGAACTAAACCCTAAACCCTGAAGAAGAAAATTATTATGCAATAATTTGGAAAAACATTGAGTTGAAAATTTGTTGTCTTGTTTTTTTGTTGAGTAATTATGTTTCTATGAATATATGTGTTTTGAATAATATTGAATATACATATTTCAATACTGATTTTATCTATAACATATCTTCGATGTTTTGAAAATAGTGAGTTGGTGTTCTGGTTGTTGTTTTCTCGTTTTGTTATCTTTATGTGTTGGTTTTGTTGCTGTTAGGTGTTTTTTGCTTGTGTAGACTGTTGTCATTTTGCTGTTGTGCATAATGTTTAGTATTGTTGGGTTTGGACTTTTTTTTGTAGCACCACAACATCCGCTCACTTCAAGTTGCTTCTTTGTATTCTCTTCTGCAACCTTCTCACTTCATGTGGTGAGTTTGCTTTAAATAAAATTTTGTCATATAAAAAGAATCTATGATATTTTGAATAATATTGTTTATATGTAGCTATGATCAATACTTTTTCTATTATGTTTCGAGATAATATGAATAGCCTTTTTATGTGTACTTACTCTTTCTGCATGTAATATTGTTTATCTAAGTTAATATGTATAATACTTTGTGTTGAGTAATACTAATTCTATGAATAATACCATTTATATGTATCTTTTATGATTGATTTTGTTTGTATTGAACACATTATTTTTCAATAAGTGCTTAAGTTGAAGGAAAAAAGGTTCGAATGTTATATGAATAAAACTGTAATAATAATTAATAATATGCATATTTATATTATAATCTAAGTGTTATTTCTCTGTGTAATTAATAATATGCATATTTTTGTTATGATCTAAGTATTTTTCCTCCTCCATCTCTTTTGTTATGATCTAAGTGTTTTTTCAAATATCATTATGCATATTTTTGATTTGATCTCTCTCTCTCTCTCTAAATCAGCTTGCGGAGGTTGATTATACATAGTGTAACAGATTGATATGGTGTGATCAAGAACATATAGTGCTAGTCAGAAATTTTTATTACCAGGATACCATAGTGAATAATCTCACACGAGATGTGTGTGGACTGAAAGTAACCGGTTTTGGTGAACAAAGATAAATCTCCTATGTTATTCTTTATTTCCTTTCTCTTGTCATATACTTTACACCACACACACACACATTAATCACAACTATAATATTTATTATATCTTTCAAGAATAATCCAGTCCTTATTAATTAAATTAATTCAGAGTGTTCTGGTTCTAAAATAATCGTTAATATTATTTTGCATTTTAAAATAATCATTCTCCAGAAGCATCTGGTCCTTATTAATAACTAAATTAATCCAGAGTTTTCTAGTCCCACATTTATTAGTAATATTATTTTATCATTCTGCTCATTAATATAATCATTATCCATAACATTCTGGTCCTTATTTAAACTGTTTAAAACACATTAACTTTAGTTAATCTAAAGCTCTTAAATCCTGATAAAATAATTGTTTACTATAAATTTGTTTATCTAACCATTACCAATAGTTTCATTCTTGAGTATATAAATTTATTTAAGTTTGAGGATAAAAATCAAAAGGGTCACAGTTCAAACTCCCCATTTCTTGCTGCGTCACTTGGCATAAGATCTCGGGCTCTAAACTAAACAATTAACAAGTGTTAGAGAAAAAGATCCAGGAAGAAGCAATGTCAAAAGAAAGATACATTTCAGAATGTCTATCATGCACAAGACCATCTTTCTTCATTGGAAAGAACTACTACTTATGGAAAGAGAATATGAAATTATTCCTAAAATCCCAAGATGTGGACATATGAAAAGTAATCGCTGATGGAAATCATGTACCTACGATCCCAAGATTGTTGATAAAATGTAAGATTTTGAGACCGCCATGCCTACCCATTTTTTCAATCACTTCACGATTCACGATCACACACAACATGGGAGGAAAACTCAAACAATGAAAGGAATTATTAGACACTAAGAGTTTCGATTTCGATGTTAAGGAACTTAAAAAGACAAATTTGCGATATCACTATGTTCCTGTAAACCCTAATTTGGGATTTGCGATGGGCACATAAAACACAAAGAATAAGAGGAAGAAGAGAGTTCGAAATCAATTTAAAAGAGTTGAGAGATATGTATCATGTAAGAAAGCCAAAACGCTAGTGTTGAGGAAAAAACATGAATGCGGGAGGAAGGTGAAAAGTGAGAGGAACCTGTTTAGTTATTCAGCAAAATGAGGCAGGTGACTCACTAAAGTTAAAATTTAATCAATACCATCTAATTTAATTTAAGGGCCATTATCTCATCCTATCATCTCTTATTATAAGAAGCCCTCTCATTTGATACATCTCATCTCATTTCATCTCATCTCATATATATATATATATATATATATATATATATATATATATATATATATATATATATATGTAAAACATGATTTCCACATCTTAACCAATAATTTGCAACTAATGTCTTCACAGTTCAATGAATGTTTCAATTTTTAAAATAATTTTTTTAATACAAGCAAAGAAATTTATTTAAAGGAGCATAAGAGATACTCCCTGCGGAGTCATCAGATAAGAGATCATGATTAACTGCAGTTGGCAATTTTCCGTATTCACGCATTCACGTATAAGATCAAAATTATAAATAAAAATTAAATCTTCTTTTTACTGAGTTGTTTGATGAAGATGAGATGATTATTTATAGGGTCGTGCTAACTTGTGTCCTAAGGCACATGTTAAGGAACACAAAATTAAAAATATTCTATCAAGTTTTGTGCATTCAATTTGTTACAGATTTTAAAACTAAATTCAATGCACACATTCCAATAAAAAGTTATTATATTTGATTCATCGAGGACACAAATTAGTTTTTCCCTTATTTATATGACAAAAGGTGTTTCTTAGGAAGAAATTAGAAACCAAACACAATAAATACACTACTATAAGGAACGAACCTTATATCCCCTGTAAGGGACGAACCTGAACAAGGCCGGGTGTGGCAAGTACCACACCAGCCCATATAATTTTTTTAAATTTTTTTTATCATTTCATTGGATATTTTTACTCATATATCAATAAAGACACCTATTTATTTTTTTATTTTTTTATAGATGTGTCTATATTTTTACTCATATAATAATATAATAATATATAATAATACGCGAACTTTTTTTTTAATTTATACATGTTTCTATATATTTACTCATATATTAATAAAGGAACATTTTTTTTTAGTTTAATGGTGGTGGGTTGACGGTCCAAAACAACTTTACACACACAATCAATCAAAACATTCTAGATTGCCATATAAATTAAAAACATTAATTGATGTAGCGATTCTAAATGTTTTGATTGATTTTGTATGTAAAATTGTTTTGGAACGTCAACCTGCCACCATTAAACTCTGTTTTTTTGTTGTAATTTATACACGTGTCTATATTTTAACTTATATATTAATATGGTGACTAAATTTTTTTAATTTAAACACATATCTATATTTTTACACATATTTAATACATAAATAATTTTTTTACGATTTGCACATTTGTCTATATTTTTATTCATATATCAACAAAGATATCTATTTTTTTTTTATTTCTACGTAATTGCGATTTGCTTTAAAAGAAAAGTGCAATACGGTCACCCGTTCGTATGCATGTGTATCTTGCTAGAACATTTGATTCATTTCTTGTAACGTAGTATATAAAAAGAGATGTTCTTAGAACAATTAGTAATCATGTAATTTTGGTCCATTTTCAACAAATAAAAAATAGATTTTGTTTTCTTTGTAATTTTGGTTGCTACAACTATTTTTAATATAACTTCTTATTAAATTTAATATTATTTAATTATTTGACAGAATTTTTTTTTTCATCCATGCTCCCTATCCATTATGTATTACCATTTTACCCTTGGAAATGTACTCATTCCGTCTCACAATAATAGTCTTTTTAGTATTTTTTTTTTCACAAAATAATTGTCACTTTAGAATACTAATGGAGCATTTTTTTCCTTCCATATTGTACTTTTATTTATTGATTTTCATTAAACTTAACTACTTCACTAACTACAATTAATATGAGTATTTTAGTAAATTATATTAATTTTACTATTAAAATTAACACAATCAATCATTTTCTTAATAATCGTTGACAAACTTTAAACGACTATAATTTAGAGACAGATGGAGTAAAAAATACACTACTTTTAATATCTATCCTCTATCCATTCTACATTACCATTTTACCCCTGTATGGCTACTATAAAATAACTTCATTCAATTTCGTGTCTAACGTGTTTGTAATGTACTCCGTTAAAAACCTAATTGCAGCAACTCTTATTTCCTAATGATATATATTTTTTTGGTAGTTGTATTCCTGACTCCAAGTCTAAGTCATTTGTAAAGCTGAAGAGAAATGTTAGGGTTATACCTTTTAACACTCTCTTTTAACACTACCAATGATAATTAACCATGTGTATTAGTTTTTTAATTTATTTTACCTGTAACCTGTAAAATAAATGCTAAACTGCAGATTTGACCCCCTAACTTTGACAATGGTGTGATTTTGACCCTCTATTAAAAAAAATGAATATTTTGCCCCCTATGTTTTGACCCCTTTGCAAAAGTGACCTTTTGGTCAATTTTGACCGAGTCAACGCCTAAGTGGCAGCCACGTGTGTAATTACTAAATTAAAAAAAAATAAAAAATCTACATAATCATTTTCAAAATTAAATAAATTTTTTAAAAAAATGATAAATTAAAAAAAAATAGAAAAGCAAAAAAAAAGGAAAAAAAAAGTGAATTCTTCTTTCATCTTCCGTTACACTTCCATCTTCTCTCTTCATCTCCTTCACTGCTGCTGTCGCCACCCTTCCTATCATCTCCTCCGCTGCCTTCCAAGGGTGTTGTTGTTTCCGCACTAGAGGTAAGACGACAACGTCGGATTCCGATGGTGGCAACAACATAACACCATCGAAGGTGGATCCAGCAAAAGCAGGGAAACTCAAAACTTTATCCTATGAGGGACTGTGTGAGTAAAAAAGATGAGTTTTTTCAATTTGTTTCTCACTCTTGTTGTGCTTCTCTCTGCAAATGGTGAATCCAGTAGTAAAGGTGAAACCTTTGTTGTAACCTCCTTGTTGTGTCCTAATTTAGAGTGACCCTTTTGTTTTTTACTCATTTATTGTTGTTGTTGTTTGTGAAGAAGCATGATCTTAGTGGTAGTTTTGTTGAGTTGGAATTGGATTTGATCTTACTTGCTTCATCTTCAAAGTCTAGGAGGTTTTCATAATTGGTCTGTTTTTGTTTTGGGGAAATCTAAGAGACTGTTATTGTTGTTCTTGTGTTTAATGTTAATTATGTTTTTAAAGGAGTTTCTGAAATGGAAGGGAGATGAATCTGATGGGAAGAAGAATGGCAGTGGTGGTGGTGGTTTGTGGGTGTTAAAGGGTTGAAGATAAATTCACTTTTTTTTTCTTTTTTTTTTCCTGTTCTATTTTTACATTTTTTCTCTTTCTATTAATTTTAATTTGTCATTTTTTTTAATTTATTTAATTTTGAATTTTTTTTAATTTAGTAATTACACACGTGGCTGCCACTTGGGCGTTGACTCGGTCAAAATTGACCAAAAGGTCACTTTTGCAAAGGGGTCAAAACATAGGGGGCAAAATATTCATTTTTTTAATAGGGGGTCAAAATCGCACCATTGTCAAAGTTAGGGGGTCATATCTGCAGTTTAGCCTAAAATAAATTAAAAGACTGATACACATGATTAATTATCATTAGTAGTATTAAAAGAGAGTGTTAAAAGGTGTGACCCTAACATTTCTCAAAGCTGAACTTAGTTTCTACTTCAATATACTGACCTCAAATGGATAACTTATAGATTATTTATTTGATTTATGAATACGTGAACAAAATCCTCAACAACGTGCACTTGTCTAATTATGTGTGTATTATTATTACAAGTGGGTTTCTTCAAAACAAAAAGAGAGCAAGACTCTTACAAACGGGTTTCTTCAAAACAAAGAGAAAAGAGACTCTATCCATGGATGAAACTGGACAACTACCAGTTTTATATACAATTTACAAATGAAATAAGTCTTGCATTACAAACACATTAGTTTTTACCAATATATCAAATGAAATATGATATGTATTGATCTAATTTAATGTGTCGTGCAAGACAATTATTTATTTATTTATTTATGCTCGACAAAACCAAAATGATACATAAAAGAAATAATATTTATACAACCATTTTATCACATCTTATATTATTGACATATCTTTCTCATACTCAAATTATGTTATTATTATCTCTCTTATTTTCTTTTTCTCTATCATTTTTGATCAATAAAAAGAAAAAATAGTTATAAATGGTTTTACAAATATCACTACTCATACATAAAAGTGAACTAAATAATTAGGAGACTTCTACGGTACACTCACAAATTTTAGTGTAATGATACTCTTGTTTCACAAAATTTATAAATTAACAATTATTTTTATGAAACAAAAAACTATTTGTCAATATTTATATTTTAGAAAACATCATTTCATAAGAAAAAACATCATTTTATTGTTTATAAGGATCATATTAAAAAATTTACATTTTGTCATAAAAAATAACATAATATTCATTGTTATGAGTAATAAAAATTCTTAAAATTCAATTTTATTTCGTCAAAGCTTTTGGTAAATAAAACTTAATTATTATAGTTGTTAATGATAGAAAATAATTATTTTTCTTAAAAAAAACAACTCATTTATTATTAATTTAACGTCTTCGTGTACCGATACACCCAAATTTATTGGGTGTACTATAGAATTTGCCAAATAATTAACCAGTCATTGTACGTAGAGTTCTGATTTGTCTTTAGTTTTGGCATCTCATGGCACAGCTTAGTTATTGTATAATATAATTTTTTTGGATTATCAGTTATTATATAATTAAATATGTGTATTATTACGTATAGTATGAGAATGAAGGCAACAGGAAAATCAAATTAGTTACGGTAAACTTAATTTGGATCTTGTTTTGAAAAAATATTGATTTCATGAAAACAAATTCGACAAGAGTGGGCCGGCTAGTATACCCTTTTTAACCTATTCGTTACCTCCTGTTTTAATTAAGTTGTAATTAGCATAATCATTACTACTGAAAACAAAATTAATCTATTCAAAAATTGCTACAAAACAAATCATGCTTATTAAATAAAAGATTAAGAAACCGCCAAATTAGGGTTGCATGAATGGTGTTTTGCTCATTCTGAACTTGTACTTCTCCAATATATTTATCCAAAAAGGGAATTCTTCTTGGTTAGAGTCTATGTTTGACCATCTCACCCTCAAGTCATGACTTCTCCCACAATGTTCCCAATAATTCATTAAACATGTTGATTTAATCGTAAAATTATATTGAAATTACATGTACACGATTTGAAACTATAATTGTGACACTAATATAACTTTGTAAACATTTTTTGAGCCTCACATATTCTCAAATTGATGAAACCCTAGGGTCCAACTCACATAAAACTATTACGTGGGAAAAAAATTGTGATGGTAATATTACAGATTTATAGGTTTATTTAATTGCAATTGTAGTCATACACATACCCAAGGTGGTATAATGAACAACAAGATTTTAAATTGACCATAATTAGCATATTTGTTTTAACTTCAAAAACACTTTTGACTCTACAACTCTAATATATTTGCTATAATAGAATAAATATACGGCTAGAAAACAAAAAGTTACTGATCGAAAAATGAAGTAAAGAAATAAATTAAAGTGATTTTAGTTTTGAGATCTCTAATACTTAATTTAATGATAACATAAGAGACACATTGTGATTTTTTGTGTTGATAATTCAACTTTTTCTTATAATTGTACATATGCAAAGTCTAAGTACCTAGTAGTATACGATTAGTTGATAGCTTGAATGTGACGGTGCAAGCAAACGAAATACTAGTATATACTTTTCCTAGGGGCTCTAAGTATATATTTGATTTACGTTCAAAAAGTTGAGAATATACATTCTTTTTTTTTTTTTTAGGGAGAGAACATACATTCATAACTCTAAACTCTAAAAGATCGTTCTTGAGATATAGGATACTTTGTGTGAGCCAATTAAAAAAATGCTCTATTAATAATTTGATGAATACTTTTTTTTTTTTTTTTTACATTTTACAATCATTAATAATTCATTCATATTAATGTTTCGTAATAAAATATTTTAGATATTTTATCTATCTAGTGAAATTGTAAAGGTAAATAAAATTTTAACAATTTCAATTTACTTTGTCAAAAAAAAATCAATTTAAAAAAACTCATCCCAATAAATGTAACAGTAATAAATTGACAAGAAAAATTAATTATCCAATAATATTTGGACCTACAATTTATTTCTTTAAAAAAATTAGACTTCTCAAACTTATAAATATCTTTATGCCCTAAAAAAAGATATGTGTGATATTCCACACTCTAATACCCAATATGGCCACCGACTCTAGTTGTTTTGGGATAAACTTTTGCATTTACCCAAACACACCCTAAGATTTGGCTTTATATTGAATCTGTAGCACCTTCTTTTGCTATAAATAAGGTTTCAAGATTCTCATAAAGTAGCTATAGCTGCAACCTCCCTTTCATGCTGTTTTTCTACCCTATATCATATCTCTATATAATAGCTTTTCTTACATAATTCATCACATAATAAACCCTAGCTACATCTTTCCAATTCTACCATGCACGTTCACATGAAAGCTGAGTTAAAAGCAGCAACATCCATTTCCTTTCAAAACCCAACACTTTTCAACACACACCAAAACACTCCTCCTCTTCCTGAACCAGAAGCCCTTAAAGGGTGTCTTGGAAGCTTAGATGGAGCATGTATTGAAAAGCTCTTACTTCATTGTGCAAGTGCTTTGGAAAGCAATGATATAACCTTAGCTCAACAAGTTATGTGGGTCTTAAACAACGTTGCTTCACCATTAGGTGACACTAACCAAAGACTCACTTCATGGTTTCTAAGAGCATTAATCTCTAGAGCTTCAAGGATTTGTCCTACTTCAATGAATTTCAAAGGAAGTAACTACACAATTCAAAGAAGGTTGATGTCGGTTACCGAACTCGCCGGGTATGTTGATTTAATTCCTTGGCATAGGTTTGGTTTTTGTGCTTCCAACAATGAAATTTTCAAATCAATTAAGGGATTCAAAAGGGTACATATTTTAGATTTTAGCATAACACCTTGTATGCAATGGCCTACTTTTATAGATTCTTTGGCTAAATTACCAGAAGGTCCTCCTTCACTTAGAATCACGGTTCCATCTTTTAGGCCTATGGTTCCTCCTTTGGTTAACATATCAATACATGAAGTAGGTCAACGTTTAGGTAATTTTGCAAAATTTAAGGATGTCCCTTTTGAGTTTAATGTTATTGGAGATAATGTTTCATTGACTTCTGAAGATTTGAGCAATATTGAATCAACAAATTTTCATTTTGAATCAATGTTGAGTCTCTTGAATCCTAGTATGTTGAATCTTAGGGAAGATGAAGCTTTGGTTATAAATTGCCAAAATTGGTTACGTTATTTATCTGATGATAGAAAGGGTCAAAATATTTCACTTAGAGATGCTTTTATGAATTTAGTTAAAGGACTTAACCCTCAAATAGTGCTATTGGTTGATGAGGATTGTGATCTTAGTGCATCAAGTTTAACATCAAGAATTACTGCTTCTTTTAACCATTTATGGATACCCTTTGATGCATTGGACACTTTTTTGCCTAAAGATAGTTGTCAAAGGACAGAGTTTGAATCTGACATAGGACAGAAAATTGAGAATATTATAAGCTTTGAAGGGCATCAAAGGATAGAGAGATTGGAGTCAGGGATGCAAATGTCACAAAGAATGAAAAATGTTGGTTACTTTAGTGTTCCATTTTGTGAGGAAACTATTTTGGAAGTCAAGGGTTTGCTTGATGAACATGCAAGTGGATGGGGAATGAAAAGAGAAGAAAGCATGTTGGTTCTTACATGGAAAGGGAATAGTTGTGTGTTTGCGACCGCTTGGGTCCCTAGCGAAATTAGGGATCGTATCGGTATGGATGCACATGTGTCATAAATCGTGGATTTAGATTCTCTACCGTCAAAATATCTATGTCGTCAAAAGTCAATAGGTCTGAATTTCCTGATCTAAAATATGGACGACTCATATTTTAAACTCTGCAGATCAAATTTGAAGAAATTTAAATTAAATTTAAAATTTGAATCGTCTGATCAAGATCCTAACAAATTAGATGACAGAGAATTTGAATCTCTTAAGAAGCAATTTTGAGTCTACCTTAGAATGGGTTGAGGTATTGCTTAAATGGTCCAAGGAGAGACATAAGCTGTAATTTATCTGACTTGAAGGGAAAACGGCTCTGCATTTTCAGAATTATTTTCTTGTGGCAAATGTGTAAAGAAGCTCTACAAATTGATGGATCACATGGAAGGCAAAAAGGAAAATAAAATATGTACGTTGTCCTTTATATGAGACAAAATTGTCTCTTAGCAATGTTTTTCCCTTTTATGCAGCTTTACTTTTGTTTCTACTCAGAGCTTTGGGTATATACAAGTGGTTGTAAGAAAAGTATCTTATCTTATATGTATTGCCCAGTTCTAATAATATAACCTTTAAGATTAGCTTTTAATGGATTGTATGAATTTTCATGTAACATTTTGTGAAAAACAACTGTAGTTTGTTGTTTCTTCACATATGTCCTTTTGCCTCCTCTACCAAATGAAAATTAAACATCATGCATATTGCAGATAAAAATTAATTTTGATTGAAAGTGAGTTGAATATAAAATAATTTATTTTTAAATAGATTCATATAAAGTGGATTGTACAATAATTTCAATGCTAAAATCAGTCGTAAAAGTCAAAAATTACGGATTCTAACTTCTAATAGAATCAATCATAAAAGCATATTCAATTCCTTTCGATAATATTTAAACATGTCAAAATCAAGTATACACTTTTAGACTCAATTTAGATTTCTCTTAAAATGAAACTAAATATATCTGCCAAAAAAAAAAGAAACTAAACAACAGTCAATCAATATTTCTACTAGTAGGATGTTTTACAATACGTACCAGAACTAAACCCATTTTTATTCTTTAAGTAGTTCTAATATTTTCTGGTTGGATGTTACAGTTTTATAGATTCGAGTAACATATAAAAATGGACCACTGAAAAAATAAATTCAATGAGTAGTCATAATCAATATTAAAATGTACTATAGATGAAAAGGCCAAACAACAATTATATTTTGGTGTATATAAGGGTTGATAATGATAACTCATAGATTATTGCATGTATGCAAATTCATATACCCATTCGTTCCAGTAAAGGGGGTCCATATTTAAGACTTAAGAGGTCCCTCCTCTTGTGAATTTTGTTTTGTGTAAATTTAAGATAAGACAATTAAATTTTGGAGTTGGAAATAAAAAAATAAAAATGGACAAAAAAATCCGACCTACCGGATTCGAACCAGTGACCTAAGGATATCTGAGGTTGTCCCACTACAGTCCTCCGCTCTACCAACTGAGCTAAGGTCGGTTGATGGTATTTCTTGACATTGATTTTATTATATTGTCAGTTATATAGACTATGCTTCTCTGGAATTGATTTTTACATTAATAAAACATTGTTTTGTCATCATATTGTTTTCTTTTACAATTTTTATGTTGTTGTATGTTTCTTTACGGTTTTGACACTCAAATAATGGTTGCTAGTAAAAAAAATATTAAATTTTATGTAAAAATAAAAATAAATTTAACGATAGTTTTTTTTTTTTGAGTCCTAGTGATAATTTATAAATTAAGAAAACTTTTAGGTTATAATTTTTTAAGTTATGAGTAGGGGTGACAATGAACCGAACCAACTCGATAATAGTTCGGAACTCGATTCGATAATTAACTCGTTGAACTTGGTTCATGAACTAAATGAGCTGAATTTGAGTTGAAAATTAAGTTCGTTAAATAAATGAGCTGAACTTGATTTCTATATAGTGCGACTCGGTTGGTTCATGAGTTGACTCGATAATATATATATATATATATATATATATATATATATATATATATATATATATATATATATATATCACAAGCTTACTCTGATACTAAAATTACAAGAGAGAGGGAAAAAAAAGGTAATGATAAACTGGTGCAAGCTTAGGCATTTAACACACACACACACCCCCCCCCCCCCCCCCCCCACGCGCGCGCGCGCGCGCACACACACACACACATATATATATATATATATATATATATATATATATATATATATATATATATATATATATTGTCCCACATCGGTATGGATAGCGCAACAGTAGTAACTATAAGTTGTGCATGCTCTTTTCCTTTGTGGTCTCTACCATCGCCAACAGTTTAATTTCGAGTAATTACCCAATTTCATTCTTGAATTTTCACAAATCAGCTAAATTCATCCTCAAATTTTTTGAAATATCTATTTAGTCCCTGAATTTTTAATATGTCAATCAAAAAGGTTCTTCCGTTAAGTTGGCATGTTAACGGATGTGACGTGTACTGTTAACCTCTTACGAGATATACCACGCAAGCAGGGACTAATTTGGCTGAAAATGATGAAATTATCAAGGACCAAATTGATGGATTTTCAGAAAATTGCAAAATGCCCAACATATCTTTTTCTCCAACGTCTCTTTCTCATGAACTGCTCTTTCTTCCCCAAATATATAAATTTGGAACCCTAATGTTATAATTTGTTATCTAGAGTTCAAAATCTCCAAAATTTCTTTCATGAATTGATGACAAAGTTCTTCCCCAATTCAAAAAACTTAAAACCCTAATTTTTTTGATTGAATTCGAAATCCAAAAATTAGTGGTTATTGTTCAAGCTTTGTTGTTCAGAAATGCAAGGTGCTGGTCATGGAAGAAATGCAAGGTTGATGGATAAGCCTAAGGATAGTGGCAGAGAAGAGTTGTGGAGGACAAGGTTGATGAATAAAGTTGATTGTGTAGGAAGTGAGCTTAGGTTGATTAAGATATTGATAAGAGTGATGTGTTTGATTGAGTTGTTTAAAATGTTATTGTACTGTGTCAAGTATGTGTAATGTTGTAATGAAAAGAGGTTGTCAATGATGAAATCATTCTTTCTGTCAAAATATTTTCATCAAATTGGTCCTTCTATTATTTTTCTATCCATCATATCGATCCCCAAATTAGTAAAAATACCATCAAATAAGTCCTTGAATTTTCACAACAGAGATCATTGTGATCCTTGGTGCATACATTTGGCTGAACAATGAAAAAGGTGAAAAGACATACACTAATATTGTTGAAAATACCATCAAAAGTCATACATTAAATGTTCATAAGTCTACATAGCCAAAAAAAAAAAAAGAACATTACATAGCCATCAAGTCATTTGATGGTCTTAAGTCATTAAATATCCAAAAAAACATTAATTAAACTAGTCCAAAAGCATAATTTGAACATGCATCACTGCTTTGGAAATCTTGGGGTTGGGATAAACTCCATGTATTGGGGTTGAGTAGAAGCGGATGACCCGTAATTTGGATATGAAACTCTAATAACTCCAAGAACAGTTGGATTTTGTGGAGCAGGACCCCTCATTGGTGTTTGTTTATGCTTGTCATTTGAAATCACATGTCATCTCATGCAATATCTCCTTGTATTCATTCCCTGAAATAAAATCAATCAAACGAGACCTTAAATTATAACACTATCCATCAAATCAATCCCTAAATTATCACAATAAGTATCAAATCGATCCTTATATATAGGGGTATAATTGAAAACACAGAAAAATGAAACTGAAAAGTTAAACCTTCAATTTTAACCATTTCCATCAAATTAGTCCTTGTACACGTGGCTGCCTTGTTGACACGTGTACAGGACAACACAACATGCAAGAGGACATGTCATCCTCACTAACAGACCTTTTGGACGGAGGGACCATTTTGATGAACGTCTGTAAAATTCAGGGACTAAATAGATATTTCAAAAAATTTGGGGATGAGTTTGGCTGATTTGTGAAAATTCAAGGACGAAGTTGGGTAATTACTCGTTTAATTTCCTTCGTGGTCTCTACCATGGCCAACAGTTTAATATTATTTTTAAAAATAAATAAATTACGAGGTTAAGATATACTGAGTTGAACCTAACGAACCGAACCAAGTTGTTCGTGAACTTTAAATGAGCCAAACTTGAGTTAAAAAAATGGTTCGTATTAAACTCGAGTCGAGTCATTTCTTATCGAGTCGAGTCGAACTCATATGAGTTCGACTCGATTCGCCTCATTTCCAGCTCTAGTTATGGGGTCTTTATCGGGGGCTTGATATGGTTTGAAATAAGGGTTTATCTCAAGTGATTGTTGAGAGTGACTCGAAAGTGTTTATTGATATGATTATTAACAATTGTAAAATCAATGAAACCATTCATTCTCTGGTTTGATGTATTCAAGAGATTCTTCAGCCAGACTGACATACTCAAGTTATTCACATTTGTAGGAAGGTGATATATGTGCTGGTTGAGTAGCGAATTTTAGTCTATCCTTGGATTCTTTGAATTTGTTTGTTTAGAGTCTCAACCAAGTAAACTTCAAAGTCTAATTTTTTATGATATTTTTGGGGTTTGCTTAAGAATCGGTGCGTAACAGTTTTTTTCTTCTTGAGTCTCATGTCCTCTTTTGTACCAAAAAAAATTGTGTGGTGAGAGAGGCGTGTATTGTGACATCTTATTGCCAAAAAGCTAAACAAATTGAATTTCATGAAGAAAAAAACGATTTTTTTTTATGAGAGGGATGTTATACATAGAAAATTACTTGTTCCTGAAAATTCACGATGCCTATTCTTTGAGTGAAAAGAAAAATAGCATAAATCTATAATACAATCCACACTCTGGAGGATCATATATGATCCCTTACTAAAATGTGTAGCCCAATTTAACCATCACGGTGTTGCCTAATCTAACAAGCACTACATGGTCTTGTCTTACTTCATAAAGTTCTGCATAACTAAGGTGGGATTCACACAAGACGTCTATATACAATGTCTTACTATAAAATGCATGAGCATATAGTATGCAGATGCACCACTATACATATCATACAACATATGCAACAACTATATCACGCTTTCTCATAGATATATTTCATCAAAATCATATGTAACAACATTTATCCGTAATTTCTTGAAACAACATTTCAAAACATACACAAATCACAATGAATGAACATAACCCCATCTGAGAGCACAATTATTTTCATCTTGGTTATTAACAACTCCATGAAAATAACATTCAACATATAAACAAGGGTTAGTCCCTGTAAAAAATTTCATCACCATTTTTAGTCCGTAAAATAATAACAGAAAATTTTACAACAACTAAAAAGTGCAATTTGATTGTACTATCTTTAATAACATGTCTTGTGTGATCTTCTATGCCTCCAAGTAGTTTTCCATGGCATTTATCATAGACTAATTTTTGTAAAAAAAATTATAAGATTACAAAATGGGTTAACTTCTCTCAACCGTTTTTTTTTTCTCACTATAATTTCATACTAAGAGCTCTCTAAGAGATTAACAACTTATCAAACATTTTCTTTGGAGCATATCCACCATACCATATCACTTGCTAACACATTATGAGTAATCAAATTTAAAATTTTTGTTGTCAAACAATTTATTTCCTTTTTTACTTATACTTTTCCTTATTCATTGCAAAAAAAATAAAATAATACATGGGATAACCTCCATGATTTTTGATTTTGTTATAAAGATTGTGTCCTTTTTTATACTTTGCAATGCTTGAACAACTTCTAATGAAGAGCATGCAAATTAGGGTGCATTTAGGATGAAAAAGAGAAATATTTTATTAGCATAAAAAAAGTTGATGTTTTAGCCATAGATTTATTAGTTTAATATACAACAGTCCAAATTTATTATTACATGTTACCTAATTGTAACTTTTTGTTTGTAAATTTAAACAAAAAATGAGACCTCATTTACTAGAAAAAATATAAGTTGTTTTTATTTGTTTGGACATTATAGAAATTGGACCTTAGCCAATCACAAAACAACCTAAATGATTTTTTTTTTGGTTACAACAACCTAAATGATTTAATAATAGCTTAATAAAATCCATTTTTTTGACATTAAATCTATAACAAAAAATTTAACCACACAAATAATTTTTTATGTTTATATTTGAAGATGGTCTTTTATGGAGTGATTGAAAAATTCATCTGTAATTAATACGGGTCTCTCAAATCTTTTTTCTACTTATCTATTGAGCAGATTTAACTTCAAATTTTAGGGATTTGAACATATAATTTTTTTTCTTCCTATTCTTGGCGATGGGTTGGTTGGTGCATGTAGTTTTGGTAGCATCTTTCTTGTAGTCTTCTTATTCCTGTGGCTGCTGGTATTTTTTATTATTGCTCCTTGTGTTATCGTTTTGTTAATTAAAATTTTATGTTAAATAAAATATTTTGTAAATGAGCAAGGGGAAAGAAGAATAAAGGATTGCTGTTTTTTAATTCCAGAATTCAGGGGTATAATAGTAAAGAAATGAGAGGGGTGTAGTTGTTTAACTTCACAAATGGGAGGTGAATTAGGAACATAAAAAGTGTACGATTTTTTGTATTAAAATATGCTTTTTGTTGACAAAATATATTAAAATATGTTAGCAACACTTTTTTATATAGTATTGCAACAGATCACAATCAAAACTAAACCTGCCATTCAACTTCCAACTTTCCCATGGTGAGTGAGAGAATGTTCTACTATCCAAAGTTTGTTTTTGTGATTATTGATTTCGATGATTTATACAAAGGCCTTACAATTTTGTTTTTGGCAAATAATGAGATGCCTTACAATTTTGTTCTTAGGAAAGCGAAATAATGAGATTCTCTATAATGCTATAAAATGTTGTTTGTTGACAGATAATCCTATCCTTTATAAGCTTTTATGGCTGCCTTATAATGTCAAGATGTTGGGCTAAAAAAATACAAACATATAAACATATTAGTAAAAACATTCATACATTTGATATTATTAAAACAATTGTTACGAAATTACGAGTAAGAAAATATTTTTAGTATCTATTCTTGTATTATTAATCTAATTATATTATTTTACATGATTAAAAAAAATCAGTAAATAATATACTTTGTAAAACTACAATTCAACAGTAATAATTCATTCTAAAAACCAATTCATCATATTGTTTTAATCATCAACCAAGTTTAAAGTTGATCAAAATCAATTATGATTGCACTACTATATATGTTTCTCATCTATCATTTATCATATACTACTAGAAGTTTATATGGTTATGAAATATGATTAGATTAGTTTAATCAACCAAATTCTTTTCCCACTCTCATTTTTTTCTTTACTCTAATAGCAGCAAAGGTACTAAACATTGTAGATTTTGCATAAGATGCACGAATGAAATGGTCCTGCACTGTTCTTTTTATCATTGAAAAAATAAGTTATATAATATTTTATTTAATTTAATTGTGAGATCTATTGATCTAATGGTGGAAACCAACTGGTGCATGATGTAAGACTTGTCCCACTTGTGTACCATATAAATGGCCTTAAGTCTACAAAGTAACAATTTTTGGTACTTGGTGTTTGCAAAAGTGTCTTTTATTTCATACATCCGTGCAAAAAAAAAAAAAAAAGGAAATGAAGAAAATACAAAAGAAAATATAAAGTCAAATGAGAGTTAAAAAAAAAAATTAATGTTGTTGATGCTACTCTTCTACTTTCAAAGTGGTAGTTGATGTAGTTTATAATTTTTCTATAAAATAATAGATCATGGATGCATAATAATAAGTTATTTGAAAGAAAATAGATACATCATACATAAATATAATAGATGCTAAAATTTTCAAAAACTTTGTATGTTTTTTATATGTAGACAAAATGACAAATACCACATGAAACTCACACACACAAATGAGAGATCTCAAGTTTGAACACGAAACACCACGTGTATCTAGTATAATAGTTTAGACATTTTCCACCTGAGCTAGGACATAGGAATTCAAACACTTTGTATTTCTAATACATGTATAATATTTATTTTCACATGACATACATGAATCAAATTATCGTATTTAATACATGAAGAATGAGGAGTATATGCATTTTTATAAGATATATTTGTGATTCATGCATGTAAGTTGATATTGTTTTTTATTTTTGAAATGCATGACTCCAACAATCATGTTTAATTCATGAGAGTTAGAGAAAATCAATTGTGTGCGATTTGTCTAATTTTTAAAATTGTTTTTTTTTTTAATTTAACATTAATGATATATTATTGTATTTTCATTAATTAATAACGTATATGTTTCGGACTGGGTCAAAACCCAGTCTGGTTTCAACCCTAGTCTGATCGGGACTCGATGAAGAGTGAGTCCATGTCATGGATACGCCCTAAATCCGATTGGACAACAGTATGCACCAATCAATCTAGACCGTCCAAACCTTAGGGACACATGTCCATGTGAAGACTTGACAACTAAAGCCCTAATTATTTCTTATAAATACTATGCAAAATATTGGTCAGGTATCTCACTCTTTATCCATATATTTGCCTCAATCTCTTTAAAGCGTCACTGACTTAAGTGTTAGAGAACGTGCACGTAAACCACCCCCTCATGTGAAGAAGGACTCGTGGCGGACTGTGGTAGACGAACGACGATGTCATCCTTCTACACAATGGATCTCAACCTTCAGGCAAACCATTCTAGGTCCAACATGATCAATAAACATTCACCAAGGTCGGGTAGAATTCTAAAATGCTTCTCTCTTTAAATCCATTCAAGCAAGTTGTAATGACTAACAACTAGTTTCTTATTAGGATTTAAGTTGTCTACTTTATAGGTGATTGACGTCACTTTATTGATAAAAAATTATAAAGTGCGGATAGATAAATTTGGTCTGAGAAAGATATGGTGCATGACATTTTTTGATGATTATAAATCTTTATTCATAATTTTTATTCGATTAAGTAGTGATAGTTAAATTTAAGGGTATTTTATTTATTTTTTGAAAATTTGGTATTCTGCTTAAGGACCGACTCATTCAAGGAGTCCAACCCACCGTCCAACTATGTATGGACTAGCCCACCGAGATCGAAACCAGGGAGAATCGAACCTAGTTGTAACGCCCCATTTTTATTTAATTATATTTAGTTGATGTTTGAGTATTTTTATATGATTTTATATGACTATATTTGACATATATGATTTAGATATGATTTTATGTGAAATATATGACTTGGTATGAATTGTGTGATATTTGGTGTGATGATAATTTATTATATGATTTATGGTGTTGTGTTTTATTTAAATAAATGTTGTTTGATTATTTTATTTATTTAATAAAAAGGTAGAAAATAGTATTATTTGGTTTAAAGGGAATTAAGTATAATTATGAGGAATAAGTGGGAGTTAAGGAAATAAGAGGGGGTTATAGTTTACAATAAAAAGAAAAGGAGAGTCAGAAAGAGTTTTACGTACAATTGAAAAAAAAAGAGAGAAAGTGAGTTTTTGAGAGAAGAAAAGGAGAAAAACCTAGAACCAAGAGAAGAGGCTAGAAGAAGAGAGAAGAACGCAGCTTAATTCAGGAATCATAATCTAAGGTAAGGGTGGGATTCCTTCAATAATATGTATATATAATTTTGATTGTTGATGAAATTGTGTTCTAGGTTTAGGGTTTAGAAAATTTATGATAATTGATATGATGTGATGAATTGTGTTGTTTAATGCATGTTTATGTGTTGTTTTGATTGTTATGTTGTATATAGAACCTGTAAACATTGTTCTCTATCAAATTTGGGATTTGGGTAGATGAAATTTGGGTTTTTGAGTGAAAAATAGAGTTTTCCCGAGAGCTACCTTTGACAGCATACCCTGTTTCATGTTGTTGCGTCTTTTGCATCAGTTTCTGTTTCGAAATAGCTTTCGGTGTAAACACAAAAGTTGTAGGTATGAATGTTAGCTTTCTAATGCCGTTGGTCTGATGTCAAAATGATTTATAGAACTTGAGTTATGGTCAAATTACTGAACGTAGGTCACAGTGAATTTTTATGAATTTCAGCACAACTTTGTCCGAAATTGAAATGAAAACTGGTATTGATTGGTACATAATTGGCTTTAGGTGTAAACATGAAAGTTGTAGATAATTAAGTTAGCTTTCTAATGGCACTGGTTTGACTCGAAGAGGATTTGTAGATTTTGAATTATGATGAAAATAGTCCAAGTAGGTCTTCAGAATTTTTTTAGAAAACTTAGCTTAACTAATCCCAAGTTAGTCCAAAACTTATGGTTGGTTTCCCAACTTCAAACTTAAGTATTAGGGATTTAGTCGGAGTGTTTTATGAGTATTTGGCTTATGTTTTATTGATCAAACTTGATTTGCTTGTTGAAGGATGTGTTGGACTTTGATATGAATGTAGTTGATTAATGTATATGTGCTTTCCGGAGATGTGTGATTTAAATATGTGTTATATCAAGATGTGTTGTTTGTAGATGTGTGACTTAAATATGTGCTATATAAAGATGTCATATTTAAATATGTGATATTTGACGATGATGCTATTTAAAGATGTGTATTTGTCGAGTCATCTAAAGATGTGCATTGTTGAGTCTTTACTCGTGTCGTTGCATTTGAGTCATGTCGTTGCATAGCATAGTCAGCGATGGGGGCTTAATGCCTGACAGGTTCTTTTATGACCTTTAGCGATGTGGGCTCAATGCCTGACAGGTCCTATTTGACCTTTAGCGATGGGGGCTTATGCCCTGATGGTACCACATGCATGATGTCTAAGACGTAGAGTTGCATTTGTTGAGTCGTGTCTTATGAGATGTCGTGACGATGATTTGTGATGATGATGTGATGTTTGAGATGGTTGTTAAGACGATGATTTATGATGGTTTGTGATGCATTTGTGATGATGATTGTTCTTTGATGTTCTTGATGGTATCTTCGTGATGAAGTTCCTTGAAGCTCTTGATGATATTTCGTGATGATATTCTTGATTGACGTTTAACGTGTTTCGTGAATGGTGTGCTTGATGATGTATAAGGTGATTTAGGACGATAATTATGATGTTAGATGATGCCTATTTTGCTATGACTATATGATGTTTTGTTGATTGATGATTCTGTTGTTGGTGTATTTATATATATATGTATATATATGTGAACCTGATGATGCTTGTCATTGAATTGTTGTTGTTTTCATTAACTTGATTGATTATATATTATTATTATTGAATGTGTATCTCACCCCTTCTGTTGGAATTGTCGCCTTGTGGACAAGTGCAGATTTCCAAGGCTAGTAGGATGTTGGCTCAAGTGTCATAGGGCTCTGATAAGTAACGGGCTGGGGAAAATGTTGTTTTGTTTCTTTCATTCCTTTATGTATCGAATTTTGAACATGTTGTTGGATTTTAAGTTGAAGAATAATATTTTGTTGTTGAGGCCTTTGTGCCAAGAATTCTGTTGAAGTTGAATGATGATGATTTTAAAAGAAATATTTCCGCTGCAGATTTTTATAAGAATGAGATTTTGTTGGTATTTTAAATAGTTCTATTTTCTATTTAAATAATTTTGAAAAGTAGTATGACATGCCCGTTATTGTTGAACTCTGATTGTTTTAATATTATTATGTTGTTTTGGGGAAACGGGGTGTTACACTAGACATTGAGAGGAACACATTCTAAAATAACACCAATAAAGAAGAATATATTGATTTGAGGATATAAGTACAACTAGTACTAAACTCAAAAAACGAGAGAAAAATATAAGTGATACTAAACCCACAAACTTAAAAAAACACCCTACAATAATGATGCCTCCTAATTATTACACATGTATTAGTTAGGCAGAATAAATTTGACCCAAAAAAATCTATTTTTTTTTTGCCCAACTAAAGAGACAAGATATGATAAATCAGTAATTTATTTTATCACCAAAAAAAAAAAAATCAGTAATTTATTTCTTATCATATCCTGCTAGTTTCTAACTCGATTTATAGGATAAAACGTTAACTAAGAGACGGGATATAATAATTTTTATGTTTATTTTATCATATTTCTGTCAGGATATGATATAGTTATCCTATCATGGCTCTGATCACTAGACCAAATTAAGATCTAAAACCATTAATCCTTTTAGTCTATTTTCTTTTTGTGTTTGTCGGGGTTTGAATCTCGGACCTTACATATATTATGTATTGTCTTTATCAACTGAGTTAAGTCCACGATGACCTTTTAGCCTATTTTTATTTTAATAAAAACAAATATTTTGTTTGGTAGAATTAGTGTTTAGTAAACTTCTTGGGTATGCTAAAAAAAGTCTTATATGCACTTTTGATCCCCTTATTTATATATTTTTTAACTTTTAATCCTCCTATTTTGAAAGCCAATATTTTAGTCAATGAATTTTTTTAGTACCCCATCAATTTCGCTGATGTGTCATGTTCTTTAATGATTTGGCGCTTATTAGGCATTCATGTGTTGGATATCATGATTTCCATGTCACTGTTATGGTTATTTATTTTATTATCAATTTTATTAATATATCAAGCTATTAAAAATAAATGGGTTAAATATGTTTTTAGTCCCTATAAAATTGGGACCTTTCAAGTGTAGTCCTTACTTAATTTTAATAATTCTTCTAGTCCTTAATTTTTTTTTCTGCACTGAGTATTAGTCCCTACTCAATTCAAATTTGTTTAATTTATACTTAAACTCTTAAGTTTTTGAATAATTTTTTGCAGACATGTTTAGTACATTACTAAAAGTTTCTCAGCAAAAAATTATCGCAAAATTTGATTTCTACATCTAGATTTTATCACTTTTTATCTTTAACTTTGGTCATTTTAAAAAATTTATATTTAATTTGTTTCATATTAGAAAATTCTAAATTTTAGGAAATGAACCTTTCATAGTGTTCTAAACTTGTATCAAAAAATTCATTCAAAAATTTAAGAGTTTAAGGATAATTAAAGAAACTTTGTTTTAGCAAGGACTAAAATTATAAGTATTTTTTTTTGTAGGGACTAAAAAAGCTATTAAAATTAAGTAAGGACTAAACTTAAAAGTTCCCTATTTTATAGGGACCAAAAACATAATTAACCCAAAATAAATTGAAAAACAATTAAAATATCACCCACTCAAACCTATCAACATCAACTTCAACAGAATTATTCATCATCATCAACACCAACACCCAGATGACAAACTTCTTCAAAATTTCAGATATAACACTTTCTTTAGATTAGGTTTTATTATTTCTTAATTTGGGGAAACTTGGATTAGATTGTTATTTTTCTTACCCTTTCTTATATCCCTCTTTGCACATCATCAATACCTCAACCATGGTTTGGTAACATTAATTTTTGCCATATAGACTACAAGCTCAAGCGATCGAGGATGCAAAGATTGAAGTAATCGGCACCATGGAAACCAACTAGCAAGAGGGGAACAACGTTTGAGGAGAGGGAGAGGAGGATAATAACAACGTCCAAGCAATGACGAAGTCGAATCAAATTCCATTTTTTTCTTTTTTATAAATGAACCTAATTTTATGCTTCCACATGCATCAAGTGTTTGAGGATTTAAAATTGATGATTGCTATGAACTTCACTCTCTTTTAAAAAATGTTTCCATTGTTTATTGCTAGAAATAAAATGTACAAAAATACAATTAAAACTATGTTACAATTCATACTATAACTCATATCATATGTAATAAACCTAATTCCTAACTTCTTAATTGTGAACAAGATGTTCGATCGCTAAATTTAGAAGGAAACAAATTATACTCACATATATTACTTCATTGGCAAGAATTAACTTTTTAATTTCTTATAAAAGTGGATAATGATGAAACAAGGAACATATGGGAAGAAACAATATCCACGAGGACATTTTATAAGAAATAAACTCTTTATCTTCTTAGTTTGTTGAATTTCTATTGGGTGATTGGTGGACGTGGCCTAGTCAATGTATCACCATATATACTATTAAAAATAAAAATTCTCAGAAGTTTGTGCAGGCAGTTGCCTCCAAACCCTTCTACTTGGCTCCGCCACTACAAGGAGAGGATGATTGTGTTGAAAGAAGAGGTTCCATTGAACATAGTTGAGAAAAGGATGAATGGAAGAATTCAGTTTAGGTCAATTTAAGTAGCCAAAGGGGAAAATACGTGTCAATTTTGAATGGGAGAATTTTGATTTCTGATTTGGGTCAATTTAATTTATTCATGTTTTTCTACCATTTTGATAGGAAAGATGTGATGCTGGTTATGGATTATGATAATGGGATGGTGGTGATGAATATTGGGTGTCGTTGGTGGTGACGATGGGATGATGAAGTTTTCTTTTTTAATATATAAATAAATAAAATAATTAAATTAATTAAAACAATAATTACGTGCAAACATTTTTATACAAATCACTAATGCCAACTCAAAGCCACGTCATTAATGAGTGAGCCTCGTCATCAATACTGATAATAGGCCAAAAAAATTATTGACTTTTTTAATAGGAGGACGAAAAAGTTGGTTTTGAAAATAGGACTAAAAGTTCATAAACAAGGAAATAGGGAGGTCAAAAGCATATTTAAGCCAAAAATAATAATTAGAAAACACATTTACACTTCGTTGGATGGTTTTTAAATCCTTTCGATTTAGTTCAAAACATGTATAATTATTACAATTTAATTGTCATAAAAACAATTTTAAATTTGACTGATAATATTTTTTTCAAGCAACTAATTCCATTAATAAATATAGTTAAAAATTATTCGGCCTAGCTAAAATTAGTGCAAAACATATTATAAATATTATAATTTGATAATCATAAAACAAGTTTAAAGTCGAGTTAATAATATTTTTTTATTTATTTACTCTCAAAGTTACTTCTATTTTAACTTTAATATCAGTAAAAGTTCAAACTAATCTCAAAAGCATGTCAAAACATTTTTCTTTCAAGTTGATGCAACTTAATCAAGCATACCCTATCTCACACCCTATGTATTTCGCTTCGCTCTACGCACAAGATGGTCTCGTGAATCACACTAAAATATTCAAAAGTGAGGGCGGTTCTAGAGTGGTCAAATGTCAAATATTCATTCTTCAAATGCGGTTATATGGACTTTTTTTTTAATATGGAAATGTGGTCAGATAGAATTCAAAGAGACAGATATTCATTATAAGAGACATGAAATCAAATATATCATTATAAAAAACCAAACCCGATATTGAGTATGTGTTGGATAGAATTGAAAGTCAATAATAAGAACAATATGTTGAAAATGACTGATGAGCAGTGCTAGAAATACCAAGGTCGTCCAACATATTTTGAGGGCTCATATAAACTTAAATATGAAGCTTTTTTAAGAGAAATAAAATAAAGTCAGAAGTTTTATAAAGATTACGAAAAAATATTGTTTTAAAAAAAGAAAGATATAATATACTCATGTCCTTTAAAGTTTTGGCACAGATTAGAAAATTGAATGAAATAATTATTACATATAACACTTTTACTAAACTACCCCTACTTTATAAGAAAAAGATAAACTTAAAGTTTTCATTGAAAATTATGTGAGAAAAAAATTGAAGTATTTATTGAGGGTAAAGTTGCAACAGAAAAATTAAAGTTGTATTGAAAATATAAAGTGACATTCATTTTAAAACAAATTTTTTGGCTAAAATAACATTCATTTTGAAACGAAGGGAGTATTGATCAATCATATAAACAATATTTTGTGGTCTTTATTTTGGACCAAAAATTGGAGGTCTAAAGCGAGGGCTTGACTCGCCTTATGCTTGAGTTAGTGTTGAGCAACATGCTCGTTGTTTATACATGCGAGCTCATATAGTTTTGATTAAGGCCGACCTTAATAGAATTTGAAGCCTAAAGCGAAAAATTAAACAGGCCTAAATAACACAAATTATATTTTGAAATTATCTTCATATTATGATGTAGGTGATTTTTTTTCTTTCTATTTAAAAAGAAAACTAATTAAGTATTGTTTTGCACAGATGAAAAAGAAGATAGCCGCAATCTCTACCAAAAAAAAAAAAAAATACAGCTAAGCAAGTTTCGAACTTTTGACAACGAAAAACAAAAACACAGTTGGCATCAACTGAGTTGCAAGTAGTTAATGAAAATTTGGGGTCTAATAGGTTTCACATTTCAAGCGTCCCCGTACAATATATACATAACATAAGTCTTATAGATTTATGATATGTATAAGGCTTATGGTATAAGGAGAGGAAGCACAACTTGTATTAGACATTACCCATAGGAGGTCACGTGCGATGAACTTGGAGATTTCCATAAATTTGATAGCTTAGATTGCAAGTAATCGATCTTAAGGGAGAGTCATCATTATTCATTATGATTTTCCCTTATAGACTTCTTTTACATCACCTTTAATTTAAAACAAGGTGTAGGGAGTCACAAGAGTCTGAGTGCAAGTGCAAAGTTTTTGTATTGAAGTAAGGGGAATGTGATGTGACCGTGGGATAAGGGGAAGAAAGGGACAACAAATTGTTGGCAAAACCTTATGGATAGATAGGGTTGTCTACAACCATGGAGAACATGTTGTGAGAGTTTACTCAAATGCTAGTAGAAGGTCGCAAACAAGGTGTTCAAATCTCACATCCCACAACTAATGATCCACTTTGGTTTGAGAAAATTACACTCCTGACAAATCATGCACAACTAATGATCACTTTCTCTAATTTTCTCTCGATCATCTCTAATCTTTTCTATTTTAATTCTAAGAATTTATGAATGTGTTGCTTCTGAACATTATATATCCACTAGCTGCTGAACGTTCTCAGCTAGTAGCATGTAATATTTTAATTAACGTAGTATAAGTATAGAACTATATGTTGCTAAAATCGAATCAAATTTGTTGATTAATAATTCAAATTGATGTCATATGTGGAAAATTAGTCCGATTTAAATAATTTTAAAATAAAAACAAAATGCAGAAACGTATTTTTCTTTTATTTAATTTTTCTTTTGATAGAAGAATTCTTTTAATTTCAATATTTCAAAAAGATGAAAAATAGAATGGGGAGAAAAAATTATAATTGACTCATCTTCTTTCTCTCATATCTCCTTCTGACTCCTTCCACAATTTGTTTCTATGTCAGTCGTGATCTTCTCTCTTTTGATCTTGTTGGGTCAAAATGGTAAGCACCGTCAATCGAAGCCACCAAAACAATTGGAATTAAATGCAAATTATGTCATTAATTTTTATAAATTTTTAAATTCATAAATTATTGCTTAAAAAATCAAAGACTTCAATTTCAAATGTATTACATACACAGATTTTGTAGTACTTACTACCCCTCTATCCTTAATTATAAAGCCTTTCGAAAAAAAAAATTCTCCCTAAATATAATGCTCTTTTAATAATTTAAATTCGTCCTTCATCCGATCATAATTTAAATATTGTTTTAAATAAGTGTCAAATTAGTTAAAGGGTTGGAGAGATGACTATTTATGTTGTTTAAAAAAGCATTCTAAAGGTGCATTTTTCATTTTTAAATTAATTATGATAGGATCAATAATCATGTAATTCGATCAATGTCTCATTCGTCAAACTAGTAACCCAATAAAGTAAATAAATATTTTATAGAATAAAAATTATTAACTAATTTAGGGTCGACGAATATTAGGGGCCGACTTGGATGGACACCACCATATTTTTTTTTAAAAACTTTTTATAAAGAAAATTACTAAAATACCATTGAGTTTTAAATAAAATTATGTTGTGATCCACTCTCTTCTCTATTTCAGTATGTTTTACTATCACACTTTCAAATTCAAGTTACTCGATGGTTATTTCTAACATTTATTTGTAGGTTGATGCGACTGATAGATGGCATTGACTGTTAGATAGAAAAATATCTTTTGTTGTTTAATATGTAAGTTCCATTTTCGCTTGCTAAAAACAAACTTCAAGTAACTCGAAATACATAGGTGGATTATTTAAAATTTTTAATGTATGTAATTTAATTTTTTGATGGTCATTTTTGTGTATAATGCTTATTAAAACATAAACATTTTTTATATATAATATACTTTAATTTTGTGGCCCATCCAGATTTATTTTTCCTGACTACACCACTAATGAAGATGATGATGTGACGGGTTGAGCAGCAGAGGCTGGTAGCACCGGGAAAGGCGGTTGATGATGGTGGAGGGAGAGGAAGAAACAAAAGCAGTAAAGGGGCAATTAATTCAGTGATTGGATACTGGTCCTATTAGTAAGGAAGGTGGTTCCAAAAATATGATTCTTGAGTTAATGAAAAATGGCACGGTATGATTTCCCAAGCAAAACCGACCCATACGTATTGAAGAGGAGGACCTGAGTAGAGGGAAAGGAATGGCATCAGAATAGGCAAGGGGAGCAATGATAAGGCAATTATTTTAGAAGGTAAAAAAGGAAACTCAATGACAAGTCGATCAGATTAACCTTAATAATAACACAAACATCAGATATAACAAGCAGGTATGTGTGTTCGAGACACAAAGGAAATTCCATATGTGCGTAAATAGCGTGGAATGTTGGCCAACTAAGCCCTCAAGAGAAAGAAGCATGGGGTCTTAAGCAAACCTTACTTTGATTCATGAGTTTAGGTTCTCCCAAAGTGTCCATTGAACTAAGCTACATACTAGTTATGACAATATGGGGGTAGAGTGGTGAGTGAATGGGGTACTATTTTATCTGTTTGTAAAGCTATTATGTGATCTTTACCAAAATTTAGGTTAAGATTCATATGTAGGAAAGCAAACAATATGACTCATTTACTAACTTGAGCATGATTGTCTTTATATTAGTCGTCAAGCTTTTGATAATAATCCATCTTGTATTATGACCACTTTAATGAATAAAATAAGTTAATTTCATTGTCTAGTGGTTAGAATTCATTTTTTAAAATGAATAAATGAGATATTTGGTGTTCGAACCCTGATCCCTATATATAAGAGTACATTGTCCGTGTCAACCGATTTATGCATAAATTCACAATTTTATTTAGTAAATGTTAATATAAATGTAGGTGAAATTTGGAAAACATATATAGGGAGGGAAAATTAGAGCCACTTGACCAACCTTATTATCTTTACATGCAACAAGTGCTGACTTTTACAGTTTGACCCATATCTGATCTAATATGCACCTACATGACATTTCTAGAGAGTTTTAGTCAAACAAAATGATTAATGTGGAATTAATGGTTATGTAAAACAAAAACAAAAAATAATGTTTAGAATTTTGGTATTAGAATATAGTATACAAAGTACCAGTCAATTATGTAAGCTAGATACAAAGTCTATATAAGTGGGCAATCCGATTTGTGTTATCACATACACAGAAGAAAAGAGATAAGCCTGCAAATACAATGGCTGTTAATGAACTTAGAGTTTCATATCTAACAAGCACACTTGCTCGTTATAAATTTTCAACTTCTACTTATCAATCACGGATCTTATCGCTACAAAAATCAAATTCAAGGGTTATACATAGTAAATTATCGATCAAGTCCATTGCTCTCAATGAAAAGGTAGCTTTTAATTAGTGTACATAATCTGATCTCTATCTTATAATATAACCTCTTAATAACAAATCTCTAATATGAAGTCTTGGGTGACTGTGATTTGTGTGTGTCTATGTTAATGTTAATGTTAATGTTTAGTGTGTTTGTTTTTACTATAGGGAAGTTAATAACGATTCCAACCTTAAAATTGATTTGACAAGTTTGTGGGATGTCTATTGTAGTTGATTTTTGTCTCTAGAATTGTTTTTAACTTGAAGTTAATGTTTTTAGAATTTGAAGCTTTTAACTGAAAACATGATTTTTAAAAATAAAAATTATAGAGTTGAAACAAATTTAAATTCTTCAGTCTTTCAAACTCATGAGTTTCTTATTCAAACTTATAGACTGAAAGGAGAGAAAAATATAGATATGATCATATAGAACAACTCGGTTTCTAAAAAACAAAAAGGGTGATGTTACCTATTTGGCGAGTTTTGGTTTACCACTGGTAAAAAATATATTGGATCTCAACCTTATAATTTGAAATTGATTTGGTTTTGTACTTTCGTGACTTTTGATGGTACAAAATAGATGTTACGATAGTGATAAATCAAAATTCGCTCAATTTACAAATGACAAAAATACCTTAAATTTTAAAATTTGATGTCATGAATGTCTAAAACCAATTAATCATCAAATAACAAGATTAAAATCCCAACTTTTCTTTTAACATAGTTAAACCAAAAATAAATAAATGCTCCAAAAAAAGGGTTCCAAACTATTTTTTTACAAAGTTAAATTAAAATAAAGAAAAGTCAAAATTGTACATGTTTTGAGACTTAAAAGAACTTTGTAGTAAAACTTAGAAGGTGTGTATGATCCGCTAAAATATGAAGAATAAAACAGGACAATTCCAGATGTACAATGTTTAATTTGAAAAACAGTTCGAGGACATGACAAACGAGAGATAAAAGATATGGTAAAAACTGAAATTCTTATTCATCATTAAACTACAACACACCTTTTTGTTCCACATACAAGTGTCTAAAATACCAAAATAACATTTTATCTATAAAAAATCGTATAAGACAAAAAATTATTCACTATTATAAAAGTTTATCATGTACTCTTCAATCTTATGTTATGTTGTCCTGTCTTATTGTCTTATGTTGTTATATACAATACTTACTATTTAACATATAAAACACGTCCAAAAACTTATCTCATACAAACACTCGATTTAAAGGATCACACATATAACTTTTCTTGCGGCCTGGCTAATATGAGTGCTACATTTAATTGGACCGTGTAAGAGTTGGGTTCAAAATAATGTATAATGTTAAGAGTGAATTGCAATCACCTAACTTGGTTGTGTTTTCCTGGTATTAAGATTTCCTATCAAAATAATAATATATGTTAATACAATTCACAATTTGGGTTGATATTAGATGTTATTGGGCAGCTTGTAAAAAAAAAAAAAAGAAGATGTTATTGGGCAGCAGCAACATTTTGCGGTAAACTGCAATATCACATTAGACATACATATTGATAAAGTTTAACTGTAAATCATTTTTTAAAACAATGTGGCAACAATGTATTTGTTCATAGACCCTTATAAAATATTGTCTTAGAAATGTTTTTTTAGTCTATATTATAAATTTAGATTTTATTTTGTTCATGTTAGTTGTCACCTTTACAAACCGAAGATAAGACCAAAAGTTTGGGTCAAGTCAAAAGAAGAAGCAGAGAAGCATTGCTAAATTCAAATGATCCTATTGTAACATTGAAGATGATTGACTCAATCCAAGGGCTGGGGATTGGTCACCATTTGGAAGATGAGATCAATGTTCAACTTGGGAGGATATGTGATTGGGACCTCTCTCAAGACCTCTTTGCCACATCCCTTCGATTTCGGTTACTGAGGCATAATGGCTGGCCCACATGTTCTGGTACATATTGCATTATTATTTTGGATCAACTTCATGCATATGCGTTGAATTTTCCTATAGTCTGGTCCTTATTGTCATGTCCAGAGAGAAACAAACAATTAAAACATAATATCTTAGAAAAAATTAAAACATAATAGCGTAGGATAAGCTAATTCTTCAAAATTAAAAAGTATAATGAAAGAAAGTGGTTTCAAATTGTTTTTTTTATTGAGTAGTCTATTGACTAAAACTTTATCGTTAAATTAAATATGAGAAATCCCATATATAAACCTAGACCTCTACATAATAGGATATGGGGAACCAAATCCATTCTTTTTATTTCTAACTTTAGTGGGATTGTAATCTATTAAATATACATTATATAAAAGTATTATTTACTACTTTAACAAAAGGCGAAATCAGACTTTTGATTTAATGAGTGATAAAACCAAAAGACATATTACTTAATAAGTGTTTGGACCAACTTTTGGGACACAAATACCACGTCTCAATGCAATTTCAACATAGAATCATGAAACTACAAATATGAACTTCTACGTTGATGTGAATTTTGAACGAGATTTTTTATTAAAGTGCGCATAACCAAACAAGCCATTAAGTTTAAATTTGACATACATAACCTATACAATCATTCCTAAAGAAACAAACATATACAATTAACTTACCAATTACCATAGAAGAAATATTTTCTTAAAAATATGAGAAATATATATATTTTTTATCAAATAGTCTAATAGTAAAAAACACAAACTTTAAATATAGATAAGCGTAAAATCACATGTTAGAACCTATACCCCAACATATTCAATATCCATGAAACTATCAAGTGAATTATACTTACATGACATAATAACCTTACGGATTCAAGATGAAGCTTCCCCAATGTCTCCACCCTTGCATCTAGCCATCAAAATAGAGTTAGTTGAAATCAGGCATTTATGATCACGTGGTAAATAATTTAATCTTTATTTTTAAAATAATAATAACTTTAGCAATCATATCAGATAATTGTTTTTGACAAGGTAGCATATGATCTAATACTCTATTATGATATGATTAAGTCCTTGTACTCTCTTTCAGTTAAAACTAGTGAATTAATGTATCTATTTCTATAGTGCCACTCCTATACTCACATGCATTATTGGATTTCATTTAATAATGAATGTATGACTTATATATATTCACATGTATAAGTATTTTATAAGTAGGTTACTTATGGCTTTTTACTCATACTTAAGTGTTGCTAAAATAAATAAACTTATTGATTTAATTAGTGTGGTTGTTTGGTTGTAGATGTTTTCAGGAAATTTTTGGACAAAAGTGGCAATTTCAATGAATCACATACCAATGACATTTGGGGTATGTTGAGCCTATATGAGGCATCATATTTAGGGACAGAAGATGAAGAAGTATTAAAAAAAGCCATGGAATTTTCAAGGGCTCGTCTAAGTGAATTAATCCCACACCTTAGTCCTGAAGTAGGTAAGTACGTTGGTAGAGCCTTAACACTTCCAAAGCACCTAAGAATGGCAAGGTTGGAAGCTAGAAACTACATGGAAGAATATAGCAAAGTAAGTAACCAAATACCAGCTCTTTTGGAATTGGCAAAGTTAGACTCTGAGATGATTCAGTCATTACACCAAATAGAATTAGCAGAAATATGCAGGTAATTTTATGCTTAAGACTATGCCACAACAAAATATTTGATTAAAGGTGGACGAAATTGATGTGGATTTGTGGTGGTCATAATTTCACGCATTCATCAGTAGTAGTAAGATGAAGATTGTAGAGTTCAAATTTCAACCTCAATATTTTAGAGTTAAAAAAAATCAAAATATTGCTTTATTTCTGTCTGAACTCGATCCAATGGTCGCTTTGACCATGTGAATGCGTGACATTTATGATGATACCAAATCTAAATCAATATTGAATATCATGTCACACTATCAAAAAATTAAATTAGCAACGGATATTTAAAGACGAAAATTTTGAAATTTGTCTCTAGTTCTACCACAAATTTAGCGACAAGGAATTAGAGACAAAATTCATTTTTTCATCATAAATATTTTGATTGTCAACTTACTAGTGTTTACTTCATTTTTCAAATTCAAATTATGTATTCCAACATTAATTTCTGCCAAGAACATCACAAATTTCATACATCTTTCTGTCTATTACTATGTTATGAGAAATGCTACATTTCATAGCTAGTTTATTTGATTTGTTTAGGTGGTGGAAAGAGTTGGGACTTGTTGACAAACTTGGTTTTGCAAGAGATAGACCAACAGAATGCTTCTTATGGACAATAGGGATATTTTCAGAACCATGTTATTCAAATTGCCGCATAGAACTTACAAAAACCATATGTATTTTGCTAGTTATGGATGATATCTTTGACACTTATGGCACATTAGATGAACTTGTTCTTTTCACAAAGGCAATTAAAAGGTATGTTTCTATAGATTTTGTATGTATTTAAGATTAGTATTTCAATCTTTGGTAAAATCAAAATATAGAATTGTTCAATTTCGATCCAAGACCATTCATATTGACTGCATGGAATTGCTGATCCGCAATCTACACGTTCATACAATCAACACATTGATGACTATTGGTTTAAGATTGATAATTCAATTTTTTTGAATCAAAATTGTGGAAAAACGAAAGTATTAGATTTTCATCCTCATATACTAATATGCAGGTTACGTCATATAGAGGAGATTATACATTGAGATAAATTGATTAACTAGGAAAATAAATTTGAAATTAATAATCAAAATTTTAACTAATTTTTCTATGAAAGGTGGGACCTTGATGCAATGGAGCAACTTCCAGAATACATGAAGATATGTTATATGGCATTATATAACACCACAAATGAAATTGCATATAGAATTCAGAAAGAACATGAACTAACTGTTGTTTCTTACTTGAAAAGAACAGTAAGAATCTAAATATCATATAAATTAATTTAAGCCAAAGTATAGCAAAGAGTATCATGTTAATAATTGTAGACTTGGTGATTGATTTGTACAGTGGATTGACATATTTGAAGCATTTCTTGAAGAAGCCAAATGGTTCAATAACGGAAGTGTGCCAAATTTTAAGACATATTTGGATAATGGAGTAATTTCTGCTGGATCATGTATGGCATTGGTGCATGCTACTTTCCTCATTGGTGATGGTCTCTCAAAGGAAACCATTTCCATGATGATGAAGTCATATCCTAGACTCTTCTCTTGTTCAGGAGAAATTCTTCGCCTATGGGATGACTTGGGAACTTCATCGGTATCACTCTAATCCCTACTAAAAAAAATCATGAATATACTGAAAATCAATAAATAAATAAAAGGTCATGTCAACTTATGTCATAAGGGCACATGTTAAACAACCTAAAAAGAGCAACTTTAATGTGCCCTTAGGGTTGTCTCATTAGAGATGTCTACATAATACGTTAAAAATTCAATTAAGATTGCTGATATCTTACTAATTTTTATATTCAGGAGGAACAAGAAAGAGGAGATAATGCTAGCAGTATACAATGCATGATGAGAGAGAATAATATTTCAGATGAAAATGAAGGAAGAATACACATAAGGATGCTACTAGGGAATTTGTGGAGAGAGCTCAATGGTCTTGCCATGACCAAAACTATACCTTTGTCTGTTGTCAAAGCTTCTCTTAATATGGCTAGAACTGCTCAAGTTATTTATCAACATGGAGATGATCAAAGCACATTTACTGTTGACGACTATGTGCAAACCTTGATCTTCACATCACCTACTAGCCATTGAATTGAAGAGATACAAATTCTATGCCTATAGTATTTTATTTGAAAAATAGGGAAACATGTAATTCTTATAAAAAAACTTGTAATTTGTAAAAAATAAAATTATAAATGACATCTTTTGGTCATGGACCATATTGTCTATTATATATAAGACTCCGGTCTTTGGCTAAGTAGAAATAAGGCTACAAGAATTATGAACTATTTTGTTAGCATGGGAGGAATTAACCACCATATTGACCTGAGGAATATTTTCATGGAGGAAAAATGGTTAAAGCTATAACATTGTTAGCAAGAGCAAACAATGGGTATACCTCTAAGAAATTGAGAAGGGGTGCTGCGATCTAAACAATAGTTAGGAAGTGCAAAATAGGGATACCCTATGATATGGTGAGGTTGTGCTTGCTCCTTCAGATTGTGTATGTCTTAATTTCTTCTTAAAATGGGTATACCTCAAGTATGAGAATAGTCTAAGATTTTTTGGGATGAAAAAATGGATATTTGAGCTTAATGGGTCAAGCTAACAGTCGAATTGCCATAAGAAAAAGATTTTGTGTTAGTAAGACATATGTTTATTACTAGAGATAGAGTAAACAATAAAATAGAGAATACATCCTTATGCATGGATTTCCGTGGCAAAATATAGGAATGAGACTTGGTTATTTCGTTGTCATGTCTTTCAATCATCTTGCATCTTTTATTAAAATGAAAAAAAAATCCTTTATTTTGCATACTTGGCGGAACAAAAGGTTACCTTGATGATCACAAGTTCTTCTGAGATCAACATTCTATTACTACAATAACACTATGCATTTACATGATATCAAGTTTTCGGTGTCGCTGCTTAAGACTTGTTGAAAACTGATCTGACTTTTTTCCCAATCATATCTTATACTTTTATTTTGTTTCTGTTTAATTTCATCCATCATCATGGCAAGTGATCGTACTCCGGAAAATGACAAAACACCATGGCCTACAAGCCTTTCTCCAAAGATTGAAAGGATGTGTGTACCTATTCGGACCTTGGATGAGTTTCTTAAGTATCATAGAAAGAAACAATCGCATCACGATGAAAATCTTCCATTAAAAGTGCAAGAGGATGAAGCTTCACCCTCCAATGATGAAGCACGGTATGACTTCAATCACCATGGTAAAAATCTAAATCTTGTGCGGCAAAATGTTAAGAACAAGCCTGTTGTCATTCTATTTGCACATATATGTTATATTTTCCTAAGAACAAGGACAAGTTTTATTCCTTTTTCTTATTTTGATATGGGGTGGATTATGGAGTAGTGGCAACTTTTGTAATTCGTATATTTAACCTAAGTATTAGGACGACAATAGTACATTTACACATCTCCTTAAAAAAATAGTACATTGACACAATTATATGCCAGTGATAGATGATTGTAAGTTGCGGGGGGACATGTTTGATACATGACATTGACAATAATAAATAACTAGCAACAACATGTGACATAAATAATAGAGATAAATAAATATGAAAGAGTGATATAAATATTGAAATATATTGAATAATTTCAAACACTTAAATATGGTAGGCTTGATTCACAAATAATCCCCAATGGAGTCTAGGACAAATCATCAGTGAAAAGAAGTCCCCACATATTTCAGTAAAATTATGAGTAGAGTTATGAAGAAATATTTTTACGGTGTACCTGTATATGTTTAGAGGAGCACTAGAAACCTTCGTTTTCCAACATTCACTTAAAAATGTACTGTTAACATTGCAATCATAGGTAGTGAAAATTTAGTTTATTCAAAAAAAAAGGTAGTGAAATTTAGTAAAAAAAAGGCTTAATTGCAGTTTTAACCCCTTAACTTTCACAAAATTGCGATTTTGGTCCCCTAAGAAAAAAAACTACAAAACGACCTCCTATATTTTGCATATGTGGATGAAAACTTGACAAGCATAGGTACTGAAAACATAGGGCCACATAACCAGCTTTATATTTTTTTTTTGAAAACTAATATCAAAGCATTCTCATCTTACTTCAGATGTTTACCATTTGTGTAACTTGCAAAGCAAGTTACTCATTTTTCTTCTTCTTTTCTTATATAGGTACGACGAGATAAAATAAATCTTTAAGTCTATATTTCAATGAAATTAAGTACATGTTTGTAGGGATTTTATTTTGGGACGAGTAGCGACAATGAGTGGTTATGAATATCGTTTTTCAATGGTCGCTTCGTGAAGGATTCTGTTTTTAGGATGTGGTGTTTATTTTGGTAGATGTTGTCAGGTAGGGTTTGACCAGGTGTTGTGTTGTAGGGGTGCCATTTATGGCGTTTATTTTCAGGTGTTCCGCCTATATACAAGGTCTTTTGTTTGTATTCTCTGAATCACCAATCTCTATTCGTCTTGAGCATGATTTGATTTTTAATAAAATTTGTTGTTTCCAAAAAAAAAAGTACATGTTTGAAACCATTAACATGTTTTTTCCCCATTGGCAAAACAATAAAAAGCATAGACTCCACCCTTATAATTTTGGATTCTTCATGTTTGAAATTAAGGACTATTTTCACACTTCTCTCCAATATATTTTTAAGAGGGTGAGTGTTAAAATATAAAGAATATGTGTTTTTTTACATGGACTATATTCATACCTTTGCTCAAATTATATGGACTATTTGAGTTATTGTTAGGACTTAAGTTTATGAGGAGAGCCCAACTCAAAAGACTAGTCCAATAGGTGGGAGAACCTCATGGTTTAAGTACCACATCAAACACTTTGATATACTCGATGTGGGACTCCTAACATTGCCACGCCCTTTAAGAGCCGACGTCCACGACGGCCTTAACTCTATCGGCACTGATCCGATGGTAGCCCTTTCCTTTTTGACGGCTTCACTCACCTATTAGTATTCGGTGAAACACCTTAATCCAGCCTATAGGTAGCCCTTTCCATCGTCCAACTCTCAATGAAAGCATCAATTGTTAGGACTTAAGCCCATGAGGAGAGCCCAACTCAAAAGACTAGTCCAATAGGTAGGAGAACCTCATGATTTAAGTACCACATCAAGCACTTTGATATACTCGATGTGGAACTCCTAACCGTTATTAACCCTACACACACTCATTACAGGTGGATCATATTAGGTATTAACCCTACACACACCGATTGCTAGTTATTCCATACACAGCTAGTATGAAAACCTTAATAATTAAACACTAAAGTAAATTGTTCACTATTGAAGGATGGCTTAGTAATTGATAACCTAATTAGTATAATACTACTAAGAGATGGATTTCAAGGATAAGCGTAGTATCTATTGTCATTGCCTCTGCTTTCCTAATAACAGAGAAAATGGCGGAGCAATGTTGACTTAACAGCGTAACAAATACTGAAAACAAGTACTTTTACTATAACCTGATATGATCCTAACATGCTCATCTTTTACCTGAAGAATTATATTAATATTGGAATAGAAATAACAAAATTAATTTTTGTTCAAAGAGTTATTTTCGTAGCTTTGTCTATATCTAAAACTTTGAATGTGTGATGGAGATGATCTTTGATTTGTTAAAAAGCTTAAATATTAGATAATTGTTTCCACTTTTGAGATTGTTAAAAAGCTTATCCGACGACAGTTAACTGTCAAAATTTCTTGTTCTGCCGAAATAAAAGTATAATTTCATACTGTTTCATAGTCAACGAAAAAGTGGGAACAACAAGTCTACATTTCATCTATTTGACCCGAGCAAATTCAGCCTACATTTCACGGTATCAATTGGTTGTAAATGAAATAAATGATCAAGGTAAAGAGTTGAAGGTGACCATCCCTTGCTGAATTTGTAACTCCTCTCCACTGACCAGCCAATGCAACGCCTTCAATTATCCACTAAACAATTAGTGCGGCCACTTAGGTGTTGTTACAAATTACAACCACTAAAAAAACAGGTGTGAGTGTATTCTCTCATTGGTTCTGTATTGAAAAAACCGTGATTTTTGATGATCTTCACTTGACTTATCATTCCTTTTATAAAATATTGATTTGTTTTGTGCGGCGTTCTCCCAAATCCCCAACAAGAAAGGAGATATTTAAGATGTCAATATTCTTGAGTCAATCACACAAAATGTACCCAACATTGCATATTTATTTGTTTGTGATTTTTCATATTAATATCAAGACTACAAATAAAATAACTAAAATAAAAAATTCAAGCTTAAGACTCTAAGAAGACACAACATGAACATTAAGAAGATCATCCATTTGGTTGTGTGGCTTAATTGACTTGTTTTGGAATACATAATTTGAAGTGACAAAAAATCTGTCATGATTTTTAGTTTCTCTTTTTCTTTTATTGTTTCTTTCAATGCATGTAAAATTGTTCACAATAATAATAGTGATCATAGTCAAATGTTACTGAATTTCAAATGAATATGAATTGCAGTCCAATCAAAACAAGAGATTGACTGATTCAGATTATAATTTTATCACTAAAAACTTCATTTTTTAGTGTGATTTTATATGCTTCTTTGTGTCTCATATGTGACACTACTTAAGTTATTTATTCTAACTTTTTATTTGCAAAAATCACTATACTAGATTATACCATTATTTTGCTTTCTCACTTTGACTTTTGAACCATATTTACTTTTTCAATTTACTTATTTTTGTTTTTCTTTTTAACAGAAATGTAATAAAATATGAAAGTAATTAAGAAACACAACCTGATGATTTATTTGGTAAGAAAATACATTTAATGGCTTAAATTGGTATAGTTTTTACAATTTTATTTTTGCTTTTTGCACACCTTGATAGCATATTAGTCAAGGTTTTGCAACTCAAAAGTTTACCTCAACTCGTATGAGTTTACTTAAAATTAAAATTATATAAAATTTATTATATGCATAACATATATAAGTTAATATAATATTGTACCAATTTTACTAGAAACCGAATTTACCTCCGAGTTAACACGATTTTGGTACCTAAAAACATAAACTCGATAAACTTAGAGACTTAATACTCGATTTACAGAACATTAATATTTTTTTGAAGAGAACGGAACATTGATATTAATAACCCATGTAACTCTAAAAATAATGATACACCCAATTTAATTCTTATGCATAGGTTAGAGTCTAGTTGCTCTTTGTACCAAAAAAATGAAAGAGTCTAGTTGCTCAAAACATGAGCTAAATATTTTCGTGGATGAGTGTCCTTATCCAATTCATTAACAGAGCACCACCCATCAAGTTGGCGACACCATCCATCAAAACCTTGGCCGGCAGCACCAAATGACAATGCACCATCAATCAATTTTTTCGGTCATGTGTTTAACACATTTGTTGACTTGTTCAATGACAATTTTTCGTCCATGTGCTTGTTTTAGATAGAAAAGACACTAACATTTTGTTTGGTTGTGAAGAGAAGTTGTGAAGAGAGAAATAGGTAAGAGAGTAAGAGAAGAGAGAAATAAGTGAGAAATAGCGTACATTTGATGGATTGTTTAGTAAAAAAAAAGATAGAAGAAAGAAGTACTGATTACTTTTGAAAGTACTAAAATGCTCCAAACTAAAAATCCTTTTTTTATAACATCAAATAAAAAATCCCTCAATCAACATATAATTTATCTATATATGTGAATTCATTTAATTAATTTATTAAACTAACAAATTAACACAATTTTTAATTTGATTAGGTTAATTAATTTTAGTTTTTTGACAGGTTTAAATAATTTACTTATGGTAAAAAGAATAATAATTTAGTTAACTAAATCAACTCATAAATCTATTTCCATTGCTGGTATATCTATCTATCTAATAAATCAACACATGCAAAAAAAAAAAAAAAAAAATACCAACACATGCGTTCCCATTTTGCTCCATAATTATTACCACAATTAATTTGTCGATGATAATATTACTTAAAACTATAACCACCCGTAAGAAAAAGAAAAAAAGACTACCTATTTAACAACAACAACAAAAAACACTACCCGGTAATAGTGTAATACCAAGGTGTTACCTGCGTGCACAACTTGCAAAGAAAGAAGGGTAAAAGTGGAAAAGCAAAAGAGTAGAGGTTTCTTTTGCATTTCTTCGCTGTCTAGGGAAGAAGAAGAATAGCTATGGGACCCACATATATTTAGTCTCTCTCTCTTTCCTTTTTCTCTGTTGTTCCAAACTGTGGAAATTTGTTCTTTTAACTCTCTTCTACCAAACAGATCCTAAATTAACGAACTAGGCAAACAATCGAATGATCATTATAGTCATTATTTAAAATCATGTCAAATAAAAAACTAACAAAATTAAAAGAAACTATAAAAAAATCCATTATGACCCTGATGAGTTAAGGAATCTGCACAATTAACTTCACGAAAGCAATTAAAAGGAGTTCTAATCTTAAAGAACATGATTGAGATAGGAGTAAAGATTGATGTTCTAGTAACGGCATTTGCCACTAATAATAAATTTGATTCAAAAATGACTTGAGAGAAAATTCATTCATAAACGTTCACGTTTGTGCCACTCAATTTTTTGTATTCATTGATGCACTACAAGGATTGAATGGTGCAACATGAACAGACCCTTACGATCAATTATTTTCATTCACGTGTGCTGACACGTTCTCATTGCCCAACTACCAGATACTTGTATAGTGCACATGAAAAAGAGGCAAGACTAGCATAGAAACCTGAACCGATGTACATTCTTGTCTTGGTGTGAACGTTATCCACTACATCAGGACCAATTTTCTTGGCCACAAACGAGAAAGAACAGCCATGATTGGCCAAAACATTCAAGGAGAAATTAACCATAGTAATACGTAAAGCCCTAGAGAAAAATCTTAGCAGACCAATACACTCATTCATGCTCCAAATAATTTTGAATTGTGCTCGGCAATCATGTCAATAGATTTTGTTAGTTTTGAAGTTTTTTAAATATAATTGTATAGTTTAGATACTTTTCATTATATTGAAAACTAAAAAGACTTAATTGAAGTTTCTTAAATATTCAAATTGCGCGATTTTACTTCGTTTATTTTGTTGAGTGATTTTGTCCCCTTATGCTCTCTCTCTCATAGTAAGGTTATGACTTTTCTTTAAAATAATAATAATAAAAAGCTCTATATATTAGAACGAATAAAATTCATGTTTAGGGTTTACACATTTTGGTATTTTTAGTTTTTAATTAAAAAAAGAGAGGTCATGTTGGGTTATGAGAAAGTGGTGTTACATCTATAAATGATGGCATCTTAACACAAATTTGGGCAAATATTTGGAGGGAAAATACCAAATTACAAAGGAAGAAAACATAAAGTACCAAAATGGCTAAAAAGAAAAGTTGAGAGACAAAAATTGTGATACTTTGAGGTAAAAAAATATGATCAAACTTGATAAAAATATGAAACCCTTTGAACATATATATAACAAAAGATAAACTATTTTCGAATCGATTATTAAAAACTTTAAAGTAAAACTTTAAGAAATTATTTTTATGATAAAATGAATCATCGATTATTAAAAACTTTAAAGTAAAACTTTAAGAAATTATTTTTATGATAGAATGCATTAGAGTAGTGAACATTATTAAATTACAATCTAACTTGTTGAGAAAAGCTATGAACGAAGTTCAACGAGAAAAGCTATGAACACTTTCTTTCTAACAACACTCTCTTTAATTCGTACTATCTTATTTGATGAAATTCATGTGGGTCTCACTGCACTTTATGTGGGATCTATTAACAAAGTCTAAGACTTACTTGAGTTTCATCCAATAAAAAATTAAGTGTTTGAAAAAGTGTTAGAAAGAGAGTGTTTATAACATTCAACCTAACTTGTTTTATACTCCTTCCGTTATTAAGTATAAAAGAATATTCTTTTTTCAGGTTTATTGAATAAATGATGTATTTAGTTTATATCATAGTTCAGATACGTTAATTATTTAACGAACATAAAAAAAATTCTTCTCTTATATTTAAGACCGGAGGAAGTAATTTATAAGTATTTTAGTAACAAACAAAAATACATTCATAAATTATAATTACAACACATCACATATGTATTTAGAGAACAAAATGACTATTTGAAATTTTGAACATGGCAAGCTCGTTTTTAATGTTGATGTTGATATACTCCAAGTTGGGAAATTATGTGAGCTAGATAGCCTATTTAAGTGGGCAATCTAAGTTTGTTGATACATAGTTAAGAGTAGTCATTCAATATTCAATGCTTGCAAATACAATGGCTGTTAATGAACTTAGAGTTTCATATCTAACAAGCACACTTGCTCGTTATAATTTTGGGACTTCTACTTATCAATCACGCATCTTATCTCTACAACATTCAAAATCAGGAATCATGCATTGTAAATTATTGATCAAGTCTGTTGCTCTGAATGACAACAAGGTACCTTTAATTTTAGTAATCTCTCTCTCTTTCTATCTCCCTCCCTCTCTCACACATGATATATATTTGGTAAATTCTATAGTTTTATGGTATTATTTGTTTTAACGTTCAGTGTAATAAATAGATTATGAATATATAATCATCAAATAAAATAATGTACTATGATTCAACTATCTAATTTTCAAAATTAATATCTATATAAAGTTATTGAAGTTGTTATGGGTTCAGTTTTATCGCTAGACTTTTCAAAATCAGAAAAATAATTAATATTAATGATGTGGGTTTTTTTTTTTTTGAGGGATTTAATAATGTGGTTATAGTATGCCAATTTTGGGATGGTATCATACTATCATATAACACCAAGCTTCTTTAATGGCTAAAAATAGTTTGTGGTCCTTTTTTTTTTTTTTATGAATAGTTTGTGGTCCTTTAAGTTAAATATTTAATAAACCATGAAACATGTATATTGTTCGGTGGTTATCATGTTTATAGGTTTTCTATCAAATGCTGTTAGTATTAAAAAAATCCAACTCTATGAGGCCATCTTAAATATGATTTTGTTCCTCTGAAGTCAAATTCACAAAACTGTCGCCAATAGGTAAATGAATTTATGACCACCAACTTAGAAAATGGCTCGTGTCTTGTCTATCTATGTATATGAGTTGCTTTGAAAGGCATGTTTTGGAGTTAGAAAAAGAAGGGAGGGCAAAACTTGGAGATAAAGAAGAAGGAGGAAACGAAAGAAATAGGGCATTGGAAGGACAGAGATTTGAGTGTTCTTTTTTTTTTTTTTCCTTCAATTTTTATTTTAAAATTTGGTATCCGATCGAATAACCGACTAACCTGATAACCAATTCTACTTGAAAAACAAAACAAAATAAGTAGTATGATCCATAGTCCCAGACCTAATTTAAAAAAACTAGAAAAATGCATTTAAAAAAGGATTTTGGAGGGCTTAGATTGAATTCTTGATATTTAAAATATGTTGTTATAATACTATTAAAATTTAAAATATGTTAATTTTAAACATTCTTTTATCATTTTCTACAAACTTAATCCCTTAAAATAATAAATTATAACTAGTTTTACGTCCTATCAAATCGATGTATTATTCATAAAATAATAAATTATAACTAGTTTTACGTCCTAGAGTAAATTTCTCACTTATGTTTATTTATAAAAACTATTGTTTCATGTTGTTGGTGTTAGTTGGTACCTTTACAAACTGATGAAAAGACCAGAAGTCTGGATCAAGTCAAAAGAAGAAGCCGAGAAGCATTGTTAAACTCGGGTGATCCTATGGTAACATTGAAGATGATAGACTCAATTCAAGGGTTGGGAATTTCTCACCATTTGAAAGATGAGATCAATGTACAACTTGGGAAGATGTGTGATCATGACACTTCAATGGACCTCTTTGGCACATCCCTTCAATTTCGGTTACTAAGGCATAATGGCTGGCCTACATCTTCTGGTACATTATATTTCCATTTTTGATCAATAATTTAAGTATATTTCCATTTTTTATCAATAATTTAACTATGGCTAAAATAAATAAACAAACTTCTTGATTGGTTAGTGTTGTGTTTTGCTTGTAGACGTTTTCAAGAACTTTTTGGACAAGAGTGGCAATTTCAAGGAGTCACTTACCAAAGATATTTGGGGTATGTTAAGCCTACATGAGGCATCATATTTAGGAACTGAAGATGAAGAAATATTAAAGAAAGCAATGGAGTTTTCAAGGGCTCATCTAAATGAGTTAATCCCACACCTTAGTCCTAAAGTAGGTAGGAACATTGCCAAATCTGTAACACTACCAAAGCACCTAAGAATGGAAAGGTTAGAAGCAAGAAACTACATGGAAGAATATAGCAAAGCAAGTATCCAAATACCTGCTCTTCTAGAATTGGCAAAGTTAGACTCTCATATGATTCAATCTTTACACCAAAGAGAACTAACAGAAATTTGCAGGTACTTTTATGTTCAAGATTAGAATATAAAAAAAATAAATTTTTTGAATTAAGCGTGTATGTTGAACGATCTAGATTCAAGCTCGATCTCTAGATTTAAAAAATAAAATTTGCTTGTTTTCTACACCGCCCAACCTTGATCCAATAATGGCCGGTGTGTTGACCGTGTAAATACATGAAATGTGTAACTAAACTAAATCCAAAATCATACTCAATATTATGTCACATTACCAAAAAATTAAATTAGCAACGGATATTTAAAAACAAATATTATAAATTTTGTCTTAATTCTGACTAGACTTAGTTACAATGAATTAGAGACAAACTTATTTATTTATTTATTCTCTACTCTTGATTTTTAATTTTACTTTTTCTTTGTAGTGTTGACTAGATTTTTCAAATTCAAATTATGTATTTCAATTTTGATTTATGCCAAGAACGCAACAATTTCCCTACTATGTTATCAGAAATGCTACATTTATTAACAAGTTTATTGGATTTTTTTAGGTGGTGGAAAGAGTTGGGACTTATTGAAAGACTAAGTTTTGCAAGAGATAGACCAACAGAATGTTTCTTATGGACAGTGGGGATTTTTCCAGAACCATGTTATTCAAATTGTCGTATTGAACTTACAAAAACCATTTGCATTTTGGATGTTATTGATGACATCTTTGACACTTATGGCACATTAGATGAACTTGTTCTTTTCACAACAGCAATCAAAAGGTTTGTTTTTATAGAATTTTTATGTATTTAAACTTGATTCTATAGAAACTAATTATAAATTAACTATGCTAAACTAAACTTTATGTTTTGCAGGTGGGACCTTGATGCAATGGACCAACTTCCTGAATACATGAAGATATGTTATATGGCATTATATAACACCACAAATGAAATTGCATACAAAATTCAAAAAGAACATGGACTAACTGTTGTTTCTTGCTTGAAAAAAACAGTAAGAATATAAATATTCAATATCTATTTATAATAAACTATTGTTTATAACATGTTCATATAATTAGAGAGTGGTGGTTAATCGGTGCAGTGGATGGACATGTTTGACGCATATCTGGAAGAAGCAAAATGGTTCAATAGTGGATTTGTGCCAAGTTTCAAGACATATTTAGATAATGGAGCAGTTTCTGTTGGATCATGTATGGCATTGGTGCATGCTACTTTTCTCATTGGTGATAATCTCTCAAAAGAAACTATTTCCATGATGATGAAGCCAAATCCTAGGCTCTTCATTTGCTCAGGAGAAATTCTTCGCCTATGGGATGACTTGGGAACTTCCACGGTATCTAATCTCTACTAAAATTAGTTAAATTATAGACAAAAGTTATATAGAAAAACAAAGGAAATATATGTCTCTAATTCTATTTAGAGACTCTAAAATAAGAAACTTTTTTTTTTTTTTTTATAACAATGAGGGTCTAAGCCCAAAATAAAAGAGATTACAACGAGATTACACAAAGGTAGAATTCCCAAACGTTACAGAAAGCATCAAATGACTAATACTACTAGGATAAACGTCAAAGAAACAAATCCCTGAGTCCATTGAACAACAACTTTCCAATCAAGCTCAAAGAGGCGATGAATCTTCTCAACTAGAGATCTCCATCTTCAGCTAGCATGCTCATGCAAAGTGATATCTTCCACAACTAGCTCAATGAATCGAAATTGAAACCTTCTAACATACATGAGCCCTTCCAACACTCCCCATAATCCCGTTAGGTAAGCACTTCCTATTCCAATATACTTGGAGAAAGCTCCCAAAAACTCACCATCATTTCCTTTAATGATTCCACCACAGCCAATATGGCCACCATCTCTACAAGATCCTTTTGTGTTCAATCTCACCCAACTCACTTGTAGAGGACTCCAACAAACTAACACCACACATTGGCGAGTTTCTCTCGAGGTTGTTATTGCATTAACGGCCAAAAAATAATTTTGTATACTTCTCATTAGCACACTAGCTGGTTATAAGGCCTACTGTAACGATCTTATGCTTCTCCTTGTTTCTCCACCTCCTAATAGAGTGACAAGCCATAGCCCAATAATTTGTCCAATCTTCTTCAATAGTCCAACTAATTTTTCTTCTTCTTTAATTTATGTAAATATGATTTGTTTTTTCTAGTACTAATTAATTATTTTGTTTATGTAGACATCACTTATATCTTTTTACTAGTAATCATGTTAGATCAATAATATATTACTAAGTTTTTATGTTTAGGAGGAACAAGAAAGAGGGGATAATGCTTGCAGCATACAATGCTTTATGAATGAAAATAACATTTCGGATGAAAATGAAGGAAGGAAACACATAAGGATGCTAGTAAGTAACTTGTGGAGAGAGCTCAATGGTCTTGCCATGACCAAAACCATACCTTTGTCTGTTGTCAAAGCTTCTTTTAACATGGCTAGAACTGCTCAAATTATTTATGAGAATGGAGATGATAAAAGCAAGTTTACTGTTGATGACTATGTCCAAACATTGATCTTCACACCATCACCTTCTTCTGGCCAATATTGAATTGAAGAGATACCAAATATGTGGTATATAATCGTATTCATGATGTACATTTAAGTTAAGATGTTAACAACCATTTAGTATGTGTTTGGATCCGCTTTTGGCACATAAATACCACATCCCAATGCATGTTTAACATGGAAACTATGAAGCTACAAATAAGAGTGTGTGTTGATGTGAATTTCCACGGTGGTTTTTGTTGATGTGTCGTATTACTAAACGAGCATTTAGATATGAGATTATATCTATTCCCTTCATTCAGCATGAAAATATACCAATAAAGTGTTTTTTTTAATGAATAGAGTCATAGAGATAGTTAAAAATGTTATAAAAAAAACTTGTATAGTTAAGAAAAAAAAGTTAAAAGTTTTTTATTTATTTTTTTAAATCACATAGTCAGAGATGGATATAGGTTAGTACCATTGGGTGGCAGCCTACGAAAAAGGTCTTAAATAATTTTAATTGAAAAAAAATATACAACGTTGTGAAAGATATACTGTTGAAGAATTGTTTGATGACCACATAGCTATATATAGAAGATACCTCTAGATATAGAAGAGTCTATATAAGCAGGCAATCACATTTTGTATTATTAATTATTATCACAATAGCCTTTACATAAGGAAAGAAACAGTGATAATACAATGGTTGTTACTGAACTTAGAGTTTCATATCTCACAAGCTCACTTGCATGTTGCAATTCATGGTCTTCAACTTATCATTCACGGATCCTATCGCTACAAAAATCAAATTCAAGAAATATGTGTATTAAATCCTTGATCAAGTCCACAGCTCGCAATGGCAAGGTATGTATAGCTTTTAGTAATATCTCTCTCTATCTCTATCATGATATATTCTCTTATCTTAATAACAAATCTCTAATGAAAATCTTGGATGAATTTGTTTTGTATGTGCGTCTTCTTTTCGTCGATGTTATGGGTAATTACACTTGTGTGTGAATTTATCCAATCAAATTATAGTGGGATTGTTTCCATGAAATGGGATTTAACAGCGTTTTTAAAATAAAATATATGTAAATGGTATTATAAAAAAGATGAAAATTACACTTTTAGCCTATCAACTTAATTTAAGATAATAGTTTGGTTATTTATCTATTTTTCATTTTAATTGTATCCTTTTGGTTCATTTACATATGAATTTTCAAGCTTCAACTCTAATATTCATATACAAACATAGATGAAAGACCATAAATTTGAAGATTGAGAGGTCATAAGAAAATAAAAACATGAATTTTGAAAAACTTGTTTGAGTTTCATATGAGTGTTATACAAATGTCAAACACAACTCAAAGAGTGTCGAAACAAAGAACAAAACTTTTTTAGGAACTTGTTTGTGTTGGTCATATGTACGAGTATCATATGAGTGTAGGACACTGTGTTTCGAACATTGTAACATACCTAATCCTATAGCGTCCGTGCTTCATAACTTATGAGTGGGTTGGTTGTGTTTTTTCGTTGGTTGCCCAGCTTTCGTTGGTTGGTGGTGTTTTTATGGGTGTTTGTTGTATTTTGTATTTTGTAGTAGGTGGGTTTTCAACTTGTTTTGGTTGGTATTTTTTTCATTATTACTATGTTAATTTATTTGTATTTTTGTATCTTTCTTCTGCCCAATTTTGCACTCATTGTGCATAATTTTAAGCCTAGTAATAAATTGTCTTTCACAAAAACAAAAAAAAAAAAAACTTACATTGATTATATTTCATGGCATCCGTGTTAGTTGGTACCTCACAAACCGATTATACCACCAAAAGTTTGGAGCAAGTCAAAAGAAAAAGTCAAGAAGCATTGTTAAACTCAAGTGATCCTATGGTAGCATTGAAGATGATTGACTCAATACAAGGGCTAGGAATTGGTCACCATTTGAAAGATGAGATCAATATACAACTTGGGAGGATATGTGATTGGGACCCTTCTCAAGACCTATTTGCCACATCCCTTCAATCTCGGTTACTAAGGCATAATGGCTGGACTACATGTTCTGGTACATTATTTTTGCATTCTTGATCAATTTTATGTATATGCTTCCAATTTTCTTACAATTTGGTATATTTGTTATGTATTACTTACTTGATAAGTTGTGTTGTTTGGTTGTAGATGTTTTTAGGAAATTTTTGGACAAGATTGGCAATTTTAAGGAATCACTTACCAATGACATTTGGGGTATGTTGTGCCTATATGAGGCATCATCTTTAGGGACTGAAGATGAGCAAATATTAAAGAAAGCTATGGAGTTTTCAAAGGCTCGTCTAAATGAGTTAATCCCACACCTTAGTCCTGATGTTGGTAGGAAAATTGCCAGATCCTTAACACTTCCAAAGAACTTAACAATGGCAAGGTTAGAAGCTAGAAACTACATGGAAGAATATAGCAAAGCATGTAACCAAATACCAACTCTTTTGGAATTGGCAAAGTTAGACTCTGAGATGATTCAGTCATTACACCAAAGAGAATTAGTAGAAATATGCAGGTAATTTTATGCTTAAGATTATGCCGGAAAAACCCAATTTTGAGATGTTGATTCGGTAAGTGTCATGACCTATGGGTGCACTGGTCTGAGTCAAAATAGGAATTAAAGAATATCGACTATATGTTTTTATCAAAATATGTTTTCAGAAATGTTAAACTTTATAGCTAGCTTATTTGATTGCTTAGGTGGTGGAAGGAGTTGGGACTCATTGAAAGACTAAGTTTTGCAAGAGATAGACCAACAGAGTGCTTCTTATGGACAGTGGGGATTTTTCCAGAACCATGTTATTCAAATTGTCGTATTGAACTTACAAAAACCATATGTATTTTGCTAGTTATGGATGATATCTTTGACACTTACGGCACATTAGATGAACTTGTTCTTTTCACAAAGGCAATTAAAAGGTATGTTTCTATAGATTTTGTATGTATTTAAGATTAGTTTTTCAATTTTTGATAAAATCAAAATATAGATCGAAATCTGAATTGTTCAATTTCGATCCAAGACCATTCGAATTGATCGCATGGAATTGTTGATCCGCAATCTACACGTTCATACAATCAACACATTGATGACTATTGGTTTATGATCGATAATTCAATTTTTTTGAATCAAAATTGTGGAAAATCGAAAGTATTAGATTTTCATCCTCATATACTAATATGCAGATTACATCCCATTATATAAAGGAGATTATACATTGAGATAACTTGATTAACTAGGAAAATAAATTTGAAATTAATAATCAAAATTTTAACTAATTTTTCTATGACAGGTGGGACCTTGATGCAATGGAGCAGCTTCCAGAATACATGAAGATATGCTATATGGCATTATATAACACCACAAATGAAATTGCATATAGAATTCAGAAAGAACATGAACTAACTGTTTTTTCTTACTTGAAAAGAACAGTAAGAATCTAAATATCATATAAATTAATTTAAGCCAAAGTATAGCAAAGAGTATCATGTTAATAATTGTAGACTTGGTGATTGATTTGTACAGTGGATTGACATATTTGAAGCATTTCTTGAAGAAGCCAAATGGTTCAATAACGGAAGTGTGCCAAATTTTAAGACATATTTGGATAATGGAGTAATTTCTGCTGGATCATGTATGGCATTGGTGCATGCTACTTTCCTCATTGTTGATGGTCTCTCAAAGGAACCCATTTCCATGATGATGAAGTCATATCCTAGACTCTTCTCTTGTTCAGGAGAAATTCTTCACCTATGGGATGACTTGGGAACTTCAAGGGTATGTCATTATATGTCTGACCACTGCTAGTAAAAAAAAATTGAATTACAAAAAAAAAAAAATTAACAAAAAAAAAAGAAGAAATGTTTCTAAATTTTGTCTCTAAGTAAAAATGAACATACTGCTAATTTTTTATGTTTAAGAGGAACAAAAAAGAGGGGATAATGCATGCAGCATACAATGCTTGATGAAAGAAAATAATATTTCAGATGAAAATGAAGCAAGGAAACACATAAGGTAGCTAATAGGGAACTTGTGGAGAGAGCTCAATGGTCTTGCCATGACCAAAACTATACCTTTGTCTGTTGTCAAAGTTTCTCTTAATATGGCTAGAACTGCTCAAGTTATTTATCAACATGGAGATGATCAAAGCACATTTACTGTTGACGACTATGTGCAAACCTTGATCTTCACATCGTTTCCTAATTCCTAGCCATTGAATTGAAGAATACGAACTCAACTATAACAAGAAGTGCATTTTAAAAAGTTGTAAAAATAAGTGGGATTAAATTGTAGTTTAAAAGTTCAATTCTAAAAACTCTTATCAAAATTCTTTTAAAAAGATTAAGATTGTGTTTTGGATGAGGAAATATTTTGAGATAATGTAATTTTTTTAGAGGATTTAAATCATTGTAGGTTTTGGAAAAAAAAAATCATTGTAGGTAAATTCCATTGTATTGATGATATTTTGGAGAATTTTGAATAAGAAGGAAATTTCACCTAAATTTTTTAAAATAGCTCGATAACATTAACAATGAAACTGTGTATTACTCTATCCAAACAAAAAAAGTTAAAAAATGAAGGAAATTCAATTGAATCATTTAAATTGTCTAAAATTTTAAAGTTACACATGTGGTACAAAAAGATGGAGGTTGAGGTAACATTTGTTTCCTGGATAAGGTTTGCTTCCGATCTAGGGTAAAGGAGACTTTGATGGTCAACTTTACACCCAAATAGACAACCCTTAACCCTTGAGTGATGGTGCAAATTTGCAGAGTGCCACCATCACTTTTGTATGAAAGGTCAATGATGAAACATGTTGTAGGTAGAAAGGAGAAGGAGAGTGTTTGAGATGATGGAACGAGAAATTGTGAAGGATTGATGAGAATTTATAGAGAAAAATTGTGAAGAATGAGTGCATAAAGTGTAACGATTTATAAATGAGGGTAAAAAAATATGTGATGATTGGTCTGACCAATCAAAAAATGTGTAAAAAACATGTTCCATGAGTCACTCTTGTTGAGCATGTAACAGACCAAACTCTAAGCTGATTCGGATATTAAAATCTGAAACTGCTTTAGAAAATTTCGGATTATATAATCCAAACTAGTTCAATAATGTATTAAATTTCATACTTTATAAGGTGAAGGAACTTTCGGATAATAAAATTCAAACCTGTCTTAGGTACAAGATTTTTTTATGTGGTTCACATTGCACCGACATTTTCTACACCCTTCCTCGTCTCTCAATACTCTGCTACCGTTTCTTCTTCCTACATCTCTCGATAATTTCATTCCATTCTACCATTTCTTCATCAATTAGTACTTGTGCCTGATAAAAAGATGGACTTGTAGAGGGAAATTTAGATTTGTGTGGTTGTGAGTTTCAGAGCTAAAATGCAACTTGCAGTTGGTTGGAGTGCAAGATATGGGTGAGGTGAAGAAGAAAGCTATGGGTAATTTAGTAAAGTGTATCAATCATCGAAAATTAAATTCCAAACGCAATTTTGCTTTGTCGTGGAAGCTAGGAATTTCAACTTCATTTGTATTGGCGTTTAGAAATTCACATAAAGGCCCTAAATGTTGACGTGATGAAGGGTTGGGTTGAAGTCCGTTAATGTTTTTGGTCCTTTTGACGTGATTTTCTATATGTGCCCCCGTATAGCACAAAGATTTCTATATACATTCTCCCTATAAAAATATTTGGTTGTTCTTAATAATGTGCTAAAAAAATTATTATCGAAGAAATTGGTGATATTTTTTTAGCTCTTTGTTCCTAATAATGTGCTTCACTAATATTAAAAATATTGATGATATTTATTATCCAATAAATTGGGATAATTTTTATAATAGAATAATTTTATTTTTGTTGAAAATGGACATACTAGATAAATTAATGTTAATCTTGTCTTACAAAGGTTCAAAAAAATAAAATTACAACAATATAGTAATGTTAACTTTCTTGAATTGATTGAAAGGATTACATAGTTGAATTTGATAATGCAAGATCATGCGAGACACATTCATGTATCATCATAATGAACTTGTTAGAGATACTTATAACATATAAAAAGAGGAATGATGTGCTTCTAGTATGCAAAAGAGTTCTTGTATCTATGATTCCTCTAAAATGTCTAACACTAATTTTGTATCATGTATAACAATGGAGAATTTAACAATGGAGAATTTTGCATCCAAAAGTTTAAAATTTAGTTAATTACATGTTGATATACTTTTAATTTTTTGGTGTTATTATTCTTAGGTGCTAAAATTTCAGTCTACTTTACATGTGTTATTGACTTATTGTTCTATACTTCTACAATATTTTATTTTGTTCTGGTGTCTATGTAGTATTTGATTTAATTTTAGATGTCACCTAAAAAAACATTTATTTGGTAGTGGAAAGCGGAAAAAAATAAAATGAAATGAAGAGTTAATAAAATCACAACAATGAGCTAACAAATTTTATGATGTACTTCCTCATTTCAAAATACATGTTCATTTTGGAGAAATTGCAGTAACCAAGAAACCAAATAAATTTTGTTATTTTTGTTGTAATTATGTATGTGTTTTCTATAATACCCTTAACCATTTATTATTTCATTCTATTTTCTCTCTCTCTCTCTCTATAATAAATATACAAGTTTATTATTGACAAGACAATAATTAATGTTGCATTGAAACTTGAAAGTGACAAGCATTGTGAAACAAAATTATTCTCAAAAATAAACAAGTATTATGAAACGGAGGGAGTATTATGTAAGGACCTTTTTCTCATATTATGCTTAAGACTCCTAAAACTCTAGGAGCGACTCTAATTGGTTTAACAGTAAAGATTTATCTAACATATGCAATATTGCACTTGTTAAAACAACTAAAAATAGTAAGAATTTCTCTCGAGGTTGTTATTGCATTAACAACCACTAAAATAATTGTTAAAACAACAAATTTTATACTTGGAGAAAGCTCCCAAAATCTCACCATCATTTTCTTTAATGATTCCACCACAACCCAATATGGCCACCATCTCTATAAGATCCTTTTGTGTTCAATCTCACCCAACTCACTTGTAGAGGACTCCAATAAACTAACACCACACATTGACGAGTTTCTCTCGAGGTTGTTAATGCATTAACGGCCAAAAAATAATTTCTTATACTTCTCATTACCACACTAGCTAGGTTATAAGGCCTACTATAACTATCTTATGCTTCTCAATAATTTGTCCAATCTTCTTCAATAGTCCAACTAATTTTTCTTCTTCTTTAATTAATGTAAATATGACTTTTTTTTCTAGTACTAATTAATTGTTTGTTTATGTAGACATCACTTATATCTTTTTACTAGTAATCATGTTAGATCAATAATATATTACTAATATTTATGTTTAGGAGGAACAAGAAAGAGGGGACAATGCTTGCAGCATACAGTGCTTGATGAATGAAAATAACATTTCAGATGAAAATGAAGGAAACACATAAGGATGCTAGTAAGTAACTTGTGGAGAGAACTCAATGGTCTTGCCATGACCAAAACCATACCTTTGTCTGTTGTCAAAGCTTCTTTTAACATGGCTAGAACTGCTCAAATTATTTATGAGCATGGAGATGATAAAAGCAAATTTACTGTTGATGACTATGTGCAAACATTGATCTTCACATCATTACCTACTTCTAGCCAGTATTGAATTGAAGAGATACCAAATATGTGGTATATATATGAACAATCGTATTAATGATGTACATTTAAGTTAAGATGTTAATAACTACCGTTTAGTATGTGTTTGGATCCGCTTTTGGCACATAAATACCACATCCCAATGCATATTTAACATGGAAGCTATGAAGCTACAAATAAGAGTGTGTGTTGAAGTCAATTTCCACCGTGGTTTTTGTTGATGTGCCGTATAACTAAACGAACACTTAGATATGAGATTATATCTATTCCTTTCATTCGGCATGAAAATATACCAATAAAGTGTTTTTTTTAATGAATAGAGATAGTTAAAAATGTTATAAACAAAACTTGTATATTTAAGGAAAAAAAGTTAAAAGTTTTTTATTTATTTTTTTAAATCACATAGTCAGAGATGGATATAGGTTAGTACCATTGGGTGGCAGCCTACGAAAAAGGTCTTAAATAATTTTAATTGAAAAAAAATATACAACGTTGTGAAAGATATACTGTTGAAGAATTGTTTGATGACCACATAGCTATATATAGAAGATACCTCTAGATATAGAAGAGTCTATATAAGCAGGCAATCACATTTTGTATTATTAATTATTATCACAATAGCCTTTACATAAGGAAAGAAACAGTGATAATACAATGGTTGTTACTGAACTTAGAGTTTCATATCTCACAAGCTCACTTGCATGTTGCAATTCATGGTCTTCAACTTATCATTCACGGATCCTATCGCTACAAAAATCAAATTCAAGAAATATGTGTATTAAATCCTTGATCAAGTCCACAGCTCGCAATGGCAAGGTATGTATAGCTTTTAGTAATATCTCTCTCTATCTCTATCATGATATATTCTCTTATCTTAATAACAAATCTCTAATGAAAATCTTGGATGGATTTGTTTTGTATGTGCGTCTTCTTTTCGTCGATATTCTGGGTAATTACACTTGTGTGTGAATTTATCCAATCAAATTGTTGAATTGATTTTATTTTTTTTACAGTTTTATTATTATTAAGTTCATTAATTCTACTAAACTTTACATATCGTAATATTAATTTTTGACGTTTAATATATTAGTTAAAACAAGAATCAATAGATTTTGAATATATAATCACCAAAATAATATAGCGTAACCAAATGATTGAACTTAAATGGTTAATGATCAAGGTTTGCATACCTTCCGACTCAATTTCAGATTAATAAAGTTCATTTTTCCTAAAAACCGAAGAATTAAAAAAATAAAATATAATAGAACATTTTTTTGGTTGATAAAATATAATAGAGTATGATCAAGATTTCAACAATCTAAATTTTTGAATTAATTCATATTCATACATTGTTTCAAATTAAAGCCAAATGTCGGTGTTTACTTTTTTTGTTTTGTGATAAAGGGCACATGTCTTTAACAATAATGGATTTGTAAGTGGTAAATGACTTGATCTTTTAATCAAGTGTTTAGGATTTTGATTTATGACTTATCTATAGAAAATATTTAGTTTGGAGAACAGAATTCAACTTGTGTTTTCTAAAGTTTTTTCGATGAAGATTAATAATTTTTAGAGTAAATTACATTCCCTTCCCTTCAAAGATGCTTGAATTACACACCTCTCCTCTCTTATGTTAAAATATAGAGTAAATTACACTTCCCTCCTCTCAAAGATGCTTGAATTACAGTCCCCTCCCCTCTTATGTTAAAATATACACTCCCCTCCCTTGAAAAGAAAAATTTATACTCTCATCCCCTATAAGATGTTTGAATTACAACCCCCTCCCTTAATAATTAAATATGCATTACACTAGTTTAATCTATTTTAACTTAAATAAATATTTTTCTTTCAAATAAAAAACTTAAATAAATATTTTTATGATATATACTAATTATGAACCACCATTTAAGAAAAATAATTTAATTTCTTTATGATTTAAATATCAATGATAATTAAATTTAAATATTTTTCTATTAATTTTATATTTTAGAGTATAAAATTAAATTTTAAATAACCATACATTATTGTTTTAGTAATTTTTCACATATTTTAATTTATTTTGGGTTGCTTCATATTTTATATTAAGGTTTAAAACTATATATTAACGAAATTGTGAATAAAAAATAGTAAAAAATATATATTCAAATTTTGATTATATTAAAATAGATCCGCAATACTATTTTTTTTCAAAGTGTGTTAGATTGTTATTATTTTTGCTAGATTATTAGATATAAAAAATTTATTGAGGGATTAAAGTGTAGATTTTAACATAAGAGGGGAGGGGAATGTAATTCAAGCTTCTCTTAAGGGAGGAGAGCGAAATATTTTCTAATATATTTTGAAAAAGGGGGGAGGGAAGTGTATATTTTAACATAAGAGGGGAGGGGATTGTAATTCAAACATCTTTGAGGAGAGGGAATTGTAATTTACTTTAAAATATACACTTCCCTCTCTTGAAAAGAAAAATTTATACTCCCCTCCCCTATAAAATGCTTGAATTACAACCCCCTCCCTTAATAATTAAATATGCACTACACTTTAATCTATTTTAATTTAAATAAATATGTTTATGATATATATTAATTTTGAACCACCATTTAAGAAAAATAAATTCATTTCTTTATAATTTAAATGTCAATGATAATTAAGTTTAAATATTTTGCTATTAATTTTATATTTTAGAGTATAAAATTAACTTTTAAATAACCATACTTTGTTGTCTTTAGTAATTTTTCACATATTTTAATTTAATTTTGGATTGTTTCATATTTTATATTAGGGTTTAAAACTATATGTTAATGAAATTGCTAATAAAAAATAGCAAAAATATATGTATTCAAACTTTGATTATATTAAAATAGACCCACAATGCTTTTTTTTCTTCCAAAGTATGTTAGATTATTATATTTTTGCTAGATTATTAGAAATAAAAAAAATATTGAGCGATTAACGTGTAGATTTTAACTTAAGAGGGGAGGGTAATATAATTCAAGCTTCTCTTAGGGGAGGGGAGTGAAATATTTTTTAATATATTTTGAATAAGAGGGGAGGAGAGTGTATATTTTAACATAAGAGAAGAATGAAATGTAATTCAAACATCTTTGAGAAGAGGGGAGTGAAATTTACTCTAATTTTTAAACTGCGAGATTTTTTCGTACATAAGTGCTCTTTATCATCCGGGAACTTTTTTTGGTAGATTTATTCGGGTACGTTAATTACGCATCTAGCATGCATGTCAAAGCTTATATTTATGTATTCTTCGCGTGTTTTTGAAGAGAATGTCTTATTCACGTTGACATGTATAATTGGAAGAGCATTGCTATACGGTGCGACGTGCACACCAACAAAATTCGACGAACTAAGGAACCACTTACCAAACATGGGTAAGGTGGTAATAAAGAAAATAAGTGAAGGTTAAAATGGTATTCACTCAAATACTAACAACTAATTTACATTCTTCTTTGTTTTTCGTGGGCATATTTTCGCACCACACAACAAATTCCTTATTGGAAAATGTATGTATCAAACGGAAATGAAAACTTCAATTTCCTCGAAATTTAATTAGGATTATATTGACAGTAATATCCTTGATCTAGTGGGACAATAATGAGTGTGGGGCTGAGTCTTAGAGTGTGGTCACCATTTATCATTAAAACTAAATTAATTAATCAGATATATTAGGAGACAAGTGAAGGCATACAATTGGGTGACAATACCCGTCTAATCCCCATATATTTGAGTTTACGGTGCCATTTAATTTGGGAAAGGAAACTTTTTTTCCACCATGGAAAAGTCCCTTTATCCAGGACACCTGTCAGTTTTAACTGGCAACAAAAAACAAATAAAAAAATCAATTTATTATTTTAATGTTGTTTTGAAGCTTGCTGCTGCACCCCCATTTCTACATTACACCACAAAGAACAGGTGTATAAAATACTCTTCTTTCTTCAGATCCCTTTATTTATTTATTTTTTTCTCTCTCTTTTCCTTTCTTTCTTTCACGTATTCTCTCTTTCTGAAAAAACAAGAACATTCATATGTTCTTCATTCCCAAACCCAGTTTCCGGTAAACCCAAGGTTTCCGGCGCGGCGGCGGCCGGTCAGGCACGGCGGCGCCACCGTGCCAGAAACCTAGAATTTTATTTTATTTTTTTAATTTTTTTTCTTTTTTCGATTTCTCCCTCCTTCCTACTTCTTTTTTTCGTTTTATTGAAAACAGCAAAATAAAAATTCCCTTTTTTAAAACCTAGATTGAAAATAAAAAATCTACCTCTTTTTTGTTGTTGTTTCAGTTGTGTAGGGTTCTGAATCGGTTTTATGAGAGGGTTTTGTGGCCGAATGTGTTGTGCTTGTGAATGGTTTGATTCGATTTTGTTAGGTGGTTGCGTTATTGGATTGTGGTGTTTGAAATTGGTGATTGAAGCTTGGTTCTGGTGTTGGCACGTTTGTGTTGGGTATGATGGATTGGGTTTGAACACTGTTTGGTGCGATTGGTTTCTCTGTAGGTTTTTTGTGTTCCTCTACTGATTTCCTTTGGCTCTGTTTTAAAAGGTTCCAAGGTTCCTCAAAGTGGAAAACAGTTTAATGGGTTTTATGAGGAATTGAATGTGATTGATGGCCTTGAATGACTAGAACGCGTTTTGGAGGAAAAAGGAAAGAAAGATTGAACTTGAGATGCTGTAATTGTGGAATTGTAATGAAGGAAAAATTCAGACCTTGACAAAATTATTTTGGACCTATTGCTAATAAAAAAGAAGAGAATAAAAATTACTTAAAATAAAAAACAATGCTAAAATAAAACTAATTAAAATACAAGATAAAAGTAAAAATAAAAATAAAGACTAATAGACCAAAAAATTATTGCAAAAGCCCACTACTACATACAAAACAGAAAATATTTTTGTTTTATATAACCCAACTAAAAGTTACTATCTTATTTCATATATTTTTCTCTCCGCAATAAATGACTAAGGGTAATGTTGATAAAACAACATTTATTGTTGCATTGAACTTTGAAAGTGACGTTAAATAGAAACAAATAATTTCTCTCAAAGTGACACTTAAAAAGAAACGGAGAGAGTAACATATAACAAATTTGAGACATCCAAATTAAAAAGTATTAAATCTATGGCATTGGTTTAACTTTTCTATGGTGGAAAAAAAAACTTTCCTTTCCTAAATTAAACGCCACCTGAGTTTACGTCTACTTGTACTTTGGAAACTATTTTATCTAAAATAAAATAAAATGTGGTGGTTATCACTGCTTGGACACGTGTGTAATAGATCTCACGATAGCCTTTCTTTACCATTATATTAGTATATAAAGTATCCATTGTTGTTTAAAGATATCTAATTTTCGATCGAGAATTTATGTTGTGCATAATGTAGGGTCTCTCTTTTTAATCGATTTTTTTTTTTATATTTAACGATTAATATTTGCATAATAGGTAGTAAAAACTTAATAAATAAATGTATTAATTTTAAATTTTTAAAAACTGAATTGCATTGTTTTATTATTTTACTTATTATTTAAACTATATATTGACCAACATCATAATTATAAATAAAACATGATTACGAAGAACTAGTCAAAATATTGACACTATCATGTCTGTTTGTAATCTTTTATATTGTTTAAATGTATTTTTATTTTATAAAATACAAATAATTTTGGTAAATAAGATTAAAATAAACTTTCTTTTAGTGTAGTTGTTGTTTTAATGGTAGTGAGATTGTTTCTATTGCATTGAAATTTAAATTGTTTTAAATGGTTTTTTTGTTTAAATATTGTAGTGGGATTGTTTCCATGAAATGGGATTTAACAGCTTTTTTAAAATAAAATATATCTAAATGGTATGATAAAAAAGATGAAAATTACACTTTTAGCCTATCAACTTAATTTAAGATAATAGTTTGGTTATTTATCTATTTTTCATTTTAATTTTATCCTTTTGATTCATTTACATATGAATTTTCAAGCTTCAACTCTAATATTCATATACAAACATGGATGAAAGACCATAAATTTAAAGATTGAGAGGTCATAAGAAAATAACATGAATTTTGGAAAGCTTGTTTGAGTTCCATATGAGTGTTATACAACTGTCAAACACCACTCAAAGAGTGTCGAAACAAAGAAAAAAACTTTTTTAGGAACTTGTTTGTGTTGGTCATATGTACGAGTATCATATGAGTGTCGGACACTGTATTTCGAACATTGTAACATATTTAATTCTATAATGTCCGTGCTTCATAACTTATGAGTGGGTTGGTGGTGTTTTTTCGTTGGTTGCCCAGCTTTCGTTGGTTGGTGGTGTTTTTATGGGTGTTTGCTGTATTTTGTATTTTGTAGTAGGTGGGTTTTCAACTTGTTTTGGTTGGTATTTTTTTCAGTATTACTATGTTAATTTATTTGTATTTTTGTATCTTTCTTCTGCCCAATTTTGCACTCATTGTGCATAATTTTAAGCCTAGTAATAAATTGTCTTTCACAAAAAAAAAAAAAAAACTTACATTGATTGTATTTCATGGCATCCATGTTAGTTGGTACCTTCACAAACTGATTATACCACCAAAAGTTTGGAGCAAGTCAAAAGAAAAAGTCAAGAAGCATTGTTAAACTCAAGTGATCCTATGGTAGCATTGAAGATGATTGACTCAATCGAAGGGCTAGGAATTGGTCACCATTTGGAAGATGAGATCAATATACAACTTGGGAGGATATGTGATTGGGACCCTTCTCAAGACTTATTTGCCACATCCCTTCAATTTCGGTTACTAAGGCATAATGGCTGGACTACATGTTCTGGTACATTATTTTTGTATTCTTGATCAATTTTATGTATATGCTTCCAATTTTCTTACGATTTGGTATATTTGTTATGTATTACTTACTTGATAAGTTGTGTTGTTTGGTTGTAGATGTTTTCAGGAAATTTTTGGACAAGAGTGGCAATTTTAAGGAATCACTTACCAATGACATTTGGGGTATGTGGAGCCTATATGAGGCATCATCTTTAGGGACTGAAGATGAGCAAATATTAAAGAAAGCTATGGAGTTTTCAAGGGCTCGTCTAAATGAGTTAATCCCACACCTTAGTCCTGATGTTGGTAGGAAAATTGCCAAATCCTTAACACTTCCAAAGTACTTAAGAATGGAAAGGTTAGAAGCTAGAAACTACATGGAAGAATATAGTCAAGAAAGTAACCAAATACCAACTCTTTTGGAATTGGCAAAGTTAGACTCTGAGATGATTCAGTCATTACACCAAAGAGAATTAGTAGAAATATGCAGGTAATTTTATGCTTAAGATTATGCCGGAAAAACCTAATTTTGAGATGTTGATTCGGTAAGTGTCATGACCTATGGGTGCACCGGTCTGAGTCAAAATAGGAATTAAAGAATATCGACTATATGTTTTTATCAAAACATGTTTTTAGAAATGTTAAACTTTATAGCTAGCTTATTTGATTTGCTTAGGTGGTGGAAAGAGTTGGGACTCATTGAAAGACTAAGTTTTGCAAGAGATAGACCAACAGAGTGCTTCTTATGGACAGTGGGGATTTTTCCAGAACCATGTTGATGACATCTTTGACAGTTATGGTACATTAGATGAACTTGTTCTTTTCACAAAAGCAATCAAAAGGTCTATTTCTATAGAATTTGTATGTATTAAATTTGATTCATTAGGGAAAAATAATCACAATATCAAACTACTTTTATAAGCAGGTGGGATCTTGATGCGATGATTGAGCTTCCTGAATATATGAAGATATGCTATATGGCATTATATAACACCACAAATGAAATTGCATTTAGAATCCTGAAAGAACATGGGCTAACTGTTGTTGCTTACTTGAAAGTAACGGTAAGAATACAAATATCCATTACCTATGTATAACATACTATCCTTTTAGTAACATGTTTATGGTTCGAAGTTCGAACCTTGGTAACTACGGATACAATATGAGGTCTACATCTTGTCTAACTAAGTTGGACAAACATCCATAACTTATATATCGTATTATATATTTATAAGTAAATTAAATATTTTGAAGGCTTTTTACGGCCCAAAATTTTGAGGCCTTCTAATTTAGGTTGTTTTGCCCTTGGAACGGCTCTGAATGATGTTTAATTGGTGCAGTGGATTGACATGTTTGAAGCATATCTGGAAGAAGCCAAATGGTTCAATAGTGCATATGTGCCAAGTTTTAAGACATATTTGGATAATGGAGCAATTTCTGTTGGATCATGTATGGTATTGGTGCATGCTACTTTCCTCATTGGTGATGGTCTCTCAAAGGAAACCATTTCCATGATGATGAAGTCATATCCTAGGCTCTTCACTTGCTCCGGCGAAATTCTTCGACTATGGGATGACTTGGGAACTTCAAGGGTATGTCATTATATGTCTGACCACTGCTAGTAAAAAAAAATTGAATTACAAAAAAAAGTTTTTAACAAAAAAAAATGAAATGTTTCTAAATTTTGTCTCTAAGTAAAAATGAACATTGTGAAGAGATACTGCTAATTTTTTATGTTTAGGAGGAACAAGAAAGAGGGGATAATGCATGCAGCATACAATGCTTGATGAAAGAAAATAATATTTCAGATGAAAATGAAGCAAGGATACACATAAGGTTGCTAACAGGGAACTTGTGGAGAGAGCTCAATGGTCTTGCCATGACCAAAACTATACCTTTGTCTGTTGTCAAAGCTTCTCTTAATATGGCTAGAACTGCTCAAGTTATTTATCAGCATGGAGATGATCAAAGCACATTTACTGTTGACGACTATGTGCAAACATTGATCTTCACATCGTTTCCTAATTCCTAGCCATTGAATTGAAGAATACGAACTCAACTATAACAACAAGTGCATTTTAAAAAGTTGTAAAAATAAGTGGGATTAAATTGTAGTTTAAAAGTTCAATTCTAAAAACTCTTATCAAAATTCTTTTAAAAAGATTAAGATTGTGTTTTGGATGAGGAAACGTTTTGAGATAATGTAATTTTTTTAGAGGATTTAAATCATCGTAGGTTTTGGAAAAAAAAAATCATTGTAGGTAAATTCCATTGTATTGATGATATTTTGGAGAATTTTGAATAAGAAGGAAATTTCACCTAAATTTTTTAAAATTTATAAAAATAGCTCGATAACATTAACAATGAAACTGTGTATTACTCTATCCAAACGAAAAAAATTAAAAAATGAAGGAAATTCAATTGAATCATTTAAATTGTCTAAAATTCTAAAGTTACACATGTGGTACAAAAAGATGGAGGATGAAGGAGGTTGAGGTAACATTTGTTTCCTGGATAAGGTTTGCTTCCGATCTAGGGTAAAGGAGACTTTGATGGTCAACTTTGCACCTAGATAGACAACCCTTAACCCTTGAGTGATGGTACAAATTTGCAGAGTGCCACCATCGCTTTTGTATGAAAGGTCAATGATGAAACATGTTGTAGGTAGAAAGGAGAAGGAGAGTGTTTGAGATGATGGAACGAGAAATTGTGAAGGATTGATGAGAATTTATAGAGAAAAATTGTGAAGAATGAATGCATAGAGTGTAACGGTTTATAAATGAGGGTCAAAAAATATGTGATGATTGGTCTGACCAATCAAAAAATGTGTAAAAAACATGTTCCATGAGTCACTTTTGTTGAACATGTATCAGACCAAACTCTAAGCTGATTCGGATATTAAAATCTGAAACTGCTTTAGAAAATTTCGGATTATATAATCTGAACTAGTTCAATAATGTATTAAATTTCATACTTTGTAAGGTGAAGGAACTTTCAGATTATAAAATTCAAACCTATCTTAGGTACAAGATTTTTTTATGTGGTTCACATTGCACCGACATTTTCTACACCCTTCCTCGTCTCTCGACACTCTACTACCGTTTCTTCTTCCTACATCTCTCAATAATTTCATTCCATTCTACCATTTCTTCATCAATTAGTACTTGTGCCTGATAAAAAGATGGACTTGCAGAGAGAAATTTAGATTTGTGTGGTTGTGAGTTTCAGAGCTAAAATGCAACTTGCAGTTGGTTGGAGTGCAAGATCTGGGTGAGGTGAAGAAGAAAGCCATGGGTAATTTAGTAAAGTGTATCAATCATCGAAAATTAAATTCCAAATGCAATTTTGCTTTGTCGTGGAAGCTAGGAATTTCAACTTCATTTGTATTGGTGTTTAGAAGCCAGATATACGATTCCCAATTTTGTTTTTTATATCATCCAAACAACACGAAAAAAGTGAAAATGGCGTTTGTAAGAGATAAACGTGTATCCAAACAGACAGTTAGTATATCTTTTATGTTCATTTTCCAAATGTTAATTTCTCGTAACTATTAAATTGTAATTTAAATATAGAGGTTCTGGAGGTCCAAAGATTCTAGAGGTCAAGAGGCTCTAGAGATCTAGAGGATGTATTGGACCACAAATATAATACATAGGTGGTATGATGTATGTACTTTAGATTAGGACAAGGTTGTTAGTTTGTTAGTTAGCATTGAAGAAGCTACTTCATATATATGTAAGCAACTAATCAGATGTGATAAATTAGATAGTATTGAGCCTATGCATAATATAGAAAGTCCATCACCACGTTGTATATATACTATTGAAGTTCATGAATAAAATAGACAAGTGTGCGTAAAGTTGGTGCATACACAAAAAACTTTAACACTTTTCCTTTCTTTTAACAATTCAATTTTCCTTTCTCTATTCTCTCTACAATTCTAACAGTAACGATGTAAATAAGTTAGCTAAATCTTCATATAGAGATTTTAGAACAAGATGAAGTCAAATTTGTTCTCCTCAATAGATAGAGCATTGATAAGTCAACTGAGGCGCCAATTATACAAGCATTAGATTCTTCTAAGAAACTTCACCAGTCTTTGAATCCTGTCTTCTTTAATCTTTCTTTCTTCTATCTAGATGATAATCATACGAGTGACCCTAGGATTGTTCTTGAAGAAGTTCTAATGTACTTCAATATCTTCATAATCACAGGCAAACTTAGGTTTTTCTTAACCAAAGGCAAGCTTCAATTATTTATAATAAGAGGCAAGATTGCAAATTTTTACATTATGTATTAGATGCAAAGTTATTGTTCCTTTTTGTCTTTATTTGTCTTTAAATCAAGTTCTTCGTGATTTCTCGAGTTCTCCTTAATGGATATAATCATTTGTTCTCCTAAATAAATTTATGTATAAACTAAAGATAAATTGTTCACTTGAATACGCAAATTAGGAGTTAAAATTTCAAGTCTATTTAGTTATTACAAACATACTTTCCCTTTTCTATGATGACAAACGTGTAGATTTGATCAAGATTTCTAAAATCAAGAGTTTAAGCAAACTCGTTTTGCCAATGCATATTTGTTTCATAAACTTATTTAATTTTGTACGAGTTTACCTTGTATTAAAAATAATATATACATAACATATATACTTATATGATACAATAACTTAAAATTTCAACTTGATTTTAAAGCAGAAAACTACATTAACAAAATCAACCAAGAAGAAAAGAAATTGAGTGTGAAAACTAAGATTAAAAAATTAAAGGATATTCATTCATTACATAAAATTAAATTAAGGGATAGCGTGAATATTTTTTCTTATTTTGATTGATGCCAAGAGGTGAACAAACCAATATTTGGATAGCCCAAATATTCCAAATATGGTCCTTAAACAGAAGGATGGGAGGTGTAGAATGAAGAGAAGAAAAAAGACTCGTGCGAATGCAATTATACTTAGTTTTAAGGGGAAATTTTTACTAGGTTGGATCATCACATTGGACTAATAGAAACCATATAAGTGAGACTAAACATCACATCTTCATCCAAAAGTTTAATATATTGGGTTAATGGATCCTCCTACTTATATTGCAACATCCCTCTCAATTGTGAAACCCTCTACTTCCTTGAACCAACACCATGACTTTCTTCTGCTCCCCATCAGGTCGAATGAGGGCTTTGATATCATTGTTGGGTCGTGAAAGGGATCATCACTCGGTTAGATCATCACATTAGGCAAAGAACAATCACACAAGTGAGATTGGACAACACTTTTACTGAAAACCTTCACGCATTGAATTTATGGATCATTTCGCTTATATGTTACTCAAACTTAAATCATATATTCAATGCTGGACTTTAACTCACACTTGATATATCACAACATCAACCATATATCAATAATTGTAAAATGCATAAAACATTAAGAATGACTAATGTTATTATTCGAAATGCATATAGTCACTTTCATCCTCACAATTAACACGATAACCTTATTAGTGTTGGTTTCAGAGCCGTCCCTAGGCCATAGGCTGGGGGTGCGATGACCTATGGTCCTTGCCAGTAAGGGACCCAATATAAATATTTCGTTTGTTGGGGGTATATATAGCAAAGTTCACATAAAGGCCCTAAACATTGACGTGATGAAGGGTTGGGCTGAAGTCTGTTAATGTTTTTGGTCCTTTTGGCGTGATTTTCTATATGTGCCCCGTATAGCACAAAGATTTCTATATACATTCTCCCTATAAAAATATTTGGTTGTTCTTAATAATGTGCTAAAAAAATTATTATCGAAGAAATTGGTGATATTTTTTTAGCTTTTTGTTCCTAATAATGTGCTTCACTAATATTAAAAATATTAATGATATTTATTATCCAATAAATTGGGATAATTTTTTAATAGAATAATTTTATTTTTGTTGAAAATGGACATACTAGATAAATTAATGTTAATCTTGTCTTACAAAGGTTCAAAAAAATAAAATTACAACAATATAGTAATGTTAACTTTCTTGAATTGATTGAAAGGATTACATAGTTGAATTTGATAATGCAAGATCATCCGAGACACATTTATGTATCATCATAATGAACTTGTTAGAAATACTTATAACATATAAAATGAGGAATGATGTACTTATAACATATTAAAATGTCTAACACTAATTTTGTATCATGTATTATTGTTGTTATGAGTTTAACAACGGAGAATTTTGCATCCAAAAGTTTAAAATTTAGTTAATTACACATTGATATACTTTTAATTTTTTGGTGTTATTATTCTTAGGTGCTAAAATTTCAGCCTACTTTGCATGTGTTATTGACTTATTGTTCTATACTTCTACAATATTTTATTTTGTTTTGGTGTCTATGTAGTATTTGATTTAATTTTAGATGTCACCTAAAAAAACATTTATTTGGTAGTGGAAAGCGGAAAAAAATAAAATGAACTGAAGAGTTAATAAAATCACAACAATGAGCTAACAAATTTTATGATGTACTTCATCCTTTCAAAATACATGTTCATTTTGGAGAAATTGCAGTAACCAAGAAACCAAATAAATTTTGTTATTTTTGATGTAATTATGTGTGTGTTTTCTATAATACTCTTAACCATTTATTATTTCATTCTATTTTCTCTCTCTCTATAATAAATATACAAGGGTATTATTGACAAGACAATAATTAATGTTGCATTGAAACTTGAAAGTGACAAGCATTGTGAAACAAAATTATTCTCCAAAATAAACAAGTATTATGAAACGGAAGGAGTATTATGTAAGGACCTTTTTCTCATATTATGTCTAAGACTCCTAAAACTCTAGAAGCGACTCTAATTGGTTTAACAGTAAAGATTTGTCTAACATATGCAATATTGCACTTGTTAAAACAACTAAAAGTAGTAAACTTTTAATTAAAAACATTAATTATTTATTAAAAAGTTATATATATAATATAAAATACATAAATTTTAAGACAAATTTATCATTTTAAATTTCTTAACATGTTGAAACTCTAACAATAATTAATAAAAATATTAGTTAGCTAAACTTTTTTTTTTATCAAAGTGACAGCGATCCATCTATTGTCTTAGAGGTTGCAACAATGAAAATCAAGAACTTCTAGTTCTACTTGTAAAAATTTATATTAGCCATTGTTAACATTTTGAATAATTCCTAATGGATGTAACCAAAAAAAGGTGGGCCATGGACCACACATATCATGCTATCACGTATATGCAACTTAATTATTAAAGAACATAGCTAGATTGCCAATTACATGCGAACAAGGGACAAGATCGGGTGGGAGAAGGTAAGGAAACCAGAGCACCACATCACACAACGTGATTGAAGAAGGACCCAAGAAGACGTAAGAATCACGTGCATGAAGTTGTATTATGCTACCTTTTAATATTATTATTTTATTGAAAAATGTTTGATGTACATTCATATGTGTACCTTTAAAAGAAAAAGAGATAAGGTAGGTTAATGAGTTTGTTATTTGAACGAGACAATTGTAAATTTAAAAAAGAAAATTAGGTATTGATACAAAAATCAAAACGATATAAAAATAAAAATAAAAACATTATACGATTTGTTGTTAAAAAATGGTAACAAATATCATTTCTCCTCTAAATTAATAACGTGATAAATGGATAAAGATAGTGATAAAACCAGATGTTAAATGAATGCAGGAGAAAACATCGGGTTCAAACACTAAAATTTGTTGTATTTTATTTTATGCATTATTATTATCATTATTGTTAGGTTGTTACTATGTTTTATGATTTCCTATCCATGAAGTAGGCTTCTTCTATGTTGTTATCAAATGACATATTTCACGTGCCCTTTCTGCAACATATTCAGCATGGCACAGTAATCTTGGCTCACTAGTCAGTGAACATTTATATACCACCACATCTTTGGCTTGCTAGCTATGACGTTTTCAACCACACCCTGAGACAGAGTTTCTTAGATTTTGAGGCTATGGAGACGTCACCCGATCATAGCACATGTTATCTTTTCCATTCAATTTCAATTGTTTATGTATCTTATATATGTGGAGATCTCTCTGTTGCGATTAGCTCAATTTCAGTTGAGTGTGTATTATTATGGTACTATTGATTCTTTATATAAAATAATTTCTAAAGAAGATAAATGTTTTATCCTATCATTCTTTCGATGTTAAACACAGAACAGGAGTGTTTTGAAACAGGATATTGACATTAAAAAAATAATATTATATTGACTGGTTTAATTAAAAAGACTTAAATACTTTTATAATCACTATTTTTTTTTCATCCACAACTTTTATCTTGTTAATGAATGTTCTTGTGTTACTCTTTAAAAAATTTAAATTAAAAAATTATTCTTTTAAAATGTCAGATATTTCCCTTTTCAATATATTAAATATACAAATTTTTATAGAAAAAATATCATTTAAAAGTCTTTAAAGAATACCCTCAAAATTTGTTAGGATATCTCTTAAAAGAAAGATAGACTTGATGTATTTTGAGACTGAATTTTGATAATGTGTCAAATGAAAAATTTATGTGATAACTTAGTTGATATTGTGACATTGTTCAACGGGATTCTAACTTAAAACTAATTTCTATTTTATCAAAAAACTTGTATAGGGGTTAGTATTCACTCATAAAATGTTGACTATTATCGACTATGATATGAAAGTCTTTATATTTTTTTTTGTAAAAAATTTAAAAATTAATGAACAAACCAACATGAATTGGATCTAATGGAAGAATTGTGTCTTCCACAAAATGGTGAATTGACGTTTGAATGGTGAGCAATTCTTGCATAGATATAACCTCAAATAAAATTTATTTGGACACATATGAATCATAAAGTTTAAAAGAGAAATAATATTAAATAATATTTTATCATTTATGTGTGTATGGCTAAATGCTTTTGATTTGAGTTGTATTTGTATCCATTTATTAAGGTAATTTAAAAAAATACGCACCCGTACGCCCCAAAAACATAGCTAAATGGCTTGAATCTTCCTCCCAATAATGTATTTTGAATCAAAATCATCTATATACATTTCAATGCCAAGGAAGACTATAGGTATTTAATTTATGTTTCTATTTATATTGTAGGTATAAATAATATTGATATTAATATTTGTATTCAATATATTGGATATATTTAAATAATATATACATTAAATTTTATTTATCAAAAATCTAAATTTATATATGTTAATATTTTATTAATATTTTCTTTTCATTTCTTTTGTAGGTGACTTTTGGAGCAATCATTTTTTTTTGAAGGAGACTTTTGAGCAATCCTAAAATGTTGAAACTATCGCGTTCATAAGGACTTTTTCATTACTTTTATCTTTAATTAATGTAATATTAGTTTTTTTTTTTTACTTATAACTCATGTGGTGATGCGATGATTATTTGCCGATGTTGTGTAATGGATCTAAAGTAGGCTAAATGATATCTCATTGGTTAACATTTTGATTTGTAACAAGATACTCATTTAAAATATTTACGAATTATATTATTAGTTAAGTATTCTGCATTATGTTTTAGTCCATTGATCCATTAATCCAACAAGATAGTAATTGTAAACATGCCATTTGTTGACACACTTAATTAATTTACATGATAAACTTCACCCACAATTCAAACTCAAAATTCAAATATCCACACTTACAATCTCTCACTCTCTCCTTCTTCTTCTTCTATCTGCATATGACACACACACACACACATTTCGATGTTTTAAACAAATCAATATTTCTTATACATGGGACTATAAGTATTTGATTTAAGTCCAAAATGTCATATTCTTCAAACATGGGGGCTATAGGTATTTAGTTTATGTTTCTATTATTAAAGTTGCAAACTCCAAGGATGATGCATCTATCTTCAAGAAGGGTTTTTTTTTTATTAAATGATCTTGCAAGGGTCGACTACGTTTTTTTTTTCACTTATAACATATGTAGTCGTTAATTATTACTGATCAGGGTTATGTTATTGTTGTTGACTAAATTGAACTATTTGTCAAACAGATGTTATATTTATTTTGATTATGACGTCATAATCCGATTTGAGTAACAAGTGTTTTATATGTTATTATTTTAGTGGTACGTTTAGAGTAATAATTTGTTAATGCAACAAAATATCTTTGTTTGCGGATGGAAATACCGGTTAAAATACATTTCTGAAAGATAAAACCGTGCGGAAAGTGGATAATCTCATGTTGCACATTAAAGTTTAAACCAAAAGAAGGAGCTTACTTCTACAAGTAAAACTACCATGCTCAGTTCTGGCACTTAATTCCCATAAATTTCATTTCATTGCATTTTTGCAGAGGCCCTCCATTTCATAAGTTACTCCGGCCCATCGTAGCATTACATCACAACAGTGATAATTTAAGAATCTCTTACACATTTCTGATCACTATTATATAGTTTTCTACTACAAGAAACCATCAATGCAATTCAATGGAGTTTGGTTCTTGAATTGAAACTTTGAGCTGTCAATCCAACTCAGATCAGACTCATCAAAATGAAAAATTTAAAAATAAATGGAAACCATAAAATAATATTAGTAAATGGAAAAAAAAATGAGACAAAATTAGAAACTAAAATATTCCCGTTTGTAGATTTTTAGAATTGTACTGTGGGAAACTCTAGTTTTTGGAATAATATACAATTTTTTTTTTGCAAAATAATAATATACCAGTTGTATATACACTCACGTTAACTTTTCAAGATTTATTAGTAGTAAAGTCAGTATTATACTTTCTGGATTTATGCGACCTGTCTTTATCTACTTCTTTGTGTAAAGGGACCAATCTATGAATGAACCGTACAATTATTGTGTAATACGGCCAAGACATAGCGAGAGCCTCTAGATGATACTTCCAGTTCCAGGTAATACCACGTTAAAATTTCTATTTTCAATTTTGAAATCAATATTTTTTTGTTACAAAATGAATTAAAGAAGGGGAAAAAATGAAGACAAGCAAAACAACTAAGGACGCAAAAATGTCACATTTGTGGCATCGGCTAGCAAGATAGACGACATCTTTCGAGGGGGCATCAAGCATGAAGGAAATTCTCTACTACTTCTTACCTCGACTTAGCTAAACAATCAGCAAAAGAGTTGCCCTCCCGAAGAATGTGACCCGAGTTCAAAGTCCAATACTTAAGTACCAAATTCATGATATCACATAAATATATCTTATTGACATAGCGATGGTGAACATTTAAATGCTTGATCAGCTCTTTGATTAAGAGTATGAAGCGAGTTAGAATAGCATATTATACTCATGAACCCAATCAATGGACCAACACATAAACAACCCTCAGTAAAGTAAAAAAAAAGTTCCATAAAGGTAATGCAAGTAGTAGTTCAACAACAATTAAATCCTCGCAGAAAAGTCACATTATGATCCCTAATGAGAACGCCAATACCAATAAGGTCCAAATTAGTCGAGCAAAATGGAGGATGGAGCCAAGCCCTAGTTGTAAGAGAATGATCATCTGAATCAAAAGACTACATGAACATAACCCATCAACGTTAAGTTTTAAGAAACAATATCTAGAACTAGATGCTTGATGTTATAAAAAATAACCTTGTCCCTAAAACCCCAAATATTCCAAAGAATAATGGCAATGATCACACTATGACTATCAATAACACTACTCAATCAATATGTTAAATTCAAACCATCGTGAGGAGGGATCGAAGAAAGCGGACAAACCTTCAACTAAACCTCCAAATTGCTTTTCCCAAGCAAACAAACAATGAAAGTAATTTTCCCTATCAAAATCACGAATCGGGTAGGCATTAGTCTGAAATAAACTCGATAGTGATGAGCGTGAGGGTATGTATTTGTGACAAAGAATTTTTTTTTTTTTTTTTGCAAACATACGCTGAATGGAAGCACATATCATACAACGTATAATGAAAGCATAATACATCATAATTTTAAGATTAAATATGCATAAAAATTGATATCCAAAGCATACAAAATATTTTGAACAAGACCTCCCTGCTCCACTAGGCTACTAATAAGTATCCTAATGGTTATGTCTTTGATGCGGCCTAATTGTGAGTCCATGTCCACCTGTTGTATCTTAAAAAAATGATGAATTGTTAGAGGACCACCATCCCTCCTCTGGCAATACATCATCCATTCCTGAACCTCAATAACGATTGACTCCAAGTTGTGCCAAATTGGACCTTCTCCATTGGCCACTAGTTTGTAACCTAATGGTTATGTCCTTGATGCGGCCTAACTGTGGGCCCATCCACCTGTTGCATGTTAAAAAAAATGATGAATTGTTAAAGGAGGGTTCAAGATGGATAAAAACATATTTTGAATTTTATAATCCAAAAAGTTTAGTTGTTTGGGTTAGCATGATATTGGTACGCAGTTTCTGTAGCTCCGTTTGCTTCGAAAAGATGTTGTTGGGCAGTAAGCATTTGCAAGAATAGCATCCCTATGTGGGGGAAGATCACGAAAGAGTGACTATTCTTCATCGGAGAACCTTTGGGGCACGTAATATGGGTTCTCATCTCCAAACCATATTTTTTGCATACGCTGAGCTATAAAAATCGAACTATCGACAACATACTTAAGATGTTCAAGTCCCTTACCACTTAGATAAATGCATTGTTAGTAATCCGTTTTGTATTATAGAACTCAAACGGGGCAAGATGGCCAAACTAAAAGACACACGAGAAAGTCGTATTGTAGAGAAAGATTTGTGTATTAAAGAGTCTCACATTGAATAAGATGTGACTTTCACATGTTAATTTTGTATAGATGAGTTAAGTCAAATTTTATAGGATTTTTTTTACAAACTATTTTGAATTTTGTTTTACATACTTCTTTTTATCGAAGGTTAAGATGATTGATCAGCCTTGTTTATTTTTACATAAGTACTATGATTTATATGGAAAAAAAAATGAAAAAAAAACCACTATAAGTGTGATACTAACTGATGTGTACTGTCCAGCTGAAAAAGAGGTCGGCAAAGGTAAAAGCGGGACACAAAGCTGATAAACAGAACCCCACTTGAAATCATAAACACTCATGAATTTGGGTAAAGAAACCATATACTCATGAATTTGCTATGTGTTATTTGGATCCCACATATATATTAAATTCCCCTAAAAACAAAACATCACGTTTTATGGCATGTAAGAATAATGTAACAATATGAAGGAATATAGGAAATAAAAATAAAAAACTATTGTGTTATATTTAACCCAGTGATATAATTGAGGGATTGAAACCCAATTTTTAAATAAATAAAAGTTGTATTCCTATTAGATTGAGAATCTTTATATAAAAAAATTTATGAGAGGTGAAATTTATTCAATTTTGTTTGAGAAATCCCCTTTTCATAATTTAAAATCCAACACTTGCTCTGAAAAGCAGTAGATATTTAAATGTACATACAGCTTACAGCTTATGCCAACTATACACCAGCTGGATTGTTCCACGTGTCAAATATCCATTGGACAAAATCTGGCATCATTCTTTTCAGAACCCACTCCTTTTCCCTTTGAACAGCTTTAGCCAGCTATCACTGGTCACACCCAACGGCTACATTTTTTATTACTCACATTATTTTTTGTCACATTCCTTGGGAATTTCAAAACGTTACGTGGCACGTGATATGGCACATAATTCATTACGTGGAAATCAAATAACATTATCAAAATAAATACTCATAAATTTGTGCTATAAATATCATTGCTCTGTTCTTGTGACCCCTCACACTCACTCACACAATTTCAGAGTAGAAGCTTCACTTCACTCTCTTCTTGTGAAGCATAAAATTCTTGTTTCTTTATTTATTTTTTGTTAGTTTCTCTTCACAATGACTAGGATGTCTTGTCTCTTGGGACTTTCTTTGTGTTTTTTGTTTGTTGGGTTAGTTGCTTCTTCAAAATTTGAGGAACTTTTCCAGCCTGGTTGGGCTATGGACCATTTTGTCCATGAAGGAGATTTACTTAAACTCAAACTTGACAATTATTCTGGTAACTAACTAATTAACATTTTTAAGGTTTTTTGTTTGTTACATTTGTTTTGTTTTTTTAAGGTTGTAAGAATGAGACATTATTAAAATAAAAAAAAGCATGTTTGTATTAAGTATTGTTTCCTTAAACTGAATGTCCTTTTAAGTTTATTTGTGGATTATTTAAAGCTTAGATCTTATTGTTAATAGATGGTTTAATAAATGTTATTATGATGTACATTCATGATTAATTATTTGTGTTACTTATAGTAAAAAATATGGAAATATTGCAGGTGCTGGATTTCAATCTAAGAGCAAGTATATGTTTGGGAAAGTGACCGTGCATCTCAAACTTGTGGAGGGTGATTCTGCTGGAACTGTGACTGCTTTCTATGTAAGCAAAAATATTATAACTATAATTACTTCAATTGGCTCTTAGTTCTCTTGTTAATATGTTGATATGAAATTTATTTATTAGTAGTACTAGTACTCACTAGTGCATAAATAAATTAGTACATTTTAACAATTATTATAGTTTATCAAACATGTATAAATTACAATAATACTCAATGCATTGAACATTTGTTAAATGTGACAACTAGCATCCATGAATGAATAGACTATGACTACTAACAGAGATAATGAGTGCTATCTACCTACTTGAATTTGCATCCACATCTAATTGATTCTTGCATTCATTATCTTTGTCGCTATATCAATCTAGCAACCAATTTTCTTGATTGCAAATATGTGGTACCTCTATTTTGATATTATAATAAACCTAATAACCATATGGAATTTATTCCACATTTTATTGCCCTTTATGATTGATTGTGACTCCACCCGTTCGTACCAACAATAATTCATGGTATATAATAAAAAGCAATAATAATTGATGGTATCTAACTTTGAAATTTGATTTTTAATTTTTGTTTTTCAGATGTCATCTGAAGGCCCAAATCATAATGAATTTGATTTTGAGTTTTTGGGCAACACTACTGGTGAACCTTACTCAGTTCAAACCAATGTGTATGTGAATGGTGTTGGTAATAGGGAGCAAAGACTTAACCTATGGTTTGATCCATCTAAGGATTTTCACGCCTATTCAATCTTTTGGAACCAACGTCAAGTAGTGTAAGCACCTACATTATTCATATGTTACAATTTAATCTAATATATATAATAAACTTTAATTAATTATTGTTATTATTATTCTAACATATTCTATACATGTCTATATTGTGTAGGTTTCTAGTGGATGAGACACCAATAAGGGTACACACAAATTTGGAACACAAAGGAATTCCTTTCCCAAAAGACCAAGCAATGGGTGTATACAGTTCAATATGGAATGCAGATGATTGGGCAACACAAGGTGGTCGTGTGAAAACAGATTGGACTCATGCACCTTTCATTGCTACCTACAAAGATTTTGAGATCAATGCTTGTGAGGTTGCTGTGCCAGTGACATCAAATGACAATGCTAAGAAATGTGCTAGTAGTGAGGATAAAAAATACTGGTGGGATGAACCTATGTTGAATGAGCTCACTATTCATCAGAGTCATCAACTTATTTGGGTTAGGGCTAATCATATGGTCTATGACTATTGCGCCGATACCGCTAGGTTCCCGGCGATACCACTTGAATGTGTTCGCCACCACCACTAGTGAAGCAAAAGAAATGAAGACTCAAGAGTTCTATTAATATAATTTTGGTGCATAATGAAATTTTTGAAATTGGTCACATTGTTTTAGATTTTTATGCATTCAAAATTATAATTAGAATTCTGTATTTTGGGAGGGATGGGAATGAAATGAAAGGATTGTGAACATGTCCTTCATGTGTCACATTGTAATATATTCAATTTAATTAGTTGCTATGGTTTAATATGAAATTATTTTATTCCATTGTTTGTTGTGCAAAATCCAATTTTATTCATGTGGTTCCCTTTATTTTAATTGGTAGGATCGTGGATCATACAATATAGTGTAAAAATCTAGTGAGATTCGTTGGAGAATGCATTATGCTTTGGGGGTACGGCAAGCTCACGGGTTGTCTTGGTATTAAGAATTTGGATAAAGTAACAAAATAATTGAGAAGGTGAAGCCTAACAGTGTGGTCCCTAATATTTAAATTTCGAGGACCTAGATCTATGGGGTATGGTTTTTTCCCGTGTTTTGTGAGAATAATTCTTTGATTAGATCACAATGTTTTTTTACCAAGATGCATGGAAACCTAATGCATACTTTTATTAATATGAATCGAGCTTAATACAATGAATTTATCATATACTTGCATAGTATTTTTAAAAGGAACAAAATGCAGAAAGAAAGAAGGATCAATCTTTACCAAAAACAAAAGGAAGAAAGAACAGCAATCACCAATGATATTCCACTGCCAGTTATCACGTGCTTGCACTCTATTCTATTTTTTAACATATAATCAATTGAAGAAAGGGGATAAAAGATAAAGCATTTAAAATAGGGAATGTTAACTTCAATAACAAAATTATATAAATATCTGCATGCATAAATAATTGAATTTTTTATTAAAATTAAGAAATAAATAAATAAAATAGAATAAAAAGGTTTTTTTTAAAAAAACTTTGTATGGGTTTCAATACTAATTTGACTTGTTAAATACACAATTCGATATCTAGTTGTTTTAGTGTTTACTTTTTTAACTCAATAAATTGTTTACTTGTAGTATTAAAAAAAATGTTAATATGAATTGCATACCATCGACCATAGTCAAATCTTCAAACTAAATGTGTTTAATACTCTTCCAAATATTCTAAAAGTAGGCATTAATTATTAATATGATGTGAACTTTAGAGCTCGTTTTTCATTTACACTTTCGTGTTTCAATAAGGACAAATATTGATGATGGTCATCGTTGTCGTGGCTAATGGCTACCTTCAAAAATTTCACAAGTTTGTCCAACTTGAGTCACTTAATATGACATGACTACAGGCATGTAGATCCGTGAAACTTATGCTTATATATGTCATTATGTATTATAATGTCACCAATAATTACACACAATAATATCAATCCCATGTAAGGGTCCCCAAATGTGGGCCTAGTAATACTCTTTTAGTTGGATGGTTATGGGTCCTCTTAATTCAGTGCTGACATAAAAAAGGTTGACACAAGTCCCTTTTTTAGGTCAAATGATTTAATTGAGGGGCCTATTTAAATGATTTGATGAGCTGTGCCAAAACTAAACAACAATTAGAGGAGCGTAACATAACTCAGATTTAATAGCATTCAATTATTACATATGATCAACATGTGCGACTTTGATCTGCATGGCTTATATATATGAATTTTAGCTTCTAAAATAGTTTTATGGAAAAGGAAGAAGAATGAGCCCAAAATTGTTTCACTTGTTTGATGAGTCGAAAAATGTCATGCTAGCAACCAGTAACATCAACAAAGAGGATAAGATCAAGACAAATATAGATAAACATAAAAATGATAAGTTTAGTCTATTGTCATTTGAATTTAATAGTTTAATATAATTAAATCAATTCACATTTTTTTGTTGTTGAACTAAGCTAGATGTTGATCTTTACAAACGTTGTACTTGCCATTCAGAAAAAACAAACGTCGTACTCTAATGTTGGATTCAATATATTTATGTGGAATTTGTTGTCAAACCTTTATTTGGACAATAGGAACGGATATATATGAGATGTTTTGCCATTCAATAATCGCCATTTCATTTTGCCTAGCAATGCATAGTTAAAGAGATTGAGAATCCTTTACTTCTAAGTCACCACTTTCTCTTGATAAACAAACTTTGCTACAACTTATATAAGCTTCTCCATAAAAATTGTCTATGTAATTTAGTTAGGTTCTTTAACACACGTTGAGGAGCCTATAAAAATTAAATAATACTACAAAGGCAAACTAGTCAAGATAGAATTTATTCAAGTGACTATCCTTTTAGGGATAATTGGTGACATTTCCATGAAGACAATATTTTCCGCATCCGATCAAGAATTGTAGACCGTGGACTTTAGACGGTGTTGAACTTATACGAGTCTCGTCGTTATGCAATTTAAAGCAAAAAAAAACTTAAAATATAACATGTAATACAACGATCGGTGTATAGGGATGTAACAAGTAATTTTAGTTTTGAGGAGAAAAAAAAACTGAATGAATAAAAAATAATCAACCCTTGGGGGTTGGCCTCATGATGTACAACTTTGGGACTTTATGATTGCGATCGTCTCTAGATCTCAAATTTGAATCTCAGATGATAACAATTTGGGTGAATTCATATTATTGCTTTGCTCTGGTTTAAACTTGTATGTTGGACCAATTTTATCCGGTCTAATTAGACCATATATATACTTGTCTTACAAAATCTGAATCAGGCTAAACCGACGAATAACAAGTCGGTTCAGTTGAGTATCTGAATTAGTCTTTTTGAAACTTTAAAAACTTTAATAAAGAAATGAATAAACTTTTCTTCAAATGCTATAAATAGTTTTTATTTTTAAACAAGTCCATAAACAATCAAGCAATTGAGCTCCACCAAAAGACAACTTGTTTTAGAGAACTTGAGTTTGATTTTTAAGTGAAACGATTTTTCAGCACCAAATGAACAAAAAACAGTACCAAAAAAAAAGTGAAACAATTTTTGACTATATTATACTTATGTCACGACCAAACTCCAGATTGTCAGGGACTCATTCCACTAAAAACCAGAGGGTTAATAATAAAAATAAATAAGTGCATAAGCTATAATGAGAAAAATAATACTATATACAATCAATAAAAAAAAATGAATTTACAATATTTTTAAAGACAACACCTTTAATATATTGTAAAATAAAAGAATAACGATAAAATACAAGTGCTTGGTTTGTGGCTTGGCAATACTTTTTGAATTAATAGACATCAAGTTTGAATTATTATTTTTTTTTTCTCAAAAAAAAAGTTGAATTTTTTACAAGCATAATAGGCTGAATTTGCTTAAGTTTAGACTCGAACATAGAAAAAATTGAACCAAACTAATTGGTTTAGATTGAATCTTCGAATTCTTCCATAATATTATAGGTTTAAGAAGTATACATGAAACATTTTTTTCAACACTTAGAACATCTATAATAGAAACATTCATTTTTTGATACTTAAACGCGTCTTATGTGTACACATAATTCATTTATAATTTTTTAATATTAGCATTGAATAAACACTCAATCTCACTAACCAGTATCTCGCACAAATTTCTTAAATGAGTCCAACTAATCAATTATCAATAACTTTATACAATACATTTTATTTTTTTTAATATTAAAAATGTGTGGGTTCCACCTAAGATTAAATGTCTTAAGTGAAACTTTGTGTCTTATAACTTTTTTCCCCAATGAAAGTACCTAATAGGTACCAAGTCTTAAGAAGTTTAAGACTCCCCGAGTAGTGATAGTCTTACCATAATACTCACTATTTTATCGAATGAAATTCACATGAATCTCTCTACACTATTTTGTGAGACACATACGCGTGAGATCGACATCAATATCATCCAACAAGAGATGGAATAGTGTTTGTAACACTTCACTTATCTACTTTTCTACTCTCACTCTTTCCTTCCACTTACTTTCTTTCCCCTCATTTTCTTTCCAAAACAAACAAACACATACATGTCTAGTCTCGAAAAACGATGTTTTAGCGGCCACGAACAAAACCCTAGTTTGTTGTCGGTGCCATCTTGTCTTTGAAAAACACACATCTCTGTTTTCTTCGTCATTTTTCTCATCCCAATATGCACCCTTCTTTTTCACATTGATTTTTTCTTCTTTTGAAGCTCTCTAAGGAGCGCTTCCAATTTCTCACACCTCTTCACTCAGGTAATCTATCCTTTTTCTTTTCAAATTATGGGTTTTTGTGTTTGTTTTCTTTTGATTGAATTAATTTTCACCCTTTTGATTGAATTATTCATTTTGTTTTAGAAATCTACATGTTTGATATCATGCCGAAATCATGGTGGGCCACCGTGATTTTGCAAAAGTGTTTTTGACTAAAATTGATTTTGCTGAATTGATTCTATAAAATTGAGTCTAGCTAAAATTGAAAAGTGAGTTGAAGGTAAAGTAATTTATGTTTGGATAGTTAAGCTGCAATTTCTTGCTTTAAGTTAGAACTTAGAATCAATTTTGGAGGCAAAATCAATTCTACTTGAGAGTAATCAAACATGTCAAAATCAATTCTATACCTCAAGAATCAATTTTGACTCCTTCAATAGTGGAACCAAACATACATTGAGCTTTGGCAAAACCACGGTGGCTCACTGTTATTTCGGCACTCTAACTGTGATACCAAACCGAGTGAAGAGAAACATGTTTAGAGGGGAGTGATCCTTAATGTACTATTAAATTAGTTATGGAATGACGAACGCATTAATGAAGGTTATGTTTTCAGTGTCATGATATACTGGTCAGCGAATTGGGTTACATTGAGTGATTTATTGAATTTGAATTGATTACACATGTTTATCTAAATTTTCCATTGACATTTCAGATTTTTCTTGCTCATTATTATGTAATGTAGTGCTGAGATTTTCTTTTATTCATTATTATTCCGATTTTTCATGTTTATCTAAATTTTACATTCACATTTCAGATTTGATCACTTTTGCTATTTAATTTATTTTTCGTGAAACTTGTCGATACAAATGTTCTTGACATATTGCTGCTGATCCTCATGAATAAGAGCAACCAGTTCAGGCATATCATAGTCTATGGCATACATGCTTGTAGAATTTTTTTTTCCTTTGTATAATCTGACAAGTTGCTAGAAACATTAGAACAATGCTCTACATCGAACAACTTCTGTATTGGAAGTCTGGAACCTCCCTTATCACAAAATTATTACTCATCATTCTGTCCTGAAATTTTTTCTATGGTTTTGACTACTTTGATCTTCACAATGGAATAAATGTGTACGTTTCTTGCTGCATACTTTTGAACTCCACTCTATGACAGAAGTATCACTTCACACTGCATCGAAAAAGAGTGGTGTCAAGTTTGTAGGCTAGAATGGGTTATGAATTTCCTGCCGTGGGTAAAGCACATGTTTTCATGCAGTAAATGGTCTTGGCTGTTAATGAGAGATCAAACGGTTTAGATTACACAATAACCAGATCAGTTTTAAACTATCTCGGTCATTACTTTGAGATCTGATTGTTGAAATTGAAAATTGAGTGACAGTTACTGCACCAAATTTAGTGGGATAGGAAATTATGGTTCATACAAGTACAATTACTAAATGCAATTCCAATATGAATTGTAGCAGAAGACATGTTCATTCCAATATGAATCAAGTGATTTATTGAATTGATTAAACATGTTTGCCTCAATTTTGATATTAACATTTTCAGATTTTTCTTGTTCATTAATAATTATTGTAGTGCTACTTGCATTGAATTGCATATGTTGGCGAAAGCTTGTGAAAAAGGGGATGGATCTAAGTCCCTGGGTAAGATACTGGCAAGATGGAGAGAATATAATGCCCAACTTGATGCCGGCAATGATGTGGATAAGCCTGTTCGCAAAGTTGCAGCCAAAGGGTCGAAGAAAGGGTGTATGAAAGGTAAAGGAGGGCCGGAAAACTCGCGGTGTAATTATAGAGGTGTGAGACAAAGGACTTGGGGGAAATGGGTTTCTGAAATCCGTGAGCCGAATCGAGGGAGTAGGCTATGGCTAGGTACTTTTGCCACTGCCATTGGTGCTGCTCTTGCTTATGACGAGGCAGCCAGGGCAATGTATGGTTCTCGTGCCCGTCTCAACTTTCCTAATGTTTCGGTTAGTAGATTCTCTGATGAATCTTCAAACGATTCTCCAGATGCAAATCACTTGGCAGTATCAACAAATACCGAGTCCATGATAATACCAGATAACTCAGGGATAGGAGTAGAAGACAGTAATGATATGGAACCAATCTCCTTATGCTTAAGTATAAAGCAGGAGAAGGAGGAAGGTGAGTCGGAGATAAATTAATCGCTTCCTTGTTGATGATGTACATTTTGCTTACAGGGATTTTGATATGGCATGAATATTTAGCTCATGTACTTGCTAATGATCAACTTAGGAGTAATGAATCTCGATGTTTCGTCCTTTTGATTAGCTGTTGCAATAATTTGTAAAACTAAAATGAACTTGGTTGGAAAGTAGCCTTATGCACTCTTAATATTCAGTCAAGTTTTGACTTATAAGATGTGAAATTCTACATTTTGTTTTTGCCTCTAGGTATACACTTTACACTGCATAATAACTTGCGACTGTCCTGGTAAAATTATACTAGAGCACTCTGGTTTGTGGATTATTGAATTTGAACAGTTCCATTTTTGCTGTAAATGTCAATTTCTATAACACTGGATTTGGCCTGGATGGTTTGGGTTATAACAGGATTGAGAGTAGGATAATGAGAATTTCATACTTTTGTGTGTCAAGAAATTTACTAAAACTAGAAATGTTTTTCATGATGAATCTATGAGATCGTTACATGTCTTCTTATATCTTTTAATTGACACATTTTATATTTAATGAAAAATTAAGAACTAAAAAAACTGTTGACATTTACAAGAGACTATTTTGATGTGGATATGCTATTTTTTTTATTGAGAACGTGAAAATGAACATAGAAAGTCAATTCTCTTTATGTAGACCCAATTGCAAAGTCACCCCCACACTAGTGGACCAAACTATGAATAAGCACCAAAAGGAACATTCAGAATCCCATCTAAGCTCCACAAATGAGGTTCAGAATCTAGAAGCATCGAGCAGAGAATCAAGTTTGTTAGTACGGTTTCTTACTTATTTGTTTATCCAAAGTGAAGAAATGATCTCTTTAGAAGATTTAAATATAAATACAAGCAAATTTAAACATGCATAAATTTAAGATTGTGCTTGGCTAGACATTAATCTATTCAATCTTGCGTTTCATTGCAATATTCACCGTGATTTTTCAAAGCTATGAATTGGATTAGTAAGTATATGCACATCTACTTACTAGTTCAAACAAATAAGATTAACTTTAAATAAATTACCAGCTTAGCGAGAATAAATAGATTGTATCAATTACCAATTTAACGAAAATAAACTGTCAAATAAATTTTTATTGGTTATACACCAACATTTAAAAAGAAAATGCTCATTTTCTTTTCTGAAATAGAGGACCGACATCTAAAAGAAACTAACTATAACGAAACATTCTACAAGGAAATGAGGAAGTAAACTAACTTAAACTAGAGCTTTCTCATAATACATCTCTGTCTCGCTCCATGTTGGCAACAACATTTGCACACTATTTTATTTCACAATGAGCATTACAAACCTTTGGCCTCACAATCAAGAAGAAATGTACAATGAAAATAAAATATTAGTTAATTAGTTAATATATTATCTTATATATTCACTTTATTTTTGAGAAAATATCTTACCAGCTTAATAAAAAATATAACTAAGAAGAAATGTACAATGAAAATAAAATATTAATAGATTTTAGTTTTTTGAAGCAGCTAGTAAAATGAAACAAAAATAAAAAATTGAGATAATGGTTAATGAAGGTTTTTATTGAGTTGAGAGGGTTAATAAATACAACAATAGATTTTAACATCCCAAATTTTTTTATACCTATTCAACACTTTATTTTCTCTCTGTATCTTCCTTCATATAACATCATAAACATATCACATATATCATATCATTCTCTTATCTCTATTTTTGAGCATTTTTTTTTTGATAGCAAGTATAAGAACATATATTCTTGATAAATACAGAAAAGTATTTTTTCTGCGTACTTTTTTTAAAAATGAAAATGCTTGGAAGTAGTACACCGGCTTTGAGTCCCACATGTTACCGGTGCCCATGTTACGAATCAAAAAGATGTGTCGAGGGGATTGAATCTCTTTTCTTGGTATCACAAGTCAAGATATTCTTGGAATCATACCAAATATATCAAGTATCAACTCGATCACCTTAACCTAAAAAGAAATATAAATTTACTTACCTTTGTTGAAAAATGAAATACATCAATATCACCTGCCGCCTCAATTATTATATAAACAAATGGCTGGTTCATATCTTATATGGATCATACTTTTCTAAAATTTGGATTTTATCAAAACAATTTCAATTTAGAAGGTACGCGTGATATTATGAGTATGCTTGTAGATGATATTTGTTTATAGAATAGTCAATTTAGTTGAAACGTCTAACAATCAAAACCGAAGCTAAAGTCACCGAAGTGCTACCCATATGCTTATACTCTTGACTTACCAAAGAAAAAAGATACGGTTTACACATGTCGTTTGTTTCTCTATAAGTAACAACGTTTTACCATTTCACTCGAAATATGATAAGTGAAAGGAAAAAACAATGATTTTGTTAAACTATTGAAAGAAAGTAATGCACATAATATTATATCTTTTTTCGAGGAAATGCATAATATTAATTAGTGCGTATAATTTATAAAAATAAATGTGATACTCTTTTTTAGGATAATTTTTTTTGGTTGCAAATGTTGCAGGTATTATTGGATAAGAATTATTATATTTTATGATCCAGTTTGTCATTGATAACACATGAACCATACTAGTATCATTTTTGGCTTGTAGCAAACACTGAATTCATAATTAGCTTTTAACAAACAATTATGTTTTTTGGTTCGTTACAAATCATGTCACCTTGTCATCTTGCAAACGTTAGATTTATGCCTTTAATAATTGTTATATAGTAGTATGCTTTATAAAATTTGACTCATATATTTTGCTTTGCCACGTACGCAAAATTACGTAGTATGAGGTGTGAAACATCCAAATGCCTAAGATTTGTTATATTCCATGCTATGATGATTACAGATCCGCAGCTATCTAGTGTTGGTTATGCCCAAATGTTAGAATGAATCGATGATATTTATGATGAAAGTGATTGGAAATTAATGCATTATCCTGCCATCTTCTAATTTCCAGCTACAAAATGATGCAACTGTTTTCTTCCAAGTATTCCAAACTCTGTTTGGAAAGTTAGGAAAAGGGATTCTATGCATTTCTATTCCTCATATGGAATTTGACATAAATGTGATGACGTTTTGGAAGAATTAACCAATACGCCATTGCAATCCGAACTGGCGATCACTATTTGTAAAGTGAATATTACTCTTGAATATGATATATCTACTTTTGACATTCAAGAAAATTGAAATTAAATAAGCGTTTAACCTTTAGAAATTGTGGTTCAGCCTAGCAAAACTTCACAAAGTCAGTTAATAAAGTGAGGATTACTTTCATTTATACATTTTTGTCTGATGCCCTCATGTCTAGGACTGAACAATTTGAAGCATGGGTATAAACAGTGAATGATTTGATTGTGGAAATCTGAATAATAGGTTTCTCAATATATAAACTCTAATATCATCTTAAAAATTATGGTTGAGTCTAATACAATCTCGAAACATGTTAGTAAAGTGAAGATTGTCCCCACTTATACATCTCTTATCCGTATACATCTTTTATTCGATGTGAAACTCTTTAAACATTAATGACTTTTAACATTTTTCCTATACAAAGTTTACAAAAATTTATGACAAAAGGTGTTAACATTTTAATATTAAGTTGAGCACTTCAGTATCTAAAAAATGAAACAGATGCGTGTCAATTGTCAAATAATTCAATATCATGTCATATTTTAACATTAATTATTTTAAAATAAATTTTGACTAGACAGTACCGGTACCCAACTAAACATCATAATATCTAAAAATTCACCTTAATTTTTTATTTTCTATACACCGCGATGGTACATTTTTGTAGGAAAATTTGAAAACTCAGATAATGAAGTGCATAATATATTATGATCATAAATAATCTGAACTACATCAAGCCTAATTTGCGTTGAGACCTTATAGTGTTGGGTTATGAAGCATGGTCCAGCTTTCGATAGTTTCTCTCTAGACACCTTAAATTTGTTTTCGATTGGGTCGTAACTCGCAATCAATTATATTAAGCAAGGTGAACAATTTTAAGATGTTTAAAGAGCAATTTTCCCTACCTTTTGAAACGAGGTTCTCCATTCCACTATCTATATATCCGTTGAGGTGATAAATTTGGGTCTAAAGTTGCAAATGAATATACAGACATTTCGACCTCAAACTTAATTTCCTACACGCTAGGATTGCAACTTCCACCTTAGAATTTTGAATGAACATTAAATGAAATATAAATTACGGTAAACAAAGCCAGACAACGAGTTGAAGTGAAAATCAAAAGTATGCATAAATGAATGAAGGAAAAAAGAAGATGGATAATAAATCACACTATGAAGGTTCGGTAGAGGGTATTCCGCGTTAGTTTTTAAATGCAAAAATTAAGTTGATCGCTGGCCTGAGCCATGCTATCAAGTATCAACCACCAAGTCTAAGTTCAATTTTGAATAAAAAGGATACTAGCTCTTTTACTAGACTAAGTAATAGTTAGACTTTTTTTTTTCCTTCTATACATGTAACATGTTTAAATTATGAATTCTGGTCTAAATTAACCATAACTCACTTTGGTTGATTGATCCGTTAGTATTGACTTATGTTCTGGGTTCTGAAAGTATGTTCCTTCTCAAAAATTTAATTTCGATTTTCTCATATGCTAATTTGAATAGATTAATCTAACTTCTTAAATTAAAAAACTCAGTTGAATTAACCATAATTTTATATGTGATAAGTCAGGGGTCGCATATGTACCGAAAATTAAGCGTACATTCAACATTTTTGCTTCTATTATTTATAAACCCAAAACCAAACTCCAACTTCCTTATTTTATAGAACATTTATTATAAGTGGGGTCCATAATTGGCACATGAACCTCCTATCAAAAAAAAATTCTCACAAAATATTTTGCCTTTTATAGTTTTATTTCCTCTCTATTACTCTATAAAACCCCCTCCAACCATTGTTCATTCCCCCACACTCCTTTGCTTAACAGATACTCTTCTCAAGAAACTAGAAACCAAAATCTTTACTTGTCCAATACAACTTCATACATTAATGTTCACAATGAGCAAAGTTGGCTTGGTTTTTCTAATAGTAACTCAGATCTTCTTGGTAGCAGTTCAAGCCATGGAAGAAGTTCATTACTCTGAGGCTCCTACTCCAATGGAGCTTAAAAATCACAGAGAAGTTCAACTAAGTTATCACAAGAGTGAAAAAATTTCTAGCTCATCAAAGGAAGAAGGTGAAAGAGAATCAAAAGAAGAAAACGCTATGGCTCCAGATTATAGAAGGATGGGAAAACATCATTCTTCATCTTCAGAAATGGCTGGTGGTGGTGTGATCATTGGTGGGTTAGTTAGTGCAACTTTTGCTGTTGTTTTTTGCTACATTCGTGTTACAAGGAAAAAGGATAGTGATGGTGGTGGTGTTGGTCATTGACATGCTCTGTTTCAACTTTTTGTTTCTTTATGTATGTATACATGTTAGTCTAGGAACTAGAAGAAAATGGTGTAATTCACAAGAAAAAAGTTAAAAAAGAAAGAAAATGGTGATTTTGGAACAAAATCAATGGACCTATGGTAGGAAGATTCGATACTCATGAAACCGTTTTTATGGTGCAGTCGATTCTGTGCTCTTAGATTAAGAGAATATGTAATTTCTTAATCTATTAGCAAACAATCGGCTGCACTACAAATTCAATTGTATACCATTATTTTTTTTATTTCTTTTCTTTTATGATTGTAACATGATTATAATTTTGTATTGTTTACATTATACTAGAGTAATTCCTTCAAAAAATTATACTAGAGTAATGAGTAGGAATTATATGAGATTCAATTGAAATTTTTTGTTAGATAATTGTTTTCTTTTGCTACTACTATGTTTGTCTTAATTCTCATTTTTAGAGAGAAAGGAAGGTGCATCGAGGTTACATTTTTGTTAGAGTAAAAGTAGAGTACTTTCTTCAACATGAAAGCATAAAAAGATCCCATAAAAGGTGTCTACGAAATTCATATCTCCTTTTGACCAAATTTCTGTACATGATTCCTTTTGGTTTCCTTAATGGTTAATTCATCAAGCACTGAAGATGTTTTTACTAGCATGGTGTATACAATGAGCTTTAGATTGTGCATTGATATGTATGATTAAAATATGATAAAGAACGAGGGGATCCTAATATTTTATAAAGCAAGAAGATACAAGTCATATAATAGTATCTGCACTCCTTTACTTTTTAGGCAAAAAAAGGCAAATGTAAAGTTTTTTTGTTTTGTTTTTGGTGTTATAAATGTAAAAGGTTTAGTCCTATAAGAAAAGGTACTACGCAAGAAGAGTCCCTTAGGCTATGTTTGGAACCAGAGAAACAACAAGGAAAGATAGAATAAGGGAAAGAAAGTTTATAGAAAAATGTGTTTCCCTGGTTTGGTTGCTTTGTAAGTGTGGAAAGAAAGTATCATTATGGTGGGCCCCACGTTCTGAAACTTTCCACCCAACACAGCGAAGAAAGCTAGGGCATGGGTTCCAAAATTGTACAATTACAATATTGCCATTATTTGAATAAATAATTTCAATGGTGTGTCTTTTTCTCTCACCTAATATTGGTTTATGGCATTCAACTTTTACTACTAATATATATATATATATATATATATATATATATGTGCAATATAGTACCGTTTATTTATTATTTGTTTTTTTTATTAATATATGTGACTTAATATAATATAATATCAATTTTTAATGTAAGGATATTTATGTCATTTTAATAAGCATAACTCAATTTTTCTTTCAACTTTCTTTCCACTTTCTTTCATACCAAACAATTAAATAATCATCTCACTTTCCATTCACTTTCTACTCTCTTTCATTCCTTAAACAATCTTTCCTTATACTATCTTTCCTTTCACTTTCTTTAATCTTCCAAACAGACCCTTAAAGTGATCATTATTATATATTCAACAATTTCATGGAATTATTTTAGTTGTCCAAGAGGGTGGGGGGTTAAATAAAATATGACCAATATTGAAGGTTCTAGTTACTAGTTAGTAAAAGCTATAAAGTAAAGGTCGGTGCATCTATCACCTTGTAGAGGGAGCCACCAATTATCTAACAAATCCTGCATGACAAACTAAAATATATATTTTTCTCTTTTTTATTATTTTGATTTCTTTTGGTGGACTATTGAAAAATATACTAGCCCCTGGTCAGTGAGGTTTGCAAATAGCAATAGTCTAGTTAGCAGCAAAAGTAATGCCAGCTCGAAAATTTAAACCTTTCTTTTGAATCGACGTTTGTGATTGATTAATTGCGTGTAATTGATGGCGTGATATGAATCGTTTGATTTTCAAATTCTGGCTAAAGTCGCTTACAATGTGAAACTGCGTGAAGAAAGGTCTTAGTAAACCCTGGTATGAGTTTTTGACTAACTAGTCCATTCTAAAAAGAAGCGGCTCCTTTGGGGTCAATATTTCTCGCACTCACGCATTTAGGATATTGGTAGTCGATTATTCAAAGATCAAACGGACCAAATTCAAGTTATGTAATTTTAACATACAATCAAAATTTAAATATGCATTTTTCTAGACCGTCCAATCAATATCGGTTATCGTATGACCATCGATGTCCCGTATGTCGAATCTCGGAGCCGAAAATTCTCCTAAAACATGGTGGAGTTTACCACCAATTTTTTACTGTTATTGCAAGAACAGTATGGTTGTTTTACTGCTATTCCAGATCATGTATTAAATGTTTCAAAATGTGATGGTGAAAAATTTGCATCCATAGAACTTCCTTTGAAAAGGCTACAATATTATCCAGCCCAAAACGGCCCAAGCAAAACACCACCCGCCAAGCAAAGAGCATTCATAACATAAAAAACGAAAACCGTTTTTCTTCTGCTTTCTCCTCCTTCTTCCAAAAAGAACCATTCTTTCATCATCTTTTTCTTGTTCTGCAAGAAACAATCAATCTCTACATTCATCAAAACTCAAACATGGCTTCATCATATTCATGTTGGTGTTGGTTTCCAATCTACTTCATAGCATCTGTAGCACTTGGTGTCATAGCAATCACCTCAGCAATACACTCAAATTCCAAATCCTCACCTCAAGTAATCCCTCCACAAACTCACACACTCTCAACAAACGCAACAGAAGCACTCAAAAAATCAGGTTTTGTTCTTATGGCTGATCTTCTTCATCGTTCACCACCATTCTTTCTTCCACCTAAAAACTCAACTTTCTTTGCCATCAAAGATTCTGCTATCAAAAACACTTCACTCCCTCTTTGGTTCCTCAAAAGTCTTCTAATGTATCACACTTTCACTACCAAACTCACCATGCAAGAACTCTTGAACAAGTCACAAGGAACTTGCGAAACAACCCTTTTTCGCCAAAAGAATGCATCACTCACTAAGGTTGATACTTTGCAAAAAACAGTTGAGATCAACCATGTTTTGATATCAAACCCTGATATGTTTCTTGGTGAAGAATTCAACATTCATGGTGTTCTTGGACCTTTCTCTTCTTTGCAACGTGAAGTTTTACAAGGTGGTTCTGATTTCATTCGTTCACCAACTTGTCCTTCATTCAAAACCAATTCAACATATGAAGTTGGTGATTTCAAGAACTTTGTTGAATGGAACAAGGTTGTTCAGTTACTTGGTTCAAAAGGGTATTCTTCATTTTCAACAGCCTTGCATTCAGTTCTTGAAGGGATTCTTAAAGATTCATTAAGTTTTGGTTATGGTTCTGCTACAATCTTTGCTCCTCCTGATGTAAATTTACTTCATTACCCTTCTACTTTGCTTGATAGAGCTGTGAGGATTCATATTCTACCTCAGAGATTCACTTATAAAGAACTCAGTTCTCTTCCTGTTAGGACTCTTTTGAAGACTTTGATGCATGATGATCATCTTGAAATTGATGGAGTTCTTGATTTTATGGAGGGTGTTCTTATTAATGGGATTCAGATTGTGAAGCCTGATATGTTTGTTTCAGAGAAATTTGTTGTTCATGGGATTTCAAGAGCTTTTAAGATGGCTGAGATTACTGCTTGAAGATGTTGAAATTAGTTAAGGGTCAATTTGTCACAATATGTGTATAGGTTTTACATTTTCATGGAATCATGTAAATTTGAATCATTTTTACTTTCATTCTTATAGATGCAGTCTTAGAACAAGTAATACCAATTTAATATGTATACCTAGTTTTTCACTTTGGTAGTTTATGAATTTTACTTGGTGTTATTTGATCTGGAAATTCTATATATGCTCTATAGACTATAGTTGCCTATTTTCGAGAAATGTCTTCTTTCTTATACTTAGTTCAAATGTTATTTTTCCAACAATTATGTCCCTGTGACCCTGTGTTATGTGCAGCATGAGAGTTTGGGACCTAACATGGGATTTATTTACTATGTCTTTGAGGAATTTCATGAAATCAAATAAACATGGTGAAGAACATTAGTTGTGAAGAAAAATATCTGTTTTTATTGCCAAGAAATAAAAATGCATTTTCTCAAATAATTTTAGATCATTGGTAGTGTTCAAATATTGACCACTAAATTGTAATGAATACCTTTGGGACAAATCAAATTGCTAAAACTCAGTAATCATATGCCAAGTTAAATCCTTAGAAATTTGCAACCATTATAGATATGCAATACTTTTACATTTCATTTCATGTCACAAGTTTGGGTGTATGAGGGGTTGCTGGACAACGTAATAGGGAATGTCAATATGTATGTATAAGTGAGATCTCCGTGAAAACTGTCTCATTTAGATTTCAGAAGGGTCCGAGTTTGTCCCCGATCAAGGGACTGAGAAAAAGTCCTTCTAAAAATTAATTTACTAAAATAATTTTTATATGTTCCTACCAATTTAATTAGTATACTATTATGTATATGAGAAAAATTAAAATCTAGGAAAGTTCCACCCACGACTGAATTGAACTTGCTATAAAACTCCTAAAAATTATTGTAAGAAAGGTTCACGAACTAACCCATGTACGTTTGCGATTGTCCGCTTTCGGAGCCAATGAATGGAGTACCACTCATAATTTTCAAATTTCTTAATAATCATTGAATTCCTTTTATTGAGCTAAACAAGTCTAAAGAAATATTGTAGGAAAAAGTCTAAAAAGGTAACATAAAAATGGATTAAAGCCAATGAATGGTTCGTTTTTTTTTTTTTTTAAGTGTGATTGTTAATCTTTTTGAATCATATTTGAGAAATAGTCATACACCTCTCACAACTAATATTCGGGCAGTTTTTGAAAAGATCAAAATATTATTGAAAAATGTTAAATAATGTCCTTAATACATGGTTAAAAGAACAAAAATAAAAATATTGTGTTAGAAAATGATGAAAAACAATAAATTCAACTTTTTAAAAATGTAAAAATTGCAGTGTCTTTATAATATTTGAGAGCATGACTCAATATTATATTATTGAAAAACTACTCAAAATAAAAAGTCTTTCAAAAATAAAAATACAAAAACAATTCACAATACATTCAACCAAGGCCAATGCTTCAAGAAAACAGACTAACACCATCTAAAACATAAATCCAGAAAAGAATAAAATATAATAGTCAAGTCAAAGATCCCAAGTACAAAATAAGATATATCCATCATTCATTAAGTTCAAACTTAAACCTTTTGACATGTATTTTTAAGCACCGCCATGATTAGAGTTTAATAGATTCCACAATTTTACTCAAGACAAACTATATAGTATTCGTTCTTCATATTGTGAAATCTAACCCCATCCACTAAATTCAAGTTATTCGCTTGATATAGTTATAATAGTATATGGAGGATTAGTTTCCAGAATGTGTATTGATTAGTTATAAAAAATTTAAAATTATCTCTGATTGTATTCTAACGCTAAAATATTTTCTAAATGTTCACAATAACTCTTTTCATATAAAGACTGAATTGACAATAAATAAATACTTATAAAGATTGATATGACAATAATTAAGTATATCAAAGGACTAACATGTCAATATTAATAAAACATTTCAATATTAGGAACTATTTTGACTAATGAAGTGTGCAATTAACGACTATTTTAAAATTTTGATACATTGAAAGACTATTGTGATTACTTATTATGCATTTATGGACCAAAATGACCATTAACTCTCTATGCATTATTGTTACCCAAAAAAATGTCATTGTTGTCTTCAACGTCGACTCAAGCCCTCACTTTACTTTTCCAAATTCTATCCCAAAAGTTAGCATGGCATAGTTATGTTTCTCAATTTTTAGCATTCCTTTAATTCACCGAGGAAACAACAACTTCTTGTGTTTTAAAAGTTTAACGATAAAATTCACATACACCTCCACAATGTTGAGAAATGAAAAATCATAGTTTGATTATGCACCATAACATATCAAATATTTCTACAACTTTTTATCATAAAAATTGAAGTTTAAAAGTGAACCACCGTCTATATAGGATGTTTGACTACTAATTAATCATTAACTAATGAATTATTGAAATTAAAACGTGGGGGCAAAAACAATTGAAATTAAGAAGAGTCAAATATTGACATTTTTCAAGTCAAATTGATTTTTTCTTTAGAATGAATTCTCACTTAAAGCCAAGATTTATAGCTTTATCTACAAATGTGTGTGTGTTTTTTTTTTGTTGACAAAAATCTACAAATGTGTTTTTAACTCCTATGTTTTTGATTAATTTTACTTTTAGGTGAATACATCTAAATATAAATCAAGTTCCATTCAACTCAATTTAAAAAATAAATCAATTGTCAAAATTCATAAATGCAGAACATTGATCCAATTAAATTTTCATTAGGATGAATAGTTGTAAACTGTGATACAAGTATAAATTGTATTTCTCCTCTAACCAATTTCAAATGTAAAAAAGAATCAAAATAGTCAAAAGAACATGATAAATGTGAACAATGACTCCTTAAAATGAATGGTTGCTACTTGCTATTGTTAAGTTCATGATCCAATGCTTCTTCAAGCAAAAACCATGACTCTTCCATCAATTGAGGACTTAATCTAAACATCAAAACACAAAACTCCATCTCAGTTAGTGCACCATCACCATCAATATCACCTTCTCTCATCATACTCACAAGCTCATCTTCCTTCAAATCTTGCAAACCCATCAATGCTGAGTTTTTCCTTAAACTCTCCAAAGTGATCACACCTTTTTCTTTATCCATAAGTAACTTGAAACCATTACATAATTCCTTCATTAAACCTTCACCACCTAGCTTATTCGCGATCACCGGTAACAAATCCTCAAAATCAAATCCTTTGCCAATTCCAGCCATCCCTTAATATCAATAAAAATAATTGTTGAAGAAATATGAATATGAATATGAATATGAATATGAATATGAATATATATTAATGTATGGAATGTGAGTTTTTTTCTTTGATGAAGGTGATGAATGAAAATTGGACTGTTTATATAGATATATAAGATGAGGGGGTTCAAGGAAAGTGGTGAAGAAATTTGATGAACCCTTATAAGATGACAGCAAGGGAACAGAGATTTATTAGCTTTTTGATTGTGAAGAACAAAAACAAACCGCAATTGCTTCCTTGTTTCCTAGAAGTTTGTCGGGGGTATTTCTGTCAATTTAGATTATTAATCTAATCGACTTTGACTAGGTTCTTTCAAACAACACACTGCTTCTACGTAGTTATTCACACATCTTTTCTTTTTCTAATGTGGCAACAAATTGTGGTATTCCTACCTTTTATTCAAGAGACGATTTAAATATTAAATATAGTACTAATTAAAAATTATTCATTTATGGGTTTGATTGAGTTGATATACTTATAATGATTAAAGTAAGCGTCATGCTTGTGAGCATTTCCATTAAAGTAATTGTTAGATTGAATGAAGTGGTATGATTTGCTTACTTATTCAAGGTTAACGAATATGAGCAATTATTTTGATTAAAATTATCAAAATAAAAATGTTTTATGAAGAAATATTTTATTTAGTAAAAAAAATGAAGGAATATTTAAATAAGGTAAAAGAATTTTTCCTTTACCATGAAGACACAATTCTATTTTCTTTTTTGACAATAGAGTCTAACATCAAAACTCACACGCTAAATTATACTTTTTTGTAAAGGTTATAATTATTATGTTAGAGAGAAAATACTAACAATATTAAAATTGGCGGATAAAAAAAATACTCACTATGATCCTTTTCATAATAGATAAATTGAGGTAATAGTCGATATATTTAACTCTTTGACTTATTTGTCTCTTATATAAATGATCGAAGGAAGTAGTTGTCAAGGGTAATTTTACAAAAATGTTATACTCATTTATTTATTTTTTGAACCAAAATTAAGAATTTGAGAATTTTAAGGAAAGGCTAGGTTGAGTACTTTTTATTATTGTTAATTGTTTTTCTTGACACATTTTTTTTGTGTTAATTGTTATTAAGGAAAATATAGAGGCGATTGAAGAAAAATATCAGATGGAGTGGAGGCAGTTCTGCCTTTGTGGGTGTCCATGTGAAGGCTTGTTTCCCATTTTTGTCATTAAATTGACTTTCACTAATTTTGACCAAGGAGATCATTGTCAAAGGAGACAAAAAGATTGAATCAAAGGAGTAAAAAAACATATATAATCACATCATATGTTTCACAAGGAACTATAGACCTACCGTCATTTACCTTTTAAAAGAATAAATAAATGGATAATGTTAATAAATACCTAAAGATAGTAGTTAAATAAACTAAAAGTAGATTTTCTTTTACTGAAAATAATATTTTTTAAATTTTAAAAAGTTGAATAAACAATTTTCAACAGAGTATTGCTATGTTGATACCAATGTGAACATATATACTAGTACATATATTGAAAGTGTTGAAACATTTGTAGTCAATAACAGTATACGTCAAAAAAATACTAATCCTTATAGAAAAGTAGAACTTCAAGAAGAATATGAGTAGAACAATGAAGAAAACTTCAAGAAAAATAAGTTTGAACGAAAATTGTTCTAAGTTACATACTCTGCATTATAATCAGCGAGTAATGCTTGAAGAGTACCTTTTCTTTTTAGGTTAAATTTTAGCATATAGTGACAAAGAAGATTGTTTGACTGGACTGGGACCTACCGCAACCATGTTTTAGAACCAAATGTCCTAGATGGATTAAGCCTTATACTCCAATAAATGCAAAAACATGTGGTTTTTGGAATGGATTGCACAACACATACTTTTTGGAATGTAATCCATCTTTCAATACAACAATATAACATAACATGATTTTTCTGCAACAATACAACAAATTCTTAAATACAATTACATATAGTGTATTTTTTTTTGGGTTAACCCTATCGGTTCTCAGAAGAAATTACCTGATAGGTAAGTAAAACGTGAAAAAAATATTTCATTCAAGAATCAAACTTAAATTTCTCTTGAACAATTCGTCTTTAATAAAACTTATTAATCACTTAAGACTATTACCTTGGTTCAATGACACATAGTCTATGATGCATGCAGTCTAATGTACAATCACATATAGCCTATGAAATTTTTATGCAATAATACAACTAATTCTAAAGTACGTTAATGTAAAATATTTTTGAGTGAATTAATACCCTTGATGTTGTAAAAACATTAGTTGTGGAGAAAAGTTCAATTATGATAAAAAAATAATACAATACCATTTGTATTTTAACTATGTTTAACCACACTTCTATCATCATCTATTAGAGATTTATTTATTTTTACAATGCTTTCGTCAAAAGTGAGAGAGATAATTGAAATATAATAAAAATCAAAATATTTTATTCTATGTTCCCATCGCTTACATGTTTTTGCCGTCTCCACCATCCTAAATCAACCAAATAAAAATCGATACAAATCGCTATGCACGTATATGATATATGTAGGGCCGGCCCAAAGCAAGAGTATCTAGGCCCATGGCACAGGGCCTCCAATTTTTGGGGCCCAAAATTATTATTATTTTATATAAAAGGCATTAAGAAGATACAATATATATTATCCGCGTTGTTTTATATTAGAATTGTTTAGTTGGTCTAGTGGTTGGGGAGTGCATGTACTTGTGTGATGACTTGGGTTCAACACCCAGTATTTTATTTTTATGCTTATTTTTCTTAATTTTTAACAACATTGTTGAAATTTTGAATTTGAGACCTAATTTATTCTGGATTTCAGCCAAACTCTCCTCTAATTTAACCTCCTAATTATTATTTTTTTAAATTACAGCAGGACCTCTGAATTGTTTAAGACGGCCCTGGATATATGTGTGTACCCAACATCCGAATTGGATATTTTACCATTTTAGGAGTATCCATGCTTGAGAGCATATACTCTCTCTATTTCAAAATGAGTGTCGTTTTAGTCAATAATTGCACATACAAATTAAGAAATGGAATGAAATAACCATTAGACATAACACTTTTACTAAACTGTCTAAGAAAAAGACAAACTTAAATTGCATTGAAAATTGTGCGAGAAAAAAGTTTGAGTATTTATCGAGGATAAAGTTGTATTAAAAATGTAAAATGACATTCATTTTGAAACAAATTTTTTTGACTTAAGTAACACTGATTATGAAACAGAGGGAGTAGTAATAATACAAACCAAAATTTAAAGTAAAGCAAAACGAAAATTTTCGGCTTAAACCCTGCTATACACAAGGGAAAATTTTCCTCCATAATTTATAGCTATGTTATTTCTTACAAAGAATTCTGTTTTAGACTGGTTAAAAACTCAGTCTGTCATCAATTAGGGTCCACTACTGCACAAACCTAAGTGAGCAGAATCTTCTTCTCACCTCGGATCTTCTTCGTCTCATAATACCACATAACAGTCCGTAAAGACTAAGTATTGATGGGCGTAGTCCATAACAGCTGCCCCATCATAACCCAATGACTCTTTTCAGAGTCCATACAAGCATCTAATATCTCTCATGGTGGACATTATTTCATTCATAACCTCTCATTCTTGCTCATATACTTACTTGAACGTCAGAATGTTTGTTGCTACACTCCCTCCTTCCCGTCACATGACACTTGTTAGCAAGACTTTATTTTTAACTAAATCTTTTGTTTAGCAAATATTAATTTGAAATGGAATAAAAATATAAAAGCGGTTTTCAATAAATACACGGTCGTGCAGTGCATTATTACTCATAATTTATTTGGTTGGCATTTTTTTTAAGGAAGGGGACAGGTTGCTATTGTGCACATAATGGATCTTGTTTAGAAGTATCTAACATCAATTTGTATCACCCTATGTGATTTTGGAAAATCAAAACAAGCAACATGCTTGTAAATTAGATCATCTTTTGCAGGGGATATGGTATTGCTAGATGTTGAAGAACAGAACAAAGGTGATTGAAGAAAGTGAAACACAATTGGGCAATAAAGACACAAAGTGACAAAATACTATGTACTAAAATTAATTGTTGGGTTTACCTGTTCAAAAAGATGCACTCCTACTAGTACTACATTGTGTGTTTCATTTTGTGTTTTACAGTTTAATAGTAATATCTTTAAACTATGTGTATCTATAAAAGAAAAATTGACTTAATGAAAACATGGTGCATTGTGATTTTTCTATTACTTATTGCAAGCTGCCCTTCTTTGGTTTTGAATTTGTTATTACTTGGCAAGGAATTCTGTGAGATAAGTAAATTGAATTTGCACTGAACTTTTGAGCCTATTGTGTACACAAGATTTAGTCCAATAAAATTTCCAATAGGTCCACAGTACAAAAACAAAATTTCCAATGAGGTTAAATAAAATCAGGTAATTAAATCCAATTGAAGATGTATGGAGAATTAGAACTTTATAATAATAGTACAATGTATGTCTCTTTGAATTTAATTCGAGAGAATTACAACACTAAAATAAGTATCAACATAAATTAATTACGAATCAAAATATCACTATCACCATTCACTAATTAGAACAATAAAAAGAGGGTTTAATTACACTTTTAGTCCTCGCATTTTAACCAACTCACGAAATTGATCCTGTCTTTTTCAAATCGAACAAAGTTGTCCCTATACTACCATTTTTTTGCAATTTTCGTCCTAATCCCCATTTTGCCCTCCAAAAATGCTGATATGGCAAAGGAACAGCTATGTGGTAGTGCCAACTTGGAAAATGACATTAACATGTCATAAAAAAACAATTTTTAATTTAGAAAACAATTTAAACATTTCATAAATTAAAACAAAAACAAATTGAAAGAAAAAAGGAAATTAAATTAAAAGAAATATATAAATCCTAATTCCCAAATCATATTTATAATTAATTAATAAACACATTTATATAAATTAACAATTAGAAAATAAATCAAAAATAAATATATGAAATTAAAAATAAACAAGACTACTCATATTCCTATCTTCATCCTTGGCAACAAACACACTGAATCTGGAAAAATCAACAACACCATTCATATTCATCTCTTCTTCTTTAGCACAAAAAATTAACAACATCACAACTTTCTCCCATCATCAACATCCACCACCACTTGTGTTCCTCTCCTTTTTATCCACACTCACTTATCTTCAATCCCTTAACCCATCTTCTTCACCAATTTCACTCACAAAAATTTCCTCGTAAAAGGCATTGCTACAACATGGTCAAGAACATAATATCCATCATCCACCCCAGATCTATCCCTCCCACGCCTAGATTCATGGCAAAACCCATTTGGGTTGATGCTACCCATTTGGAAAAAACATGAACACAAAACGAAACGGCGTCGTTTTGTTTGTTACTCTTCAATGAAAGAAAGTTTTTGAAGAACCATGTTCATAAAAATTCTGTTGTTGTTGTTGTTGTCTTTTCTATGATAATTTTCTGAGCAAAGAGAATTGTTCCATGGAGAAAACACACTAACCTTGTTCACAAAGCTTTGTCTGTGCAGTCGGTGAGTTCACCATAATCTGTAATGCTTGGTTTCTGTTCAGCTTCTCCAAGTCATCAAAAACACCACCAAAAGTGGTTCCGCCACCGCCGTAGCCGACACCGTGTTTTCTCGCTTGATTTCTAAAGACAACGTGTTTTCTCGCTTAGATTTTGTAATCTTTGTCTTTCTAAATTGCTTTAAGGAGAGATGTGAGATAAGAGAAAAAAGATGTATTGGTATGTGATGGTTTTTAGGGGTTGAAGATGAAGACCAATGAAGAAGATGAATGTTCTTGAGTTTTTAGTTTTATTGTTGGAAGCCAAAATTTATTTAATTTGAACTTTTAATTTTCATGAAATGTTTTTGTTTTAATTTCTAAAATGTTTTAATTGTTTTCCAAATAAAAAAATTGATTTGATGACATGTTAATATCATTTTCATGATGGAAATGCCACCTAGGTGCTTTTTAGTCCACATCATTAAAAAAATTTGAACAAATCAGCATTTTTGGAGGGCAAAATGGGGATTAGGACGAAAATTGCAAAAAAATGGTAGTATAGGGACAACTTTGTTCGATTTGAAAAAGACAGGACCAATTTCGTGAGTTAGTTAAAATGCGAGGACCAAAAGTGTAATTAACCTTAAAAAGAGTACATAAAAGAAAAAGTAAATATTCCAAATGACCGATGAACTTTCTTCATCATGGTTGAATCTTGTGTTCCTTTTACAACTTAGTATCTCTAATGAGATATTATTGCATAGACTAATATATTTGGTTAAATGAGATGAACCAATTACCTTATAAATAGGGTCATCATTATTATGGAAAGCAAGAAATAGAAAATAGTCTCATTTCTCATAGATGTAAAAGTGAGTACAAGATGTATTTATAGGCAATATGTAAAGTACATTAAGCCTAATCACATGCTATTGCTAATATACTAGATTAAGCTAAGTAAGACTAGCTAGCTTATAACTCAAGTAAACTAGGAGGAGTGGAATTTATACGTGTAGATTGAGTGGCATTCTGCTCTTCTTTCTCTAATAATCACCCCATCTTCAAGTTTGTTGGAAAAATCACACGTAATGGTGACCGGAGGGAGAACAGGGTTATTAAACGTGTAATAGGCGACTTCATTAATGTCCTAAACCATTTGAATCTTTTCTTGCCACTTCAGAAGTTGTATATCTCCATAAGATCGAGTTCGTCGATAGCCTTGGTTTCTCATTTATAAAGAAATCAGCTATAACCTTGAACAATGAATCGTGTTTTATGTGAAAGTGAAGAAGAGTGTGGGGTGTTTTTTTTTTTTTAAAACCCCTCTTCATCCTTTTATATGTTTGTGTACAATTGAGTAGAGAAAGAATTCACCATTGATGAATGAAATTGAATATGTAATTTTCACATAATGAATGATATAAGAGGTAGAATTCCTTATATGAGTGTTGAAGTTTTTTTGGTTTGTGATCTCAAGCATGGTGGAAATGGCTATTTATATTTGTGTGTGACACTGGCATTTTAGGTGGACCCAAGACCGATTGGTATATTATGCTTTTTAAAAAGATCGAAACAAATATAAATGCGACAAATATTAAAGCAATCTGATCTATTAGTACAACTTACAACTACTCTCATTAATCAGTTAAAGGTAAAAATTTCTTATGTACCCATACCCACTCAGGGCTAGTAGGAGAAAAAAGAAGAGAATCCAACGTATTATGGAGAGGTTGAGGAAATGGCCCCCATTGTTTTTTTGACAAAGAAATGGTCCCAATTGTTCTTAATACACTTTTAAAAGACAATTAATTCTTTTTAATGTTAATTTACGTGTTTCATTCTGGTTTCACACCTTGCATTAAAAGTTGCAGTAATGTTATTAATTGTTACGTAGGTTCAGTTAATTTTAAGGAAATGCTTAAAAATACCTTTACAAATTTGATTAAGAGAATAAAAATAAAAATTTTGCATTAGAAAGTGGTGGAAAATGATAATTCAACTTTTAGAAAGTTTAAAATCGTTGTTTTAATATAAAATTACTATTATTTTGTTTCTTTAACAAACGTTCTTAGAAAATTTGTTAGTATGACTCTTTATTTTATTGCATACTTCTATAAGGTATAAGTCTAAATTAATATTGATATTTTCTATTTGAGGTAAGTCCATAACAGAAAAAAGAATCCGAAGTTAATTAAATTTAAAGGTGTGTTTGTTTCAAGTTATAATTGTAGATTTCTTGGAATAAAATCATAAATTCATACATGCCTTTGTTTGTTACAAGTTTGCTAAATTTTATTTCGGGTATGAAATGTTCCTGAGAAAAGAAAAATTTTCCCAAGAAAAAGGGTGGGAATAAAGTTCCATACAATTCCTATTTTTATGGTTCCTAGGAATATTATAAAGTTAACCAAACATATTTTTTGCTAAATACCTTAGAATAAAATTCCCATCTTTATATTCCAAAGAATGTTATTCCTAAGAATAAATTTGGTAAACTTAAAACAAACACACCCTAAAACTTCCTTACGGGTAGAACAACTAGGTAGTTAGGCGACATCAATGTAATTTATTTTATATGTTTGATGTGAAATTAACCATACAAATGTGTCGGAAATTGAATTGTGCTAACACCAGTTAAAACAATGACACCATATTCTGAGTTACATATTTACATTACAAGTAAGAGTTAGGATCCTCTCCATCTAACATTCCTAGTAATGCTATATGTTTTTTTTGGTTTAAATATCAGCATAGATTAACCGAAACCATAAGGATTAGAAAGAGGATTATTTGACTGAGTTAGGACATACCCAACCATGTTTTTGAACCAAAAGTCCTAGTTAAACCAACTAAACCATGAGTTTAAGAATTAAATTTTCTCTTAATTACCCAATGAATCACTGAAGCCTTATATATAATTCAAACAACTTGGAAATTGTCAAGGAGACATTTTAAAATCACATGCACTCTGATTGCTTAAGTATGATCTTTTTCTACAAATGTTTTGGCAAGGTCTAAAGTCCATATTTTATCATTCCCATTTTAAGGTCTCTCTATAAATCACCCTTAATCTAGAGTCTTGAATCTTGATGAAGATAGAGGACCAACCCTCACCCTATTCCTATAGTAATATCTCTATAAATTGTTTATTGAATAAATTAATAAGCAACCTTGTTCTTGTTTAAATTATTAGTCTTGTAATTATTTGCAATTTCAGCAATATGATAAATTGGTTTAGTTGCACCTTCCTTTGTAATTGCTATTTGTTTGAATTTTATATATACATGATAACATCCTTTTTTAAACAAATTAAAAGGAAATATTAAATTTAATAGAAATTTCTCCATATCTTGCAACAGGGGAAAACCATGTAGGCAAGCAATGAGAAGATAGAGCAATAATTAAGAGAGTGGGTTATTTTTTCTTTGGTTGGCCTTTATTTTTTTTTCTTAGGGGACCAAAATCGCAACTTTGTAAAAATTAGGGGGTTAAAACTGCAATTAAGCTTTATTTTTTCTTGGCTTAATTGCACTTTTGGACCCCTATCTTTCCAAAAGTTGCGGTTATGGACCCCTAACTAATTTAAATACAAAACAGCCCCCTATGTTTTGATTCTTTAGCAGTTTTGGACCCCCAAGACAAAAAAAAAAAAAAATTGACACGTGGCACCTCACTTAGGGTGCCACGTCAGCATTGACCGAGTCAACAATGGACTGGGGGTCCAAAACTGCCAAAGAATCAAAACATAGGGGGCTGTTTTGTATTTAAATTAGTTAGGGGTCCATAACCGCAACTTTTGGAAAGATAGGGGTCCAAAAGTGCAATTAAGCCTTTCTTCTTTGGTTGGCCTTTATTTTGCAGCTTATGCACATAATGGATCTTGATTAAAAGTATCTAATACTATCAAATTAAATTACTCTCCTTGGTGAATTTGGAAAACAAAAACCAGCAACAACTTGCTTGATCTCCAAGAGAATTATAGGCCAGTGTTTCAAAGTAGAAAGGAGGAGTGCACCATTTAAAATGTAAAATGGATGTACCAGAAATTGAAAAAAAAAATCACAATTCATAATAGATCACAACCTTTTTCTCTTAACAGTTAAGAAGAAACGAAATGTTGCTCAATTGGTAGTGAGAGTTAAGGAAGCCCGAGGACAAAGGGAGTAGGCCAGAAATCCGTGAGTGATAATGCCGGTTGCCGTGTGAGGCGGGACTGTCGCATAACCCGGTCCTGGGGGATAAATACCATGTTTCCTTAACTCCGACTACCAATCAAGGGAAGTAAAACAGAGAAAAATAAAAGTAACTACCAACAATACCGAGTACACAGCGTATCATAGAAAATAAAAATTTGGCTATGCAAAATTCTGAGTACTTGGAGTCATCACCAAGTTTAAACGGATATTGTTGATTTATGTCTATGGAGATACAACAACCCATGTAAAACGCTTTAAATAATGTGAAATGCAATTTCCAGCCCTAAAGCGTTTGTGTATTGTTTTTTTCACTATTTCACATTTGAAATGATAAGGTTTGTTCTTTGAAATGTGAAATAGTAAAAGACCAAAAACAAACCCCTTTGAGTTGGAAAATTGCGATTTGACACTATTTTAAGCATTTCGCATGAGTACTCTCTAGTTTAGAGGACTAAAACGCTGTGGTGCATCTTATATATAGAGAGAAGTGTTGGAATGAATATGAGGATATGAGAAATGATGAGATGAGACTTATATAGAGAGAGAAGTGTTCAAGGAAAGCACTAATGAAATTCATGGGAGCGTTATGACCAATTAATAGCTAGCAGTTTGGTAACCGGTAATTATGAGCTGATGATGGATACATTACGCCTAATTATTTAAAGGGACTTGTTAACCGGTGCTTCCGGAGTATTGGTTAAGAAATCCATGAATAGAAATTTTGTGTTAAAAACATAAGGTTAACTTTTGATCAAATAATTATGAAAAATGTTAACAAGTGCCCTAAGGGCATTGTTTAACCAATACTCATATGTGCAATGTTTAGCATTCCCCTTCTTTAAATGTTCTCTCCGTATAAGATATTACTGCGCATAAACATGTTAAAATAAATAAATAAATCGGCTAACGACAACAGTGGCGGATCCAAGACCCAGGTTCAGGGATGCAAACATTATAATTTTAAAGTGAAGACTCATTTCGATCCTTCGTAAATTTGTGGCTAGAATAGAAATAACATAAGGATACTAGTGTAGTTTTACAAAGTCCAGGGTGTGCAGATGCACATCCTCGCTACACTTTGAATGACAAGATTTATTAGAAACAAAATACTCAATAAACGGGACAAGACAAGGTCCATCGAAGTGGCCATCTTGATAGGACGCGTGACACTATACATGAATATGTACCATCGTCAACCACCTCATCAGACATAACACTTCATTATCAATGAGCGATACGTGATAAAGACAACAACGAGACACTAGAAAACACCTCGCACAATGACATAGCATCTATGCTCCCCACCGCCTCAATACATGCATAAACAACATCTGAATAATTAACATATTGTTCCAATAGACTAGGACTTCATCCAAACTGGACAGGTGCTAGCGTATCCTCAAATATATACCTAACTGGTTCCTAATTACAGAGGATTTATTTAAACCCGATAGAAATGAGGAGAAGGAACGTACGACCAATGACAAAATATCCAGTTACCGACGAAGGAAGCACACCCCTTATCTATAAAATACACGAGTAGCACTGGGGTGTTTTTGGCTTTGGTGCCTTTGGGTACCTTTGTTTCTATCTTTCTCTAAACCACTTACTCTCTCATCTAAATAATTTATTTTAATCATTCAATATTCATTCTCTCTCATCTAAAATGAACTAAAGACATCCAAAGACATCAAAGTCAAAGACACCCAAGTATTTTCCAAAATACACCTAACTGGAACAATTGTATATCAATATCATATTTTGAGGGCGTATATCAACACAATCCCCCACTTAATATTTTTGATTATTAACCAAGTTGCTTGGACTCCAGTGGCAAGGAGCTCCTTTCAAGGACGTACCTGGGGAATATCGGGTTCGATTCCTAGGGAGAACAACGCTTGACCAATGTGCATGCCTCTACACACGAGTCAGATTAGTCGTCCACCATTGATGGGTCGGAAATCGGTGCGAAAGCATAAAGAAAAAAAAATTGATTATTAGATATTGAATACTTTTAATTTTTTTATTAAAAGATATTGAAAAAATTTATTTATGAAGAATTAGATATACAATGGCGTGATAAAAAAGTTAAGTTATTGGAGCCCTCTTTTTGTAAAAAAAAAAAAAGATAAGTTATTGGGTGATAGTTAAATAAAATTAAATATATTTTTTTTAATAGTACTAGTAGCACTCATTGATTTTGAGTAATAATAATAGTAAGCTCAGCTAGCAGAAAATGCCATTACAACATTTTTGAGTTTACGCCACACTTAACATGACCACGGCAAAAAAAGTATGGCCTAAAACATGAATAAGCCACAATTTTGAAACCATGGCTTAAAAACTGAATACACAGTACATTTCATGACTTCGACAAAAAATCCATTCTTTCTCACTCAAATCCAATCGAACCAAATTCTCCGTCGAACCAAATTTCTGGCAGCAGCTTTCTCAGATCAAACTATTCCTCTTCCTTCTATCAAGCTATTCATCTGGCAGCAGCTTTTTCCGTCGAACCCTTCTTCAACCTTCCAACCCATCTCTTACCTTCGAATCCAATCGAGCCCCTCTCTCGATTCCGTTGGTGATAGTCAATCAAGTATGAACCCTTTGTTACTGCTTGCTTGTCCTCCACTATGGCTCTCTCTTTGTTCTGATTCACTTTTTGGTACTTCTCTCTATCTTCGTTTCCCCCTTTTGGGTTTCTTCTCCTATTTTTAATTTATTTTTCATTATTTACAATTTATAGATATCATTATCAATAATTCTGATTTTTGGCTTATTTTTAATAAAGGTACTAACCTGTGAAGCACAAAAGTCGCAGTTTTGTGGCGTGTTTCCGTGTCTGCGCGGTTCCAAGAAGATTCGTCGACTTGATTTTCGTCTGAGTCCGTGTCTGAGCCTGTGATTCATAGGTACAAGGATTTTCCAATTTGATTTTTGGCTTATTTTTTTATAAGGGTACTATGTTTATATATGTTTTCATTTGTATGGATTCTTTAAAATTTCTACGGCCATTGGTCACTGTGACTTATTTATTAGAAAGAGAATTACACATGAGAGTATTTTCTTCATTGCATAATCTACTAATCACACATCATAAATGACCTTTTCGTTTCTTGAGTATAATTGTCATTGTATTGATAGATTATCATGCTTAAGAATTCTCTTTTGCTAAGATCCATCTATTAAACCAACAATCTTGTTATTGGAATTTAACCTTACATCAGGACCATGATCATTATCCTTTAAGCTTTTCTCATGGCAGATAGGTTTATCCATTAGCCAATCCAATTGTTACAATGAGTTCCTTTGATGATTATCATGTATCTCAATCTAATTTAAATTGTGGACTGTAAATGAGTGCTTTTGATACATTAGTTTGGTACTTGCCACTTTATGCTTTAATCGTATCTCAATTCCTTATATCATATCCATACTAAGTTCTTTATATTATGACATTTGCAATATGCATTTAAAGTTAGGATTAGCTAGCCATCTCTTTAAAATATTACCTATTAATATACTTGTTTTCTCTAAATTGTCTTGGAGGCTTTGTGCAAGTTACTACTTTAGAGAATTTGTATTTGTTTGTTTTGTGATTTGGGAAAACGGTGTGTGGCTAATTTTTCTTCACATGGCTATTGGTGAGATCTTAGGTGGATAGGTTTGTGATCTTTGTTAGCTAAACTAGTATTGTTTCTCTACTATTTCAATTTATTAGTATTGAACTCATAATCTTATAGTATCATTTTTTTATTGCATGGAAAGTTGTTTATTTATTTAATTTCTTTTATTCAAGTGCCAACAAGCTTTGATTCTCTGTCTTGAGGGAGTTGATATGGTCTTCATTTTCATTTCTATGTTGATTAGAAAGTTGACTATCATATACTTTAATTCTTGATTATTCATAGTTATTCAAGTGACAATACACACAAGATTTTCTTGCTTCACGATGGAAAATAGTTGTTTTCATTCTTTTGTTGTTATGTTAGATTTGGAACTGTGTTAGCTTGTAGTTTTGTCTATCTGAAGCTTTTGGTTCATTTTCTCATTCCGTCAAAGTTTGTTTCTTAATTTGAACACTGCAAGGCTATTGGTCAACATATAGTCATACTGAATGTTTTTTAATTTCATGGTTCTTAGTTTGAACTTATAGTCATATTGAATACTGTGGAACTTATATTTCAAATTTTGAATATTTGCTGCAAGTTCACAAATGATTCCTTATATTGATGGTTCCCCTGATTCTTTATGGCAGGAAAGTTGTGATATTTAAAATGATGGATAAAGAGTGGACAAATCTTCACAGGCTTAATCCAGAGTATAGGAGAGGTGTAGAATCATTTTTAGATTTTGCCTTTACCAAAGGCAAACCTCAAGGGGGCACAATTTTATGTCCTTGTGCTAAGTGTAGAAATCGTTATTGGAAAAGAAGAAATGTTGTTCGTGATCACTTGATGGGTTCGAGTTTCCTACAAGGCTATGATGTTTGGGTTAACCACGGAGAGCAAATAACACTACCTATGGAAATTGACGATGGCGTGGAAGATAACGAGAAATCACGTGATGACATTGATGGCTTGCTTTATGACACATTTAGGCATGTTGCAGAAGTAGAGAGAGGCAACAAGGGTCCTAATGAGGATGCTAAGAAGTTCTATAATTTGATTAATGAGGCAAAACAAGAGTTATATCCAGGATGTGAAAATTTCTCTACTTTGTCATTTACAGTTCGACTTTATTTGTTAAAGTGTCTTCATGGGTAGAGCAATGCATCCTTCAATGCTCTTTTGGAGTTACTGAAAGAAGCCATGCCTAATTTGAAGATTCCTGAATCTTTTAACAAAACAAAAGCCATGATAACAGATTTAGGCCTTGATTATAAAAAGATTCACGCATGTCCGAATGATTGCATGTTGTATTGGAAAGAGCGTGAAAACGATGATACTTGCAGCACTTGTAACGCTTCACGGTGGAAGGAATTCCCTCAAGTAGATTCAGAGTTTAACGATCCAAAATATGATCATAAAGTTCCTGCAAAAGTTTTGAGACATTTTCCGCTGATTCCTAGACTTCAAAGATTATTTGTGTTCGAAAACTGCCGAGTCAATGAGATGGCATGATGAAGGCCGCACAAGGGATGGTAAATTGAGGCATCCTGCTGATGGTCAAGCCTGGAAAGACTTTGACATGCTTCATACGGATTTTGCTTCTGAGACTCGAAATGTAAGGCTTGGTTTATCAAGTGATGGATTCAATCCATTTAGAACCATGAGCATATCGCACAGTACATGGCCTGTCATGATGCATGTATACAACTATCCACCTTGGTTGTGTATGAAATCTGAATCTACAATGTTATCATTATTAATTCCTAGACCACAGTCACCGGGAAATGATATTGATGTGTACCTTCAACCGTTGATTGAGGAGCTAAAACAATTATGGGAATTTGGTGTAGAAACATATGATGCCTCAAAAGATCAAACATTTCAATTACGGGCATCTTTGTTATGGACTATTAGTGACTACCCTGGGTATGCTATGTTGTCAGGTTGGAGCACCAAAGGATATTTGGCTTGTGCGTGTTGCAATCATAAGACTAATTCAATCTACCTGAACCATAGTCACAAAATATGTTATATGGATCATCGTGTTTTCTTACCTGCGAATCATGCTTGGAGGGCCAACAAGAGGTCCTTTAATGGAAAAAAAGAACACAGGTCTGCACCACCTATGCTAGAAGGTACAAAAATCAAGGAAGACTTGAAAGAATTTGAGAATGATTTTGGAAAGTCGAAGAAAAAGGATAATCCATGGAAGAAGAAGTCAATTTTTTTTGAGTTGCCGTATTGGGCTCAAAATACTATACGGCATAACCTTGATGTGATGCACATTGAGAAAAACATATGTGATAATATTATTGGGACTCTTTTGGACATCCCTGGGAAGACAAAAGATCATGTTAATGCTCGTTATGATTTGCAAGAAATGGGAATTAGAAAGGAGCTTCATCCAGTAGAGGTTGGTGGAGGTCGGGCAAAGATTGCAAAGGCATCATTCTCAATGAATGCCCAAGAGAAGTCTACTTTTTGTAGTGTTTTAAAGGCTGCCAAATTACCAGATGGGAGTGCTTCTAACATTTCAAAATGTGTGCATGTGGGCGATAAAAAGATATCTGGTTACAAGAGTCATGATGCTCATTTCATGTTACACTACTTATTACAAGTTGCAATAAAAAACACATTGCCTGATGCAGTGGCTGAACCTTTAATTCGTCTTGGGTCCTTTTTCCGCTCTTTGTGTCAGAAGGTTATCCAAGAGCATGATTTGGATTACTTATATGGAGAGATTACAAAAATTCTTTGTCAATTGGAGATGATTTTTCCTCCAAGTTTTTTTTGATATAATGGTTCATTTGCCCATTCATCTTGTCCATGAAGTTAGAATGGGTGGTCCTGTTCAGTTCCGATGGATGTATCCCATAGAGAGATACTTGTGTAAGCTGAAGAGTTACGTCCGTAATAGAGCTCATCCAGAAGGTTCTATTGCTGAGGGATATATAGATGAAGAAGCTTTGACTTATTTCTCAAGATATGTGCATAAAAATGTAGAGACAAGGCTGAATAGAACATGTAGAAATTATGATAACAACGACTCTTGCGAAGTTGTCTCAAATGATTTCTTTTCAAGTATTGGTCGACCTTTAGGTGGAAAGCAAAATGGTAAATCATTTTCAATAGACTCGACATCTAAAGCCCAAGCTCATCAATACATTTTGTTCAATTATGATGGAATTGATGCATATATAAGGTACCATAATAGTTTATTGTTTGTTCCTTTATTTGTCTACAAAACATATTGTAAAGTTATTTTAACAAAGACTATTGTTACCTTTGTAGAGAGCATGATCATTGTGTAAGTAGCCGTAATAAACAAGGAAAGTATGTCAAGGCCAAAAGACAAAGTCGAGATTTTAGTGAGTGGTTCAAAATTCGAGCATTGAAAAATGATGTGTCGTTTCACCTCAAAGCATTATCTAGAGGTCCAAATACTGCCGCAAAGAGGTTTTCGGGTTATGTTATCAATGGTTATAGATTTCACACTATGAAACGAGATGCAAGACGCAAAACTCAAAATTCTGGTGTAACTTTGGTTTCTTTAACTGAAAGTTTTGCAAGCTCTAAGGCTGAAAATCCTAAGACAGGTCTTGTCACTTACTATGGAAGAATTAATGACATAATTGAGTTAGACTATTATGGCCAACTCAAGTTTGTGTTGTTTAAGTGTGATTGGTTTGAGGCTAAAGACGAGAAATATGCACTTACTAGTGTAAATTTCAATAAAAAGTGTTGCCAAAGTGAGCCATTTGTTCTAGCTTCTCAAGTCCACCAATGTTTTTATGTCCAAGATCCCTTCGATGAAAATAAACATTATGTTATGAAGACTGTGCCAAGAGATTTGTTTAACATGGGTGACCAATCAAATGACACTCAGGAAGGATATCATAGTGATTCATTTGATGATAATCAATATCTAAATGCATCAAGTAATGACAATGAACTGAATTGGGTTAGGGAAGATATTCCTGCAACAATAGTTGAAAAACCTCCGCTTGTTGTGAAGGAAACTGAAGAAGACAATGATGATTATGATTTTGATGATACTTTGTTTGACTACATGGATTAACTAGCCTTAATACATGTATTTGTAAGATTTAAAAACATTTGTGTCTTTATTACATCTTTATTTTATTTTATTTTTACTAACATAATTTTTTTTGTTACAGTTTGGACTTGATGACTATCATCAAGCATAATGAGGCTAATGGAATGCAAGATTTGGATGTATTTTATTTTTTTGAATATCATGCAAAACTTAGTTGTTTGGTTATTATGTTTGATTGATGTACCATAAATTGGTTTTTTGTGGATGTTATAAGTTTTTGATAATACGAATGTGTCTTTCCTTTGTTAAAGACATATTTTAAGATATTATGTTCCCTTATTTTAATTGTTTTTTTTTAAGCAATATTAGCAAATGCAATGCTTACGAATATATAGCCTTATATTGAACTGTACTGGCTATTCTTTCCAACAAAAATACATGTATAACAGTGGCAGCAGGTACAAATTAATAACATGAACATTCACAGAAAACCGTGCCATCAAGGATGATTTAATGTGTGCTCTAAGGTTAAGGCCACGGTTATAAAACCGCAGCCTATACCAAATCTGAAAAACCGTGGCCTTTTCAAAACCAATATACCGTGCCCTTTTCTTGTGTCATAAGCCACGGATTTTCTAATTTCGTGGCCTAAGGTAAAAAACCGTGGCCATAGAGAATAGGCCACGGACGCATATACCACACTTCAAAAAATGTGCCCAATCCGTGGCTTAAACTTTAGGCCACAGATTTATTGGTTTTAACTACGATTTTCAAAGTGTGGTCTAAATTCAAAAATGTTGTAGTGTGCCATAACCAATTAGGCATAGGTACAATACGAAATTATTAAGGCTAACGTACATGGTTTCATATTAATTGGAAAGAGACATCACACCATAATAATAAATGGATTTTACAACTACCTACTGTATGGTTGGGAGGAATGTATCATTCTGCCCTTCTTAAGATCTGGAATTACCCACGTTTTGTCCGTCACATTCTAATGTATGTTCCCCATTATATTGATTTGGTATTACGTGCCAAATGATTATGAATGAATCTAGGATGCACATTTTCAATGAAATGCACGAAATGATTTTCAAATATTATATTTCGCAGTTACTCAATTTTTCATAATTATTATATTTAATTCACTATTCAGTTGGTGTAAAGAGTTTTTACACTCTTAAGCAGTCATAACCTTCATATTATTTGCTCAAAAAAAAAACCTTCATATTATTAAAAATGCTTGATTTTTATTATAGCAATTTCTAAATTTCACACATTAGTTGTGATATACTGATAATATAAATTGTTTTATAATGATTGTGCATGAAAATCAAAGTTTAATAAATTTTGAAAAAGACTAACATAACTTGGTTTCCGATTGGTTGAAAAATGAAATTATGTTTAGGAAGTCAAGTATTACGACATTAATAATGTGTATTTCTAATCTACCCTCAAAAAAAAAAAAATGTGTATTTCTAATCTAAAACCTAAGCACAATTGCATCCATGTACTAAATATGCCAACCAACTTTGGCACCGTAACATAAAATGATGAAAACGGATTAATTTTATTTTTTTTTGGTTAAAGCTCAAATTTACTAAAAAGATTGAACCTACACTCACATGTGATAAAGAGTGGGTAGTGTAACGACTAATGGGTGGTGAATAAAATTGTAGTATTTTCTTGCTATACTCACACTCATTATCAGATTGTGACCTATTCAAACTGGAAAACGATATGAGCTAACTACTAGTCAATGCTCGTTTTTTATTATTTATTCATCTGCTAAAAAATACAAATAGTAGTATTTTATATTAAAATAAAATAAAAGTTTTGCTGAAAAAATCTTAAATTTTTAGTACTCCATCTTTAGACTATTAGCTGGTAAAACTATTGGTTGGACTTATTCCTATGTTTTATTTGAGATTTAGTCGTAATTGAAAAATGTTAACGAGTGTTTTCGGTGTACTTTAAAAATATTAAATTGTAAGTTTTTATGAAAGTTTGTCGAAAATTGAAATGATTGACATTATTAAAAAATAATTACTTAAATGAGAATGCTTAAAGATGTTAGCAATACCTTCATTTTATTAAATATTATCCGTTCAACCAATTGCACCATAATCTAGAGATTTCCCTTGTTTAATTTTTAAAAATTACATGGATATATGGTGTCACAAATTGAAACCACAAACAAATTGAAATCACATGGAGATATGTTTACCAACTATATAAACATAAGAAAATACTTCTAATTAAGAGTTTAACCTCTATTGTGTGCACTGACGATTAGGGGTGTTCATGGTTCTAAACTGCATTGGAACTGAACCACATTAATAGTTTCAATTCAGTTTTTAAAACCACTTTAAAAAAAATTGGTTTATTTTTAAAAACAATTCAGTTCAAGTTTGAAACTGGTTCAGAACCAGTTTAATATATTTGAACTATATTTTTTTAGTGCACTTTTTTACTTCAGATTTTTATATTAATTTTTAATTAAATAATTTAATATATAAATAATTTAAACGAAAAACAACTTATTAAGATATCTTTTAAAAAAAAGCTTATTTGAAACAACTTTTTTATGGCAAACAGCTTATTAGGATCTCATTTTCAAAAACAACTTATTTGAAACAACTTATTTATGCAAAACAGCTTATTAGGATCTCTTTTAAAAAACAACTTATTCAAAACAACTTATTTATGGAAAAACAACTTATTTGGATCTCTTTTTCAAAAACTACTTAATCGAAACAACTTATTTATGCAAAACAACTTATTAGGATCTCTTTTAAAAAACAACTTATTCAAAACAACTTATTTATGGAAAAACAACTTATTAGGATCTCTTTTTCAAAAACTGCTTAATCGAAACAACTTATTTATGCAAAACAACTTATTAGGATCTCTTTTTATAAAAAACAGCTTATTCAAAATAGTTTATTTACGAAAAAGAAATTATTAGGATCTCTTTTTCGAAAACAGCTTATTCAAAACAGCTTATTTATGGAAAATAGCTTATTAGGATCTCTTTTTTCAAAAACGGCTTATTCGAAACAACTTATTTATGAAAAAACAACTTATTAGGATCTCTTTTTCGAAAACAACTTATTCAAAATAGCTTATTTATGGAAAATAGCTTATTAGGATCTCGTTTTTCAAAAACAGCTTATTCGAAACAACTTATTTATGCAAAACAGCTTATTAGGATCTCTTTTAAAAAACTTATTTATGCAAGTTGTTTTTTTATAAAAAAAGATCCTAATAAGCTGTTTTCCATAAATAAGTTGTTTCGAATAAGCTGTTTTTGAAAAAGAGATCCTAATAAGCTATTCTTCATAAATAAGTTGTTTCAAATAAGCCTTTTTTTTTTTATAAAAAGAGATCCTAATAAGTTGTTTTCCATAAATAAGCTATTTTGAATAAGCTGTATTTGAAAAAGATATCCTAATAAGTTGTTTTTCATAAATAAGTTGTTTTAAATAAGCTGTTTTTTTTTTTATAAAAAAAGATCCTAATAAGCTGTTTTCCATAAATAAGTTGTTTCGAATAAGCTGTTTTTGAAAAAGAGATCCTAATAAGCTGTTCTTCATAAATAAGTTGTTTCAAATAAGCCCTTTTTTTTATAAAAAGAGATCCTAATAAGTTGTTTTCCATAAATAAGCTATTTTGAATAAGTTGTATTCGAAAAAGATATCCTAATAAGTTGTTTTTCATAAATAAGTTGTTTTAAATAAGCTGTTTTTTTATAAATAAAAAAAGATCCTAATAAGTTGTTTTCCATAAATAAGTTGTTTTTAATAAGTTGTATTTGAAAAAGATATCCTAATAAGTTGTTTTTCATAAATAAGTTGTTTCGAATAAGCTGGGTTTTTTTATAAAAAGAGATGCTAATAAGCTATTTTCCATAAATAAGTTGTTTCGAATAAGCAGTTTTTGAAAAAGAGATTCTAATAAGCTGTTTTTCATAAATAAGTTGTTTCAAATAAGCTGTTTTTGAAAAAGAGATCCTAATTATTTAATTATAAATTAATATAAAAATCTGAAGAAAAAAAGTGCACTAAAAAAATATGGTTCAAATATATTAAACTGGTTCCAAACCGGTTTTAAACTTGAACTGAATTATTTTTAAATTTATGGTTCAGTTCATATACCATTTAATATGGTGCAGTTTTTTGTGGTTCAGTTTGATTCAGTTTATGGATACAATTCAGTTAACCACATTTTTTGTACACCCCTACTAACGACCTTCTTGATAGCTACTATCAATGTGCATACTTATTTCTAGTTTGCTAGAAGAAGAACTGCATGATTGGTGTTTGGTAGTAAAAAAGGTTGGTTGTGATGGAATTGGGATGGTTACAGTCTCACTGTCAAGCATTGTCAAAATATTTGACATGGTTGGTCGATCACCTGGTTCATCTTGTACGCATAAGAGTCCAATCTGTGCACACTTAACAAATTCATTCTCATTGCATGTTTCACTAAGAGCTGAGTCCATTAAATCCAGCAACTTATTCTCTGTCCATAATCTCCATGCCTAATACAATGCACATGAAAATTATTTAAAGTCAATATCACCATTCATCAAAAGAGAAAAGTAACAAGAGTGATTAAAAGAAACATACATATCCCAAGAGGCTAGAAATTTGTTGGGACCGAAAGAAACCCGTGTTCTTTTTACCACTGAGAATCTCTAGTAGGACTACGCCAAAGCTAAAAACATCTGATTTGATTGAAAAGAATCCATCCAAAGCATACTCAGGAGACATATATCCACTACAAAAAAAATTGTTACATGTAGCATTTTAGCAAGCATGTAAAAACATCTTGGCCTAGTGAATATTTGAATAAATAAAAAAAAACTTGGGAATTGTGAATTAAACTTTTAAAATAACATTTGCATAAAGAGCTTACTAGGTTCCCATTACTCTTTGGGTGCTTGCTTCAGTCTCTTTCCCCCCAAATATTTTGGCAAGACCAAAGTCTGATATCTTTGGAACCATCTCATCGTCTAAAAGAATGTTGCTTGTTTTAAGGTCTCTATGAATCACTCTCAATCTCGAGTCTTGATGGAGATAAAGCATCCCTCGGGCAATGCCAACAATAATGTCAAACCTCAATTTCCAACTTAAAAGTACAGTTCGTGTTCGGTCTTCCAACATTTCATATTTGAAAGAACGAGGTTAGTAAATTTATGATTGTAATAATGAAAGTACGCTTTAAGGAAGTTATATTTTACGTATACATATGGAATATGTGAAACTAACCAAATATAAATGTGTCCAAGCTCTTGTTTGACATGTATTCATACAGTAGGATTTTTTCGTCTCCTTTAATGCAATAGCCCCTAAGCCTAACAAGATTTCGATGTTGAAGTTTGGCAATCAAAACAATCTCATTTTTAAATTCTTGCAAACCTTGAGTTGAAACACTCGAAAGCCTCTTGATAGCAATCTCTTGACCTCCAGGAAACCTTCCCTAAATAAAATAATCACATATCATGAATAAATGCTTGCATGAAATGAATATTTTATAGCTGCTTAACCATTTACCTTATAGACAGGTCCATAACCTCCTTGTCCAAGCTTGTTTGAATCTGCAAAATTATTTGTAGCTGCTTGAATGCTTCTAAAAGTATAATAGGGCACCTCAATGCTTTCACTGTCATTTTCTTCTAAATTTCCTAACCCAATCAAATCTCTCACATGCTTTTCACTGTCGTGCAAGCTTTCCTGAATTTGAATGCTCACCTTATCTGAACTCAGTAGAGAGAAGTATAAGTTAGAATAACTTTGCATACCTTAAATGTATTTTGATGCAATGAAACATTTTCAATTTAAAATGCTAAACCATAAGTTATTACCAAGCTTGTGGCCTATTTTCTTTCTCCACATATAAGCAAACACCACCGTACATGTTAAGATAATAATGACTATACAAATTACTGCAAGAGTCAATGGTTTTGGATGGGTTGAATGGTTTCTTGACGATCCTGTCCAAGAAAACAAATAAAATGCAGAAAATAAGAGGGCATATATATACCATTCTAAATTACACAGCCCGAAAACACCATTCATAATTTGAAAAAGATTAAATAGCAATGAAAATTTAGAGATGAAAAAATGCAATATCCATCTCTAATTATGTGGCAAGTGTTAGAGACGAAAAATGTACTAACCAATGTCAAAATTTTCGTCTCTAATTTTTGTCGTTATTTCAACTGTTTTTAGTAGTGATTGTTACCGCAGTTTTCAAAGAAAAGTCCGACTTTTTTCTTCATTTATTCCAACAGAAAATTGGAAAAATAAATTTCTAGAGTTATGACTAATTAAAAATCAACCTTTGATACAGCTTAAACTTGAGGAGTTCCACGTATATTTTGAATCACAATGGCACCTATTTTCTCCTTTACTGTTTGCAATGCATGTGGAATGGGGCCAACTTTTGCAGCCAAAAAACTCATCACATTGTGGTTCTGGTGCAGGTGCCCAATTGACCTCTATTTCATCGTTGTTAAAACACCAATTAGTCACATTAAATGGTGAACTAGCTTTATCATTTTGATAACTACTTGAACTGGAATCATCACAGCGATTTGTATCATTCGTTTGGATATAAAACTTTCTACCACCTTCTTCAATCGAGGTAACTCGATAGGATTTTCCATCTGGCATCATGAAACTAACCTGGCCTGTCAATAAGCTACAATTGAATTTGTTGTATGTAGGGTCTCCACATGTTGGCCCTGTGCTTAGAGGATAAGGAATTATATATGTGCCACAAGGTCCACACGATTTCGCAGTTGATTCTGCAAAAATAATTCATTTATTATCTACTTTATATGTCAATGCCTCTAATGAGTAAAAAAATTTCTAGGAGGAAATTACGGGGTGATCACGAATTCGCACTTCTAAAATTTGTGATTGGACAAAACACACTTTGATTTGGAATGATGTCGAACACTTTCGTCCTTCTGTTAATTTGTAAGAACTGGTTTGACGGTAAGTAATATAATTCAAGACTAATTTTCTTGCAACTGATATAATTCAAGGTTATTTTGCTATTAAATGATATATTTTATAGAGTAAATTGACAATAAATTAGATACAAATTAACAGAAAGATGAAGTTGCTCGACATAATTCAAAACCCGGGTCTCTTTTATCCATTTCGAAATTTTAGGGGTGTAAATGTCGTATCCCTACAATTTCATGGAACGAGTTGATATTTTACTCATTTTTCTATTGTAAAACCATTTATCATTTCAAGATTGCATAATAGTATTTCTACTCTTTTCTTTTTTTTTTTAAACTTTAAGAATATGATAAATTAAGAAGATATAAGTTACCTATATCTGAACTCTCGACTAGGATCGAAAAACCACGACCATCATCTTGCTCGTCTTGAAGTGTAGGTAATTCTCGTGTCCATATCCAACAAGAAAAGTAACTACGATCATTATATGTAGCATTATATGAATAAGCATTGCACGGACATGTGTTGAGGCATAAAGATTGACAGTCTGCTTCTGTTTCAGATAAGAATCCTTGGTCTGGGTTTCCCACTTTTATCTTGGTCAGGTTGACGAATATCATGTTATTGTTTGTAGTGGTTGTGACACACTCTTTGGATGATTTTCTAACACACCCTTGCATGTGTTGTCCAAGGTAACCATGGTCATTATCGGACAACCTGCGAGGATGGAATCCTGGCAAACACTTACATAGGTTCAAATTATTTTTGTTGCAGCTGCTAAAGTTACCACAATAGTTATGTATGTCACATTTGTCAGATGGTCGATACGACAACTTTTCCCATCGAATGTTATCCTCCCACTTCCAAAATTGTATCTCCCCACTAGAATTCATCAACAACCTTGATTTATCGTAATTAAAAGGAGAATGATGTTTGATGGTTCTATTTAAAACCGTGTCGTACGATGAAAAAGAGGTGGTGTTCTCCAACAAATAAAGAATGATGTTGAACATCTTATCTAAATTGAGTCCATCAAATGCCCAATAAAGTTGTGACTGATTGTTTACTCTATAGCTTCGAGGGTCGCCTGTTTGTGCCTTCTGAAAGGTGAAGCTTCCACTTCCTGGATCGTTCTCATTTTTCCAAGAACTCAAAGTTAAATTTATGTCCATTTTCATACCTGGAAGAAATGTATCTGTTGGATGTTGGAAGCTTTGCCACAAGTAACCTTGATCATCATCCATAAGCACTAGGTTTCCAGAATCCAAGAGCTTCACTCCCTTGATTCTTGACGAGGACGCTTCTAATTTTGTGGACCAGTAACTATGTGATGCATCTGCTACTACAAGATTTCCATCATGTGCAATTTGAAAAACTCCATCGGAATCTACAATAGGTTTGTTTCTGTTGGCTACCCATACCACCGTTTTTGGTTCCAAATTGTAATACCAAATCCCCAAGTATTTTTTAAGACCTGTGGTGTTGATACCACTTTCAATTGGTAAAGAGAAAAAACCAAGTTGAAATTTTCTTCCAACTGAAACAAGGGTGTCCTGAGATATATTCTCACCAAAGTTTAAAGTATCTATAGCTGAACATGACTGAAAGCATGCAAGTATAAAAAGGAGGGAAAACACAACGTTTCTCATATTTAGTTCTGCAAGTTTACTTGATGAATGATAATTATAACCAATTAAAAGGGTTATATTTAATACAAAGACAATTTGAACCACATGTTAGATAAGTGTAGGAAAAAGTGGAATGTTCAAAATTTAAATATTATGGATTATTTTTGTAGGATGAAAGGAGCATAAAACTTACTTATTTTTTTGTTGTTATTTGTACATGATATTTCTAAAATTTTGTTGTTTATATTGGAAATTAGAGGGTGTTCATACTTCGATTTAATGTGGTATTGATTAATGGTCAATGGGTCATCATATCCAAGTCAACGTAAAAATCTTAGCCATTCGTTGTTGCTATGTGCAGCTAGTCAAGCCACCTTACTTTTCTTCTTCAAGTTGTCCTTTCCTTCGTGTGGCATAAGCTGATCCATCGGTTTCGAAGGACAAACATAAAGGAAATTTAACATCCAAAAGAGAAAAATACTAGGTAAAAGAAGCCCACACTTACGTGTGGTATTCGATCTCGGTCATTAATTTGAGATCAATTGATTCAAATTACAATTGATTCAAGATAAAATGGCACTAAGGAAAAACATTAGATCAGTTACCGGTCAATATAAATTTCAGAGAACAATTTAGTAACAAAATTTTATAGAATCAATGTGATGATAGCATCAATTTTATGAAAAATACTTTTTTTCTTTAAATAACACTTTCATTGTAACTAGGATGAGCTTGGACGAACAAAAGTGAGGTATCTGCATGTGAATTTCGCATTTGAATTCCATAGATTTCTAGTTCAACAGTCACAATTTCCTTCCTTAAAAAAATAAATAAATCACAATTTCCTATTTTTCAAAAAAAAAAAAATCACAATTTCCTAATAATACATACATTGTCATAATATTCTCTCCTCTCAAAAAAATTATTTGTCATAATATTCACCGAAACATACATACTTATAGTGTGACCAAATAATTTGAGGACTAAAGAAACTTCCCTTCCTAACAACCAAATAATAATAGTGTAAAGAGTGTTCATTCAATCGGTTTATTGTTCAACCATCCACTCCACTTAGACAATAGAATATACTACAAACACTCATTCATATTCATGGGTTTCATAACCAAATTGTTTACTTGATCGCTATTTCTGAATTACTCAGATTGCTTACCTATTTCTGGTTTAGATTGTTTTCTTTAGAATGATAAATGACAGAATATTTTTATACACAGTATGATAACCCAACAACTCAGCAAATTGACACAAAACCAAAATTCTAAAATGTATAAATTAATGGGTTATAAAGAGAAGAGTTTTTGTTTATGATCCTTTGATGAGACATTGTTATGTAGAGAATAATGTTGTTGGAATAATGTTCCGCAAATCGCGTGTTAACTCTTTGAGTTTACCGAGTTTACGTTTTTAGGTACCAAAATCGTGTTAATTCGGAGGTATACTCGATTTCTGGTAAAATCGGAAGGTTGACGAGTTTGACCGAGTTAACACTCGGTAAACTCGTGTAAACTCAAAGTTTTACGAGTTTACATTTAAAAATAATAAGAATCCTGCTCTTTATCCAAACAGATTCACTCATTCCCAAAATAAATGTCGAAAATATACCGACGCAAGTTAACTTGTGCGACGTGAGTTAATTCACGCTGCGTGAGTTAACTTAAGTTAGTTTTAAAACTGAATTGGGATGCCTACTTAGAAAAGAACCCCAAACAAAACGCAAACAGTTCCTTCTCTATTCTTCTTCTTCATCAGCCAACATAACATAACCCCCTTTCATTTTTCTTCATCCTCATCCATTTCTCATAATAAATTCATATTCATCCACAAAATTAATCAAACAAATGGTCCTTCTATAACTGAAGATTTACATGATGACAAAATAAATTATCAACACAGCACAAGATTTTGAAGAAATTGAAATTGAAACAAACGGATTAAGATTTTGAAACAAACAGATTAAGATTTTGAAAAGTGCCCTTATCTCTTCAAAATTATTTGACTAGCGTGAGTTATCACTTGTCCAAAAAAATAAAAAATAAATCAATGCTGGAAGAACCGTTTTCATAAAAAACAAATGCAGATAGAAACCTTTAAAAAGGAAGATTCATTTTCATTTTAATAAAATATGCATGAAGAACAATTTTCATAAGAAAAGAAAGGGTCCTTCAGATAAAATAAAAATACAATGCAAGAAGAATCCTTTTAATAAAATAATAAATAAAATAAAAAAAGCAGTTATGGAGGTGATACAAGTGCTAATATAAAATGATGCAAAGAGATTCATTTTCTTCCCACCCGAACTCGCCACCACCCCTTGAACCGTTGAATCTTTTCTTCCCACTTCAGAAATATTTGTATATCTCCAGAAGATCGAGTTCATCAATAGCCGTTGATTGCTCAAAGTTATAAAGAGACTGATTTATATGTTTAATGGGAGATATCATAACTGAAGAAGAAAAATAGAGGGAAAGAGGGATTTGGAGCATTTTTTAATATTGGAGTGTGATGGATCGGAAGGAAATACGATTTATATAAAGAAGCATCAAATGGTCTTGATTATTTGTAGATGAATGTTTGTTGAATATGCTAGCTGTTGGTTGTTTGTTGTGGACTTTTTGTTTAATGTATATTTTAACTTAATTTGAATTGAACGGTGTTATAGAGAGAATAGTTTTGGTTTATGATCCTTTGAGATTAGCCGTTATTGTTATTGGAATGTAATAATCAAATTCATTGGAGTCGTTGTGGCCAGTTAATAAATAGTTAGGTATCGGATCATCTTTGGGTCAACTTTGATTTTTTGTTTCGTGATTAATAACTTTGCACCAAATGTTTGTGATTAAGAACTTCTCACCAAACTGAGCTTTCAAACAAATTGAAAAGAGTGAAAAACGCTCGATGAATTTAAAATTCTAGGGGAAATTTATATTAACCCCCCTTAAGTCTCTTAGAATGATACCTAGATCTCCTCTAATTTTAAACTTGATCATTCACCTCCCTTAATTGTTTTAAATAATGACACACGCCTCCCTCCACAACTAACTTATTTGACAGATCGTTCAATAACACGATTATTGAACCAAAAACCCCTATGTCGCCTACGAAAACCATGGCACCACTTCTAGTATATTGACTTCTCCATCGATCTTTGATGTGGCAGGAATTTATCTCGCAGGATGGAAGCTACAGGCAGACGAATTGGTCAGGATATAAATGGAAATAGAAGCGATAGTACTTGGTGTGCAATTATAATGTCACTAATATTAGGTTTTGGTTCAGTTATTCAATTCAGACAATAGATTATTGTTGATATCGTGTCAGGGTGCTTCACTATAAATATAGATTTTCTTCATCACTTTGATCTCAATGTTAGCATTAATGCTAACAATGTTGAAGATGATTCAATCTCCAATTGCAAAGTTGTTGGCAGTGGAAAACTCCTTCCTACTATCACAAATCTTCACGTGTCAGGGATAGTCTTTGTGCTCGTGATTTTCGGGTATCAATCCATTAATTGGCTTTGAACCGTCAATCTTTGAACTCTCAATTTTTATCCGCGGGAAGGAAAAAAACGAGTAAAAAACCCTTTTTTAGAGATTAAGGTCCGGGGGTTGGTTTAGATTAGGGAAGGTGTTAAGCACCCTAATCGACTTCGGTACTCCGAAGGAGCCTCTCACCTAAATTAAACTTGTGCTAATTTATTCGCTTAATTATTTGTAAAAAATGTTGCCTAAAATCTAAGTGTAAGAATGGAGAGAGGAGATGTATGTTTTTGTTATTTTTATTGATTTGAAAGGATGAATCCTCTGCCTACTTACCCAAGAAGATGGGATCAAAATCAAGTAGTTCTCTCTCAAAAAGTATTTTTGTGTGTTGGGTTAATTTTAACAATTTTGAAAAAAAAAGGTTTTAAGAAGGAGATTAGAGGCCTCAAGGCATAAGGGAGAAAAATGGTGTGAGGTTGATTCAATTTTAATTAAAGAATAAAGTCTAAAATGAGAATTAAATTCATTAAGCATTTGATTAAGAAAATAAAAGGAAAAAAGATCACTTGGTTTGTTTCCAAGGTTTGTTATGAAGATATTTTTGGAGTTTTGATTATTTGATTTTTTGGAAATTTGATTTTTCTAAGTTAAGCGTAAACTAAAAAAACTATACGTAACGGCGTGAGGTAAAAAGAGCGAGAAGTTTACAAAGGACGTTGGATCCTAAGCAAATCCTCGAGTTTGAGATGAACCTAAAATTACTAATAGTTTGATTTTAAGAAAATAATTAAAGTCCAATTATTAGCCTAATTTTGTCCCTAATTCATTTTTTGGTCCTTGATCGCGGTAACGGCATAAAGCGGTAAAATAAATAAATAAAGTGTGTGATAGTGTCGGTGTGTGTGTCGGTGCATATTTTATTTGCATAATTTACATGGTCCGTAGATACACGCTAAAGTCTTGCGAAAAATAAAAATGCGAAAAGAAATTAAATTACATTTAATCTTAAGTACCTACTAAAATGAAAGCGGTAAATAACTATGAATGATAGAAAATAAATAAATATGTATGCAAACATAACAAAAATAAATATGCAAGAGAAATATACAATAATAAAAACTGAGCTAAAATGTCATGGTTAACAAGAGCATAAACACATATCAAAATAAAGGACATAAACAAATAATAATAATTTTTGTGGATTTTAGAGAAAATATAGAAATAAAAACAAAGTTATGGAAAATAAAGAAAATATTTAAAAGAGCTAAAAAATAAAAAAGGTGGCTCAAATGTCCAGATTGAATTTGAGCCATAAGATTGATCATGATGCTCAGATTCAATCATAGAGACTTTGATCATTGCCTCTAGATTAATCAAAAGGTGCAACAAATATAGAACACAAGGCAGTACTGTAGCTTAAAAACACATGAATCCTCCCAAGAGCATCCTGGGACGTTGGATCTAATATCCAACGGCCTAGTCTTGAGGTCACATGGCTACACAATAAATAAATGCACAGGATTTAAAAAAAAAAAAAAAAGAACAAAACACAACCATATGATCAAGATCAGAGGGTAGAGAGGAAAAGGAAGGAAAACCGTGTGAACCAGTCCGGTTCAGGAGAACCGGCCGGTTCACATACGCCTATAAAAGGCAAAAAGTGGTCCGGTTTTGTCATTTCTTTCTTTCCTTCTCTCTCTAAAAGAAACATTTCAGGAAAGAAGAGAGAGAAGCTCTCCCCTCTCTCTTCTTAAGTCTGGCCGGAGAAGAAAGGAAAGGGTGGTCGGAGCTCCTCCGGCGTGGTGGCCGGCCATAGCGCCGCCGCGTCGGAGCTTTTACTTCATTTTTAAAAAAAAATTATGTCAAAAGCTTCGTCTCTCCTTTCTCTTCTCGAATCTGAAACCATTTTTCACAAATACGCAACCAAAAGCCCTAGATCTAAGTTTGAAGTTCGCAAAAGTTACAAGAAAAAACAATACCTCTTCCTTCTCCTCTTTTCAAACTCGGTTTCTATTACCTCTCCTCCCTTCTTTCTTCGAGTTCGGCCCTGTTTTTTGAATGAAAGGCCGGTTCGGTTGTGTTTTGGTCTAGTGTGAAAGAAACGGTTCTGTTTATGGTTTAGTGTGAAAGAAACGTTTTGATATGCTTCTGTTTGTGCTATACGGTTCCGTTTTGTGTTGTTGTGCGGATTTGGTTCTATATGTGTTGCTATGGATTCTGGAAATGGATTTGTTTAAGTTTGTTTTGAGTTAGTGTTGCTGGAAAAATTTATGTGTTCATGTATGTTCTTGAATTTTTTCATTCTTTTTGTGTATTTGATTATGTAAAAAGGAGGAACTTTGTGGTCTAGGGTTTGTGGATTTGATGGCTGCGGCCGCTACAGTTGTTCCTCTCCCTCCTTTTTGTGATGGATTTGACAGCCTCTTTATAGGCTGTCATTCTAGGGTCTCTGCTTTATGAACTAATGACCAAACTGCCCCCTAGGTCTCTGATGCAGAAGACAACAAAAATATGGACCAATCTCGGACTGACACATGGACAAGGACAAAACTTGGACCAAAATAATATTAACTAAATAAAAAACGAAATTTGAAGTGAAAAAGAAATAAATAATAGAATAAAAAATGATAGAATAACAAAAATACAATAAGTAAAACTTTTAAATAAAACAAACTAAAAATAAAGAAAAAAAATAAATAAAACACTTAAAACTGTCCCTTCGGAACCCCAAATGAGGTACTTCAAAGTAACCTCTCTGTCAAAATTTCGTCTGAAACGACAAGACCTCTCAGTTTATAAAAGCAAGTAAAAATGAGAAAATAACAGCGGAAAGCTGGTAAAAATGACATGATAAAATGAACTTTAAGCAGATAAAAATTCGAGAAAAGACGAGTTAAAGGTTTGCAAAGCGTACAAATAAAAATGCTGAGATATAGATATGTAGGATGTTGAGAAAAAAAAACTGATAAAATACCGTGAAATAAAATGTAGAAATCGGAGAAAACAAACTCGATAAAACGAGCTTAAATGACGAATAAAAAGAAAACAAACGGTCAAAAAATGGGGTATGACAGTCTTCATACCACATCTCACATCTTTGTGCTACTTTTGCTGTTTCACGTAGTATCACCTCATTGCAAAGTGTATTTCTCATGTAATTTCCCATCTCTTCAGGTACTATCTAAATATTAAACAAGGTAATAGGAAATTTAAATAATTGGAACACATAAATTTTGCAACTCAACTATTTCTGCATTTTATGTTGGACCGACATTCAAGGTCATTTATTTTAAATGAAAAAGTTTTTCTAAAGCATAAGCTTGTTTACATGCGTGCGTGCGTGTGTATCATTACTGTTCAAGTCTTCTTATAAAAATATTTTTTATTTTAAATTATGGTGACACTAGTGTCCTACATATGTTAAAGAAAGAAAACAAAATTGTTTTAATTTACGTTAATTTATTAATTGATTAATGAGAGTAGCTGAAAATTGTAATAGAAGCTTTCATTTTTTTTTGAAGGAAGGGCAGATTTCCTTCATTTATTTTCCCTTTTAGTACTAGCGTCTAACTTAAACATTTGGTTACTACTCTACTCACTCTGTCTTAAAATAATTATATTTTTAGTATTTTTTTTGACTCAAAATAATTGTTACCCCTCATATTTGAAATAGAATTGTGAATCAAATATTCAGTTAGAAAATTTGTTAGAACACACACACTCTCCTATCTCAATCAATGTTTTTTAAACATAGACATTCATAAACTCCACTCCACAAATATCCCACTCACCAGAAACTTGGTACATATCTCACTCACCTGAAACTTAGTACATATCTCATCACCCACATATCAATTGAGTTATTCTAGTTCCAGTCATTAAAGATTGTTTGCTATTGTTATTGTTATCTTAAGCATTTTAATAAATTTTACTTTTCTTATATAAATTAAAAAAAAGAATCTGATATCTAGTCAATAATATTCATTTATATACAATGAAAAACCATTTTCTAATACCACTTATTTTTTCATGTCTTTCTTTTCAACTGTTTTTATGCTTAGGAAAAGATGTCTTACCCATCAATGAGAAAATATCACAAGATAATTCATCTAACCTTATTTCTAAAAGAAAAAAAAAATTCAATCAGGTTTTTTTCTCTACCAATTGGCAATGGTGGCCAACCCTCTATTGTAAAAAAATAAAAATAAAATTGATATATGGTATCACGAATTAGAACCACAAACAGTTGTTTGGGTTGCAAATCGTGATACACCTCTACTAGACTCTAGTGGTTATTTTCACATATCAGAGGATGGAAATCTTGCCATTCTAGATGAATCGAGAAACTATTGAGCCTCTAAGCTAGAAGGACCTACAACAAAAAATAGAATTGTGAGGCTCCTAGATTTTGGGAATCTAGTTCTCACAGATGACAATGGTCACTTGTGGGATTGCTTTAAACTCCCAACAGACACACTGCTTCCTGGAATCACACTTAAAAAAAGAAACTTTGATTTCTTGGAGAAATTATAACAACCCGAACTTCGTCTTTGAGGAAGCTCAGAGTGAATACCGAAAAATATACAGAGTAAGGAACCAAACCCAAATTTATTGGGAATCAGGTGAAATCCTTCCCAAACCCCTACTTTGCTTGTTGAACAGTGGAATAAAAAAAACTCTTCACTGTTCAGGTCTGTATACTACCCACCTTTGGATGATTATAAGAATATAAGATTGTTGATAACCTCATCGGGGGAGATTCAACTACTTAAGTGGGATATGGAATTTCAATGGGTTAAAATTTGGTGGAAACCTTATGATATATGCGACGTTAATGATTATTGTGGTAATTTCACCACCTGCAATAGATATAACTGGAAACAATGTCAGTGTTTACCAGGATTTAGACCTAGGTTGGGTAATGGTGATGGAGAACAATTTAAGGGGTGTCTTAGAAAATCTCAGTGTTCAACCACCAACAATGACACGTTCATCCAATTAACAAATATAATAGTGAAAAATCCTGACACTAGAATCTTCACAACATCGGAGGAAGAGTGCACATTTTCTTGCATCAAAGTGAGTTCCCACACTCACTCCCTCTGTGGATGCAAAGCTTATTCTTATTCTAATGCAACTCAACATAGTGATCATAGTCTCCCCACATGTTCGATTTGGACAAGGGATTTAACCAAATATCTCATCACCCACGTATCAATTGAGTTATTCTAGTTCTAGTCAGTAAAGATTGATTGCTATTGTTATTGTTATCTTAAGCATTTTAATAAATTTTACTTTTCCTATATAAATTAAAAAAATATATCTGACATCTACTCAATAATATTCATTCATATACAATGAAAAACCATTTTCTAATACCACTTATTTTTTCATGTCTTTCTTTTCAACTATTTTTATGCTTAGGAAAAGATGTTTTACCCATCAATGAGAAAATATCACAAGATAATTCATCTAACCTTATTTCTAAAGGAAAAAAATTTCAATCAGGTTTTTTTTCTCTGCCAATTGGCAATGGTGGCCAACCCTCTATTGTAATATACAAAGTAAGGAACCAAACCCAAATTTATTGGGAATGAGGTGAAATCCTTCCCAAACCCCTACTTTACTTATTGAACAGTGGAAAAAAAAAACTCTTCACTGTTTAGTTCTGTATACTACCCATCTTTGGATGATTATAGGAATATAAGATTGTTGATGAACTCATCGGGGGAGATTCAACTACTTAAGTGGGATAGGGAATTTCAATGGGTTAAAATTTGGTGGAAACCTTATGATGTATGCGACGTCAATGATTATTGTGGTAATTTCACCACCCGCAATAGACATTACTGCAAACAATGTCAATGTTTACCAGGATTTAGACCTAGGTTGGGTAATGGTGATGAAGAACAATTTAAGGAGTGTCTTAGAAAATCTCAGTGTTCAACCACAAACAATGACACATTCATCCAATTAACAAATATAATAGTGAAAAATCTTGACACTAGAATCTTCACAACATCAGAGGAAGAGTGCATATTTTCTTGCATCAAAGTGAGTTCCCACACTCATTCCCTCTATAGATGCAAAACTGATTCGTATTCTAATGCAACTCAACATAGTTATTATAGTCTCCCCCATGTTCGAATTGTACAAGGGATTTAACCATGATTCAAGAGGAGAGAGTTGACGGGATCAATATTTCTATCCTTGTGATCAAGAGCTAACCTTATATATATATATATATATATATATATATATATATATATATATATATATATATATATATATATATATATACACTAAATTGCATTTTTTGTTCCTTAACTATTTAGGTAGTATCGCTTTGGTCCCTTAATTAAAATTCAATTTATTTTAGTAATTTAACTTCTCTCTGTTACACATTTTGGTTCTTTCTGTTAGTTTTAAGGCTTAATTGCACTTTTGGACCCCTATTTTTTCAAAAGTTGCGGTTATGGACCCCTAACTAATTTAAATACAAAACAGTCCCCTATGTTTTGATTCTTTGGCAGTTTTGGACCCCCAGTCCATTGTTGACACGGTCAACGCTGACGTGGCACCCTAAGTGAGGTGCCACGTGTCAATTTTTTTATTTTTTTTTGTCTTGGGGGTCCAAAACTGCTAAAGAATCAAAACATAGAGGGCTGTTTTGTATTTAAATTAGTTAGGGGTCCATAACCGCAACTTTTGGAAAGATAGGGGTCCAAAAGTGCAATTAAGCCTAGTTTTAATTCAAAAACGTTAGGTTTTCTTCATCTTTTTCTCCTCTTTTTTCATCTTCATATCATATCCATCAACCTACAACAACAAGAATCCTAGAAAAATTTTAGAAGAAAATAAAGAAAACCTAACATTTTTGAATTAAAACTAACAGAAAGGACCAAAATGTGTAACGGATAGAAGTTAAGAGACCAAAATAAATCGAATTAGGGACTAAAGTGATATTACCTAAATAGTTAAGGGACCGAAAATGCAATTTAGCCTATATATATATATATATATATATATATATATTTGTGTGTGCGCGCGCGTGCGTGCGTGTGTATCATTACCATTCAAGTCTTCTTATAAAAATATGTTTATTTTAAATTATGGTGATACTAGTGTCCAACATTTGTTAAAAAAAGAAAACAAAATTGTTTAATTTACGTTAACGTATTAATTGACGAGAGTAGCTGTAAATTGTAATAGAACATATTGCTTTCATTTTTTCGAACGAAGAGCATATTGCTTTCATTTATTTTCCATTTTACTATAAGCGTCTAACTTAAACATTTGGCTACTACTTTACTCTTTCCATCTTAAAATAATGAGTAAATTACATTCCCCTCTCCTCAAAGATGCTTGAATTACATACCCCTCCCCTCTTATGAAAATATACACTCCCCTCCCTTAAAAATAAAAATTTATACTCTCATCTCCTATAAGATGCTTGAATTACAACTCCCTCTCTTAATAATTAAATATGCACTACACTTTAATCTATTTTAACTTAAATAAATATGTTTATCATACAAACTAATTTTGAACCACCATTTAAGAAAAATAAATTCATTTCTCTATAATTTAAATGTCAATGATAATTAAATTTAAATATTTTGCTATTAATTATATGTTTTAGAGTATAAAATTAAGTTTTAAATAATCATATTTTATTGTCTTTAGTAAGTTTTTACAAATTTTAATTTTATTTTAGGTTGTTTCATATTTTATATTAGTGTTTAAAACTATATGTTAATGAAATTGTCAATAAAAAATAAGGAAAAATATGTATTTAAATTTTGATTATATTAAAATAGAATCGCAATGTTTTTTTTCTTTCCAAAGTATGTTAGATTATATTATTTTTTTGCTAGATTATTAGAAATAAAAAAAAATATTGAGGGATTAAATTATAGGTTTTAACATAAGAGGGGAGGGGAATGTAATTCAAGCTTCTCTTAAAAGAGGGGAGTGAAATATTTTCTGATATATTTTGAATAAGAGGGGAGGAGAGTGTATATTTTAACATAAGAGGGAAAGAGAATATAATTCAAGTATCTTTGAGAGGAGGGGAGTGTAATTTATTCTAAAATAATTACATTTTTAGCATTTTTTTCTGTCTTAAAATACTAATGTAGCATTGATTAATTTTTTGGCATAATCGAGGAAGGCGGGAAAAGTACAAACTTTTGGGAAGTGTTTCTTTCTTTTTTAGTTTTGAGATTTTTTTATTTTTTTTGGATATTTAGTGAAGTCGTTCTTTCCGTTTCACTGTTTCTCGTCAATTTAGCTAATAGCAATTCAGCCATATCTTAAATCACGAACTATTTTATACACCAAATGGAACCTACAAGTTATGTTGCATATATTATAAACTACTTAATTAAAATTAAAAAAAAAAACCTACTTACAAGTTAAATGGACATTACTGGTATTATTTCTCTATCTTCCCCTCTTTCTTGTAAGCCGTCACCAAAACCCTAGTTTCTTCTCCTTCATCCACCAAAGAGAGGGGTGGTGTAGAGTCAATTTTTCACCCAAAATCATCCTTCTAACTTGTTTTTCTATTTCCCTTTTATTGAAATAAGTGATTTTCACATCTATTTCGTGATTTGGTCGTCTTAGTGTGACTTTGTTGTTTGTCGTCTTTGTGCGACGTTGTTTGTCTTTTGTGTATCGTTCAAGTATTTGTTTGATTCAGATTGTCATATCAGCTTCGATCCAGTGCAAATCAAATCAATGACTTTGGAGTCATCAACGTTGCAAATCCAGAGACCTAGGTATTCCAGAGACTTAAATTTACTTTTTGTCAAAAAAAAAAAAAAAAAGTTAAATGGACATTCCAACACTGTTAATGTTCTTCCCTTTATCTAAGCAATCTACAATTCTACATCAACCCAAAAGTAGCATTAACAAAAAAAACAACATAATAACAATAATATATAATCATCGATGCAGTCACTAACCTGGAAATTGCATCTCCGGTTTCTCCATAATATTTGCAACTTCAATACCTAAATTCCATATTCTTTCCCCCCCTCCCTCTACCTCGATCTATGCTTCCGCTGCTGCAGCATGCCGAAACTCCAATTAGGGAATCGAGTTTGTAAAAAAAAATGGTCAAAAGGCACGTCGATTTGTGGCTTCCTAATGTAGCCGTTAACGGCTTTCATAATCTCCTTCAAGTGATACTAGCGGATTTTTTGCGCTCTGGTAAAGTTCGATGATGTAACTGTTTTTTTTTTTTTTTTTACATTTTTCTAAACTTGGGGTAAGTTTGGATTCGAATTTCATAGATTTTTACAAGAATTTTTTGTTAAATAAGGTAACTTAGTTAGTTAGTATTCAATCAAAATTTTATTTTGTGGCATTCAATTAGGATTTTTAAGACTTGGTGCTATTAAATCTAGTGTTATTCATTTGATGAATTATTTGTTAGGACAGATTTTGTGAGATTTTTTAATGTAAAATGTAAATATCTACAATCTCACACATAATTGATAATCTTAAGACTTTTCTAACTCCATAGTATTTATAACATATGTCCTTCAAAAAATTACCATATGGTTTTTATCCTCTTCTCTCTTTTATGCACTTCTTTAAAAAAAAAATTACTCATGAAGAGACTTGGTATTTCCAATGTTGTAAGTGTTCCCATGACAAATTAGCGGTGCGTGTTTGATCTTTGTTGTCCCATCTCAACATTTTAAATCTTCAAGACTTTGTTAATGAAATAGTTTTTTAAAATCTCAATCTAATACACCCCCACTCCCACCACCATAAAAACACGTTGTAGATGTCAATATAAAAACAATCGAGCCTCCTTCCCCATTTCTTCAAGACTTTGTATTTTGATCTAAAACACTAAAAAAGACTCAATCTGAATCTTGCTCCATTGTATCACATTGCAAGTGAAGTTGCTCTAATCCTTTGCTTTTGAGACGTTCCCAACAACCAAACAAGAGGTTAGCACACATTTGTACAATTGTAGTTTGATTTGCGTTTTTTCTAGGATATTCGTTTCGTTTGTATTATAGAAACTAGTTGTGTTCTATATTGTTCAGTGCCTATAATCTGAAATGTGCTCGGGTATGGAAAATTCTTACTTTCTCTCAAATATCAGATGGTTTCATATATGGACGCACATGCCAATCGAATTAGGGGTAACATGGAGACCATAGCTACATCTACTAGGCTAGAATGCACGATGAAACTCATAGATGGTAGGTACAGGCCCTTTCAAAAGCCTGAGCCAAAGGTATTACATGAGGAGGCATCAGCTCAGGTACAAAGGGAGGAGACGACACCAACTCAGGATTCATATTCTGGTGGCTTGTGAGATACGGTAGTCCTAGCCCTGTATGCGGACCATGTGGCCCACAGGAGAGAGAGATAATAATTGTCCGCATTACTTAATTAATTTTCGTATTTACAATGTTGTTTATTTAATCGTTCTTTTTTTCTTCTGTTGTGTCACTTTGAAATCTATCAACAACGCGAAGAAGATCCTAAAGTTGAATACTTTGAAAAAGAGGTAGTTCAAAGATGCCATCATTGTTAGTGGACTAAAGGATCTAGCCGATACGAATTATGTCATCATTGACCACAACATATTGTCGCCTTTTTGTCAGAGGCGACACTTGTAGATATTAAGTTTCCATCTCTTGTTGGAGAGATGACAGTTACATTGGAGAACGTGTCTTGTCAGCTGGATCTTCCCATCGAGTGTCACATGTTGGACCATGAGATCTTAACCGGGGAAGAGGTGGTCGAGTTAAGGGTTGACCTGATTAGTGATGACCCATAGGTGGGGAAGACAAACGGTGTTCATGCAAGGTTGAGCTTCCTAGTGCATGAGTTCAAAAATCGTGTGCATGCAACGCATGAGAGCGATGACTGGGGTGATGAGGTTGGGAGAGAGTTGCATCGACAATACGCCATCATGGTGTAACTACTTATCTTGGTGGGCACCACCGTATTCTCAAACAAGAGCACCACGTCTATCAAAGATAAGTATTTTGAAATCATCGTATCGACATGGACTTGTGTGATATCGATGTCTTTGAATAATTATTATAGTTTTAAGCATAGTAGTCAATAGCAGCATTATAGAGGCCACACGTAGCGTAGCGGGGGCGAACCGCTACACTAATTGTCGTAGTAGTGCGGAATAAGATAGCGGACGGTTCAGCCGCTATTTGATTTTAGTTGAAAATTTTCAAATTGACCATATTTTTAAAAGATTTTGTTTGGTTTCCAAATTTCTAAATTGATTTTAGATCATTTTTGGGATTCTTAAAACCAAATTGACTCAGTTATATGGTTTTTCTGTTCTTTTTTCTTCCTATGTTTTCTTTTGTTTTATGGTTTCTCTTGTTTTTATGATTTTTTTTATTTGTTCCTCTATCTTTTGTTTTTGGTTTTTTGTTTTATGAATGTCTCATGAGATTTGAGTGTTATATTTAATTTTATATTAAATATAGTTTTTGTTTTTGAAATATATAAGTTTGTTTATACTTTATACCATTATTCATGTAATTTGTTCAAAAAATAATCAAATATCGATGACCGCTATTTGTTATACCGATATACGTTATCTCGCTATCCCACTTTTGGAGTCTGCTACGCACTGCTGTCCGAGATTGACTACTATGGTTTTAAGTATAGAAAGAGAGTTGTTTTTACATGAAATGATCTAATCATTAATCGTGAAACAAAAACAGTGGTATTATTGTTGGGATTATGTTGCGTTAACTAATTGCTTAATATATTTCCTTGATCATTTATTTACTCCTAATGTTATGCCCTTATCTATCACTCACCATACATCTTGATGTCTGGCAAATAACATGTGATATATTTTATCTTTTAGCTTATGATGGTTCGCGCAGTTAACTGATGAAGTAACATTAAATCCCCATAATGGTTTGTGATTGTAAATCTAACCCAATATCTCCGCAACCAACATATGTAAATGCTCTTATTCCATGTCCCAAAAGATAAAAAGTATATATTTAGTACTTTCTAAATCAAAAGATCAATTTCGGATTGCACGTTGAAAAATATTAAGAACACGAATAGAAACATAGAAATTGTAAAACAAAATTAATATATAATCTGCAGGATCAAGTACATACACCATAATCAGAGACTACACCTAATCTCAACAACAGAGATTAGTTATACATAGATTCGCAGTCGAAAATGATTTTTCTTTGAACAGGCAAAAAGGATAAATTTGTTGATAAATGATAAGGGATAAGATACGCCAGAGAAAGATATTACAACATGAATCCACATAAAGCTAAATGAGAATAAAACAAAAATGCAGAAACAACGAATTTGATTAATATGATAACACCATGATTTTAGTTTGAAAACAGATGCAGAAAAAGAGATATTGCAGACCAGCCCACCATGGATCAATTCCTTAACAAACCTAAAATACTCGACACTTCACCTTTTCCAGACCTGAACCAGATATAGATGCGATTAAGTTCTTGATGACACCAGACCGAGACAAGCACTTGGATTCGAACACCAAACCGAGGCTATTTGCTTTAAAGCTAAGCCAATTCCAAGACGACAATTTCACTTCCTTGACCATCTTTTCAATGCATATTTCCTTGTTTTGGAATATTTTACCGTTTCTTACCTACCAAATGCTCCATACACAGGCGAACCACACCGCTTTAACTCTCTTTGAATACGATCTTTCGCTATCAATCAAACCACCAAATTGCTCTAGCTGAGCCAAAAAAATCCTTGTGCAATGCAGAATGGATTCCAAACTAATTGTAGATTTTGTACCCAACTTTAGCGAATACCAGACACTAAAAAAGGATGCCTCGATCTTGTACCAAGTAAAATGATGAAGTGAAGCTCTATTTATAGACAGGGGGATTACACTGTAAAGATTCAAACGTTTCTCATTTACGAACTTCTACAAAGACCTCGCTATCACAGGGAACCATCACATCACTAACTACAAAAAGGTAACTAGAGGATCATTCATCTGTGTAAGCCAACTAAATATTGAATAACTAAATTGGTAAGTTATGATAATTTAAAACTTTTAGGAGTGTACTAAATGACCATGATGCAATTGTGATTATAGTTCAAGTTGAAATAGAGTTCTATAAGTAGAATATATAGCTAAGAAAGTTGCAGAAGTTTGTGCACTTTGTCGGTCATGTTTCCCTATTACCCATAACTGGGCCTGCTAACTGAAAAACAATAGACAATTTCCATTTCCACTTATGAGTAAAAAACACATTTGAGGGATTATTACTTGCATCCTTTACAAAATTATCCTAGGTGATCTGCTACATATGTTTGCCTGTGCCTATCCCATTATAACTGTTTGTTTTTGGATTTTCAAACTGTTGTAATTGGATTTCCAAATTCTATTATCTACAGAAGCTATTACTAGGTTGAGTCACGACCAGGTCGCTCTCTTTAAGGCGTTTCGTGGCACTGCCCAAAATTGTGCAAGGCAGATTATCAACCACGCCGCCTCCAGGATAAAACAAGTAAGTCGTTCGAGATATACACCCTCAAATATGGTACTAAGACCACTCTTTAATACTGAAACCACTTTAATATGGTATTATTATCATTCTATTCTGGTGCTAAGACCACTCAAATATGGTGTTTCCACTATTCTAACCTTTAAGTTCTCCAAACTATCAATATGGTACTACGACCACTCAAATATTGTGTTACCACCATTTCCCCTCAATAGTAAAAATATTGATATAATATTTATATACCGTTAAGATCATTCTTGATTCCGACGGGACATTGTTATTCCAAATAGGGACTATGATCTTAAAAGTACTCTTTATTCCGAAGGGACGTATATTATCGAAGGGACTATATTTTTAAGACCTTTCTTAGTTCTGAAGGGACATTTTACCGAATAGGGACTAAGGTCTTAAGAACACTCTTAATTCTGAATGGACAGAAAAAGGAGATATGAGAAGAATAGCTCGTTAACACAAGCTGGAGGGAGAAGAGAGAAAGAGTTCCCGACAACTCAATGAAACTCTTCGGTGTGTTTATTAAATTGAGTGGAGTTCTTTATTTATATAGGGATTTTGTAACTGTTTTAGCAAAAATTGCGACAGCAGTTACTCTAATAGATAAGATTAAAATGGAGTTTATCCATTAATCAGTTTCAACAACACTTGTGGATAGGATCAAAATAAACAAATCCACAAAAGTGGAGGAAACAAACTAATGGATTTGAATGAAGGAAATACAATAAATTTAATTAAATTCTTATTCTTATCACAACCACCATAAGCTAAATTTATGGGAAGTGATATTCTCGAATAAAAATAATACTCCCTCCGTTCCTTTTTAAGTGTCTTTTTAGAAAATTTCCATCAAAATAGCAAAGTGTATTTTTTCACGTTTTCTTCCAATTATACCCTCCTTTTAATTCAACAATAAATTCATATTTTTTTGCACACACTTTATCTTTCCAATAAATTTAATATGTTATCTTTTTTTCGTAACAAACAGTTGTTACTTATTATCTTTTTCTCCAACAAATTCCTATTTTTTTACGCGCTCTCTCTCCCAAAATAAACAATTGTCAATTTTTTAAATATTCCGCACATCTTTTAAATTATTATAAGTCAATATAAAAATTATTTCAACTTCACATTAATCAAAAACTAAGAAAAACTTTACTTCCTTCCAACTCCTTTAATCAAAGTTAAGACTTCAACTATGGCTTCAACCAATGCTAGATTCACATTGTGCGACATCTTATTTATAAAATTTTTAAATTTATAGAATTGTTATTCATCTTATTTATAGAATTTTAACTCTTCTTTGAACCATTGTTTGTAACAAAATTTTGTTTAAATTTGAAGATAATAAGAAACAAACTTTGTTTAAAAAAAACAAACAAACTTTGTTTAAAAAAAACAAACTTTAGCTTTCCAAATAGATAACATTAATTAGATTTATTGAAAAAGTTAAGAGTAATTGAAAAAGGGTATAATTGACAAATCATACCCTAAAAATACAAAAAGGACAGTTAAATATGAACGAAAAATACACGCTAAAAAGACACTTAAAAAGGAACGGAGGGAGTAATTACTATTATTTTTATCATTATTAAGTATTTAAAATTAAATACCGCAATTTAAACACTATAATGTGTGTGTTCTATTTTATGTGGGACCCCTACACTCTATTTTTTCAATTCACACAACATTAGATCAAAGTATAATTACTTGGTGTTTAATCTTCCAATTTAATTTCCAACATCACACTAATGTTCCAACAATCCCCCACTTGAATTTAAAAAATGGTTTCAATAATAACGTCAAAACGTTTCTATAAGGTTGCTAATAAACAAAGGTGTTGCCTACAACTTGAACCTTTGCATAGCGGATAATATTCCGATTTACAAGAGTTGCTTACAACATTGAACTCTATCTCACACATAGAACCCGCACAAAAACCTTTTCCTAAGGTGTATTCTAAAAGCCCGTGCGTTTATGGCCATGCACGTGTATCCCAGTTTTAACGAACGCTCTAGGTATTCTGCCCCGAATTCCATAGGAACCGGCCTCAGTTCCACATTCATATAGGTGAGTCTATCAAGAGTACTCATGTAGCTATGTACTCCACTCAACATAGAGTATAAATCTCATTAAGAGTTTTTATTATCTCATCCTTGTATCACTGCAGGAATCATGTTTTCTTACTTTTGTCATAGCATGTTCTATCACTTGTGACTTGTTATTACCCATTGAACCTATTTTTTGGGATCTCCAGTCATGTAGGTCGGGTTACCATCACTTGTGATCTTTGGGCATTAGTCCCATCCTATTGGATGTGTTTAGGACTTTCTTTCTAGTTACTCCTTTCGTTAAAGGATCAACTAATTCTTCATCAGTACGTACATGATCTACTTTAACCGTTCCTTTTGAGAGTAGCTAGCTCTCTAATCCTTTATGTGTTCGTGCCTGAATTATCGTCTCTTCCCATTGTACTAACGATTCTCAATTTTTGTAATAGTTGCAGACTATCACAATAAATTAACACTTCAGACAACGGTTTCACCCACTTAGAGTTCTCAGCTAGCAAGTATCTTATCAACTTGCTTCTTCACTAGTTTTCTCTAGTGTTTTCATCCCAGACACATTCCATAGTGGATTGAGTCAATATCGTTTGTTTCAACAAACAACTCCTACAATGATGCTTAATGTGCAGTCACTAGTCGCTTTAAGACTCATATGAAGGATGTTCTATTTTGTATCTTGAACCATTCAAGTACAATAGGTTACTCCTCATAATTTAATCTTAGAGTCATAGTCTTCTTAAGGCACTTCATGACTCTTTCAATAGCATGTCAATGTTTCTCATTCGTCTACTAGTAAACTTGCACAAGAGTTTCACGACATCAGCAATGTCGGGTCTAATACATTCAGTGGCTTACCTAAGGATCGCCAATGATGCTCGCATATTCTGTTTGTTTAATTTCATCTCAAGTGTTCTTACACTTGGATCATAATATATGCTTGCAAGTTTACGCTCAAATAATAACATTTCCTTAAGATCTTCTCAACTTTGTGAGTTTCAAAAAAATTCTCCTTTTTTGATCTAGTAATCTTGAAACCAAGAATTACTTCAACTTTGTCTAGGTCTTTCTTATCCATGTTGTTTGATAAACAATGATTTCACATAATTCATAACATGAATCTTTAAACCAAATATGAGCAAGTCGTCTTCATAGAGACATATGATCATGCAAATATTATTTGTCACTTTCATTCACTTTATACTCATTCGATAGCATTAGAATGTTAAATTTTTCATGTCATTCCTTAGGAGCTTATTTTAGACCTCACAAAGAATTATCTAACTTACAAACATTGTTTCCTTGTTCATGAATCACAAAACTTTCAGGTTGTTCCATATAGATTTCTTCTTCTAGTTCACCATAAAAAAGGCAACTTTCACATCCATTTGGAGTACTATCGAGTTATGAACGGCGGCTAAGGGGACTAGTACTCTTATGGATATGATTCTAGTGACTGATGAATGAGTGTCGAAGAAGTCTATAGTTTTCTCTTTGTCTAGAACTTTTGACTACAAGGAGAGCCTTGTATTCATTAACCGTACCATCATGTTTTAGTTCTTTTTTCCAAAATCCAAATACAACCGATTGGTTTTGCAACTATGAGATAAGTCAACCAAGTGTCATGTTTTGTTAGACTCTAGAAAATCCATTTCATCATTTATTGCTTCTTGCCATAATTCAGCATCTAATGTGGATGTAACTTCTTCAAGGCTTAATGGATCTTCTTCCAATGTATAAACCAAGTTCATACTCCTTTCTTACCTCGTCGAGGTTCTATAACATCTTGTATGATGTTTTCATAACTATTTCTGATTACTGGAATGTGATCAGATTTAGTGCCTCCACTAGTTCTTAATTTTTAAAAGAGAATTTATTTTGCTCCTACTATAGCCTCCACTAGTGCCCCCACTATTCTTTAGTTAAAAAGGTAAATATTTACATAAAAATCGACATAGTTTCTGAATACAAAAAAAGAGCCCATAGTTTCCGAATCAAATATATATAGCTGATAATAAAGTTGAAGGAAACAAGCATGTGCTAGACTTTTTATTAATATCTGTGGTGATGAAATTCATAGAAATGACCAAATTAGAAAATTTGACTAGCACCAGCACCTACACACTCTTCATTAATTCAATTTGCTAATTACTACTACTAAACATGAAAAACTCAACAATAAACCCTTTTCCTCTCTATCTTTTTAAACCATTTTCATTCAGTAATTCGGTCATGAATCGAAAATATCAAATAAGAACATTAATCATACACATATTCATTTTGTATATTATACTTTCACCCTTCTACCTAAATTTGAGAAAAGACATCAGCTATGTAAAAATTCAGTTTGCAAGTTTGATTATGTAATTTTTCATAGAATAGTTTCTTGATTATTCAGTATCGATGTATAACATTATATATTATAGTCTAGATTATAATATAGGATGTTATAAATGGAGGAAATGTTGGCCAAATAAATTTGTGGCAAATTTGAAATAAACTTGGATTGCGAAAGAATATACATGTTCATTGAGTCATTGAACAAATAAGGATAAAAAAATGGACTATTCCCATTGTAATAGTTACAATTAGGGGTGTGCATAACAACCAGTTTTAGGCCCAAACTCATAACCATAACCAATCCACTTTAATATATCTCGATTTTTGGTAAATGGATTACCAACCAACCCATTTTAACGGGTTGGATATCCAAATCGGTTAAAATTTGGATCCGAATTTTAACCACTTCTCTTCCAAATTGTTTCAGTCGTCAAACCACTTATCTTCACGCCTCTCTTCAATTCTTCTCTTCACACCTCAAATCCAAATCGCTACTCATCAGTCATCACCTCAAATCGATTTCAATTTCAATTTCAATTTCCTAATTTCATTGTATATGTTTAATTTCTCATTGCTTTTGATTTCAACTTCGTTTGTTATTATCGATTTCGATTTTGAATGGATTGGTGTTTCCAATTTGAATGGTTTGGTGTTTACACATGCATTTCTTTTTACCTTGTTCTCCACTAAATATGTCTGTATTCTCAGGACAATATAATAAAATGGAATTCAAAGTCACGCCGCCATGAAAATTCTCTTTGTACAAATCCTACCATGAAAAACTAGTTTTTTTGGAATTTAGAGTTAAACCGGATTTTGAACAAAAATACTAGTTTAAAACCGTTTTGAATAAAAAACTGTTTTAATTCAAAAAAACTGGTTTTTATGATAAATTGGTTTCAAACCGGTTCCGAACCATATCCAAATTAGTTGTATTTAAAAATCGATTTTTAGAGAAGTGGTTTCACGAACCAAACCAAAACCAATATACCAAATATTGGTTTTAGTTTTGGTTTGGTTTTAACTTTGCACACCCCTAGTTACAATAACATCCCTAGTTACAATAACATGCTTGGTTCACTTCTATTATTGTTTTCTTAAGATCAATCTAAAAGCATTAACATTCTTGCATTAACATGCTTGATTTTAATATTGAATGCAGTGCTTAGTTAAATTGAATTCTTTAGGCTTGATGCTTATATATGACATGGCAATGGAGCTGATAAACTCGTTGGTGAACTCAATCACGCGACAAGGTTCATCACTTTAGAAGATATTTTAGATGCAAATTTGTCAGCTCATGCAAAAATGCATCAACACCAACTCTGCAGAGTTACATGCAAAAATGGATACTAGGTGGAACATCTCCCTTAGTTAGCACACCTCTTTTCTCTTTCTTGAATGACTTCTCTATGTGTGCTCCTCGAGAAGTTAGAAGACTCTGATCAACAAGAAGGTGAAGAAGAACTGCGAACATTGCTAAATTTTGGCTAGAACCTTTTATGAGTCAGACAAGGCTAGTTTATGCCAAGAATGAGATTCTAAGGTCCACAATGCATGCTTTTCATGCCTCATAATGTAATTTCGCTCTTGTATGTTCTGTAACAGTGCTATCTTGTTTTTTTTTTGGAATGTTTTGTTATTTTTTCTTCAAAAACTGGTTATCTTGTCCAAAAGTGACTAATATAGAGATCAATAAATAAAGAATTCATTAAAGATAAAACAAAGTTTTGTATTAACTAATTAAAAAAATTGACATAAAAAATATTCGAACATTAGATAAAGTCTTAAACAGAAAAACATAACATTTGTGGGCTTATCAACTAATTTATGACGTGGCTGTATTCATCTTTACTGCGATGATAATATGTTAATTGTTATGCTTATGGGGGACTTGCGTTTTTTGTATCAAAGAGCTGGTCAAGGCTAATAAAATTTATCTTCGCCTATTCAAAGTAAAAATAGCATCCAACATTATAGGAATAATATCCTCAAATTAGAAACATTGAGCTGTAGCTGGCTTGATAAAATCCATAAACAAATTGAAGCTTCATTTTAAACGACTGTGATTAATTTGGAATCATCACTTAAATACGAGGATCACCGCCATCCATCATTGACTTTGTGGTGTCTTCAGAGAGAAAGCATAGACGAAAACTGCGTTGTCCGTGTCTTTGGTCTGCGCACACAGGATATAAAATGGCAGCACCTTGTTTTTGTTTTCTTTATACACAATATTCTCCTCCACAAAAAATAATAAATGATTTATTTGTAAAAATAAAATTTGTCTAAAATAAATTATCATTTGTAAAAGAATATCAGATGCAACAAATTTAGTAATACCATTAGCTTTTTTAATTCTCATGAATTAGTCAATAAAATCATATATCTAGAGACGGGAATAGTATCACATTTCGAAAAATAAAGTTTATCTTAAATTATTTGTAAACTTAAAATATCAAGCTAAAATTTATCAATTTTGTAATAATTCTTTTAAATAATTAAATCGTGTATGGATTGATAGAAGAAGATGGAATAGAATGGAATAAGTTTATGTTCTATTGTTTAAATAGTCATTAAAATGATGGAATGAAATGAAACTTAAAGTAAATATTTCATCATATTCCATTACTTATCCTCATTTTGTTTATCATTCAATTTAGATGCAAAGGGATAAAATCCTCTATTAATCGGTTTGTTTAATTAATAAATTGCAAACACATCCTTATCTTCTTTACCTTTCTTCCCTTGTGTCTCAGGCCTCAACTCCCTTCTACTACTTCGCTTCGTTCATTCTATTTTTTTCTTTGATAATATTGAATATCAATCAAACCAAAGATTAAGTCCAACTCATCATCATGAACCAACTCAAACGACGGCTATAACATAGGCAAAGCCTCTCCATCAAGGTAACAATGGTTAGAGGAGACGATTGTCGAGACAAGGTTGAATATCCAAGAGTTGGCATGTCTGTTACAACCTCGACCATAAAATGTCGACGCTCCAAGCTCTCTTGAAGATCGTTTTATACTTTTTAATACAAAAGAAAATGCAAACAATTAATTCTCACACTTCACTTACCTCTTGCTTCAACCTTCTTTACTTAATTAGGTGTCGCAAAGTCGTATATATCACATCTCATTAACATACGACGAGACGTTGTCCGATCTAATATCGAGGAGCCAATTTCACGATCCACTTCATATCAAATTTATTACATCATTATTTTAATTATTTGAGACAATATGGATAAATAAAAATGGAATGATAATCTCTTTAGAAAGAGGAAAAGAGAATAACCAATTAGGAATGGCTATTGGCTAAATGCAAGTGGCCATCACGTGGGTGTGGGGTCCAATTCAAAGTGATCCCAACGCGTGAAGTACAACTTGTTGAAGAAGCGATTAAGATATGCAAAGGGTTATATAGTTGTTGTTGAATGATGAATATTGATAGGAAAGAGAAAGAAGAAGAAAGAAAATGCAAGCAAAATCAAATCCATGAATTCAAGAGGACCACATCCACATGGCTTAGTTTCAACCTAGTGAATGAAATCAAGCCAACTAAGCAAATCGGAATCTCAATGATGCTTGTATGACACGTGGACATACAACAGATCCCACCGTTGCTCTTGTTGAGAAAAAAACAAGATAAAGAAAAATATCCCAACAGCATTTAATATTCTACGTTGTTTATACTAAGTTGTGGTGTGTGGGGGCTTGAAAAATATATAGATATAGTAGAGTATTTAATTTAATATATTTATATGTGAGTTTAACACTACACCACACAAAAACAAAACCTTCTTTGTTCCCTTGATAGCAGACACCTGGCATCAAGGCACACCACAAGGTCACACTCCTTCCTGTCCTCATCATTTTGCTTCTTCTTTCATATTTCCTTCTCTCAGTTTCTCACATTTATATATATGATCAGTCATTTTTAAGAAACAATATAATTAAATGCAATATTAAAATAAGGCAACAACATCCATATCTTATAATTATAATTAAGATTTGTCAAAAAAAAATTATAATTTAGTTGGTAAATTACAAGAGTTATGATATTTTAATATATAAAATTTGATTAATATTGAAATATCATATAAAAGTATAATTATAACAAATGTTAGTTTGTTTAAAAGAAAGAAAATAATAGAGTACATGTAGAGTTGAATAAGTGACAAAAAATAACATAATAGAGTCATGGCTCTCATGAGATGCAGTTGTAATTCAAAAAAAGAAAAACACTGTGAATTTATGTTTTAAATTTTGAGAAATTAAGCAGATGTAGCCCAAATTTGTGGTTATGATAAGACCTTCCCGTACATGCAGTGCACATACATTGCACCTGTGATTGCAATATTTATTTGACATTTATTCACATTTTTATATTCGTCCTGTATGGGCCTTTGTTTTTCTATCACATCATTTGCCAAACATAATTTTTCTTTTTTATAATATTTTTTGTTAAGAGATATATACTAATTTTTTTGGCTACGAGTGTCAATGTTGGGACGCCTTTCTTTTCATAGCATGTTGGGGCAGTCTTCAATAGTACAATTTAGATAATATCTCTCCCTTTTTAGATACATATTAGTCAAGTATAGTACACACAATAATACACGATCAATATCCTTAATTATTTATAATAAAAAATTATAAATTTGATATTTTAAAAAATATTTATTAAGATAAATCAAATAACAACTTACGTGTTAATATTTATATTTATATTATATTAGTTAAAAAAATATAAGAAAAGTAAAATGCATATAGATATGATTAAAATTGGGTAGGGTTTCTTCACTTGTATATTTTTGATGGACCTTAACACGTCACTTCAACTTGAAGTAATTTTACGTATTTATACTTTAATAGTGCAATTATGTAAATATTTAAAATAGGTTCGACATGTTACAGCTATTTACTCCTAAAAAATATTGCAGCTATTTAATTTATCACATTTTTTTGTTTAACTCATGCAATAACAAGGAACCTTTAGTTATAAAATGACTACAATGATTCAATAAAAGCATTTTCATGAAAGATGCTCTTCCAAAAGGTTTATAATGAGAGTGTTGATAATTGAAATAATATATATATATATATATATATATATATATATATATATATATATATATTAAAAAAAACTATCAATAGTTAAAAAACCTAGCAAAAAATTATAGGAAACTCTTTTTCTTTTGAAGGAATATATATACGAATCGGCGAGCCAAAAAGAATACTCCGTAATAATTAAATCCTCTAAAATAAAATAATTTTTTTAAGGATCTAAAATAAAATAATAAATACATATTAAGTGCATGATTTTCTTACATTAAAAAACCTCATCGTCATACCAAGGTTTTTTAAATAAACGAAATAATAAAATTATTATAAATTCACACATAAAGTAAAGGTGTTGTGGTTCGAATTTCAAAAACAACATTTGATCTAATATTTTTTATTAGTTAAGCTGATACTTATGAGACTTTGCTAGTATTATATCCAGCTTATTTAGAGTGTTATACTCGTAACCTCATATACTTTTCAACAATAGTTATATTTAGGTTCCTATCATAGTGATAGCAACCGTTCATCAAACTCGAAGCAGTCCGTACATAGAATTGAGAACATCTCATGAAGTTATGAAAAATGTTCAATATACCTATCAGTGAGTTTTACTAAGCAATGACATTGATAAATAGAAGTCTATGATAAAATGCGAGCCACCAAATAAGTGACGTGTGTTGCTCTCGAATTATTTTTGCGTGGTTAAATATACAAGCCACATGATTATTTTTATTTATTTTTCATTTTTTCTTTTTTTCATTCAGCTTTAAAATCCTAAAATATTTAAAAGTTTATAAATAATCCAAAATTCCAAATAACCTGTAAGTTTGTTTTGCATATGAAGATGGTTTGATGGATGGAGTAAGAACGTTAAGAAGCGAAGTGATAAAGAGTTTAATGATTTGAACTTAATTTAAAAAATGTGATACTAACGATAATGTTAACATTAACTATCTATATAGTACGCACACTCGTAGATATAAAATAAAATAAAATAAAATAAATATATTTAAATTGATTTCTTTTAATGTACTTTACGAGTAAACATATTTATTTAATGTAAATTTGATTAAAAAATTTAAACCATTGAACTTGATTAAACCAAATTAGTTAAAAAGAAAACTAAGTGCTCAATTTGTTCTAACTCTCACTACTTTAGAAACGTCTCTTCTTGTCTCCATCGTTAAAATGTGTTCTATCCATATGTTTGGTTCATCCCTTCAAATCAATACTCATCCTCCAAAAGCAATTTTCTTTGAAGCTATAATTTCTAACTTTTAAAATTAGGTATAATTAATTCTCTATTAAATAGTATTTAGGTTGATAACAATTACTTCTACATTATTGCACTTAAACATATATTAATAACTATCACCAAAAAAAAAAAACATATATTAATTATGTCAAAAATAAATTTTATCAAAATCAATTATGTTCATGGTAAAACTAAACACATGCAAAACTCAAATGAAATAATTAAAATAAAATAAAAAACTCAAATAAAATTAAGCTATAGAAATTAAAGAATATAGTAATTAAAAAAATGAATTGATAACCTCTCATTTTTTTATATTGTAAAATAAAAAATAAAAATAAAAAAACTCATTAAATAGAATTTTATCTTGAAATATACTTTTTGCTTATAAATATCAGAAGGAGGCATCTACTTTCCTCTTCTTACCCATTCTTCATCCATACCAAACCATCACAAGAAAAAGAGAGAGAAACCCAAACAACAAGAACACGAAAATTCCGCAAAAACAAAAAGCACAAATCAAAGAAGATCGAAACCGCGTTGAGAGAAAGGAAAATCAGAAGACTCTGATCATGAAGAAAAACTGCGAACTCTGCAAACTTCCAGCTAGAACTTTCTGTGAGTCAGACCAGGCTAGCTTATGCTGGGACTGCGATTCTAAGGTCCACGCTGCTAACTTTTTGGTTGAGAGACACATGAGAACTCTCCTCTGTCACGCTTGTCAATCTCCGACACCGTGGCAAGCCTCCGGTGCTCGTCTTGGTAACGCGCTTTCGTTGTGTGAGAGATGCGCCGGCGGAAGAAAACTCCTCGCCGATGCTAACGTCAACGCCGGTGCCGGCGCCGAACAACAAGAGGAAAGCGAAGGTGACAATGACAATGAAGAAGATACGGATTATGATTCTGATGAAGAAGATGAGGATGAGGACGATGTTGATGGTGATGAGGACGGTGATAATCAGGTTGTACCTTGGTCGTCAACGGCGGCGCAACCACCACCGGCTTCCAGTTCTTCCGGTAGCGATGAGTCGGTTACGGTTAGCAAGTGCAACGATAACCACGATGAGGTTGTGTCGAAGTTAGTTACAACGATTTCTTTGAAACGACGTCGTTTGGATCATGATTTTGAGGTAATTAATTAATTCTTTTCGTTGTAAATTAAATTATTAATTTTCTTCTGCATCTGAGTTTTTAATTTTTTTAATTATTTTTTGTTAATTTTTTGTTGATTCTGTTTTATTCAGGTTTCAGATTCAAAAAATTGGAAAAATCAACGAAGAGAGGTGGCCGAGGTAGATTTGATAGGGTGCGACGGAGAACCGTCGTCGAAGGCGGCGATGCGGCGGTATAATGGCGGAGATGGAACGGAGCATTCTCAGCCACACAATTGATGAGGCCGTACTATATTAGAGATATTATTTTATTTGTAATCTCTTTGATTAACTTTCTCTAACAAAAACTAAACTACTTAGATTTTTTATAATTAATTACTATGCAATGTATGCATTAGTTTTATTAGTTTATTTTTTGGTCTTTTTTGTTTTGATATTTGGAGGATTATGGTTATGGTTGTGGCCTTGTGGGTGATTAGCTTAGTGGCTTTGCTCAATTTATTTTTAATTGCAAAGAAATATTTTTCTTGTTTATATAACTTACGTAAAGGATGATTTGTATGTTTTGAAAATGAGAGAAAAACCATATGATAATTAATTGTAATTTATGTTTATGTTTATTTATTTATATACACTTCATTTTAGTTTAACTTAGCGAATGTTTGGATCAACTTTCTTTTGCTGCATCGGCATGTTTTCATAGAAGTTAACATTTGTTGCTTTGAAAAAAACCCGCTGTTATAGGGCACTTTACCGTATCGTGATTTCAAACATATGTTTAATTTCATATTTGAAGATTTAAGAAGTAGGAAGTCAATTGATGAGGTGATGAATTTTGACGGGGACGAATAAATTAGGTTGGAACTGTGTGTTCGACAATTAAAAGCATAAAATTAGGCTGACATTATTGAACATGTGTGTTTTCTCAATCCGGAAGAAATTTTAGTTGAGCAATGAAAGAGTGAAGTGCATCAAACATAACCTAAGTGTTTGTTAGATAAAACATTTAAAACATGTGTATACTCCTATGTATTAAAATGGAAATAGGTTAGGCGTTGCTTGATCTAAAATTGATTAGACTTTTTTCTTACTAAAATATTAATTAGATATTTATGCATCAAATATTGATTAAATCGTCATATCGAATTGTTCATTTCTATTAAAATTTGAGATGATCTCTACTCACTAGCATACATATGTTTTTAAGAATTTGAATAGAATGTCATAATTGATTTTTTTTTCCGAACAAATTAGTTAAGTTTGATGTAACATATTTCTACCCTTAGGTAGAGTATCGTTTTCGAATGAAGTTTTGATTCAAAAGTTATGTTTATACTAACTAAATATATTGTTCAATTAAAATCTAAGATCGTTCAGCTCTACTACTTATCGAGAAAGTTGGATATACAAACACCGGTTTAATCTAAGATTTGGAGTGTGAAAACTATGATAACAAATTAGTTAGGGTTGCTTGAAGTGAAGTGCATTTGGAGTTGCTGATTGTTTTTAACCAAGAAACTAGTAATATACATGTGTTGTTTTTTAATTTTCTGATTTTTAAGGAAAAATGGTTTGATAATACAAAATTCGGTCAACAAATAAGTAAAATTTAACCAATAATAATTTCAATTAAAATTTAAACTCGAATTTTGTCCAATAATTTATCCTTAAGTTCAATCACTTTCTTCATAGCCTAGCATTGGTTACTATTTATCGATAAAATTGTACATGAAGGCTTCATCATAAGATTCGGAGTGACAAAACTATATAAGAAATTGGTTGTTTGGTTGCTTGAAGCACGGTGCATTTGGGGTCAATGGCACTTGTTTTTAACCAAGAAAAGATAGAAACGTGTCAAAAAATTCCATCACTAGTGGTTAGACACATTATAGAACTTGTGGTTCTGAATAGAAACTTATTGTTTTTCTTTCATTCATTCAAAGGTATGAGGAAATTGCTTTGATGAAGAGGCCTTCCTTCCTAGAACTAGGTCATGTGCCTCACTAGTCACTACCATGTGAATTAGTAAGAAAGTAACATAAACCTTCCAATCTTAATTACCATGCCATGTTTATTTCATGTGTAACGTTTTTGAAATCACACCAAATTTTTTGGTATGCATAATATATGCTGTTACCACCCGATATAGCCGAACAATGTCAATGTCGTAACTCCGCCTAGCCACATTTTGATGTGCCCTAATAAATTAATACATTATTATATGAGAGATATTTCATTATTTTTATTTTAATGGTAGCCACTAACCAAACATCTGGGAGCTATTATTATTGTTTAACCTTAAATTAGTTTATTGGATTAGTACTACTATCATTATAAAATTTCAATTAAGTAATACAAACATTTTAATTAATATAAAGTTTGATTCTTCTTGCATGAGATTATCCTTTGAGTGAATTGTTGGAACAAATCATGACTTGGCGCGGCCGGCCATCACATCAAGTGAACATGGGAATGTGAATTCAACTTTATTGACATCTTACACAAAAATATCTACTATTGTATACTATATCAATTAAATAAATGAAACATTGATAAATTAATGTTAATTAAAAGAAAGTCGTACTAGGCTAAATATTTTAAGAGCCACATAAAGAAGTTGTGGTTGAGGAAGTTTGTTCAATAATATCCACTATCAACCAACCATTTCAATTTAGAATCACGCATGGTAATGAAGACGCAAACTAGTCTAATCAGATATTTTGAACTAGTAATTATATTTTAAGAAGGTGTATTAATCAAATCATCCTGCAATTGGGACATATAAAAATTATAAAATAATAACAAAAATATTAAAAAACATTACTCTTGTCAACATAGAAGAAAATATAATAAAGTGAAGGAGTTTGTGTGGCTATAATCTTGTGGTGTATAATTGTTAGAGTATGTATGGGGTGCATGATGTGTGTGGTGTTGGTTCCATGCTTTTTATTTGTTTCTTCTCGATTTTATTTCATTTTATCACTGTCCATTGAATACGATTTTTCATTCTTGTCTTTTGAGGCATCGTACCAGTGACCTTGTGGGATGAAAACGACCTTGGAATTTTTACTGACTAAATTCTCCTTATTCTGTAGTGTAGAGTATAAAGACTAATTTCTTGTTTGATTCTTCTCTTGTTTGTTTTTGGACACGTTCAAAGTTTTGTGTCTGAGGTGGGACTCAATGCTCTATTTAGCATTTTAAAAAATGGTGCTTCAGTCTTCTTCATTTTTGACTTCTTCTTAAGGAACAGTTGTTATCGTGATAAAGGGAGTTTAATTGATTGATCAATATGGTTAAAGGATTACAAGAATTTGATAGCCATGAGATACTAATTAAATTTATGATTGATCAGTTTGCGGTGTAAACCACGAAACAGCTATGCTCTTTAAACAATGGCGGAGTCAAAAATCATTTAATGAGGGGTTCATTTGCTTGGTGTATATGTATTTGTTTTCAAAGAGTACCTCGAACACACTCGTTAACAATGCCCTTAAAATAATTGTGCATGTAAAGTTGTAGTTGTAGAGTTTTCAATTTCTGGATTTTGGTTATGCGACCACTAAACCACATCACACACATGTGAATGTTTGCGCAACGACTGATATATAAACAAATATTTTGCTAAAATATGTCAATATACCTATTAAAAATGAAATTTTCGAGATTTTGAGATCATGGCCGGCTTATGTCCCTACCTGGTTTTGCCCCTGGCTCTTTTTCAACGTTGATAAATTCATATCATTTCATTGATAATAATATACTAGATACAATTTTTGTTTGTATGATAATGTCAAACAAGTACTTCAAACTCTTGTGGTCACTAAACACTTAAAACTACACTCATATAGATAATGTCTCCAAATCCTTAAGGCAAATACGATTGCAGGTAGTTCCAAGTCGTGAGTGGGGTAGTTCTTCTCGTGAGTCTTTAACTGTCTTGAGACATAAGCTACAACATGTTTTTGTTGAATCAACACACATCCCAATCCTTGGTATGAAGCATCACAATACACTTCTTGAGGCTCTTTTGGTTGAGGTAAAACTAGCACCGGTGAGGTAGTCAACTTCTTTTTCATTAATTGGAAACTATCCTCACATTTCTCAGTCCATGCAAAAGCCTGATTCTTGCGGGTCAATCGTGTCAGCGGAGCTACAATATTAGAAAATCCTTCAATGAATCTTCTATGATAACCTATCAAGCCCACAAAACTTCTTACTTCTGTAACCGTTTGGATTGTTCCCAAGCTACAACAACTTCTACTTTCGAAGGGTCAATTGCAAGTCCCTCCTTCGAGATGACATGACCAAGGAACTTCACTTCTTCCAACCAAAACTCGCATTTGCTGAGGTTGGCGAACAACTGTTTCTCCTTCAGCACTTTCAAAACTTGGCGTAGGTGTAACTCATGTTCCTCTCGACTCCTGGAATAAATCAAAATGTCATCAATAAATACCACCATAAATTTATCCAAGTATGAACGAAAAATACAGTTCATGTAATCCATGAAGATAACTGGTGCGTTGGTCACGCCAAAGGGCATCACCAAATATTCATAGTGCCCATATTTGGTTCTGAAAGTCGTTTTTGGGATGTCCTCCTCCTTCACTTGAATTTGATGGTAACCCGACTTAAGATTAATCTTCGAGAACACAAATGCACCCCTGGTTTGGTCCATTAAATCATGAATACGAGGCAAATGGTATTTATTCTTGATAGTAACTTTATTAAGTTGTCGATAATCAACACACAATCCTGACTTTCCGCCGTTCTTTTTAACTAAGAGCACTTGAGCTCCCCACAGAGATACACTTTGCCGTATGAATTGCTTAGATAAGAGGTCATCTATTTGGTTCTTCAACGATAGTTCAGATGGAGACATCCTATAAGGTGAAATTGAGATAAGTCCAGTGCCCAAATATCAATAAAAATATAAAAGCGAGAATATCAATACAAATATAAAAGGGATATTAAGATGCAATTATCTTTGCTAAAATGTGACTAACCCCATTGATTTACTCTCTTAATACACTCAACTTTTGAATTAAGAAAGTATAATGATAAAATGTGCTTACATTAAAAAAAGGATAGATCCCAAATCAAAATTGTCCTCATTAATTTACATATTTAAAGGAGTCCGCAACCTTTTTGAATCCAATTAAAATCAAGGGTTAAATATGTTTTTGGTCCTTATAAATATATCAACTTTTCGTTTTAGTCCTTCTAAAAAAATTCTTTGGTTTTTAGTTCCCCAAAAGTTTTTCACCTTCACTTTTGGTTTATCTTTTTAAATAAACTCGTATGTAGAATTTATATTTTTGAATAAAATTTTACCAAAAAGTTAATAATCTTATAAGAATCTCTCCAAAAAAAAAATAGATTTTTTGAACAAAATATGAATTAAATATAATTTTTTATATTTTTTGCAGTTAAAAATTCATATTTAATTTATGTTTTGTTAAAAATTGTAATATTTTTTTGAGAGATTTTACAATATTTTATATATTTCTGCACAATTTCATTAAAAATTACAAAGACTACACATGATTTGACTTAAACATATAGATCAAAAGTGGTGATTGAAAATATAGAGACTAAAAGTCGAAGGAAAATTTTAGAAAGATTAAAACAAAAAATTAATATATTTATAAAGATCAAAAACATATTTAACCTTAAAATTAGTGTTAAAAGATTGAAGTTCATCTATCCACTTGATATATGCTCTACCAAACCACACATTTCACTTTCATCTAAAATAAATTGGTGATAACTACTTCGTTTTAACCAAAACAAAGTGTTCAATTCATCTCTGATATAAATTTTAAGTTCGACCCCATTTTGATGAGTGGAAAAAGAACCATCTATTATTGTATTTTATACGCCTAATAAATGGTTTAACCCATTGCACCAAGTGACCATCTTCACTTCCATGACTAGGTGTTCAAATGCAATCCAATAAAAAAAATCGAATCGAAAAAACTGAAAATTATAAAGAAAGAAAAAGTTGAAGTTTTCTGGATTTGTTTGGTGTTTGGACCATCTTATATCAGAACTGATCGGTTTGGTTTTCGGTATATTGCGTGAGAGCAGTACTCAACTATGCTACATAAAGCATGAGTATCTTTAAGCCTAAAATATAATGAACCCTAATAATAATGAGCAAAGTAAATTGTTATGATCTTATTGCTTCATGTCCTCAGTCTGACCTTAGGTGTTGCTTATGTTCTACAAGAATTATGATATTTGACTAAGGACATGAATGCTTATTCTCAGTTTTCCTCTTTTGCAGTGTGAGCACTTAAACCCGCACCCACTACTACAAAACGGTGAAAAAATGGCGCCCCTTTAATAGCGCTTATAACACAAAAGCGCTATAAATGAAAACACGGAGGCCTTAGATAGCGCTTTTTCAAAAAAACGCTATATACAGTACTGACTTTAAATAGCGTTTTATTAAAAAACGTCAGCATAGATTCATAAAATAATAGTAAATATAATTAAAAAATTGAGGATAAATCTCAAATAGCGCTTATTATAAGAAGCGCTATTTTAGGCTCAACCATAAATAGCGCTTTTAAAGCGCTGTCAAAGGTTTGTGAAAGATAGCGTTTATAATATTTAAAAAGCGCTATTTATTAATAATTTCCTTTCAGCTGGGCGCTAAAGGTTGTCATTGTTCACTTGCAGGTCACCTGTTCGACCCCTTTGGGGATGTCTTCTTTGTTTTTTTTCATTTTTATTTTTAAAAAACTCCTTATTATAACAAAAAAGCATTACTTTTTTTTTAAGAGTTTTACTTTTGTTGGATGCTAAAAAAAGTAACAAAAAACCCCTATTTTAATGGATCCTAAAAAAAATGCCCCACGTATACTAATACCACTGAACATAAAAAAACTCTGACTCAACAGAACAAAAAAATTGGTTTCTCTCTACAAATCTCATTCGATTGCTCCATTAATCCAAAGGGAGGGAGGAGAATCTCACTCGATCTGTTTTCTACAAATCTCAGTCGCTCTCACTCGAACGTTCCGCCGAGCCTCTGCTACACCACCGTCCTTTAACTCCGCGAGGGAGGGACAGTGCGAAGGAACGAAGATGGCTAGCAGCGGTTTGAAGAAGCTGTTAATCTTGACAATCGACGAAGCTTTGCTTTCTGCACGAGCAACAACATTCAATCATCAATTGAATTGAACCAACAAGACTCTTCAAATGAAAATGTTTGGTGAAAAGGTTGCCAAAGGGTACCATCATGTATCAATAAGGATGAACCTCTTGTTATGGCTTATCATCAACGGGTGAATGCTTTATCTCTTTCTTTTGGTGATTGCTCTTTAGGTGTTTGTGTTTATGTCTCTATGAAATGGTTTTGTTTGTAGTTTCTTTTTTGGGGTTGTTTTATTTTGATTAGTGGATTGAGTAGTGTTATAAAGTTTAGTTTATTTAATTGGACATACGATGGGGGTTTAATAATTCAATTTGAGTCATGCCTTTTATAGAGAAATGAGTTTTCATAAAAAACAATCTGAGGTATTGCTCACTATGAGTTTGTGTTCATGAAAAATAATATACTTATATATATATATATATATATATATATATATATATATATATACACACACACACACACACATAAAATTGCTAGACTGAAAGATGTTATGCAATGTAATGGCTTGGTGAGGTCAAACACAATTACGACATCATATTTTATTTTGTTGTTGATATCATGATGAATAGGAAGAGTGAGAGGATGCCTTGAAGCTTTAGGAGCTGACACAATAGCAATTGGTGGACTTGAAAAAAAGGTAAATTTCTCTGGGGCTAGTATTTCTTAAACAAAAAGTTTTTTGTGCAATTGATTTTCTTTTGTTTTGTTAAGTGATGGAACCAAAACACATAGAATTTGTAATATTATGCATTTCAGTACAATATAATAGGTAAGTGTGGTATTTATGTGCTTGTGTTATAAGCAAATTTTAGAATACCACCAAAGGACTACAGATATCAATTTTACTTGTGACTCTGTTGGATATTATTCTTAGACCGACCTTCCCCATTGTAGTCAATTTATGTATTGAGTTTCTAAAGGTTGGTAACCTTTTACTCAAGCTTTTTATAATCTTCTTATAAGGTTTGGGTCAAGGAGAGTGAAATATAAGGTTTTGATTAGGTGTTTTCAACATGTTTTTTTTTAATTTGAATTAAGCATATAGGCTGTTGGAGACTTGGAGTGTCACAAAATATTGTTGCATGGTTTTATGCTTTAAACTAGTGTATTTATTCATAATCAAGTGCAAAGGGAATACATTTAATTGAATTGAATGTACTTGTTAACAATGAACTTACTTGAAGTTCAAGAATACAAGGGTGAGAGGTGTGGAGCATCGAAGTTGTGGCCACAAAAGAAAACTATACGTTCAAAGGATATATGGACCACACCAACATCCTTTCATATTCATATGCCTAATCCTAACTTGGCTCATGATAACTTGATTCTTGTTTTATCTGTTTGGTACAGATTGCGGTACTTTGTGATGAGGTTTATGAAAGAGATTCTCATTTCAAAACTAAATGAGATTCTAAAGCTAGTATGTTATTTTTATATTAAAGTATAATATTTGTATATAATTAAGTTTATTAAGTAACATGGTTGTTTTTTATGTTATAATATATGCAGTACATTGATCAGCCTAAGAGTTATATGATATTTTTATGATAAGGTGGGTTTCATGTTTCTAAATATATTTGCTAGAAGTGGTTGTGGTTTTAATTTATAATCTTGCTTTAATTTGTACTCATGATCAGTAGTACTTTGAATTTGTCTCTAATATAATATAATGTTATTGCTTAATGGTGTTTTCTGGTATATATTCAGGTGGAGGAGAGTGAACGAAATTTGGAAATGAATGATGATTTGCGTGCTTGTTTTGGATAAATATGTTGAGACGACCAAGAAGATAGATGAAGACAGCATGCTACCATAGAAGATTTTGATCTTTATGTTAACTAATTAGTTGTAACTTAGAGATATTCATGTTACCATATTAGTGGCTATACATTTCTGATATTTATGCTACATATACATACATTTTTTATGATATGTTTAAGTTTTATTTGATAAATAATAGTTTCAATTCTAATGTGCCAAAAATATATATATTTCCCTTTAAATTTCTGACTTTATATATATATATTTTACAATAAATTAATAAAAACGCTATCTGTAAAAAAAAAATATTTAAAGCCTTTCCTAGCGCTTTTTTTATGTATAAAGCGCTATCTAAACCTAGTGTTACATAGCGTTTTAAAACAAAAACGCTTCTTTTTATTAGCGCATAAAGATATAAGCGTTATTTTAAACCCATTTTAGATGGCGTTTATGTTTTAAAGCGCTATCTAAGAATAAACTTTGCTAGCGCTTTTTGACATAAAGCGCTATATAAACCCTGCTTTAGATAGCGCTTTATGCAGCAAAAAAGCGTTGTATTACCTTTACCAGCGCCATTTACAATAGCGCTTCTAAAGCGCTATCTAAAGCCAAAAAAAAGCGCTACGTAAGCCCATTTTTGTAGTAGTGACCAGTGCAAAATAATGATTTGAACGATGATAAAAAAATTATAATAATAAAGGGAAACTTGCAGAAGCATCAACAAAGACCACAACCAATAATCATAATGTTAGGGATTCAAGTAATATAAAACCTTGTAAACCTAGGTCTTGAACTTGAAAACATTTTACAAAACAAGGCTAAGAGCTAAGTGTAATTGGCATGGTGTATCATATGTTGCTAATTCACATATAAATGACACTACTAATTAAAAACACCATTTTTGGAATCAATGTAAAAACTTTCCAAAGAGTCTCTTGATCCCACTTAACAAACAATTGTCTTTGAACAATTTAAAAAAGGAGATGGGAATGGATATGGGCATATGGCAATGCTTTTACTAGTGTCAATTTTATTCGGTGTTGATGCATGTAGGAAAGTTTAGCTAGGATGATAATTATGGATGAGTTTTCTTTTAGGAATGACCATTGATAAACATCCACCCAACACTTACGACCAACCTTACATTGGAAAAATATTTGAAAGTTACACATCATTAGACGACCCAACATCTCAAGATAATTTGTACAGATATGTAATTGATCTTCTCTCAAAAAAAAAAAAAAAGATATATAATCGATCTAATTTTTTTTCTTGAATCAGCAAAATTTTATTAAAAACCAGGTCCCTGCACAAGACGAACAGAAACCGGTGTCACAAAATGTACAAACTAAAGGTGTTGTATATAGGCGGAACACCTGAAATAAACACCCATAAAGACACCATGTAATCGATCTACATTGAAAGCACGAAGGAATATAACTTAAATTACAAAAATAGACATGATTCAAAACATGTATATTTTATATATCACAAGTACAAAGTTTGATGATAAAATATTACAAAAATATCATTCCAGTAACATGAAAACCTTCCAAACATGAAAAAAATAATCACAGCAAGATCAAATTTGATTTCCCAAACATGAAACTTTCATTATGAAAGTCATATTATATTATGAAATTTAAATACAAATTCAAATTATCTTTAATCTGAAACACCAAAAAACATCCTCAAAATAAAAAAATAAAAAACAAATTTGGTCTCTGTGAAGGAGTAGATATTTTGCGTTTTACGTGTTTCTTCTAAATTTTACGATTTGGCTAATGAAATGTGGGGGGTGAAAATAAAAATGCTAGAAAGAGGGTGTGGAAATGATATGTTGTTGGGTTGGAAAACAAAGAATGAAATGACTGATGGGTTGAAGTCTCATAAATGGCTGATGGAAGGAGTGGATATTTATACTCCCTTTAAACCAAATATTATTGTATAATATTATTTTTTGGCCCCCTTACAGGAATGGGCCCTAGGTCGTTGCACCCCGACCTATTCTTTGGACCGGCCCTAAAAGGCTTCTACTTCATTTAATGATCTCCCCTGATGTCCTTAGGTAATCACACTTCTATTAAATTTTTTATAAGTTCTTTGATAACTTCAATGATATTCTTACTTACACTGTTAAGACCTATATTTTTCTAGGATCCTGAATATATCAACAAACTAATTCATAGATAACCCTAAGTCATAGAATGAGAACATGCACTAGTTAATTAAAGAGCATATGAGAGTTACCAACGGTTCTCAGAGAATTAGCAACAAAACTCTAGTGTAGCTCCTATGACACTGGAGATCCTAATTGAGAGACAAAACTCAAAATGAGCATTACAATTTACAATGAATTAGTATAGCGGAATATGGAAAAAATAAACAGACATAATAATTTTAAGGTAATGATAAATTACAAAGAGACAAAAAGAATTGCCAAGATATTGGACAAAAACCCTGACTTATAATCATATATCAGCGTCACCTCGATTAGAATTGGATTTATTTAGATATGAGTATTTTGGTGAAATAAAAACACAATATATACAACTACAATTTTCTTTAACTGTACCCGTTCTCTTGGAACGTTTTGCTTCCTCATAAATAAAACTCAAAGCAGCTCTATAAACACAACCTTCCACCTCATAGTACCCCGATGTATCTCTTTGCTTAATCCCGAAAACTAATTCCACATAATAATTTAGATTATTTTAAAGAATAAATCCCCTTTTTTAGTTTAGAAATTACGTAGAACAAGTCCGACTATTCACTAAAATTTAAAAGAAAATAAAAAAGCAATGGAATAATCAAAATAAAGAAGAGAATATAAATTTAGATAGAGATATGAAATGAAAGAGATATTCAATGATAAAACAGAAAAACAAAAGTTGGAGATTTTATTCTTCAATGACACATCAATAGCATTATAGCATAGCACTGGGCCAATTTCGAAGCCTCATTTTAAGATCAGAAATTGTAAGGGTGAAGTGTATGATCTCTTAGGTATGACATTATTTGGCAATGAACATAGACTAATTAATCTTTATCATTAGTACATAGGTTGTTTTCAAAATTGAATATTGTCTAAGTTTCCGGGACACAATGAATTTTGTCTAAATTGAATTTTGCCAAAATCAGCTTACAGATCCATCATCAGAATTTATCTTAGGATACAATACCTGTATTGAAAGTTAGCTTCTTAAGCATGTTTTTTTTTCTTTTTCTTTTCGATTAGTCTAGTAGTCAGAGCTCACACATTTATTTAAGGCTTAAATATTTGACTCGTCCCTCCAAATATGTCTCGTTTGAGTTTTGGTCCTTGTAAAAAAAAAATTCAGAAATCCATCCTCGCAAAATTTTCTGTCTTTTAAAAAAGTCCCTGGGCCCATTGATGTTGCAAGGTGGCACTCAGATGCTGACGTGGCACATGCTGACCGTACATAATTGCACACGTGGCATTTGACTTGGCATTAAAATTGATTTAAAAATGTAAAAACAATTTAAAATATTTGGAAATTAATTTTCGAAATATAAAAAAAGAAAAAAACCGAAATTAATAAAAAAAAATCAGTTTATTTTTTAAATAAAAAAATATGGATTTTAATTTTCCAAATTAAAAATAAAAAAAGTAGAAAATATTTTTTAAAAATTATAAAAACAAATTCGAAATTAAAATAAAAGTTTTTTTTTATTTTTTTCGGAAATTAATTTTTGTAAATTAAAAAAAAACAAAAAGTTACATAACATTTTTTGAAAAATTTTAAAAAATTAGAAAATTTATCTTCAAATTTTTGTTTAAAAATTAAAAATAATTTATAAATTTTAAAAAAATAAAAAATACATATTCAAAAATCTGGAAAAAAATTCAGAATAAAAAAACCAAAAATAAATTATATTTTTCAAAAATTACGAAAAAAAAATTTCATTTGTTTTTTTAAATTAGCAGTATTTTTAAAAAAAATAATTTGGAAATTATTTTTCGTAATTTACAAAAAACAAATTCAAAATTAACATTTAAAATTGTTGGAAAAAAATTATTTCAAAAACTATTTTTTTATTTTTTAAATTTTCGGAATTTTTTTCATAATTTTTATATAATTAAAATAACGTTTTTTTTAAAAAAAAACAGAAAATATTTTTTTAAAAAATTAATTAATTCTTTTTAATTTTGAAAGAAAATCTGAAAATAAATTGCCTAATTTTTTAAAAAATTTCAAAAAATGTTATGTAGCTTTTTGTTTTTTTTTATTTACGAAAAAATAAAAGAATCTTTTATTTTAATTTCGAATTTGTTTTTATAATTTTCAAAAAATATTTTCTAATTTTTTTCTTTTTAATTTGGAAAATTAAAAACCATATATTTTTATTTAATAATAATAATTTTTTTTATTAATATCGATTTTATTATATTTTTATTTCAAAAATTCATTTCCAGAAATTTTTAATTGTTTTTACATTTTTAAATTAATTTAAATGCCACGTCATATGCCATGTGGACAATTATGCACAGTCAGCATGTGCCACATCAGCATCTGAGTGCCACCTTGCAACTTCAATGGACCCAGGGACTTTTTTAAAAGACAGAAAATTTTGCGAGGATGGATTTCTGAATTTTTTTTTTACAAGGACCAAAACTCAAACGAGGCATATTTGCAGGGACGAGTCAAATATTTAAGCCTTTATTTAAATATAGAGAAATATATTCGAAGTTCGAACCCTAAATCCTTACATATAATATTCAATATCTATTCCAATTGAACTAATCTCACCAAAATTTTTCATTTTCTTTTTAATTTCCATTGAAATCTATCTTCCAATTCATATTTTTTTTTATGCCTATCTATAATTGCTAATGCAATCAGTCCCAACTTCTGATCACTTAAACATATGCATTTTGAGGGGGTCTATGGAACAATTATCAAAATGAGTCGTACTTTAAGTCCATTCATTTATCAAGCGTAAAGTCTAACTTTTATTCGTCCCGTGAGCATAGTTCAGTTAGTAGGACAATGTATTATTATATGCATCTTATAAGGTGAATTCTACTCATTAGGCTACCTGACAAAAAAAAATCTAACTTTTATTCATAGCAAAACGTTTCATTTTTTGAAAGAGAGATGCTAATGAGTACCTTGAACACTTTTTAAAAAACTTAAATGATAAGTTTTTATAAAAGCTTGTATATTTAGCCCATTGAAAATTAAAATGTTTTATTTATTTTTATCATGAAAGTTGGTCTAATACTTTAGATGTTGCCCGTGCTTGAGTGTAGTTTTGATGGTCTTATTTCCTTTTGTTTTGTTGTTTCCTCATTCCTGACGCCAAAAAACAAAAAAAATCCGAGGTAAGTGAAATTAACATTTTATAGTTTTCGTTTAAAAAAAAAATATAAAGACCTATTTTTATTTTAACTTTTTTTGCAATAAAATATAGAGATATATTTACTTGCTAAAAATAAAATTACTAGTTTAGAGTAATTTCAAGATATTATAATTCAATCTAGATCTATTTTGACTAACATAATTCAAGATATTATAATTCCATCTTGAGCTATTTTGACTAACATAAATGTTTATTAAAAATATGACTACATATTTATACATCTTATTTGTAAGGACAATTTAAAAACATAAAAATTCTAACAAACATTATTTTTTTTACAAATCAAACACTATTGTTTAACATAAAATAAATAAATATTTTTTTTGGTAGTATATTAAAATAAATATAATTTTTTTAGGAAATTAAAATAAATATAGTCAAATTCTAATCACATCTCCACGGTCATCAATGTCGATGGAAATCCCATCAAAGCATGTAGGGTTGGAAATAGGCCAGGCCGACCTACAGGGGTCTACGGTCTAGACTGTTTAGACCTGGCCTGACCTGTTCAGTATAGAGGTCCATGCTTAGGCTTTTAAAAAGCCTATTTATTTAAAAATGTCAGACTTAGGCTTAAAAAAAACCATGTTAAGTCTAATAGGTTGACATATTAATACCTATCTATTAAAATATGATTTTTTTATATTAAGATAATTGATACATAAAAAATAAAAACACATTTTTCTCTATTTATTATCACTGATGAGTCTCGTAAGCTTTTAAGCAGGCTTTAACGTTGTTAAAATTTGATTGCATTGGAATAGGCTTTTAAGTAAGCTTTAAGACATCATTAGCCTATTTAGTAGGTCAATTGAATTATTTGATGGCCTTAATTAAGCTAGACATGAAAGTGGGCTTTCAGGTTAGTATAGGCTTTTAAATAAGTTAGACCAGCCAAGAAAAATGACATATGATAGGTCATACGCTAGACTCAGACTTGTAAAATTTTTCATATGTCAGGCTCAAGACTTTCAAAGTCTGGCCTGGTCTGACCTATTCCCAACCCTAAAAGCAGGCTATGAAAATTTATTGCACCTTCCTTCTCAGACATATATTTAACATTTTTCAGGGTACATTACATGTCCTGTTAACATCTGTCTGGTTGAGCTTCGCGCTATCTATCGAGACTTTCGTTTGCTAGAGAGATGAACTTACAAGAGGCCATTTGCTATTTAGACTCTCCACAATGTTAACATTCTCAAAGAACCAACTCCTCGATAACATAAGTATGCTATTTTGATTCAAAACATCAATGATCTTCACATCCTTCGTCGAACCATAAACATCTCCCATACCTTTCCTAAAAGTAATAGTTGTGCTCTAAGCATTTTTTTTTTTTGATATCTTGATTTACAACTCTCCTCCATCAAACATATCTAACCTTTTAGCAGCGAACTCAACATAAACTTGATTAAATTGTATTTTTCTTTTGTGTATTTTTTTCTTAAATTTTGTAAGAAAAATGTAAGGAGAATCTTTTATTTTTATTTTCTTGTGGGTGATGGTTAATTTTATTTCCAACTATATTTAATATTATCCCCCGTGTTCCCGTGAACTTAAATCAGTTGGTAGGGACAAATACATAATATATATAAGAATCAGGGTTTACCCCACATTAAATAAAATGTGTGAGCTCCAGTCAACTTGACTATCGGACCAAAAAAAAAAATTATCCCACGTGAAGATAAAATAAAAAAAAAACACGATAAAAACGATAGGAAAAGTTAATCACTCTCCTTCTAACAACACTCACTACCTACTACTACAATTCCTAAACCCATTTGCCGCGCCCACTCCAAAACCCTCACCACTCCACACTCCTCCGCCGTCTCCACCAACCAACAATGCAGTCAACTCTCTTTTCCCCAACCTACACCCCCCTCTTACCCACTCACACCCCCACTCCCACTCCCTCTCGTCGCGTGTCCGTAAAATCCTCCATCTCCACCAATCCCCCTTCCACAGAACCCACAAAACTCAACAAATACAGTTCCCGAATCACCGAACCAAAATCCCAAGGCGCATCACAAGCAATCCTCTACGGCGTTGGTCTCTCCGATGCCGACTTAAAAAAGCCACAAGTCGGTGTTTCCTCCGTCTGGTACGAAGGAAACACCTGCAATATGCATCTCCTCCATCTCTCAGAAGCTGTTAAAGAAGGCGTAGCCGAAGCCGGTATGATTCCGTTTAGGTTTAATACAATTGGTGTTAGTGATGCCATTTCTATGGGGACTAGAGGGATGTGTTATAGTTTGCAGTCTAGAGATCTTATTGCTGATAGTATTGAAACTGTTATGGCTGCTCAGTGGTATGATGGGAATATCTCTATCCCTGGTTGTGATAAAAATGTAAGAATTTTTTAATGTATCTCTATGTTTTTGGATTGATTTTGTTCCTGTGTATGTTCTTATTATGGTTTTATAGATGCCAGGTACGATTATTGCAATGGGACGGCTTAATCGCCCGAGTATTATGGTTTATGGTGGGACTATTAAGGTATGGTAGTTCAAATGTTTGATGAAATTACTGAACTAATGAGGTGGTGAATTATATGATTTAATTCGTATATACATCAATTTACACTGTCAATTAATTATAATTGTTGGAGAATTACGTGTATGTTTGGTTTTGCGGTGATTAGAATTGATTTTGAGTGAATTGATTACGTAAAATTGATTTTGTCTAAAAGTGATTTGTGTTTGGAGATGTTAAAGTAAGTTGAATTATAAATTTGAATGTAAAAATCAATTTTAGAATAAAAAGTTAGAAATTTTAGCTTCAAGTAGGATCAGTTGTGGAGGCAAAGGCAATTCTACTTGCAAAAAAGCAACCAAAAATGTCAAAATTAATTCTACACCTTTACAATTAGTTTTGGCTTCTCCAAATGTGGGATCAAACATACACTAAGAATGTTTGACTTTAGTTATAACTAAGTCTAAAGTCACATGTATGATTGACTGTGATCTGCTGACGGTGTCAATTTTTACACGGAGAGTTTATAAAAATTAAACGCTAATTTTTGTCAAAATGTAGTGTACCTCATATGCACTTTTCTTTGGGAGTGGAATAAACTGTTCAAGTTAAGAATCAATTTGCATATATTGATTTGTGTGTAGGCAGAGTGGTTTGCGATAAATGTTTTTGTTGTAATAGTAAGTCGTTTTGGTTATGATTGCTATGAAGTATGGGTTATAGGGTGGAACTTAATGTAGGAAAATATGATAGTTGATATGATTTTGTTTGAAGTTGGTCATACGATAATCGTACCATTTGTGTAGATGATATGTATTTGTTAAAACTTACTGGGAATTTTGATGCAATTTAATTGAGTCCCTTGAATAAAATTGATGTACTTCAGGGGATATTTGGTTAGTAGAGAAGTTGAGTTAAAGCTTTTACCTTCAATCTTGCATTGTATGTTTTATTTACTCATGCTGTATGTGACATTTATGCACTTTTATTTACTCATGGAAATTATTGAAATGTGTTTCCAATTTCCAATCCTGGTAGTTAATCGTCATTCTGTTATTTTTTCCAGCCTGGTCACTTTCAGGGTGATACATTCGACATAGTGTCTGCCTTTCAGGTATGAGAAACCATTGTCTCATCTGTTACTGTGGTTGAATATTTTTTCTTTTTAATATTATTGCGTACTTATTCAAACAGAGCTCATAGACTCCATGCACAATTTAAAATTTTAGAGGAATATATAGAGATCATAGACTTTAAAAGAGCTCTCCTAGCTCTTCACACTTAATGAAATCTTTTTCTTTTATTCTTATTTTCAGATATTGTAAGAGAACTTTTAACGTTTGTTTGGTTTTAGATAACATTTTCAGTTTTCAATTTTAATTACAAAAATGTTACATTGGTTTCACTCCCCCCCACCCCCCAAAAAAAAAGGTTTATATTGGAAAAGTGGAAACAACTTTTTGTAGTTTTCATTTGTGTTTTATACAAAAACTATGAAAAGGGGTCACAAAGGGAAAAAGGTGGTATTTTTGTGATTAAAAGTGAAAATGGAAATATGAACCAAACAACCGTATTTATTGTCAAGGATGATCCTTTTGTTCTTGCACCGTCTTTTTTGAATTTTGAAGTTTTATTTTATTTCCTATACAGAATGATGAAAATGGTTATTGTTCATGTGTGAAATATTAGTCCATAATACAGATTTGTTTTCCATGCGTACCAATAATTGAATTTGTACTTCTGTCAAAAAAAAAATTTGAATTTGTCCTATCAGGGTTATGCTACTCTTATTATTAATGTTTCATTCATTTTTGGTTTTCCTGCAGATCTATGGAGAATATGTGAGTGGATCCATTAGTGATGAGCACAGACAAAATGTTATCCGCAACTCTTGCCCTGGTGCTGGGGCTTGTGGTGGAATGTACACAGCCAATACCATGGCTTCTGCAATAGAAGCTATGGGAATGTCTCTTCCATACAGGTAAGTATATGCATAGAATTTAAGGGTTGTCCATTTTTAGTGTGCTTATCCTTATGTGTTGTTTTCTGTAGCTCATCTACCCCTGCTGAGGATCCACTAAAGTTGGACGAGTGTCGGTTAGCTGGTAAATATCTTCTGGAGTTATTGAAGATGGACTTGAAGCCCCGAGATATTATCACTCGCAAATCACTACGTAATGCAATGGTTATAGTTATGGCACTTGGGGGATCTACCAATGCTGTGTTGCATTTAATTGCTATTGCCAAGTGAGTAATACTTTATTAACAGAGAGCCTATTGATATATATATAATCTTTAGAGAAACCTCATGTAATAATTTTTGCAGGTCTGTTGGTATTGAGTTGACTCTAGATGATTTTCAGAAGGTTAGTGATGAAGTTCCTTTCATTGCTGATCTTAAACCAAGTGGGAAATATGTTATGGAAGATGTTCATAAGGTATGCATTTAAATTTTTTGCTAACAATACATTCCCTCTATTATTACTATTATTTAAATTTATTTTATCATTATCATTATTTTTCCTGGTCATGCTTTCGGTGTTTATGCTATTTTAATTATCACTGTTAGTCATGCCTGAAAACCCATTTTCTTTTCATGTTTTGATAGATTGGAGGGACACCTGCAGTTATCCGCTACCTTCTTGAGCAAGGCTTTTTAGATGGTGACTGTATGACTGGTATTGTACTTGCCTTTGTGTGTTGATAACAGTATTATTTTACCAAAAAACATACACATCGCTAACATGCATATTCCTCCTCTCTAGTCACTGGAAAGACCATAGCTGAAAATGCAGAACTTTTCCCTCCTTTGTCCGAAGGGCAGGTATGAGCTTGTTGTTTCTGTTCTATGTTATCATATGGTCATGTAAGACTCCCCAATTACAACTGCTTGATTGTTAATAAATTGATCGCATGATACAAACTACAAGTTTTCTATGATATGTGATTCAGGAAATAATAAGGCCAATTGAAAATCCCATCAAGAAGACAGCTCACATTCAAATATTATATGGGAACCTTGCACCACAGGGTTCTGTTGCTAAAATTACTGGGAAAGAGGGCTTGTACTTCTCTGGTGAACCTTCTTATGCTGTTTTCTTGGAGTTATAAAAAATGTTGACTTCAACGTCATCATAACTGTCAATACAATGACTTATTGTTAACATGATTATTCTACAGGTCCCGCACTTGTTTTTGAAGGAGAGGAGGCAATGATTGCTGCCATTTCAGAGGATCCTTCGAGTTTTAAGGTATTTTTTTATTATATATATATATATATATATATATATATATATATATATTACTGTCAAGAGATTCAAGACTGATGTTTGATTGAAGTGTCAAAAAATGATATATTTGACAGGTTTACTAGTTAATACGTGCTAGAAAAGTAATCAACGAATGCTAAATACAAATTGTTAGGGCTAAGTTAATCAGAGTTTTAGTGAGAAATATATGGAAGTATTATGGAATGAGAAAGTGGGTTGGGTATTGTTGCAGCAAAATGACATAGAGATCACTTGGTATAGTAGGGTGGATGTTAAACGAAGGGGAGATAAGGGGGATGTTAACAATTGGATCCAAGTAGGGTGGATGAAATGGGTGATTGCTTCGGCTATAAATTGTGCTTGAAAGGTACCCGTCAAACTTAAAGGAAAGTGTATCACAGAACTATAAGACTTGCAAAATGTTATATACGATTAAATGCCAGGTGGTAAAAAACCAACAACAATGCAGGATTAGCATTGCAGAGATGAGAATGCTGTGATAGATGAGTGGGCACCAAAAGTAGATGGGATTGAGAATGAAATCATTGGAGAAAATTTAGACTAGTTCCAATTGTAAGATAGCAGTGTCTTGTCTTAAGCAAATAGGACATATATGGATAATAACGATAGGAACTTCACAAGGAGGGTAGACAAATGAAAGACAGTCCAGAGCTAGAAGTATTGGGACATGTATGGAGAATAACCATAGGAACAACATAAGGAGGATGGACAAGATGAAAGATATTCCAATGCTAGAAGTTATGGGAGACTAAGGAAAATGTAAACCAAATCATTACAAGTGATATGGAGCATCGTTATTAGTTTTCCACGATACATGTGAATGAGTCGTATCTTGATCCAAAACAAAACTGAACTCAAATGATACAAATCATTGTGCGCATTTTTTTCGGCATAGATTGCAGCCGAAATCTTGATTCATTTTAATGAACCACAACTTCCCCTGAATCACATGATTCACATTCTGCTGCGGGTGCTGTCTTGAGACGGCCATGGTAAGTCGACCTGATTTCTAAACTGCCAAAGGGTTGTTTTTGCATTCTTGTTTAAAAGTGACAGAATCATTCTAAAATAAACACTCTAGAGGAACCCAAGTCAAAATCACCATTGAAAACAAACATTCTGCTGCGGGTTCTGCATTGATGGTTACCATTCCTTCCTACTGTGCATCTTTTTTCCATCCTGCCTACATAGTGCCATATTGTTATTTGTCATATTCGATCTACGGGTCAAAATATAAGTCTTCCGATTCATGATTTGAATCTCGATAACATGATTTGGATTTCTACGATAAGATATGGTTCATTACCTGGGATGGCAAAAGTACTCGTACACATGGGTACATGTTCCTGTATACCCATCATCCATAAAATTGATTATTGTTTTGAATATTTAGTTACTGTTTTTCTATCCCTTTACCCCATTTGTCATGCTTAACAAAACCCATACTTACCTTGTTATTTATGGTTTTAGACTTATGCGTAAGAAAACTAAGACACTAATGTTTCCTTATCAAACTGTGGAGTTTCTCTTTTGAATTATACTTATTACGAATTTTTAATTCAAATTCCTGCCATTTCCATCCTTGTCACTGTATTGATTTCTTTTACACAGATATAACCGCCGCAGTAAATGGCGACTAAATGAAAATCTTTTTGATTTCCTCTCTATCAAATTTACCCTTTCAGGGAAAAGTGGTTATAATTAGGGGAGAGGGGCCTAAAGGTGGTCCGGGAATGCCTGAGATGTTAACACCAACAAGTGCAATAATGGGAGCAGGGCTTGGAAAGGTCTGTCTTAGCGTGTATAATTTTATCTTCATGTTTATGCTTATCTATTTACTTTGTTTGTAAGATTGTTTTGTCCATTTTTACTATGAATTGACCTTAGGACTCTTTTACAATTTTTATACTTCTATTTTTCCATATATGAAAATCTCAATAAATATGAGCCTTTCTTTTTATATTTTTTATTCATGTTTGTAGAAAGATGTTCTTCAGTCATTAGTTTTTAGTAGAAACATGAATGCCTTTTTTCAAGCTTTGAAAACCATTATGAAGTGACATTTCTTAAGGATATTGTCTTTCGATGCTGCAGGATGTTGCTTTATTGACTGACGGAAGATTTTCAGGAGGCTCACATGGGTTTGTGGTTGGTCATATTTGCCCTGAAGCACAGGTGAATTGACCATACTTTGTAATCATTTTAGTACTGCTATGATATGCTAAATATATTTAGATGCATCATATGTGAACTGCAATCTTTAAATTTGGGCAAATGGTGTTGGAGTATGCATTTAATAATTTACGTAAGGGTTTTAAGAAAAAAATTTTTTACGTAAGGAATGTTATCAATGACTTGCTTGTTTGTGTTTTTTTTTACTACAATGTTCCTAGAAAATTTCTTCTGCTCATGGAGTACTGTCAATTTCTGTTTTCATAGAACCAGCTGCGTTGGTTCTTGAAAATCAATCTATTGTGGTCTAAATAGCCGCTTGTTCTTCAATTCCTTAGCAATGACGTTGGAGTGTGAACACAATCATTAAGGAATTGTATTTAAGATTTAACTGAAGAAACTTTAGTGAGAATTAATACTCCTTAGAACAATGGGTTGTGCATGCTTTACTTTTTATCCTATTCTGCGAAGTAATTATGAGTTTGTGACCATCTTTGTCTATTTAGAAAAATGCATACTGCTTCATCCAAGTGCACTTGAATGCATTTTTCAACGTTCAAGCTATTCTTTTGTAGTGGGTGTGGGTGTGTAACCAGGTGAGTTTATTATATTTTGGTTTGTGACTTTGAAGATAATGTTGTTTTACTGGAATTACGAACAAGTTTACTCCTTTTGATGTTTTTAATTAGAAATAGAAAAAGGAATATACTGGAGGAACTAACCAAGAACTGAAAAGTTTTCTCCAGGAAAATTGGATTTACACTTCACTATGTCGAAGAGGTTATGACTTATGACAGTCGTGCTTTTATTTTCTATTTCTCCTGTGACATGTTCATGTATTTACTCTATCGAGATGGAGATTAGGAAAATCTTAAGTGTAGTTTAATGTGGCTAACCATTAATATTTCTACGTGCTTCTTTGATTGTATAGGAAGGCGGTCCAATTGGTTTGGTTCAAAATGGAGACGTTATCAACGTCGATGTTAAGAACAAGAGAATCGATGTTTTAGTTTCAGATGAGGAGATGGAGGCACGTAGGAAGAAATGGTCTGCTCCACCATACAAAGCTAATCAAGGAGTTCTGTACAAGGTATGAGACCAAAACCTCCTTCCAGAAAAGATTATATTTAAACGTTTTTATTGAGAATGGATCTTCTGCAGTGGTTACATGGTGCAGCACTCTGCTGCAGAGCTGTTGAATTAACTTGAGAGAAAATCATCTTTATTTTCTTTCTTTTAATCCAAAGGCTCTGCAATAGGCTGCACCGTGTGACTGTAACAGAAGATTCACATAGAAAACTACGCATACAAGCACCTTGTGGATAATGATAAATGAGCTAACTTTGCCTCTAGTTAATTCTTCCATTGTTCTAACCAAATGTGTTGTCTTTCTGGATCCAGTATATTAAAAATGTGAAGTCTGCTTCAAGTGGATGTGTAACAGACGAGTAGAGAGGACATATTTTTGGTGGCTTGCCGAGTGAAATCCGATTATTTGTCTAAGTAGCATTTTGATGAGGTATTACTGTTTTCGCTCAACCGGTGCATTTGTATGCATCTTGATGTATTTTTATACGATTTTCATTATTTATGGCATGTTAGTCTAGACTTGATTTCCACCACCTCTCTCTGTTCTTGTTTATTTCCATTGTACCAAAAGAATGTTGTATCAGTTAGTAATGAAAAGGTTAGATTGATTCCTTGGCATAAATTCAACAATGACTATAAGGAATGTTGCAAACACATTTTATCGAAAATCAATTTATGTGGTAGCTATCTAATATGATGAACAATATCATAAATCTATTTTGCTTGGTGCCATGCTATGAAAGCGAAACTTTTCATTTTGCATTGCACACAACAATATCACTAGGCGTTAGTTGTGTCGTTACCCGCCATATTCCAATTAATGGTCTGATGAAACAAAGAATAATACCATAGTTCATTTTGAATAGACAAATGTTTGTATTTATAATTATAATAATGATAATATTTAGATCAAGTTTCACGCATGATTTTGATTTTTTCTTCACCAAAAATGCAAATTAGTCGCAAGATCATTTCAACTGATATACACCATGAGATGTTTCAAGCGGTTTTTGTTTGTTTTTAATACAATTTTCTAATGATGGTAATTGCACATAACTCATAATTGGTGAAGTCGTAGATTGAATTTCTAACAAATGGAGATAATCCTAACTCATAATTGGTGAAGTCGTAGGATCAATAAAATAGAGTTGTGTGTATGGAACTTGATTTAGGTTTCATCTTAGTAAAAATATGTGCACTTAAGTGCTAATACGCAGGGCTTAATTGTAGGTAGTAATAATGAATAATTAATCACTCCAACTCCATGATGAAAATGAGTAGAGTTTTTTGATATGTAAAACACTACTTCGAGATAGTACCTAAAAAACTACTTGAGCATGATAAATTAAATAAGAAACATATCGCAGCATATAATGGAGATATATGAAGCTTGATGATTTTAAGTTTTAACTCTAATATATGTTTTTCAAAGCCCCAAAATTTCACGTGGTTTATCAGGTAGGATTGACCAGTACTAAGAATGACTGGTAAAAGATCAAATTATTCCCCATATCTAGGTTGACTATGTGGTATAAAGATAAAATGAAAACATGATAAGCAAAAAATGCGATAGAAAAATTAAAAAGATTAATGGGAGTAGTTTTTGGTCTCTATATATAAAGTTTTTACAACGGTTTATTACTTTCAAATCTCTTTCAATACATTGAGTTTGTTTATTATATTGACTTATTTGAATTTATCTATTGATATAAAATAAATAAAAAAAGCTTTTTCTTTGGTTCCGATAACGTCTTTCCGAGTTTATGTTGAGTTCCACTAGACTTGTGTTTTTTCCTTGTGGTTTCTTTGTTTTCCCTTAGTTTCTCCTCCTTGTGAGTGTGCTTGGTTTTCGACTTAGTTATATCTTGTTTTGCTTCTGGTTTTCCCTTGCCTACCTTTTCCTATTTTCTTTTGGTTTTCCATGAAATCCAACAACCAAAAACATAAAGTGATTAGAGCCAACATTGATCTCAACAAGGTGGCTGAAATTCAGCCTATAAACCTGCAGATGACTAACCAAAATCATGCTTCCACCAGTGGAACAAAAACTTTTGATCAGTTCTTGCAAGAACCCAATCAAGAACCGCAGTTTCAACATCTTGCACATCAAAAGAGAGGGCTTGGAGGGGTGGAAAATACAGGAAAAAATGGAGAAATATTTCATATTTTTTAATAGAGCAAATTTTTAGAAAATGATAAATTAATATATATTTAGGGAAATATAGGTATATTTTAGGGTTGTCAACTTGGTATGATGGTTAAGAGAAATTATATTTATACAACCATAAATCATTTGACAACTTTTTATCTCATACTAACATTATATCTTTACTTTTTGGGCTTGTTAACGAGTGCCCCGAGACACTCTTTAAGCTATCCAAAATAAGAAATTATTCTTTAAAAAAGTGAAATATTTCGATTTTCATACTTATGGTTCTTAAAGAGTGCCCCAGAGACAGTCGTTAACATTTTTCTTACTTTTTCTCTCTATTGTTTTTGTGTCAATATCTACTTTTCTTTGTAAATTAATGGTTGTTCCAAAAATTGTCACATAAACGGTTGTTTAAACATCACCTCTTTATTTAAACATTGCTTTGGGAATTACAAAGAGGAACATGTTGAAACAAGATGAACCACCAACAAAAAATGCTACAAACACATTACTTAACATTTCCCATTTTCCAATACTTTCTCTACCAGTGAAATTTATGCAGATGCCACTTAATTATATGGGTTTCCTTCTATATTTGATTTAATTGGACCATTCTCAAAATGATAAAAATATCACCCAATAATAGTTTTAGAAATAGTGTTAGAAAGTACAGAGCAAATACTTCACCGTAACCTGAAACTTGTACTATAAACCAACACAACAAACCCCAAATGGGTTTTGTTGACATCATCCGAGACAAATGATAATTCATAAATTGTACCACAGTAAGGGATATTTACAGGGCAAACATAAGCCAATTTTTTTATGAACTTGAAACACAAGATAATAACAAAAACAAAGTTTTCATTGTTACTACATATACACTTGGTTTCCAAACATGAAGTGGATCAAAGAGCCTCCAAATCCAATCATTGTAGTAGAAAGATAAGTATATTCAAACTCATGAAGCGGTATAGAAACAAACTGTTCAAACACATACAAATTCCAACCGACCACACAATCGCTTTACAATGTATAATTTTTCCAGATAAGTTTTACATATTCTTCTCCATTTGTTGCATGCTATTGCCATTTTCTGGAAAAATACATTAAATCGCCTGTTAAAATAAATGCATATGCCACAATACATAAAATAACTCAAAAAAATAATACGATAAAGAGCACGAAAAGTATATATATGTATATATTCCAATGTGATTGAATCACATGGGATATTCGTGCATATGTTTAGGATATTACCTGAAGTTAGTAGGATGTTGGTATTGCTCAGTAATCTCATTAAGCATCTGTTCTCACACACAAAATAAATCGGTTTAACAAGAAGTCACACACAAAATAAATAGGTTAAACAAGAAGATAGAAACTTATATTCCTTTCTCTTACAATTGCAGAAAACAGCATTTTAGAAGATAGCGTGTCAATCTAGAACCAAGAGAAGACCTTAATAGTCTCTTTCACTAAATAAAGCTTTCTTAAAATGAAAATTAATATATTTGAGGATCAATCTTTTGGTTTGGTATCTCCGTTTTGAAAAGACTTCAGTTTAGTAACATTTTTCTGCTTTTGGTAAATATCAAATGGGATTCAACCTCAACAAAGTATAGAAACATTGGCTGCTAACTTCATGCCTGATTTCAGGTTCAGGTAGGGAACTTATTTTCCCCAAGACTCAGCGATTGAGTGCTTGACTAAGTTAAAAGAAAACGGTGCTTTCTTCGGTGGACATCGCAGAGACTCATGCTCTTTTCAGATAAGGAGGGAACAACATCCCGGTCCGTTGTTGGTTTTCCAACCTGACAGGACAGTCTTCCCAAGCGCCCCACCAGTCTTCCCAAGAATGGCCGTTAGTGGACACCTACCACCCCAATGCTTCTCCACGCCCAACGAGATGTGCCAACCTTTCAACAAATTATGTTTCAAGCAGACATATAGGGAAGAATAAAAAGATCAAAGTGCGGGGCGTAGTTGTGGTTACTATTTTAAACATATAAATGCAACACAGGTGGTATAAATTGGGATTGGGGATTAGGTACAATTACATGTTGCCGCTTGGTAGCAATGTTTCAATTGTAAAGATGAAAATATTTAGAGGGATTTTCTTACCAGAAAAATGCATTTGAATTCTAACTTACAAAAAAAAAAAGGTAACTGTTATAAGTTCATAACTTCATATGTGCTTATGGAGAAGCTAATCTTAAATTCTCAACTAACAAAAGTTATTACTTAGAAGACTCAGTCAGCTATTGAATGATCATTCCAATTTCTTTCTAATGTAAAAAAGAGTGGGTTAAAAATCATCATTGTTGGTTCCCAAAATTCCACCACAGAATATCAAACCATCAAACTTGAGTAAAGTAATGCAAAACTCATCTTCAAAAGTCCAATGATAACTATTTGGCTTTGTCAAACACTTCCAGTGCAATATACACTTTTGAGTTTGATTTCAGCACGAAAAAGAGGAAGTAATGATTGAATCAATCGTCTTATGAATGACAAAGGGCACAATTACTGGTTGTAGTTAAAAAGTTAGGGTGTTATCTGGGTTATTGGGGATTAATATTGTTTGCACTAGTTTAGAACACCTCACAGGAATATTATGTTTACTGGACTAAACCTTGTGTTGCTCTTCTCTCTCTGCTTTGGAGCAACTACTCTGATATCGTTAAAACGTTTATTGTTCCACCATACTCTTTAGAGCTATGATCTTATCTCCTACCCTTTTGAAATTCAATAACATCTTTCATCCAATACTTAACTATGACAATGCATGCCGGTTTTCTAGGTGTATGTTTATTTTTTCTGGTGGTTGCCAGAAACAGGCCTTTGCCCAAAATTATAAAGAGCCAAGCTTCTTTGTTTGGCCACACCAGAACTCGTGAAAACAAGAAGCATACAATAAATCTCGTATTTCCTATAAACCAATGTGTGAATACCTAAGTGTCTGATTCTTTAGTGTGCTCTTGTAAGTTGTATCCACTTTTAGTGTGCTCTTGTAAAATGTATCCACTTTGTTTCCAGCTATAATTTGACTTGGACCATTTCAATGTTGTCAAAGATCGGCTATGGCGGATTGCGATGGCAGGTTTTTGACAACCGGCATGGCCAATTTGTAAGGGATGGCAGCACCATGGCATTTTATGACGGATATGACAGCTAAAGATGGCGAATTTTTTAGCTTTCCACCACGGTTCGCCATCCACGACACTGGGTCATTTTCTTGTTACTTACTAGTTACTAGAACTTGTGATGTATAACTTCTTCCATATTGATTTTTTTATTTTGGTGCATAACACCATTTGTTATATGATCATAAGTCATTTGTGTCCTTAAATGATGCATCATCCAAGTCGGTCATGACTGCTGCTGGCACTCCTATGCCACTAGCAGGCATTGGGTCTGTCTCCACAACTCTCTTGTCTTATTTTTGATGTTTACTATATTCCTAAACTCACTTTGAGTCTTATTGGGGATCTTGGCACACCAATTAGAGTACATGTTAGTTTTGTTATTAGAAGCATCCAAAGCTCTATTGGATGCGAAAGCAACAAATAGTTCCTCCCACTTCAACACATATTCAAGGATAGTAAACATACAGTTACTGCTTATTAGTATATTTCACATCTTAGGTGCCAATATGCAAAATCCAATCATAATACCCTGAAAATGATGACATTCCTCTTCAACCTAAACATACGATCGCTATCATAGCAAAATGCCAAGAACAATTCAAATCGCAAAATGAAAAACGCAATCCAAAAACAAAACACAAAGAAAGCAACATGACCCTCACCCAACCCATATAATTCCAAAAATCCAAAACATGCCAATCCACTCCATGCCAAATTAATAACAAGGAAAAGTTAAGTGCGTGTTTAGTGTTTACTGTACTGTTTTCGCTTTCATTTTCACTTCAACTAATAAGAGTTAAATCACTATGAACTGACGGTGTAAAATAGTTTTCGCTTTACACCGTTGTCCAATAGAAATCCATCATTTCTCATGCAGGTCTACTTTGTAACCATCTTTTAAAAATAACTACAACATACTCTACTATTGTAAGTTTGTAACCATCCAATAGAAAATATTCACTACACGAATATTCATCATTTCATGAAAAAATATCAAATTATAATGCTTGCATTGCAAGTTTAAAACTTAAGAGTTAAAAAAGTTAAAAGATTAAACCTTTGTGTTCATCATCAGCATCATGATAGTCCTCTTCATGTTCTTCTTCAATGACAGGATGAAGTTCAACTTTTTCACCATCATTCCCTTCAACTCCGCCGCCGCCACCGTTACTCTCCTCCGGATACCTTACAACAACAACAGGACAAACACAATGACGAACACAGTAATCACTCACACTTCCAAGCTTCCCATTAGAACTTCTCTTCGTCGCACCGAATCCACGGCTTCCCATAATCACAGCACTCAATCCAAGCCGTTCAACTTCCAAACACAATCTCTCCTTCATATCATGATCTTTCACAATGTGAATCTTGAACGGAGTTTCTGATTCCACCAACGGTTGTGAAAGATCAGTGGCTTTTGTTGATGTGAAATTGTCGAATTCGTCTTCCATTTTTTGACGTGATTCCTCGGAGGCGTCACCGCCGTCGGCGGTGGCGGCGGTGGGTGAGGTGACGGAACCCCAATCGGCGCCGTAGAGGACGGAAGTTGGACGGACGTGGAGGAGGATGACGGTGTCGCCTGGTCGGAGATAGTTTTGAACTGCCCATCTGACGGCGTAGGCGCTTTCGTCGCTGAGATCAACGGCGATCGCGACTTTGCGATGTGAACCGGATGGGAGAGAGAACCGAGCCGGGTGATCCGGTTCTGGTCGAACCGGTGATTGTGGATTCATGTTGGAGAAAATTACGGTTTTGGGAAAAAAGATAAGGGAGAGAGATTTTCGGATTAAAATTCTAAAGTTGCGAAGATTATTTGGATTTTGATATAGTAACGGATCAAAGAGTGTGAGGAAATGTTTCTTTCTTTTTTTCTTTTCTTGATGTTGTTGAATTTTGGTGTTCTTTCAGTTCATTCTGTTTTATATAAGCGTCAGAAGTACAACAGTTAGTATTTAGATTTATTTTAATCTAGTTATAGATTAAATACTTTCTTTTAAGGAAATTAAATACTTCTTTTATTCTCTTTTATAATCAAATTAATATCAACTTTATATATTTTTTTTACGAAGTTGTCTCAAAATTTATCATATTATGGTTGTTTAAATATAATTAATTTTTTTACCATTTAATATGTCAATTCATCTATTAAAGATTATTAAAAAATTGGTATTTGTTTCCATGAGCACAACTCAATTGACATAGATATTACATGTAATATATGGGAACTAGAGTTTGAATTCCATATTCTTCACTTATTTATCTTATATGGGTGAATTAATCAGTAGACAAAAAAAAATGGTATTCAATAATTAGAGATTTTCCCTTATATTTTTTTAAAGAGAATTTTAAATTAAGTAGAAGTTATTTTGTGCCTCTCCAAAAAATTAGATGATTAAAAAATAAAAATGTACAATAATGAAGATTATTTTTTAAAAACATACTTATTAAAATGATCTACTCAATTTTAGGTTTGTTTTTCCTTTCAAGATGATAGACAAAAAATGTATTAATTTATAGGTAATTTTGGAACAAAATTATTAAATTTAAAATTGAGACCATTGAATATGATTTTTTTTTATCTATATTCGAAAGTTTTGGTCGGAATTTAGGGTTTTGTTTGGTACTCTTGTCGGAACTTGGAGAATATACTTTGTTCTTCAACTTGCTTGGGATAAAGGATACCAGATGTTTTCTCTTGGATTTGACTAGGCTGCTGTTGCGGTATCATTGATTAATAAGAGATGTCCCTCAACACATCCTTCTTTTTCTATTATCTCCTTATCAATCATCTTATAGTGAAGGATTCATATATTACTGTTTCTCATACTTATAAGCAAGCAAACCAGGTAGTTGACTGAGTTGTCTATAACCATTTGATCAACTAACAAACTGTGGATTTGTGTACATTGAATCGATACTAAAATGCCCTCTAATTTGCTTTTAAGTTGGCAATACTTTAACCAATATGTATCCATCTTATGAGATTTTTTTTTTCTTCATGGGATATACTTAAATATCATAACCACTTGATATAAGACAGGAAAACGATAATGCTTATGGATAGGCTTTTGACATGGACACATGAAGCCAAACACCTACCAAATTGTACGAAGAATTTTCAAGTTCAACAACGAACAGGATGTGAAGTAGCTAGGAAGCAAACTCTGAAATTTTTAAAACTGGCTTAGGTGATAAGTGACCAAATAAAGAGGTGGGGCCAGTAGCACATAATATTAGGATCGTTTTTTTTTCTTCCACCGATTGATTTCTCTCGTGTCTTACCGATTTCGTTTATATAACTTGAAAAACGTAAAACATCTTCTAAAACATGTTAAAATACCCTTCTAATCACACCTTTTTTTCGGATTTTATAATTCAGATAAGGTTAGAGGTTGAGATAAGAAATTCTCTTACATTAGTAGATTGACAATTATCCCAAAAGGTCTTGGGTCAATTTATACAACAACATCAATAAGTTGCTAAGTGCTACAAGAAATAACAAACGACTCTTGTTGAATTAAATAAATATAAGGGATTTTCAAAATGTTTTCAATCACAGCTGTTTTATGTTGTAAATTGTAATTGAATCCGATTTTACTCTTACACATTCATAGCCAACAGATTGAGCACGATTTTTTATTAAAGAATAAAGTTGAGCACGATTTTGCAATATTTATAGTAGGAAGTCACAATCCTAATATATTGTTGGAGTGTTCAAATCCAGTCCACATCAATGCCAACTGACTGCTTAACAAATTCCAAAAATGTTTTAGTGCTTTTAGGTTTGTAGATTGTTTTTTTAGTAAAGAAGGGTTTGTAAAATTTTCATTTATATACATTACTATATTAAAAAAATTGAATAACTTACAAAAATTAAAATAAAAAATGAAATTGGACAAATAAATTGTCTCTAACACTCAACAACAATGTAATGCACTTTCCTTCAAAAAAACAATGTAATGTAATTCTTCCGTTCTAAATTAAGTCATTTATTCATCAAATCAACAAACTGTTGATTATTTTTCGAAAACTTGTATAGTTGATGAGGCATAGGCTATCTTTAAAGTGTTGTAGCTAACTTACCCAACAAGCAATCACGCTTAGCCACATTAGTTGTTCTCAACTTGGTAATTTGTAAAGTTGTAGAGAGGAGAGTATAGTTGATGCAAATTTAAAAATTTGGTGTTCATAATGAACAAAAGTAGGATTGGTGTAAATTTATAAATTTGAGGGTGTACAACTGCACAAGAACATTGTGACAACAAAATACACCTTGGATGCGAAAAAGTATAAAAAAAAAGGAAAACAAAGATACAAGAACACAAAAAAACATCACAATGTAAAGACAAAGCACCAAAAACACATGATGTGGTAGAATGCGATTATAAAAAAAAAAATCTCAGAAAAAAAATACAACAAAGAAATAAAAAAGAGAGTAAAGAAACAAAAGATTTGGATATGGTTAAAATAAAAAGACCCTTGATTATTTACCCTTTCATGTTCAAAATGAACAATCAACAAAGAATTCAAGCTTTCTTCACTCTATTTTTTCATTGTAGATGCTCTCTTTTATATTAACAATGATATTTTCCCAATGCAACTACAAGAAACAAAAATGGCACACCCGTTCTTGTTTCTTTCTTTGAGAGATTCTCCTCCTCCATTCTTTCTAGAAAATTAGATTTTCTAGATTCATTGCTCTTTTACCATGGTAAAAAAACATTATTTTTCACCATAGTGAAAATCATAATTTTTTTTCTTCCAATAGGCAAATCCAATCAAATCCGGTTTTAAAGAAATGGTAGGGGACAAAACGGCTTTCTCTTTCTTTTCCTTATATAGTGAGGTGAATAAAACAAGGGTCTTGCTAACTGGTGCCTCTCGGGCACTGGTTAAGTATATTATTACCATAAAAGAATGCTGTTTTGACATTATTATAAATTAATTACATAATTTCAATGTATTAACTATTATATAATTTTCTTTTTCATATCCTTAACCAATGCCCCCGGAACACTGGTTAGCATTTCCCATAAAACAAATATTCACTTACCCTACCAAGCTCAACAAAACACAAGAGACAAGATGCTGGAAATAATTTAGAGGCACACGCCACAAAAACTATATATCAATCAATATCGACTACATTCATTCACAAAAATCAGTTGTTTCCTTTCTCAGCCTACTGGTTTCTCACATGTCTTACCGATTTTAAATTTTATAATCTGAACAACGCTAACCCGCCTCTAAACCCTCCATAATACGTTGAAATACCTTCAAAAACTCTAATTTTTCAGATTTTATTATCCAAATAAGGCTCGCGAGAAGAAAGAAGGGTGAGAGATTTAAATGACTAACTTGAGAATTTTGTCAAACTAAAAGGACCTATTTGAAACTTTTGAAACTTAAAGGATTAACTTGAAAATTTTGTCAAACTAAAAGGACCTATTTGAAACTTTTGAAACTTAAAGGACTAACTTGGAAATTCTGTCAAACTAAAAGGACTAAATTGAAGCTTTCGAAACTTTGGAAATTCACTACAATGCCCTCCCTCATAGCTACCTTGAGAGAAAAAAATGAAAAAAAAGTCATTAGGAAGAAAACAATTTTGTTTTGGGTGGTGACTGAGGTTTGAATCCCGATCTTACATATATTAATACATTGTCCCTATCAACTGAGTTAAACTCACAAGGACGAAGAAAACGAATTTGCTAACAAATAATTTTTTAATTAGAATTTAAATAAGAATATAAATTATCTGTTATCTGACTATAAGCAAAATTTAGCTGATAGCGACAATGTAGAGCCATTTCTGTGTACAGGGATGGTGTAAATGAAAAATTAACTTTCTTCATGCCACAACTAAATAGTTTAACACAATACATAATGTGGATGGCATTATGAGATCAAGAAGGTTATTCTGAAGTAGGTATTCAAAAATAAAGAGGCAAGCAGTTTGTAATGAGTTTTTAGTATCCTTTAAACTCACTTTAATAGAATTTTGCTTATAAAAAAACAAATGATACATCTCTCTTTTTTTGATTTCACAACGTCATGGACTTATGGTCATTTTGGTCTTGAAGTTCTTCCCCACATACTTGTTTTCTTCCTTAAATACCACTTTGTCCTTGACTTATTTTAAAAGTTCAGTTTAGTCTCGTAACTTTAAAATGAATCAATTTGATCCTTTAATTTAGGTAAGTCAACGCAATTTGGTCTCTTAATTTATGTAAGTTAAGAAAACTTGGTCCTTAAACTTGTGTTAGTTAATGGAGCTTTCTCTCACTAGATGAATATGATAGTATATTTTCATAAGCTAATGGACTAAGTTGCGTTAATCAAATCGGTCGATTTCAAAGTTGATGAAAAAACTGAAGTTAAAAGATCAAATTGACCGGTTTTAAACATAAAAGACAAAACTAAACTTTTAAATAAGTTAAAAGATCAAAGATATATTTAAGAATGTTTTAAATATTTTAGTATTATCATGTATTTCTATAACATTAACACTTTGAATTATTTTTATATATTCATGTTCAGAAAAGTTAATTTATTTCAAAAAACAATCAATTGAGTAAAATTAATTTTTCAAAACGTAGTCAAAGATATAGCTAGTGGAAACTTAGTGGACAATGATTTTTGCAGAGAATAAAAGTACATTATGAATGGAAAATTAGTTCATTGACCATCTTCTCACAAGTATGAATTGAGTTGGAAAATATTTCCATATAATTTTCGTCAAGAATAGAAGAGACTTGTTGTCCCCTCTTTTGTAAAAAAAAAAAAGAAGAGACTTGTTGTGTGCTCCAAAAGTCAAATGTCCAATTTGTGGGATAATAATCCAAATCTTTAGGTGGGCCAGTTACGAAGACTGCAGAAGATTTCTTGTTGTTTTTGAGCTGTGAGCACAAAAAAGGTTGAATAACTTGAACTTGTACACTTTTACGTACATATAATAAAACTCTCTAGAAGTTATATTGACGATTAACATTCTTTTAATGTTTTTTTTTGTTGAGAAAAACATTCTTTTAATGTTGAAAAATAAACTTTAAGAAAAAGGATGAAAGTGGCACCACTATGTTACATTTGTCTCTACTCATGTCCTTGAAGTGGCTACCAATCTCCAGGTAGATACTAGGTATGATGTAAGTGACCATATTTCAAGAGCAAATATAGCAAGAATATAATAATGAGATATGATTTCATACATATATAAAAAAGTTACACTGAAAATACATATACTAATTAAATCTTTGAAATAAATCTTATCAAAATAAAAATCTTTGAAATCAATTTTTTCTTTTATTTTAAAGTTATCATACCATCTTAAATTTTTTTATTTGACAGGTATCACCATATTAAAGTTATGATCTCCGTCCTCAAACTATCATGTGAGATGAGGTTTTCTTTCTTGTCTCCATCCTCATTGAGGAAAATTCTCTCTTTATGAACCCTAATACAGTTATTTTCACATATATCCCACTTACGGATACAAATTGTTATCCCTATAATAAAACGAAATTAATAATATTGTGTGAAATGGAGAAAAACTAATACACACAAGAATAAGAATAAAAGTGTCATGAAGTTAATAAATGCTGCAAACTTTATATTACTATTACCACTAACCTATGTTACACTCACATGAAACTTACAACTAATGACAACGACTTGAACCATCTCACAAGGACATAGCAATAAATACAAATTATATGAAAAGACTTGCTTGACTTAATGTATGGAAGAGCTTCCACTAGACCCTTCATTACCACATCTTCCATCACAACTTGTACCTATAATTCGTACACAATTTTCTTTGTAGTTTCTCCATGAACAAGTTCATTATGATGAAACCATGGTTCTGTCTTTCTCTTCTAACGTTCTTCTTCTCTATACACTTCTATCCTTCCCTTGCAGCTCTAACTACCATCTCAGCAAAACAATCTCTCTCTGGTGACCAAACTCTCATCTCTAAAGGAGGAGTCTTTGAACTGGGTTTCTTCAAACCAGGTAATTCCTCTAACTACTACATAGGAATATGGTACAAAAAGGTCATTCAACAAACAATTGTTTGGGTAGCCAACAGAGACAATCCTGTCTCTGACAAAAACACTGCCACCTTAAAAATCTTAGATGGTAATTTAGTTCTATTAAATGAGTCTTCAAAACAAGTTTGGTCTACATACATGAATATTCCTAAGTCAGATTCTGTCGTAGCTATGCTTCTAGATAATGGAAATCTTGTTTTGAGAAATAGGCCTAATGATGATGCATCAAATCCTCTATGGCAGAGTTTTGATCATCCAGCAGATACATGGCTTCCTGGTGGTAAAATTAAGCTAGACAATAAAACAAAGAAGCCTCAATATCTTACTTCATGGAAGAATAGAAACGATCCTGCAACAGGTCTTTTCTCTTTGGAACTAGACCCTAAAGGAACATCTTCATATCTTATTCTTTGGAATAAGTCTGAAGAGTATTGGACAAGTGGACCTTGGAATGGACATATTTTCAGTTTGGTTCCTGAGATGAGGGCAAATTATATATTCAATTTTTCGTTTGTGTCGAACGAGAATGAAAGCTACTTCACCTATTCCATGTATAACCCTTTGGTTATATCGCGGTTTGTGATGGATATCTCAGGGCAGGTTAAGCAACTTACATGGTTGGAAGGTATCAATGAGTGGAACTTGTTTTGGGCGCAGCCAAGACAACATTGTGAGGCTTATGCTTTATGTGGTTCGTTTGGGAGCTGTAATGAGAACTCGAAGCCGTATTGTAATTGTTTGAGTGGTTACGAGCCAAAGTCACAGTCTGATTGGGATTTGGAGGATCACTCAGGTGGGTGTATGAGAAAAACAAGGTTACGATGTGAGAGTTCTGATCGCTCTAAAGGGGTAAAGGACAGGTTCCTCGCAATCCCCAACATGGCATTGCCTAAACATGCAAAACTCGTGAGATCAGGAAATGTAGAGGAATGTGAATCAATATGCTTGAACAATTGTTCTTGTTCTGCTTATTCATATGATAGTACTGGATGTTCAATTTGGATTGAAGACCTCCTAAATCTGCAACAGTTACCTTCAGATGATAGTAGCGGAAAAACTTTGTATCTAAAACTTGCAGCATCAGAATTTAGTGATTCTAAAACCAATAATGGGGTGATTATCGGTGTTGTAGTAGGCGCGGTTGTCGGCATAGGGATTCTCTTGGCGCTTCTTCTGTTTGTCATGCTTAGGCGAAGAAAGCAAACAGTTGGAACAGGTACGCCTGTGGAGGGCTCGTTGGTGGCATTTGGGTACAGAGATATGCAAAATGCGACTAAGAATTTCTCCGAGAAATTGGGTGGAGGAGGATTCGGTTCTGTTTTCAAAGGAACATTGGCTGATTCAAATGTGGTGGCAGTGAAGAAGTTGGAAAGTGTTAGCCAAGGAGAGAAACAATTCAGAACTGAAGTGAGTACTATAGGGACAGTGCAACATGTTAACCTTGTTCGTCTCCGAGGATTCTGTTCAGAAGGTACCAAAAGAATGCTGGTTTATGATTACATGCCTAATGGTTCCTTGGATTTCCATTTATTCTTGAAAAAAGACTCTTCTAAGGTGTTGGACTGGAAACTGAGATACCAAATTGCTATTGGAATTGCAAGGGGATTAACATACCTCCACGAGAAGTGCCGAGACTGTATCATACACTGCGATGTAAAGCCAGAAAACATTCTCCTAGACACCGATTTTTGTCCTAAAGTTGCAGACTTTGGCCTTGCTAAGCTGGTCGGACGAGATTTCAGTAGGGTCCTAACAACCATGAGAGGAACAAGAGGATACCTTGCTCCGGAGTGGATTTCTGGGGTGGCTATTACTGCCAAAGCTGATGTTTACAGTTACGGAATGATGCTTTTCGAGGTTGTATCTGGTAGGAGGAACTCCGATCCATCAGAAGATGGTCAAGTTACTTTCTTTCCCACCTTAGCTGCAAAAGTAGTTATTGAAGGTGGAAGTGTCATCACCCTTTTGGACTCTAGGTTGCAGGGAAATGCGGACATTGAAGAGGTTGCGCGAATAATTAAAGTCGCTTCTTGGTGTGTCCAAGACAATGAAAATGAAAGGCCAACGATGGGTCAGGTAGTTCAAATTCTTGAGGGGATTTTGGAAGTGAATTTGCCACCAATTCCAAGGTCTCTTCAAATGTTTGTTGATAACAATGAGAACGTGGTTTTCTACACTGATTCTAGCTCAACTCAAAGTTCACAGGTAAAGAGTAACATCTCGGCAACCTCTCAGGTCCAAAGCAATATCTCATCAGTTAGCTCTAAGTCATCAGCAGAAAATTAGGTTGTCTCTATTGTTACTTCTTGCTCATAAAAAATGTCATCCTTTGATTTTATAACAAATGTAATTGTAAATTTGCAATGTATGTTTTGAATTAAGTGGTTCTGTTTGGATACACAATTTAGTTAAGCACTTATACTACAAGCGCTTATCATATAAGTGCTAATGTATTAGCTATTCATATGACAAAATAAAATAAAGTCAAAATGTTTACGTATAAGCTACAAGTTGTTTTCCTAAGCTATCATGGAATACAAGTAGAAATAAGCCGAAAACAACATATGAACATGTCATAAGCCGTTTCCATAAGCTCTCTCAAATAGTCTCGGCATATATTTGGATTTCTACAATACCGTGTCCCACGACAAGTGTACACACAAGCTACAACTGCTAGCTTCCATTTTGAAGTGCTTTCGTATAGTATGTATTTTTCATTGCATTTCAGATTGGTTAATTCAACTATTTGACCCCTGAAAAATGTTGTTAACAGAATGATTTGAGGCATTAGTGTTTAAACTTAAACCCTCAAGTCCAAAATTTGAATTAACTCATCACACAAAATCCATTCAACCTATCATAAGCTTTAAGAATAAACAATCTTCCTTTTGTTAATTCATTCATGGACTAAGGTAGGCATACTGTGATCCTCCATGGTGTCATGATGAACCCTATCTATCAAAACTTTTGAGTCACTTTCCACAACTATGGTTTGTAACCTATGAAACACGGATACAAATACGGAAAATGGACACGACACAACACTGACATGACACTGATACGTTGACATTGATAATAATTAAAAAAAGGGTTAATATGTTTTTACCTCCCTGTAATATGGGCGAGTTTCGGTTTTACCCCCCTTAAAAAAAAAATTTAGATTTCAACCTTGTAAAATAAGATTATTTGATTTTAGCCCCTGAACCATGTGACTGTGTAGAATTGCTGACGTGGCGAGCTGAGTGGCATGCTGACTGTGCATAACTGATTATGTGGTGTGCTGACTGTATAATTAATTTTGTTTTTCATTTTTTTAAAGGTACAAATGGCATTTGTGCCTATTTTTTTTTAATTTTTTTAAAAAAAGTTCAGGATTTTTTTTATTACGAAAAATATTTTTAAAAATTCCAAAATTTATAATTTAAGAAAAATATATATTTCAAAATTTTTATTTCGAAAACAAAAATTGAAATTATTTTCAAAAATTAGGAAATATATATTTTTCGAAAATTCATGATATAAATCTGGAATTTTTTTTTTCATTTTTAAAAATCTGGATATAAATTTAGGAAAATTCAGATTTTTTTTCGAAAGTTTTATTCCAGAATTTTTTTTTACGATGTGTTACATATTTGAGAATATTTTTTAATATTTAAAAATTGAGGATAAAAAAAAACTGGAATTTTTTTTAATATTTAAATTTATTTTTATCTATTTGTTACATGTGTTATTTGTATTAAAAATTGAGGGTAATTTTGAAAAAAACGGTCAGTTCAAAAGAGCTGAAAGGGGTTGTTTTCTTTATATATATATATATATATATATATATATATATACTATATTTTGAAACTTTTGAATTTTTTTTTAAAAAAAATCCAAATTAAATTAAATTTTTAAAAATATTCAAAGAAAATAATATATGCTAATTTTTAAATGTTTTGGTAAAAATATATTTCTTTTTTTAAAAAAGTCTAATTTATTTTCGTTTTTTTAAAAAAATTGATTTTTTTTCTTATTTTTAAATTTTTTGAAAATAAATTTTCAGTTTTTATTTTTATTTTTTTATCTTTTTAAAAATAACTTTTTAAACCATTACACACATGTCAGTTTTTTAAAAAATTAAAATTAAAATAATTACACAGTGGCGTGCCACATCAGCGTCCATTACACACGTGTCAGGTTTTAAAAAATAAAAATAAAAATAATTACACAGTGGCGTGCCACGTCAGCGTCTGGATGGGGTCAGAGGTGTTTTGTGGAGAATCTTTATATTGCAGGTGTGTTTTGTGGAGAATCTTCATATTATAGGGTTGGAATCTAAACTTTTTTTTACAGGGGGTAAAACCAGAACTCGCCTATATTACAGGGGGTAAAAACATATTAACCCTTAAAAAAAACACATAATTCAATGTAATTATATGTGTTGATGTCTGACACTGGGACATGACTAATACGAATCAAAGCTTGTTCAAGTCAAGAGTCTTTCATGTGCCATAGCCCATAGGCTAAGCAAAGCGTGGATCATCTCCAAATCACTCGACATTAATATATTGGTATCAGTATCAATCTGGGGTGTTGAAATAAATTAATTTTTGAAGCTCAGAAAATTCAAGAGCTCTACTACCCCACCGTACAATATTGTCATCCCCATCATCAGATAGAGGGAGAAATAAGTCAAATATAACATGGTTAAAAATCATTTTTTCAGAGAACATGATTAAATTAACTATTTATTTTACCTAAAAGTCTTGATCAATACATGAATAAAGTATGTGATACTGCAATTATCTATTTTTTTATATTATATTTGATAAATTGTTGGTGTAATTGAAAAAAATAAACATGGTTTGTTATAATTTAAAAATCAAAAATTTAAAACTTATAATTTTAATCAAAACCAAAATTTTATTAAAAAAATTGTTCTATCATTTTCATGCATTGCACAATAAAAAAAGTGTGAAGACGGGAGGCTAGTTAGGATAACAAATGTATAATTTTCAATAGAGAAAATAAGATTCGTATCCATGCTAGTCTTATTTTTTATTTTTTTGGTACAAATATCCATGCTAGTCTTTAATTGTATAAATCATAAGGTATTATCAATAAATTTATTCTTCCCTAAAAAAAAAATCAATAAATTTATTCTAATCAAGAATCAGTAAAAAAAAGTTTATAACTTATTCTTGTGATGAATTAAGATATATGGTTGTATGCTAATTATAGTTTCTACACTAAAGATTTGACTATTTTTTTTTATATAAAAGATTGATTTATCATAACATTGTTTCATCCGATTATTGAACAAGACTTATGTGATCACAAACTTAAATGTTAATTATTTATACATGCTCGAATATATCAAATAAAAAAAGTTTGAAAAAGAAGAAACTTTTTTTCTTTCTATTAAAATAATTAAATAATATTTTTTTATGTGAGGGTGTCTAAATGATTTAGATTTGTGCTTGTGATTGGTAAGAATCATCCCTAATAATTATATTTAGACTTAATTGCATTTTTGGTTCCTCAACTTTCTAAAAGTTGCGAGTTTGACTCCTTAACTAATTAAAATACAAAACAGCCCCCTATGTATTGGATCATTGACAGTTTTGGCCCCCAACACCACTTTTGACTTAGTCTTCGCTGACGTGACACCCTCAATGGTTGACACGTGGCACCTCACTTAAGGGATGTGGGTGCCACGTCAACGAAGACTAAGTCAAAAGTGGCCTTGGGGCCTAAAACTGCCAAAGATCCAATACATAGGGGGCTGTTTGTATTTTAATTAGTTAGGGGACTAAAATCGCAACTTTTAAAAAGATAAGGGTCAAAAATGCAATTAAGCATTATATTTAATTAATTTCAACATGACGTCCTTATCACCTAGTACTTACCTGTCCTTCACGGGTACCCCCAAAGAGGCTATTCCGCTTTAGTCCTCTTTTAGATGCTGCCTCACTCACTCTCATTACCTTGGTCAACAAAAGAGAACAAAACAAACATTATTTATATATTGTTTATTTATTATTTAAAAGACAAAAACAAAGGTACTTACTCATAAGTGCTTGTTTGTCTAATCACCAAAACAAAATCTTTGCAGGCCTTAACCTCAATATTCTCTCGTCAAATGCAAAGTGCTCCTCTTTATTTTCGTCCTTAATTTTATTCCTTGATATTGACTCAATAATATATATACTCATTCTTCTAATCTCAAACTCTCCAAAACCCTTTATCTCTAGTATCATCAACTCCCTTCTCAAACTTACACAACTTAGAAAACTATGAAGAGTGTTTCAAAAAACAAGTTCTTAACATGTTTTCGTCCTGTCATTGATTTAGATGACATGCTTGAGTCTGAAACTGTCACCGCTCCTTCTACTAGTCGTCGTAAACATGCAACGCAAAATTCAGCAACCAATTCGATGTTTCCGGACCAAAATTCTCCGAAATCGATACAAAATCAAGTTGTTGGTCATCCTCCAAAACAAACACTTGCTAAGGTGATTAAAGTTGTGGTGTTTCAATCCATATTGGTTAGTCTTTTAAATGAACATTGTTTTGCTATCTTTGTTTTATATAAATTGAGATTATATTTATTTTGTACACGCAAAGTTTAGTTTAATTAGTTGTTAGGCTAATATTTTTTTCACTAAAGTTTAGTATAATTGAGTTTATATTTTTTTTAAGCTTAATGATCAATTTAATTACTATCATGCTTCTTAAATATTTTTCTTTTGCCTAACAGAATACAAGAGCTAACAAGAAGAATCTTTATAGCCAAAATTGTTTTGGATCAAAGCGAAATTATTCTTTACATACAAGAAGTTCATCATCTTTCAAGACTAATATTGAAGAAACCAAGGTAATTGAATCACCTTTATCAAGTCCATCATCATCATACTCACCAGTATCTAAATCAAAGAGTTTATCCAAGTCAAATGAAGGCCAATTTGAGAAGCAAAAAAAGTTCCAATGCCTAGGAATATACATGGTGTTTCTCATAAGCTTAGTAGTTACGGTCTTTTGGGGTAAAGATAATGTCATTGTTTTGACGTCAATGTTTTTCTGTTGTGTCTGTCTTTGTAACGCAAGTTCTCGCCAGCTAAAAAGGGTTGGTAAATCTCGCAAAGATATGAGTTCAACTCTCGCTGCTGGCGTGAGGTCACGCCCTCGTTGATGGATAATCCGTAATTACTTCTATCAGCTTTGAGCCATGAGGCCCGACCATGGTGTACCCTGGGACCCAACTCATCTAACCTTTTATTCGCAGCGTAGCTGCAATTGCGATCACAACCAAATCATAAAGATAGTTAAAAGGGATGCTTATAAGAATAAAAATTTCTTTAGCACAAGTGGAAGGGACACAAGTTTCGTGTGTTGTTATCTTTTCTTCCCAATTGGGAGGTAGCTGAGATTGGAAGAAACCTGAAACATCTGTTCATGTCAAATTCCTGCTCTTTTCTCTGTTTGGCACTGTTACTTATATTTAAAATTGCAAGGTAGAGAAAGTTGTTATGAAATTCAATCAGAACGTGGTTGGTTGTTACACAAATTTAACTTGTCACAAATCTTCACCTGAAATACTAATAGTAGATAATGATGTTTTGAAATCAACATATTTGGTAATCAGATTTAAATAGTATTGATTTGACTCTTCCATTTCCCATTACTTGTAGCAAAAAAATCAATCAGGCGAAAAAATTAAACTATAGACTTTTACATCATAAAGATGTTTTAAGCAAACAGAACATTACTTGCATGACACGCAATGTTAGTCCTATCTATTTCTTCACAAGTTCGTGATCTATCTGTTTTCTAGTTCATTATGAGAGTTGCTTATAGTTATTGTGGCAACTTTGGGAAACATTAAATTATGTCTATATTTCTTTATCATTTTCTTTATTTTCTTTATTTTCTAAGACAATAAAGAATCTTTTTCTAAGACTTGGTATTTAAAAGTTGCAGTGAAATAATAATTTGAATTTGAATTGAATAGAATGACGTCTTAAAGATTTTTTTTTAATTTTTTCCTTTCATAAAACTTTATTTGATGTCTAATTTGAGAAATAGGTATAAGTAATTAATTGTGTATGAATATAAACTTTTAGTTCATTTATAAATTAACTCCTTGAATTATTAATGTGAGAACTTGCCAACAATATAAGAAACTCGAAGTTGAATGTAATCGAGGTGGCGCAAGACGGAATAATACCAACTTGAAAAGAGAATTTCATCATTCAAACCATACGTTACAATAGAATCAAAAGATGACATATTTTTTTATTGTAACAACTAACAACTAACAAGAAGAGACATTGAAACATTCTAATTTTCTACCGAAGACTTATTAAGGCTAGATGCTGAGATATTGCTTGTGGTCTAAGAATTGCTCTTTACCTGTGAACTTTTGGTAGAGAAAATTCTCAGTTATCTACAAACACTTGATTGAATCTTGGAATTGGTGGCAAATTTACATTCAAGATCCCCTCGAAAATTTGAACTACCTGACGCATGGTTGGCCGCTGAGTTTCATTTTCTTGGACACACCAAGAAGCAACTTTTATCATTTCAGTCACTTCCTCAATGTCGGCATTTCCTTCCAACCTCGGGTCCAAAAGGGTAAGGATACTACCACCTTGGTTAACTACTGTAGCAGCCAAGGTTGGAAAGAAAGAATTTTGGTCATTTGCAGATGAATCAGTGTTCCTCCTACCTGATACAACCTCAAAAAGCAGCATTCCGTAGCTGTAAACATCAGATTTGGCTGTGATAGAAGCCCTAGATAACCACTCTGGGGCAAGATATCCTCTCGTTCCTCTTATATTTGTAACGATTCTGCTGAAATCCCGTCCAATTAGCTTAGCTAGGCCAAAATCCGCAACTTTTGGACAAAAATCAGCATCAAGGAGAATGTTTTCTGGTTTTATATCATAGTGTATGATACATTCTTCACATTTCTCGTGTAGGTAAATTAGTCCCCTTGCAACTCCAAGAGCAATTTGGTATCTCATACTCCAGCGCAACACCTCAGAGTTATTGTTCCCGAACAAATGGAAATCCAAGGAATAATTTGGCATGTAATCATAAACCAACAACTTTTTGGAACCTTCTGAGCAGAATCCGCGGAGGCGAATAAGATTAGCATGTTGTGTTGTCCCTATTATACTCACTTTTGTTCTGAACTGCTTCTCTCCCTGGCTTACACCCTCCAACTTCTTCACCGCCACCACACTTGAATCAGCTAACGTTCCTTTGAAAATAGAACCAAAACCTCCTCCTCCTCCTCCCAATTTCTCGGAGAAATTCTTGGTCGCATTTTGCAAATCTCTATACCCAAATTCCACTATAAAACCCTCCAAGAGCTTTCCCATTGCAAACATTCTCTTTCTTCGCATAAGCATGATAAACAATAGAAGGGCCAAGAGTATCCCTATGCCAACAACTCCGCCCACAACACCACCAATAATCACCCTCACCTGATTACTGTTTTTACTAGCATCATGTAATTCTAATGCTGCAAGCTTGACATATAAAGTTTCTCGATCACTATTATCAGAAGACAATTGTTGCAGATTAATGAGGTCTCCTATCCATATTGAACATCCATTACTATCATATGCATAAGCAGTGCAGGAACAGTTTTTCAAGCAAGTTAATTCACATTCAGCTGCATTCCCTAACTCCACAAATTGGGAAAATTTAGGTAGTGCCATGTTGGGGATTGCAAGGAACGCGTCATTATCCCTATTAGAGGGATTGGAACCCTTACATTGCAAACTTGTTTTCCTGACACACCCACCTGAGTGATCGTCCAGATTCCAATCTGACACCGACTTTGGCTCAAAACCTCTCAAACAACTACAATAAGGCAAGGAGTTTTCAAAACAGCTCCCAAATGCACCGCAGAAAGCATAAACATCACATTGTCCTCTTGGCTGTACCCAATAGAGGAGCCAATCTTGGCTACTTTCCAACCATGATAATTGCTTAATCTGTCCTGAGACATCTATCACAAATCGAGATAAACTGTCAGTGCTATGCAAGGTGTAAGTGAAATAGCTCTCATTATCGTTCGACACAAATGAAATATTGTAGATGTGATTATCCCTCATCTCGGGAACAAGACTAAAAATTTGTCCATTCCAAGGTCCACTTGTCCAATACTGTTCAGACTTATTCCAAAGAATAACACATGAATTTGTTCCTTTTGGGTCTACTCCCAAAGAGAAAAGACCCGTTGCAGGATCTTCCAAATTCTTCCATGAAGCGAGATACTGAGGCTGCTTTGTTTTCTTGTCTACCTTAATCTTTCCACCAGGAAGCCATGTATCTGTTGGATGATCAAAACTCTGCCATAAAGGATTTGATGCATCATCGTTAGGTCTATTTTTTAAAACAAGATTGCCGGTATCTAAGAGGATAGCTACAACAGAACCTGACGTAGAAAAACTCATGTTTGTCGACCATACTTGTTGTGAAGACTCGTTTAATAGAGCTAAATTACCAGCTGAGATTTTTAAGGTGGCAGTGTTTTTATTAGAGACAGGGTTGTCTCTGTTGGCTACCCAAACAATTGTTTGTGGAAAGACCTTTTTGTACCATATTCCTATGTAGTAGTCAGAAGAATTACCTGGTTTAAAGAAACCCAATTCAAAGTTTTTCCCTTCAGAGACTAGAGTTTGATCACCAGATAGAGATTGATTTGCAGAGATGATTGTCACAGTAGCAAGGGAATAGCCGGAGTGAAAAGAGAAGATGAGGTTGAGAAGAGAAAGCAAGAGGCATGACTTCCTTGTATTGAACATGGTTGCGTTCAATGCACAACTTCAATGGAGAAACTATAGATAGTTTTTTTTATTTTATAATTTGATGGTTGTGGAACGGTCAAAGAAATTATGAATGGAGGAAAACTATAAAAATGAGTAAACCGATTTTTTTTTTCCATCAAAATAAAGTATAAACATTTCTTAATCAAGATATGAGATTTTTCTGTACTCATTTTTTTAGTCTTTCTTTGATGGTAGTATAGAATACGGGTCTCCTCATCCTTATCAAAACTCATGGCAATAGTTAACATGACAAGTTTGAATCTTCTTCCATTCATAATTTCTTTGACAGTTTCCACAGCCATCAAATTATAAAAATAAAAAATTATCTATAGTTTCTACTTTCTCCATTGAAGTTGTGCATTGAACGCAACCATGTTCAATACAAGGAAGTCATGGCTCTTGCTTTCTCTTCTCAACCTCATCTTCTCTTTACACTCCTACCGTTTCCCTTGCAACTCTGACAATCATCTCTGCAAATGAAAAGTTTGTTATGCTCTCAAAAATAAAAAGTGCTACACTCAAACGCTAATCAACACCACTATGCATTGATCTCATGTCCAACAGGATCAATGATGACTTCAGTGGAGAACTGTAATAAATGATTAAGATGAGTTCAATAGTATAATCATTAGGTCCAAACCCATTTTAGGGTATGAGTCATAGTTTTTTTTAGAAGGATCGAGGTTAAGTTGTTAGGATTTGAAGCTATAAATAAATGTGATTGGTCATTGTAATATGATTATCAAACGAATGAATGAAGAAATTAGTTTGTTAGAATAGTTATAGTAGAATAGCTTAGTTTTTACTTAATTTTTCTCAATTAATGGACAACCCTAAAAGTTGTTCATTACAATTGGTGCTTTCATTGAGATAAAAACTCATCCGATCCAAAGATAAAATTATATGTGGTTTGGTTTTGTATGATTAGTTTTAAAAAATCGATCTGATCTGATCCAATTTAATGCGGTTTAACTTGGATCGGTTTTTGGATATCCAAATTACAAATTGTAACTTATTTATTAATAATAATCTTATAAAAATATGATAAAATAATAAGTTTGATACAAACTACAACATATGATTTATAAATAATTAATAGTACGGAATAACAATGGTTGATTATCTTTAAAACATACGAAACAGAAACAAAATTGATTAAATCAAACTCATACATAGTTTTAAAAGAATTAAAAAGAAAAAAAGTAATAGCTTAATATAATATATTATACTTATAAAAATAAAAATATGTATTAAAAAATATGTACGCGGTTCGATTTGGTTTGATTTAGTTTTGAAAAATCAATCTAAAATCCAATATAATCAGAACGGTTTTCGCAAAATGTCATCCAAAACACATACAATAATATTCGATTTTATGTGTTTTTGGTTCTTTAAATCGGTTTACAACTTTAATTTGAATCGGTTTAGATTTAAACATATAACAATAAACATATGGCAATGGATAATATGATAATAGTAACATCGGAGAATCATTATCGATGATACCAATCCCTTGATTATAAAAGGTTCTCAGTAAAAACAATTTTGAAAGAAAAAGGTTCTTAGTAATTGAAGACTGAGCCATCTATTTTTACCAGACGGCAAGAACGAAGACGAGAAGCATATGGTGCATAGCTAGTTTCAAGGGAAGCTACAAAGTGAGGCTTATACGTTGAAATGTTGTGGGAGTATTGTAAAACTATAATTGTTATTACAAAAGAAATTTGAATTCTGCTCTTCGCTCAGCATAAAACACTCACGCCTTGCAGCCATGCCCAAAATACCCCTGCGCAAGTTAAGTAACGCTGCGCAACTTAACTCACGCAGCGTGAGTTAAGTTACGCAGAGTTACTGTTTTCGTACAAAACCCATCAACCCATACTCCAAACACCATTTTCTTTCCCTGCACCTTCAAAAACCCAAAAAGTGCGATTTTTTTTTGGGTCAAAATCCTCATCCCAAGTCATTGCAAATCGTCAGGAAGCAAGTTTCTACGCTCATCAAGCACTAAATATCAAGTATTGTATCATCAAAACTCATCTCATTTTGTTGGTTTTTCTGTTTGGTTTGTCTGTTTTTCGTAGGAAGTAGGGCTTGGTGCGCAAGTTAACTTGCGCAGGTGTTAAAGGATGCGTGACTTAAGTCACGCAGGGGTTAATGAGTTGCGTGACTTAAGTCATGCCACTATGCAGTCCTGTTTTTTGAATTTTTTGCGCCACTTTTGTTCTTGGTTAGCTTGTTCCACAAGTAATTTATTTATTCTTCCTTTGTTATTTTCTTTATTCAATAGATATATAGTGAGATGGTTGACAATGTCGCGAGTGATGAAGTTGAACCGAAACCGGCCAAAAATGAAGCTTCCGGCGATGGTTCCGGCGATGTCAAACCAACCGCTAATGTGAAACAGTTTAAAGTAAAAATTCCATTTCAAGCTCGCATTGGTAAAAGTGAAGAACCTAAACCGGTACCTATCGGTGTTGTTTGCGAAGTTCGCGACACCGCCTCATTTTTTACAAGAAATGCAAGATGGAGAGAGCGACAAGAGTTACTTGATTGGGTTCGTCGACAAGGGGTAAGGGCCGGATTTAGTGTTTGTATAGATAAATCCGTTTTAAAAAGGCCGTACTTGACGATGCAATGTGAAATGAGTGGGATACACAAGCCACCTAAGACGAGGAAGAAACCGAACCTTGAACGCATAGGCTCAAGGAAATGTAATTGTCCGTTTAGGTTGAAAGGTTTCTTTGATAAGGAAACCAATGATTGGTGGCTTGCAATGCTTTGTGGAATGCACAACCATGACTTGGATGAAAAGTTATCCGGACACCTTATTGCGAGTAGACTTAGCGCGGAGGAGAAGAAAAAAGTTATCGACATGACAAAGAGCTTGACGGTGCCTCGAAATATTCTCACCAATTTGAAGCAAAATAACAAAGAAAGTGTGACAACTATCAAGCAAGTGTACAATGTGCGAACAAGATGGCGCAAGGGGGAAAGAGGTAACATGACGGAGTTGCAATACTTGATTTCGAAGTTAGTGGCGCATAAATATGTCTATTACACAAGATGCAATAGTGAGGAAACTACTCTTGAAGACATATTTTTTGCTCATCCGGAGTCAATTAAATTGCTCAACATTTTTCTGACCATTTTGGTGATGGACTCCACTTACAAGACCAACAACTACCGAATGCCGTTGTTTGAGATAGTTGGTTACACCTCTACAAAAATGACGTATTCAGTTGGTTTCGCCTTTCTTCACTTTGAACTAGAGGAAAACTTTACTTGGGCACTTACGATGGTGAAAGGTCTTTTGTCCTCAAAAGACAACATGCCTAAGGTGATTGTCACCAACACAGATGGTGCTTTGATGAAGGTCGTTGGCACAATTTTCCCTAAAACATACACCATGCTTTGTTTTTTTTTCATATTGGAAGAATGTAAGGGTTAAGTGCATCACGGATTGTAAAGTTAACCCAAAGCCTCCTAAAGGTGCAAAAGTTGACAAGAAAGAATTGAAGAAGAACAAGGTGAAGAATAGAGAAGTTGTTGAGAAAGTCGTGATCGCTTGGAGAGAGTTGGTCGAATCTCATACGGAGGAATCATATGCAACTAATTTATTGAAATTCAAAGAGGTATGCATGCCATTTCTAGAATTCATAACAAATGTTGAAACCACGGTTTTGAACCTTAAGAAAAAAATTTGTGAGGGCATGGACGAATAAAGTCTTGCATCTAGGGTGTAGAACTACCAACATTGTTGAATCGGCTCATGGAGCGTTGAAAAAATATTTGAGGAGTAGCTTGGGTGATTATGTCACCAATTATTTGCTTGCATTACTTTGTCACTAATTATTCAACTATTTATTTTATCTCATTTCTCTCATATTTGTTTTTGATGTTATTTTGTGAAGTGAAACATGTCCGAAGATGCACAAGATCCAGTTAAACTTCATGTTCGTTATATAGACGTAAAGAAGAAGGCTAGGTTCTTTGTTAACCCCACCGACAAGTTGGACGAGTTGAAGGCAAAACTTGACGATTTTTTTTATCTATATTGGTTCAAATCAAAGAACACGTGATGTAATAGTCGATGTGCCAACCATTGACTTAGGGGAGGATAAGGAAGAAGACTTTTGGAAGACCATGTATTTTCCACAACGTGTCGAAGATGATAGCGACGTTGCTCACATGTTTAGCGTGATGGTTGAAAATAACGCTTTACACCTTTATGTCCGATCCGTTGAAGTGTAATATTTATTTAAGTGTAATAGTGTAATGTTTTCCGAATTTGTGTCTGTATTGTTGAATTTTAATGAATTTGTGTTTATGTAATGTAACGATGAAATTTGGGTAATTTTGACCGTTTATGCGAGATTATATAATTTTAGAAATTTATGGATAAATTTGTGTAATTTGGATCGTTTACGTGTCATTAAGTGTATTTAAGTGATTACGGGTCATTACCGGCGATTTTGTGAAATTTGGACTGTTTGGATCGTTATGTGTGATTGTGAGAAAAACGACGTTTTTGTGTAATTTTGATCGATTATGTCGTATTATCCGATAATCTTGTTAAACTGACGTAATTCGGTTCAATTATGAGCGTGTAAAGATTACGGATCACTAGTGATACACTTTGCATTGAATGCATATCAGTAGAGCATGAGTTAACTCACACGTGTGTTAACACTATGTGTCAGTTAACTCACGGAGAGTTTTACTCATGCGCATCTTAACTAACGCATCGTAAGTTAACTAACGTATAGTTTTACACTTGCGTTTCGGTCAGTTTGGTTGGGTGCGAGCGAAAAGTGCAAGGGGAGAGCAGAATTCAAGAAATATATTGTTGTTGTCAGGGCCGGCCCAAGCATAAAGCGGCCTAAGCCCTTACTTTAGGCCTCCAAAAATATTTTTTTTTTAAAGGGATTTTAGCCTCCAAATAAAAAAATTAATTATTAAAGTATATAGTAAGGCTTCCATGTAAACGAACACACTATATGCTAGTCCAGATGGTAACATGAGAAAGCTTTTTCATAAAGGTTATTGGTTCGAATCTTATTGAAGGCATTTCTTTTTTCTTGATTTTCTTATGTATTTAACAAGTTCTTATTTTGTTGATAAAGGGTCCTTTTTTATTTTGGTTTGACAAAAACAATAATGCTCTAATTATTTATTTCAAACAAAAATTAATATCCGTACTGTCGTTATTTATTTCAAAACAAAAATTTATTTCTTTCATGCTATTCTATATTAAATTTTTTTTTATTGAAAAAAATGTCATATTTTTTTTAGGCTTCATTTTAATATTCGTTTTAAGCCTCACATTATTTTAGGCCGGTCCTGGTTGTTGTCCTAAAAAATTGGCAGCTAACAAAATTTGTGGTAAAAAACATCATCAATGGCTCAATGCCACCGCCAACGACATAATTAACAAATAAAACATATGAACAATCTAATAACATAATTAACAAAAGTTGACTTAAAACTTTAGAGTGCGTTTCTCTTTAAATGTCATAGATTTGATTCTCCTTGTGTTAATTTCATTAGGTTAATTTAACTTCTTTAATAAAAAACCTAATTAACAAACAACAAACGAGAAATGGCACCAAAATTGTTGAAGGACATAAGATTGCATTCCCTTATTAGTGTTTCCTTTTCAGACTGGTTTTGTTCTGGGAAGAAACATTCATGATCACATAGTAGTGGAATATCATATTTGAAATCAGAATAGGATTGCGGAATCGTCGACAGTTTTACTGTGATAGAAAAAGAAAGGTCAAAGGTAGTCAAATTCATTACAGACAGAAACAAGGACAGCAAAAGGATTTCCAATAGAGGCCAAAAAAATAAACAGAAAGCTAATTTCTTAATTATTATCAATTGTCATCATCACCCTGTACTGTCCATATAATATATTCGTGAAAAACTGATTATTTTATTCGTGGAAAACTAAGTTTTTTTTTAGAGGTGGAAAACTAAGTTGTTACACCATAAAAAAAGAAAATAATGAGGTTCTCTCTAATCCACATCTATTCAAATGACGGACATATGTATGATGTTACTTGACACAACATCACAAACAAATGTTTCCAAGAAATGGAAATGGATGAAGTTCAAATGGTTCCAAGAAAATGTAGAGTTTGTTGAGACGAGGGTTATTATTGCAAAAATTGCCTTAATCTTAATCTTGCATGTCAGTGGTATTTTCGTTGTATTTTTTTTTGGGTAATATTTATCAATATATATTATTATGTTATTTTATATTGTTTCTGTTAATTATTTATATAATAAATTTTAGCAAAAGAAATTAACAAAAATAAATAAATAAATAAAAGTGTAGTAAGATGGTGTCAACTGAGATGAAGCCTTGATGAAAAGAAAGTATAGATTATTAAACAAGAATTAAACGAAAATCGGGAAAAAAAAATTAGTAGGATGACTCCAACTGAGATAGAGCTATCCTCAAAGATGATGGTGCCATCTCAGATGGAACCATGTAAGAAGAAAATGAAAAATAGGGTAGATTGGATAATAATTTTGAATGTTGGGTAGATTGGACAATTGTTTTCAAAAGTAGGGCAGCAGAAAAAAAAAAATCTAGAAAATAGTTTTAAAATTCTTGAGTTGATACTTAGATTATTTTTCTCTATCATTAAAGTGATTGACATACTCTATACATTATTTGACATGATTATTGTGTCACGGAAAATATAGTTGAACGATTGTTTTTTCTTTTAAAAAAAACTCTTGAATTGATAATTTAACAATATATATATATATATATATATATATATATATATATATTATTTTTATCAAGTCAACAGTATACAAGTGAGAAACCAATATTTTTTGTTTAATAATATTATTTTATATGTTATGGAGACAATATTCAGAGAGGAATATAGTCTTGTGTTTTGTTTTTTTTACCAAATATAATTTTGTGTTATTTATGAAAGTATTCGACTATTTGTGTTATGTCCTCAATAATTTAAAATTAAAGTCTCATATATTTTTACTGCGTGTAACTTAATTATTTATCAAATGTGTCTGGCTATATCCGAAACATTTGAGTTTAGTGAATTGTTAAAATGTTGCATGTGTACTCATTGTAATTTAAAATACTAGGAATGAATTTTATTTCACTCAGAAGATGATAAAGATTAGTGGAAGTTTGTTATAGAATTTTCGAATGCTTGTGCCATTATTTAATGGCATATTTTTCTTAACTAAACTATATATCTTACTTTAAATTCATAATTTGTTATAAAATGTTCAACTTATATAATTTGTTTTCTTTATCAGATTCAATTTTTGCAACGTTGAAACTTACCACTGTTTTGGTTGATGAATGCTTTGACCACAATTGAAATTCGTATTGTTTTGATAATTGATTATTCTCATAAGAGAATGATAAATTAATTATTTAATTAATCAATTATAGATTGATAGGATTAAAATTAGTTATGAATTACTAGTACTTGCATCCATGCTATGCACGAGAAGTCAATTATGTCATGACTGATACATGTACTAATTGAGCATGAAATAATGGTTATCCTTAAACATTGCTAAAAATATAATAAAAATAGTTATCCTTAAGCATGTGTTGATGTTTTCAAAGAACAAATAATAAAAACCACGAAGTAATTTAGATTGGTTCCTGCTCTTTACTCAAACGGATTTGCTCATTTTCAAGTGAAATGACCAAAATATCCTTACGTGATTTAAGTCACGTTAATGTAAACTTAAACTGAGTTAAGTCACGCAGCGTGACTTAAGTCACGCAGCGTGACTTAAGTCACACACAGTGTGAGTTAACTCACGCTAGTTGGCCGGTGGTCAGAACTGAAGAACACACTTTTTTTTCACTTTGGTCAGGTTTTCAACATTCAATTAACACGTTTTCTACCATTTTTACACATTTTTTTGACCATATTTATGGTTTTTTTTTTTATAACTTATACTACCATTCCCACATATAAATACCCCTCCATACTTTCCTATTTCCTCACATTATCTCCTTCCACTTTCTCTTCTTATTTTTTTGATTCTTTAGTCTCTAGGCTCTTTATGCCCCTTTAGGTATATACTAGTACCTCTTGGGGTAAATAGTGGTCGGTCGAGTTGGGGAAAAAGATCATCCTTTGAGGTAAAATTAGGTTTGCTTTCTTTTACTCCCAAAATCTTTTTACCGTGGGTAAAAAGACTCATCATGGGGGTATAAAAGGAACCAAATTTAAATTTACTTCAAGGGATCTTGATGTCATTTTCTCCAACGGGACTGATCACTATTTTCCCTAAGAGCTATTGGTATATACCGAAGAGGGTAAAAATAACTTTTTACCCCAAGATGGTAAAAAGATAATAAGTAGATTAGTGAATTCAAATAAAATATATATATTTATTATTGTAATGTTTGAATGATAGTAATAAAACGAGAGTTATATTTATTAATTTTGTTTTTTATTTGTATTTATATTTGCATTTTTTTTTATAATTATGTATTCAAGAAAAAAAAGTAGGGTAATGAATAAACTCAAAAAAAAAAGTAGCGTAACGAATAAACTCAAAAAAAGTAGCTTAACGAATAAACTCGAAAAAAAAGTAGCGTAACAAATAAACTCGAAAAAAAAGTAGCGTAACGAATAAACTCGAAAAAAAGTAGCGTAACGAATAAACTCGAAAAAAAAAGTAGCGTAATGAATAAACTCAGCGTAAATTCAAATAAATAAATACTAATAAACTCAACGTGCATTTGAATAAAAATTGCGTATTGAATAAATTCGAATGAAGGTTACATTACATTAAATTAAATTACATTCGAGAATGGATCTTCCAACTACAACAATTATCTTACCTCTAAATGAGGTAAATTCAAACTAGCCAAACAACAGGACTCAAACATTCGCCCGACATTCAAGTTTTTCCTTTGAAAAGAATAAATTTTTGTTAGGCTTGGTTTAGATGATGGTATTCAAGTGCCACCGAAATGAGGTACATTCCTTGACACTTCAATACTGTCATTTAAACCAGCCTAACAAGAATTTAATCTTTTCAAAGGAAAAACATGAATGTCAGACAAATGTTGAGGACTTGTCGTTTGGCAAGTTTGAATTACCGCATCTAGAGGAAGACAATTGTTGTAATCGGAAGGTGCATTCCCTACCTAATCACGATCTTCTGGCGGAATCAGACTCTTGATAATATCTTCAGTTGATCTCAGCAACGTTACCCGCATATCGATCCACTGGAACATGTTGTGCTCCCAAAACATGCTCGTCACGTTTTCGTCGTTCTTTAACTCCACCCAAGTGAATGATACTCTCCCCTCGTCGAGCGTTGGACGTTTATACCGAACATTCTCCACCCTCCTTGTGTCTTCGGGGTTGAATCCTTGGTTGAATTCATTCAGTTCATCCTTGAGGTCTCTTAACGTTACACCAAGGCACCAAACCTTCAACCTCTGAGCTTCTCCGCCGTTGAATTGTGCATGAACATCGATCCACCCAGCCATTGTTTCAAATCTACACAATAAGATTTAAAAAAAAATCAATGAAAAACTCATTCAAACATTTCATCAAACACTTGGATTGCAAATTATACATAAATCCTAAAAATGATAACTACAACATAAACATGCAAACATCTAAATAATTAAGCAAACGCTAACTAAATCTAAAAAAATCAAATCTAAGTGTAAAAAATCTAACATAATCATGCAAACATCATTTAAACAAACCCTAACATAATCTAATAAAAAAATATCATATCTTAAACAAACCCTAACTAAATCTAAAAAAAAATCAAATCTAAGTGTAAAAAATCTAACATAATCATGCAAACATCTAAACATCATAACAATTAAGCACTATAAGTCATTTGCATGTAATATTCTATTATTTCTTGATTTTTTTTTCAAATTTTAAGAAAACGCTAAACCTAAAAAATTATAGATTAAGTGAAAAAATCTATCATACCAACATAATTTAAGTGAAAGCTTACTTGTTCTTGTTGTTGGAGTGTTGTTTGATTTGAAGTTGAAGGAATTTTGGAGTTATGTAATTTGAGAGAGAATTGAGAGTGTTGAAAATGGAATGAGGCAGAATGAACCTCTGTCTGAGCTTATAACAGATCGTAGTATGAGTTAACTCACGCTACATGACTTAAGTCACGCTACGTGACTTAAGTTACGCTACGTTTATAACTAGCGTAAGTTAACTCACGCTACGTGACTTAAGTCACGTAGAGGTATTTTGGACATTTACTTTAGGAATGAGCAAAATCATTTGGATAAAGAGCAGAATTCTTATCACATCAGATAAATTCTTGGTAGAAATTATTTAGGAAAATATTAAATGGTAACTTAAAAAACTAATATATAAACAGATACGACAATAAAAGTAGTTAATGCTCTCATACTCTCTTGATGACGGTCTCACGAATCTTAAAAGGCATGCCATTCACGATCCATCTTTGATAGTGTAGATGTACTATAATTGAGAAAGGGTTGATAATGGAAGATCTTAATTGGTTCAAAGGAATTTTTTTTTAGAAGATGGTTCTTGGGATCGCTTAAAAAGGTGGGGTGCGGTTATGGTGCATAAGGAAATCCTTATGCACCTGCATAAATCCAGAAATGATTTTGGAGTACAACTCACAAAAACCATTAAGTACATCAAATGGTTTTGGAGTACAAATCACAGAAACGAGTCCTTAGTTTTTTCACCTGCTGGAAACCATTAAGTACATCTAATGGTTTTGGAGTACAACTCACAGAAACCACTATGACACGTCATTTTGTAGCCAATCCCCCCAGGACTGCAAACGATTTTTCAATTCTATCCCAACTTGAACCACTATCAACTCAATTTGAATATAGAAGGGAGTAATTCTTGCGTGGTTAGAAGAGTTTAGTTACTTCATTTAGACACAGACTAAAAAACAATTAAATGATATATATTTTTATAATCAGTAAATGATGAATATGCTTTTTGTAAATTCGTTTAAATGTTATGTTTAAACTCCTGTGGCCATATAAGAATTACTCAACAGAAGAATATATGAACATAACACGTACAATATAATATATGACATACCAGTTTTATTTCATACCATCTCCTAAATAAGGTAAAGCACTTTTACAGTTTAATTTTTTATAAATGAATAGATTATTTAATACAAGTGTAGAAGATAAGCTGTATAATATACTATATCATAATGAATTTATAAGGTTATAATATCATCAATAGTTATAGGCATTGAGGATTCCTTAACCACAACACATCAAAAGGATACAGTACAACACGTAACTTTTAGTTGTGAATGCATGTTATATTTGAGCCGGATACTCGAAACTTTTGTGGTCATTATAACATATAAGAGAAGAAATTAGTACAATGTCACTGTCTCATTCAATTATTCTCTCTTAATATCTATAGAACAACACACACCACACACACAATAGAACGAGTGTGTTTGGCCTATCTTATTGTGAGCCCCTCTCATCGTTAAAGGGTGAGGCTATGCCAAACAATGTATAGCAAAATATATCTGGGAAAAAAAAATTAGTGGCTTATACTTGTAAGGAAGAAAACTTGCAAATTAAGAGCTTCTAAATCATCTACTCCTTGGAACTTTCGCATCACCTACGCGAGCTTTTGAAAAAGGTCTTCGATTGCGACCCATGTTTTTCTAATATTCATTCAAATTGATAAAGTATATTGATACAATACAAATACAAAGTCACTAAAAACAAAAATTATAAATTTACGAAGAAACTCACAACATTAATTTTAATAGCATAAAACGACAGAATATCTATGCATACAAATATAACTATATTCAATTCATAAAAACATGACTATATTCAAGTTTCTGAAATACTCATGTTTTCGGTTCTACAATGTTGACGATGCCAAAATAATAAGTTGAATATGCACTTCCTCAAAGTTAATCTTTCAACAAGAATCAAATAACACCGTACTGAGACGGGAAATAAAAAACACAACACAAAAAAGGGAAATTAAAACAAACAAAGTCCTGCAAACACAACGAAATCATAAAAAACAAACAAAATAAGATTGAAAACATGTGAAAATCACTTATTTAACAAAAAAAACTGTGAGGTTATTTTAGGCAAAATTATTGACAAGGTTATTTATTTTATATTTATTTGTAAAACTTATGCCCATTATTTAGTTTTTTTTTGTTTGGGTTCTTTATCTTTTAAAACATGCATACTTTCATCATTTTCTATTTTTTATTTAAAAAATGTTGATGTGACACTGACATATAATTTGTTATGTGGATTAAGATTGATCCTTAAGATATAAAAAAAAGATATTTTTTATTTCTTAATTTTTGTATTTTATTAAAATAAAATTAAAATAACCTAAACATGAATGCAGAAGATTAAAAACAATGTTCATCCCAAATCCATAATTTAAAGTTGAAAATCTCCCATATCCAAAACCAAAATCTCCCAAATTTGGTTCTGTCATACACATTTGTTTTTTTGTTTGTTTGTTGACAATGGATATGGGTTTCTTAAAAAGAAACTCAAATGTTCATCGTGCTAAAATCCGGCAAATATGAAACAATACCAAGTTTTTCATCAAAAAATAAAATAAAATACGAAGCCACCTTCATTCCAGTTAAAATGAAAAAAATAAAATAAAAAATAAGTTGTATATGTGTTTCTTGTGGTTTTATTTGTTCTGCCATGTTTCTTATTCTTTTAGTCTGTTTTCAATGTTTGAATTCAGAAACATTTCGACCTAGGAGCCGTAGATGGATTTCAGAACAAATTCGAGAAACCTAATGTGTATGTGTTTCTTATTCTTTTAGTCTGTTTTCAAAGTTTCCTGTTCTGCCACTTTTCTTCATACCATGCTTCCCATGATTTTCTACACTTTTCTATTTTTGATGACTTCACTCACCCCTTTTAGTTCTCCCTCAAAACCCAAATATGCACAATTGGTTGGTTTCATCCAGAGATTTAAATAAATCGAGTAACAAAAACTTTTTAGGGTTATTGTCAAGTTGAAACACAAATTCAATAATATTTTGAGATTGGCGGTGTAGGATGTAGGTTCATAGGAGTGCCAACTTAGTTGGGACGTCGTTGCTTCCTCTTGATACGTGTCCTTTCTCCTAGCTTACCCAAAAAAAAACACAAATTCAATTAGATTTGTTAGCTATTACGATGAAGACAAGATAAAAAGTTGAAGAATAAAAGATGAAGACAAGATAAAAACTTGAATATTTTTAGGATTTTTTGTTTTGGGTTTTTAGGCTGTGAATAATGAGTTTTTTAGGTTAAAGATGAAGAGGGAAGAAGATGGGGACTGTTAGAGTTTTTTTTTGTTTTTTTGCTTTTGTTTTGAAGAAGCTAAAATGGAATATATTACGAAATCAATGAGTCCTTCCTAGCATAAGGTGTACTAGGAAAGAAACAACCAGGTCCAAACAATATTTACAAGAAAACTGTACAAAATTGAAAAATTATAACAAAAATAACAATTAGCCTATGCCCAACATTGTTAACGGACTAAGCCACCATCCATGAAAGTTGAAGGGAAGAGTAGTAAATTTCACCTTCAGCCACATAAAAGTGAGGGACTTAATCTTATCCACCACTTGAGTTACCGAGCATATTTTGTTTGTGAACAACCTGTTATTTCATTCTTTCCAGATTTCCCACACAGTAGCATACAAAATAACCTGTAAAATTGATTGACGAATCCTTGATAAACCACCTAGGTAGCTGAATTGAATGAAATGGTCCGTCAAAGACTGAGGGGCAGCCACATAGATACCCAACCACCCATAAATTAAGTGCCAGACAGACCCAAAATAGTTACAATGTAATAACAAATGATTGGATGATTTTAAAGAACCGCACCCAATGACACACTCCAGAGAATTCTGATCAATAACACCAATACGAAATAGATTATCCTTAGTAGGCAATCTATCCCGGAACAAGCGCCAAGCAAACAACACCACTTTTAAAGGGACATCCTTATGTCGGAGAGATGAGACCGACACTGAAATAGTTAAAGGAAGCTGAGTCGTTAAAAATTCATAGACACTAAGAACAGAAAATATTTTAGAGGTTTCCAATGACCATAGCCATCTATCTTCCTTATTAACCTACAGAGTAACATTATGAAGCAGTAAAATAAGTTCCCCCAACAACTCCTCCTCCCACGCTAACAACCTCCGCCTCTAACTCCACGCCCCACCATCCTCACCCCAACCTAGCTGACTCATATCAAAGACAGACTTCCCCTTAAACACTGGAAAATCATATAACCTGCTGAACCTGACACTAAAAGACACCCCACCAACCCAAACATCTGTCCAGAAATGAGTATGATTCCCGTTCCCAACCGAGCGACTAACATGATCGCTAAACCACTCCTCGTTACCCAAGGCATGCATATCACGCCACCATAAAGATGACCCACGACTACCGCACACCAGCCGCCCCCATCAACCCCATAACGCACCGCCAAACCCTAAACCATAAAGAATCCTTCTCTTCCAAAATCCGCCAACACCACTTCCCTAACAGAGCAATATTAAACTCCCTAATACTCCTAACCCCCAAACCACCAACCTCCTTACTCCTGCAAACAGATTTCGATTCCACCCAAGATATTTTCCTGTGGTCAACACCAATTAAAAAGAGATTCAATAAAGGAGACAATACCTGACGGAGCCTTGAAAAAGGAAAGGGCGTAAACAGGCAGAGACGACATGACTGACTTCAGCAAAACCAAACGACCCCCCATAGAAAGATGTTTCGAATTCCAACCAGTTAGTCTATATTTTTTCTGGTTAATGATCGGTTCCCAAAAGGACAAGCGACGAGCGTTCCCACCAATAGGGAGCCCGAGATAAACAAAAGGAATAGATCCAACCCTACAATTCAGCACCAGTGCCGCTTCAGATAACCAATTAGAGGCGACATTCACACCAACCAAGAGACTTTTTGAAAAATTTACTTTCAAACCAGACAATGCTTCAAATAAAAGAAGGATGGCACACATCGCTCGAATATTAGCCCAAGATTTGTCTCCAAGAATTAAAGTATCATCTGCAAATTGCAGATGAGAAACACTGTTGCATCACCATTTCCCACCCTATAACATTATTTTCTAACAAAGATTCCATTAACACTTGAAAACCCTCCGCGGTTAACAAAAACAAGAACGGCAAAAGAGGGTCACCCTGCCTCAAACCCCGCCTCATAGAGAACTCGTTGGTTGGAGACCCATTTACCAAAACCGAAGTTGTGGCCATTCCAATGCACTCTTTTATCCATTTTCACCAAAGAGTCGGAAAACCCATTTTCAACATAACCTCTTCTAAGTAACCCCAATCAATAGAGTCGTAGGCCTTCTTAAAGTCTACCTTAAAAAGAATCAGTTCCTTCTTGCACCTATGTGCCTCATCAACAATTTCATTAGCCACCAATATGCCGTCAAGAATCTGTCGACCTCTAATGAAGGCAGACTGAGAATCGGAAATAATAGAACCAATAACTGAACGCAGTCTGTTTGCAAGAACCTTTGCCAAAATCTTATACAAACTACCCACCAACAAAATCGGGCGAAAGTCATTCAACCGTTGGGGTCTGTCAACCTTAGGAATAAGAGCGATGAAAGTGCTATTTATTCCTTTGGTCAACCTTCCATTCTTATGAAACTCGAACAAAAAGCGCATCACATCCCCCTTCAACATGTCCCAAAAGTCTGTAATGAAACCAAAAGTAATCCCATCTGGACCTGGACATTTATAATTTTCACAATCCCATACCGCTGCCTTCACCTCCTTGAGAGAAAAAGGCCTAATCAAACGCACCCCTTGTGTGTGATCTAAGGTATGAAAATGAAGCCCATCCATACTGGGCCGCTGAGCAAAATTTTGCTGAAAGTGTGAAGAAAAATGATTGAAAGTAGCATGCCTCACATTATCAACCCCTTCAACCAATACACCATTTACAAGAATAAAAGGAATTGCATTCCTACGTCGTCTGCTTGATAAAATTCCTTGAATTTTTTTTGAATTTGCGTCTCCTTCACGTAACCATTGAATCCTAGATTGTTGCCAGGAAATACTTGAAGCTCCTCTACCTCCCCATCAAGTAACACCTCAGTCTCCCTTTTGACATCTAAAGCTGCAATTTTTTCTTTGAGACACAACATTCTTGCAGGTAAATTCTGACAGTGACGCTGATGCCATTCCTTTAATGCCAATTTTAAGAGCTTCAATTTTTCTTTCAAAACATAACCCCCCCCACCATCAACATGAAAAGACATCCAAGTATCCCGAACAAACGTACTATAACCAGGAAAGTTTTCCCAACATCTCAACATACAGACTGGTCTTGGTCCCCAATTTTCTACATCAACAGATAGCACTAACGGACAATGATCGGACAAACCACGGGTCAAAGCCAACTGAAAAAAATTAGGCCAGTTCAAACACCAACTCTCGGACAATAAAAAGTGATCCAAACGACTCATCGATTTTCCATCCCCCCAAAACCACGTAAAATTGCGGCCCCGGAGAGGAAAATCCACCAAAAAAATTCCTTCGATAAAACTATTAAAATGAGTGATCCCTGATTGATTTAAAAGACTTCCAACACTTATGCGTTCCTCGACACACCGAACCGCATTAAAATCTCCACAAACACAAATATTTTGATCATTCAAAGAACCCAGCCTGTCAGATAAATTGGTCCAAAGAGTCTGTTGTCGAAAAATATCACACGGGGCATACACATTAAACAACACAAATTCCTCTCTAGTCTTCATAAATCTACTAAAAATCACTAACACATGCTCAAACGACAAAGACGGCCACATCTCTACCTCCTTAGTATCCCAAAGAGTAACCAAACCTTTAGAAGCCCCCCTTAGGGTTGAAAAGAAAAATCAACATGACAATCACCTCAAATAGAATTACATACTGTAACATCAAAGACCGGTAGCTTAGTCTTTTGAATACAAAGAATAAAATGTTGTTTCTCTCTCACCAGCTGACACACCTCTCTTCTTTTTATTTCTATAGAAATTTTAGAATTTTCTTTTAAAATAATTATGTGGAAAATATAGTAATAAGAAAATGGTGACATTGTTGCAAGCCACTGACACTTCATCATTTTTAAATAAAAAGTTGAAAAAAATATAAATTTGTGCACATTTTATAAGATAAATGACTTAAAAGGAAAAATAAAATAGATAAAAGACTTAAGTGTTACAATTAAATTAAATAAATGACCTTGGGAGTATTTTTTCCTTTATTTGACTTACTTTGAAATTTGAGAAAAATCCACTTATCTATTTTTCTTGTATTTTTTTAAATGAATAGAGGATCTCCGACGTAGGTATTTTTTTATCCAACTTGTTTCAAGTTATATTTATATATTTCCAGGAATAAAACGATATATATATATACGTTCCTGTTAGCTTAGCTCACTTGATAAGGGATAATACATATTATATGCAAGGGTCGAGGTTCGGGAGGTTCGAACCCCGGACACCCCACTTATTCACCTTTAGGGTGAATTTCCCTAACCGCTAGGCTACTTGACAAAAAAAAAACGATAGAAATATACATTCTAATGTTCGTTACAAGTTTATTAAATTTTATTCCTAGATATAAAAGATTCCTATGAAAGAAAAACATTCTCATAGAAAATGGTGGAAATAAAAGTTCCCAAGATGATGAGAATAAATTAGTGCGTAACTACCGATTAACCTTCCTATTATAATAGTTTATGAAAATAAATAAATATTAACCAATAGAATTTTCAATGCAAAAGAATGCTCCATTTTACAGGTTGTGGAAAAGATTAAGTCAGTAACTTACAGGTGGTTGAGGGTGAAATTTTCCTCTCTTGCTTTTAATTATCACGGTTGGTGGCTTAATCCGTTCACCATTATAGACATTGGCTAAGATGTGGTGTCTGTTGTTGAGTTTTTGGTTACTGGCATTAGCCTTGTAATTACTATAACTAGGTATATAACTCGTGCGTTGCACGGGTTTCATTAGAATTTTTTTAAAATTTATTGGAAATAATGATTTTGGTAGCTCTAATGAATCATTTTTTATTTAAAAAAAAAAAAACCTTTGAAATATTTTTAAAATTTTGTCATTGTCAAGTAAGAGAGTTAGTTAAAAGATTCTTTTGACATAAATTATGTGTCGTTGTCTTGATGTTTGATAGACAATTTAAAATGCAAGAGTGAGATATTTGTAAGAATAAGATGACATGTTGAATCTTAACTTCTTTTAAAAAATAAAATTCTTTTTATCTAGGCCAAATAATTAAAATGCAAAAGTAAATATATGCCATCAACATCCAAACTTTTACAATAAGTAAATTAGATTAAATGTTCAAAGAGCTTTTCGAATCAACTTTGTCATGTGTAAGTAGTATTTTATATTAGATAAAATTGTTCTACAATCATTTGATGTCGGTATCTAAACTTTACTAAACCAACCGTGTTTAGGCCCATAATACATGTACAAATTTAATATATTTGAACAATGTTGAGTTGCATCAATATTCATTTTATATGACAACTTCAAAATATTTATGTCTGACTTTGATGTTGTTTCTATCATTCTCATGAAACCTAAGTAGGTCATTAACATCTTTTAGACAACATATCAGTAAAAATAAGAGACATTTCTATATTCATAAACTCATCAGATTGTTCTGTTTTGATTGAATGTCTCCAACAACGATTTTCTTTTGATTCATAGTGAAACTTCAAGGTACTGCCTATAATTTAAAATGAGTAAACTCAATAATTGAATAAATCAATTTAAATCAGAGAAATATAAAATGGATAAATAGATAGAAAATATTAAAAATGCAAATGTGAAAGTAAATGTATAACATTTTATGACAATTAACACGGCACGAATATAAACAAACTTTAAAATAAATAAAAAGTTATATTTGATCTTTAATTGGTGCAAATATTAAAGTTAAAGATATATGTTGGAACATAGGGTGTTTCACAAGTATACCACTTAAGTTTTGATGATAACAAAGTATTAAAAATTATCAATTGGATATGCTAAACATTTATTCAAGTGTACAGAACTATTATCAAAGTTTTATTTACAAAAGGTACTAATTGAATAAATCAAAGAGCAAAGGAAATTTAGACTGAAGCTTGAAGAACATCTGACTAAAAGCGCTCCTGGAAAATCAGAGTCAGAATGCGTCTGAAGAAAGAGCTTCTGAAGATGACGTCATCAGAAGCAAGTTCATCAGAGGCAGACTCATCAGAAGCAAATGGTATCCAGAAGCAAAGATTCTTCAGACACTGGAAAGTGTTAACAAAGGCAATGTACGAAAAGTACAACCACTATGCCTACGTTTGTCCCTGCAACCACCAACTCTGCACAGTGTCTTCTATACACGACAAGAATAACAGTAACTGTAGCAGAAACTTTTCCATATTTGATGGAATGGATTTGAATTTGATTTCATTGTACAAGCCTCAAATCAAGCAAAGAATCAAAGGTGTCAAATCAGCTTCGGTAAAGAAAAAGTGATGAGCTGGCAGTTTTCCAACGTCTCTCAAAACCTCTATAAATAGAGTTGAAGACTTGAAGAACGGCGCTACAAGTGTTACAACGAATACACGCGAATTGAGTCCTTCTCTCATATTCTAAGTGGCAATATTTGCTCATCAACAACTTAGATAATTCTTACAAAAGCTCACATTTTAGAATTTCTAAGTATCTAAGAAAACAGAGTCTGTTCTGTTTCGTTTTGTTTTGTGAATACCTCTGATTGTATATCAAGTATTCAAAACTCTTTTCAATTCTCTGTAATTGTCTTAAAGTCTCTTGCTTGTGTGCTTGAGCATCTGAAGTCTCTTTCTTGTGTGATTGAGCAAAGGAAGTCTCTTTCTTGTGTGATTGAGCAAAGGAAGTCTCTTACTTGTGTGTTTGAGCAACTTGTAATTTGATATTACATTTTAGTGGAACTCTCCTTGGAAGTGCAAGGGGGACAGGACTACTTCCGGTTTGTGGAAGGAACCTGTATAAAATTGCTTGTGTCTTGTTTCTTTCTTGCATCTGTTCTTTATTCCGCTGCTAAGACTCTGAACTCTGATCAAAGTCTGAACTCCATCAGACTCTGTATCCTGAGAACAGTATTATTTTTCGTAAGAAAGAAACGTTTTTGAAAACACAATTCAACCCCCCCCCCTTCTTGTGTTTTTCCCACCTTCAATATATACTTACATGAGTTGTAATTTCATAGGCTTCTCGAATATAAATCTCTTTTATCATTTTCTCCTCGTCTACACAAAAAAATTATTCATATTAAATTGATGTGAATACTATTGATGCACCAAAAACATAAATAAAAGTCTCTTTTATCCTCTTTTCCTCATCTACACGAAACAATTATTCATATTAAAAGATAAGATAAAATTAAAAAAGATAGAAATGTATACTAATAAATGTTATATCATCAATAAGAAAAAAAGAAAGTGAAATATTTCGTAAATCTATATCTATATAATAGAGTAACCTGAGTCACTATTGTCTACCACAAAAACTAATAAATAGTCAAGAAATATGTGAAGAGTAAGAAAGAGAAACAAAAGCTAGCATGCAAAATTTAAGAGTATCATCCGAAAATCCTTTGAAAAAAGTGATGATGATGATCCAAACCTTCACCATTGAACCCTTTCTTCCTACTCCATTTGTTTCTTCTAATTTTCTTTGGACACTAATTTTGTTGGGATGGAGGGTAAGATGAAAAGATCTCAAAATCTTATCACATATTTATACACACAATGATCATGACTATGAATATGAAATTATAACTAACTAACTCATTATTAAAATTTTGTATTAATACAATGAGTGAATGAATAGTCATATTTAAGGAATGGAAGTTAAACAATATGAATCAAATTGTAGTTTAAAGGTAATTGATGTGCTAAAGTTATTTTTTTAAAATTATATAACAATATCTTTAATAAAAAAATAATATGACAATAGACATTACTTAAAATTTATTACCCGTGAATTGATTTTTAAAAAAGATAGAAATGCATGGGATTTTGCAAACTTATATAGATTATTCTCTAACAATAAATTTATTTTGCAAAACATTTTTTTTCTTCAATATTGTATATACCATATTAATGTCATTTTTTGGGTTTAATCGCAGGTATACTGAATTATGGTTCTTGAGCTTAGGCGTAAACATGAAGCTAAGATATTACCATTCAAGAATCTATATGGCTATGGCAATAAAATTTATAAAAAAAAATTGTGTAAATTTTTTTGAGTAAAAAAATGCTATATTGTAACTTTTTTGGATTGTAAATGCTAATTTATGTTCAACTTAAGTGAAGAATTAAGAAAGATACTTGAGAAAATTTATCATTAACAATACACATTAAATTGATATAGTGGAGGTAAATAATGAATGTTAGAATAAGAAGAGAGAGTGAGAATGAGCTTTTTTAGAAGTGCCACATAGGCTTAATGCTTCCATATGGTTAACTCAAATTTCTTTTACAAATATATATAGATAGATAGATAGATAGATATAGATAGATATAGATTATATCTCTACCTTGTATTGACTTGGGTGTTTCTTCTTTGGCGCATCTTGCGCTCGAAAGACCCTTTTAGTGGTATATAATTCATTTTAGCTTCTTCAAAAAAAAATAAAAAATAATATTAACCAAACATTTTTTTTTTAAAATGCCCAACAATAAAATTCTCTTCTTTATATTCTCATGAATAACATTCCTAGAAATACATTTAATAAACTTGAAACAAACACACTAAAAAACTCTAATCTAGCATCCACAATGGTAGTTCCCTGATAGGGACTCCTTAAGTGGACCCCACGTGACACATCAATTATTTATAATTTTTTAATGAAAGTACCTATTAAGGACTCAATGATTCCAATGGAATAAACTGATAAAGACTGCGATGAAAAGTACTTAAATAGGTCCCACTATCTTTACATTACAAAAATAATTTACTTATTACTCAATTTTACAAGTGGGACAAAGTAGTACATATTTTATTACTCCTTTTTGCAAGTGGGACCAAGGATTATACATTTTATTACTTTTTTAAACGTGGGATCCGTTAGTTGCATAGGAGAGAGAGGGTCCTTATATAGTTGTCCGTTCCTTAACGGAGATTCATTTTTTATTCCTCCAATGGAGGATCCTTAATGGAGAGTGGTCCTTGTTAAGTAAGGACCCCCGTTGAAGATGCTCCAAGGACCTCCATTAGAGAAGATAAATGGGTAACTCAGATATCTAACCTATTAAGACGCTTATTGAAGGAGGAGAAAAATGTTATTTATTATTTACATTCATCTGCACAAATACTATATCTCTTTTATGAGGTGCATGCCCCAAAATTAAAATAAGAAACAAAATATCTATATGTTGGTCCTGTGTACTTATTAGTAAAAGTGAGACTCGTGTGTTTTTATTTTATTTTTTATTTTTATTTATAAATGTTGTGTTGGAGTGATTGAGTTTTTTTAGACACTTTCATTAAAAAAACAATATATATAAGTGATTTGTACACGTGAGTCTCATACAGAAACCCATTTAAGTCTCATATAGAGACCCATTTAAGCATTCTTTTAAGTTTACCATCATTATGAATGATCTTGACTCTAAAAACATATACACACAAATATTTACATTTAACTCCCTCAAAGGCATTAATATCGTTCTCTTGTATGTACCACTCTATATTACCTTTTGTAAAATAAAAATTTCATAATTCTTCTATACATGATCGTACCCTAGTGATATTCATTTCAAAATTTTCAAACTTTCAATTTTAATACATATACTAATATAGTTCTCTTTTATATATAACTAAAAAAACAAAAATTAGCGAAATAAATTTAAAGAGGGAAAACATGAAATCCCTTTCTAATTCTGTCATTAAGTTTTACGAGGAGAAAATTAGTGAGGAATTTCAATTTTTCCATCGCTAATTTTGTTTTTTCACTAGTTGTCGTAAATATATATTTTTCAAAATTTTCACTTCAGAAATATATTAAGAACTAGCATTCTGACAGACACAATCAGACACTTTGTGTTTGTATGTCTTCTTGTTTTATTACGCTAACATATGTAAATTATGAACATGTTTTATGAAATTTTGATTTTGATTAAAATTATTTTGATTTTTGTTCATGAGATGTCATCTCAATGGTTAAAGGTTGACTTTGTAACCTCAAGTGACATATTTTAAATTTCACATGAGACAGTTGTAAATATGGGTATTAGTTCTATTGATATTAATAAAATTTCCCCTTTTCTAGTTTTTAAATAATATATATATATATATATATATATATATATATATATATATATATATTGTGTCATTTTTTTTTTGATTTTAATTAAAATTATTGATATGAATGTTGTGACTTTCAAGTTGTAACAAATCATGCTTATATGTTTCAATGATACATATATACAATATAGTAAATATAATATAAATTCTTATATTTTTTAACGACACCAACAATATAAAATTATTATAGAATTTTTTTTAATAATAAAAAATGAAGCCTAAAATCCTATCACTTTATATATTGTTATATAACTATTTTGATTTTGATGAGTTATAGATGTTTGTGACTTTCAAATATAACAAAACATGTTTATCTTTTTCAATAATACCAACGATATGGTAAATATAATATAAATTTTTTTTTTTTCATGACAACAACATAGCTTTTGCCTTAACAAACAATATAGCATTTTTATAGAAAAATTATTTGAGGGTATAACTGAAATAATGAAAAATTCAACCAAAAATCTTCTATCCCCTTTATATATTGGTATATTATAGATAGATAAATGTTTTAGTTAAAAATATTTTCCAAGTGATTTTATTTCTAAATTAGCTTTTAAGCTAAAAATTACCAAACAAAATTATATTTTCTTAAACAAGTCAAAATGAAATGTAAACCAAGAAAAAGGGAAGACAAGAAGTGCAAAAGGGAACATTCCTCTTATTGCAAACTGATTTGGAAAACCCTCAAAGAACCCAAAAATGAAGGATGTGCTCATGCAGAGTTAAAGTGTTCAAGGAATAAATACCAAACCATTGACTCGCTAACATCCAAACATGCCAAAAAATAAATGATTTACATTTTAGCAAGTTTATAAACCTTTATCTTTTATGCAAGTTTATAAATTATAAACCATAAGTTAGCTTACTCGTCTTACTAAATAGACCCGACCCTTGAAATGTTCTAAACTTATAGGATTCCATATATAATAACTACACAAAAAGATATTTAGGATCCGAGCAGCCACACGTTTTATTTTAGTTGTGAACACCTGATATATTTGAGGCAGAGATTCAAAACCTGTAGAATTGGTCGACATGTACTAATATCTAAACCACTCCTCCAATTATTCTCCCTATATATAGAATAGAACACTTACCCACACACTAAGAATTGGTAGTAGTAGTAGTACAAAAGCTAACTACCAGTCTGTAGAGACCATGGTGAGAACCCCTTGTTGTGACAATAATGGATTGAGAAAAGGCACTTGGACACATGAAGAAGACAAAAAGTTGATTGCTTATGTTACTAGGTATGGCTGTTGGAATTGGCGACAACTACCTAAATTTGCAGGTATAAGAAGAAAAAGTGAACACTATAATATCATAAATTTTTGTTGGATAAATGGATAGGTATCTTTTACAAGGTACATCCAATCATTTAATGTCGTATGTTACTTTTAATATTTAATTTTTTTTTAATTTGCCAAAGAAAAATAATATAATTTAACATAAATTTAAATTTTAAATTAATTTTCTCACAGGATACCTATTCCAACAAAACTCTAGGATACTGCAAAGAATTCTCCATAAAGAAAATTATTCTTAAATAATTAATGTGTAAATTGGTTTTCTTTTAGTTTATGTTCTATCTTGGAATTCAATCCTTTAAACTCGAGAGAATTATTTTCAGGGCTTGAAAGGTGTGGCAAGAGTTGTAGACTAAGGTGGATGAACTATCTGAGGCCAAATATCAAAAGAGGGAACTTTAATCAACAAGAAGAAGAGATTATCATCAAACTTCATGAAAAACTGGGTAGTAGGTATCAACATATCAACACTCTATCATGGCAAAATCATATCTTAAATGTTGAAAAAAAACCGTACAAGCCATGGATTTTTTATGAACACAAACAACGCACCGCAAAGACAATAAATTAACATACTTTTGTGGCTTGATGCCTCTTGCCTTCATATATAGAAACATTTCAAATAACATTACAATATGATTATAACCCAACACGAAAATGTTATCAGCCAACAATGATTTTTTTTATTTTTATTGGTTTTCTTGCATTTTGCTACCATGGCTTGCCCTTCTCATCGCTTGCCTCTCTTAAATAGCAAATGTTCTTCTCTTTTTGTTTAATCTATGCCAAATATATATAGTGCATGTCTACTTTTGTACACTTTTTTTTTTAAGGAACTTTTGTACAGTTGAAAGCCCCACTTTGAACAAACAAACTTAGTTATGTTTCCCTTGTAGCTATTGAATGGTGACACTACATATGTATTTATATTTTTCTCAAACTCTAGTGTTAACTCGTAAACTCAGGTGAGTTTGCGTTTTTAAATGTGAATTTAGTGTTAATTCGGTGGTAAACTCGTTTTCGTTAAAGCCAGAGCTTGCAGTTTGAGAGGTTTAACTCCCAACAAAATTGATGAAATGAGATAAATTCATTTGATTTTAATCGAGTTTATGATTTTACTTTTAAAAGATCTTTTTTTGTGGTCCAAATTGTTGTTCTTTCCGACCCATAAGCCCATTAAACATGTGGAAATGCACTGCTTTCAATAACCAAACAACTCATCTCCCACACATTACACTTAAACGACCGAACCAAACACAATATTGTGAAGAGCAATTTTTACATGGGCACAAACCCAAATCAAATTTATTTGAGACACACACACAAATATAAAAAATTAAAAGAGAAATTATTTAGTCACATCATTTAAATCTATTCTCTTTTCATTTTTTTCATTGGTGAATGTGTGCCCGAATAAAATTAATTTGGGGTTGTGTCCAAGTTAGAATTTTCCTATTGTGAAATGGCGAAAATTTAACTTTAGTTTTTTATTTATTATAGTTTTAAACGAAACTTATTTTTTTTGGATTGTTTGTTGGATGATTTGATGATTCTTTGGGATAATTTTGTGTATTTTGATACAAGGTTGAACATTACGCTTTATTTTGGAGATTATATATACTTAGAATTTATAACTAAGTTAATATTTTTAATTATTGACATATTTACCTATTTACAATATTATATTAGTATATATGTCATTATTAATATAACTTTACTTTTAGGTAAACTCGTACGATTTTATGAGTCGATTGCTTCTAGGCAAATGAGTTGAAGTAAAAAATTGAATCAGACGACCTTGATTTGTATCGTTGTTAGCAACAACCAATCAAACAAGTCACACGACCTCCATATCGTTAGAAATGCTTTCTATACAAAAACCGCTACATTGATCCAACATCAGCCACATTGATATAGGTTACGTCGATGACTTGGCTGAACCAATTGTTAGATAATAAGATTGAGTTTATACTATTGGCCCCTTTAAGTTTGTAAGTTAGTAGATCTATTGATTCTTTTGGATAATTTGGGAAGTCATGTTATTGCCCATAATGTGTTTGTGAAAAATCCTCGTTGAAGACATATTTGATTTTATTTTTTGGTTGCTCCTCTATATTGGTTTCTCTCTTTGTTAGTCAATTTGGTTCTTCTCTTTGGTTGTTTTGTCTTCTCTAATCAGTCAATTTGATTTTATTTCTCTCTTTAGTGGTTTTTTTTTTGGATTGATTATCTCAATATTGATTCGTCTATTTGATTCTCTCTCTCTCATTGTTTTGATCTAGATTTAATTGGTTTGATTTTGATCTTCTATCTGTTAGTTCTCTTTCATTGATTGTTGCCTCTGTCTATGATGATTCTATGGCTGATGATGTGATTGCTCCTCTTAGTTGGTTACACTATTAGTTTGTTTTAGTTTATTTTTAAGGTTAATTTTGTAATAAGCTTAACTTTCGTTTGAGGGGTAATATTTTGAGTTTATATTATTGAGTAATTTTTTCATTTTTTGTTTGACAAACTCTTATGCTATTTGTTGTTGCATCGTAAGTATGAAGGGAGAGGTTAGATAATAAAACTAGACTTATACTATTGAGCCATTTATGTTTCTAACTTAATAAAGTCCATTAAATTTTTTGCTCAAAAAAAAAAAGTCCATTAAATTTTATTATTCTCTTGTAATATTTTGATATGTTATGTCATTTGATATTATTGGAACTCTATTCGCCTTCTTGTAACCTTTTGTATCGAATGGTTGAGGAAGCCTCAATTCTCACATGATCACCCAAGAATGAGTATAATACCCAACTCTTTATGTGATCACCAAAGATTAGACATATTTTCACCTCTTCAAAAAAATCTGTTTGTTAGAGAGGTATGTGATTAGATATTAATTTTTCCACCACTCTATATGTGAAACTTTCCTAGTACCATGATTTATTTGTTATCTAACTGAATGTTACTCCGATTTTGAATGTAAAAAACAAAACATTCACATTTGGTGGCGGCTAACTAACTTCACACCATTCAACTGGTTTACAATAATTTTTTTATTTACACCCTTAAATTAATTTAGATTTTTGTGTACAATAAATTTTTTATTTACATGCAAAAAGCTTCAATAAAGAGTTCCTTCAAAAAAAAAAAGTTTCAATAAAGAGTAGTTTAGAAAATATTTTTTTTTTTTTTATCGATATCAAGAAAATTAAATGAAATTAACTATCATTTTTTTATCAACTTATATTTATATGATTTGGCTTATAGTTCGTTTGGTGGTTAACATAAAATAGAGACAAGACACTCAATGAATAAGATGGGATATGAACATCATAAATACTTATTTCTATCATGTACTTAAGCACTCATGATAGCAGTTAAATATTTAATTCCAAAATAACTTTTGATATTTTAAACATTATAAATTAACAAAAATACTAAAAAAAAAACTAAAATTTAATGAAATAATTGTATATAATTTAAAGTATTCATTGACACTACCAAATAAACAATTTCAAAGTTGAAAAAAAAAATATAGGGGAAACAAATAAATCTATTATAAAAGTCAGATAAGCAAAATAAGGTTGTGGTATGATAATTAATTTTAAATGACAAAACTACCGTTGTAAGAGAATAATATTTAACTTCTTAAAAGAAAAACTAAATTAGTAATCTTATTTATGTGATTTTTAAAATTATATTAGAGATAGATAAAGTTAAAATCATAACGTGTTTTCACTTTCCTTAAAAAAGAAGTGTTTTCACTTATTAATATTTTAAATTATTAGGAGATCGTTGATTTACTTTAAATGTCAATGCTTTTTATGATGATCAAATGATTTATATAGTGCAGATGGACTGTGATTGCTGCAAATTTACCGGGGAGAACCGATAATGAGATCAAGAATCACTGGCACACTACCTTGAAGAAGCGTTTTTTAAAGAATATTAAGTCTAAACTTGGAACAAGAAAAGCCAAAGATTCAAATTCAAATGATCAACCTACATTGGAAGAAACTAAGAAATTCGAAGGAATTTTAGAGAACAACAATGATCCGAATATTGCAAATCAAATTCAAATATCTTCACAACCATCTTCAAGCGAATTGTCTTGCATAACAATGGACACTACAATTCTTAATGACAATGACCTTCCATTTATGGAAACATACATGGACAATTTTAGTGAGAATTTTTGGACTGAGCCATATATGATAGACAATTCATATGTCCCTCATAATCACCCTACAATGGAAGAAACAAAGAGACTTGAAGGAGTTTTTGAGAACAACTTTGATGCCAATATTACGAGTCCACTATCTTCGCAACCATCTTCAAGCAGATTATCTTGCCTAACAACAGAAAATTTAGCTTCCACTATATCACATGAAAAATCAGTTTTTGATGGCAATGACCTTCCTTTTATGGATGCATTGGTGGAGACTGTGAGTGAGAATTTCTGGACTGAGCCATATATGATAGACACTTCCTATGCCCCATATAAGCACCCTACATTGGAAGAAGCAAATAAACTTGAAGGAGTTTTAGAGAACAACAATGATCCTAATATGGCAAGTCCATTGTCTTCACAACCATCTTCAAGTGCATTCTCTTGCATAACAATGGAAAATACAATTCTTCATGATGACCTTGATTTTATGGATGCATACATAGAGAATTTGAGTGAGGATTTCTGGTCAGAGCCATATATGATAGACAGTTCACATGTCCTCCATAATCACCTTGCAATGGAAGAAATTGAAGGAGTATTTGAGTACAACATTGATCCCAATAGTGTTAGTCCACTATCTTCACAACCATCTTCAAATGGATTCTCTTGTATAACAATGGAAAATGATACTTCCACAATATCACATGAAAATTCTACTGTTCTTGATGAAAATGACCTTCCTTTAATGGATGAATTATTCATGGAGACTGTGAGGGAGAATGACTGGATAAACAGTTTTTATGTGCCTCCAACTGAAGAAGCTACACTATTTCCTGCAGTGTGTGAACATGAATACTTTAGTTCTATGTACGATTTAGAATTTTGGAGGCATATTGCAGAATAAATTGTTACAGTAATGTGGTGGTTTACTCTATTGAAAATGCCATGTAGATAATACCCTAATGTCAAAAGACTCTCCCTTTGTTATAATTGTTTATTATTATTTTTTAGATATAAGGTGTCGTATTTTGATTGGATGTGTCCAAATGTCAATTTGTTGGTCATGTAACCATCCAAGAATTACTCACACTAATAATGTCTACGTTGTCCTATTTTTTCTAGGTTATTTTGTACGATTTGAACCAATATTTGAAATAAAATAGCATTTCTTTCTAAATTCTATTTTTTTTTGTTTACAATCTATCTCTCTCAATATTTAATAATTAATTAAAGAATAATATTATTAGTATTTGTTTGTAATTAAAAATTTAGAGGAGGTGGATTTTGAGGTCAAGTACTAAAGCTCAATGAAAAATAATTTAAATAATTTATTAAGTGAATCAACTTTTGATTATAAATAAACGACAGTCCTAATTTGGAGGCCATGTTGTCTAATCTTGATAATTTTGATTTAGAAAATATTGAAAAAAAATCCAACATCACTTACGGACGGTGATAGACATCTAAGTTGTAGTTAAATATATGAGCACAAGTTCAAACATAACTTTTACCTACAAACAATAGACATTTAGCTATGGATTGTGCACAATTGACAGTAAATTGTTGTATTCCCGACTTTTACCCACATAAAAATGACATTTAGTGATAGATTTCTTCCGCAGGTACAAGTTTTTTTTTCCTATTTCAAATTTTGAAGTCCTGGGGCCTTGTTGCACTTGCACAAGGCCGACCCTAATAAAAGGTATACTATTTTTTAAAACAATTTATTTTACAAATATATATACATATATTAAAAAACTCTCTTTAACAAATATAATTCTCTTTTTCTTCTCAAAAAAAGTTATTTTTTTTTTTCATTTTTTTTGACAAATCCCCATCCATCTTACCTTCCCCGAAACACCAAGCATCGACATTAATTTTGATAGATCCTCTTGGTGGAGAAGACCACTTTACCATAGTTTGATCATTAACAACAAACTTAGAAGGAAAAGATTGGCACAATTAAATTCTTTACAACAAACATGTGAGGACTATGAGAAATATTAACTGGATCAAAAACAATCTGGTTGAACCCAATATTATTCATATATTTCCATATCAACCAGATCGTCACACCAAATAATATTTTTTTTTTTAAGGAATAGTCATACCAAATAATTGTTTAGTTAACAGCTGGAGAATGCATAAATAGATTATTGACATCTAGAGTGATACCTTTACCCCCCAAATTTTTCCTTGTTAGCTGGATGTTTTTTACAAGTCTCCAATGAAAGTTTTGAGTAATCTTCTCAAGGTTTGGATTTTTTATGGCAGAGGCATGGTGGGATGTTCGAACACAATAGTTACCATATTTCTCTCAATGCCAAATAAGTTTACTGTTGAGTGTGACTTAAAATCTCATCATGTCCAAAAGAGGAGGTCTTGAAAAAGCTGTTTCTTTGGATGGCCTATGTCCCATGTGCAGGACGAGTGGTGCCATGTGTGGGGCACATGGTCATTTTGATGTTGTTTGGGTTTGCTGATTATCAACACAACGTCATGTGTGGGGGCGTGCCTACTTATGGGTGTGCGTGGTGGACATAAACAACTGTCTGTTGTGTGCGTGGCGCGTCATGTCATGTGTGGGGTGCAAGGTCGCGAACTTTACTATAAATTGCGTATTCTACGTCAATTTTCATTGAAAAAATGTAAATATTGGGAAACCAAAAGAGATAATTCTTAGAAAAGGGTTGGTATCTTTTAAGGGAGGGATTCATGAGATAGGAAACACATGAGAATATGAAAGATTTGTATGCAACTTGGGTGAATTTTAAGTTTACCAAAACATGAGAATGTGAAACTTTTGAGATAAATTCTAGGTTGTAAAACAATTGTAAATACCCTGGCTAAATGAGATTCCTCATTGAATATATATATATATATATATATATATATATATATATATATATATATATATATATATATATTCGTGATTTTCGTGTATCAATCCATTAATTGGTTTTGAACCTTTAATCTTTGAACTCTCAACTTTTATTCGTTGGAAGGGAACAAGTGAGTAAAAACCCTTATGAGATCAAGGTCCGTGGGTTGGTTTCGAATAGGGAAGGTGTTAAGCACCCTAAACAACTTCGGTACTCCGAAGGAGCCTCTTGCCTAAATTATCTTGTGCTAATTACTTGCTTATTTATTTGTAAAATATTGTCTATTAACAAAAAGAAAAAAATTAAGGCTTTTATATGTGTTTAGTCCCTGTAAATATGGGTCATTTAAAATTTAGTCTCTAAATTTGCGAATCCTTGTTTTTTGCCACTGTAGTTATTAATCAATTAAAATTTGGTCCCTCAACCCATTTAATGACTACCACGTCACTGATTAATTAAGTAGCTTGCTGACTCGTCGAAAGCTGATGTGAAAGGACTAAAATACCCCTGAGCATTACAGACAAACGCAAAAAGACCAGTATACCCCTGTGTTCATCTTCAAAAAATCTTCTCTCCTTCAGCTAATCGTTGCCAATCATTGCCACCTCAACGAGATTAGCAACTACTTATCCCAATTAACACCGGACACGTCAGCTAATCATTGCCACCTCAGCGACTAAATTTCAAATGATTAAATTTTGCAGTAGCAAAAAACAAAGATTAACAAATTCAGGGACCAAGTTTTAAATGACCCCTATTTGCAAAAACTAAATACATATAAAAGCCAAATATTAATTAACATCAAAAAGCAAGAAATACCACCAAATATGTTGAAGAACTTAAAGATTGCATTTTTGTTTTAGTGTTTCCTTTTCGTACTAGTTTTGTTTTGGGACGAAACATTTATGATTATAGAGCGGTGACGCAAGAGACGATCCATAGAATGTACCAAATATCAGGTAAGAAAAAAAAGGATATTTGACTGTTATATTCCTTCGGTCTCAAATTATAAGTGAAAATAAATTAAATAAAATTGTTAAAATTTGATTTAAATTTTAGATCGAAATCATCAATTTTCTTTGACATTTTTTTAATTTTTTTTATAATTCAGGACATAAGGAATATTTGAAATCATGATAGTATTGCAGAATCATTCCCGACAGCTTTACTGTGATAGATAAAGAAAGGTCAAAGGTAGTCAAATTCATTACAAAAGGAGTTCCAAAAGAAGCCAAAAAAAGAAAAGGCTAACTTCATAATTATTATCAATTGTTATCATCACCCCATGTTGTCCGTATAATATGCTCGTGAAAAACTAATTCTTATATTCGTGGAAAACTAAGTTATAACACTATTTAATAAAGGGAACTTCCTTATAAAAAAAAATATATTCTACGCTACACTCGTAAATTGAGCTGTAATGTTGCTCTTGCTTTTTAAATCTATATATTAACAATTAATTTTATGAAATAAATAGTTATTTATCGATATTTATATCTTAGAAAATATCATTTCACAAGAAAAACACATTATTTATTGTTTACAAGAATCATAGTAATCTTTTTACATGTTATCGTATAAAATAATCAAAGTTCTCTGTTATGAACGATAAAAATTTTTAAAAAATCAATTTTATTTCGTTGACGCTTTTGATGAATAATATTTAATCATTATAATTATAAATGATAAAAAAAATATTTTTTTTTCTTCAAAAAATAACTCATTTAACTATAAATTTAAGGGTTCCATGTACTAATACGCTTAAATATGTTGGGTCTACAGTAGAATTTGTGCATATGAGGTTCTCTGATATCCACATCTATTCAAATGACTGACATATATACTATGAGTGTCACTGTCATGTTACTTGATTAATTATTTTGTGATAGAGAAAATAGTTAATATTTGTTGAAATAGTTTTAAGAAAAATGCTAATAAGTGTATTAAGAACATTTAATAAGAAATTTAAAGTTGAAGTTTTACCTTGAGATTAATGTATCTAACACATTGAAACATCAAAAATCAATTTATTTTTTTTATATGAAAGTTATCAATTATTTTCATTTTTGAATCATTAACAAATACCTAACGAGAGTCATTTCCGCTAAATGCAACCTAATTATTTGTCAAATGTGTGTAGCTATATTTGAAACATTTGATTTTTGAGTAAATTGTTAAAATGTTGCATGTGTACTCATATTGTAATTTAAAATAATAGGAATTTAATTTCACTCATAAGATGATAAGATTAGTGGGAAGTTCGTTATAGGATTTTCGAATGCTTGTGCCATTATAGTGTAACCAAAACAAAATGCTTGTGCCATTATTGAATGGAATATTTTTCTTAACTAAACTATACTATCTTACTCTAAATTCATAATTTGTTATAAACGATAAGTCTTCAGCTTATATGATTTGTTTGTACACCAAAAACAACTTATATGATTTGTTTTTTGTTTTTTTTTATCAGATTTAATTTTTAAAGCATTGAAACTTACCACTCTTTTGGTTGATGAATGCTTTGACAACAATTGAAATTCTTATTGTTTTGATAATTGATTATTGTCATCTAACTGAGAGGATGATGGATTAATTATTTAATTAATTAATTATGGATTGACATGATTAATTATTTATGATTATGAATATATTATCATAAAAAGTGGTGTAAAATGTTATTTAACACTGATTACTGATGAATAATTTAATTGAATTGTTGAGAAATGGACCGTAATAAGTTGAAATTTTTTGTTAAGTTCAATAAGAGGTCTCCATCTCTAGATGTCTAGTTATTTAAATGTTATTTCATCAAATGTTTGACATATGATAAAACAAACTAATATATAAACTGATACGACAATAAAAGTAGTTCAACCTCTCATACACTCTTGATGACGGTCTCACGAATTTTAAAATGCCATTCACGATTGATCTTTAATATGTAGATGTACTATAATTTAGAAGAGAAATCATATTTAAACAACTATATTGTGACAACTTTTATTTTCACACTCACATTGTGTTTTTACCTTCTCTCACTATTGTTTTGGTTTTCGTATCAATACCTATATTACTTTGTATATTTTGGTTGTCACACAAATTGTCCCAAAAAATAGTTGTTCAAAAGACATTTCTCAATAAAAAAAACACGTGTACGATAGAAACCAAATTTGGGAGATTTTGGTTTTAGATACGAGAGATTTTCAACTTTAAATTATGGATTTGGCTATATCTAGGATGAACATTGTTGTTAACATTCTCCATTTATATTTAAGTTATTTTAATTTATTATTAATATAATATGAAAAATAAGAAATAAAGAAATCTGATTTTTATTTTAAGCTTAAATATCAATTTTAATCCACATAAGAAATTATGTCAGTGACACATCAACATTTTTAATAAACATAAATATCTTTTAAACAAAAAATAGAAAAAGAATAAATTTATGTATGTTTTAATAGATAAAGGACATAAACGAGAAAAACAATTAGAGTTTAATTGTAGTGAGTTGACAATCCAAAACAATTTTGCTCACACGACCAATCAAAACATTTTAAATTGTCACGTCAATAAAAAACAGAGCAATAATTTAATTGACTTGACAATTTAAAATTTTTTGATTGATCGTGTGTGAAAAATTGTTTCGAACTGTCAACCCACTACAATTAAACTCAAAAAATTAAATAAAAAACATATGTGTTACCAATAAATAAGATAAAAGACCTCAATCCCTTAAAAAAATAAAAATAAATAAAAGACTTCAATAATTTTGTCTAAAATAAATAACATCAAACATTAAAAAAAAAAAAAAACACGAGTGGCAATCGAAGATTGATCTTTTTCAAAAGCTCCACATAGGTGATGTGAAAGTTCCTTGGAGTAGATGATTTAGATGTTCTTTATTTGCACGTTTTCTTCCATTCAAGTATAAGCCACTAAAAAAAAAGTATAAGCCACTAAATTTTTTTTCAAGATATTTTGCTATATATTGTTTGGCATAGCCTATCCCTTTAACGATGAGGGGGGCTCAAAATAAGATAGGCCAAACATACTCGTGTTAATGTGTGGTGTGTTGTTCTCTAGATATTAAGAGAGAATAATTGAATGAGACAGTGACATTGTACTAATTTCTTCTCATATGTTATAATAACCACCACTTTCGAGTATCCGCCTCAAATATAACATGCATTCACAGCTAAAATTTACGTGTTGCACGGTATTCATGTGTTGTAATTAAGGAATTAGGTTTCAAATGTGAGTGGGTTGAGTCCCACATCGATTAAAAATGGAGGAAATGTTGAACATATAAGAGAGAGTATTAATATACCTAATGCCTTAAGGTTTTAGGTGGAGATGTGGTGTCTAAGTCTCTTAGGTTTCTGAACACGTTTAGTCCATTGACGCTTTCGACGCTCCCCAAACTCCCCAACTAGCAGTAAATAAATTGTAAAATGCTTATTTAGGAAGATGGTATGAAATAAAACTTATATCGTACGAGTTATGTTCATAGGTTCTTTTATTGAGTGATTCGCGCTTGGGAGGTTGTGGACCGTTAATCTATTCCTAAATGGCTTAGACACCCTTTAGAAGGGCTTATGCGTCCTCCCAAAGGGCCCTGAGGTCTAGGCTCGCCCCTTCCCATAACGCCGCCTCAACAACCTTCTAGAAACCTGTGAAAAGACTTAAGGCCCATCTTGCTTGGGGTTTAAGTCACGCGAAATTAAGACCATAAAGGGTGTCATACCCCATTTTTGGACCGTTTGTTTTCTTTTTACTCGTCTTTTCACAAATTTGTGTCCATATAAATCTTTTTTATCTATTCGTTTTACAACGTTTCACTGCTATTTTCGCATTTTTTACTTGCTTTCTAAACCGAGAAGTCTTGTCGTTTCAGACGAAATTTCGGCAGAGAGGTTACTTTGAAGTACCTCATTTGGTTCCGAAGGGACAGTTTTAAGTTTTTTATTTACTTATTTATTTCTCTTTTATCTTTTTTTAGTTTGCTTTATTTAAAAAAAATTTGTTTATTCTATTTTTATTATTTATCATTTTTATTTTATTATTTACTCCTTTTTTACTTTAATTTTCGTTTTTAATTTATTTAATATTTTTTGGTCCAAATTTTGGTCTTTGTCCACATGTCAGTCCTTGATTGGTCCAGATTTTGTCTATCTTTTGCACCAGAGGCCCAAGGGCATTTTAGTCATTACAATGTACCAGAGAACCTAGAATTTGACAGCCTATAAATAGACTGTCAATTTTTTTTCACACAGCCCAAGAGATTACTGTAGCCGCACAAGAAAAAGCATAAACCCTAATTTTACTTTCCTCTTTCATTTTCCAGATCAAACACCAAGAAAATTTCACAAAAATGAAGAACATATGAACAACAAAAATTCCAGCAAGCTTTAAACAACAAAAACGAACCCATTTCTTCATCATAGGTTCGGATCTCAGGCACAAACACCACACATAACCCAAAAATCGAAATCATAAGCAACATATCTCAGCAAAATAGCACAAATCCGAATCCATAGCAACATACAAAACCAAATCCGAACTTGAACAACCCATATAGAACCAAACCCAGCAACACAACGCATACAACCGAATCCACCATCTCAAACGAAACAGAACCGAACACAAACGAAGAAGAGGAAGGAGGTAGTATCTTTAAAAAATTTCGAACCTTTTTTTGTAGATCTAGGCTTTATAGTTGTGTTTTGTGGAATTTAGATCATAAATCCGTAAAGAGGAGGAAAAGAGGGAGCTTTTCGTGAAAAAATTTCAAAAAAAAAAAGTAAAACAAAACTCCGGCACGGCGGCGCTACGGCCAACCGCCACGCCGGAGGAGCTCCGGTCTTCTCTTTCCCTTTACTTCCGGCGGACTGGTTTTAAGAGAGAAGGGAGAGCTTCTCTCTCTAAGTTAAACTTAGAGAGAGAAGGGTTTGTTGCAAATGAGAAAACCGGACCCCTTGGTCCTTTTATATGCGTACGAAACCGGTCTGGTTCCTTTGAACCGGACCGGTTTATTCCGTTTTCTCTCCTTTCCTCCTCCACCCTCTGATCCTGATCTTGTGGCTGCTGTGCATTCTGTTTTTTAATTCCATGTTTTATTATGTAATAAGTAGTCATGTGACCTCAAAACTAGGCCGTTGGATCCTAGATCCAACGTCCCAGGATGATTTTGGGTGGATTCATGTGTTTTAAAACTACTTTGTTACTTGTTATGTCCTATCTTTTGCACCTTTAGATTTATTGAAGGGCTGTGATCACATCTCCCATGATTAAATTAGAGCCTCATGATTAATCTCACGGCTCAGATTTAATCGGGACATTTGAGCCATTTTTTTTTTGTTTATTTCATTGTTAGCTCTTTCAAATATTTTCTTTATTTTCTATAATTTTGTCTTTATTTCTATATTTTCTCTAAAATCCACAAAAATTATCATTATTTGTTTATGTCCTTTATTTTGATATGTGTTTATGCTTTTGTTAACCATAACATTTTTAGCTCATTTTTTATTATTGTATTTATCTTGCATATTTATTTTTGATATGTTTGCATACATATTTATTTATTTTCCATCATTCATGGTTTATTTATCGCTTTCATTTTAGTGAAGTACTTAGGATTAGAGGTAATTTAATTTCTTTCCGCATGTTTATTTTTCGCAAGACTTTAGCATGTATTTAGGGACCATGTAAATTATGCAATAAAATATGCACCGACACACACACCGACACGATCACACACTTTATTTATTTATTTTACCGCTTTATGCCGTTACCGCGATCAAGGACCAAAAATGAATTAGGGACAAAATTAGGTTAATAAATGGACTCTAATTATTTTCTTAAAATCAAACTATTAGTAATTTTAGGTTCATTTTAAACTTGAGGATTTGCTTAGGATCCAACGTCCTTTGTAAACTTCTCGCTCTTTATTACCTCACGCCGTTACGTATAGTTTTTTAGTTTACGCTTAATTTAAAAAAATCAAATTTCCAAAAAATCAAATAATCAAAACTCCAAAAATATTTTCTTAACAAACCTTGGAAACAAACCAAGTGATTTTTTTCCTTTTATTTTCTTAATCAAATGCTTAATGAATTTAATTCTCATTTTAGACTTTATTTTCATAATTAAAATTGAACCAACCTCACATTATTTTTCTTCCTTATGCCTTGAGGCCTCTAATCTCCTTCTTAAAACCTTTTTTTTCAAAATTGTTAAAAACAATCCAACTCACCAAAAGAAATTTTTGAGGTGAACTACATGATTTTGATCCCATTTGTGGGTATGTAGGCAAAGGATTTATCCTTCCAAATCAATAAAAATAACAAAAACATACATCTTCTCCCTCCATTCTTACACTTAGATTTTAGGCAACATTTTTCATAAATAATTAAGCGAATAATTAGCACAAGTTTAGTTTAGGTGAGAGGCTCCTTCGGAGTACCGAAGTCGATTAGGGTGCTTAACACCTTCCCTAGTCGAAACCAACCCCCGGACCTTAATCTCTAAAAAAGGGTTTTTTACTCGTTTTTTCCCTTCCCGCGGATAAAAATTGAGAGTTCAAAGATTGACGGTTCAAAACCAACCAATGGATTGACACCCGAAAATCACGAGCACAAAGGGCTATAAATACCCCACTTAAGATCATTCTCAAGACATCACAAAAACATATTAAGCCTTAGTTTCTAATATTGTACTCACTCACTATAGTTGACGTCGTCTGTGAAAACCTCGCTAAAACTAACCTAGGCTGCACTCATCAAACAAAACCCCCTCTGGCCGTCTTCCAAACGATGGTCTGCGAAGACCAGGACAACCTCGATCATGAAGCGGTGACGGCAACGAAACTCGATGACTAGCGAAGCTGTCACCGCTCCCGACACCTATATCACGTTTTATCTTTCCAAATTCGCCGTGTTATGTTGATTTCCATATTGCTGCCAGTCGTATTTCATCCAAGTGTTTCGCAAATCCGATCTTGATGTTCTTATTTATTTTAATTATTAATTGTTAATTCATATGAAGCATATGAAGCCCAACACACTCACCGTAACTTGGTAGTTTAATTAGGTATGGTGGTGATTCATAGTTTCTGAATCTAACAAGTTGTAAACCAAAGAAAATAAAATATTAAATAGGAGGGTGTTCCTATTCGATTTGATTGGAATTTACCATGTTTCTCCTTATTTACTATTAATCAAATATTGACAAGATATTTTTGTGAATGATGACAAATTCCGAGGCGCACGTCTCTCTCTATACTGATATCAATGACCGGTGCCGACGTTCCGCAAAGAGCCCAATTCAGCTTCAGGACATCATTCAAAAGAGAATGATCCAAAGGTTCTATCTTTTATTAACTTATCTTTGGTTCGAGCTATCTAGCTAGTTAACAAATTGGTGAAGGTACAACTATTTAAATTTTCAATTGACTTGCAAACATATTCTCTCAATATATTCTCTCAATATTCAGTTACTCTCTGATTATTTTATGGGGCTTAAAATAAGAAGTCAATTTCCGATAGCGGGAGATCGGCATCAATGCCCGAATGAACCCTGTAAGAGAACACCTTGCAACCAAAAGAACATCACTAAGACAAAATTAACAATCAAATTTTATCTTTTCGATCTTTACGCGTAGAACAATTGTATATTTAAGATAGTCCAAAAGTACTCATTTATCCAATCAACAAAATTGATGCCTTATATCTTTGGAAAAATATTAGTTGTATGAGTTGATTGCCTCATTTATTTTGGAATTATTTTTTGTGCATATACATAATATATGGACAATCGGCTGACTTACTATTATTCTTCGTTAACCTATTGTTTTAGCAACAATATTTTGTATTTATTCTAATGGACGAGTGAGTATAGGAAGAGTAAAAATATAAGATTATCGGCGAGTTAATTCCTTAACTAGATGAGTTAAGTCACAACTTAATATGAGAGAGAAGAGGACAAAAGAAAATATGAAAAATAGGTAGAAGAAGTAGTTTACTTTAACACGAGAAGAAACAAAATAATATACTTAAATAGAAGACGTAATTCATTTAGGAGGAGAAGAACTAGAATAAAATAGTTATAAGTATACTTTTGTCACTAAGAAATATTGTTTAAGCACCTTTTAACTACTCTAAGTACCTTGTGGCAGAAGTAAGTATAGTATTTGATAAAAGGTCGCATGGAAGGGATTTTGGCAAGGAAAGTCTTGGTATATAAATGGTTCAAGTGGCCCACCTCTCTTTGTTGGGAACCCCTTTCATGTACCATTTACTTTGCAAACCAAACTAACTGCTTAGTAAGTAAAAACACAAACGATGAACTAATAGCACTATATTAGAATAAAGAAAAAATGAACCCATGTAGAAGAATAATTTTGAGCAGAAGAACTAGTTCCAACCTCATAGGAGGAAATAAAGACATAGAAGATAAGCTAACATGCAAGTTAATTTTAAGTTAGTATGGGAAAGAGAAGGGGTATAGAACAAAAGAATGAAGTGTGCGAGGAGGAGTAAGAAGATAGTTAAGTAATTCAAAATTAATTAAGTAGCAAATTCCGATTTAAGAGTATAGTAGGATGAAACAAAAAAAATTAATTTCACTCTAAAAGAAAAGGATTAAAAACACAAGATAATTAAGTAAGAAAGTTATTTTGAATCTAATAGGAGAATGAAAAAGAATAAGAGTAGAAAATATGAGTGAGTTAAAGAAGAAAAAGAGTATTTAGTTCCCATTGCATATGATTAAAGACTCCATTATTTCTAATGACTAGTTTGAAGTTCGAAAGTAACGTTATATTTCAGATGAATCAAGACAAACAAGGCCGTCAAGGGCGGGATTAAACAAAAGGAAGAACTCACCAAACAACACGCAAGAATTTAAATGTGAAAAATGAAATGCATATGAAAGCAATTGTCCCGCCATTATAACATAAAGATGAAACGCTAAGTTATCCTAACCCTTTCTCGACCTTTGAGATTTATTTTGCAGGTTATTTACGAAGCACCCTACTTTCTTAAAACTATTCTTCTCCTATTTTCTTTACTTAATTTCTGCAGAATTAAAGACAAGACACCAAAGCAGAAAAGCTAAAAACGATAGCTCAAGACCAAAAATACATGCAGAGCAAACCATTGCGTCAACCCCCAAGAAGGCTCTGATAGTCGCCGCTGCGTCAACCCCCAAGTTGGCTATGAACGTCGCCGCTGCGTCAATCCTCAAGGCTCTAAACGTTGTCGCTGCGTCAACCCCGACGTGGGATCTGAACGTCGCCGGTGCGTCAACCCCCAAGTGGGCTCAAAACACCGCCATTGCGTCAACCCCCAAGTGGGTTCTAAACGTCGCCACTGCGTCAACCCCCTAGTGAGCTCTGAACACCGCCACTGCGTCAACCCCTAAGTGGGCTCTGAATGCCTCCATTGCGTCAACCCCAAATGAGCTCTGAACAAGAACAAGTCATCAACCTCAAGAGGGCTCTGAACGTAAGCAAGTCGTCAACCCCAAGTGGGCTCTGAACGAAGTTATCAAAACAAAGTTACAAACCAAAGCTAGGAAAGCAGAACTATAGAAGCAAAACTACAAAAAACTAAAGAGCCACAAGAAGACATAGCACCACAGACGAACTAAGACCAAAATGTCAAGAAGAACTAATACCCGCAGGGTCAAGAAGACATAACGTCACATGAGAACTAAGGCCAAAAGGTCATGAAGAATTAACGCCAAAAAGACGATCCAGGGTAAGAACACCAAGATAAATTAAAAGTTAAGATGCAAAGAGGAAACAAATTCGAAACCACGAAGAACAGTGAACATTATAATAAAAGGGGAAACAAATTCAAAACCATCAAGGCAAGTCATACAAAATACGACGTCTCAAAATAAATATCCCACCAATTGCATAAATTGTACTGAAGGCGCCTTAGAGGGCTCGCCCACTTAAGTTACAACAAAAATAAAGTTTCAATGTAATGTAGCGCCACAAAGGGCTCGCCCATGCCATACACTGATGAACTCGCCGAAGGACATGTAAAATGCAGATTTTGCCCATATTCCAATATCGAAAGAGTAACGTTTTAACTAACCACTTTGCCTTGTCCCAAGACTCATGCTTGGGGGCTGTGGATTATCGACTTCATAATTAATCATTTCGCCCTGTCCCAAGACTCGTGTTTGGGGGGTGGTGGACCGTCAATCTATTCCTAAAGGGCTCAGACACCCTTTAGAAGGGCTTAGGTGCCCCCCGAAGGTCCCATGAGGTCTAAGCGCGCCCCTCCCAGGACGCCACCTCAACAGCCACCTGGAAGCCTGTGAAAAGACTTAAGGTCCATATTGCTTGAGGCTTATGTCACGCGAAAACAATCTCATAAAAGGGCTATAAATACTCCACTTGAGATTATCTTCAAGGCATCATAAAAACAGACTAAACTCTAGTTTTTAATATTGTACTCACTGCAAGTGCATAATGATTTTAAAAATATATGTCATTTAATTTATTTGTCTAATTTTTTTTCTCTGTCTTAGAACAACCATTTTTAAAAACAAACCACACAACAATTACTCCCTTCTATATTTAAAGGAGAAATATTAATTGAACAACCATTTTTATACAATTTATGGGCCAACTAAAGATATAGTTTCAATCATTTTTTGTTTGCTATTTTTTTGTATCAATACCCACATTGCATTGTACATCTTTGATTGTCCTATAAATAATTTCAAAAAAGTTATTTTTTTTGGTAGCATAATTTCAAAAAGGTTGTTTAAATAATTTTTTTTTTTTATGGTTCCTATTGTACATTTTTTTTTACAATAGATCTGGGTTTCTTAGAAAGAGACTCAAACATTCATCATGCTAAAATCCTGCAAACATGAAACCTGAAAAAACAATACGAAGTTTTTCATCAAAAAACAAAATAAATTAATAATAAGATGTGGATGTATTGCTTGTAGTTTTATTTGTTCCGCCATGTTTTTTATTCTTTTTAGTCTGTATTCGACCTTGGAGCCATAGAGGGAATTCACAACACGTTCAAGAAACTTGATGGTATACGAAGTGGACCACTTTTCTTAATACTCCTATACTTCCCATGTTTTTCTACACTTTTCAATTTTCCACGACTTCACTCACCCCTTTTAGTTCCCCCACAAAACCCAAATATGCATAATCAGTTTCATCTAGAAATTTGAATAAATCGAGTGCCACATTTTTTTATGGGGTTATTGTCAAGTTGGAACACAAATTCAATTAGATTTGTTATCTCTTATGAGTGACGGGCCACATACAAGGTTGTGTGGGCTTCTGGTATGCACAAACATTTCTTTAATATCTCCCCCACCATGCTCGTAATATACTCGTATTAGATTTTGCACACAAATTAAATATATGAATTGGAATATACTTTTATGGATTTTGCACACAATTGATTCACTTTATTTTGATTTCCCCACCACACAAACAAAAAACATGTTACACTCTCTCATATATTTAATTTTTTTAAAATTAAAATAAGCAATTTTTATCGCACCCAGCCTCACTATCTGTTAAAATGTCTAGCATTGGTTGAAAGATGACATGAATAAGTTATAACTGTTTATAAGTGGGGACAATATTCACCTCACATGCCGTTTTTGTGAGATTTTATTTTTAAACCCACCTACGACCATCTCTTTCTCTCTTAATGAGAAAAATGAAATTCATTCCTTCTTGTTTCATGGAACCGTAAAATCAACCACACCAACTCTCGTTCGCAACAAATTTTGTGTAATGATGTCCCCATTATTCAAAATTCTTGGCTCTAGTATTGCTTATGCTGAACTAAGGCAAAAAGGTCATTAAAAAATTCAGAATTTTCTTTTAAAATAATTTTGTGGAAAAAATAGTAATAAGAATATGAATGTCACATTCTTTTGACAGTAATGTAACAATATATATATATGATTTTTGTTATGCGAGTTTATATTATAAACTATAAACCATAAGTTAACTTATTCCTCTTAACCAAACATACCGTTAAAATGTTCTAAACTTGTTGGATTCCTTAATAACCGCACAAAAAGATATTTAGGATCCGTGCAGGCACACGTTTTAGTTGTGAACATCTGATATATTTGAGTCAGAGATTCAAAACCTTAAGAATGGTAGATACATGTACTAATATCTAAGCCACTCCTCCAATTATTCTCCCTATATATATAGAACAACACACTCACCCACACACTTAAGAATTGGTAGTATAGTAGTACATAAGCTAGTTACCTGCAGCAGCCTGTAGAGACCATGGTGAGAACCCCTTGTGACAATAACGGATTGAGAAAAGGCAGTTGGACTCATGAGGAAGACAAAAAGTTGGTTGCTTATGTTACTAGGTATGGCTGTTGGAATTGGCGACAACTACCTAAATTTGCAGGTATAAGAAAAGGTGAACACTATAATAATTAATGTGTAAATTGGTTTTCTTAGTTTATGTTCTATCTTGGAACTCATTCCTTTAAACTCGACGGAATTGTTTTCAGGGCTTGAAAGGTGTGGGAAGAGTTGTAGACTAAGGTGGATGAACTATCTGAGGCCAAATATCAAAAGAGGGAACTTTAATCAACAAGAAGAAGAGATTATCATTAAACTTCATGAAAAACTGGGTAATAGGTATCAACATATCAACATTCTATCATGGCAATATCATATCTTAAATGTTGAAAAAAAAACCGTACAAGCCATGTATTTTTTATGAACACAAACAACGCACCGCAAAGATAATAAATTAACATACTTTTGTGGTTTGATGCCTCTTGCCTTCATATATAGAAACATTTCAAATAACATTACGATATGATTATAACCCAACCCGAGATTGTTATCAGCCAACAATGATATATTTTCTTTTTTCTTCCATTTTGCTACCATATTCTCATCGCTTGCCTCTCTTAAATAGCAAATGTTAATCTATGCCAAATATATATAGTGCATGTCTCCGTTTGTACACTTGACAGCCCCACTTTGAACAAACAAAAACTTAATGTTTCTCGCATAGCTATTGAATGGTGACACTACATTACTAAAAAAAAAAGTAAAATTAGAGAGGAAAATTAATGACGAAAAAAATTTGAAATCTCGCATAAATTTTGTCGTCGCAATTAGTGACGGAATTAGAGAGAGATTTCATGTTTTCTCTCTCTAAATTTCCCTCGCTATTTTTTTTTTTTTTAGTTGTGCATATGTATTTGTAATGTATCATTGTCAACAACAACGTACCAATAGAAGAAGTCACATGACGTCCATATCGTTAGGAATACTTTCCATTAAAAAATCCCTATATAAATCCAACGTCAACCGCATTGATAATACATGTTGAGTCTCGATGACTTGGTTGAAACAATTGTAAGATAATAAGATTGAGCTTATGCTATTGGCCTCTTTATTATTTTTCTATGTTAGTAGATTTGTAAAGAATTCTATTAAGGCGATTCTTTTAGATAATTTGGCGAGTCAAGTTATTGCTCACAATGTGTTTGTGAAATATTTGATTATTTTGGTTGTCCCTCTAGATCTATTTATCTCTCTTTGTTGGTCAATTGATTATTCGTTTTGGTTGTTTTGTCTTCTCTTTGTCGGTTTCTATGTTTGATTGTTTGGTTTAGTTTGATTTGATTTCTCTTTTGGTTTTCTTGGATTCATTCTTATGTTTTATTGTTTCTCTATCTATTTGTTCTTTTGTTTTGGTTGTCTATCCCTATTGGTTCTTCTATTTGGTTTCAATTTGGAATCGTTTGATTTGTATTGAATCGGTTTAGATCTTCGATTTGTTGGTTCTCTCTCCTTGATTGTTGCTTCTCTCTTTGATGATTCTTCCCATTTGGACGATGCTCCCCTCTATGTGGCTGATGGTGTGTTTGCTCCTCTCAGTTTGTTATACTATTAGTTTGTTTAGTTTAAAATTAGGGTTAACTTTGTAATAAACTTAAAGTTTAGTAAGCTTCGGCTTGATGGGTAGTATTTTGACAAACTCTCCTTCATTTTTTGTTTGACAAACTCTCGATGCTTTTTGTTGTAGCATTGTGTGTTTGAGGGTAGATGTTAAATTACAAGATTTGGCTTATACTATTGAACCTTTTATATTTCCAAGTTAGTAGAGTCTATCATGTTTTATATATATTCTCTTATAAGTTGTAACCTTTTAAATGTTATGTCATTTGATATTATTGGAACCTAACCGCCGTTTCCTTTATTATTCTCCATGAAACCTTCAACCTGCACACATCAAATATGCACAGTGCACACACTAGTGGATATTTGACGAACACGCACGAGAACGGTGTAAAGAGAACAAATTAACACACAAAGTTCAACGTAGTTCGGTATACAACCATGAAAACATCCCAAATGAGTTGTATCCGTAAAATAAATCGCTAAATTAATAATTAAATGAGTTGTTTTTTTAAGCAAAAGAATTATTTTCTATTATTGAAAATTATAATAATTAAATCTTATTTATCAAAAGTATCGAAGAAATGATTTTTTTTTTTGAATTTTTATTACTCATAACAAAGAATATTGATTATTTTTATATTTTATGAGAAAATATTAAAAATTTAATATGATTCTTATAAATAATGAAATGATGTTTTTTCTTATGAAATGATGTTTTTTAAAATATAATTTTATTTAGACCAGTTGAATTTTCTAAATTACTGTAAACCTAATTAATTTAGATTTAGATTTTCGTGTACAATAATTTTATTTACCCCCTCCGTTTCAAAATATTTGTCGCCGTCAACTACTGCACACATGTCAATACACAACTTTGATCATTAATATCTTTAATTATATACAATAAAAAATTATAAAAACTTTATGTTTTAAAATATTCGTTGAGACAAATCAAACAACATCTTACATGCTAACATTTGTATTTATATATTAGTTAAAAAATATGTGAGTAGTGCACATCGTAAAATTGCGACATGTATTTTGAAACGAATGAAGTATTTACATGCAAAAAGTTTCAACAAAGAGTAGCTTAGGAATTTTGTTCGTATCGATATCAAGAAAATTAAATGTAATTAACTATCATTTTTAATTAACTTGAATTTACTACCTCTGTCCTTAATTATAAGATCCTTTTGAAAAAGAAATTTTTTGTCTCTTTTTATAAGACCTCTTTTGTATTTCTAATTATATTAAGAGTAAATTACACTCCCCTCCCCTCAAAGATGCTTGAAATACACTCCCCTCCCCTCTTATGTTAAAATATACAATTTCCTCCCTTGAAAAGTAAAATTTACACTCCCCTCCCTTATAAGATGCTTGAATTACAACCCCCTCCCTTGATAATTAAATATGCACTACATTTTAATCTATTTTAACATAAATAAATATTTTTATGATATATATTAATTTTAAACCACCTTTTAAGAAAAATTAATTCATTTCTTTATAATTTAAATGTTAATGATAATTAAATTTAAATATATTTGCTATTGATTTTATAATTTAGAGTTTAAAATTAACTTTTAAATAACCATGGTTTATTATCGTTAGTAATTTTTCACATATTTTAATTTTATTTTGGCTTGTTTCATATTTTATAATAGGGTTTAAAACTACATGTTAATGAAATTGTGAATAAAAAATAGCAAAAAAAATATGTATTCAATTTTTTATTATGTTAAAATAGACCTGCAATACTGTTTTTTTCGAAGTGTATTAGATTATTATTTTTTTGCTAGATTATTAAAAATAAAAAAATATATATTGAGGGAGTAAAGTGTAGATTTTAACATAAGAGGGGAGGGGAATGTAATTCAAGTTTTTCTTAGGGGAGGGGAATGAAATTTTTTCTAATATGTTTTGAATAAGAGGGGAGGGGAATGTATATTTTAACATAAGAGGGGAGGGGATTGTAATTCAAGCATCTTTGAGGGGAGGGGAGGGTAATTTACTCTTATATTAATTATTTCTTTACCAACATTCTCTCTCTTAAGAATAAATTTGTAAAAACAATATTAAATATATACAAATTTAATACTATTAGCAACTTTCTTAATTTTCGTGATTTTGACAAAAATGTCTTATATTTACGGACGGATGTAGTAGTATATGATTTGACTTATATTCAAGACCGCAAAAGGTAATCTCTTTAGGGTTCGATTGACGGTTGATATAAGATACAGACAAAATAAGCCATGAACCTCAATGAATATGATGTGATATGAACAATTTTTTTTTTTGACAAAAGGTAACTTATATTCTTTCATTCAACATAATAGAACTAATACAAGATTCAGAAACATGGTGACTAGCATACAATCACGACTCTCTTGCTAAAGTATGGACGACAAAATTTGTTTGTCTCCGAATAAAACTTATCTTAAAGTTTAGAAATTGTTGTAATAGCGATCTACAAGAAGACATAATATTATGTGACGTATTTTATGTAATTTTTAAATGTTCTATTACAGATGGATAAAGTTAAAATTATAACGTGTTTTCACTTTCATTAAAAAAATGTGTTTTCTCTTATTAATATTTTAAATTATTAGGAGAGTTGATTTACTTTAAATATATTATGATCAAATGAATTATATAGTGCAGATGGACCGTGATTGCTTCAAATTTACCGGGGAGAACTGATAATGAGGTAAAGAATCATTGGCACACCACCTTGAAGAAGCATGTTATAAAGAATATTAAGTCTAAACGTGGAACGAGAAAAGCCAAAGATTCTAATTCAAATAATCACCCTACATTGGAAGAAGCTAAGAAATTTGAAGGAATTTTAGAGAACAACAATGATCCTAATATTGCAAATCAAATATCTTCACAACCATCTTCAAGTGAGTTGTCTTGCATAACAATGGACACTGCAATTCTTGCTGATAGTGACCTTTCTTATATGGAAACATACATGAACAATTTTAGTGATTTTTTTTGGACAGAGCCATATACGATAGACAATTCATATGTCTCCCATAGTCACCCTACATTAGAAGAAGCCAATAAACTTGAAGGAGTTTTAGAGAACAACAATGATCCTAATATTGCAAGTTCATTGTCTTCACAACCATCTTCAAGTGCATTCTCTTGCATAACAATGGAAAATACAATTCTTGATGACAATGACCTTGATTTTATGGATGCATTCATAGCGAATTTGAGTGAGGATTTCTGGTCAGAGCCATATATGATAGACAGTTCATATGTCCTCCATAATAACCTTAAAATGGAAGAAGCCAATAAAATTGAAGGAGTTTTTGAGTATAACATTGATCCCAATATTTGCAGTCCACTATCTTCACAACCATCTTCAAATGGATTCTCTTGTATAACAATGGAAAATGATACTTCCACAATATCACACGAAAATTCTACTGTTCTTGATGAAAATGACCTTCCTTTAATGGATGAATTATTCATGGAGACTGTGAGGGAGAATGACTGGATAAACAGTTTTTATGTGCCTCCAACTGAAGAAGCTACACTATTTCCTGCAGAGGGTGAACATGAATACTTTAGTTCTATGTACGATGTAGAATTTTGGAGGCATATTGCAGAATAAATTGTTACAGTAATGTGGTGGTTTACTCTATTGAAAATGCCATGCAGATAATACGCTCTAATGTCAAAGACTCTCTCCCTTTGTTATAATTGTTTATTATTTTTATTTTGATATGTATGAGGTGTCATATTTTGATTGGATGTGTCCAAATGTCAATTTGTTGATCATGTAACCATTCAAGAATTACTCACACTAATAATGTCTACCTTGTTCCTTAAAAAAAAAAAAATGTCCTTGTCCTATTTTTTCTAGGTTATTCTGTACAATTTGAATCAATATTTGATATAAAATAGCATTTCTTTCTAAATTCTATAATTTTTGTTTACCAATCTCTCTCTCTCAATATTTAATAATTAATTAAAGAATATTATTATTATTATTATTATTATTATTATTATTATTATTATTATTATTATTATTATTATTATTATTATTATTATTATTTGTTTATAATTAAAAATTTAGGCGAGGTGGATTTTGAAATCACTCAATGAAAAACAACCTAGTAAGACATGGGTTAAATCATTTATTGAGCGAATCAACTTTTGTTTATAAAAGGCTCTCCTAATTTGGAGGCCATGTTGTTATCTTGATAATTTTGATTTAAATTATATTTAAAAAAAAATCCAACACCGTTGATAGTGATATACATATAAGTTGTAGTTAAATGTACTAAATTACAATTAAATATACGAGCATTGGTTCAAACATGAATTAACTACAAACAATAAACATTTAGTTATAGTATGTGCACAACTAACAACAAAATTGTTGTATTCTTGACTTTTACCTAAAAAAAAAAAGACAAAGATATTTAGTGATGGATTTCCACTATAGGTACAATTTTTTTTCTTTCTTTTTTGCTATTTCAAATTTTGAGGACTATCTAAGTTAGAGGTCATGTGCCAAGGCACTTGCACAAGACCGGCTTTGATGAATGGTATACTATTATTTTAAGACAATTTATTTCATCAATATATATAATATATAAAAACTCTCTTTTACAAATAAGGTTAATTGTTTAAATTGACCTTGTAAAATATGGATGTCTGAAAAACGACATTGTAAAATAAAAAATAGATATTTTAACCTTGTAATCTGTGATTCTTCTTATTTTTGACCTTGTAATATACGCATGGTCCAAAAAGGTGATCTAGAAATTGAATTGTTTCATGATTTTTTTGAAACATCTTTAACATGTTAAAACACGGCTTTACATAAAAGTTATGAATTTAAACAATTCTTAAACAATTCATAATTAATTCGTATCTTGTTTATAAACTCAAAAATTTCAAGATGAAGGTTTTTATGATGTTCTAACCATGCCTGCAAAATTAGAGAACGAAATTTAACCCACGAGTATAAGCTTACTCATAACAAAATTGCTATTTCGCATGTTTTGGTTGAAAAATAAAAATAAATCGAAACATCTTTGAAATGCTACGAAATTTTGCAGATCATTTTTATGTATTTCTATAGATGTCTCTGCAAACAATCAACTCAAAATTCAATTTTTAGGTTGGGATTTTCATTATTTTGTTTTTTGAGTTTTTGGAGCTTTAAAAATTCATAATTAATTCGTCTTTAATTGAAAAAATTTAATTTTTTTTTGTATAGACATATTTTAACGTCCTAAACATGCCTAAAAAATCATGAAAAAATTCAACCGCTAAATAGTTTTTTTGGACTTCAACTATATTAGAGGGTCAAAAATAACAAGAATCTCAAATTACAAGGTTAAAATATGTGTTTTTTATTTTACAAAATCATTTTTCAGACTTCGCATATGTTACAGCATATGTTACAAAGTCGATTTCAATAATTAACTCTTACAAAAATAATTCTCTTTTTCCCCTCAAAAAAAGTTTTTTTTTTTGACAAATCCCCATCCATCTTACCTTCCCCGAAACATCATGCATTGACATTAATTTTGATTGATCCTCGAGGTGGAGAAGAGTGAAGAGCACTTTATCATGGTTTGATTTTCAACAATAGTCTTAGAGTGTGTTTGGTTTGCAAAACAGTACAAGGAGAACAACACAACACAAGACATAACACTACAGAACAAATTTTCATGACATTGAATAATTTTTTGTTTATACGATTTTTGGAGGACAAAATGTTATTTTAGTATTTTAGACAACTTGTACGTGGGACAAAAAGTTGTGCTCTGGTTTGGTGAGGGACAAAAATATCAGTTATTGTCATGTCCCTTGCCTCCAGTTTGTCTTATATCTGAAACAATTTTACAAATCAAACACTAGACAACTGAAGTTGTTCTGCGATGTCATTTATTTTTTAACAAATCAAACACACCTTTAAAAAAAAATCGGCACAGTTGAATTCTTTACGACAAACATGCGAGGACTGAGATATATTAACGGGTCAAAAACAATCTGGTTGCACACAATATTATTCCTATGTTTCCATATCAACCACAATTTTTTTTTTTGAGAAATCCATATCAACCACATTGTCACACCAAACAATTGTTCAGGGGATGTTAATTTTATACAAGTCTCCAATGAAAGTTTTGAGTACTCTTCGAGATCGGAACAATCCAAATTTTATTCCAAAGATCAACATTCCTGCTTTATGAAAATTCTACTTGGGGTTTGGACTTTTCAACGCAGAGGCATTTTTGAACTTAATAGTTATTTTTCCCGTTCTATATTAAATGACACAGTTGACTCTATTACACATACAAATATAATTTTTTTACACATTCTAATACAATTTGTTTATCTTCAATTCTTTGTTAGAAATTTTTTTAAAAATTTAATATTTTAAAAATATTTATTGAGACGAATTCAACATCTTACGTGATATTTTTTTTTTTTGTAGATTAATAAAAAGGTAATTTCTACGATACACTCAACAAAATTGAGTATACCGGTACACCTATATATTAAATTAATAGTTTAATGAGTTATTTTTTTAGAAAAAAATATATATTTTCTATCAGTTACAATTATAATAATTATATTTTATTTCTCAAAAGTGTCGGCAAATCAAAATTCAACTTTTTTTTTATTTTTATAACTCATAATAGTGAATATTGATTATTTTTTCGATAAAATTTTAAAAAATTTGTGTGATTTTTATAAAGAATGAAATGATATTTTTCTTATGAAATAATATTTTCTAAAATATAAAAGCCGACAAATATCTCTTTATTACATTCTTTCAAAAAAAAAATCTCTTTATTACATAAAAATGATCATTAATTTATTGATTTATAAAATAGATGTACGGTACATTTTAATTTAAAGGTATACGGTAGAAACTCTCTTAATAAAAAAATATGATCAAAACATGTTAGATCAATAATAAACATTGTCAACTAGACCATCTATTATACGACCAAAAGAGCATTATATTTCTCTCAATATCAAATAAGTTTCCACTTGAGTGTGACTTGAAATCTCACCACATCCAAAAGAGGGGGTTTTGAAAAAGTTGTTTCTTTGGATGGCCTATATCCCATCCCATGTGCAGGACGAGTGGTACCATGTGTGGGCCACGTGATCATTTTGATGTTCTCTGGTGGGCATAAACAACCGTCGTTGTGCGTGGGGCCCGTCGTACTATAAATTGTGTATTCTACATCAATTCTCGGTGGAAAATTGTGTATTTTTTATGGGATAGGAAACACATGAGATTGTGAGAGATTTATATGCAATTTGGGTAAATTTAGACTTTATCAAAAGAGAAAATCCTTAAAAAAGCAAATGCTAAGAATTGGTTCCTTTTGAGATAAATTCTAAGACCGTAAAATAATTGTATGCACATTGGTTAAATGAGATTCCTTACTGAATCATATATATATATATATATATATATATATATATATATATATATATATAGACACACGTGCAACACATATATTTGAAGTGGATATAATTCAAAAAGAATTGTTATTTGAACAACTATTTATTAAAATAATCAAAATATATATAAAAAAATAGGTATTAACACAAGAACCAAAGGAATTGAGAGAGAAAATAAAAAAAAATGATTTGAAAGATAAAATTATCACAAAAATTATTAAAAAATAATTGTTAAAATATCATTTCTCAGTTCAAAACTTGTGGACATAATAAGTCTAAAGGGTTGAAATTAGCACACACAGCTAAGCTATTTGAATAACAGCACACACATCACAATCCAGAAAAAAAATAAAAAAAATAAAAGACCACCAAAAATGACAACCCTGGAAGGACCACGCAATGAGGTGACACAGAAAAGTAAACGAATACAACCCAACAATGATGGAACAACAATACGCACATTTAAAACTTGTGGTTGATCATAACTAATAATTCATTAGAGAACAAATTAGTGATATATATATATATATATATATATATATATATATATATATATATGGGATTTTGTTATAAAACATCATTTATTAAGGTGTCTTTTAGACGTTATATATATATAGTAAATGAACTTATAACTTACTAACAAAAAGACGGACACTTCCTCTTTTTATTGCGTTAACGTTTGAAAATTATAAACAATATTTTTTTTTTTATAAAATTTTAATTTTGATTAAAAGTAAAAATATAAATCTTTTTTGTATTCAAATTATAACAAATCAAACTAACCATGAGTATCTATTTCAATGAAACCAACAATATAACAAAAAAAATATAATCTAAATTCTTATTTTTTTAATGACACCAAACAACAATCTTTATTATAAAAAAAAAAAGTTGTTGGTTAAGGGTATGATTAGGATAATGGAAAAGTAAGTATAGATACAATCATCTAGTTTGTTACACTTTTTAAATGATAAAGGAAAAAATTGGATATTTGTGTTTATTACACTTTTCTTTTAATATTTAAATTTAAATTTATTTTTATCTATTTGTTACATGTGTTATTTATATTAAAAATCAAGGATATTTTTGAAAAGAAAAATCCAACTCAAAAGAGCTGAAAGAGATAGTTTTCTTTATATATAGTATATAGATATAGAATAGATTAAAAAAATGTCACGCTATCAAAGTATGTATAAGCAATTATAAATCAGCAAAATCAGATAATCCCTAAAATTAATCATAAACAATTTGAATCATAATCACTTATAAACCAGCAAAGTCAAATAATCCATAAAATTAATCGACTTTCATTAGTTGTAACATAAAAGAAAAAGAAAAAAACTTACAGGCTAATTATAAATTTTGATGCAGAGGGATGAGAGAGGTTGAGAAAAACAAAACAATATGGGGACGAACTATGAACTATGAGAATTAAAGTTCAATCTTTAACAATATTTTTTGCTCACGTTTGTTACTAATATTTTTTTAGAGGATTTAAAGTCCAATCTTTAACAATATTTTTGCTCACGTTTGTTACTAATCTTTTTTTTGGAGGATTTAAAGTCCAATCTTTAACATTATTTTTTGCTCACGTTTGTTACTAATATTTCTTTTTAGAGGAATTAAAGTCCAATCTTTGTACCCAAAAAAAAAAGTTCAATCTTTAACCTTATTTCTTACTCACGTTTGTTACTAATATTTTTTGGGAGGATTTAAAGTCCAATCTTTAACATTAATTTTTGCTCATGTTTGTTACTAATTTTTTTTTTTAAAACGATTTAAAGTCTAATATTTAACATTATTTTTTGCTCATGTTTGTTACAATTGATCAAAGGCTAAGAAAGAGTAACTTATATTAATAAAATAAAATAATATGGAAATACTGTTTTTTGTGGAAGGGATATGAAAATATTTGACAATCTTTGTTGTTGGAATTGAGGGGAACAACACAGATGTACAACATAAAAGCGGCTGATAAAAAAGTAACATGAATTTTTGTTTTGTGTTAGATTTTTGTGAGTTTGATCACATGTTGACAGAGGTAAAAGAGGGTTAACAGAAAAGATTAGTGACATGCATTAATAATCCACGTATTATTTTATAAAGAACTATGTTTAATTTTTCTCCTTAAATAAAATTAAATTAAATTTATTCTTATTTATTTGTTACACGTGTTACTTGTATTTAATCTTGAGGGTATTTTTGTAAAGAAAATTTCAACTCAAAAGTATGCTGAAAGAGGTAGTTTTCTTTATATATAATATAAATACCTTATTATTTTTTGTTCCATTTTTACCCTTATTATTTTAACTAAAACTCGTTTTGACCCTTTATAATTTAAATGTGTTAGTCTTCAAAGAATCGCTGCCTCCAATTTCTAAAAATCCCTTATTTTGTTGTTCTTAATTTATGCATTTTTTTTTGAAAGAGGTTGATTTATGTATTGTTGTTGTCCTTTTGGTTTTTTTTTTTTAGGGAAAGCTAACTCATTTCATTTCATCCAAAATAATATAGTGAATACAATATGGAGAATGATAGAAAATAGTGGGACTAGCATATAATATAGACGCTCGAGCAAGATTATGAGCGACTCTATGAGCTTGTCTCCTAACATAAGCTAGAGCATAACTAGAATTAGAAAAAAGCAAAGTCCTACAATTAGAGAGTAAAATTCCTAACTCATTCACATTGGAGCTATTACCAATGACTGCATTCACAACTAGCTGACAATCTGTTTGAGAAATTTGGAGGGCTTGTTGTATGGTGGTAGCTTCACATTCAGCTGCCTCGAAAACATATACCAACACCAAATTTTCGTTCAACTTCAAAAAGGGCACAATCAACGTTACACTTGATCCAATTTGTCGGCGGTTTAGACCATACTGAAGTAGCATGCTGCACATTATCATTGGGACGGTTGCACCACTTGAAGTCTCGAACAATATCCAATAATATGATACAAGATGTGTTTGCATTGATTGGTTTTTGCTCCCATAAACAAGCATTACGCGTGCGCCAAATACTCCATAAGATAGCTACAAATCTAGCACAATTTTCTGCCTCAATCGCTCTAAGTATGGCAGAGATAATAGAGGAAAAACTGCCGCTAGACGTCATGTACGGTGCTATCATATCCCAAAGATTTGTTGATTTCCAACAATCAATAGCAAACTTACAATGCATAAATAGGTGCATTTCATCTTCTAGGTTGTTATTATTGCATGTCACATAAGTTGACTGACAAGGTACTCCACGACCTTGCAAATTAGACCGTGTAGGTAAACAGTTACGAAGCAATCTCCAACAAAAATGTTTGATTTTAGGCGGAACATGCAGTGTCCATATCAACTTCCAATCGCCCTCCTTTTGGTTTGTTGTTCATCGATTGTGATGATAAACTAAAATAAAGTTTTTTTTTTCTTTTAGGGAAAACCGAAATAAAGTTTTTTTTTTAGTACTTTTAGTGTGAACGACACCGTTTTTAAATTGGGAAGTTTTTCCATGATATTTTTTTTTATGCTTTAATATTTCATAAAGTATAAAAATTTAAATGAAATAAATTTACAATAAAATTTAAACTGAAATGAACTAAATTTAAAATAAAGTTTTAGAAAAATAATAACTTAATAATATAATATATATATATATATATATATATATATATATTAATAAATTTGAATGACTATATACCTTAATTATTAATTGATCTAAATTTTATTATGAATTAAAAATTTCTCATGTCATTTTTCAATTAGTTGAATAACTTTTTTTTTTTTAAACTAATTTATCAACTATCTAGATGTCAATCATAAGCCATCAACCATCTGTTATAAATTATATGTTTTTTTTTCTTAGAAATAGATGGGATAATTGCTTGCACTTGTTAACTATGTTTAGGTTTAATGTTACACACATCTACAGAGGAAGGAAATTACTGTGCAGACAAGCTTGCTAATATTGGTCTTGCTTTGTCTTCTCATTTTTGGTTTTCTAGTATTCCATCCCAAATTCAGGTAGATTATAATAAGGATAGGCTTGGCCTTCCTAACTTCATATTTTGTTAGATCCTTAGGGTTTGGTTTTATGTCCCCCTTCTACCTTCTTCTCTTGTAATTTTGGCTTATGTTTATATATTATGGGGATGTAGCTTTTCTGGCTGCATCTTTGATTAAAAAAAAATTATATGTTATCGACTAACTTATCAATTATCCCCTAATTTTACCAAAGCATTTTTATCGCCTCAATCCTCATCCACATATCAAAGAAATGAATATACATGAGCTAGCCGCAAAGACAATAAAATTAACTAACACAAAGATTTACGTGGCTTGGCACATATTGCTTACATTAATCACAAAAAAAACCTTAACATAATAAATCTCAAGTATCACAAGAAAAATACTAACATGTGCCCCGCAACATGCATTACTAAACATAGAAATTATATATTGTAAATTTTGTCAAATATTTCTCAAGTTGTGTTTGTTTTAGGTGTTGATACACATTTTTTTAAGAAGCTAAACTAACTCTCTTAAATTGGCACCGAGAGAATCAAACCTGACACCTTGAGGAGGAGCACACTCCAGATCTCAAACCAATACCACTAGACCAACCCAAGTGGATTGGTGTCGATACACATTAATTCATCAACCTCTTAAAATATATCTCTTCAATCAATTAGTTGGTTGAACAAACTACTCTAAGTCCATCATCTCAATGGAAATATAAATTCTTAACATTGGTTTGCAATCCATAAGATAAAATTTCTTTTTCAGTGTATTTAGTTTGATGTATGTAAATTTCATCTTTACACTGATAGAGATTGAGTTTTCCTATCATACTTATTTCAAATTACTTCTAAATTAATAAAGAAAACTCTTGCAGAGCTTAACATTAGTATATTTTAAGATAATATCATCTACATATATCCGTACTATCAAAATTTTATTCTTAGATGTTTTTCAGAAAAGAGTTGTATTCAAAAGACCTCTCTAAAAAACATTTTTGAGTCTATCATACCATGGTCTAGAAGTTTGTTTCAGACCATACAATAATTTCTTTAGTTAATATTCATATTCTCAATACTTAATTAAGATTCTCAAAACCATGTGTTGGTTTCACATAAACTTCTTCAATTATACAAACCAGTTAAGAATGCATTTTTTTTTGTTTTTGACAAAAACAAAATGATATTCATTCATTCATTCATTCAAATTGATAGAATACATCAGATACAAATATCGCTAAAAACGTAAAGATGAATTTGCGAACAAAAGCACAACACCCAAGTTAATAGCATATAACGGCAAAATGCCTACAAATAATATGATAAAATCTAAGTCATCGAAATACTCAAGCTTACGGATCTGCAACGTTGATGCCCAAATCATTGATTGAATTTGTAATTGATTGATGTCGATCTTTCAACAGAAACTAAATGAAGACCACGACAAGACGCAAAATCAAACGCCGCACAAGACGACAAACAATACAACGTCGCACTTAGACGATGAAATCACAAAAAACACAAAAGAAAAAACTTGATATATGTGAAAATCACTTATTTAGATTGAAAGAAAAGGGGGAAAAAATATCTAGAGGGGTGATTTTAGGTTAAGAAATGACCTAAAAGCACCCCTCCTCAATGAATGAAGGAGAAAGAAAGTTTAAAGAGAAGTTGAAGTTTCTATCACTAAAAAACTAAGATCCATGTAAATGCTACTAAGAAAGCATTTTTGACATTCATTTTATACAAAATATTGTTGTGATTATCATGATATGACATCTATAATCTAATTGCTAATAATCTAGCAATTGAGGCCAAAATATTAGTGAAATCAACATTTTTTTGCTGACTGTAACCTTGAGTTACATGTTTACCTTTATTTCTTAGAACTTTATCTTATTCGTATTCATTCAGTTTGTTTCTAAAATCCACTTGATTTCAATAATACTCTTTCCTATTAATTGTGGCATGATGACGGTATGTCATATTATATTTTTTAAGGAACTTTTAATTAAATTTTTAGTCTATTTTATCAGTTTAGTATTTAATTTAGTTTTATTTTAAACAAATTATCATTTTATTTATTAATTGAATCAATTAGTTTAGTACTGTTAATATAGTGTAGTATATGTTAAAAAAGGAGGTGGCATAACGTTTGTGTCATGGGCCAATCTGAAATAAGAAATGCCTTAGGTTGACGTCCCGAGACATAGAAAAGAAGTAGAGCTATGTCATGAAAGTTGGGAAAGCTGACGCATCACGAGGCCTAAAGGGGGCGTTTTTGGAGAAAAGAGAAGTTGTATCACCTTTTGGATACAGGGAGCCATGACGATCACGGTTGAGTACATCATGGGAGATTGAAAAGAAATCCAAACATTGAAGATTCATTTATGGAAAATGGTTTGGATTTTCGAGGTTTATCTTTACTTCCAATGATTAGATCTTCATAATGAGGTATTTATATTTCCATTGATGCACTTATTTAGAGTGTTGTGTATACGAACAAAATCACACTAATATACTAATGAAGTGTGGATCAAAGAAAGTAATAATCAATAAGTAAAGTAGCCTCAAAACAACAACAACAAATAAATAGATCTAAATCTAAATGTAGAGTAACACCACAAGCATAATCAAAGCAATCAATGAAATAAGGAAAACAGACACACCAATATTGTTTTACCCATTTCAGTCTAATATGACATGTTCTGGGGGAGAGAGCAGTTCTCCAATCCACTAAGATGAAAGTGATACAAAGAGGTTACAATAAATTAGTTTAAAAACTCACAATAAACAAAACCTAATTTCTACCCATTTTTCAATTCACCCACACTTTTAATGAATCCTAAGAGAAAACACTTCCAATGGTAAAATCTCACCATCCAAGGTTACCTCCTTAATCAATTGTGCCCCGATTTCATGCCATCGTACCCCGATTTCACCTTCGTACACAATACGTACCACTGAACCTTATCCAAAATCAGGCCACAATTTTGACAAATCGGGTCCTTATTTTTGTCGAACCAAAAGGTTCCCAAACCACGATTTTGAGCTCCTCAAAACTTCAAATTTTGAGTCCATTTTCAACATAGAGGAAACTTAATCTTCATTTTCCACAACTGAGGCATTTCTTTTATCATTTACTTCTTCCTCATATGATGTTTCACCATAGGGTGTTGTCACCTAGTTTATCCACTATCTGCAAATTCTTCCATATCTTTGGCCTTTCATTGCCAAGATATTTGTCAACAAACCTTACATGAATTGCCAAGATATCTGTAGCAGCAGGTTAAGAAAGTTTACTTATGAAAAGCTTTACTATCATGCCCCCATAAGGAGGAGTGCCAAGGAAACCCGATTGAAGTCGCCCACACCGAGAGTTTGAGCGATAACCAAGTAAAAATTATGCTAATATAGGGAAATCGGGGATTAGTTTCATAGCGGGTCAAAAGGGTCGAAATTGTGGGGATACCATGGTGGATGCACCGGAGTGCCAAAGACTTTGGTTTTGGTGAATTCCAAAACCGAAAAAAAAAAATCCCTTGTGTTTGGCAAGGAATGTACTTATGACATGCAATTTGAAATTTTTGCAGTATTTGTTCTTTTCACATTAACTATTACATAGACAAACTTATTATTATACTATAACATGTTGTTTAACCACTTGCATAAAAACTTGAGAGAAGCAGAGCTTACTTACTAGCTTATTCAAAGCCGTTCTAATTAATTGAATATGTAAGCTTTTTAAAGTAGTGTTATCTAATGAAAACGTTCATAGTGTTTTCGACAAACTTTCAAATAGCTATTTTATGATTTCAGCTTCCTAATATAACTTGGAATGCATTTTCTGAAGCTAACTTTGCTTTCTAACATTTGCTATTGGCTATTGAGACATCAACCATTTTATGCTTCAGAAGGTACTTCTATGATAGCTTGTTCCAATTTTAAATTCCATTCCAATATCAGTTTTCTGATGCGATAAGCCGATAACTTTCTAAAGAAGTTTCTTTCTATTCGATATCCTTTCTAATTTTGAATCCTTTTTTATGGCTAGGGAACTTTATGATGACATTCTTTATTTTCTAACACAGTTCCTTTCATATTCTTGTTGGCTCATTGTTATCTCTGAACAAGATTGTTGTTCTTTCTTATATAAACTAAGTACAAAAATTAGTATAACAAGAATTTTTTTGGTGAAAAGTTCAACAAGATTTAAAACACTAAATTTACTAAGATTGTCTATTATCATTAAAACATTCCCTCACTTTAGACATATCTGTCACAAGCCAAACCACCCCTCTAAATCATTACTAATGAAGACAATAATAGCTATGTAAAATAACATTCTTTAGGTTGGATATACGACCAACTTGAAAAGATAATCTCATTATTCAAACCATACATTACAATAAAAGCAAAAGATGACTTTTTTTTTATTAGCAACAGAAGAGAGACAATAAACCATCCTAATTTTCTTCCGAATACTTGAAGCTAGATTCTGAGATATTGCTTTTGGCATGAGAAGATGTTGAGGCATACCTTGCTCTTTATCTGTGAACTTTGGCTAGAAGAAATTCTCTTAGTTATCTACAAACACATGATTGAATCTTGGAATTGGTGGCAAATTTACATTCAGGGTCCCCTCGAGAATTTGAACTACTTGACGCATGGTTGGCCTCTGAGTTTCATTTTCTTGGACACACCAAGAAGCAACTTTTATCATTTCAGTCACTTCCTCAGTGTCAGCATTTTCCTCCAACCTAGGGTCCAAAAGGGTAAGGACATTACCACCTTGGTTAACTACTGTAGCAGCCAAGGTTGGGAAGAAAGTATTTTGGTCCTCTACAGATGGATCAGAATTCCTTTTACCTGATACAACCTCAAAAAGCATCATTCCATAACTGTAAACATCAGATTTGGCTGTGATAGCAGCCCTAGATATCCACTCTGGGGAAAGATAAAATCTTGATCCTTTCGTGTTTGTAAGGTTTCTTCTGAAATCTCGTCCAATTAACTTAACTAGACCAAAGTCTGCAACTTTTGGACAAAAATCAGCATCAAGGAGAATGTTTTCTGGCTTTATATCACAGTGTATGATACATTCTTCGCATTTCTCGTGTAGGTAAATTAGTCCTCTAGCAATTCCAAGAGCAATTTGGTATCTCATTTTCCAACCCAACACCTCATAACTATTGTTACCGTTCCCAAACAAATGGAAATCCAAGGAACAATTTGGCATATAATCATAAACCAGCAACCTTTTGGTACCTTCTGAGCAAAATCCACGGAGGCGAACAAGATTAACATGTTGCATTGTCCCTATTATACTCACTTTTGTTCTGAACTGCTTCTCTCCTTGGCTAATCCCCTCCAGTTTCTTCACTGCTACCATACTTGAATCAGCTAATGCTCCTTTGAAAACAGAACCAAAACCACTTCCTCCTAATTTTTCGGAGAAATCCATAGTCGCGTTTTGCAAATCCTTGTATCCAAATTCCACCGTAAACCCCTCTAAGAGCTTCCCCGTAGCAAGCATTCTCTTTCTTCGCCTAAGCATGACAAACAATAGAAGGGCCAAGAGCATCCCTGTGCCAACAACCCCGCCCACAACACCACCAATAATCCCCCTTGCCCGATTACTAGAAGACAATTCTGATAATGCAAGTTTGGCATACAAAGTTTGTCCACTACTATCACCAGAAGACAATTGTTGCAGATTCATGAGGTCTCCGGACCAAATTGAACATCCATTACTATGATATGCATAAGCAGTGCAGGAGCAGTTTTTCAAGCAAGTTAATCGACATTCATCTGCATTCCGTAACCCCACAAATTGTGCATATTTAGGTAAAGCCATGTTGGTGATTGCAAAGAACCCGACATTATCCCTACTAGAGGGATTAGAGCCCTCACATTGCAAACTTGTTTTCCTGACACACCCACCTGAGTGATCGTCCAGATTCCAATCTGACACCGACTTTGGCTCAAAACCTCTCAAACAACTACAATAAGGCTTTGAATTATCATTGCAGCTCCCAAATGCACCGCAAAAAGAATAAACGTCACATATTGCTCTTGGCTGGGACCAAAAGAGGTCCCACTGTTGGATGCTATCCAACCATGTCAATTGCCTAATCTGTCCTGTGATATCCATCACAAGATGAGATATAATGGAAAGGTTATATGTGGAGTAAGTAAAATAGCTTTCGTTCTCGCTAGACACAAATGAAAAATTGTAAATGTAATTTAACCTCAACTCAGGAACAAGACTAAAAATTTGTCCATTCCAAGGTCCACTTGTCCAATACTCTTCAGACTTATTCCAAAGAATAAGATATGAATTTGTTCCTTTTGGGTCTAGCACCAAAGAGAATAGACCCGTTGAAGGATCTTCCGAATTCTTCCATGACGTAAGATATTGAGGCTGCTTTGTTTTCTTATCCAACTTAATTTTTGCACCCGGAAGAAATGTATCTGTTGGATGATCAAAACTCTGCCATAGAGGATTTGACACATCATCATGAGGCCTATTTCTCAAAACAAGATTTCCACTATCTAGAAGCATAGCTACAACAGAATCTGACTTAAGAGAACTCATGTTTGTTGACCAAACTTGGTTTGAAGACTCATTCAAAAGAACTAAATTACCAGCTGAAAATTTTAAGGTGGCAGTGTTTTTATCAGAGACAGGGCTGTCTCTGTTGGCTACCCAAACAATTTTTTGTGGAAAGACCTTTTTGTACCATATTCCTATGTAGTAGTTAGAGGACTTACCTGGTTTGAAGAAACCCAGTTCAAAGTTTTTCTCTTCAGAGACTAGAGTTTGATCACCTGAGAGAGAATGATTTGCAGTGATGGTTGTTAAAGCTGCAAGGGAATGATAGAAGTGTAACGAGAATATGAGGCCAAGAAGAGAAAGCCAGAACCATGGCTTCCTTGTATTGAACATGGCTCTTTGTGTATTCCTTCAATGAGCAACGCATTATAAAATTGATGGCAGTAGAACAATCAAACAAATGATAATTGTAGAAGGGTCAAACTTTTCATATTAACTATTATTATTGTGCCTTATATTCATGAGTTTTGAAATGGATGAGAGGGAGACACGTATTCTATATCAAACAAGAGAAGACTAAAAATATACACATTAATCTTAGATATTAATTTGATTAGAAATCCATTAAACTTTATACTAGAAAAATATACACAGTGATGGTAATTTCTTTTCATTGAATTGCAGGGGTTGGATCTTAGACAATCTCAACAACAAAAAGAAGGGAGCACAGAAGATTGAGTGACAAATTATATTTATCGTAACATGTTGGCACTTGTGGATGTGGAGGAATAGGAGCATGTTTGAAAAGGAGTTTCATCGCATTTTCAATCCAATTGACGTGATTTTTAAGATGGCTACACAGATTGATAACTACAAACAAACACATAACAGGATGACTTCAACACACTGACACTATTTTCATTGGTTGGAAGAGACCCCACGAGGGTTGGGTTAAACTCAATTGTGACGGCACACATAAAAGCTCAATTAATCTTCCAGGATGTGGCAGACTTCTTCGTGATAGCAATGGAAATTGTTTGAATAGTTCTGCTTCATGCGACGCGCTACATGCATAAATAATGTGGGGCAAGTATATTGGTATGGTTATGGCTAGGAGACAGGGATCAACAATTGTAACTAGAGAATGAATCCAAAGTTTTGGTCGACATGGTAACAAGGAAATATAACATCAATGGGTTAACTAGGGAAATTATACTTTGAACTATAGTAAGACTTTGCATTCATGATCTAAAAAATAGGAGTTAGCAAGTTCAAATCAACCATACATTACGTGAAGGAAACATATCGGCAGATTGGCTACCTAATTTTATTTACTCTTTGGCATCCTTTTATTTACACATGCCTCAAAATGTTCGTTTAATCGTTTAGGATGAAAAAAATGGTTCCATCCAGGAATCAAACTCGAGTTCTCCCGAACGATTCGTTCTTGGTAAAACTCATTAACCACTTGAACTCAATTGTTTAGTTAACCCATTTCACTTTTCAATTTAATATTAATTACTTTTTTTCAATTATACACTCTATTATTAATACTACTTTTATCATTTTAAATTTAATATCTTCCACCTTACATTTATGATAATGGTGAATATGCACCAATATTTTATAATGACGCACAAAACCATTTTTCTCTTTTTTATTTATACGCTTATTTTAATATATGTAAAATGAATAAAATGTTTAGTTGTTTTAGGATAGAGAGAATACTATTTAAATAACTTTGAAAAGTCTTTCATTGATACACTAAGGAAAGACGACACTATTGTATTGTATCTGTTGTGTTTAAGTATATATGGAATGAAATGTCTATTTTTAGAATATACTTTTTTTCTTTTGACGGAAAGGAAATATTAATAGAGTCATGCTATATGGTACGAAATTTTTCAACGAAAACAGACGAAATTGATATTGTGGCACTAGACTTGCACGTTCTAATAAAAAGATAATAGCAATACAATACAGCCATCTGCAAAATACTTGGGACATGGATGCATTAAGTTAATTTTTTAATAAAAAATAATAATATAATAGCCCCGATTAAGTGAATACATGGTGGTTGGAAGTAAAAAAGGTAATTAACGTAATCGTCAAATTTTGTCGCATAATATTTCGCACTACTAAGCATTAGCCATATTAATATAGTATGTATGCTATGGTCAAATATTTTCTGTCAAAAATTAAATAGTGTCAAATATGTTCTAATGTTCTTCTATTAAAAAAAAAAAAAACGGCATTGTTCCTATGTCTCTCTTATACACCTCATTTCCACACCTTTTCTTTCTACGTGGTCCTGGAGAAATATACTTGCACAATTAATTTGTGATAATTGTTGTACAGCTATTTTTCTCATATTCAAATGATATTTTTATCATCTCTTTTTCTTTTTTTCTCTATTTTTTGAAAAATAAAAGTAAATGAAAATGTAGGTTGTCAAAAAATTTGTATCAAATGGTTGTATAAATATCATTACTTTTTTTAAGTTAGATTTCCTATATTGAAATCTTAACGATTTAATGGTTCCAAATATTATTTCATCATAGTCTCGTGGATATAGAATTGAGTAAACAAGTACCTAATAGCGTTTAGATGAGATGGTGTGGGTCTCTTCTACCTTCACCAAGGTCATGAGTGCGAATTTAGTATTGGACATGCAACATCGTTAAAAACATTTGGGGAGAGTTTGCCGCCGATTTAACTTGGTTAACTTGGTTGAATTACTATAGTTCAAACCATAATTAAAAATAATGATCAAAACCATAGTTAACTTAGTTAGTAAGCAAAGTCTTACTATAGTTCAAAGTATGATGATTATAGACCTAATGAACAACTAAATTGACTAAAATAAAGTTTTAAATTCAATTTCCATCCAATTAGATGAAAGGTTAACCCTTATTTGACCAAAATCATAGTTAACTTCCATTAATATAAAGATTTAAATTCAATTTCCATCCAATTAGATGAGAGTTTTCTTCTAGCAATCAAACCTATTTCACTGATTTGATTACTAGAAGAAGCTTTTAAGGATTGAAACTACCAATGTCCAAAGAATGCAAAGACTATTTCACTGCCTTTACAGTCTTTGTATAAATTCACTTGTTCCAATATCAAGACTCTGCTCTCGCTTTATGAATTGATATTTGGGATAATGGATTAATAATTATCAAACTCTCCGCTCTCGCTTCTACAGTTTGATAATGATTAATTCATGTTAAAACGGTGAATTTAGATTAGAAACTAGGGTTAAATAAGATTTAAGAATAAAGATTGGTTTGATTAGGATTATGTCATTAGACTTATCCAACAATCCCAAGACAAGAGAAGTCTACCCACTCATGTTCATCGTAGACATAGAGAAGAAGAAGAAAAGCATAAAGTAAATAACAAGGAAAACAAAGAAGAACTTTTATAAAGAAAGACAATTGTCACTTATTTTATTCCAAAAATAAAAGATGAATATTTGTGATGGCTAGCTACTCTATTTATAGTTTACAATGCCTTAAGCCCTAAGAAATACATCACTAGAATGTTCCATAAGAAACCACAAACTTTTTGGTCAGAAATAAACTAATAGGTAGCTTGTACGAGAAGCAAAAGCAACAAAAGGCAATCCTGGGAGGTGGCACGGCCGTGCCATATTTGGTACGGGCCGTGCCAAGCTTCTGACTTGGGGGAGATATATTTTTGTCTCCGAATCTTCGTATTTTTGCTTCGAATCAGCTCTAAATCCCTTTCTTTTGCTCCAAGACTCATTCCATCAAATATTTATTCCTGAAATATAATAATATGCAATCTAAAGTAAAATAGATCTAAAAGGAAATAATATTAAAATAAAATAAACTTAAATCTAATTAAAACGAAACTAAATATTATATTAAACTAACTAATTATTGACTCATCAGTCCTATAGAAAGAAAAGAAAGTTTAAAATCTCCAAACTCTCTTATAAAGTTATTTACACCTAAAAATAATGATCATGTTTGCCTAATTCGACAAATAGGCGATTTAATAATTAGGAGATGAGGCCTTTTTGTCGAGCGAAGGATAGGCAGGCTAGAGCGGCCAAGCAAGGGAGATGATTCATTCTCAAGGCCACTAACATAGAACGTGGCTCTTCAAAAGCTCAAAACTGAGTCAAAGACATAGTGAGACTGAACAATGAAGTTTTACCCATGATCCATGCTTTGCTTACTATAATCATCAATGGATGATTATAGACTTTAATTGATGCCATCTTAATCATCATACTTTGCTTACTATAGTTATCAAAGAATGATTATATACTTTATTTTAGTTATGTTACCTGTTTCATCCAATATGGTGTTTTGGTCGCAGGGTCCTCCATGATTTTTTGACTCGAGGGTGTCGTGGGGACCTTGATCTCTCAAGTGTGAAACTCCTTCTCTTTCAATATGGCTAAGGTCTAGTGGGAACAATCAAGATGGCCTCCAACCATTTCGCCTTCGTCTTTTATGTTCCTCCATTCAACAAATATGGAGGTTCTTCTCCTTGATCGCCTCATTCTAGTGATGCAAGGTTTGAACAAAGTTGTTAAGCATTTTGTCTGCTACAATTGCGGGAGGTAGAGGATCATCAACCAGAATTTCAAGTTCCAATGTTACTGTTGGCAGAGGCTTAGGGTTTTCCAATTGGAGCTTCAACTGGAGATGGAGAAGAAGTACCACAATATCTTTGTTCGGCACAGTGGACTTCGCTCCTCTTTTTTTTTTGCATCAATAGCCATTCTAGTTATAGATTGCATGTTTTTGGAATCTTTTGAAAGGAAAACATCATCTGATCTAAAATGATCAGGAGAACATCATTCGATGAGCAGATAGTGGTTTAAACAACATGCTTGTTGAAGACACTTCGACATTCAACTTAGTATATGAGCAAAATAATATAAAAGTTTTAGGGTCGATGGACGTACCTTGGAGGACATGAAATGACCTCTTTTATATTATGAAGAACGAAAGTGTTCTAATGATGGCACATAGTTGTTGGTCAACAGTTGAGTACAAAAGTATGTGTAACTGTCGAGCGTTTTGAATTGAAGAGAAATGATGGAAGTTTCATTTTCTCAATGATTATGATGTTCCTAGCCGTTGCAAGCACACCTTCCTTACTAGGTGAGGGCATGGAAAGAGTTTCTTGAACCTCAATAAATTGGGCCTAATTTCGGACTATGAACTGACGAGTAGGGCTCTTTGGTCGGTCCAGAACAAAAAGATTTAATATTAACTATTTCAATTTAACCATATTAGGATATATGAAATATTAATTTTATGGCTTAATTGCAATTTTAACCCCTAACTTTCACAAAGTTGCGATTTTGGCCTCCTAAGAAAAAAATTACAAAACGGCCCCTAAGTTTTGCATATGTGGCAGTTTTAGCCCTCAATGTCAATTTTGACTCCGTCTACGCTAACGTGGCACTCTAAGTGAGGTGCCACGTAATATCATTTTTTTTATTTTTTTTGCCTTAGGTGCCAAAACTGCTACAGATGCAAAACTTAGGAGACCGTTTTGTAGTTTTTTTTTTAGGGGACCAAAATCGCAACTTTATGAAAGTTAGAGGATTAAAATTGCAATTAAGCCTAATTTTATTTACAATCTTCCATTTACGAATTAAATAACATAAAACATTTTACATTTTTCTATAATTAATAAATTATTATATAATACAAGTATATAAGATAATTTTGTATGATTGGATTAAAAATGAGTCTAAAGATAGTTTATAAACTACACATATTCTCTTCAACCCTATGACGCTGCTTTAACAAGGCTCAAAACAAACAATTCCTCATAAATGCAATGTTCTAGACTTAAGGTTTGAACATTGGCGTACCAGAAAGAGGTCGGACCTATACCAAGCTTGAGAGCCGACATATCCTTTAGCCTCGACTAAGGTGCTACTTTGTAACTTCTTAACTTAATAGGACACCTTTAATATTCCAAGCTTGAAACCATGAAGGCTCGTACAAAATCAAATGCTGATAATATCTCTGAAACACATTGTTGTGGATTTAAGGCCGGGACAAGTTTAATGTCTCAAATTATACATATCATTTATTCACAAGTATTATAATATAATACTCCCTCTATTTTAAAATACATGACCGTTTTGGAGAAATTGCAGTAACCAAGAAACCAAATAAATTTTGTTATTTTTAATGAAATTATACGTGTGTTTTCTATAATACCTTTAACCATTTATTATTTCATTATATTTTTTTTTCTCTCTACAATAAATATATAAGGATATTATTGACAAGACAATAATTAATATTGCATTAAAACTTAAAAATGACAAATATTATGAAACAAAATTATTCTCTAAAATGGACAAGTATTATGAAACTGATGAAATATTTAGAAGAATATTGTCAAATGATAAAAGTAATATATTTTTTATGAAACAAAAGTCATCTTTTAACATGATGCAGTTTGCTTCCGTAGGTAAAAACTGTTAGAAATTTAGGACTTAATTCATAAAACATGTTCAATACAAAATAAAAATATAGCGGAAGCAAATTTAATCATTGAACATGAATATGAACGGATCTACGACATGTTTGATTTATCAAGATAGTAAGAATTAGGGTATTAGGAATACCTGGATAAAGCTTTGACACCGTAATCTGAAATACACAACGTAGGGTTAGCGGCGGCTAGTTTGGTTCTTTCTCAACCGGTACCTTTATGCCTCAAGCTCTCATCAGATGGGGAGAAGAGAATGTTTTGCCGTGTACGGTATATTGGGGACCATAGCCTCTTTTATATTGGATAGCCATTAGGGTTTCCCATTATTCCGTTAATGGGCTATCCGGACATCCACTCATTGAGTCCATATCAACTAATTAATTATTTAATTAATTATCCAATTAGAAACCTAATAGCCTTATTACTTAATTTGATCACTAATCAATTAAGGCTCACAATTGATAAATAGTTAATATAATTATTATTACGATATTTGCCCACATAATGATATTGGAATATAATTAAATAATAAAATATTCCAACAATCTCCCACTTGGGCTACATATCTTAATAATTATATCAGAATACTTTAGGCGCGCGTCCGAATGCTATTTATCTTTAGATTTCAACTTTACAATCTGGTCCACCTCATACATCAATAATGGGACCACCGCGGCTGTCGTCACTGACGTATAACGTGACGGAACCCCGACGACCACCATACCAATGCACTTGATGACATAGATCGATATGGATGAGTGGCATGGTAATTTCATGTAATGTGATCTCTAAATCATGCCTATTTCCAACTGATCCAACTGAAAACTTGAGTGAGATCAAACTGAAGTTTGCAAATTAAATATTTGCACAAAATGATACAGAAATGGTTATAACAAAATAACCTCATGAACTTTATTTCTGCAGAAAATCATAACATAAAGTCTGTATCAATACCAAAACAAAAGTATAGAACATAAAATAAAAGAGACTCCCACTAATCCAAGACATCCTTAATGACAACAACAATATAAAAGACCTTAGGTGTCATGTCTCTGATTAGTGGTATAGCTAGCATAAAGTTTGTCTCTACATGTTCTATCATCTTAACAATAATAATTTATAAGGTAATAAACCTTATAATTTTGTTATTGAATCTTTATTTGACTAACTTATGTCACTATATAACTTAAGTGGTCTTTCAATACCTTTAACTCTATGCAACCAAGTGACATAAATATTTACAGTCATTTCCTGAGTTAGGATGTCTTATTATATATATATAGACATCCAAAAGCCAGAGATTAACACACTAATGATCTCCAAATTGTTAGATCTCTTATGTGAGCATAAGTTCTCTTGTTCTCTTTTATAATTCTTAAGGTTGCCTTTTCAACAATTCAAACTTTGAATTGCTCATGTTTCTGCCAAACAGTCTGATCATATATGTTATTTCCAAATACGTGTAATAAGATCATACATAAAAATTCTATAAGCAAAGCATAGGAATATACTTAAATTTATGAAATCATAAATTTCCTAATGGGCAATATTTGGGACTGAAAATTTGAGACTGAAAAGTCTCTCTCGGAGACTAAGGTCACCCATAACTTATTATGTCAATTTATTTTCAACTTTATTGATATAACTCTTTTGCAATATCCCGAATAATACCTTGAGAAGAATCTCTAGTATTGAAATGTTTAATACAAAAGAGGTGTCTCTAAGATCTTTCATCACTAACTTTTGTTAGAGATTTCACTGGTTTCACATAACAAACATATATCATTGTTGACTAAATAAAATAAAATTGACATATTAAACTAGGAATATAAATTTACTCCCACTGAGCTTACTAAATCCACAATTCTCCGTAATATTATCTCAAAACCAAATGAGACAATTACTTTATGAGAATTTGTGATAACAATAAAGAGACAAATTTCTTAACTCATAAATGGATTTCATGATTTTGCAAACTATTTACTTTGTATCAATTGACACAAAAACTTTATTAAGTTGCACCGTATTGTATCATTAATGTCATCATTAATAAAACTATATTGAAATCCATCTTATGCAGCTCCAAAATTATAATAAGCAAACTAGTATCATGACTGTCCTAATAGAGTCTTTCAAATAAACTAAATAGAATTTCTCTTTCAGTCAATTCTTAATGACATTAGAAGCTCTAGTTCTTGAGGGTGTTGAGTTTGATCTATATGAATTAATTTCTTAACTTGATAGAGAGGAAGAACAAAATTATTTTCACGAGGATCCAAATATACTATAATAATAGTAACTATATGAATTAGTTTAGAACTGATTCTTCCTCATTCAATTTTGTTCTATTACCATATCTCTCCCCCAAACTCAATATCCTCAAGAAGACTTAACAATTTATGTCTCAAAATTTTCTTAATTTGAGGGACGAAAAAACCTTATAGTATTCAAAACCTTAAACAATATAGAATGTCACAAGTCATAACTGAATTGACTCTAATAATTGAACTTGAAAGACACGTTGAATCATCATTACAAAATAAAACTCAAAATATCTTGATTTATTCAAAGAGAAATTAAAACAAAAATTAATTCAAATAATGATTCACCAAATTGTCTTTTAAATACAAAAATAACCTAGTAATGACAATCCAAAAAATAGTTTAAGAAATGAATAAAATCATCTTTATCGACTTTGTCCATTCTAAATTGATATATCTTTCAACATCACGGGACATAAGTCAGTCAAGACTACTTTTCTTTATTTGCCCTTATCTTTTGAGGTATTTTCCGAATGAGCACTATTTTATTTTCTCTTGCTTCAACTATTCCTTATTTGCACACTTTATGAATTGATCATTCAAATGATCATTTCTAACCATAACAGTTATAAACTTAATTGTGCAAAGAGAATAATAAATACTGAATTTTCGAACAAGTCATATAATAGTCGAAATCACTGAATTTTCAAACAAGTCAGATGATGGTCGAAATTGTAGTGTCTTAGCAAGATTAAAAGTTCACATAATGTGCTCCTAACATTTTCTTTGCCTAATAATCTTAATGAAATACCCACTCTCCAATGAGAGCTTGTCTTTCTCTATATTGCTTTAAAAGCACTTTAATTTAAGCAAAGAAAATATGACAAAATATTTTTGTCATCTTAAATAACACCTCTAATACATATGATATTTTAGCTTTATGATTTCACGTGACCTATGGGATTTGGTGTACACTCACTAGTCAAACTTGATTCCCACATTAAATGCTGAATTTGTGAGAGAATGTGAGTTTCACCACCCTTATCTAAGGTCTAGATCCAAGAATAATGTTAATATTATTCTTTAATTCCTAAAAGTTAGAACTTTTAAGAGTTAAAAAATTTAACTCAAATTAGCAGATACATTATATTAGCTTAAAGAGAACATGAGCAGTAAAAACACTCACCAAAATACCTAACGCACCATCAATATCAAGTCTTTAAACAATAATATCAATTGCTAATGGTATTTTACAGCAATGATCAAACAATGACAATTTACTTTGACAAAGAATAAATTCTTATAATTGTTATATGTTTACCATTATATTTGTTTGAATGTAAACTCTTAAATATATAAATAAGTTTACACTCGCACAATATTATTACACATGTCAGTAAAATATTATAGAAATGTGCTTCTTTATTTGTAAATAAAAGACCTTAACAAGATACCAAGCGCACCATTAAAACACAATCTTTGGATTGCTAAGAATTAATTGCAAGCGGTACTCTCAATGCAATGATCAAACATTGGTGATAAGTCCTGTCAAATAATAGTCACCTTTGGGCATCCTATTACCCACATGGATAATTCCGTTATAACCACCACATATTTACCATCGCAGGTATGTAACTATTTGGCCAAGTTGTGCCTTCCTTTGGGCCGACGACAACTCGCATAAATAATTACACACTACATCTTTTGTAAGCTTAATTGAAATCAATTTACACAACAGAGGTTACTTGGGCAACATTATTGTTTCAACTGACTCAACTAATTTTACTAGACAGTTTTAATATACATATTAAACGGGGTGATAAATCCTGTCAAATAATAGTCACCTTCGGGTATCATATTATTCACATGGAAAATTACTTTATAATCACCACACATTTACTATCATATGTATGTAACTATCCGGTCAAGTTGTGCCTTCCTTGGGGCCGACGACAACTCACATGGATAATTTCATACTACGCCTTTTGTAAGTTCAGTTGAATCAAATCTACGCAACAGAGGTTACTTTGGCAACATGTTGTTTCAACCAAAACAACCGCAATTACTAGACATTTCATAGTAAATTAAATGGGAATGGTCTTAAATTTACAAGGCACTACTGACATAATGTAGACCAAATTAGTTCTTTATGTCGTTGTGTAACTATTAGGCCACTCAACAACTCTTAAGTGTGAAGAAAAATTCACGAATTTTATAGAAGTTGCAAGTCACAATCACACCAATGTGTGTATGACTATACATTTACATATATTGCATAAAAGCGACAACAACAAACATAGCATGAAATATATTCAAAATGCATGATAAGACAAAATATTATTGTAGAAAACTTAATAACGATAAACTCTAACATCATAATCATGCTATAAGAAAAATATTCAATTTCAAGCCAAATAAAAATTGAAACTTTGCATGATCTAAAATATTATTGTACAAAACTTAATAACAATAAACTCAAATATGACAATCATGCTATAACCAAATATTCAATTTCAAATCAAATAAAAACTGAATCTTTATATTCCAAAAATATTCATGCTATAATAGATTCACATATGAGCTAAATGATTCTTTAAACAAAATAAAACATAATTCTAAAAGAAATGTTTTCCTAAATAAAGTAAATAAACTTTATAGGTTTATAATTAAACAAACAAAACTAGAATTAATATTTTCTAAAATTAAAGAATTCAATCCTTACTTTCTGTACTACCAAGCTATAAAATATGATAACAATATTTGAAAAAATATATTTTTTTGCCAAAAGATTTAACATAAAATCAAATAAAAAAAAACAAAATAAAATTCAAATATTTATCAAATCCTTGTTTTCAAAACATGAATATATTTGCTATAACAGTGACTAAATATATAGCAAACACCAAACTTTCAAATATTTCATAGAAATATATTTGGACAGTATGCCAAATCAAAGTTTCAGCAAAATATTAGGAAACAATCCACAATTAAAAGGGAACAATCCCATGTGTATCTAAATCAAAAGGGATTTGTTGCAAAAACTGAAAGAAACAAAATACTGTCAAGCAAACTAAAGACATTGTCCCAAATATTTGTTTCAATAATCGTGATCTTGTTTCTTTAAAAATGAAAATAATAATCCAAAACCTTAAAATATATCACAGCATCAAACACTGTATCCATTATTTTAGAGATAATCATGAGCTTACAAAAAAACAGGTCAAATTTTTCGATGCAATAAGAGAACCGAATATCATGGCAATAACCACATAAAGCAAAAAAAAAAAAAACTAAATTATGCAGCAATTTGACTAGATAATTTTGTCAAATTAACACCATAACAAATAATTGCATCTGGATCCATGATTCCAAAATCTCCATGGCAGGAACATTATATATATAAAGATATAAAAAAAAAAAAATCAATTAATCATGGATCATATGTATGCACTGTAACCGAATCAAGCAAAGCTACAAATTTAAACTTGAGTGTTCATGAATATATTAGAAAAAAATTAAGGAGTACTGGAAAACCAAGACTTCACATGCAAAGGGCTTACAGCATCACGGTTTTAAACTTCTTAATAGCTACAGCAATATATATAAAATCATCGATTGATAAAACAACAGTCATCGTCGAAAAATATATCAGCCAAAAACAATCAAAACCCTAAACCAATTTTGAATCATGATGAATGTATATATCAACCGATCATGAAAAATTAAATAAACCTTAATAGATCAAACATGAAGACCGCTCTGATACCACTTGTTAGAAATTTAGGACTTAATTCATAAAACATGTTCAATACAAAATAAAAATATAGCGGAAGCAAATTTAATCATTGAACATGAATATGAACAGATCTACGACATGTTTGATTTATCAAGATAGTAAGAATTAGGGTATTAGGAATACCTGGATAAAGCTTTGACACCGTAATCTGAAATACACAACGTAGGGTTAGCGGCGGCTAGTTTGGTTCTTTCTCAACCGGTACCTTTATGCCTCAAGCTCTCATCAGATGGGGAGAAGAGAATGTTTTGCCGTGTACGGTATATTGGGGACCATAGCCTCTTTTATATTGGATAGCCATTAGGGTTTCCCATTATTCCGTTAATGGGCTATCCGGACATCCACTCATTGAGTCCATATCAACTAATTAATTATTTAATTAATTATCCAATTAGAAACCTAATAGCCTTATTACTTAATTTGATCACTAATCAATTAAGGCTCACAATTGATAAATAGTTAATATAATTATTATTACGATATTTGCCCACATAATGATATTGGAATATAATTAAATAATAAAATATTTGCTCACAATTGATAAATTTAGAAGAATATTGTCAAATGATAAAAGTAATATATTTTTTATGAAACAAAAGTCATCTTTTAACATGATGCAGTTTGCTTCCGTAGGTAAAAACTTGAGAACTGGATAGGTAGAGTTGAAATGTCAACCAAGCATGAAAAATATCGTTATTTGTGATACATGAAATTTCTTGTCGCCTTGTGATTCCCATTTATTGCTACGACTACGAGGAAAGATTATTATACGCGTGACCTCAATTGGATTTATAAATCTGAAATAAAAAAAAAAAAAAAAATACTACTTCAGTTCGTAATGATAAGATTCTTTTGAAAATTTTTTTGTTTTCAATTACATTAATTATTTCTTTATATATATATATATATATATATATATATATCCCTATTTATTTTACATCTTTTTCTTTTATCAGTAATAAATAACATGTTCAAAACATAAATCAACTCTCTTTCTTAAAAGATAAAATTGTAAAAACAACAGTGATTACAAACAGTTTTAATGTAAAAATCTACTTTCTTAATTCCCGTAATTTTTACAAAAGGGTCTTATATATATAGGGACGGATGTAGTATAAATGTGTCTTAAGAAATGATATTTGCACAATTATTTTAAAATAATTTTTATTTGTATATTTTTATTGTGCTCTTATTTTCTTTCTTCTTTTATTCTTTCTATTGTTTTTGTCCAATACAAAGAGAGAAGAAGAATATTATCTTAAAATTGTCTCAAAATAGTTATATAAATATTATTATTTTGAAAAGCAAAAACAACTCTCATCAATTTTCCCTAAAAAAAAACTCATCAATTTGAAAATTTTAGTTTTTAAGGTTAAATATGTTTTTAATCCTTATAAATATATCAATTTTTTTATTTAGTACCTCCAAAAGTTTTTCATCACAACTTTTGTTCTTTATTTTTTAGTCAATTCATGTTTAGTATTCATATTTTTAATGAAATTTTTCAGAAATAGGTAGAACATTATGACAACCTCTCTTAAAAAAGTTATTTTTTTTTTTTAACAAAACATGAATTAAATATGAGAGTGTCATAACATTCTACCAAATTTTAGTAAATTTCGTTAAAAAATATGAAGATTAAATATGAGTTGAGTAAAAAGTTGAGACCATAAATGATGATGAAAAATTTGTGGAAAACTAAAAATTTAACAAAAATTATATAGAGACTAAAACAAAAACGAGTATACATACAGAGATTAAAAACATATTTAACTCTAATTTTTAAACGGAGAAACAAAAATTATTTACAAAACTGCAATTTTAAAAACAGATTATTAGACAAGTTTTTCATTTTTAAAAACTAAAACAAATTTGAGAAGGGAATAAACATGTCCCCGTGCAACACGTTTTACATTTGAGGCGTGTTGTTCAATTTGACCCAAAAATTCAATACTCGTGATTATTTCTTCTTCTTCTTCTTTTTATTTAATGAAAAAAACTTGTGATCGTTAAGCAAAGAAATTAGTAGACGTATCACATCATATGTATGTTCATGAAAAATACATTTTTTTCTTCTTCTCGAAAACATGATAAAAGAATTGCTACTAACACATTATTTTTAACACTCTTTCTATTTACTCTCTTATTAATTAAAATCAACGTGAGTTTTACATTTTTAAAATAGGGTCTAAGATCTTTGTCAAAAAAAATTAAAAATAGGGTCTAAGATAAAATGGTGCAACATATATAATTTTTCACCCATACATTGTTAACGTGAGTGTTGAAAAAAGGGTGTATATATTCTCAACACACATTTAAGCACATTATTTTTTTCAACATTTATATTTGAACATTCATAATTTTCAAACATTATTTAACGCCTTATTTTTTATATAAGTAAATAGTATTTAACAAACATTAGTCATGTCCATGGAGCAATTTTTATTTTGAAATAATCTCAAATCAAATTTATTTAATTACACACAAATATATTTAAAAGAAGAATAATTTAGTTACATCATTTATCTCTTTATTTATTTATTTGTGAGGGTGTGCTCAAATAAATTTGATATGAGATTCAGCCAAATACCCATCTCCAAAAATATGGTTACAAGTACTCGCTCCTTCAATTATTATACTTAATAATGTATAGACCAAAACACAACCACTCACTGGTAATAGTACCAGTACGACATGCTGCCAGCCAATAGTTTTTTTGTTTGTGATCAAACTGCTGGCCAATATAGTTAAATGCTTTTTTTTTTGTGTGTGTTAATACTATTATATTTAGAACAAAGGTTTCTGATATTTTGATGAGTTTGAGAGAATTATTTTGGATACGTACATGCAACACAGGCTTTAGTATGAACGCTTGTTATTTGTTTGTGGGCGGAGACGTATCAACTTGTGGTCCTGAATCTACAATGGTTTTTTCATTAACATTATTCAATACTCACTTTTTGAATATTCGTATCATTTTCTCTCTTATAATTTAATATTCATTTAATTTTATCCACTCTAATGATTTTTTCATTCAACACTCTACCTCACCACCTTTTATTTCTTATTCTTATTTAATTTTATATTTTTGTTTATATAATTACATAAAAATACAATTATCGATTATAATTAAATTAAAAAACGCTTAATTTTATATTCACTAAAAACAAGATTAAAACTTCACTTAATTTGCTAATAGAAAAATAATAATAGATTAAAATAGTAAAAAACTTGGGTTTTTTTTCTGTGTCCAAATCAAATGAACCAAGTCTCTATTTATAGACAAAAAAAATCATGAATTTTGGTATTTTTTTTAAAAAAAAATTAATTTCCAGCGAAATAGTTAATTTAAATAATTAAAATGATAAGAATCAGGAGGACCAATCAGAACAAGACATGTATGCAAACTTATCCAAAAAGCAAATCCTCTCTCATCCGGTCTGCAGCTCACACGCTGCTGTCGGCACGTGTGCTGCACGCGCCTGTTTGGCTTAATGGTTCGTCGCCACGTGGCATCGGATGGCAGATTCAATTGTGTTGAATGGCTTCATCATCTTTCTCCTCCAACACTACTTTCAACATGCATTCAACAAACCATTGCACTACTTTTACTTGTTGAATGCCAGATTCAACAATCTATTGCACATAGTCTAATGCATGTACTCCTGTTGCACCAGCTCATTTAAAAGTGTTAATCGTTTTTATTTAGAAAATGATGTACATTCATATACCCCATGTTTAATTTGAGAGACAAAGAAACATACAATGTGATTGATAAGTGATGTGATAAGAAGAAAAATATGAAGAAAAAATTATGAGTGTTCAAATCACTACAAAAAAACAAAATTTAGTGAAGAAAATTTAGAACGGAAAAACGTGAAATCTCACTATAGTTTACGTCATTAAACTTTGTGACCAAAAAATTTGTGAAGAATTTTATTTTTTTCGGTCATTAATTTCCCTCTCTAATTTTTCAATAAAAAAATTCTTTTAATATTAATGGATATATTTAATGTCTCTCAGTTTTCTATTATTAAAATATGTTTTCAAATAAATTCATTGGTTTTGTTCTCTCTTAAATTATTATATATAGATCGAACAGCACACACCCCACACTCAGACTAAGAATTGGTAGGAAAGACAAGCTATTACAAACCAGCCTATAGAGAATATGGTGAGAACCCCTTATTGTGACAAAAATGGACTAAGGAAAGGCACATGGTCACCTGAGGAAGACAAAAAGTTGATTGCTTATGTAACTAGGTATGGATGTTGGAATTGGCGACAACTACCTAAATTTGCAGGTATAAAAATGTATTATAGTAAATAATTTATGTGTGTAGATTGGGTTTCTTTTAGTTCTTGTGCTATCTTGGAATTCAGTACTTCAAACAAGAGAGATTTTTTTTGCAGGTCTTGAAAGGTGTGGGAAGAGTTGTAGATTAAGGTGGTTGAACTATCTAAGGCCAGATATCAAAAGAGGGAGCTTTAGTCATGAAGAAGAAGAGACTATCATCAAACTTCATGAAAAGTTGGGTAATAGGTACGTGTTTATCAACACAATAATGATATTTGTGTATATCATTAACCTATCAAATCACTCTATTTCTTTGTCTATCTCTTTCTCTCTAATGTATGCACCTATTAGAGGTGTCCACCAAATATTTTTTATATCAACACTTTCAAGCTCTATCACCTCCTCCATGGTAAAACCATATTCAAATTGTTGATAAAAAGCCATCATCTTAAATAACATTGCAATAAATTTGATAATGTGAAAATTAATTATTCTACAAGCGTGAAGATATATTCATCCGCCTTTTAAAAAAGTATCTCTTGAATTTTCACTCGTGCACTTAATGGATAGATAATTTGATGAATTGATTTCTCAACAAAATCATTCTTCACTAAAAAACTCCAAAAAAGTTATTGTATATATCTATATTTTTTTTTTCATTTTGCTATCATCGTTTGCCCTTCTCATTGCTTGCCTCTCATATATAGCAAAGGTTCTTCTTCCTCGTTTTTTTTTTTTGAAATCTATCAAAGACTTCTACGTTTTTATACCTGGAACCGTCTGATTATTTTATTTTTTGCACCATTAACCCAAAGAAGCTCAAGAACTCAAAAGTTTGAACCCTATGTTAGGATTGACTCGGCCATTGTCAACACCATTTCCTTACATCCACAAAAACATTTCAATATAACGTATTCACCATCTCAAGTAACATGACAATGATTATATAACTCATTCCGAAATTGTGTACCAGTCGAGAATACTCTAACTCAAGAGTTGCAAATATCGATAACACAAATCTCACATATCAAATCATACCCACACCTCTATAGGACATGGTTGGAGATGCCTCAAACCCACATGATCACCCAAAGAATAATGAAGCATAATTCATATATCTTTATGATATCACTTAAGATTGGCATATTTCACATCTTCAAAACTCTCTCTATTTGAAGGAGAGGGTACTGGCCTCCGATTATGAATAAGATAAAGTGCATAGACATTAATATTGTCCCACCACTCTTTATACATGTGAAATTTTCCTAGTGACAAATTATATATTTTTGTCCACATCGCTTAGAACATACTATTTAATCTCAACTATAAAAAGTAAACTATTCGTTTGGGATTGGGCCATTGAGGGTCTTGTTTGATCCTATTCGTTTGGTGCTTGTTGTATTCCTTCGTACTATTGTACCTTCTTTACTTGCACGCCTTGGCGCTTGTATTTTTATTTTTATTTTGAATGCCAAATATATATATTTATATTGTTGGTCTTTAATTATGAAAAATGTTAACTAAATTCACATTATTGAATGATTGTATTCCTTAAACACGCTTAATACAATATATTTATTTAAAGTTTGGGAAATGCTTTTCACAACGAATCAGTTATTCGCGAAACATCATGACACGTGATAACAATAATTCCTTGTTTTTTGTCACCCAATGATTGCCAAGTGAGAGTTTTTTTTTTTTTGTTTTCTGTGTAACATCATTTTAGCATTCGGGATACATTCACGAGACTTTTCCTCGCGATGTATAGCACTACTCTTAAAGAGTTGATTTATTTCATGGTTTTTTCTAAATTACCTCTTAAAAATGGTGGGTAATTTGCCCACCAACCAATGAAAATAAACAATTTATTGGTGGGGTCAACATAGTGCATGGATACCACCTAAAAAGGTGAATGCTTATTGGTTCAGCTAAATTACCCATCATTTTTCATGGGTACTCTAGTTGTCACCTTATTTCATACATAATATTAGGGCTTTAAATGATGATCAAATTATTTATATTAATTGTGCAGATGGACTATGATTTCTGCAAATTTACCAGGGAGAACAGATAACGAGATAAAGAACCACTGGCACACCACCTTAAAAAAGACTCTTACGAAGAATAAGTCAAACGCTAAACATGGAACGAAAAAAGCCAAAGACTCAAATTCAAAAAATCACCCTACAATGGAAAAACTCAACAAACTTGAAGGAATGTTAGAGAACAACAGTGATTCTGATATTGCGAGTCCACTGTCTTCACAACCATCTACAAGTGCATCCTCTGGCATAGCATTAATGGATACAGCAGCTACTACAATATCATATGAAAATTCTCTTTTTGATGACTATGACCTTCCTTTTATGGATGCATTCATGGACACTGTGAGTGAAAATTTCTGGACAGAGCCATATATAATAGACAGCTCGTATGTCCCTCCAAGTGAAGATTCTATATTAGGTGAACATGAATATTTTAGTCATGTATATGATTTAGAACTTTGGAGCCATGGAAAATAAATCGTTACAGTAATGTATACTCTATTGATAATGTACCGTATATAATATAACATCATTTGATTCCTATCTTGTCTTGTTTTTATTATTATTATTATTTTTTAAAGATGTTGCACTTTGAAACAATATTTGAAATAAAATGGCATCTCTTTCTCTCTCTCTCTTTTTTTTTTACCATGTCTCTATCGCTCTCCCCTAGTTATTTAGTCAACTGAAGAAATATATTTCTACTTTTTTAAAATAAAAGTTTAAATGAGTAGAATTTTGAAATATTATCCCGGTGCAAAAGAAAATGTCATAGTGAGATTAGTAAACCCTAGTTTATCAAGCTAGGTAGTTAGAGTTTAGTAAACCCAAGTTAACTTACAACGCAAGTAACTCAAGTTAACTAGTTTGTTTTCAGAGTTTATTACACTTTTGTATTTAAGTACTCTATGTCTTAGTAGTTGATGTATGGAAGTATCATATTCATAATTTAACAAGAATTTTTGTATTATTCTCTCAAAAGAAGTCTATCGATCAAGTCGTCCACCATTTATATGTGTTGGGCGTGACATGAGAGGGTGTATTGAGAAAAAAATTCAAGTCTCACATCAAATAAATAAGACTCTTTATAAGAGATAAGAGTTTATAAAGAGAATTAAAGATGAGTCTTCTCTCTAAGGAGGCAATCATCTTAATAAACTCTTTTCAATAGTCATATTTATCCAATGTGAGACTTGTATATTTTTTTTCCAACGAAGGAAACATGAAACATTTTAATTTTATTTGTATAACAAGAAACACATCATAAGCCAAAACTAAAAAGGACACAAATACAAATGGCTTCGAGGCCCCAAAGCTAAACATCTTGGAAAGACCATGCATTGAGATGACCACAAAAGAAAAGCAACTGAACACAAACCCTACACCAATGGGACAATAATACATAGTACAGACAGCTTAAGCTTGTGGTCAAAATAACCCAACAGAAATTAGTACCAGACATGTGTGTATTTATTTATGAGTGGAAATTAGTACCAGACATGTGTGTATTTATTTATGAGTGGAAATTAGTACCAGACATGTGTGTATTTATTTATGAGTGGAAATTAGTACCAGACATGTGTGTATTTATATATGAGTCTTTATTTATATGTCACTTCAACTAGTCTCTTAATATATACTACAGGCATATAGGATAGAGAAAAGAAAATGGTGATCAAATTCAAATGGATTGAACACGCTACCTAGAACCCCATGTTGTGACAAAAATGGATTGAAGAAAGGCACGCGGACATCTGAAGAAGACAAAAACTTGATATGGATTGACGTATTTTATATTTATCTGTTTCAATTATACATAACAATATAAACTTCCAAATGTAAGTGTAACTGTGCCTTGTATCTATGGCCGTTATGAGTGTTTAGATATGTGTAAACTTAATTTTTCTTTTTTATGTTTAATCATCTCATTATATCTATCCTTAAACTTTCGGGTGGTAAAATTGTAAATAAATTTAAAAATATTCATGAACTATAGATAAAATTTTAACAATTCCAATTTATAAAGCTTCTTTTGATAGATGCAACAAAAGTCAAAATGATTAATGTTATGATATGCTTTAGACAAGCTTACAGCAACACTCATATTTTTGTGATTTCACATTAGTTTTAATCCATTGTTGATTCAGATTCCACCACAAATCGACCCTCAGTCCAACAGAGAAGACACTACAACATGCCCAAATAACAATTTTTTAGACATTGACTTCCGATCTTAAAGCAAAATTGATTGGTCCACCATACCCCAAAAACAAATCACTCAGCCATCGGAGAGGGCACCATAATCATCCTAAAAACTTGAAACTAGACGCTAGCTTCCAATGTCGAAGCAAAGGCGATCAACCAACCATAATATAGACGATAAATCCCTAGCTAAGACGGTCAACATGTGGAGCTATAGTGCAAACATAATCAGGTCGAAAAAGGACCTAAATCGGCAACAACCCAAAATTCAGGATTCCATCATTTGGGTGTAGTTTATCTTTTCTATATCGATTATTCTATTGATTATAAGTATTTCGTCGTTTTTTAAGGAAAGGATTTTATCACTTGAAAGGTGGGAAATCAAGCTAGAAGACATTTTGTGGAAGTGGATTTCAATGATTATTGGTCATCTTAGTACACCCTGATCACCTATATATTTCACAAATATTAGTGATCTCAACCTTATATGTAACGACCAGATTTTAGGATTTTATTTATATAATTTCTTTATTAATTATTTAATCGTTTGGTGTGTTATACTTGTTATTATTTGGGTTTTAGAGAAAATAAGGGAATTTTGGTAATTTGAGGAGTGAGGGTAATTTGGTAGTTTTAGAATGTAGGGAGTTTTCGTATTTTTTTTAGTATGTAGAGTATTTAAGGAAATTGGCAGTAACTTGGGGTAATTAATAGAATAGTGGTGTATCAGTAATACTGAAGGTTTTAATGAAGTAATTGTGTAGTAATATTTTATGAGTGGTAGAAAGTTACGAAGTTTATTAGTGAGTGTGATTAAGCCCAAGAGTATATAAGAGAACTAGTCTTAGTGAAATTAGGTCAAGAGCTCATAATAACATAATAACATTTTAGATAAAACAGGCAAATTGGGAGAAGAGAGAAAATAGAGAGAAAGAGGAAGAAATAAGAATTTCAAGAGAAAGGGAGATCTAACTTGGGGAAAGCTCAAGAGGGAGAGTAGATTGAAGATTAAAGTTCAGGTTTGGGAGGTTAAGGTAAGAGGAAAGTTTATATTCACCATTTAGAGATTATGAGTGATAGAGTGGTTATGAGTCACGTTTGCTTTTGTGATTTTTATGAAATGGATGTTAATTTAAGTTGATTTCCGTGCTCTAATTAAATTGCTAATTTTGGGTATATGAAGAGTGGTAGAAATTTGTTGTTGTTATATTAAATTCAAGGTTTGATTATATTAAGTTGATAACTAGGTGTTTTTTTAGCTTAATTGTGTGAAATCCATGATGTGGTTGATGAATTATGCTGAGCTTATGTTATATCTACTTGCTATGATAATTGGGTATGAGATTAAGTTCTGTTTGTTGAAATTAATGTGATAAGTTCATGGTTAAGTTCTGATTATGTGTTATTCTTGGATTTTTGGAGAAGTGAGTATGAATCATGATTTTGGATGTTTACTTGATGATTTGAAGTGGTGAAAGTGTTAACTACAAGTGTTATGACTGTGGACAATGTTTTGAATTGATTTGGGTGTGTTGTAATTGAATTAAGTGATTATATGGTGAAAAACGCATTTTTGAAACTGATTTTGATGTTGCCGGTTAGCTCAAAATCGGGCCTAAAATTGCCAAAATCGGCCTCCTGATTTTGGGCAGTTTTTCATACATTTGGCTCGACAAAAATCGGCCTCCGATTTTAAAAAATTGGCTCCCAATTTTTGTCAGACCACCTAGGAAAATTCGACATTTTCACCATTTTTTGTTTTGAATTGGGTTTTGGTGTAAACATGAAAGTTGTAGATATGAAAGTTAGTTTTCTTTTTGATTTGGTTTGACTCCATTATAATTTTTAGAACTTGAATTATGACTAAATTACTACACATAGGTCATGTGACATCTTTCATGAACTTTATCATAACTTTTTCAATGAATCATGAAACATCTTCCAAATTAATATTGGGTTTAAGGAAGTCTTTAGAGTGAATAAATGAGTACAAAATCATGAAGTTGTGATGTTTATGATGTGTATATGGTGATGTGAAGAAAATGTGTAAATTAAAGATGTGAGTACTTGATTTACACACGATGTTGAACTCTTGATTTTGATGAAATGATGTTGCTATACTTGAACTACTTTGATGTCAGACATATGATAAGTGCCTGAAATCAGTTAAATAGCATATATATTTTAGGCACTTTAATTACTTGTTTTGTAAGTTATCTCATGAAAAAGCGTTAAATTAATAGAAAAATATCAAATGTGCTTTTTATACCTAATTCCGACCATTTATGGAGGTAAATGCAATTGTCATGGACTTTGAGATCAATAATGGAAGAAAAATAAGCCTTGAAGTGTGGCTAAGCGAAGTCAAAGCCATGTCAAAGCAATGCAAGTCAGAGAGCAAAGAAAATCTGAATCTGAAAGCGTGGCTAAGCGAAGTCAAAGCCATGAAGTGGGAGACTCATTGGGTCAAAAAAAAGAAGAGGGAGAAATAGTTGACTATTGTTTGATATGGAAAGAGATAAAGTGTGTTTAAAAAATAGAAATTTATTCAAGAAAGAGATAATAACTAAAATTTGTTTGTTACGGAAAATTTATTCAAGTGTGTTTAAAGAATATCTTTAAAAACTATATTTTTCGTAAAGTCTCCATCTTCTCATTCTATTTTCCTTTCTTTAATGAGAACTTTTGTTGAATTTTGAGAAACTCCTCTTGATAAAGCTACATATAATTGACCATGGTTGAAAAACAAATAATCCTTAAAATTAATCGTAAACAATTTGAATCATAATTACTTAAAAACCAGCAAATTCAAATAATCCATAAAATTAATCGACTTTGATTAGTTGTAATATGAAAGAAAAAGAAAAAAAAACTTACAGGTTAATTATGAATTCTGATGCAGAGGGCTGAGAGAGGTTGAGAAAAACTAAACAATGTGGGAACGAACTATGAACTGTGAGAACCCTACTTATTAATATTTTTTGCTCACGTTTGTTACTACTCTTTTTTTAGAGGATTTAAAGTCCAATATTTAACAATATATTTTGCTCACGTTTGTTACTAATCTTTTTTTTTTTTAGGATTTAAAGTCCAATCTTTAACATTATTTTTTGCTAACATTTGTTACTAATCTTTTTTTTTTTTTTTAGGATTTAAAGTCTAATCTTTAACATTATTTTTTGCTCACGTTTGTTACAATTGATCAAAGTTTAATGAAGAGTAACTTATATTAATAAAATAATATGAAAATACAGATTTTTTTGGAAGGGATATGAAAATACTTGGAAATCTTTGTCAGTTGTATTAAGGGGAACAACACAGATGTACAACATAAAAGCGGCTGATAAAAAAGTAACATGAGTTTTTGTTTTGTGCTAGATTTTTGTGAATTTGATCGGTGGTTAACAGAGGTAAAAGTGGGTTAACGGGGAAGATTAGTGACATGGATTAGTAATCCACGTGTTATTTTATAAGGAATTGTGTGTAATTTTTCTCCTTAAATTAAATTAAATTAATTCTTATTTATTTGTTACATATTTGTTACATGTGTTATTTGTATTTAAGATTAAGGGCCTTTTTGAAAAGAAAACTTCAACCCAAAAGTGTGCTGAAAGGGGTAATTTCCTTTATATATAGTATATATATAGAAGTATAGATAAATAATAATATTAACATTGTTATGTGTGACACTAAATTTAATTCAGAATCTAAATGTGAATTTACAAATGGACATCGACGCTGACTAGAGTAGATTTGGCCGAAGCTAAGTAGCGTAGGTCAAGTCCACACTTTATGTGTTGCGTCGAGATGTTTAGCCTACTAACGGTTTGAAGCGAGTATATATGCATCGGCTTCGACGCAAGGTCAACTCTGTTTGCCTTTCCGTCAATTTTTTTGCTTTTTGTGTGGGCTTTGGCTGACCCTACAGAGCAAAATTCTTGTAGTGATAATTATTCATTAGAGCATTTCCCACCAACCGATAAGTTTATCATCCTCCATTTTAGTTCTCTATGGTGTATATTTGTTTTTGACCATAGATGTTAATTTTAATTGGTCAAAAATACAATTTAAACATTAAAGATCGTTTTTCAATCTTTGATAAATTTTCACAAGAATTATTTTACAAAAAAACAAAAAAGAAAACCTTTTCAATATTTCACATATTGATGGCTCTGTGATTTATAATGGTTCAACCACCTCATCCTCGTATGTGGTCAAATCATGTGCTATAAAACTGTGATAGAGTTTCTTCCAACTATATTTTTTTATGAATGTTTGATTTATATCAAATACTTCCTTGAGCCAAAAATCTTAAACCGCTAAGCATCAATATCTTCAATTCCTTTTGCTGAAATCTTTAACAATATCCCAATTTGTGAAACCTTTCCAGAATTTGAACTTTGTCTTAAATATTGAGCTGGTCGGAATCCAATCCTCCGATAAACATTTAACACCCTTGAACTTTCAATTGATTGATTAGGCACCTACAACGCCTTCAAACACCAAAGAACATAAAAACCTAAAAAAACAAACATTTCTAGGTGAAAATAATTTTCATAGTCTTTTTCCTTTCACTCTTCCTATTGAACCCTCAATACCCAAGAAGATAACACTCATACACCATACACCCTCATAGACTCTATGAATGTTTAAATAAAAGAAAGAGTAGGAGACTCATTGGGTCAAAAAAAAGAAGAGGGAGAAATAATTGACTATTGTTTGATATGGAAAGAGATAAAATGTGTTTAAAAAATAGGAATTTATTCAAGAAAGAGATAATAACTAAAATTTGTTTGCCACGGAATTATGTAACACATTAAATTGATCGAAAAGATAAAGTATGTTAAAAAAATATAATTTTATTTGTGGATTAAAATGAGGGTATAAATGAAAAAAAAAATCCAAAAATCCACTTTCTTAAGAGAGGTGTTTGTGCAATAACACCTAAAGATTAGCATAATAGTGTTATTACTTGCTTAAAAAAATTTGTTTGTTCTTAAAAAAATATATATATGGACCTTAATATAGTGTTATTACTTGCTTTAAAAATCCATGTTATACTTTGGTGAAAAAAAAATCCATAATATTAGCATAAATCCATTTGTTACTTTGACAATGAATTGTTATTTTTAATTGTGAATGTATTTCATTTGTAACTCAAGATGAAAAAGAAAATTAGATAGTTGTTTTATGAATACAAGTGAAAATTTGTGCCCTTCTTTCTTCTTTCTGCTCTTCTTATTGCACTAACGTTTAAAAATTCTTATTGCACTAACGTTTAAAAATTATGAACTGTATTTTTTTTTTATGAAATTTTGGTTTTGATTAAAAGTAAAAATATAAATGTTTGTTTTTTTAATGACACGAACAACAATCTTTATTATAGAAAAAATTGTTTAAGAGTATAATTGGAATAATGAAAAAGTAAGTATAAATATATTCATCTAGTTTGTTATATTTTTGCTAGATTCAGGTATAAGTTGTTTAATTAGTTATCTCAATGTGGGATGAGATATTGATTATCTTAGTGAGACTTCCAAATTGAGATAAAACATAATCTTGCATTTGAACAAGATTTTCAATTAAAACATAAACATTGTAAATAAAATGTAATATAAAGAGTTCCATAATCCTCGATTAATTATTCCCAGCCAATGTGTTCTTATATATTCTCTTTATATTCTTCATTAAGGTAAAACTCAGAGCCAATGTATTCTTATATATTCTTCATTAAGGTAAAACTCAGACCATATATATAATATATCCTGACACATATTAGGGCAAAACCAACCTCATATACACAACATTTATACACATATGTATATGTATGCCTTAATTACCACACTCATTTTTGTGAGGCTGGCGTTTTTCATGATCTGGAGTTCTTTGTAGCTTCAGATCTGGGGTCACGAAAAACTTGATGGCGACAAACACATTGCTACGACGGCTGCACCTTGAAGATTCGTTGTCAGATCTTGTTGGTTCTATCACATAACGTGCTTTGGTGGTTCACACTGTTTCACGTTTGTACTTTTCATTTTGGTTCTGAAAACCACACTGTCAGCGCAGCCGCGGTGGTCGGTTGCTTTTAGATCTGCGACTTCACAATGGTGGGTTATGAATTGAATTGAGTCGATTGCCACTAAGTTTTTTTTTTGTTTGTTCATTGCTACGATCATGTTTGGCTCGAAATAACTATTAAGCTTGATGTCTTTTGTTACATAGGCAGTTGATTCATTCATCACTCCTCAAAAGATGAATTTGTTTATATTCTGACTCGTCTCTAGTTTGATAAGATGCTTGTGAATTTTACACACCAATTTCTTTTGCTATTTGGTTTCGAACCCTGCATTGGTGGTGGGTTCAATACTGTATTTACATCCTATTGATTTTTAAATACCAGTTTTGTTAAATTACCCGTTTAGAGCTGATTTGTATTTATGCCTCATCGACATTTTGTACTTTCTTTTTATTTATTATATTCTCCTTTACTTAAAAAAAATGAGATTAGAAGTGGAGAAAACATAAATTGAATTATATTTTTTGCCAAAATTGCTTGATATAAATCCCATTTGTTGGTAAGAGTTGCTCTTATGATGTTTTGGAGGCATATCATTGCGCTACTTCTAGCTAGATAACAACGAATTGACAAGGGCCAACTCTTTTATATCTTTATCAATATTCATGTGACTTTGGGCAGATCTGGGGGTTCCACGAATTTAATTGTCCCTGCATCAGCTACTCTTGGCTCTAGCAAGACACCTCAACTAACAAATTCGTAGCCAAACAAAACGCTTCATGCGTCACATTTCATAGATTACGTATACAAAAATGTGTAGTTTTGGTTAAGACTTTCTATAAATAAATTGTGATTTATCATCATACAGTTAAAAATATCATTAATTTTATACATATTTATATGCATAAACCTTTCTGTCAAGGTAAAATTATGCATAAACCTAGGCTTCATAGTCGCCTACATGGTTTGGTTCTCATCGTTTTCAAGTTTTGTCCTTTAGATAAGAAATGAGTAAATCAATTTTAAGGTATAGTTACATATTGTTGGATGCTTAAGCTGTTTTTAAGTCTATCATAAGTTGTAAACCATAAGTAGTAATTGTCTCTCTCTTCTATTATATTTTTTTTTCAAAAGTTTATCAAAATACATTTTTTTCCTAATAAAAACTTACACTTAACTTAACTAACTAAAACATCAAAAATAAAATTTTAAACATTTGCACAAAACAATACTAGATGTTGTGGTCTTGTGGGGGATAATTCAACTACCGAATCATAGGTTTTGAGATAATTGTTTCGTATGACAAAGACAATTATATATACCAAACTCTTGACTATTTACTATGAAGTTAGTGAGGTTAAAGTCTAAAATCATTAGTAAAATGTCACCAAAAACCAACCCCATATCACATGCTCCATCTAAACCTTTATCTCGAGTCAAACAAAAATTTCAACAAATGGCACATTCATATAACGAATCTTACAACCCAATATTCCAAAGTAAAAAAGAAAAAAAAGTAAAAGCATTGCATTATCGATCTTTACTATAGTAGAGGACCTAATGAAGTAACAGGTAAGAAATTTTATTACTTAATGCTACCTGCTTTGTTTAACTACTAACAAACTGAATTGAAAATGCTGCAATGTATAATTGATTATTTGGGACTGAAAATGGCATTCATGTTGCCATTATAATACACATGAAATACACGAGAATGAAAGAGGATGAGAAACAAAAACAAATAAATAAGAACAAAACTTTAGAAAAAGGGCATTTTTCGTTTTCTTAAATGAACCAACCCATAGTGGTCCCAATTCCTTATGTGAAGTTGCAATCAACTCTTTAGGTACAAAAATAGAGATCTCAAATATGGTCCAACCAAATATCTTTGATAAAGAAATTGGGGTCGTTGGGACCTTTCAACGCTTCACATTTTTTAAGTCTTGTGATTGATTTTTGGATAGCATATTATTTTTGAATGAATTGATCGTTTGTACTTAATTTTGATTGCCATTTAAAGAAAGAAAAAAAAAACTAATTTTGATTAGTGTTCCTGACATCATGCTTCATTCACAAGGTGATGTCTAATAAGATGTTAAACCCAAATACTATCTTTTGTACGTATATAACGTTCCGATCATCACATCGCATCATAGGGTATATTTCATTCTAACCCTAGCCATTCACTTTAATCAGACATCATACACCAACTTAAACGTCACATTGCCTTTTCCACATCCACCCCCTACGTAGGGCTCAAGACATTTCAGCCAAACAATACTGCCCAAGGAGCCTTCTTCCTGTGGTCCGTCTTACGAAGATCTCGACCAAATCAGATCAGTTGAAACTTCACTAAAGATTAATGAGAAGCACAATCATTATAAATTAAATTAGATTTATATTGACATTGTCGCATAAACTTACTTTAGCCATTCAAAAAACAAAATAACATAAGCTCACTTTATTAAAAAAATAACTGCAAATTACATGGTTTTCACTGGACGTCAAATAAATCTAGCTAGTTACACTAATTATGCATATCCTTTTTCCTGAAAATAATTTTAATTGTGAACAACTAAACACGTAAAAAATCAATTTATGAATATATTTTTCTTGAAAGAATCAATTTCATGAATCTTGAATCACTTTAAATTCACAAATATAACTCTTACACCTTATTTTCACAAACCAAAAGCTAACAAATTATTGTGAGTTGTGACCAATTGACTCGAAAAAACTTAAGCAACTTGACCAAAAAGATAAAAGAACCTACCAGAAAATGATAAAAGTTGAAAACAAAAGACAAAAACACACACATAGTCATCGTAGACACTCTTCTTAGATGCTCAGTTTATATCCGTTTTTTACGGTAATAATAGCAGCTTTTGCATCTACATATTTATTGTGAATCTGGAAGACATGTAGGATTTGGTGTTGCATCACACAATTTTGATCTCAAATGTTCCATCTCGAATGAACGATTGAAATCATTTGGAATTGATTTTATTATTATTGTATAATTTTAACGATTGTATTTAAGTTTGGTGGTTGAAATGGAGAGGAGTCTTGATGTGTTTTGTGTGATAAAAAAATACCACTTAAATTGAAAGGAAAGTTTAATCGCACAATAGTTAGACCGACGAAGTTGTATAGTACGGAGTGTTGTGCGGCTAAGAGTCAACACGAGAATCAAGCAAATGTAAGATGAAGATGTTGCGTTAGATAAACAGTAAGACTAGACGAGATAAGATTATGAATGACACCATTAGATAAAGAGTGAGGGCCACATCTATAGTAGAAAAGTTGATAGAAATAAGCTTAGATAGCTTGTGCATGTAGATAAAAGATTTGTAGATGCCGTTGTAAGAAGAGTAGATCAGATGAATGAGAGTCAAGTCAAAAGAGATAGAGGAAGACAATATAAGAGAAACTATTAGAAAAGATTTAGAAGTCAATGAGTTCGATCCAAATATAGTTTATGATAAAAACACTATAACATAATTTGATCCATGTAACCGATCATACTTAATTAGATAAGACTTGGTTGTTGTTGTATAATATTAACCATATACTCTCGTAATAATAGTCAAGTTTGAAAACTTTGTTACTAAAATTGATTTTATTATTATGGTATAATTTGAACCATCTACTCTCATATAATAACAGTCAAGTTTAAAAACTGCGTATAACCGCTTGGTTTTTCCTTAACAAGGAATCTAGGTGAGACATAAATACATCCCCATATCTCTAGTTATATAATGTCAATATATAAAATATAAGTTGATAAAAAGTACTATTTCCAACAAGAGTTTAATCGACAAGAACTATTTAGTGTAAATTTGTTTCAAAAATGCATTTAATTATTACATTTTTACGCGTAATTTTTAATTTTTTTATTTGAGTTCGAACTATGTTCTCACATATATATTATGCATTAATGCATTATCCTTTGTCTAGTGAATTAAACTAACAATAACTTTACATGTAAATATTTTAAAAGATACTATTAGAACTAATATAAAGTAACACAGTAATAAAATATGATTAGATATACATATAAAACTTTTCACACTAACATTGCATATTAATTAAATCCTTCCAACAAAATTTCTTCCTTCACTCTTACTATACTATTATTCATTTGCCATAAGCTAAGAGACAGAACAGCAATCCACTACAAATCAGACAATACAAAAATTCAGACATACAATTCAAAGTTACATTTTGTCTTTTTGTTTCCTCTCACATTGGAAAACAAGATATTAATTCCAATATTTTCTTCCATGTTCCTTTTCACAATCAGCAGATTTAATGAAAAACCGTACGAGGATCACGTTACAATGATTTTATCCACAAACTATGGATCAAATTTCCTTTTTTTCACATTCTCATTAATTCCATCACTATCTCTTCCTATTATTGTATCTTTTTTTTTTCACCTTAACTTTTTTTTGTTCAATTGCAGCAGCATTAATCATTCTTGTATGGACCAGAAGGATTAAATGTTGTTATCTTCTGTTCTAGTACTTCAGCATTGATGATTTAAATTTTCCTTCTTTTGAAATGCTTCTCTTGTATCATAGTAGTATGAGAAACATTGGTTCCGTTAGTTTTTTCACTTTCCAAGCTTAGAAAATTTTCGTCTAACACATTAACCGGTGTGCCTGAACTTGAATGCACATTAAACATGGATTCATACTCCTCTTTAGCTATATCTTGTATCACATTATAGCACTCCATAACACTTTCCTGCAGTAATGATACAAAAGATAGTAAATTAGTAATTTTGTCATAGAAACCGATCCGGCTCCCGTGGGATACGGGATACCCCACATTCGCGTACTCGAGATATTGTTGGTAGTTTAATTAAGATTGGATGGTTCATATTCAACGCGATATTTCAAATTATATAATTCAAATCAAAATATGCATTTGTTTGGACCATCTAATGTCGTGACTACATGAATGCAGAAAGACTTTACCACATAGGGTTCATATTCACAACTTGTACATTTTTTCGTACGTCATAGACTTTAATACTTTGTCACATTCGTATGATTGGACTATCCAATGTCGTGATATATTCACAACTTGTACATTTTTTCGTACGTCATATTCTTTAATACTTTGTCACGTTTGTATGATTAGTCCATAATGTTATAAATTGGCAAACAGTTAAGGACTAATGAGACGGTTGACAAAATGTTAGAGAATAAAAGGGAGAGGGTTAGTTCCCTAACATAATTGATACATTATAAAAAAAAAATATATAAAGAGAAGAGAAAATAATTTAGAAGTGTTGTGTAAAAGAAATTATAAAAGAGAATAAAGAGAGAATGTGTACTTTATTTACATATGAACAATTGGATATTATTCCCAAGAAGGATGGATATTGAAAGGGAAACAACTCATGTGAAGCATAAAGAAGGGATGAAGCAGCAACTATAGATGGCTTAAATTCCATAACCTTTACATCTGAAAAACAAAAAAAATATCAAACTTTAATTCTAGATCAAGCAATCACATTAACTCATTTTATTTTATTCAATTAATTAATAAGAATAAATTAATTATACCTTTTTGTGACTTCAATATAATTTCAGAAGCTCGATCTTTCAAAACCTTTAATGTTATATCATCAAGGCTAAACAAATTTGTGAAGTAAGGAATGAAAGAGAAAGGTGTGATGGAACGCATTCTCCAATGTAGTGCCCCTAAGACAAGTGCTTCCATTCTTTTTATTGTTTGTGTCTCAAAAATGAAACCACCATCACCATGATTCATAAGAGCCTAATATCAATAAGTAAAATACCATCTTAAAAAAAATATCAATCTCTCTTATAAAAACTTTGGTTTAAAATTTCAATAATTTTTTACCTATAAGGTAAAGTTTTTTACCTGAACATCAGTAGCAGAGTACTCTGTTTTCAACATCTTTACTGCTAGAGAAAAGCAAGTTACTGCAAGAAGTTTGTTTGCCCATGGCTTTGGTTGCTGTTACATGCATACCCATTTTAATTTAGATCTTAAGGGAGCATAATCAAATTGAAAATATTCCATTTTCTTAAATTATGCTTAGGTAACAATAATTACTTAGTATAGTTATATAACATTTATTAAATAATTATAAGATAAAATACTAAGTCCAATAATGTTGTTTAATAGGATTTTCTTACCAATATCCCTTGGTTAGCGAGGAAACGATCCAAATAGTTGATAGCTAGGTAAGTCACAAATGGATCAAAATTGCAGGATAACTACACACAAACAATTAACCCACATTAAAATTTATTATTATTTTTTCTATGTACATGAATTAACAATATATTATACATAATTAAAGTGTATCACCGTGATTTTGACAAAAAATGTACTTAAATACTTGAATAAAATTACAAGTCATCGTGATTTAGAAAACTCACCGTGAATCTAAACATACACAACGGAATGTTTATATTGATGGTGATTTTGGTCTAACTAAAACAAAATCAAGAATGTCTTAGATAAAAACAAGTTAATTACCTGTGAGATCAAAGAGATGAAATCAGTTCTAACTGAGGCATCAAACTCATTTAATTTGAGGTTTTGAAAGTAATTTAGTGGAGGGATATGGTCAGATTCAATGAGGAAAAGTGAAGAAACATCTTGACAATTAGGAAGGTCATGGAAATATTCAAGAGGGTTTTCAAGGTCAAACTCCATGGATGTGTGAATTTGTGGAGATTTTGTTAGTGATATTGAGAAGCAAGAAAGATGATAAGCATTGTTATAGGGAGAGAAAAGAGGAGAGGGAAGTGATAAAGAAAAGGCAATGAGAGAGTTTTCAGCTTTTCATCAGAATCAGATGAAAGGTATGTAGGGGTTGAGTTGTTTTAGCTTTGCTACTATACTAGTTGCTAGCTACTCATAAGTAGTGTTTTTGCACGAAACACAATATCTCTCTTTCCTTCCATTTGTCTCTGATTGGTGAATTAAATATGACAAATATATAAGAGGTTGTTGGGCTTAATGTTGCATACTTGCATTGCATACATGAGATCATAGGATGTCCCTCATGATACGGTGGTTGAGAATTTTACTTTTGCTCGGTATAGGAAGTGGTAAGCGTCATTGAAACTCACACATATAATTGTAGGATTTTGCATTTAAATTTAGGTGAAAATATCAAGCTTTATAATATTGACATTGTCAATTAAATTAAGTTTTGTAGACTGCAACGACGAGTTGTAATACTTACGTTAATGCAGAGTTTACCCATTAAATATGAGTTATATAGGTATTCATATTTAATAAAACAATAGTACTAATCACATTGTACTAATTGAGAGATGAGCTTGTATAAGCAGTTATCTCTCTCTGAAGGACCATTTTTTCCATTAAAAAAAATGAATTTCTTTTTTCTTTTTCATTACTTATACAATATGAATTTCAAACTGGTTCTTGTAAGTTTCAAAAATTTAAACAAAAATCCCTATTTATTTTTTGAATTTTGCAAGACTTGTTGTTGAAATTAAATGATATAAAGAGATGAATATAATCTATATAAATGTTTTTTGAGTTGTTGTGAGAGAATGATACTAATATTAAAAAAATTTATAAATAAGTGATACGAGTTGGTAACACCCACTTAAGCTCCTATTTTTTGGGACGTTTTGTGGACACATTTAGATAAAAAAAAAAAAAAAAATTGAATTGATTTTCTTATGATAAGTTGAATTCTTGTTATTTCAACGTAATAAAGAAAGAATACATGATTAACCAGAGTTTTGGTCTAGTAGAAGAGGTTAAACTTTCACAACGTGGCGAAAAAAGTTTGAATTCCAACATAAGAGGTATCAATATTTAGTGTTTGATATGATCCGATCTTCTCTGTAAAAAGCCTATAAAAAAAGAAAAATAAACATGTAATTTGTCTCTTTTAGAATTCTTTACTAATTGTAACTAGGTAGTTTTCAACATATTCTTTTAAAGTAATAGTTATTAACATAGAGTACACGAAACTTTTTTTTTTTAATCAAAGGTGCAAGCAACGTTGAAAAAGAAAGTCATTGTAACTATATTGGTACCACTAATTCAAATAGATTGACTACAATGCTAGTATATATTTATTAAATAAAAGAAGGATAAACAAGCAAACAATATGGGACCAAACCAAAACTCATGAGAAGGAAAAATTAACATATCTAAAGACCATGTCTATTCAGATTTATGTCTTCTAAGATAAAACTTGGTGGCAAAATCTCCTATATGTTAGAAAGACCAAAGGAATCTAGCCTCTCAACACACTCTTAGATCATTTCGATTAAAAAAAAACACACACACACTCTTAGATCACAGTAACTTGAGTAAAGAAATATTTTGAGTTTTCTAACATAATATTTATACGAATATATTCATAAAAGCAAAATATTTTGAGTTTTATTAACAAAATACATAATTTTTTCCAATAGTCTATAATATGTAAAACAATATTTACTCTTTTAAACATCGGGTATCTTGTTTAGCTGTGTGTACAAAGCGGTAAGAGAGAGTAATAGAAATTAAAAGAATGAACAATTAAAATTAGTAGTAATCTGTTTTATTTTATAATCTCTTATAACTTTCTTTCTACATTTATTATGTTAAAAAACATTGATTTGCGAAAACAATAAAGTATATTTTTTATGGGGAAAATTATTTTGTTTGACATTTTTAAGTTAATATATTATGCTTTGTGGGAGCAATATCCCCCTACCAATATACATGTATTTGCCACTAATAGTGAGGGGGAATCTAAAACACCAAAAGAGCATCACATTGAATAATAAAAATTGCACAAGTGATTCGACGCTATATTCACCTAAAATGTTCACACATTGGATATATAGATCTTGTTGTATAGTAAACGTGACTTAAAAGTTTTCCGTTAAGATTTTAGGTAAAAACTCTCTTGTTTGTTGCTTTTAGTCTAATGGGGATGATCTATAAACTCCCTTCATGATCCAACATATCTCATCACTGTATGTTGTTCAACATGTACATTTCTATTTAGTGTGAATCTTCTTATTCACATTTGACATTTAACCATCCTCTCCATAAGTGTGAACTCATCCTTTCAATCTACGTTGATTAAACCTAACTTTTTTATTTACGTAGACGTGTGCGTGCATCTCCACGGATTTACATACATTAATCAAAATGTTGCATGACCACCGCATTGTGAAAAAGTCTTTTGATGTAAGGAGTCGATTCTAATATCACACTTGGCTAACGACGGGAGCCTTAAACATCGAGATTCATCATATTTTACTAAGAAAAACGTTCAAGTGATTTAAACATCACATCTTCATCCATATTTGTAAACATTGAACATGTAGATCTCTTCACTTATATATTATCCAACGTTTATATTTTCTGATGTGAGACCTTAGTCACACTTCACACTCCAACAAAAATTAACTTTATTTTCCCCTAAAGTTAAATAAGAATTATAAATTTATAATACAACTTTCCCTTGTTTGTAGCAGGGTGACAGCTATATATCTTTGTTTTGTTTTGAACAATAATTCCTCTGTTGTGAATTAACAAAATCTGGGGACAAGAGAATATCAATAGGACAAAGCATAAACGATTAGAAACATAAGTAGCTAAAAGCCACAGCCCATTTGAAATCTAAGTTAAATTTAATCTAAACTTGTCTAAATTTTGTTTTTGTCACTTACTTAAACCAGGCTATATGGCAACATATGGTTAAACAATTGCTAGCAGCCTAGCACATGTATGGCTATTCTCTGTTTTTGCTGGAAACAAGTTGTTTTATTGGTGTTAAAACCAGTAAATGATATGTTTTATAATTTTAGAATTCAGAATATACTAAATTGGAAATAGCTTGTTTTATAGTATGAATATTAAAATATGGAATCAAGAATACTCCACCAAAGAAAGACTATGTTATTTGATTTCCTCTTTGATTAATTAAGGGGTTCATAGCCTTATTCGATTATTGTTTCTTAGAGCATCTCCCATGCTTATTTTTTATGCAAGATATTTTGAATTTCATACACTACTAAAAAATATCTATCATGTTCCTGTAAATGTAACTAAGTTGATATGAACAATGCATTGTTACATGTAAGGATTGGAGTTCAAACAACATCCCACTTATTCATTTTAAAAAATGAATTTCAAACACTTAGCTATTTGATAAAAAACAATGGTTCATCATTTTCACATCATATTTATGTCACTCATATCTATTTTACTCCAATAGTAATATAACTCTTAAACATCTCACTCACATTTGTACTTTTCTTGATTCCATATTTTAATATTGATACTTTCTTTGTTGAAATATGGTATCAACAAATATTTCAACCACTTTAGTATCAATTTTAAGATATTTCAACAATTTCTATACTATCCATTTTTCCACATCATGGTTCCTCCAATAAACCGAAAAATTAAGACATATATTTATCGACATATGAAACCTCTTTGGCACCCTCATTCAACAGAAACTCAAGCTCAAAAATAGGAATTTAGCAGTAGCATTCCATATCCACTTTCTACAAACTGTACTAACCAATATGTACATGTAAAAAAAATTTAATACAAAAAAAATATGTACATATAATACAATTTTTAATTTCGATTATGTCATTTCATCATTCAATGTGTCACAATAGAACAAGATAAGGTTTCAAATATTTCTGCGCATGCGTGCGTATGAACCACAAACGTGTGTGAAACTGATAAAATGGGTAAGAATTAAAAGAGATCATGTTTATCCTAGGTTCTTAATAGGTACAGCAATAAATATATTCATTAAATTGTCGAGTAAATTAAATTACCATAATAAATTTTAAATAAGTGCAACTGCTATAGTAACGTGATATACTTTCCTCACAGCTGTTCAAACTTTAAATTACAAACCCAATTTTCACTCAAAACATCTGCATGGGACCATCATCGAAAGAACCTTAGCCTACTTGTCCAAAAGATACGACGTTCATGTCTCTTTATGGACCAATCAGTTTAATGCATTAGAAACTAATTCTAGCCCCACTTAATATTTACTGCATGAATTTTTTTAGAAGACTGCATGAATTATTTTAGGGTTATGTTAACAAGTACTTTAAGGATATTCGTTAAGTATTTAAAAGAAAAAATGATTTTAAATTTTTTGAAGAAAAAATTCTATTTTTAAGTTTTAATATGCTGAATACTTAATTTTCAAAAAAAGTCTATTCTTTTGACTTTTAAATAAGTGCCCCAATGATACTTGTTCGTATTTTCCATTAAATAATTTATATGCATCCGTTGTGTAAAATATGTATTATGTATTAGTATATTATATTATATACTTGTTATTTGGTAGTAATTAAACCATAATCTAATCTAAAAGACTTATCCATTATATGAGAGAGACTTATGTGTACACATTGAACATTAACTTAGAACTTCTATCATTGTCACCTCTCTAAAAGTCAACGTCACAATTTTCACACTATTGACACCGATCCAGTGGTAGTTTTTTTCATTTGATTACTTCACTCATCAATTGATAGTGAATCGTAATCCAGACAATTAATGACCCTTTCCGTAGTTTAACTATCAATGGTTAGGACTTAAGCTCATAAGAGAGTCAAACCCTAAAAACTAATATTCGATGGGAGAATTTTATAAGTTAAGTACTATATTGAACATTTTAATCTACTTATTGTAAGACTCCTAACAATTATGATGTTATTTCGTTACGTTTGTTTCTAAAAATATTTGCAAGCACTATACATTAAAGCATGCTTAAATACACGTAAAAAGTTTTACAATAACATTACATATAAACTTCTTTCAAAAAAAAGTTTACATATAAACTATATACCTCTCAAAAAATAAAAACTTACGCAGCAGTGCATCCTCTCTAATCTCAAATTTTTTAAAAAATAAATAAATGGAATTTGATAGTAAAACTTAAAAGTATAATAAGCAAATCCTAATTAATTCTTTTTATTTTTGGTTTCAAACTTAGTTAACTCTATCATATATATTCATTTATATCATTTTTAAAATATCTTACAATAACTTTAATTAGATTTAGTTTATTAACAATTAATTTTATTCTCATAAGACAAGTCTCCATTAGAAAAGAGTAGTTATTACATAGCTAACTTAATGTGAATGAGTAGCTATTTCCTTATATTATCTTAAGTATAAAAAGTACATGGATCAAACATGGAGTATATTTGGATTTGAGAATTTTCTAACGTATGATTCTTATTTACACAATAATTCTTATTTATTTTTTGAATTTTGCAAATTGAACCAGATATTTTTAAAATTTTGCAATTATAAAATTGGTGTGGGGCAATAGTCTTTTATTTTCAACACACCAACTTTTGTGGAGTACGATTATTTTCTATGCTTCTGAATTTGTTTTCATGAAAAGGAGTTGGGGATAACAAACATCAAGTCCCACACTCTACCCTGCAGAGCAATAAAGATCGTATAGTCATTGTTAGGGGGGAAATGACACAACTTATTACATATGTTTCTTCAATCAAATGCCCTAACTTAATTAGAAACCAATTCATTGAAGAACTTTGTGCCGTGTTACTTTAGGGTCTGACCTGAAACCCACATGGAGGCACGCAGTTCCTTTTATTTACTCTCTGAGTGTAAGAGAGACAACAATATATACACAAAGATAAAAGTTAAAACTGATTTAGCTTTATTCCTATATAGCCAGATTTGAATCACCAAGAGACAATATTGAAAGATGAAACATCTCTCCCACCACAAAAGAAAATTATAGTATCCACAATGATGATTATTTTAAAAGAGTGTTTAAACGCGTCTCACGTGGTTTTATGTTCATGCACGATTAATTTGTATTTTTTTTATGTATTTAATCCAGGTATATTTATAAGAAATATTTCGATCAACAAAAATTAATGTATTTGATCCAAATTCTTATCTAAATACATCATTTTTTGTTGACCTAAATATTTTTTAGAAATAAAATGGGAGGAAGTAATATTTAATAACAACTTAATGGCTGAAATCCACATCTCAAAAAATATTAGTATTATATGGATCTCATTAATAACTTTGCATATCAACATTTTAAAATTAATTAATTTCCTAAATAAAAATATTGAAGAAACACTAAACTCAATACAATTAGCCCATATTCTTATATTTTACTTCTTAGTGACATTTTTATTTTTTTACTAGTGGAAATTGTGGGCAAGAGAGGAGAGAGAGGGTGCCTCTGTCTCTATTATCTACTCATTATTTTTCTCCTTCAATAAGAGTGCCTAATGAGTTTGATCCATATTGGGTGGAGCATCTTCCATTGGAGATGCAGTTAGAACTCTATTAGTAGTCGGGAATCAAGCTTATAAATTAGTAGTATCAATTAATAGAGGCCTATCATAATTAATTATGCATAAAAATATTACATGAAGAAAAATAATAATAAATACACTCAAAATTTAAATAATGACATATATAGGAGCACGCTTTTTTCTCTCAAATAATGTTTATAAATACAGACCTAGGGAGTAAAAAGATGCATGTATGATAATATTTACATGTACGGTTCATGGATCATGACCTATTTACTGGTCAAAGGAACATGCAATTGATTAAGGTTAATTTTCGGTTGTGTTGCCTGTGGGACATGATGTCATTAACATATGTGGAAAAAAAGGTAGCATGGAGACTTTGGGATCTTGTCTGACTTGATTTAAGTCAAGGTGAAAAAAGAATAATAATGAGAAACGAGAGAAAAAATTCAGATTGTTGAAATAAAACAATATGTGTCATTTTAAGACTAAATTTTGAAGCTAAAAGGACTAAGTAATTGCCTCAAGTAATTGCTAATTTTCTTTAGGAGAAATTCTTTAGAAGAAACGGAGTTTGATTTTTGATAGAAATAATTTATATTGGATGAACTTATATTTAAATTCAAAACTACCAATCAAGTTGAAAGAGATTAATTTATGGCATCTCAAATGTTATTGGATTATTCTTGATAGTATAATTTTTTTGCTGAAAAAGAATATGATAAAAACTGTCACAAATAAATATAGATATGATATATATTATGCATTGCCTTAAGAACCATTGAGGAAAGTAGGCATATCCTCATTGTGCATGAGGGGTCATTGGCTCTCCCAAAAATGTTTCCAATGTAAATTCGGCATATAACTTTGAAATTAAATAAAAATACTTCTAATATTATTTTAGTTTTGCTTTAATTTAAACAAAATTGTATTTATCCCCGTTCAACCAATTCGTCTTGCCCCTTGGGATGTTTTAATTCATCTTGGTAATTAAATTGTGAGACAAAAAGCTGTGGAACATTGCAAAATGTCTTTTCATATGTTTCATCATTTCCAAACAACTTTAAAGAACGTTCTAGTATTTCTTTGGGAATGCTTCAATCCTACTACTCTCTTTTTGGAGAAGAGCTTACTTTTTTTTACTATACAAAAGTTTTAGCTAAATAGTCCTTTTGCTTTCTTTGTTAGGTGTTACCTTCTTTGACCAAAATAATAGATTCTGTTTCACTGCTTGCCTTGATTAAAGATAAAGTATAAAGAGAGAGACCCATTACTTGTTTCTCTTTTATTTGAAGACAATTACTCTTTCTTTTTCTCTCTTTCCCTTTTCCCACGTTCTCTAAATTAAGTATGGGTTCTTATTAACGATGCTCCGAGGCAGTGGTTAAGGAATCAAAAAATAAAAAAATTGTCTTAAAAATATAAATTGTTATTTTTGACTATTAATTATTACACTATTTTTTAATAAAATTTTGTTTCTTTTAAATACTTAACTAATGCCCCGAAAACACTGGTTAACATTCTAAGTATATATATATATATGATCATCACGAGTATCATGATTCCATAAATTTTGGAGATTGCAGGAAATTAATAAACAAGAAAAAGAGATTGCACGCTTCAAGCCAGGATCATTTTTTAATTTTGGGTGAAGAACAAACTATCAATACTTTAACCAAAAAATAAAGCAAATAATAAAGACAAACAAGGGTGCCTACACTTAGGAATGATCAAATTTCTAACCGATTTGAGGAAACAATTTTTGGACAAAAAAACGATGAAACATGATCTTTGTTCACATAGTTCGGTCAATGATACTTAATCATGTGACTATTGAATATCTATAGTTTCATTTTATTTATGTGATGAACTAGGGTTTTCAGTGTTACATCTAATATATATACTACGGCAGCTCAGTTTATAATAATACCCATGAACCCTTCCGCGAAGGCTATCTCCTCCTGCAACCCCCAGTCGCCCTCCAACAATAACTAACACACGTTTGGGCCAAAGACAAGGGCAGGGGCGAAGGGAACTTTGCAACGCTCCGCTATCTTAGCTCCTTCTCCGCTTTTATGTATATACATGAGCCATACTCAACAAGCTGCGTGAAAATTATCTATTTTTATTTAGTCTTTTAAAAGTAGCAACATATATAGTGAGGTAGACAAAGGTGGAGAATCGCATGATGATTTGATGAGTACATGTGGCACGCCATACCTCCCATGCAGATAACAGCATCATTCTATGCTTATAGTGTTTGTAATTTGCAGTAGAGGGTGTAGACAAGGAAGTGGTCCTTTACCTAGCTACATGGGACAAAATAAAACACATACAATAATTTATGTTTCAGTGGAATAAATGACAGTGTCAATACATATTGTACATGGGATCGAAATAATATGTAGCCATAGATTTGATCTTTTCTTTTTCCTCTTTAATTTATCACTCATGACTGTACTGAAAAAAGTTATGGAAGTTCCTGTTGTTTTGTATTCCTTTTCTTTAAGAAGAAAAAGTGTGTTTCATTATTTTCGTTAATCACGGTAAAAGGCACCGTACATGAGCATAAGACACACTCAAGTGTAGTTCCTTGAAAAGTTCATCTAGCATCAATGATGTGATTAGTATATATCCTAACACAAAATTGCAACTAACTAGTGGGAAAAAAGCATCCCCTAAAACATAAAATTAAGGTCCTCGTCTTGGATAACAATACGTCCTCGCATTAGTTTATTTTTTTTTTGAAGGACACATTAGTTTATTTTAGTCCGAATAACACAACAATTTAAATGAGCTGTTCAGAAGTATACATCTAGAGGACTCTGAAAGTATATACGTTTGTTTTAGGCCAAATTGCAAACAAATGGGGGGTATAAATCCCATTTAGAAGTATAGTTCAGGAGATTCTTAATTGTGTCCGAAAAAATGGTTTTGAAGAATATAGAGGGTGAGAAAAGAAACTCACTAACTCTTATACCATCTTATATTTAGGTTTGTGTCAAAAAATTCTTATATTTAAGTCTAATTAGTTAGGGCCAGTACGTATTTTTTATATACTATTTGTTGTGGCAAGTGTGAGGTGAGGTAGAAGTTCCACATTTCTTGAAAAAGGTGGAGGTCGAACAATGCATTAATGAGAAGACTCATGAACCCAATGTCTTAAAGTTTTGGGTAAGATTATTGTGTACAACTCACTTGTGTGATTCCTCTTAGTCTAATTGTGATGATCCTCTGAACTCCTCTCGTAACTTTCTAGCATGGTTGCTCTTACAGCCGACGGCCCCCATGTTGCTCAAAATAGCCTACTGGAATGCATCTTTCAATAGAAACTGAGGGGCTTCAAAGTAACATGCGGGATCTAAAGAGCATTTTTCCTCTTCTATATCTTAGCAATATAATGTGAAACTTAAATTTCTTTTACTATAGTATCCTATCCAAAGGAAAATGGGCTAGGGATTGTGTCCCACTTACAACCCAAAATAAAATCTTGACAATTTCTTTTTAGGCCTTTCTATTGTTCACATGTTTTTACACATCCGAGAGTTACCTCCTAAACACTTCGGTTTGTATCTCCCGAATGTTGGTTTGAAATTTTGTTATTTTTTCTTTTCTTTTGGGAGTTATGTCATGAATCCTTCGGTTCATATCTTCCGGATGTTAATACCACATATTAAACATATACAGTTCAACAAAAAATAAAATGACTTAAACGAACAAATTATGTGAACAAAAAACTTAAATAAAGTACAAATGTTTGTCATAAATTACTTAAAACAAATACATAGGTCAATAATCAAACAAATTACATAGGTTAACATTAAGAATAGGGTGAAACGTAGGTTTGCAGAGCAAATGAGGTGCTTTGAAAACTTTGAAACACCGAAATAATGTAGCTGACAATTTTGCTCACTGTTCTGTCATACAAAACATTCCCCTAGAAGATAACTCCCTAACCTTCTACTACGTATCTACCAGGCGTATATATTAGGAGTAAAATTAGAATTTCGGGGGCTTAGGACGTATTGAAGGGGCCTAAAAAGTAATTCTTTAAAATCTCGTATGAGCCAGTAATAATTGGTCCAAATAGAAAACCAAAAATAGGAAAGCCCACATTATAGAGTATAAGTACTTAAACAAAAAAAAAAAAAAAACATAATCTGAATTTGAGGTTGATGGTTGTGATTGGCTGAAGAATATGTGGCACCTACATGGCCTTAGCGCCTTATCCATGACAATTGTGGTGGTCGTTTTAAGATTTTAAAAAAACCAAACATAATCATCTTATTATTACATTCACCTTTCATTCTCAAACTCATCAAGTTCTACTACCATGTCTTCCACCACTCTATCCCCTGCAACCCCTTCTCAGGTATCATTACAAAAACAACAAAGATTTCATCTTTTTTAAAATCTAATCCTATAATCTAAAGGGTCATTTTGTTTTTTTTGTTTTTTTTATTTCAGCTATGTTCTGGAAAGAGTGGAATTTCATGTCCTTCAATAGGACTACTTGTGAAGCCAACAAGGACTCAGATGATTGGTAAAGGTAAGGGAATGAGCATCACTTGCCAGGCTACAGGCATTCCTGCTGATCGTGTACCTGATATGAGTAAGAGAGAGACCTTGAATCTTCTTCTTCTTGGTGCTCTTTCACTTCCTACTGCTGGAATGCTTGTTCCTTATGGATCCTTCCTTGTTCCACCAGGGTATATTATTTTATTTATTATTTGTTTTTCTATTCTTTTCAATAATTGAATGAGTAATGTTATTGTTATTGGTATGTGTTTTTTAAAATACTTTCTAATATTAGCTCAAATTAAGATTTTATTCTATATTTGGTGAGAATTGTTGATTTTGCATTGAGTGGTACAATTGTGTGAATTTGTGTTTAGTTTTAATCAAATCAATTGTATGTTTAGGATTTGCTCCTATATGCTAACTATTGTAGTTCTAGTTCATGTTTGTAATGTTGTATAATATAGGAAGCACCAACACAGACACTATACACATGCCTGATGATACTGACAAGAAACAATTTAAGAAAGTGTAAATGATTGTATGTAACCACATGTACCAGAGTTATGACGATGTTAGACATAAACACTTGTTGTCGAGCCCTTGAACACGATTTTAATTTGAAGAATCCATACTGGTCTGCTAGATTATGTATACTAACATTTTAAAAAGCAAGTGTATAGTAAATAACCATCAGCTTTTGATTGTAATAATTTAAAAAACCACTATGGATGCCCCAAATTTTGACATAAGAAAATTGGTAAATTGTTGTTGATAGCCCTCTTGATCTGACAAGGAATATGATTCAGACTTATTAGTTATTACTTCAATATATAGCTGTGCTATAACTTGCACCTAATTCATGTGTCTTACTTTTCATACAGTCATGTATCTTCACTTTGTTATCTTGTCTCATTAGCATCAAAGGCTATAACATATTGTATAAATTTGATGTATCAAAGAAGAAAACTATTAGTAATCTACCATATTGCTAATTATATGTTGCATTTGCTATCCAAAAGTTTTATGAGTCTTCAAACTCAGTTCCTTTGTCTACCAAATTATTAACCAGTCTCGGAAAACAATTACAGCTCAGGTTCTTCCACTGGTGGTACCGTAGCAAAGGATGCCGTTGGCAATGATGTAATTGCAGCGGAATGGCTAAAGTCACATGGACCCGGCGATCGTACTCTTACACAAGGATTAAAGGCAAGTGTACAATTGCAAACTGGTTAGAGCATCTCCATTATAAGTCATTTTCATAAGCTATTCTAAAGAGCTTAAGAAAATGACTTATAGATAAACACTTGTATGATAAGCTTTTATGCTATAAGCACTTAAGATACTGTTTGGAAGAGTGAAATAAATTCCTTCTCAAGCTTCCACCATAATAACTACTTTGATAAATTCAATAACAGGGTGATCCTACCTACCTTGTGGTAGAGAGTGACAGAACACTTGCAACATTTGCAATTAATGCCGTATGCACTCACCTTGGGTGTGTCGTGCCATTTAATCAAGCTGAGAAGAAGTTCATCTGCCCCTGCCATGGATCTCAGTACAATGACCAAGGAAGAGTTGTGAGAGGACCTGCTCCTTTGGTAAGCAAATTGGAATAACTTGTCATTTGACAAACTAGTTTAGCTGCAGCCTGCAGGTTTTTTGACTTAGAAGCATAATCATCATTCATGCTTCTTATGATTTGTTTCTTGGGCCTGTTTGGATTGAACTTATTTACGCTTATCTACTGACAAAGACACACTGTTTGAGGAAGTTTATGAAAACAATAGCTCATGACATGTCCATAAACTATTTTCAGCTTATTTTTATAAGCTCTCTAGGACAGCTAATAGCTAATATGAAACTAGTTCAACTTATTTTATATGTATTATAAAAATAGCTTATAAATAAAAATTTATATGATAAACATTTACGATGTAGGCTGCGCTTAATTAAATTGTTTAGTGATAGGATAGCTTAGGGTTGTTCAGTTTTATCTTTAACTCTCTATGCATCATGTACTTGTTCCTGCAATAGTGATGAAAATTTTTGGTCTTTATGTTGGACAGTCTCTGGCATTGGCACATTGTGATGTTAGTGTGGATGATGGGAAGGTTGTGTTTGTTCCTTGGGTTGAAACAGATTTCAGAACAGGTGATGCTCCATGGTGGTCTTAGACTTCTTAAAGCTGTCTCTATTGTAATATATATTCAAACCTGAAATTCAAACATTTCTGTTTTGTATTAATGCATAAACACATTTTGTAATCAAATTAATATTGTGTCAATTGAAGCTGGTATAAGGTGAAAAGGAACATGAACATTACTTACTTTTCCCCATAATTTTTCACTTTTTGCGTGCATCGTCTCACATTTGTTGATATATGACTCGAACAAGTGTTTATAAGTGAAAGACAGTTTTCACCTTGTAAGTTGGTTCTGAAAGGTTTATTTAACCTCAATTCAAACTCCAAGTTTCTGTGTCCCCTCTCATAGAGGCTTTCTTTCCATTTCAATCTCTGTTTTTTTTTTTTTTTTTAAAGCAAAGCATAGTTTTCTCTCCTTATATTTGTAATGTTGAAGGTATTTTATACTTGCTATAGTGTGGTAATTGTAAGTTAATATAGGAATTCTGTTAAATATAAAATATGTAAATTTCGTTTATTTTTACCATACTACATCAAAGTCTACTTATACAAGTGGTTGGTGTGAATTATGCATTATAGCAAACAAAATAAATTTTATTAAAAAACTGAACCAAAATTTGCATCATCACCTAAATCAAAAAACTAAAAATTTGCATTTAAACAATAACCAAAAAATGAACTACAAAACTATTACATCATGGCTCAAAATTGCATCTAAACACAAATTAAAAAGAGTACTACATCACCTAAAACTGAATGCTTCTGGACCATCAAGTTTTTACGACAATAGTTGTTTTTATATTCAAGTTTAAATGCAGTTTTGATCTATCTATTTATAATTGCGCAATTTTGATTCCAATTTTAGAAATTTTGATCAACAAATGATTTTAACTATTTAGTTTGAGGACGTTGCAATAAATTAGGTGACCTAGCGTGAAAACGAATGTTCTAATTGCTAAGAGTCTTGAAAAATATGCTATTAAATTAAGTTGCAATAAAGCAAATAAATTCAAAAGAGTATCAACATAATAATTGGTGGCTTTTGGATTTCTAGGTTGTTGTATTTAGATTTCCAAAGTATATTTTGAAGAAAAAAAAATTAATCCATCGAAGTTATTATGGTTGAGTCACGAACATGTTGCTCTCTTTAAGACGTTCCGTGGTAATGCGCAAGAATTGTGTAAGCAGACTATCAACCATGCGGTCTCAATGATCAAACATGTCAGCTACAACTATCTCAGAGTCCTACTACACTATAGGATCCGTTCAAGAATGACACCTTCAATATGGTGTACTAAGACCACCCAAATTTGATATTGAAACCACTTAAATGTGGTGCTATGACCACTCTAATATGATACGACGACCACTCAAATATGATGTTATCATCATTCTAACTTTTAACTTCTCCGTGGGTAGAAAATAACAAAAATGATTTTAAAATCATTCTTAATTTCGAAAGAACATTATTCCTCAAATGAGACTATGATCTTAAAATTACTCTTTAAAGGGACATAGATTGTTGAAGGGACAATGTTCTTAAGACCATTCTTAGCTCTGATGAGACTTGGATGAGAATAGAGGAAAGACGGAAAAGTCAGTTGAAGACTCAATCTTACCACAATATAAATACTACTAATGTATTATTGTGTCTTCTGTCTTGAGTAAGACTTTCACACTCAATTTTTTAATTCACACAACACTAACTCAATGACTCATCACTTAGTGTTTAATCTTTAACATCGTTATCTTTACGTTGAAACATATTTCACTCCTTAACCTTATTAATGATGCAGTATTTATAAATACATAACATGTGTCTTCTGCCTTGTTTCCGTTGAATTTGGATGCATGGAGCCTTTCTTTAGTATCAACATAAGAGTAAAGGAACGTCTATGATGTCTTAGTATGGTTTCATGGTAAATTATACCCACCATGGAGACTTTTTTTTTGAAGGAGACATGTTATTAATTTTCTTATGTTGGCTCGATCCCCGCACAATATATTCTTCTTAGAGAGGGGTATAGAAATTTAAGTTACGATCACAAAAATAAAAAAGTTAATATGTTTTTATCCCCTGCAATTTGAGCGAGTTCTGGTTTACTCCTTGTAAAAAAAAATTGTTTAGATTTCAACCCTATAATACGAAGATTCTCCACAAAACACACCTGTAATATAAAGATTCTCCACAAAACACCCATGACCATATCCAGACGCTGACATGGCACGCCATTGTGTAATTATTTTTATTTTTATTTTTTTTAAAACCTGACACATGTGTAATGGACGCCGACGTGGCACACCACTGTGTAATTATTTTAATTTTAATTTTTTAAAAAACTGACATGTGTGTAATGGTTTGAAAAATTATTTTTAAAAAGATAAAAAATAAAAATAAAAACTGAAAATTTATTTTAAAAAATAAGAAAAAAAATCGATTTTTTTAAAAAAAGGAAAATAAATTAGACTTTTCAAAAAAATAAATAATTTTTTATATTCATTTAAATTTAAAAATAACAAAAAAAAATCAGATTATTATTTCTAAAATTTAAAAAATCGAAAAAAAATCGGATTTTTTTTTAAATTTAAAAAAACAGAAACAAATTAAGATTTTTTTTTCAAAAAATAAAAAAATTAAGATTTTATTTTCCTAAAATTTTATAAAATCTTTTTCAAAACTAAAATATTAGAAAAAATAATAATTTTTTACGAAAATGAAAATTTTTGGAACTTAATGTATTTCAAAATTTTCGAAAATAATTAGAAAATATAATTCGAAAAACTTTAGATTTTTTTTTCGAAATTAAAAAGCTTGATTTTCATTTTTATACAAAAAATAAAAATTTTGGAAAATATTTTTCGTAGTAAAAAAATTCCTGATTTTCTCAAAATTTTATTTTTTCGTAAAATCAAAATTCCAGATTTTTTTTCTTCTTATTTTTCGAAATTTTTTATTTTCCTGATTTTTTTTTTATTTCAAATTTGTTTTCCTAAATTTTGGTTTTTTTTATTTTAAAAATTAAACTCCAGAATTTTTTATTTTTTTCGAAAATATTTTTTTACGATTTTTTTATTCTAAAAAAATTAATTTTCTGATTTTCAAAATAATTTTTATTTTTCAATTAATATAACTTCATTTATATTATTTTTTATTTTAAAAAAATTAAAATAAAAAATTAATTATACAGTCAACGTGCCACATAATCAAATATGCACAGTCAGCGCGCCACTCAGCATGCCACGTCAGCATTTTGTCAAGTCAGATGGCGTCAGGGTCTAAAACGAAAGAATCTTAAATTACAAGGTTGAAATCTAAAAAAAAAATTTTACAAGGGGTAAAACGGAACTCACCCAAATTACAGGGGGTAAAAACATATTAACCAAAAAAAATATTAAGTTACGATCAAAGTAAAATGGAATATAAGTATCATTGACGGTTCAAAGAATTAAAGATCGAGGAGATAGTCCATAGAACTATTGAAGTGTCAAAAATTCAGTGGTTTCCTTCTTTGGGAGCGTCGAGGGAAGTATAGAGGAGTGATGATGAGGAAAATAGAGAGGAATTATCCACTTTATTTGAGAGTTTTTTTTTTTTTTTTTAGAGAAAGAGAGAGGCGTTTATAAATAGTTATGATTAATATGTTTTAATTTTAAGAATATTATAACAAAGTAAATTGGATTTGAGAAATTTATCAAACCATTCAAAATTCTACTCCAATAAAAAAAGTAGTTCATCTAAATTTAAAAAATATATATTATGAAGAAAAAAATCTCTCCAAAGCCGTTCCTTTGCAAACCCCTTCAATTTATTTCACTTCATTCTTGTTTCTCAAAGCTTGCCCTCTCAAATAGACCGTAAGTTGGAATTTTTTTCTTCTTCTCAAAATACGTTTTTTAGGGGTTTCTTAAAATATGTTGAAATTATAATTAAGACATATATAATAAAACATATACCGTGCTCAAAAAAAACCTTATGAGAAATATATTTTGTTTTTGATGTAAGAAAAGTAATGTTTGAACAAAAACAATAAGGACATCACAATTTGTTTTTTTGTGTATGTTAGAAACGGTACAAGACTTGACAAAAAAAAATGCCAATATGACAACCATTTCGACCAACACTTTGTCCCTCCGTCAATCACCATTTATCAACATTTGATCATCTATCTAACAACTGTCGATTATCACATCAACCACCATTGATTACCACTTTGACTACTATATATTAATTGTCACTTCGACTTCCACTAACCATCACACAGACCATCGCCAACCACCGCTTCGGCCTTTGCCAATCATCACTTTGACCTTCGCCAGTCACTACTCTGCCCACCCCTGATCACATCCAACCACCAACAACTACAACTCCGATCATCGAAACCCACCACTTTTACCACTACTACTACCACCACTAGCCACTGTATCCACCATTGATCACCGCCAACAAATGTCTGATGTCTCTTTTTTTTGGTTACACAAATGTCTGATGTCTGCAAACACCACCACTTTCAACCACTATTGTTAAAATTACTACTAACTAAATACATTAGATATTTGTAATATTTTAATTCTTTTACAAATCTAATGATATAAATTGTTTGGATTAAGATATGCTTATTTTTATGCTTCAAACTGATTTTGATTTTTGAAAATTTAATAACTCAAAAGAAAATCTCATTTTGATTTTAGAAACTTTTAAATCCCCAAATAGAAATTAATCTTGATTTTTAAAAACTTTAATTCATAAAACAGAAAATCACCCAATCAGAAGGGAGTCAAGTGGATGAATAGGAAAAGAATATCCTTCATTAAAAAAAAAAACTCTTGCACATGAAAATGGCTCATATTTTAGTAAAGTTTAAGTACAATTTTTTTTTTTTAACAAATTTAAAATAAAAGTAAGCTAGCCGACTTTAAGATTGGAGTAGTTTACAAGGGCGTGCCAGTGACGGCAGTGTGAACGCTCCAGCAAAGCGTATGAAAGCAAAATCATGCTACATTGAATTCACATTGACAAATCTAAATTTGAAATACTCTATTTAATTATAAGATCATTTATAAATGAGTTATATTATTTTAACAACCCTAAAATTTTACAAAAAAAAAAAAAAGCATTGACATAAAAACTAAAACAATAGAAAAAAAATAAAAGCATAATATGAATATGAGCGATAAAATTATCACAAAAGTTATCAAAAATAGTTATACATCCCCTCCTTTTTCTTTATAAAAAATTGTTTACCTCTAAATATAAGATCATCTATAAATTTCTAAATACATTCATTATTCTTTTTTCAAGTATACCCTTTATTAATACTACCAATTGTATGAAAACTCAATATTGAATCCATTTATACACAAATGATAAGTTAATAATAGTTACAAATTTTTCAGACAAATTTATTACGAGTAATTACCCAACTTCGTCCTTGAATTTTTACAAATCAGCCAAATTCATCCCCGAATTTTTTGAAATATATATTTAGTCCCTGAATTTTCAATATGTCAATCAAAATGGTCTCTCCGTTAAGTTAGCCTGTTAACAGAGGTGACGTGTACTGTTAACCTCTTACGAGGCATACCACGTCAGATGCCACGCAAGCAGAGACTAATTTGGCCGAAAATGATGAAATTACCAAGGATCAAATTGATGGATTTTCAGAAAATTGCAAAATGCCCAACGTATCTTTTTCTCCAACGTCTCTTTCTCATGAACTGCTCTTTCTTCCCCAAATATATAAATTTGGAACCTAATGTTATAATTTGTCATATAGAGTTAAAAATCTCCAAAATTTCTTTCATGAATTGATGACAAAGTTCTTCCCCAATTCAAAAGATTTAAAACCCTAATTTTTTTTGATTGAATTCGAAATCCAAAAATCAGTGGTTATTGTTCAAGCTTTGTTGTTCAGAAATGCAAGGTGCTGGTCATGGAAGAAATGCAAGGTTGATGGAGAAGCCTAAGGATAGTGGCAGAGATGAGCTATGAAGGTTGATGAATAAAGTTGATTGTTAAAACCCGTAATTTTTATAAAATACTCATATTAAAAGACGGAGGGAGCATACAACTAATGATAGAATAATAAGATAAAATATGGTAATGCTAACATGTGTTCTAACGACACATGTTAAAGTTTTCACAAGTGGTAAATATTTATTGAGAAAAAGAGCTAATTATCAAAAGTTTGATAAATTTCCTTTTAAAAAAAAATCTTAAATAAATTGGTACAATTTTCAATACATTTTATTTTCATATTTGGTAATTTTCTAAGGACACATGTTAGAATATTTTAAAAAAAAAACATATTTTCTTTCTATCATTTTTTTCAACTCTCACTCTCTTATAAATTGAAAATCTATGAGTCTCACTACTACTTATTTACAAAGCGTAGACACTAGACACGCATTCATTTCACCAAACAAAAGGGCGAATGATAGAGAAAATGTTAGAGAAAATATTGATAGCTATTAGAAGTAGAAGTTGATGTCCCGTGAGCTTAGTTCAGTTGGTAGGACAATACATTATTATATGCAGGGGCCGGGGTTCGAACTCCGGACATCCCATTTATTCACCTTATAAGGTGAATTCTTTTTTTGATGTATTTTTATAAGGTGAATTCTAGACATTAGACTACCTAACAAAAAAAAATAGAAATTGACTTTCTATAATAATTTGGGGCACATCTAGTATACTATATTTCCATAAATGTCATTGAAGTTTTTTTTTTTGTCCGAAGTACAAACCGTCATTGAAGTTATTCCAATGCATTTACTTAAATAGTTGAATATTTAATTTTTAATGCATTAAATACACATATATTCATAAAGTTTTATTATTTTAAATAATTAAAGAATACTTTTAAAATACTTATTAATATTTCCCTATACATATCACTAAATCTGATCATAATTATAAACAGATATACAATAATTATTCAATGTTCTAAAAAATTATTTTTTGTGTATAATTGTGAGGGTTATTTGTCTCTTTTTTTACAAGTAATAACACTTGAGGGGTATATCATTTTTTACAAGATAGAGTGTATCATCTAGGTGGGTAAATTAATAAAAAAAAAAACAACCGGCACTAGTTTTCTAGCGAGAGAAACCCCAACTTCTCTCTAAACTTTTATTCTTCTTCGTTCATCAAGAAGGGGTGGTTTTAAGTCATTTTTTGATATATAATCAACCCTCTACATTTTTTTCCCTTTTCTTTCAATATAAATAAGTGGTTTTCACATAAATAAATTTTTTTCTTGTGTTTTTTTTATGATTTCGTCGTCTAAGTGCAGCCTTGTGTTGTTCGTCGCCTTGTGCGACGTTTGATCGCCTCTTGTCACGGTGTTCGTTTACTTCCTATTGAAAAATCGACATCATTCAATTACAAATTCAATCAATAATTTGGACGTCAACGCTGCAGATCCAGAATCATGTGTATTTCAGTGACTTAAATTTTATCATATTATTTGTAATCATTTTGCCATTGTATGCTATTAACTTGGGTCTGTGAGTTTGTTTGCAAATTTAACCTTTACGTTTTTAACGATGTTTGTATCGAATATACTCTTTTTTTTTTGTCAGGTAGCCTAGTGGCTAGAATTCACCTTATAAGGTGAATAAGTGGGGTGTCCGGGGTTCGAACCCCGACCCCTACATATAATAATGCCTTGTCCTACCAACTGAGCTATGCTCACGGGACTGTATCTGATATACTCTATCAATTTGAATGAATTAATATGGTTTTGTTTTTATAAAAAAATAAAAAAAACAGTTGAGGGGTATGGCACCACTGCAACTCTACAAGTAATGGAATGTTACGCATCCCTGCATATAATAATGCATTGTCCTACCAACTGAGCTATTCTCACGAGACTGTATCTGATATACTCTATCAATTTGAATGAATTAATATGGTTTTGTTTTTATATAAAAAATAAAAAAAACAGTTGAGGGGTATGGCACCAGTGCAATTCTGCAAGTAATGGAATGTTGGACATCCCTGCATATAATAATGTATTATCCTGTCAACTGAGCTATGTTCACGAGACTATATCTGATATGCTCTATCAATTTGAATAAATTAATATGGTTTTGTTTTTATAAATAAATAAATAAATAAATAAAAAACAGTTGAGGGGTATGGCACCACTGCAACTCTGCAAGTAATGGAATGCTGCGCTGTCTTTTATCAAAATGATGATTACGCAACTCCATGTTCAAAGTTGACTCACGGCCAATCAATGAATTTTTTGAGGCAATCAATGAAATAATTATACACATAGACACCGGAATACAGACAATAACACATGAACATCGACAAATTAAGAAAAAGAGCATGTTAAACACATGGACAACAACAATAACACTTTTTTTTTTTTTAAGGAAACAACAGACACTACATCTTAGCCAATGTCTATAATGGTGAACGGATTAAGCCATCAACCATGATAATTAAAAGCAAAAGAGGTAAATTTCACCATCAACCACCTATATATTACTGATTTAATCTTTTCCACAACCTGTAAAATAGAACATTCTTTTGCATTGAAAATTCTATTTGTTTCGTTCTTTCCACAACCTGTAAGATGTGCAAATTACATTAATGAGTGTCTATCAATCTTTTCTCCTAACAAAATAAAAGTAATTGAATGTAATCATATATGATCTACATTTATCATACACCTACATTCATTGAACAAACATCAAACACTCCTTAACATGGAGTGTATAGTATATAAATCAAAGTTAAATGAACTCTTAAATTGTTGTACAAAAATCATTACTCCTCTTAAAATATAGTGTTTCTTTGTACTATTTATGTTTCTTTTTTTAAATTCGTGTGAATTGTATATAATCGAATATTCTTTTGTTTTTCCCTGAAAAGTGTTTAAATAACAGATTAACAGTACAACAATACATAAATTTTAAGACTCTTCCCTCTTCCTCTAAAAAAAGGGATAAATCAAAAAGTTAAATGAACAATTAAATGAATATACAAATATCACTATTCCTCTAAGAAAAATATAGTGTTTCTTTGTATCTATGTATTTTTGTTGTTGAATTCGTGTGAATTGAATAGAATGGAATATTCTTTTATTTTTGCCTAAAATGTGTTTAAATAACGGTACAACAATACATAGATTATAAGAGTGTTCCCTCTTCCTTCTTGCCGTGTTCATGTTTGTTGTGGTCCCTTGAAGTAATCTCTACTATACTAATATAGTAAGCTCTATCTCCCTCTTTTTCTCTAATTGTCTTTATCCTTCACGTAATTTAATTGTTATGCTTGGTATCTTTATTCATTTAGATTTCTTCAGTACACTCGTGTGTCATAAAAGGAAGAAAGATATTGGCTAATTTTATGTCTCTTCTACTTCTACATATACATATACAATTATATTCACTTTTTTTTCTTTCCAGAAGGTTTAATTTCTATTAATGGATATTTCCTTCCTAAAGTCTATGCTCTGCTATCTTCTATTTTCTATATGGCCTATCACCATACTTGTTTTGGAAGATGTAGCCATCAAGATTTTAAATCAAAGTCGACCAACTTTCGTCCACAATTTTTTTGATATTATAGAGATACATGCTTTGACTTATAAGCCATTTTTGTTGATTGATAAGTACTTTTTTTTTTTTTTTTTAATCTTTATCTTTATTTGCATAAAAAATTATTTAATTATATATTACAGCAAAAAAGATTTGTCACGTAGTTTAATGAATACAACAAATTATTATATATTTTCCTAAAATTTATGACAAGGCATTATTAAATGTCAACTATGTACGTAAATTTAATGGTTAGTTATATATTACAAAATAACATGTGCACATTGAAGCCTTAAATATTGAGGTTGTCTACTTTCTTGTAGAACTTGGATTGAAAAAGAATAATTCAAGGCAGAGCCATGGTCAACGTTGAGCCTCCAACACGTCTAGAGGTTTATGCATAATTGGATCTCTTACTACTTTTGTTTGCTTAAGAATGGAAGTGGAACTTTTTCTTAATTTCAGATTTTTGTTGTTGTTGGTATTCATAGGGAAAATATGCTGCAATAGTGGTATGCTTCCTTCTTGGCAATGGATGTCTTTTCTCTTGGAACAGTATGCTCACAATAGAAGACTACTACGTTTACTTGTTTCCGGTATGTAATTGATTTATGAGAGAAACAATTCTTGACCAGACTTTACTTACTTCTTGATCGAACTCCAGATTACCAGAACCCCTTTTTGGATAACCGAAAGGTTAACAAAACAAATATTTCTTACATTTAGTTATGTGCTTCTCCTTATATGTTGTAATTTAATGTTGAAAACTAGAACCTTCATGTAAAGAAATAATTCAATTAATTAATTTTTCTGTGTGCAGGACTATCATCCCTCCAGGGTGCTTACACTTGTATACCAGCCATTTGCAGTTGGAACACTTGCTATATTGTCTTATAATGAGGCAAAAGTCAATACTAGATTAAGGAACCTGTTTGGATATACTCTTTTTTTCATAACCACTTTCTTGGTGTTAATAGTAAGTCTTATATTTATTCAACTAATTGTGAACTTTGATTCCTTTACCTTTAGGCTGATTTTGATTTTCCAATAAATTTATTGTAGTTGGATTTAGCAACATCTGGTAAAGGAGGAATTGGAACTTTTATTGGCATTTGTGCAATTAGTGGTGCCTTTGGAGTTGCAGATGCTCATGTTCAAGGTGGAATGGTGGGAGACTTATCCTACATGAAGCCAGAATTTATTCAGGTCAGCTATACCGATTATAGTTCTAAATTGCGATTCATAATTGCAATTCTGGTTACAACAACTGCATTTTACGCGATATTAAGGTTTGCAGCGCAATTGTAACCACAATTTTGTTTATGTTTGACCATAAATTGTTATGTTTGGTTTTTGATTTTACCTAAAAGCTAATAATTTTAATTTCTATGAAGACGTAGATTCAATTTTCAACGTAACTGACAGATGTACGCATGCAAAAATGATTATGATCTAAACTATCCTTACATAAATTGATAAAAATCATATTTATGTGAATGTATTCAAACATAAATCATTGTACGTTCAATTAAGTCAGTCAAAATCAAATTGTCATCGCATAATCGAACACACTTATCTATGATACTGATATCTGTGGTTTTTAATGTTGCAGAGTTTCCTATGTGGTTTGGCAGCATCTGGTGCATTAACCTCTGCTTTAAGGTTAATTACAAAAGCAGCATTTGATAATTCTAAGGATGGTCTTAGAAAAGGAGCTAGTAAGTTCATATTTTCTTTTTCTATTGTTCCAATTCTTGTTTGTTGCTATTCTTGTTTGTTGCTATTGAAATATTCATAATATAATTATGACCATTTTCCTCACTCTATATTATTTAGTTGATAATATATATACTTGTTCATTGCAGTTCTATTCTTTGCCATATCAACATTCTTTGAGCTTCTATGTGTTCTTCTCTATGCATTTGTTTTTCCTAAAATACCAATTGTGAAGTACTACCGTACAAAAGCAGCATCAGAAGGATCCAAAACTGTTTCAGCTGATCTTGCAGCTGGTGGCATCCAAACAATACCTAAAGAAGTACTGTTTTTTCTTCTGTTTTAGTTTCCAATGTGTCTCAAACTTTCTCATTGATTATGATTCACCTAATAATAATGTGATAATAATTTCCCTTTCCCCCCTTTTTTTTCAGGATGAGGATCATGCACATAAACAAGAGAGGAAGGGAAACAAGGAATTGTTTTTCGAAAATATGGATTATTTACTTGATATGTTCCTAATTTATGCATTGACACTATCTATTTTCCCTGGATTCTTGTCTGAAGATACTGGAGCACATAGTTTAGGAACATGGTATGTTCATTTCTACCTGCATTATAAATCTTTGGTAATTTTACCATTTTATTTTAATTTCAAATTTTTACTTTCTACGAATCGTACGAATCGAAACGACGAAGTCCGACTCCTAATAGATTGTTGGAGCAAGACTACTATTTCAAAATGAGGCACAAAACAATAAAATAGATAAAGACGTTTATTCTGTAATTATATGTATCACTGAGGAAGTTGTGTTTATAATTTTTTAGGTATGCTCTTGTGTTAATTGCAATGTACAATGTGTGGGATCTAATAGGAAGATACATCCCACTTTTGAAATTCTTGAAATTGGAGTCAAGAAAGATGATCACAGTAGCAATACTATGTCGTTTCTTACTTGTTCCAGCATTTTATTTCACGGCAAAGTATGGTGATCAAGGTTGGATGATAATGTTGACATCATTCTTGGGGCTATCCAATGGTTACCTCACTGTTTGTGTTATGACATCTGCACCCAAAGGTTATAAGGTGAGACCTTGAAAGTATATTATAGTAGCGTTTAATTTAGAATCGGCTCTCTGGGGATTTCTCGCATTCACGCATTTGAGATATCAGTGGCTGTTTGATCAAAATCGAATAGTCTGGACCGTTCGGTTTTGATTGAACGGCCACCAATATCCTTATAGCGTAAATGCCAGATACCTATACTATATGAAATCCAAATTCACATTAATATTTTATATTTTGATTTATTGTAGGGTCCAGAACAAAATGCTTTGGGAAACCTGTTGGTGTTATTTCTACTAGGAGGTATTTTTGCAGGGGTGACACTAGACTGGCTGTGGTTGATAGGCAAAGGTTGGTGAGATCTCAATTAGCACAAGCTACAACAATAGTTGTGATTGAGGTTATCATTGTCAAAACGAAAAATGGAAATTGGTCTTATCTTTCTATTTCTAGATATATGATATGGTTAAATGGCACAACAAAAATGTGTATGTGTCATTTACACAAGGAAGAGGATGTATGTACAATTTTTTTAATTAATAAAAGTGAGTGTGCATTTTAAAAATAAAAGGAGTATGATGAGGAGATTCATTACCATGTCCAAGGTGATAATAGTAAAAGGAAAGCGATCACTTCTAGTTCCAAATTAACACAAAGTGCGTTGAAGTATGATGAGGAGATTTCAATTTTTTTATAATTTCATTTTGGTTGTATTGGTGTTTGTGTTGAATTTACTGCTAAATTTTGAGCTTATATTCTTTTTTTGGGAGAAATTTTGAACTTATGTTCTCTTCTTCGGAAGGTTTTAATGTTTAAACAAGACATCACAACTATGTTGACATCTCTCGTTACTCGCCTATTATTTGCATCATTCTAGAAATATTATAAAAATAAAAATGAAGATACAAAAGAATCTAAGCCATAAATATATCATCATATAAGAATATCTTGTTATAACAAGCAAATATACACTAAGTGCTAAAAAGTTTATACGAAAAGAGACTTGAAAAGAGAGGCTCGTGACAAAAATGGACAAAACTCAAACAGACATCTTTGTCTCTTTGCATATATACTTGCTCTGTTGTCCAATAATAATAGTTTCACGTGACTGACACAAACAACCCATGTAGTAGACCCTTCAGACACAAACCACAATGATTTGGGTCCCAATCATAATAACAATCATACTCCAAAAGAATTTAATCAACGGTGAAGATGGTGCTTCACTACTACTTGTGTGATCAAATTGCATTGAATCAACGGCTAAGGGCATGTTCTCTTGGTCTGGACTACACTTAATATCATGTGGATGAGCACTGTACATTACTGCACGTAACACTGCTGATACTGTTGGTATATACAATGTCTTGTTCTTCCCTAACAGCCATGTTAGTGCCATCAATTGACAATCCCGGTTGTACATTTTTCTTTCTCGGTCACTCTCCTTGGTATCCTTGTGAACTTTTAACTGCACCATTCAACAATTGAAATCGGACATTAACTAAATGTATGTTTACATGAGCGATGAGTTAAGCAAAATTAAGCAGAAAACGTGATTTTGTTAAAGCTACATAATATAATAATGTATGTTTGGTATTAAGCATCGCAATGGAATTGTACAAAATCACAGTGCTTCACCGTAGTTTTAGCACACCTAGAGTAATACAAAAAATGTGGTGCCACATTTTGATTTTCACAGTTCTAGTGTCAATTCAAACATGTACTAAGATAATGACAAAAAATATATGTTACGCATGAGACTTTTGATCGTGTTCAATTGATTTACTCGGTTGAATCACAATTGAAATGTATAACAAATAAGTAAAAAATTATTTAAAAGAAAAAAGAGATTGGTCCAACCAAACTGCAACGTAATCGATTTAAGCCAATGAACAAACTAATATGTCTGTTCAACCGATTGAAGCAGCTAACTCGGTCCAATTTTTAAAACATTGGTTTATATATATAATAATGTGTAATTAATTAATAATCTACCTTTTGTAATGTAGCAAGACAATTGGTGCAGCCAGCATAAGAAGAGTTACGACAGTTCTTCTCCAAGTCACGAACAGCAGCAGTAGGAGTAGCTTTATGAGAACCAGAAACATTGTGAACCATAGTGGAAACAGAAACATTAAAAGCGGTTGGACAATTTAGTGAGCTTATTTGATGAAGCCTGATTCCACAGAAGCATAATATGGCATCACAACTAGCATTTGGTGTCGGGATTATAATGTTCCGGTCGCGAAGCGAGTCTTGAAGGGAGTTAACACACTTCTGAGAATCATCCGGCATCATCGGGAGATCGACTGAATTATCCGGTGGTGGAGGAGAAATCTCTAAGGCTCTTCGCGCATGGGCCGCGAAGAGCCAGGCTGCAAGTACGGGACAACAGCGGCTTCGGTCGAGGTTGTTTCCGCATGCGTCGTTGACACCGCCAAAGAGTTCATTTGAGAGGTCTAGTTTGCATATTTGGGATTCTGTTGGAGTGGGAAATGAAGGGAGTGTATTTGAATGTGAAATATGTGAAATTGATGTAAAAAATATAAAGAAAGCTAGTAAGAAAGTTAATGATTGCATTTTTTGGTATTATGTTGAGTTTGAATAATGTGTTGAGTTTGGACTTTGGAGTAGTGGGTGAGATGCTGGGAAATTAGTTTGGTGTTGGTACATAACTTGGATTGGGTAATAATAGCTAGCATACGGATGAAATGAGAGTTGATATGGTTCACAAGGTTTTGAAAGCTTTGAAGAAAAGTGTGTCAGAGAATTTGACAGTTTGTGGTGTCCTTTTCACTTTTTTTCACTTGTTTTTTTCTTTGGTGTGTGTCATTGTTAGTTCTTTTCATCTTATTTTGTTGTATTTTACTATTTTACCTTGTTTGAAATTTTATACCAATAAGAACTTTGATACATCTGTGAATCAATGTCTGTCTTCAAGTCTTTGTTCTTATATATATATATATATATATATATATATATATATATATATGGGATGTTTCAAGTGAGAGGAGTAATTACAATGAGAGGTGAGAGGACTAAATAACAACCCTTGGATCTAAATTAACGGTTACACTTTAACTTCTCTTTAAATATTTCCGGTGGACCCTTGCTCAACAGAACACTTATGCGTCTTGCTCTCTGTTCTCTCTCCCTTTCTATCAGCGCCTGCAACTTCTTCTTCTTTTTCCTAATTCAGATCCCCCAATTATTAATTCCAAACTCTCTTTCAACGTTTGGATTACTTTTAATTTTATATTTTAAATTGTTAGGTTTTTATTCTTTTCTTTTGAAAGATGTTAGGTTTGCTTTTGAAACCGGTTCTCTGTTAAACTTCGTCCGTCTACCCAGTTAAAACTTAACCAAAGTGTACCTGTAAAACTCCATTCAAATTGCTTCTTCAAATTGTACACCATGCCTCATCTTCCTATTTATTAATCAATTTAATTGGATTGGTTATTTTTATCATATTATTGGGATAGAAAAATTAAATTCTAATCGCTCTTTAAACATTTTATATTTTTTCTGTTTGAAAAATCTCAAATTTTATATTTGGAAAAACACATATAGAGATTGTGGATGGCTGAGATTGTTGTTACTGAAGGTTCTGATAGAGAACCAGAATGAAAGCACGCAAGAAGACGAAGGGTCAGCACAAATAGGAAAAAGGGTGCATGTGAATAGAAAGAAAGAGTATTTTAATCTTATCCGTTGGTTGAGATTTAACCCTCTCATCCTCTCATAATATATCGTCTTTTAATAAGTTATTCTATAGATATTTGTTAAAAGACATCAATTAATTTTTATGAAGGTGTCTTTTAACAAAAACCTACATATATATATATATATATATATATATATATATATATATATATATAATGCATTGAGTTGATGAGTGATTTCTGCTAGGTGAAGTTGGTCGGTGGTGGGTAATGCAACAGTGCGTAGATCAGACGCGAGAAACTGTTGCATTAGAGAATGTACAAACAACACTTACTCTTTCCTAAAAAAAACACTTACTCTAAAAAAATAGTGTTTCTTTGTATCTATGTATTTTTTTTATTTTTTTTTTGTTGAATTCGTGTGGATTGTATAAAATGGAATATTCTCTTGTTTTTGCCTAAAAAGTGTTTAAATAACGTTACAACAATACATAGATTATAAGACTCTTCCCTCTTCCTTCTTGCCGTATTCATGTTTGTCTTTCTCAACACTTCTGTGGGACCTTGAATCTCTACTATACTAATATAGTAAGCTCTATCTCCCTCTTCTCTATTTATCTTTATCCTTCACGCAATTTAATTGCTAAAAGGAAAAAAGACACCCTCTGATATATATATATATATATATACATACATACAATTTATTATTCACTTTTTTTCTCCAGAAGGTTTAATTTCTATTAATGATTATTTCCTTCCTAAAGTATTTGCTCTGCTATCTTCCATTTTCTATATGGTCTATCACCATACTTGTTTTGGAAGATGTAGCCATCAAGATTTTAAATCAAAGTCAAGCAACTTTCGTCCACAATTTTTTGATAACAAATAGATACATGCTTTGACTTATTAGCCATTTTTGTTTATTGATAAGTACTTTTTTTTTATTTTATCTTTATCTTTATTTGCATAAAAAATTATTTAATTATATATTACAGCAAAAAAGATTTGTTACGTAGTTTAATGAATACAACAAATTATTATATATTTTTCAAAAATTTACCACAAGGCATTATTAAATGCATGTATCAAATATATTTTTATCAACTATGTACGTAAATTTAATGGTTAGTTATATGTTACAAAATAACATGTACACATTGAAGCCTTATGGTTATATATACTTTCTTGTAGAACTTGGATTGAAAAAGAATAATTCAAGGTAGAGCCATGGTCAACGTTGAGCCTCCAACACGTCTAGAGGTTTATGCTTAATTGAGTCTAGGTTAAAGTTCACTTTTCATCCCTTAAGTTTTAAAAAGTTACGATTTTGGTCCTCTATGAAATAAAATGACAAAAGTAACTCCCATCTTTTGACCCCTTATCTTCTCAAAAAGTTGCGATTATGGCCCTTTTTGGGACACATGGCATCGTCTTCTTAGCAATTTTGGGACGAAAGAGCCAAAATTGTAATTTTTTTAATAAGGGGCTAAAATCGCAATATTTTGAAACTTAGAGGTCGAAAAGTGCAGTTTAGCCTTGAATCTATTACTACTTTTGTTTGCTTAAGAATGCAAAGTTAACTTTTTATTAATTTCAATTTTTTGTTGTTATTGGTATTCATAGGGAAAATATACTGCAATAGTGGTATGCTTCATTCTTGGCAATGGATGTCTTTTCTCTTGGAACATTATGCTCACAATAGAAGATTACTATATATACTTGTTTCCAGTAAGTAATTGGTGTACTTTTAATGACATTTTTTTGTTTCATTTCCTTTCATAAGATCTGAGTTTGATTTCTGAGTGAAGTAGTTATTGGTCAGACTTTACTTGCCTCCTAATCAAACACCAGATTACCAGAACGCCTTTTTCAGATAATTAAAAAAAATAAAAATTCTTACACTTAGTTATGTGTTCTCCTTCTATGTTGTAATTTAATGCTGAAAACTAGAATCATCTTGTAAAGAAATAATTCAATTAATTTTTCTCCGTGTGCAGAATTATCATCCTTCCAGGGTGCTTACACTTGTATACCAGCCATTTGCAGTTGGAACACTTGCTATATTGTCTTATAATGAGGCAAAAGTCAATACTAGATTAAGGAACCTGTTTGGATATACTCTTTTTTTCATAACCACTTTGTTGGTGTTAATAGTAAGTACTATATCTTTTCAACTAAGTGTGAACTTTGATTCCTTTACTTTAGGATGATTTTGATTTTCTAATAAATTTGTTGTAGTTGGATTTAGCAACATCTGGTAAAGGAGGAATTGGAACTTTTATTGGTATTTGTGCAATTAGTGGTGCCTTTGGAGTTGCAGATGCTCATGTTCAAGGTGGAATGCTGGGAGACTTATCCTACATGAAGCCAGAATTCATTCAGGTCAGCTATACCGATTATAGTTCTAAATTGCGTTTCATAATTGCAATTGGTGTTACAACAGCTGCATTTTACGCAAAATCAATATTTTCTGCGCAATTGCAACCACAAATTTGCTTATGTTTGATTCTACATTTGGACTTAGTCTAACATGATTACGTTCAATTAATTTAGTCAAAATCAAATTGTCATAGCATAATCGAACACACGCTTATCTATGATACTGATATCTGTGGTTTTTAATATTACAGTCTTTCCTATGTGGTTTGGCAGCATCTGGTGCATTAACATCTGCTTTAAGGTTAATTACAAAAGCAGCATTTGATAATTCTAAGGATGGTCTTAGAAAAGGAGCTAGTAAGTTCATATTTTCATTTTCTATTGTTCCAATTCTTGTTTGTTGCTATTGAAATATTCATGATATAATTATGACCATTTTTATAACTCTATGCTATTTAGTTGCTAATATATACATACTTGTTCATTGCAGTTCTATTCCTTGCCATATCAACATTCTTTGAGCTTCTATGTGTTCTTCTCTATGCATTTGTTTTTCCTAAAATACCAATTGTGAAGTACTACCGTACAAAAGCAGCATCAGAAGGATCCAAAACTGTTTCAGCTGATCTTGCAGCTGGTGGCATCCAAACAATACCTAAAGAAGTACTATTTCTTTCTTCTTTTTTAGTTTCCAATGTGTCTCAAACTTTCTCTTTGTTTATGATTCACTTTGTAACGTGATAATAATTTCCCTTTCCCCCCATTTTTTCAGGATGAGGATCATGCACAACAAGAGAGGAAGGGAAACAAGGAATTGATTTTTGAAAACATTGATTATTTACTTGATATGTTCCTAATTCATGCATTGACACTATCTATTGTCCCTGGATTCCTGTCTGAAGATACTGGAGCGCATAGTTTAGGAACATGGTATGTTCATCGCTACCTGCATTCTAAATCTTTGGTAATTTTGCCATTTTATTTTAATTTCAAATTTTTACTTTTTACGAATCAAAACAACAAGGACCGACTCGTGATGGATTGCTGTAGCAAGACCACTATTTCAAAACAATAAAATTGATAAAGATGTGTATTCTGTAATTATATATGTATCACTGAGGAAGTTGTGTTAATAATTTTTTAGGTATGCTCTTGTGTTAATTGCAATGTACAATGTGTGGGATCTAATAGGAAGATACATCCCACTTTTGGAATTCTTGAAATTGGAGTCAAGAAAGATGATCACAGTAGCAATACTATGTCGTTTCTTATTTGTTCCAGCATTTTATTTCACTGCAAGATGATCAAGGTTGGATGATAATGTTGACATCGTTCTTGGGGATATCCAATGGTTACCTCACTGTTTGTGTTATGACATCTGCACCCAAAGGTTATAAGGTGAGACCTTGAGAGTATATTATAGTAGTGTTTAATTTGGAACCGGCTCCCTAGTGATTTCCCGCATTCACGCATTTGAGATATCGGTGGCTGTTTGATCAAAATCGGATAGTCTGGACCGTTCGGTTTTGATTGAACGGCCACCAATATACTTAAAGCGTAAATGCTAGATCCCTATACTATATGAAATCCAAATTTACATTAATATTTCATGTTTTAATTTGTAGGGTCCTGAACAAAATGCTTTGGGAAACCTGTTGGTGTTGTTTCTACTTGGTGGTATTTTTGCAGGGGTGACACTAGACTGGCTGTGGTTGATAGGCAAAGGTTGGTGAGATCTCAATAAGCACAAACTACAACAATAGTTGTGATTGAGGCTATCATTGTAAAAAAGAAAAATGAAAATTAGTGTTATCTTTCTAGAGATATGATATGGTTAAATGACACAAAGCAGATAAGTGTATGTGTCATTTACACAAGGAAGAGGATGTATGTACAATTTTTTTAATTAATAAAAGTAAGTGAGTGCATTTTCCTTTAAAATAAAAGGAGTGTCTGTATCTCCATGGTAGATTTATAGGAGGTAGATTCACGGTGGAGTTTACAATGCACAAAGAAAAGATTTGTGTATCAGACGAATGTTGTGCAAAAATGACTCTAAATTAAATTTAGACCGTTCATTTATTATTATTTTAATGCTGACGGTTGAGATTTGTTTGGATGGAGGAGTGGGTGACTTACTGCCTTAAAGGGAGAGAGGGCATGTGGGTCCCACGCGGGACCCACCCTTTTGATTAAATCAGAATATTTTTTTGCATATTTTTGGTAGATTTTGTATTGAGCTTGGGCTTGCAAGGTAAAGTAAAATTTTGAAAATTGCTTTTTTGACATTCAAAACGTCATATTGATACATGAAAATAACGTTTTTATCTCCGGCGGTAGTTAACTGCCGCTGGATTGATCCGACGGTAGTTAACTACCGTTGTATACCAACACAGCAAAAAAAAAAAATCCAACGGTAGTTAAGTACCGTGGAGTATGTCTTTCTCCACTGCTCTTCTGGCTTCTTCCGTTCTCTCTCTATGATATTGTTCTTCTTTGATTTTTCGCTCTCCCCTCAATGTTCTTGTGTCTCCTTTCTTTCCTCTTTCTCAATTTAGGTTTTATTAGAAAAAATTAAGATAGCTTTGAGAGACAAATTACAAATCATTAGAGTTATTTTGATGAAACCGCCAAATAATCACATATGGATTTTATATAAAAGTAGACAAATTTATAGAACAATTATGAATCTCATTTGACTTGAATCTCAATTTTAAATTAACCCCTTTTCAATTTTTTTAGCTCTTGATTCAATTGGTGTCAGTGGGAAAGATTGAATTGACTTTTTTTTTAGCTTTCTTCTCTTCGTTTTAAAAAATGCATAAACTGGTCTTTCATCTTCTCTCTCCATCTACACGCTTTGGTTTCTGAAAAAACCAGCTTTGTTCCATTTTTTTTCAGAAATTGTTCCATTGTTTCTGTAAAAACTAAGTCACGTCCAAGCAGCCATGGTCAGAATCTCATGCAATTGGTCAATCTTTTTTTTTCTTTTGCTGTGTTGGTATACACGGTAGTTAACTACCGCCGGATCAATCCAGCGGCAGTTAACTACCGCCGGGGGTAAAAACGTCATTTCCATGTGTCAATATGACGTTTTGAATGTCAAAAAAGCAATTCTCTAAAAAAAATTCTATCGGCTGCCAAATTTAATTTTCTTGTTCCGAGAAAATGGAAATATTTTTTTCCCTGCATAATTTTAATTTTTGACCGAAAATTGCATTTAATTTAATATGGAAAAATCTGAAAAAGAAATTAAAAATTAGTAGAAGTTGTTTTAGTAAATTGGACGGTTGTAATTGGATTTTAATTTTTTTGAAAAAATTAGAAGATGAATAAATTGTGTGTAATATTTGGATAGTAAAATTGTATTATGTTATATGATACTGCATAAATTTAAATATTGAAATCTGTGAAACAACTTTCAATATTTAGATTATTTAAAGAGTTGGTTTTTTACTTCTTTCAAGAACAACAACCAATTTCTTCTTGATTAATTCATAAATTTTGTACTTCATGTGAAACAACTTTTTTTCTTCTTGAATAATATGAAACATGATGTGGAAGATGTGAATTTAGTACTTTACAAAATTTGAAACATGAATAATCGATCCTGAAAATCATATTTTCTAGTAAATTTTGATAATTGGAATTTTGATTGTTCTTTTCTAGTAAATTTTCTAGTAAACATGAAAAATTTAGTAATTAGAATTTTTTTTATTTTTCGAAAATTTTGATAATTGGATAAAAATTTAGTAATTGAATTTTTCTCTTCGAAAATTTAAAATATGAATAAATTTGGTAATAAATAGACAGTTTAGTCACTATTATAAACAAAATATAATCGATTAGGTTTATTTAATAAATAGTGTGTGTGATGTATATTTATGACCACATAGATTAATTAATAAATAAATAAAAAATGTCATGTTTTGGTTATTTTGGTGACCAAAGTGCGTACATTATTGTTGAATGGGTAAAGGTAAATGAACATTAAAATACACAAAACATTTATTCAGTACCAAGTTTGAGTTTTTGTATTTTTAAGAATTTGTTTTTGCATTTTTTATTCTTGATTTTATTTAATTAATGCATTATTGTGTTATTTTCATTTCAATGTGTTTAAAAAATATTTGTAATTTGTTATCTATTGAATTTATAAATTAGTTTTATAATAATAACGAACAAAATAATTAAATACAATCCACGTAGTGAATATCTGGATTAATCAATTAAAATTTATCCAAGTACTTTCCATATAAGATTCTTGTTGTTAGGGTAAGTTATGTGGGTTTGATTAGTCGTTGTGACCTCTTCATCTAACTATTAGAGCAGTTTAGGTCGAAGACTATTGTCGTTAGGGTTATAGTTGTCGTTAGGGTTAGAGATGTAAGCTTGGTTAGTCGATAACAAGAGTTTGATTAGTTATTGAACGTTCATCCAAGTACTTTGACTACAAGATTCTTTCAGTTAAGGTAAGAGTTGTGAGTTTGATCAGTCGTTCTGAAATCTTGGAAGTAGTTGAGGTCAAAGAAACTTGATATTAGGGTTATAGTTGTTATTAGGTTTAGATTTGCAAGCTTGGTTAGTCGATAGATAGTTTGATTAGTCATCGAACGTTCACCCAAGTACTTTGACTCCAAGATTCTTTCAGTTAGGGCAAGAGTTGTGAGTTAGATTAGTCGTGATGAAACCTTTGTATTAGTTTAGGTCAAATAATCTCGTCATTAGGGTGAGAGTTGTCATTAGGGTCAGGGTAGTAAGCTTGGTTAGTCGATAGATAGTTGGATTAGTCGATTAAAGAGTTTTATTAGTCATCGATCATTGATCCAACTACTTTGACTCCAGGATTCTTTCAGTTAGGGTAAGAGTTGTGAGTATGATAAGTAGTGATGAAATCTTTGTATTAGTTTAGGTCTAAGAAACTTGTCATTATGGTTATAGTTGTAAGCTTGATTAGTCGATTGAGAGTTTGATTAGTCATAATATTAATATTTTTAGTAAAAAATATATTTACATCTATCCAATTTCTATTCAACCAAACAATCTTTATGAACAAACATAGCATATAAACCTTTTTTCCATCAACTACCAAACGAACATTTAATGATCTTGTTTCACTCTTTTACATAAATTTCTTTCCATTTATTTCATTAAGCTTATACTTTAACAATCCAAACAGATGAGAAGGGTTAGGGTATGGTCCATATAAGAATTGTGGATCTTAACCACTCCATATGTTTCATTTACGATTTTGAACTAACCACTACCAGACCTTCTTCTTCTTCAACTAAAAATCTAAAAATCTTGAACAAAATTCCAACCCAGACCTTCTTCTTCTCCATCCAGACCTTCTTCTTCAAGCTACCCACGCGAGCTTCACCAGCTTCTTCTCTTCATCCGAGCTTCACCTGCTACTACGTTCAATGTAAGTGTACCTTTTGATCACAGTTTCTATCGTCTTCTTCAATTCACTTTTGGATTTCGAATTAGGTTATATAAGTTGTTTTTCAATTTTGATTTGGCTGAACTTTCAATTTCAATTTCAATTTTGTAAGTGTACTTTGAATGTGTTTTATTGATTTGGTGTCAATTGAATTTTTGCCTTAACCCTAATCTAAACAAAAGGGTAAATTTTCTAAATTGCAGTTTATTTTAATGTGTTGTTTTGTAATGAATCTGGGGTTTGGTAATGAAGTTCTTTAATTTTAATTATAATGGAGGAAGAGATTGAGACTGTGAATAAGTAATCCGAGATGGAGATATAAAACATGAATAAAATGATAGAAGCTCAAGTGCAGTTGGCCTAGGAGGAAAACAAAGAAAATTTGCTTGAAGTGAAAAAAAATGTAGATGTGGAAATTGCTAGTTTTAAGAAGATTGCCACAGAGGAGTTGTTTTTTGTAAAAGAAAGTCTAGTTGATGAGGTATCTTTGCTGAAGGAAGAGCTAGGAAGGTCAAAAAGTTCATTGTGCAAGCTGAAATTGGTTGTGCTTATGATGATGTTCATGCTTGGTTGGTTGGCCTTCCTTAATAATTGAGAAGAATTTCTGGGTTCATGTTGTTCTGAAGATGGAATGGTACAAGGGAAGTGAAACACGATCGTGTCTAGATCTTGCACGGTCGTGTGTGTATTCAGAACAAAAAGAAGGCTTGAAGCAGTGAAGTTGCGCACGACCGTGTCAAAATAAAACACGATCGTGCGTGATGTTCATGTCATTTTATTTGTACTTTCTCCAGTATTTCATTTAGGTTTTTAGTTAATTAAGTATGTTTAGTCTTGTGTTTGATTATGTTTAATAGATGTTAAGGAATTATGCAACTATATATATTTATATTTTTTTTTGTTTTTCTACTGCTTATTGATTATGTTTAATAGAGGTTAATGAATTATTTTATGTTGCAAGGGTGTCAAAAAATTTTAAGATTTGAAAATCAAAATTGTAGAGGGAAGGGTAAAATATTACATATGAGACCCTAAAAATTTGAAATTGAAATGGTCAAACATATGAAAGTACAGTGGGAAGTCTTTTGTCTGCTGGATAATTGCATTGCATCTCAGAATTGGACAGTAAAGTAGTAGCTAGCTGTGATGGGGCTACATAATTGTGGAGCAGTCTTTATCAATAAATGTACTTTTGGTTGGTTTTTTGGCAAAAGTCACAGCTGTTCCCTAGGGTGTTGAGGGAAAATGTACTTTTGGTTGGTTTTTTGGCAAAAGTAACAGTTGTTCCATAGGGGGATGAGGAGAAAATAGACAAGCTTGGTTATGTGACAGTACTGGTTTTTTTCTAAATTAATATAAAAGTTGTACCATATTGTTTTATTTAAAAAGAAAGAATACAAAACTAGTTGATGAAGAGTAATGGATCGAAAAAAATAAACAAAAAATAAAAGACAAGTTATTCAAAATTAATAGTTGATATTTTAATAGTAGACTGTAATAAATGTTTTCTGTATTATATGGTTAGATAATAATTTGTATCATTAAATTTACACACCAATAACACTATATATATATATATATATATATATATATTTGTTTGATAAATTGTTTTGTATAGAGAAGAAATTTCTGTCATTTTAATCATGCTTTCAATGGAATTTTGTAGAGAAAATTTATATCACATTATAATCCTGCTATCATCTTCCAATGGTTGCAAATGCTGGAGTGTACATGAAGAGAATGGATTCGAAGATGGCTATGGAACTCTTATAAGTGGTGGGAGGATACAAGAAGTCGAATTTTCATCACCATTGATAACTTAGATAAACTTATAAATTACCAATGTACAATCAATAATATTTCATCTTTTTATGTCCTAAAACTCGCCTCACGTTTAATATAAATTTGATTGAAAAATACTTGAAATGAAAACGATCTAGCGAAATAGACGGACATTGGTGCTTAGAATCAGGAAAAAAAATTGTATTACTTGGTTACATTGGACGCACGCCCTTGCCAAATATAAACCAATCATGTAAATGCCCAGTTAGAAATTCAATAAAGTGCTAGAAGATTAAGCCAAGGCCATAGTTTGAGCTTAGTTCCAGTGAGTTCACACACGACCGTGCCAAAAAACCACACGGTCGTGCGTATGCATCAGTACAAACCAGTTAAAGTTCCAGTGAGTTTGCACACGACCGTGCCAAGAAAAGCACACGGTCGTGTGTATGCTTCATTACAGTTCCAAGTATAGTTCCAGTTTAACTTACGCATGACCATGTGTTTAAACCACACGACCGTGCGTGGGTCCATGACATATTTTTAGGCTAGTTCCAGTGAGTTTGCACACGACCGTGCCAAAAAACCACACGGTCGTGTGTAGGCATCAGTACAAACACTTAAGATTGCTGATTATTGAGCACGACCGTGTGTTCAATCCACACGACCGTGCGTAAGTTAAAGACATAAATATTTATTTTAAACCACCCATTCACCCATTACCATCAGTTACATCTCCAACTCACTCTCAACTTCTCTTAAAAGGGTTATTCCTCCTAAACTTCTCTATCTATCCAAATCTTCATCAAACTTGAATGGGTGGAAAATGGTACATCATAATTTCATCAGAGCTTAATTCCTTGAAATTAATTTTCTCAAAGTCAGTCATGCAATCAACCGCAAATTCATCATCAAAACTGCACCCATACATCGAATTGTACGTGTCTTCTATATCATCATCCGAGGAACACACAACACTCTCCGAACAAGAGCCACTATCCAAGTCCTGTAGAATATAACATGCTAAATAACTTAGTAATTGCAATACCTACGACCGCAATTACCGTACGCTTTTCGCTAATATATGAAACTTCTATAATATTTTAAACAACAATGCAATCACTTGAACATACCTCCAAACCTTCCACACCTATGTTGCCTTCCCCAGTTATGTTGCTCACATTTGAAACTTGAAAAATTTCAAGAATTTCACTAATATCCATTTTGATGTTCCTAATGCATACATAAATTGAATTAGACACAATCACTTGGATAGCCAAACACGTCAGGAACGCAAAGTTGGGTATACTAGTAGAAAAAAATACACATTCAATGATAGTAACTTGCGCATGACCGTGCCGATATACAGCACGACCGTGTGTCTACAATGTTGCAGCTTCTGCAACAATCTTCTAGTGCAAACGAGCACGGTCGTGTCAAAATTGAGCACGACTGTGCGTTACTGAAGAACAACAACTCAAAAAACGATAATGAAGAACACTCAAGAACAACAAATTGAATGGTGACCAGCTTGTTCAAAATGCATTTCAAGTATGAAAACTAGTACTTGTATTCATCAACCATACATCATCATAAAGAATAAAATATGTTTAACAAATTCTTATACATACATTCAAGTTTAAAGATTTCAAAAATCAACCAAAAGCTTCAATGAATCCAGATCTAGAAACCAAACTAAGTTGCAATCTCCAAACTTCAATGAAAAGTGAAATAAAATTTAACAATCTTGTTCAAGAAGATGAAATTTAAGTTAATGGGTAGGTTGATAGTGAGTATTAATTTCTGAAAATATGAAGAAAATGGTGGTAGATGAAAATGATTCTTTGTGAGATTCAAGTGAAGGAAGAGAGAAAGAAGACTCACATGAGATTCAAAATGGGGTTTGATGGTTAGTAAGTTTGAATTGCTACTCTGCATTTTCAGTTTTGGGGGGTGTTTCCAGCAAAAACAATAAAACCAATATTTTCCATTATAATATATTTCCCTTTTATTAATGATTTATTTTCAGCAGGTAACCCCACCCCCAAAACCGCCACCTGTCCAAAAAAAAAAGGTTGTGCATGGTGCACAAATCTTTTTCTTGTATATGCTAAATACCACCGTAGATTCACTACCATGTCCAAGCGTAATAATAAAAAAAGAAAAGTAACCACTTCTAGTCAAAGCAAATTAACACAAAATGCATTGAAGTATGGTGAGGGTATTTCAATTTCTATGTAATTTCATTATTGGTGTATTGGTTTTTGTGTTGATTTTTCTGTGTTTTAGTGGTGCATCGGTTCTTTAGTAATCTAATATTGACACGTCTTGTGTTTAGATTAGTAATTTAAAAGGGTCATACATAATAATGTTGTCTCTTATGGGTTTATAAATGTTGTGTTTAAGAAAATTGATTTTCTTATAAAAAAGAGTTAGCGGCGCAGCTTGTTATCGCCAGTCATCCATTCCTATGCAATTTTCTGCGAGTAAGTATTGTTGTGGTTTCATTGGAGTTTCTGAATATTATTTTTCCTTTAAAAAAAGTGAAATGCAACCTACATATTCCTAGCAATTTGATCAGTAATAGTCATTACTAAGTTTGTTAAACTATTAGATAGTTGTTATCAAGTTAGTTTGCGTTCTTACCAACTTGGATCCTGAGCTATGAATTATAATCATATAGAACTGTCACTAGACCAAAATCTGAATTTAGTAAATTATAATCTATTCTGGTTTAAAATCCATCCAAATTAGCCAATTCTACCGAGGGCCAATAGAAACAAGGTTGTCTGCAAAGTGGTTGATCTCTCAAAAAGTATAAGAAATGTAAAATTGCACGTAGTTAGCTAACTTCATATAATTTATCCATTAAACCAACACAAAGACACAGAGATTTCAATCATGAATATATGAATATTTTGTTATAACAAGCAACTATACACTAGTGCTAAAAAGTTTATACGAAAAGAGACTTGAAAAGAGAGGCTCGTGACAAAAATTGACAAAACTCAAACATATATCTTTGTCTCTTTGCATATATACTTGTTATGTTGTCCAATAATAATAGTTTCACGTGACTGACACAAACAACCCATGTAGTAGACCCTTCACACACAAACCACAAAGATGTTTCGGATACTAAATATTGGTACCTCACAGTCGTATCTAATTGCATATTATTAGTTCTATTTTTCAGTTTTAAGATCATATATGATTAAGAGGTTCATACCATTGAAGGGTTAAAATTGCTAAAATAAATATACATGTTTAAAAGATAATACATCATGGATCAAAATTGCACAAGAAAAATCACATAAATCAATTTGCTTGACTTTTGCCAATTTTAAGGGGCATTGTGCATATAATTGTAAAATTTGAGGTGTAAATGTTACTGTTAAAAAAATCCATAATTCTTTTTGCAAAAAAAAAAAACTGAGAGAGAAGCAATTTCCCTCTTTGACATGACATTAGACAGTTAACAATCTTGTCATGTTGATATCGACGAAAACTAAGGGAGGGGAGAAATGACAAACATTTAACAATTTTCAACAGGTTTTTGCTATTTATAGATTGTGAAACCAAAACATTTTAAAATTAATAACAATGATATATGGGGAATTTAATTATTTTTTAAATTATAAAAGTAAATTAAATTGTAAAAAAAATTATTCCAAAACAACCCCATTTTAAGAAGGAAAATGTGAATTTTACTTACAAAAAATGGATGCCTTTTGGCGCTAATAATACTATTTAAAAGTAAAGTAAATTGTCAAAAATCGTGAATTTTATTTGAGTATATTTAGATAGATTCATCTTCTTTTGTAACTGTAGTTCCGTGTATATAAGCATAAATATGTACAGATGCAGCTGATTTGGTAAGTTTACATTAAGAAATTTATTCTACTATAGATTCTACGTAGCTTATTTTACTATCTAATTTCTTGAGTTTCATTCAACCTTTTCATGGCTGCTACAACATTGTCCTGTTAATAATTAATGTTACTGATATGACTTTCTTAAACCCTAACACACGTAAAGAAAAAACTTTTGCTTACATTTGTTGACAAGACTTGCGACAACATTTGTGTTAAGGACTTTGGGTTTGATATGTTTGGTGATTACAAAGTGGTAAGAATTTGTTTGTTCTTTAATCTATCGGTAAAACCTCTTGAGTTTACAATCTTCAGCTCTAAAACTATTTCTTGGAATCGAATTGATAATATTTCATACCCTTTGTTTTGTGTTTCAACGATAGGAAATTTCATTGTGAATTCTATAAATTAGATTGTAAGTGGTACGGTGCAACATGTTTGGTGGCATTTGATCTAACCCTGGAGATTCAATGAGGTGTTTTCTCCCTGAAATGATTAATTAGATTTTCAACTAAAAAACTACTTTATATTATATTTAGAGTAAATTACACTTCTCTCCCTTCAAAATTCTTGAATTACACTCACCTCCCCTCTTATGTTAAAATTTACATTCCCCCTCCCTTGAAAAGTAAAATTTATACTCCCCCCTTAATAAATAAATATGCACTACATTTTAATATATTTTAACATAAAAAAATATTTTTATGATATATACTAATTTTGAACCACCATTTTAGAAAAATAAGTTCATTTCTTTATAATTTAAAAGAAATGATAATTAAATTTAAATATTTTGCTATTAATTTTATAATTTAAAGTATAAAATTAACTTTTAAATAACCTTATTTTATCGTCTTTAGTAATTTGTCACATATTTTAATTTTATTTTGAGTTGTTTCATATTTTATAATAGGGATATGTTAATGAATTTGTGAATAAAAAATAGCGAAAAATATGTATTCAAATTTTGGTTATATTAAAATAGACCCGCAATACTATTTTTTTGAAGTGTGTTAGATTTTGTGCTAGATTATTAGAAATAAAAAAAAATTATTGAGCCAGTAAAGTGTAGATTTTAACATAAGAAAGGACGGGAATGTAATTCATGTTTCTCTTAGTGGAGAAGATTAATTGAAATATTTTCTAATATGTTTTGAATAAGAGGAAAGTGAAGTGTATATTTTAACATAAGAGGGGAGTGTAATTCAAGCATCTTTGAGGGGAGATGAGTGTAATTTACTCTTATATTTATGATAAATCTCAATTTACTTATAATTTGTTAGGAGTAAAGGTAATTTGATGCCTTATTTTATGTTAAAGGGTTAAATAAGTTTTTTCCATAAATATACAGCGAATTTTGATTTTTGTCCCTAAAAAATAAAACAGAATGTTTTAATTCTTGCATATTTTTTACTTTGTTTTTGGTCCCTAATAGATATAATTGTGACGTGTTTTTTACATTTCTTTAACATAACATAGACATACAAGGGTTGAACATACTAGATGAATATAACATGAACACATCTTGAACATAAAAGAGAGATAATCTTAACATTAATATGAACATAAATTTTCCATTAGGGACCAAAAGCAAAATATATATTTTTTGTAAGGATGAATACATCCTACTTTATTTCTTAGGGACTTAAATTAAAATTTGCAATATTTTTAGGGGCGAAAAACGTATTAAACTGTATTTAAAATTATGCTATTTCTTTTTTAAAATTTAAAATATTCACAAGGGTAGTCATTGGTGGCCATAAGCACAGTCTGATTGGACGATAGCCTAGGAGCTCATTCACAAGTACACCAATTTATGTTTAATAATACATACACATTGTATAAATATTTAGATGTGCACTAATTTTTTTAATATTATATATTAAATAATTAGAGAGTGACAATTTTGGTGCTTGTGTGTTCACAAAAGTGATTTTTATTTTACGCATTTGTAAAATAAATAAATATCAAAGAATAGATAAAAACTAATGAGAAAACAAATAAATAATTGACTTTATTGACATTTCCCGTCTAATTTCAAAGTCGTGGATGATTTAATTTATAATTTATCCATAAAATAATAGAATGTTACTAAATTTTATGTGGTTATTTATAAATAAAAAAACTAATTCAGTTATTGGACAAAAAATAGAAACATGAAACATAAATATAATAAGATTTTAAATTGAGAATCTCTTTTGTATTTTTAACACATATAATATTTATTCTCACATGACATGCATGTCTCATAAATACTTATTTAATACTTGAAGAATGAGGAAAATATGTATTCTTTGAATGATATATTGTTGGTTGATGAATGTAGTTGATGTTGTTGTTTGTGATTGACATAGATGATTCAAAAATTCATATTTAATACACAAAGAAAGTGATAGATATGTATTTTTATAAGATCTTTTGGTAGTTTGAGCATGTAGTTTTGATTGAAATGCATTATGTGTGATTTATATAACATTCACCTTTTTTAAAGTTAATCATATATTTATTTTATTTTTTATTTTATTCAATTAAAAAGCATCAAATCACCAAGGTTCCGTAGGGTTCTAAAATGATTCAATTAAGTTGATATCAACTCACAACAACATTAAATGATGCAATGTTTGTTTTCTTAGTAGGATTTGAGTTGTTTAATATTTAGGTCATTCTTTATCAACAAAAAGAATAAATTTAATAGTTTATATAGGCTAAGGCTTTGTCATTTTGAGAAAAATATTTGGTATGCTATTTAGTGTGTTTATTGTGATGTCTCTTTTTTTTTTTTAGCAATATTGTGATGTCTCTTAAACTTTGACTGATTGTGTATTTATAAATTCGTTTATATCTATACTATATATAAATGGAATATAAGGTTTTGTGCTGACTTTTTCACTTCTTATTATAACCTTAAACAAATTTTTTGAAAAAAATGTTATATTGTTGGGATCATTCAAAAATATAAGAATTTTATATCATATTTGCTATTGATAAGTGCCAGAAAGTTGTGTTTTAAAGGATTAAATTCGGCACATTTGTCTCTTGTTTTGCAAGTTATCAAGGGAAAGGTCGAGATATCAGTGTAAAATTCCCTATTATGCTTTAATTATCTTACTTTACCCAATTGTGCAGGTATTGATCTCAAGACATGAATCAAAGAGGAAAAACAAAGAAATATTCAAAAGGTTAACTCGCCACAGCGAGTAAAAAGATGTCAAAGGCGAGCTAGAGGCGAGCAATTCCAGAATGGACCAAAGTTACTCGCCATCCACTCGCCAAAGGCGAACCAAAGGCGAGCAACTCGCAATGGCGAGTGATTTTACTCGCGAGGCGAGTTAGGGCGGCTTAACCTTCTCAGAGCTGACGTGTCACAAACCCAATGGCGAAGCAACCACTACTCGCCATGGCGAGTAACTCTGCTCGCGAGGCGAGCTGATGCAGAAAAGAAACTCTATATAAAGCCACTTGATTCATTCATTGAGGAGATCTTAGTTTTTCATAGTTTCACTTCTGTAATAGTTGTTAGAGAGAAAATAGAGCTTATCCTTCATAGAGTGAGAGTGATAGAAGGTGGATTCCTCATCCTTTGTTGAGAGATCACAAGTTTGTAATGGATCCTTCTCTTTTCATTCATTCTTGCAAGGCTTCCATGAAAATGAGTAGCTAAATATCCTTTGTTGGGATTAGAGGTACTTGATCTTAGCTTAATATGTAATCTTTTGATTTATAAATATATGGTTCTAGCATTTGATTTGATATTGATGTTATTCTTGCACTTTAATGCTCATGATTTGATTTAATAGTGATTGAAAAATACTTTTGAATCTAGGGTTAGAATAAGCATCTATCAAAACATAAGTTCTAGACATGGAATCGATGTTTTGATAATCACTTCTTGTATCTAAACTTAAAGCTTTCTTATCATTAAATAGATTGAGACATCATCGATTAAATGATAAGATCGACTCTTGGATCGTTCAATAGTTTGAGACATCGACGATTGAACGATACGATTGATGTCACGATAATATTTGGACACGAATGTTATTGCCGAGGGATACGTGATAATATCAAAGAAAAGCTAGAATCCGTATACGATCATTAGGTTATATGTGATGCTTGATCAAGGAACTCTAATCCTAACAAGTTTTACGCCCTATTAATCTCAATTTTATCTTTGCAAAATAGTTTCATAGTAACAAACAAACAAACTTATCTTTCAACTTAAAATGATATTAGTTGTCGAACGGTCTGTGATATCGCACTAGTCCCTGAGGAGACGATATAAATACTTACAATTGTTTGATGCAAAAATACTACATCAAAATGGCGCCGCTGCCGGGGACTGGCGTTTAGATATCATAGATATTGCGACTATTTTATCGTTTTAAGCATATGTATATAATCTGTAAATATTTCTCTTTATTGTACAGTTTTGTCTACACTAACCCCTCTTTGGTATACAAAGAAAAATTTCTTGTTATTCATAGCCGTTTCAGATTCTCCACATAAAAGAAATCATGGTTGAGCATGGTTGTTTCGACTTCTACACTCAAATTGAGTATGAACCATATCAACAGTATCAACAATATCCTTCTGAAGATGAACGGATAACCAACGTGGAAAATACTTTGAATATCTTCATGCAGCAATCCATGATAAACATGCAAGATAGCAACCAGAGATTGAAGAATTTATCATTTCAAATGGAGATGATGCAAGCACAAATCATGGATATTCAAACCAACATTCAATCCACTCACGGAGAACAAGAAAATATTCCAATTACGTATGAAAAAGTCGGAGAGTTTGTTGAAGAAGGTGTTTCTGAAATTGAGGAAGATATAATGTTAGTAGGATGTAGCACACTGAAAATAATGAAAGAAATAGAGCCACCACATGAAATAGAACTTCCTCAAGAAAGGTCATATACTGAAGAGGCCAACACTGTTGATAATGGAGAAGTGATGATGGTTACCGAGAAACAAGAACGATTGCTTAGCAAGGAAGAATCATCTGAACAAGAGGGGAAGAAAGTGAGCAAGGCAGAGATTGATCTAGTCATAGACGAAATATGCGCCTTGTTCAACAAACCAAAGTTCCGGAGGATATGGACTCCACATCAGTTGTACTTAAAGTTCATGGAATTCCTCCCAAAGCGCAGGATTACAAAAGATGATGTACTGTCCGTTTCATTTCGGCCACCCTAACGGAAAAGGCGTCGAGCTAACGACGTTAAACAAGCGCTTGTTGGGAGGCACCCTAATTTTGTAAGTATTTTTACTGTTTTCATGCATAATAGGTATAAGAGTCATGATGCATAACCAATCTCCTCTGAATAGAAGCTGAAAAGAAAGCAAAAACATGAACTGTCATTACTCGCGAGGCGAGTAGAAGTACTCGCCATGGCGAGTAACGTGGTCTTTGACTGCGTTGACTACCAAAACGCTCGCAACGGCGAGTAATGTTGCTCGCGAGGCGAGTAACTGCTTTTCTGACAGGTTCAGTTACCAAAGCCACTAACTCACATTAACTCCCCCAATAACTCCCACCAACCCTTATCCTTCCAATTTTTTCGGTTTCATTCTCTATTCAAACAAAAACCACTCCATTTTTCTCCCAAACCCTAAAAACTCAACACAAGTCCTATCCAAGTCTACCCAAGGTCAAAGCAAGTCACATTTCATCTCATTCATCATTTCTGCACTTGCATTCAACAACAACAGGTTTGTTTTCCGAATTTTTTCTTAATTTTTGCAAAATCAAACCCTAGGATAGTAAATCTGTAACTTCTGTCTTCTCTACCCTAAACTGTTGAGATGAAACAGAATCATGGCTTAAATTCGTTCCTTTCTGTACGCAATCCACAAACTTTTGCATACTTTTGTAAATTTTCAATAAAAAAAGGGTTTTTGTGGAATTAATTCGCATTTTTGACAAAATCCATGATTTAGTTCATCTTTAGACAGTAATCAGGGTCAGAATAGGTTGAATTAGGGTTAGGAGTAATTATATTGGAAGAAAACTGGAAAAAGGGTTGATTCTGCAAAATTTAAAGTCACTCGCCTCGAGCTCGCTCATCACTCGCCATGGCGAGTGATCATACGAAACCCAGAAATTTTTTCAGCAACTCGCCACGGCGAGTAACTTACGCGCCACGGCGAGTTGTACCAATTTGCACTAATTTTGGCAGAATTGACATGTTTTACCCTGTTTTTGTGAGTTAGTTCATTCCATGCTGTTGCTAATTAATCAATCACTGTTTTTGTATGGATTTCCTGGTTGTTTTGCAGGATGGCACCAAAAAACCCTAATGCCGGCAAACGCCAAAGAGGGAGCACCTCTACATCTACCCCCCAACCAACTAGGAGCCGATCTTATGACCCCGTACGGTTCAAATCAGCTTACCACCAAGAACGGTACAGAGAGCTGTTGGAAAGAAACACTTGGACTGAAAAAGTGTTTCAAATCAAACCCGATGGCCCTTATGCGGAATTCCTTCAATTTTTCATGCACCAAGGGTGGGGACGGCTACTACAGCCAGAGACCAATATTCATGCAGACCTGCTGCGTGAATTCTATGCTAATGCCCTCCCTGAAAACCCGCAGACCGACCCCTTCCCTTTTGAGACCCTTGTGAGGGGGCGAACTATCCGGTTTGATAGAGAAGCCATCAATGCATTCCTCGGCAATCCCTTTCCTTTACCCACTGAGGACACCTTAGATGACTTCCATAAAAAACAAAACCAAGGCGCTTTTGACCTTGATCCCTTAAAAGAAGAAATCAAAAGAACAATTCTGATTGAGGGAGCCAGTTATGACATTAGTGATGCGGGGAGAGAGTATAGAGCCCAATACAAGTTTATGACCCCCCCAGCCAAACTCGTCCTGAAGTTTATCCTTCACAATGTCAAGCCCAACAGTCATCTCTCTGATTGCACAGTCGACGTATGCCCTTTGATTTACTACATAATCAAGGGCATTAAAGTTGACATTGCCCGTACTATTGCCTGGGAACTCAAGAAAGTCACACTTTTAGGCAAAGGTGAACCTACTACCCGCCTCTCCTTTCCCGGCCTAATCATGGGACTCATCATAGACACAAGGTTGAGGTTGCCCGCGGCTGTTCATGAGGTGATAAAAAACCCCATAAATGATAGTCACATAACCCGATTCATTATGGGCCAAACTAAAAAAGGTGCAAGCTCCTCAAGAGGACCTCAACCTCCACCTCAACCTGAGCCGGGACCACAACCCGGGATGCCAACTGAACCGCTTGCTTCCTTTGACATGGCAAGCTACGTTCAATGGCAATACCAGTGTCAAACTCATACATGGGATATGCTAGCAGCCACAAACAAAGCAAACACCTACTTTCAGCAATCTCAGTATGTGATGCAGCAGTAGGCCGGGTATCCTCCCGAGGTTATGGCCCAATTCATGACTCCTCAGGCATTTCAGTCCTATGTTGCTTGGCCTGAGGACAGCCCAAATCCATATGGAGGGGGTGGTGCTTACGGAGCTACTACGGGCGAGAATGAAGATGAGATGGTGGGGTCTGATGGAGATGATCCTACAAGAGTCCCAAGTGCAACAGCTGGATCAGGAGATGATGATATGCAGGACTGAGAAGGAAAAGAAAAGACTTGAAAGCTCACCAACTACTGAGTGACATTTTACAAGCTTTCAGTCAATTCTTTCCTTCTCCTCAATCTTATTTATGCTTTAATTTGCTGCCACTCTTGAACACTAATTTGCTTCTGTTATTGTTTCATCCTGGCATCTATGACTCATAACTTTTGTTTAATTATTTTGTTATTTTCGTATTGTTTATCGTGATATAGTGATGTTGTTTTAAACAATTGGGTTAACTAGTTTTGTAATGTTCGTATCGTTCAAGTGTTGTATTGTGATGTTCAGAATAATGTGTTAATACTTTTGGTTAATCAAGTACTTCGTTTTGAATTTATTTTGAACAATGTGGAAGTTTATTTTGGTATCACTCTTGCTTGTTGAAAAAGAAAATGCTCAAAGTTTCAAAATTAAAAGTGCTTGAAAGATAGCCAAAGATTGAGCAAATCTCAGATGATGATAATGATATAGAATTGTGACAAAGCGCAAAGCCAAGGTACAAGTTTCCAGTTTTTCTAAGTGTTTACTTGAACATGAAACGAGTACTTTGCACAAATTTCATTTCATCTAGTTCTCCGCAATAATATATTTGTTTGTGAACCACTTAGTTCTAGCCAAAAAGTGAGGAAACCTCAATGTGTTGTACTATATGCAAGGAGACCGGCATTCATTGTTTAACTCGGTCGCTTTATGTTAAATCCAATAATTATTTTGAATTGTGTAGAGGCATGGAAAGGATCAAGGCATATTTTTGATAATGAGAGAAACATACTTGACCACAAATAGCCTACCTTGTGAGAAGAGCGAGTAATTGCTAACCCACTTGAGCCAAATGAATCAGGGTCCTCAATTATGAACTGTCAATTCATAAGCACAATGCTTGATGAAATTGCCTTAAAGTTTTTCAAATCCAGTTCATTTTTGTTGCACTATCAGACCCTGATATGATTTTAATTGTTGAACCCTAAACCTTTAATTGCTAATTGTCCCTTTTTGCCATAGAGTAAGGGAACATTCGAATAGGGTATGTTTTGTTCAAGTTGGGGAGAAAAAGGTAGATGCAAATCATTTGTCAAGTAAAATGGTGTATTCTTATTTTTGATCAAGATAACATTGTGTTATAAATACAAAAAGAAAAAGAAAAGAAAAGAAAAATGTGTACATGATAAAGAAAAAGAAAAAGAAAGAAAAATTCAAAAATAGAATAAGTTGTCAAGATCAAAGTGTGTCATGTTTAAACACCAAGGGTTTGTTTAGAATTAAGGGGATTCTTTGTAAATTTGTCTTTTGAATGTGAATAGAAGGAATGTTCCCTGATGCTTGGCCATTTGAATTCAATTGACCCACAAATATCCTTTCTTTTGTAGCCGAGCCAAGTTACAACCCTTAAAAGACCTTATGATCCATGCTTTTATGCCTTTTGGAATGATATTTGGATGGACACATAACTTGATTTGAATGTTAACTTGATTGCCGGATGTGTGTTCATAACCCTCACTCATTTAATCTCACTTGTTACTTTACTTAAAAAGAAGTGTGTTAGGAGTGGTTCAGAAATAAGCATATTATTGACTTGAACTGTTTGAGATGTGCTTTGTGCTTAGGACTCATTTCATGTTTGAAGTAGATTCTCAGATTAGTTGGAAACTTTAGACTTGCATGCGTATATATTTTTGAATCAGTCATCTGAAGAAAGTTTTCTCTAAACCTTTTGAAACTTGTGTCTTGTCCTAAATTTGTTTTGTTCATTTTGTTTGAGGACAAACAAAGAGTAAAGTTGGGGAGAGTTTGATAAGTGCCAGAAAGTTGTGTTTTAAAGGATTAAATTCAGCACATTTGTCTCTTGTTTTGCAAGTTATCAAGGGAAAGGTCGAGATATCAGTGTAAAATTCCCTATTATGCTTTAATTATCTTACTTTACCCAATTGTGCAGGTATTGATCTCAAGACATGAATCAAAGAGGAAAAACAAAGAAATATTCAAAAGGTTAACTCGCCACAGCGAGTAAAAAGATGTCAAAGGCGAGCTAGAGGCGAGCAATTCCAGAATGGACCAAAGTTACTCCCCATCCACTCGCCAAAGGCGAACCAAAGGCGAGCAACTCGCAATGGCGAGTGATTTTACTCGCGAGGCGAGTTAGGGCGGCTTAACCTTCTCAGAGCTGACGTGTCACAAACCCAATGGCGAAGCAACCACTACTCGCCATGGCGAGTAACTCTGCTCGCGAGGCAAGCTGATGCAGAAAAGAAACTCTATATAAAGCCACTTGATTCATTCATTGAGGAGATCTTAGTTTTTCATAGTTTCACTTCTGTAATAGTTGTTAGAGAGAAAATAGGGCTTATCCTTCATAGAGTGAGAGTGATAGAAGGTGGATTCCTCATCCTTTGTTGAGAGATCACAAGTTTGTAATGGATCCTTCTCTTTTCATTCATTCTTGCAAGGCTTCCATGAAAATGAGTAGCTAAATATCCTTTGTTGGGATTAGAGGTACTTGATCTTAGCTTAATATGTAATCTTTTGATTTATAAATATATGGTTCTAGCATTTGATTTGATATTGATGTTATTCTTGCACTTTAATGCTCATGATTTGATTTAATAGTGATTGAAAAATACTTTTGAATCTAGGGTTAGAATAAGCATCTATCAAAACATAAGTTCTAGACATGGAATCGATGTTTTGATAATCACTTCTTGTATCTAAACTTAAAGCTTTCTTATCATTAAATAGATTGAGACATCATCGATTAAATGATAAGATCGACTCTTGGATCGTTCAATAGTTTGAGACATCGACGATTGAACGATACGATTGATGTCACGATAATATTTGGACACGAATGTTATTGCCGAGGGATACGTGATAATATCAAAGAAAAGCTAGAATCCGTATACGATCATTAGGTTATATGTGATGCTTGATCAAGGAACTCTAATCCTAACAAGTTTTACGCCCTATTAATCTCAATTTTATCTTTGCAAAATAGTTTCATAGTAACAAACAAACAAACTTATCTTTCAACTTAAAATGATATTAGTTGTCGAACAGTCTGTGATATCGCACTAGTCCCTGAGGAGACGATATAAATACTTACAATTGTTTGATGCAAAAATACTACATCAGCTATATTATTTGTCTCATTGTAAAAGATAAGTATATTGTGTTACAATATGGAAGCTCAAAATATATATACCTTTGATTTTATTTTATTTTTTAAAAAGAGTGGACAAACGGTCACTCCCCATATGAATGCTAGTATATTATAATATTTTCCATTTTTCTTATATTTTTAAAGAAAAAGAATTAAAAATATCATGTTTCCTCTTTTTTTAAAGAAAAAACAATAAACAAAATAAAAAATAAAAAAATCAGTATCCTTCCACATGTATTGGTTGCCACCTCTGTATTCCTCGCGTATCTGAAATTTATCTGTCAATTGTTTTTTTAAATAAAATTTAATCACTGGATACTCTTCTGATACATATCGGGACATATCAATGCATAATATGTAGCAAATACCAATATTTCATCAATTTTAAAGTATTTAGGCTTCACAGCCCAAAAAAAAAATGTTAACACTGTATTTTGGCAATCTAAAAAATTTGACTTTGCCAAAACACATCAGAAATGTGTTCTAACAAACTTTAGCTTATTGAAACACATTAAAAAGAGATTTTGAAAATAAATTTTGGATGTAGAGGAACTATAATTCGAGGGGGGAGGTAAAATATTAGTTTATTTCTTTTTTTACCCTACTGATTTTGGATTATATAATCCAAAAAGTTTAAAACACCCTGGAAAACCCTCTAAAACACATTAAAACTCCTCCAATACCTTTCAATGTTTTGTATTTTATAATTTGAATAGTGTGTACGAGAAGGTCAGAGTATGGAAAAAGAAGCAATCAAAACATTATTGGATAAGGAGATTCCCAAATATAGGAACAACTTGGGTTTATTGCAAATTGCAACTATAAAGCCCATTTTTACCCCCCTTTATTTTGTTGTAGAAAAATAGGTGACGTTATTCTAACGTATTTTGAGCGTCATGACCAATATAGAGAAAAGCTTGAGCAGCACATATTTTCTTCAAATCCAACGAAACAAGTACTTTATGCCATGGTTGACAGACAAAAAAATCATTAAGTCAAGAAAGTATGACACGTCAAAGTGTAGAAATTCAATTATGCAATTAGTGCCAGTGCCTCAAGCTATCATTTGGTCATGGAGTTCAAGTCCTTAGTCCCTAAGGAAAAAAGAGAGGAAATTATCCATTCTGCATGCACCTTTAAGGTCACTAGTCTTAATAATTGCATTTGATTTGATTGGTATGTGGGTGACTTATGGCCTTTTATGTTCTTATTGTCAATTTTATCAACAAAAAAGTTCTTATTGTCAATATATAGTAATTAACTTTATACAGTGTTATCTAATGTATGATGCGTCCTCTATAGTTTCTAGAAAAATAATTAAAATTAAATTGATTATATTTGATTCATGTTTCGTCTGCTTATTACTGCCTCCACTCTTATCTAATTGGAAGATTCTTTTCTTTCCGTGTTTTAAATATTGTCTCTGACAACGACAACAAAGGAAAATATTTGTAATATTGTTTCTAATTTCAACTCCTTAAAGACAATGTTACTATAGAGTGTAAGGATCCAATCAAGCTTATGTCTCATAAAAATACGAAAGTTAGTCAAATTGTGTGGGAAGTGAAATGGAAGATTATGAGACTTGAGAGGCTTAAGAAAGAGAGAGTGAGAAATGGAGAGAAGAGAAAGAAAAAATAGGTAAAATAGATAGAAGATGTTGAAATTGGTTTTGAAATGGTTTGTAGTTTGTTTCTAGTTCTACATTATTCAGTTTTTTTTTATACCTTGAATATGGTGAGTTCTAGGATGAAGGTTCAGTTAAGTCTCTCATCGATGTAACATTTTCAATAGCCACTAGATTAATCAAATCCATACACCTTATTATACACCATATACATTGGATCACATGAATCTTCTTTTTTTCCTCATTCCCCCTTCTCTGCTCCCAAACCTCTGGTCCATAACCACCATTGCTGCCATTTCATTAACATTCCCGGCGTGTGCTTACGGTGGCAGCGATGGAGAAAATGAAGCAAGTATTTCCCCAATGTAAAACGTAAATTTGATATAGAGAAAATGTTGTTAATCTCGTCAATTTCCATACAAAAATGTTGTTCATCCTGTCCTTGTTTCACCGACATGCCCTTCATTCTTCAATTCATTTTTTTTTTTTGTTTAGAAGAAAATACATAAAGTAATGTTACAATGAATTGGTAAAAATAAATGACATTGATTGCTTCCCACTTTATTTTAGTTCTAATCCATTGAACATTATTAAAAATAAAAAATTATCAATATATGTGTTCCCATTGTTGCACATGCCAAGAATTCAACGACATTAGCAGAAAAGTTCAATTTAGGAAGAAGAGAGTGAATGTTCAATTTTATTCCAATCACTAAATCTTCATTGATGCACATGCCATATGAATGTTCAATTCGATTGAAACATTTCTGGATACTAACATAGGGATATGATATAGGAGGCATGATTATGTGTAAAAATCATAAAATGTTCTCATTATAATTTTAAAAAATATGGACCATTGATTAAATCGGACAATGTATTGATAATGATCCACCGATGGGAGACTTAATTGAATTATCACCTTAAAATCCACCGTTGAATATATAAATATGTCTAAATACTTTTATCATTTAAGTTAACTTTTGGAATGAGATTCAAACCCATTTAACATGATATCAGAGCTGAATTAAAGACCACAATGTAAAAATTAGACTCAGACTCATATTAAACGTGACGGTGGATGTTAAAGTTGGCCGGACCGTTGAACATATAAATATGCTTGAGTACATTTCAACTAAAAATACCTGCATGGAGCTATACATGGACACAAATGTGCCAACAAAAAAGAAAGTAGAAATGTTCTTTTAGACAAATATTTCTACGTGGTTATCTTTTAGACCTAATTGAGCATGTAACGACAAGGATGCACTTTTTAGCATCATTGCATAATGTCAAAGATAAACTTTAAATGAAATACGACACAGCTTTCTATTTCTGTGTTTTGGAATAAACGTGACTTTAAGTTCAAAGTTTTTAGCCATCTTTCTCTTTGTGTGGGCGGTTGAGGGGAATAGAAACAAAGAAGAACAAGGATAAGCCGAAGATTAGGACCATCAATCATGATTCATGAAATAAATTTGATTAATCACGATGGAAAAGGTGCATGATTGCTTTCAATCTTGTAGGATTATAATTTTGTTGGTCCATTTGTCATGTTCTTACAAGTAAGTACAGCTTGAAGTTTGAATTTCACCTTTTAGCAATTTGGCACGAGCAATATAAGGAATTATGGACAAAATGAAATTTAATATAAGGAATTATGGACAAAATGAAATTTAGTGGACAAGAACTACAACTACACAACAAATTATTTGTCTTTGTTGAGCATGCAATTCTTTCTTCTTTCTTCCTTTTCCCTTATGCGTGTTTCATGTTATAATATTTTATAAGTATTTTCTTTTGTTTTTCATACTAAATTGTCTGACCCAATCTTATTGATTCTATAGATATAATAAGAGAAATTATTTTTGTACAATTATTTTATAACAATTTTTGAATAACTCTCTCTTTTATATTCACATTATCTTCTTACTACTCTCTCTATAATAAAAATATAGTTGTAACAAAAGTTGTCATCAAATGGTTGTACAGTTATCATTACTCTATAATATAGAAAATAAGGATCATCTTCACGTTTATGAACCATTGGAACAATAATTATTACAATTTTTGATAGAACTCATTGATGAAAGAAAAGTGTATTGATGGATGAGAGAGTTCTTATAGAATTGTTGTTACATGAAAAAGTACGTTGAAACTTATATAGTCAATGAGAACAACTAACTAGTCTAATTAACTAGTTAGACTAACCAAAACTAATATTTTATCTAAGAATCATGCTATCAACACTCATTTTATCACACTGTTTATAACAAATAACCACAATATTTATATGGGTTATCGAATTTGTAAAATGTGTAGCTCTTAAATCTTATATATTGTTTAATGAACTTAATTTCACTCTCAAAGATTATCTTTGTAAGATGAGATGATGTCGAAACACATATATGAATTCACATCAATTTGTGAAACCTGACAATGTGAGAGTTCAATACTCGTACTTCAATATCCACACAATGTCTCCATGCTGATAACGCAAGACTAATCTCCTCTCACCTTGGGACCAAGTAAAAACTGACCAACACATTTTTTAACTCTGCGAGAATCAAACCTTGGAGAACAATAGGTCGACCTCCCGAGTCAAGATTTCCTTGATTATTTTACTATTGAGGTGGTAACATTTGTGGATTCATGTTGGAGAGACAAATCAAGTTACAAATGCTATGGCAAAGTGTGATTTTTCATTAGACTTTTTTTATGTAAGATTTATCATTAGACTTAGGCATTAAAGTTTTTGAATTTAGTACTTCTTTTGTTTTTAATGCTTTTGGATTTTGAATTTTTTAGTTTGTTTTTCCTTGAGGCCGAGCCTTTTTTATTGAACAAGAAAAAAAAAATCCAACCAACGATTTAGGACACACAAATGCGAATAGAGGAAGGAAACATCCACATGAAATATGTGATCACTGGTAATGTAATACAACAAATTGTATATTATTATCAACAGCAAAAAATTCACAACTAATTTAAAGCAAAAAATAATGAACATCACAACAACAAATTATTCCTAATGACCCCAAAATTAAATAACACCAAGAATAAAGAATGCAAACTAAAAGTTTACATGCATCTAATTCTAGGATGCGCAAGTGACATAAGTCTTGCATCATGCACAAGTTAACTTTCGCTATTTGATCAATAAAACATACTATTAGACTTATTGATCAAATGGAAAATAAAATTGTGCATGATACAAATCTATCTTACTTGTGCGTATTAAACAAAGCTCACAATCGTATATACACACATTTACAAGAAATCATTAATGTCCAAAGTACTCTCTGGAATTTCGAACTTGAATATGTCACTGCAATATGTATCCCTCTCTTCTTCCGTGCAGCTATTCACATATGTTGGTGATGGTGTCGGTGTCGTCGATAAAGGTGTAGTCGATATAACCGATTCATATCCCATACTGTTTTTGTTTCCATCATTATTTAAGCAATGAAACAATTCTGAATATTGCTTGGAAATCAAATCCTCTCCAAAATAACAAGGATTTGTATTTTCAGCTGAACTTGAACAACTCACGTTTCCTAATAAGCCATTATTCACATTGTGGGTTTGAGTTGGTATTTGAAATTGATCTTGAGTGTAAACTTGATTTTGCACTTGCTGTTGAATACCATTAGTAACATTATTGATTTGTTGCTGATTCTGTGAACCCAAATTTATGTTGCTATTTAATAATGTGGCCGTTGCGGCTAGCTTTAACAATTCAGGGTTCATCAAAGCTTGAGCACCACCTAATAAGTTCAGAAATGATGGATTCATTGGGTTGGTTCCTCCTAATAAAGCTGATCTGAGAATATTAATGGAGGACATGTCAAATAGATGATCGAGACGCGGAGTATGAGTAACAGGATCGATTCCACTTCGAAGTAGTCTTTTTCTAATGTGTGTGTTCCAGTAGTTCTTTATTTCATTGTCTGTTCTTCCAGGTAATCTAGCAGCTATAGCAGACCACCTATAATGTTCATGGTAACCAATAAAAAACACTTAGCATAAAGTCTTTAAACAACAAAAACAACAAGCTAAAAAAAAATTCTCACTAGAAAATTGGTTAAATACATGGATGAGAAGTTAATCATGTATTTTTATTTTACATATAAAAATTTAGGACAAGTGAGACACATTTTACACAATAGACCAAGGAGAATTATTAACCTCTACATGGTTAATGGTAAAATTATTGTACTAATCACTTGCAGCGGCCGCACAGAATCCTTAGATTTAGAGCTCTAAATCTAAGAATCTGTGAGGTGTTGCATATCGATATATTTTTTTTACAATTAGAAAAACTTAAGAGGCTTTCATTCGAATTAAAATTTGATGGACACACGTACTTGTTTCCCAAGACACTATGGAGCTGAATAATACTCTCTTCTTCTTCAAAGGAGAACCTTCCTCTCTTGATATCAGGTCTCAAATAGTTTGTCCATCGAAGGCGACAACTCTTGCCACACCTTTGAAGACCTGTAATAATATTCAAGCAAAACAAGTTCATTAGAAACTAATTACAATACATTAAAGAAGAAGTAATTAATTAAATGAAATTGATAGAATTGGTACCAGCATTTTTGGGGAGGTTGCGCCAATTTCCAGGTCCATGAGTATTAATGTAGTTGATAAGCATGAGATCTTCTTCTTGTGTCCATGGACCTTTTTTGAGTCCACCTTTATCACAACATGGTGTTCTTCCCATATTTCACAAAGCTAGAAGATGAATATTTTTATGAATAGTTGAAAAGTGCACTCTAAGAAACCAAAAATAGAAAGAGGAAGGTAAACTTTTTGTTTGTTCTAAAGTAAAGTAAGATGACCTTGTTTTTATAGACAGAAGAAATGAAGGCTATATGTTTGAAGTCAAAAGGATTTGGTGCCGCCCATATGCAACGTATTTCAACAATGTATACACAATTTTTTTTTTTTAGGGAATATACACGATATGATCTTGTACTTTACATTATCAATGATGCACATTTTTGTATTTATTTGATTATATATGCATGGTATATACGTATGCAATACTTGCATACAGTATATTGAACAATATGGACCCCACACACACATTTAACGATGTGATGATGCAGCTTAAAAACTGAATAATAGTGTTTTTTTAATTCAAAAGTGGGTAATATAATTTTAATTATTTTGTATATCCTAGAAAGAAGAATATTTCATGTGATAATTCCAAGAGCCTTGAATTATTTAAAACCACAAAACGGGCCTTTTCACTTACTCTGTTGAAATATAATTTACATTAGCTACATGGAAAAAAAAGTGAATTAAGAATCATTGGGTGCATCATGGCTTACCTATGATAATGGCACATTTTGAAAGCCACCAAGATATGGTTTGGTGTTTTTGTAGTTTTTTCTTATTTATAATTGTGTAGTTTTTGTTTAAATCTATAAATGCAGATCAATTAAATTAAAAAAAAAAAAGTATAATTGTGTCAAACCACTAGGGAGAGCATTACCGGGTTGAATCAACAAGTTGGGTCAGAAGAAACCATACAACACAAGTGAGTTTGGACACCACCTTTGATATATCACAACATTTATCTCTCAAGTGTGAATCTATCCGCGTTCGTGATCCAACACTAGGAATCTCCCTTGCTCCCTCACAAAGTCAAACCAATTCTTCAATATCATTGTAGGGTCATGAGGGGGAGCCTAAACGGGTTGAATCAACATATTGGGCTAAAAATAACTGCACACATGAGATTGAACATCGCGTCTTCATCCAAAACCTTAAGTGTTAAAATTGGCTCAAAACTTGGTGATGAAGGTTCGTCAAAAATCACGGTTCAATTGGAGGCTAATGATTCGGTGTCATTTCGGGTGAGATTATTGGGTTGAGAAACACTTCACAAACATCTCGAGTAGTGAAATTTCATTAGAGAAAGATCAAAAAGCTTTCTCTCTTGTTTTCTCTTAGGACTCATTGTGGGTTTGAGTGACTTAAAAAATGGATAGAAAATATGGTTTGTTCTTCGTGAGCTTGAGATCTAATTTCTTGTAACCTCTTTCTATCACTCATTTTTATATATATTGGTGAGTTGTTCTCTTCCCCGAATATAGGATAAATTTGTTCGAATAGGGTAAACAAATATTTGTGTTGGTTTTGTGTACTCTCTTATCTTTGTTGATTTGGTTATGATTGTGGTTGGCTTCACATTTAGATCTAGATATTTTATTGTTGTTTATGCTTCTTGAAGCTACTTTGATTATATTCCTAATTTTTACTCCACACATCTAAATATATTGGTGTGATTATAAGTTAAGAATTCACAACATTAAGACATTAGGTATATGAATCATTTGATTATTTGGTGTGCAACCTCAACTTTTTCATTCAATGTGAAACTCTTATTCACACTTGACATATCACAACATTTTTCCCTCAAGTGTGACATTTCTTTTGTGAAATCCACAACATAAAATCTTTACAAAGCGAAAGTACAACCACAAAAGAAACAAGAAAAATATAACTAACAAATTAACTGTGGTTTGACACTTCATACCTACATATACAATCCCAACAAAAATATTTTATTACTTGACCTGCAATTTTTTACAGGAGAATTATAAACCCTCTCATACAATTTTTGCATGGACAAAATTGCAAACCTTCAATTCTCACACAATTGCAACTTTTATAAGAGCAAAATTACAAAGCTCTCAGTTACAACTATTGCATGGAAAAATTGCAAACTCTCACATGACACAACTACCCAAAGCTTCATGCCTCAAGACATTAGAGATGTTGTGGTGAAGAAAATTTAAACTAACTCTTTATATTTAGGGTTAATAGTGTTTTACCCTCTGTAATATAGGTCATTTCCGGTTTTACCACTTGTAAAATATTTTTTTGGGATTTCGTCATTGTAATTTGAAGATTTTTGGTTTTAGACCTTCATGAATTTTGACTGTACAAAATCGAAGATATGACAAGGGGGTAAATCGAAATTTGCTCAAATTAACAGGGAGTAAACCGAAATTTGCTCAAATTACAAGGGAGTAAACATAAATTTGCTCAAATTACAGTAGGTGAAATTTTCCATGAAGGTCCAAAACCAAAAAATTTTCAAATTACAAGGACGAAATTCAAAAAAAATATTTTAGAGAGAGGAAAACCGAAAATGACCTATATTACAAGGGGATAAAACACTATTAACCCTTATATTTATAATAACACGGCGACTCTTTTTTCTTTAAATTAGTGGGTATGAAACTTGGACGAATACCCACTTTAACCCAACATATAGACCTATGTAATAATATTGTAGGATATGATTGGATAATAATGTGTTACAAAGTTTGGTATATTGAGATTAAGTTCAAAAGGTAAGTGTCTTTTCGAAAAGTTAAATTTTAACACTACAAATTATTATCTAAATGAACAAGTATATGTCAATTCTATTGAACATTTTACAATTGCTATAGGTTTGGTGGCACACGATGTATCACCCCTCCCTTCTTATGCTCCTCTCATCAAGAAAATTGGACAATTCTAAAATTTGGATTAGATTGTTGTTTGTTGTCAAGAAGTGTATTATCTTTGATGTCTCTAAAGATTTGCTTATTTGTCAATATGCGATTCAATATAGAAGGAAAATGATTTGTTAGACGACGTGTAGTAACTAAAATGCTTGAGTTCGCTGTCAATAAATTGCATCAGAGTTGTAGAGGAGTTGACCTTTTTCATCCAAAAGCTAAAAATGATAGGTTTGACCTTATAAGTTTTACATATGTCTCAAGGCAAGGATGGACGGTAAAGGTTGTTCGGTTCCCATATCAAACATTTGGAAAAAATGGGTTATACATGCACTTCTGTTTTTCATGGTAGAGTAGTATTTAGAGTGGTTCAATTTTAATCCATTGTCAATTTGGATAGCATTTAATAAAATGTCATCTTCAAAATAGAAATGTATGGAGTATTTCTTATTTAAAATAATATAATTTTCTTTTGTTCAAATTGAGAGTAAATTCTTTTAGAAAAAATAAGGTTAGATATTATTTTGTCCTTTGAATTACAGACCTTTCAAGATTAATCTCAATAAAAAATTTCACAATTTTTTGTCTCTATCTTTTATCATATACATTTTTTTAATCACTATTGGGGACTAAAAACGCTCATTTTTATGTGAAGATATGACTAAAAATAAAAAGTGTTGGTTGTTAACATGCTCATGTTTAAAATATCAAGGGAAACTTGTGAAATAAAAATTTAACTCTTACATTTAGAAACTTTTAAATTTGAAACCCTCATTCAATATCTTGATTTTGAGTGGTGCTATATCCAACGAGAGAAATTCAAACGAATGGGTCGTGAAATATGGTGTAGCCAATTAAAATAGGACTTGGTTGGAAAAAACGGAGCTGCAGTTCCTATACTTATTTGATACAACAATTATTCAAACAATTTTATAAAATCTAATGGACAAACAGTTGCCACCGCATTCGCTGAAATTTACGAACATCCATGTCGCTTTATCTAGCATTTCCCCTTTTTTTTCCCTCTATTTTTCTCTTCCTATTACATCACTAACATATTATATCTATCACATCACTATTTCTATTTTCTTCTCTCTCATGCTGTCTTTGACGCGTTTGCGTGTCCATCAAATATTTTTCATAAAAATTTATTCATAAAATTTAATATTAAAAATACAAATTTAGATGAGGAGTGAAAATTTGCATATTCAAATTTGCCATTGAATTTTAAAACAACAAATAAATAGCAACATGTTATTTTGAACATTTAAAAATATATGAACAAAGGAGTATATGCTTTATATACTTAAAAAAAATGGAAAATGCTAACGAATATTTTTAGTAGACTTGTTAAAAAGTTTAAAAGAAAAAGTTTATCTTAAAAATATGTTTTCTACATCTTAAAACTTTAAAAATAAACTTTATCTACATTAAATTTATTACTTATTTCTATTTTTGACTTATTAAGTAGTACTTTAAAGGACATTAACCCAAAGAAAATTATACAAACTCACGTCCAAGAAGATTAGGGTTGATGATGTGTCAACCCGCTACGTATGTTCGAGTTTCTGGACACATGTCCATTTCTAAGCGGACATATTTTCTTGAACTGAAATTTTAAAACTAGGTTATATGACATGTGTTTCATTCTTATTCCACATACCAAGTCAACGATTCTCTTTACACTGTTCAAGTGTTCACATATAAACTTTTGCATCAAACAATTTCAGGTTGCTTCTTCTATTTTAGCATCCGCAGACCGCAGCAATATATTCAAAAGCCATTGAAAATCAGGTGGCAAATTTCATCAACTCTTTATCTAACACTGTGTGATATATAAGTCAAATACTTTTTTAAGTTCATTATCACTTCTTAACTTTTGTTTTTTTCTTCAAAAAATTAGTATTATATTACCTTTGAGATCTCAAACGATTGCTGTTCCTGTTTTGTAAGTTACAACAAGCACAATTCACTCTGATGTCATCACTTTGAAGTTGTTGCTTGCCAAATGTGAAGTCCTTGTAGTAACTCACTGTAGACAAGCTGGTCTTTTTGCCACGTATATATGCAAAGAGAATAGTCCAGAAGAGGAATATATAATATTATTTTTTTAATTTGTTGAGCCTAATAGTCTTTCCCTCTTTCTGTCTATAACAGGGTTGCCCTGTCAACAATTTTGTCTAACACCAATAATAGATTACCTTTTTTTTATTTGTATCATAACATCAATTTTAGAATACCATTATAACAGTAGGGTTATTGGACAAAATATTACTCACTCCGTTCCTTTTTAAGTGTTTTTAGGGTGAATTTTTCGTTCCTATTTAAGTGTTTTTTAAGTATTTTAAGGATATGATTTGTCAATTATACCCTTTGTCAATTATACCATCTGTCAATTATTCTTATCTTTTTCAATAAAACTAATTAATGCTATCAATTTGGAACAAAGTTTTCTTTTAAATAAAGTTTTTTTTTAACAAAGTTTGTTTCTTGTTATCTTCAAATTTAAACAAAATTTTGGTACAAACAATGGTTTCAAGGAGAGTTAAAATTCTATAAATAAAATGAGTAACAATTGTTAAAAATCTCAAGTGCAAAGTAAACAAACATATTTGAGAGAAGTAAAATAAAAGACTTCATGAATGTTCAAAAGAAAGAAAAAGTGGAAGACTCATTGAAATTGTTAATGAGAGGTGAAGATGAAGCAATAGTTGAAGACTCATTTGACATGATACAAGAACAAAAACAAGATGACAACGAAGAAGAAGAAGTTTCATCAATATAATTTTTACATTGACTTAAAATAATTAAAAAGATATGCACAATATTTAAAAAATCGACAATTGTTTGATATTAAAGAGAGTGCGTAAAAAAAGGAATTTGTTGAAAAAAAAGATAATAACCGACAATTGTTTGTTACGAGAGAAAGATAACATATTAAATTTATTGTAAAGATAAAGTGTGTGCAAAAAAATAAAAATTTATTGGTGGATTAAAACGAGGGTATAATAGAAAGAAAATGTGTAAAAATACACTTTGTTATTTTTGTGTTAATTTTTTAAAAAGACACTTAAAAATAAACGGAGGAGTATAATATTGCGTCCCTGAATCTGTAACGAGTAGCTATCATAGTTTCTAATATTTTGTCTCAAATGTTCAAATAATTCCTTTAACGTCATGACCTTGGCCTTCTAGCTTTTGGAGGGTTGAAGCATGGACGGTTAACACATGGAGGGTTAAAACGGCAAGTAGGCATCAAGGATGTAAATATTTTTTGATCTGAAATAGGAGTATTTGTTTTTTATGGAGACTATTTTGACTAACGGAGTGCATATATTAGAGACTATATTGAAAATTTTGCTACACTGAAAGACTATTGTGACTACTCGTTACACATTCAAAAATAAAAATGACTACTTACTTGATTTTACTGAATGTCTGAGTAAAGACTATTGTTACTACTCTCACATTCAAAGATAAAAATGATTACTTACTTGATTTTACTATATGGTTGGGTAAAATAGTTTTTTAGTGACATTAAATGCTTTCACTGATTTGTTTGTGGTGTTGAACAATATACAAATTTTGTAATTATATTTATTATATAATTTATTTAATTGACCTCCTTTTTATCCCATCAATTAATTGTTGATTTTTTATTTTTCCCTCTTCTCAGTCTCTTTTATGTATATAGAAGTAATTTTGCATTTGTTCGTAGTTCATAAAAAAAATTATAAGGTAGTTTTTTTTTCAAGGGCTAGCTACTAAAAACTTTCTAAATTAAATAAAAATCCAATGTTTTTGGAATATTGGTAAAACTCTATATGCAATTCCGTAACTTAATTTTAGATAACGAGTCATTTATCTTTTTTTTTTTACATCATTTTTCTCCTTTTGGTATGTCGTATGATGAGTTTTGAAATTTCAAATTTTAGATTCATATGCAAATTTGAGTGAAGAACCGTATATTTGAAGGCCGAGTTCTCATAGGAGAATTAAACAATGAAATTGAAGTTTGAAAATTCATACGAAAACAAATCAAATGAAGAAATATGTCATGGATCAAATCAACGTCTCAAATTAAGTTAAGAGATTAATTATAAATATAATTTTGCATTGAATATTAATGTTCAAGTTGAAGTTAATTAAAATAGAATATATTGAAAAGTTAATATTCAACTAAAAAAGATTAAACAAAACAAATTAGAAAATTGATGTTCTTTTTTTATGTGTTAACCCTCCGGTTATAATGGAAAAGGGGACATGTTATTAATTTAGGTTTGACCGAGAAGTAAGTAAAGTCTGACCGATAATTATTCACCTATAAATCGAGTCAAATTCTCCTGAACAATTCGTCTTTTGGTGGACTACATTAACAAATATTGCCCAATTACTTGGTTAGGTTACGAAACTTTATTCGATTAATGAAGAGCTTGTTAAGGAAAATATTTAAGCAGAAGTGGGTGAGGCATAAAGATTAATTTGTACAAAGTTTTATCATGGAGATATGCAGGTTCGAATGTGAAAAATCAACTTATTGCGCTAAAAAAAGGAGATGAATGGGTTGAGGGAGTTGAGACCATAAAAGGCGAGGCTTAGAATTATTTCGAATCAAGTTTTGCAATTAAAGACTCGACAATACCAAGTTGGAGCAACATTAATATTAGGCAGCTTTCTCCTGAAGATGATGATTTATTTCTTAGTAGAGCCATCCATGGAAGAAGTTGGGGATGATCTTTGGAGTTGTGATGGGGACGGGAGCTAGGGTTCATACAAATTCAATTGTTTCGTTCATCAAGTAGAGCCTCTAAGTCAATGAATGTTGGTTTAATTGTAAAGAGTTGAATGGTTCGTCTTCTTGTGAGTTTAACTTTCATTGTCAAGGTGAGATCTTATTTGTGGGTGATCTTTAAGTACCTTTGTATACATGTATTGAGCCTTAAGGCATATCCTGGTCATGGTGAGCTTCCAGAGTTTTACATGAGTTTTCAAAGAAACTTGTTACTAGCAAAGGAGATGATGGATATATTCTTGGAATTAATACCAAAAGTAGATTATTCAAACGACTTGTGAGGATATAGACTCATATATTTGGCGGATTAGATTTACCATCCACAAAACGTTCTTGCTAATAAAATGAAAGAAGTGCAAAGGGAAAGCTTTTTTTTTTTATTAGGGAAAAAAGAGATTTTATCAATAGCAATGACACTGATTACCATATTATAACAGGGTCAGGTGGAATTTGAACTCTGATTCTTGAGGTTAGAAAGTCAAGCTTTAACCAATAAGTTGACACTGCACCTATTAGAGAAAGCAAAATAATTTTAAACAATAGACTACATTTCATCAAGGGAGACATTTACCGGACATTGTAGTGGTGGTCAATGAGATCATAGATTTGGCAAAAAGAAGGAAAGGTATATGTTTATTGTAAAAAGTAGATTTTAAAAGGCGTATGAATCAATCTGGTGAGAATACTTAGAATTTATGTTTAATTAGATGGGATTTGAGCACCGTGTCTCATTTGGCCATATTTCTCTTGTTGACCGCTTTAGAAGGTTTGGCAAGTTTAGTCCCAAATTAAAGGTGGTAGAAATCGACATTTTCAAAATATTCAAGGTATGTTAGCATTAGTCGTTTCTTTCTCTTGGGAGAAACAACATGGAACAATTTGTAGAGCGTAAAAGAAATTGAGGAGTTTCGAGATGGTTTCCAGACCGTGAATTTCTACTAAAGTAAACTATATGAATTTCTAAAGAAATTGAGGAGTTTTGAAATGGTTTCTTGTTTTTTTCCCCATAACCTAGTTTCAGGCTTATTTTTATGACGCATATTATTCACCATTGTTATGATCTTGTTAATTTGGATAAAAAACCATAATACAATTTTTTTCTTTTCAATTTCATTGATCAAATTTAAATATATTCTTCTAAAATTCATTATTTATGATCTAGATCAGCAATTCACATACTCAGAACGTCAAATGCAGGTTGGTAAAGTGAGTTAAGTTTGACGGGTCATATTGTTTAACCCTCTATTTTTGACGAGATTAGTTGAAATTTTAAACTCGACCACTCAAGTTTATCTACCATGTTTGACCCGATAAGAAAGTAGTCGTGAAGGCCTATGGCGATTTGGATCACGTGTTACTTAAAAAAAAAAAAAAAAAACTATCTCGTATAGAACTTATTCGACTAAATGGAATTCAGGTGATCCTAAATTCGACTATATGTTGTTCTTGGCCTTCAGCTTAATTATTTTGGTGTAAACAATTAGTAACAACTCTTTGTGCTATTCTTTTTGAACGTAACAACTTTGTTTTTAAATTTTCAATTAGAATGATTATGTTAACGGATGTTCTATTGTATGTAAGTTGTTTTGTTTGTTTAGTCATTTTCTATTCTCCATAGTACCTTACAAGTCTAGGAGTCTAGTCAAGATACCCTACACGTATTTAGACAGATCATCAACTCTACAACCTTAAGTTAGATTATAGGCCCATGTTGCTACGAGAGGTGCTCCTCTCTTTTCATATCTAGTCTAATAGTGATAATAGTTTAACCCTGCAATTTAATTCGAAGAGTTTAGCCTTGTGAACTCATCAAAATGTTTAGACTTGTTGTAATAAATACTAATTTTCCTTTTAAAAAATAACCATAATACGTTGAAATAATATATGCATGCATGGTTTTCCTTGCGTTTCGTACATGGTTATCGTCCGTATCTATTCCACAAACAGAATCCCAGTGTTGTGGGAGGGCTGAATAATAGTCACGCGTCACCATATCTTATACATGTATTTTAATTTTAATTTATGGATTTAATTATTTTAAAGTACACATCATACACATTAATCATCATATAGTGCCTGTTTTTGGTAATCACTTTGAGCAAAATTGGAAGCTTGGTAGCGACTCACATAATATTCTAAATACCAATTAATCTACCCATATCTTAATTAATTAGCTGAATAATATATATGTTTACAATGTGAATGTTGTTATATATGTTATTGTTGTGTGGTTATCAAAACTCCAACAAACTTTGAATCTTTGCATGGCTTTGTTTCGTTATTATTTTTTGTTGTGTTAATGGTTGCGTAGAGTTGCATGGCTGAGCTACACGTAAGACGAAGATGCTCTCCATATATAAATACCTTGAAAGATTGCATGATGATGACGCACTAATGTTTACCAATAGGGGACTTAATTAACACATGTTAATCAATAGGGAACTTAATTAACAAAAGATTGCAATGTTGGCACTTCAACAATTGCACACGTGTTAACATTAACTAATATATTAACAATTCGTTAATTTTTAATATGGAGAGTATCCTATATACGTTAATTATCATTTTTATTAGATTTTCTAATATAAGCAATTTAAATTGTCGAAGGAAAATCCTAGTGAAAAGACAAGGAAATAGCTTGGCAAATGCCAATAACGTACTGGAGTTTTCAATTGTGTATTTTGAAATTGCAATATTTTTCACTTTTTTTCCTTCCAATTTGTGATTCTTAAAAGACGATCTCATCATTTTCAACAAAAAAAAAAAAAGACACTCTCATCATACTTAACGATTTCTTCATTGGGACGTTAGAAAAAACGGTATTTTTTCATTGTCTAGACTGGTAAATTAAGAAAGGGTGTAGCTCTTAAGAAATCTGTTGAGAGTAGAAGTAGTTGCTCACGTTTTTTTCAACTCATTAAAACTTGAAAATTGTTTTTCTGACAATGAAAACTTCCTATTGACACAAGTAAAAGACTAAAATGCCTCTAGCGGCAGCTAACAACTATTGGGTAAAGCGTCGGTTGTTAACAACCGCTGGAGCCCGCGGCAGTTAACTGCCGTTGTTTCGTAATATATTCAGGTCAGTAGCCAGAATCCAGACACTCACTCCATCATCACCATCTTTCACTAAAATTTTCACTCTCTCTCTAAAACAAAACTCTACCAAATCATCCAATTATTTTTCCACTAAATCACAAGTAAGTTATCACTTATGCTATTGTCGTACATTTTAGTTAGTATATGTGTTTATATGTTTATAATTTTAGTTGTAGTTTAATTTTTAAATTTTGAATTTTTGTTTTTAATATAGTTATATTTTAAATCTGAAATGCTATTAACATATATTATGAATACTTGTTAAAATGAAGTTATATTGCTTAAATTTATAATTTTTTTAGAATTTTATAAATTTTTTAGGGTTTGAATTTTTGTTTTTAATATAGTTATGTTGTAGATTTGAAATGCTATTAACATATATTATGAATACTTGTTATAATGAAGTTATATTGGTTAAATTTATAATTTTTTTCGAATTTTATAATTTTTTTAGGGTTTGTTTAGGATTTTTAGGGTTTATGTCAAATTTTCACTACAAGTGTTTGAATGAGTTTTTCATTGATTATTTTTAATTTATAATCGTGTAGATTTGAAACAATGGCCAGATGGATTGACGTTCATGAGAAATTCAACGACGGAGAACCTCAGAGGTTGAAGGTTCGGTGCCTTGGTCTAACGTTAAGAGGTCTCAAGAATCAACTGAATGAATTCAACCAAGGAGTCAACCCAAGAGACACAAGGAGGGTGGAATTAGTTCGGTATAAACGTCCAACGCTCGACGAGGGGAGAGTATCATTCACTTGGGTGGAATTAAAGAACGACGAAAACGTGAAGAGTATGTTTTGGGAGCACAACATGTTCCAGTAGATCGATATGCGGGTAACGTTACTGAGATCAACTGAAGATATTATCAATAGTCTGATTCCGCCAGAAGATGGTCATTAGATAGAGAATGCACCTTCCGACTACAACAATTGTCTTCCTCTAGATAGGGCAATTCAAACTTGGCAAACGACAGGTCCTCAACATTTGTCCGGCATTCATGTTTTTCCTTTGAAAAGATTAAATTCTTGTTAGGCTGTTTTAGATGACGATATTGAAGTGTCAAGGAATGTACCTCATTTTAGTGGCACTTGGATACCGTCATCCAAACTAAGCCTAACAAAAATTTATTCTTTTCAAAGGAAAAACTTGAATGCCGGACGAATGCTTGAGTCGTGTTGGTTTGGCTAGTTTGAGTTTACCCCATTTAGAGGTAAGATAATTGTTGTAGTTGGAAGGTACATTCCAGAATGTAATGTAATGTGATAATTATCTTATTTATTCACTTTTCAAATTTATTTATTCATTACGGAATTTTAATTATTTGAATTCACGTTAGATTTAATTAATTTTTATTTGAATACGCAGTTTTAATTATTTGAATTCACGTTAGATTTAATTAGTTTTTATTCAAATACGCAATTTTAATTATTTGAATTCACGTTAGATTTAATTAGTTTTTATTCAAATTCACGTTAGATTTCTTTAATACACATTTTTTATTTGAATTTTTGTATTTCATATAAATAAATGCAAATAAAAACTAAAATAAAGGAACACAAGTAATAGATATAAAAAAGGTTTAATGATGGAAAAAGAGGTTGAATGTAGAAAAAATAGGTTGAATGTTGAAAAATGTTGGAAAATAGGTTGAATGTAGAAAAAATAGGTTGAATGAATGATGAAAAAGATGTTGAATGATGAAAAGGACGGTACATCCTAGAACGCACGAAGCAGCAGTTAATTGCCGTTGGCTCCAGCGGTTGTTAACAGCCGGCGCTTTACCCAACGGTTGTTAACTGCCGCTGGGGGCATTTTAGTATTTTACTTGTGTCAATAGGAAGTATTCATTGTCAAAAAAGCAATTTTCTTAAAACTTGAAGATTGACCGAAGCCCAAATAAGACAAGAAGATATGATAATTTCTCAACCCACTTCCTCGTATATTACTTTTCCCACCCTATGCATGACTAGCGCGCCTTATAAATTTTTTAAAATTGTCCTTGTGCAACTCGGATTTTAAAATCCAAATTCATGTTTCACTAATTTGGATTATATAATCCGAATAATGCTTATGTATAATCAGCAATCAGAATTTCTCTCATTTTCAGTAGTTTTGAATTTTTCTTTTAAAAACAACAAATAAACAAAGTAAAAAATGATAAAACATGTCAAATAAAATCATAAAAGTGCGACCAAATTTTTTTTAAAATCAAACAAAACTAATTCAAATTTTTTCGTAATTTTCTAAGAATATGAAAAAAAAATTAAAAAAAAAAATTAAAAATGGGTTTTGAGTGGCGGAGTCCCATAAGAAGTCCATTCTAGGGGAGTCATGATCCTTGCTTTTTTTTTTATTTTCTGGGGAAGTTTCGGAGCAATCCGATCAAGTAGTCTGAAAACCCGACCAACGCTTTCTTTTTCCTCATTTTTCTAAAAATTTTTCAAAAAAAAGTCAGCATTGACCAAGGTCAACCGTTGACCGAAGTCAACATTTGACCAAGGTCAACAGTTGACCAAAAGTCAACTTTACAAAGATAAACTCTTTTTTTTTTCTTCTTTTTTCACACCAAATGCATTACGATTAATGTTTTTCTCCTTAGTTACTTGTTCCACAAATTAACTCCAAGTTTTCCTTTTTTTTATGCATTTTTTATTTATTTTTCTCACATTTTTATTTTGTTACTTCATTCTCAAGAAAACTCAATTTCTTCACACCAAACATTCCAATTTCAATTCTTCTCTTTCCTATTACATTTCTAATCACAAAAATCACAACTTTACACTCTTCTTTATTATTATTTTATTATTTTCTTTTTATCACAAAATTCAAAAATTCAAAAAAAACACTAATGTTCATAAATTCACAAAAAATGCACATTTCACTCTCATTTCATTTCTTTCCCCACAAATTGTGCATCTAGATTCTTCTTCACATATAACAACTCATCATTATCCAACACATCACCACTCACCACCAAAAATCATCCAAAAAAAAGTTCCAAAAACTCTTTTTTTTGCAAAATTCCAAACTACCCTTTCTTACCCACCACTTAACCTAATTTTTGCACTCTTGGTGACCAAGTCACTCCCTCTATAAGTACCCAACAACTCATAGAGAGAGGGGGCCGAAATTTTGAGAGAGCAAAATCACCATTATGAAAAATTCTAAAATCTTCATTTCTTCATGAAACTTCATCATTCTTCAACCAAAAGTTCATAATCACTTCCAACAAACAAAAAACCCACAAAAACTCAAGAAAAACCACCCAAAACCGTGAATTCAAAACCACAATTTTTCAAGAAAAAGTGAGAATGAGTTAGACCATTTCAAGGCATAAACAAGGTGGGTTTTGATGAATTCATACCCCTTGAAGTGTTTTGAACCTTTTCCATTATTTAATTTTGCTTAATTCACTGTTTTTTGTGTTTTCATTTTTTTCAATTCAAAGTTGTTGTTTACTTTTCTCTCTACACAAACCTCATCTGTGAAATCCAAGCATAGTTTCATGATCAGCGCGAAAAACCAAGCAAAATGGTATATTCGTTTGTGAGATTTGGTGTCCATTTGTGATTTTGATTTTTTTCATGGGAATGTTCATTTTGTTGTTGTTTCACGTGAGGCTAGAGGAAGAAGAAGGAGTTGACCTCCTTCCTTCCTTGTTGACCCGCGGGTCCCACTTGCCATTTTGTCCTATATGCAGTTTCTATTACACCCTTATTTTCAGATCTACACTCCCTTTCCTTTTAAAATTTCTTTCTCTTTTCTTCCTTTTTTTCAAAAAAAACTCTTTAATTAATTCTAGTTGTTTTATTTATTTATTTTGCTGTTTTTTTAATCACACATACTTGTATGCATAATTACTTGTTTTTTTAGTTTTTTTATTGCACCTTTTTTTTATTATTTGTTTTATTTACTTAGTTTTTGTTTTGCATTAGTTAATTAATTTTCTTGCATTTTTTCCTTTATAATTGGTTTATTTTATTAGCTTTTTTTATTTATTATGTAGTTTTATTTTATGCTCGTTTTATTACTCTTCATTATCTCATGCATATTTTGATTCTTGTCATTTATTTTAATTGTCATTATTTTTAGTGTGTATTTAGGGCTTGATGTAATTTAATTTTTTCGCATTTTATTTTTTCTTGTTACTTACATTTTGCTTGAAGCTTTAGAATGTATCTAGGTCCTATGTAAATATCAAAATAATAAAAATGCACCGACACATACACCGACACAATCACACACTTTATTTATCGTTTTATGCCATAACCGCGACTAAGGTGAAAAAACGAACTAGTGACAAATTAGGATTAGAAACTTGACTATAATTACCTTAAAAATGAACAACTAGTAATTTTTTAGGTTTGAGCTTTATTTACTTTTTACGCTTTTCGTTACGCTTTACGCTTAGTTTTTACCGTTAGTAAAAATCAAATTTCCAAAAAAAATCAAATAATCATAACACCAAAAATATTTTCTTAATAAACCTTGGTTTGCAAAATCAAGTGATCCTTTTCCTTTTATTTTCTTAATCAAATTCCAATCAAACTTTAAATCTCTTAGACTTTATTTTCCTTTAATTAAAATTAAACAACCTCATATTTTTTCCATTCTCATGCCTTGAGGCCTCTAAATCCCCTTCTTAAAAAACCTTTTTTTCAAAATTGTTAAAAATAACCCAACTCACCAAAAGAAATTTTTGAGGTGAACTACATGATTTTGATCCCGTCTTCGGGTATGTAGGCAAAAGGCATATGTCTTTCCAAATCAATAAAAACAACCAAAAACATGCATCTTCTCCCTCCATTCTTTCACTTAGATTTTAGGCATATATTTTTACAAATAATTAAGCAAATGATTAGCATAAGATAAATTAGGTAAGAGGCTCCTTCGGAGTACCGAAGTCGTTTAGGGTGCTTAACACCTTCCCTAATCGAAACCAACCCCCGGACCTTAATCTCTTTAAGGGTTTTTTACTCGTTTTTTCCCTTCCCGCGGATAAAAATTGAGAGTTCAAAGATTGACGGTTCAAAACCAACCAATGGATTGACACCCGAAAATCACGAGCACAGAAATGGCGACTTCACTGGGGATTTTAATTTCCTAAGTGGGTTAAGCCTATCTTACCTTTCCTCTCTTATGCTTATTATTTGCTTATACCTTGTAATTATATGCCTTTTTCCATCTTTGAACGTGAGTGGTGAGATAAGTCCTACACCCGGGCTTGAGTGAAAAATAAGATAGGACGGGGTATAATCAAAGTTCCATTCCAAGAGTAATCTTGAGTCTTGGTTCATGTGATAACCCCACTCAATGGAGGGATCTTGGAAGTAATACTTGTTGACACGAGTAATCATGTTGGCTTTATTATTTTCAAGTGACCGTCGAAGTTGAGGACCTTAGTTACCTTTAACCCATCCTAGCCTTTTAGGACGTAGTGCGGTGGCTAATCAAGAGTAATCTTGAATTGGTCGATACGCGATACTACACCCAAACGAGACTTTCTTACGAGTGTCATTGGACCAAGAGTAATCTTGCAATCCGATGACGTTTGGAAGTGGTTGACAACTTTGGGAACCTTGGTAGAACCTGTGATGCAGGTACACTTTAAACCATAGTCCTTACCAAATGGCGTTGTTACCCTTGGCTCCATCATGTTGGACTTAACCTCACCATGCTTTCTATATTCTTTAGCATAATCATGCATGCATTCATTCATAAACAACTTTTTCCATCAAAATTGAAGGACTTAGCCAAGTTTTTGGTAAACATCAAAGGAATGGACCTTGTGAGAATGAACACCAAGAAATATAACTTCAAAGATCTTAATTAAGCTTTTGTTTTTGTTAAGAACTTCTTCCTTGGTTTCGTTCTTACCTTTTTGAAAGGACTTTATTTCAATATCTATACAATTTTCAAATGAAACCATGTTTCTCTATGATGTTTACAATGAACTTTGATAAGTCCTTCAAAAAAAAAAAAAAACCTTTTTGCATAAGCATATCATGCATCATTTGCATTCATAGTTTCTAGTCCGTGTCTCATATTGTGTCTTCTCCATGAAAGGTCAACCCATCAATCTACTCGCATCTATAAACACTCGGGCAAATCAGAATGGATCATCTTGAACAAGAGAACCACAAGCTTCGCGAAGAGGTGACGAACCTCCGGGCCGAAAATGGGATTTTGAGGAATTTAGTATCTTTGATGACTGCTACACAGGGTCAGTCGTTATCTCTTCCTTTTGTCAGCGCTCAAGCTCAGACAGTTGCATCCACTACTCCGATTTCAACAGTGTTTGCTAGTACTCCTCTACATGCTATGCTGGAAGGTTATCTCTGGAGCACACCTTTGAGTTCTGATGAGGTACTCCGTCCCGGTCTCACTAAGATACAAACTCCTTATGTGCAACAAACAATGTTTATCCCTCAACCGGGCCCATTGGCTGCTATGACTTACTCATCGCCTTTGATTCACACTACTCAGCAAAACCATGGACCCAACTACCACTCGAAGGGTGTGGAAGCATACGACCAGAAAGATAGACTGGAAGAAAAGTTTGACCAAAAGTTTGACAAAATGCAGTTGGAATTGAAAGCTCTCAGTGGGAAGGACTTGTTTGGGAAAAGTGCTTATGATCTTTGCTTGGTTCCCAATGTTGTGATACCACCTAAGTTCAAGGTCCCCGATTTTGAAAAATACAAAGGGAACACTTGCCCTGAGACTCATCTAGCGATGTACGTGAGAAAGATGTCTGCCCAAGTCGGTAATGATGAACTTCTCATCCATTGTTTCCAAGATAGTTTGACGGGTGCCGCACTGACATGGTACGTGGGTCTGAACAAGGTTGATATCAAAAATTTCAAGGATTTGTGCGAGGCTTTCGTTCAGCGATACAACTACAACTTGCACTTGGCCCCAAATAGAAGGGAACTGCAGGCCATGACCCAGGATGATAATGAATCTTTCAAAGCTTATGCCCAACGTTGGAGAGATTTCGCCGCACAGGTCCGTCCACCTCTAGAGGAGAAAGAGTTTACCGAGATTTTCCTGGAGACTTTGGATCAGCCTTATTATGAGCATATGCTTGCAAGTGCATTCAGCGGCTTTGCAAAGATGGTGACCCTAGGCATGCGTATTGAAGAATGGGTCCAAAAGAGACGTTCGGTCGAAGAAAGTGTTCCCGATGATGATTCCGAGTACGAAGATCAGGAAATGAGTGGGGTACAGGGTCAGCCTCAACAACAGTATCTGGCGCATCACCCTGTCACTGCCGTTATGCCTGTAACAAATGTCGTTCAAAGTTCGGTTTATCAACCGCAGTTTCAGCAATATCAACAACAGCCTCAACAACAGGCTCCAAGAACTCAGATTCATCCTATTTCTATGAGTTATGCAGATTTGTTTCCAAGGTTACTTAAGAGGAATTTGATCTACACCAAGGCACCGCCTCTAATGCCAACAAAATTGACATCTCGGTACAGGCCCGATCTCTTTTGTGCTTTCCATCAAGGGGCACCGGGTCATGATATTGAGCACTGTTTTGCATTTCAGAAGGTAGTTCAGAAGTTGGTCCAAAAGAATCTCATACCTTTCGAAGAGTTTGAATTTGAATATGCGGGTTAATCCGCTATCGGATCTTGGTACCTTTTGTTGCCACATGGAATGTTTAGCTGCATTTGGGTCGTTTGTTGTTGTTTCTTTCTACTACTTATTTGTTCATTTAATATGTCTGTTTGTTGTTTTATGTTTTTCAAAAGAAATTCTTCTGTCCCACCCGAGACGGAAGCGAACTTGTTTAGGGCTTTTGCTTTACGTATTTTCATCATTAATAAAAAGGTCGCCTTGATCCCGACCTTGTTATATTTTATTTTGTGCTTCTTCTGGAAAAATGGTAATACAAAAAACCAAAAAAATATTTTTTTTTTTTTCAATGTCTGCATAATCATAATATTTATTTACTTGTCAAAATCATGCATTAATAAACCCGTTGAACACTTTAACCCTGTACTCTCTCTCAAACTTTGAGTTCCTTTGTGTCCGAAACTGAAGAAGAGGAGAATGAAAAGTTTCCCAATGAAATCTCTCGCCTATTGGGGCATCTTAGCCGTCAAAGCTGCAAACAGAATATCAAGAAAGATTGGCCATAAGATGACATTCATTTACAAAGGCTGGCATGAGATGCTACCATTTGCCTTGCAGGAATATTGTACTTCAAAGTGCGCACTTTAACAGGGGCAACCCTCCCCACCATCCCTCGGTATACAACATAAAGGTAGTGCCTCACACAGAGGTCAAAGTCCTATCAATGAAAAGTTCTCCCAGACAGTTATGTCAAAAGAATGGAACAGGCTTCTAACAAGAAGGTTCGTCCCAGTGAATTTCAAGAAGATCTTGTGCAAACTCACATGTCTTATGAACACTAATGCAGTCAAGAAATACTTTGTCAAAAACAAAAAAAAAGCTCGATAAGTCGCAAACCTAAAAAGGCGGCTTAGGCAAAAAAGAGCGTCTCGGTGGACTGAAAACTCAAAAGGGCGGTCCATGCAAAAGTTAGAGACATAAAAAAAAAGAATGAAAATGATTATCCTGATAGGTTGAAACCCGCAAGGGCGATCTATGCAAAAGTTAAGGATTATGACAAGGTAACTGGATCTGGTCGGACATGACTCACTTGGGGCATTTCATGATTCTACTGGGGCATCCTAGCTGTTAAAAGACCACCGATCTGAAGCATTTGCAAATCAAAGGCTCGGAACTGTGGAATTCAAAGTTGTCAGGGAGAATAACGGTTATTGTGTTCAATGTACTTTATATGTATAATTACCATTTTCCAAACTTTTAAGATTCGTGGAGTCATGCCTTTGGCGGGCCACCACTCCATTTACATTAACTTGAGCATGTGCCCATTTATTTGAAACTCTCATTTTATTCTGGTTGCATTCTTCTCTTCTATTTTTGATGTTAATACTTAAAGCAAAAAAAAATACTTTTAAAACTTTTTCATGTCTTTTGAAATGCGTAAACAACATGTACATTTTCTTTGAACTCATGAGTAGAAGAAATATACATCAACATTCGTCTCAAGGACAGTTAAACACTACAGGATGAGTATGACCAAAGGCCGTGAGATGACCTCTGTCAAAAAAAAAGAAATACGAAAAATATACAAAAAAAGAGCTCGCTAAGTCGAAAACCTGAAAGGGCGGCTTAAGCAAAAAAATGAGCGTCCCGGTGGACTGAAAACCCAAGAAAGGGCGGTCCAGGCAAAAATTAGGGGCATACAAAAAAAAAAAGAATATATTCCCGGTGGATTGAAAACCCAAAAGGGCGGTCCAGGCAAAAGTTAGGGATTTGTAAAAAAAAAAAAAAATGATAAAAAAAAAAATATATAAATAAAAAAAGACAGAGGCATCACACTTCAAGTGGGCCAAACAGAAGAATACACCTTGTGCTGGTTTACAAATGGCGACTTCTGCCAGTTTGATTGATTGATGGGTTTTACCCCGAAAAATGGCGATTGTTGCCTACTGTTTGATTAATGACGTCTCTTGCATGTGGTTTAAGTGAAGATGATTTCTGTCAGGTTTTTGATAAATGGGCTTTACCCCTTCGGTGTTTTGATCTTTGAGCTTCCTCTCCTAAGTGGTTTGATATCGGGCTTTACCCCGGCAGTGATTTGATTCATCCCACAATGAAGATTGCCGAGTGTTTGTACTACGATGTCAGTCCGACTCCCATCTTACTTGTCCAGTCTTGTCAGCTTTACTTGTTATATAGAGTCGTCTAAATCATACTTTCATACATTCATATATTCAGGTACTCCTACATTCATTCATACACATATTCATGCATATAAACATTCTTGCACATATAACTGCATACAATCATCATTTATACATGAATGCATCGACCACCTGTTGTCTTATTTCATTTGTATCTCACAAAAGCGTCATCCCCAATGTGTATGATCCAGAGATTTCACCAATAGTCTTGTTTGGTCGTATCCTTTCTGTTCGAACCTCACTTACATGTGCGTCAAGTGAATAACTCGCAATTTATCTTTTGTTACCTGTGAGTCAAGCGAATAGCTTGCAAAAAACCTTTAAATGCCTTTTGAGTCAGGTTAATACCCTGCAAATGTCTTTAAGTCAGGTTAATACCCTGCAAATGCCTTTTGAGTCAGGTTAATACCCTGCAAATGCCTTTTGAGTCAGGTTAATACCCTGCAAATGTCTTTAAGTCAGGTTAATACCCTGCAAACGCCTTTTGAGTCAGGTTAATACCCTGCAAATTCCTTTTGAGTCAGGTTAATACCCTGCAAATGCCTTTTAAGTCAGGTTAATACCCTGCAAATGCCTGTTGAGTCAGGTTAAGACCCTGCAAATGTCTTTGAATCAGGTTAAGACCCTGCAAATGTCTTTGAATCAGGTTATTAGCCCACAAATGCCTTTGTGTCAATCAATCAATTTGTCAATACTTTTTCAGCATCCCCAGTGTGTCTAACCCGAAGATATCACCAAGTAGACACTTCAAGTGTCAGTTTCCACAAACCATCAGCCTACAAATACACATTTTCATTTTCTCCAGTGTCTTCTCAAGTTTTACCTCACCAACATTGCATTTACCTTTACCATTTTTAAGCTTCTGTTCCCCAGTGAACTTTTTGTCCCCAGTCAGGTCGTCATCATCTGGCATTCATAACACCACATTCGTCAGTAATTGACATGCTTTATTTTCTGCAAAAATGTTTTATCTTCTGCAAAATGCTTTACTTTCTGCAAACGCTATACTTTCTGCAAAATGCTTTACTTTCCGCACACATGCTTTATTTCTTGCAAAAATGCTTTACTTTCTGCAAAATGCTTTACTTTCTGCAAACGCTTTACTTTCTGCAAAATGCTTTACTTTCTGCAAAATTGCTTTACTTTATGCAAAAATGTTTTATCTTCTGCAAAAATGCTTTATTTTCTGCAAACCTTCGGTTACTTTTTCGAAAGTAGTCGACAAATGCTTTATTTTTCTGCAAACCTTCGGTTACTTTTTCGAGAGTAGTCGACAAATGCTTTATTTTCTGCAAACTTTCGGCCACTATTTCAAAAATAGTCGACAAAAACTTTATTTTTCTGCAAGACACTAGTTACTTTTTCAAAAAAGTAATTTGCAAATTTTATTTTTATGCACATTAGTCTATTGTCATTTCAAAGGTAGTAGGTAATCTTTCCTCCCCAGTGATATCTTTTAACTTGTTCCCTACTCATCTTTCCCACTGGTCAAAATTGGTGTACTTAATATTTAAGTCTCTTCGACCCGTTGATTTAAAAATTTCATCTTTTTAAATCCCCGTAACGAAGAAACTTAAATAGGGGCATCTGTCATACCCCAAATTTTGACCCAACCAACGCTTTCTTTTTCCTCATTTTTCTAAAAATTTTTCAAAAAAAAGTCAGCATTGACCAAGGTCAACCGTTGACCGAAGTCAACATTTGACCAAGGTCAACAGTTGACCAAAAGTCAACTTTACAAAGATAAACTCTTTTTTTTTTCTTCTTTTTTCACACCAAATGCATTACGATTAATGTTTTTCTCCTTAGTTACTTGTTCCACAAATTAACTCCAAGTTTTCCTTTTTTTTATGCATTTTTTATTTATTTTTCTCACATTTTTATTTTGTTACTTCATTCTCAAGAAAACTCAATTTCTTCACACCAAACATTCCAATTTCAATTCTTCTCTTTCCTATTACATTTCTAATCACAAAAATCACAACTTTACACTCTTCTTTATTATTATTTTATTATTTTCTTTTTATCACAAAATTCAAAAATTCAAAAAAAACACTAATGTTCATAAATTCACAAAAAATGCACATTTCACTCTCATTTCATTTCTTTCCCCACAAATTGTGCATCTAGATTCTTCTTCACATATAACAACTCATCATTATCCAACACATCACCACTCACCACCAAAAATCATCCAAAAAAAAGTTCCAAAAACTCTTTTTTTTGCAAAATTCCAAACTACCCTTTCTTACCCACCACTTAACCTAATTTTTGCACTCTTGGTGACCAAGTCACTCCCTCTATAAGTACCCAACAACTCATAGAGAGAGGGGGCCGAAATTTTGAGAGAGCAAAATCACCATTATGAAAAATTCTAAAATCTTCATTTCTTCATGAAACTTCATCATTCTTCAACCAAAAGTTCATAATCACTTCCAACAAACAAAAAACCCACAAAAACTCAAGAAAAACCACCCAAAACCGTGAATTCAAAACCACAATTTTTCAAGAAAAAGTGAGAATGAGTTAGACCATTTCAAGGCATAAACAAGGTGGGTTTTGATGAATTCATACCCCTTGAAGTGTTTTGAACCTTTTCCATTATTTAATTTTGCTTAATTCACTGTTTTTTGTGTTTTCATTTTTTTCAATTCAAAGTTGTTGTTTACTTTTCTCTCTACACAAACCTCATCTGTGAAATCCAAGCATAGTTTCATGATCAGCGCGAAAAACCAAGCAAAATGGTATATTCGTTTGTGAGATTTGGTGTCCATTTGTGATTTTGATTTTTTTCATGGGAATGTTCATTTTGTTGTTGTTTCACGTGAGGCTAGAGGAAGAAGAAGGAGTTGACCTCCTTCCTTCCTTGTTGACCCGCGGGTCCCACTTGCCATTTTGTCCTATATGCAGTTTCTATTACACCCTTATTTTCAGATCTACACTCCCTTTCCTTTTAAAATTTCTTTCTCTTTTCTTCCTTTTTTTCAAAAAAAACTCTTTAATTAATTCTAGTTGTTTTATTTATTTATTTTGCTGTTTTTTTAATCACACATACTTGTATGCATAATTACTTGTTTTTTTAGTTTTTTTATTGCACCTTTTTTTTATTATTTGTTTTATTTACTTAGTTTTTGTTTTGCATTAGTTAATTAATTTTCTTGCATTTTTTCCTTTATAATTGGTTTATTTTATTAGCTTTTTTTATTTATTATGTAGTTTTATTTTATGCTCGTTTTATTACTCTTCATTATCTCATGCATATTTTGATTCTTGTCATTTATTTTAATTGTCATTATTTTTAGTGTGTATTTAGGGCTTGATGTAATTTAATTTTTTCGCATTTTATTTTTTCTTGTTACTTACATTTTGCTTGAAGCTTTAGAATGTATCTAGGTCCTATGTAAATATCAAAATAATAAAAATGCACCGACACATACACCGACACAATCACACACTTTATTTATCGTTTTATGCCATAACCGCGACTAAGGTGAAAAAACGAACTAGTGACAAATTAGGATTAGAAACTTGACTATAATTACCTTAAAAATGAACAACTAGTAATTTTTTAGGTTTGAGCTTTATTTACTTTTTACGCTTTTCGTTACGCTTTACGCTTAGTTTTTACCGTTAGTAAAAATCAAATTTCCAAAAAAAATCAAATAATCATAACACCAAAAATATTTTCTTAATAAACCTTGGTTTGCAAAATCAAGTGATCCTTTTCCTTTTATTTTCTTAATCAAATTCCAATCAAACTTTAAATCTCTTAGACTTTATTTTCCTTTAATTAAAATTAAACAACCTCATATTTTTTCCATTCTCATGCCTTGAGGCCTCTAAATCCCCTTCTTAAAAAACCTTTTTTTCAAAATTGTTAAAAATAACCCAACTCACCAAAAGAAATTTTTGAGGTGAACTACATGATTTTGATCCCGTCTTCGGGTATGTAGGCAAAAGGCATATGTCTTTCCAAATCAATAAAAACAACCAAAAACATGCATCTTCTCCCTCCATTCTTTCACTTAGATTTTAGGCATATATTTTTACAAATAATTAAGCAAATGATTAGCATAAGATAAATTAGGTAAGAGGCTCCTTCGGAGTACCGAAGTCGTTTAGGGTGCTTAACACCTTCCCTAATCGAAACCAACCCCCGGACCTTAATCTCTTTAAGGGTTTTTTACTCGTTTTTTCCCTTCCCGCGGATAAAAATTGAGAGTTCAAAGATTGACGGTTCAAAACCAACCAATGGATTGACACCCGAAAATCACGAGCACATATTGCATCTTTGAATATGTTTGCATTGTTTGATTTTTCTACCATATTTGCACAATTACAACATAAAATCGTAATTGCAGTTAAAAAATGTTGGGGCCAATGACATTTAACTGTTGTTGGTAGTAACATTAGTTAAGTGTCGTTGTTGCCCAATATTATTTTTGCGCTTTTTCCATCTGTTTGCTTTGAATGATTGAAATAATTATTGATACTTTTTTTTTTTTTTGCAAAGTTTTTTCCTTTATTGTTAGTTATGGTTGAAAATACATTTGATAATGTTGTTGAGTAAAAATCAAATAACGCCGAGCCTTCCGTGATTTGAAACCGTTTAAGGTTGAAGCTTCATTTGATGCAAAACTAAATATTGGGCAAGCTTTTGTTGATGTGAAATATTATATTGAAGATTTTGTTGATGTGGAACCTTCTTTGGTTGTTGATTCGAGTGTTTTCAAACTTCATGACAATGAACTGGACACCGTGCCATTTTTTTCACCAAAGATATATGGAAATTCTGAGATGATATGATTAAATGAGATCTCCAACAAGAAATAAAGGTGGGATTTATAATTATAGAAAAATCCAATTACCAAAAATCAATGTTGTTGTTGGCATGTGAAAGGAGTGGTGGATACAAAGCACCTAAGAAGAAGAAGAAATTGAAGCTTGAAGACACGAGCCCAAGAGAATGTGAATGTTTGTTTAGGTTGCATGGTTATTTAAAGAAGAAATATAATCAATGATGTTTAGCTATTCTTAATGGAGTTCACAACCATAGAATGGAGACAAAGTTAGAAGGTCACCTTCTTGTGGGTAAATTAACTGAGAATGACAAGAAGGTTATTGCTCACCAAACAAAGATTTTGGTGCAACCTAAGCATATTCTAATGAATTTGAAGGGTAAAAGAAAATAATGTTTGACAAAATTAAAGCAAGTGTATAATGTTCGTCAAAGATTCGGAAAGTCAATCAGAGATGACAAATCAGAGATACAACATCTGGTCATAAAGTTGGAGGAGCACACATATGTTCATTTCATTAGAACCAAATGCGAGTCTACTATTGTTCATGACATATTTTGGGCTCATTCTCAATCTATAAAGTTTATTAACACTTATACGACAATTTTGATCATGGACTCCACCTACAAAACCAACTTGTACAAAATGTCATTCTTTGATATAGTTGGGGTCACCACAACCAAGAAGATATATTATGTTGCTTTTGCTTTTATGACATCATAAAACGAGTAAAACTTCAGTTGGGTTCTACAAATGTTGATTGATCTCTTACACTTAAAAATAAAATATGCCAAAGATGATTGTGACTAGTAGGGATACTGCTTTTATCAATGTTGTAGCCACTATTTTTCATAAAACTAATGCATTACTTTGTGAGTCTTGTATTGGTAAAAATGTTAGAGTTAAATGCATCATAAACTGCAGAGTAAAATCTAAGGATGTCAAAGTGGGTGGGAAAGATAAGGAAGTCAATGAGGTCAGGCTTAGTGAGTTAGTTTACAGAAAGCTTGTGATAATGTTGTTGAGACTCCTTTAAAAGAATCATATGTTGATGTCATAGTGCAATTTTGAGATGTTTGTAAAAAAAATTCTCAAAGTTCTTAACCTATGTTTAAAGTACCATATTGAATACTATGAAAGAAAAAATAGCGAGGGCATGGACATAATGTGTCTTGTATCTTGGCAACACAACCCCTAACAAAGTTGAATCTGCTAATTAAAAGTTGAAAAAATATTTGACCAATAGTATGGAGGATCTTGCATTATGTTAAGAGGGAATACACAATATGTTGGAGGGGCAATTCACTTAGATATAATATACAAGCATCCTTTAGGGGGAGTTATATTGTTTTAAAATACAAATACAAACACAATATCTTGTACTCTAGGTTGGAGGGTAAGTTCCTAGTGTTGGAGTAAGCCCTAGAGGCCAATAATTTATGTTAAACTTATCTTATGTATCATGACTTTTATTATTGAATAATATATGACACTCTTTATTATATTTATATAATGTTAATAAAGTCCTTAGAATAGATAGTTTGTGTAATAATATATTAAGTGTGACTTAATCATGAGATTACATTATCATAAAGAATGCTATTCTTAAATGTATCCGTAGTCAAAGCTTTAATATGAATAAAAGATAATAATAAAGCATCGAGACTATTATGTATGTAGACCGATGACCGCATCTCATGGGTCATAGATATGAGATATTAAGTCTATACATAAGTATAAATATTAGAAGTAATATTTATACTGGATTGACCCACAGTGAGAATACTACATAGTAAGTTATGAGATTGTCATAAGATATTCTCACAATGATAATAGTGTATATCGCTCTTAGACCTGAAACCACTATGATCCTTACATGTGGACTCAAGTGCTCTGTTGCCATTTTAACGTTGTCTGTAAAAGGATAACCATAACGTTGGTTGATGGGCACTTGATGAATCATGCTAAGGGACATGAGTGTCCTAGATGGGATTTATCCCTCCTCATAAACAGGAGATATATCTTTAGGCCTCTTGATGAAATATGACTGTAAAGCTGCATGGCCATGCTGGACTAAGTCAGTATAAGATATTGGACTTATTCGTTATTCAGTATATTTCGGAATCAAGAAACATAAGCATTGATCTATACAAGGGTGACAATATCTATGCCTTGTGATCAATAAAGATATCGAGACAAAGGAGTAATTGTACACATGAGTATTATCATGGAAAGGTTTCGTTAGATCACTTGGCATTCTTGTCACTTGGGTAGCAATGATGTGTTGCTAGATACCGCTCATTGTTTATAGTATTAAATATTAGATTTAATATTATTGCCAACGTGGCTAGAACCTATAGGGTCACACACAAAGAACAGTCAAAAGAGAAATATATAAGTATGAATTATATAAGGGGTCCGATTAGTAAATAACGCTAATTAATTAGCAGAATTACTAAACTCGTTATTGGGCTTACTGAAGCCCAATGGTGACTTCTGACTTGCAGAACACACTAGAAGTTCTATAAATAGAACCCTAGTGCTGAAGTCTTTGTTACACGTTTTGGAGCAACCCTACTTATCTGAAACTTCTGATTCCTTGGCTAGCACTGAGATTTGGAGGAGCACTGTTCGTGTGGACTTGTTAGAGGTTTTGCTGCTTGCTGCTTGCTTTGCTGTGATCGTGATTCCAGTTCCAGCTCCACACTTTCAAGGTAACAATCGAATCACTGATTCATATGTAACTCGTAATGATCCAAGGAAAGAAAATCAAAAAAATTTATCTGCTGCTTTATTTTGTTATAATTCGATTTTCCTTCACCTAGAGCTGGTTTGAGCTTTATTTTTTAGGAAGCAAAAATGCTCCAAGGTAACAAGCATGGATAAGAAAAAAGTATGGTTGTGTGATTAGAACGTCATATGGGTTTTTGTGTGCATGCATTATTTCTACGAAGTTACGTACGAGAAGCCTATTTGATTGGATGAGATATGCTCTCATTCGCAAAGGTTATGTTTTGAGGCAACTAAAGGTGAAGAAGAAGGTGAAGATGATTTTTATTTTTATTTTTGTCATGGATGAGTGGAATGGTATTCACAAACGACTCAAAAAAATTCCTTAAAAATGAAACAATGTATAAAAGAGGTTATAAGTCAATTAGCATTTCCAAAAACAATGATTTTGACTCCACCTCCAAAAAAGATACAAACTAAGGGTGCAACAAAAAAGGTGAGATCGACACCAAATGAAGCTTCGACTAGTCAAATTCCATCTTTGTAGGGCGTGATGATTTTCAATTTCCCGATGGTCAAAACTATAATGGGTATGAACACAGGTACTATAATATTAGTTCTTGGTGCGCTCCATAGCCCGCACATATATAAAAATATAATTGTAATTTTATGTAGGACTAAAATTAATTAATCCTAAAATTTTGATATTTATTATAATATAGACTTGTTTTTAATTGTTTGAGTGATTTTTATTTGTCCTAACATCATGATTTTTAACATTTTACAAGTTGATTTAAAATATTTTAGATAATATTTTAATTATATTATGATTTTTGTTTTGTTATTTATTGTCTTTATGTTTTAAAGTGCAGGTAATAAGTGCGGATATGAGTAATTAGATCCTCATAGCTCATGGGGATGAACACTAAACTTGCTGCCCCGTGAGGATATAAGCTCAAATTTTTTTATTTTTTATTTTACAAATGTGAGTATCGAAATGAGCAATATATAATACTATGCCTATAAAGGATACTATTATATCTATGTATCTAATGTATCTAAGTAAATCATATGTTAGAAAGAAAAATAAAATTAAACTAACCTTTTAAATTTTAGTGTTCTTTTTGTTTTACTCATTGTTTGTTTGTTGAATCCTTAATCTTTAAACACAATTTTAGAGTAACACCATTAAAAAATAAAGTAGCTTTATTTTCCTATGTGGGATTAAATTATTAAATCCTAATTTTCTTCAACATGAATCATAATCAAAACAAACCAAAATCATGAATAACCCTAACCAAAATACACAATTTATGTTGATCCATCCATTACCATTAGTATGGAAAACCTAAGGCTCAATGATGAAGAAGAGGAGTTGGAGATTCAGTTTGAGGAAAGAGAGTGCGAGGAGGGGCAACAACCATTGTATCTCGTGATGAGGTTTCTCACCAATTGTCTGACTTGCAAGAAAATGATGAAGGACGAGATGGGAGACATATGAAAACCAGGGAAAGGAGTTACTTGTTATCAAAGAAGTAAAGTCATGGCTATTAGTTCTCCAGTTTTACCATCAATAGGATAGGATATGTAAAAGCCATAAAACAAGGATGGTGGTTGTTCCATAATCATACGTCGGTGTTGGGCACGTTGCGGGAAGGAGATAATCCATCAGATGTGTCACTCTACAAAATACCATTTTGGGTGCATATTCACAACATCGCTAGGGGATTCATGTTGTTAATTGCTATCAACAACACTCGGAATTATATAGAAGAATTAAGGTCGTTTTAAATACTTCCGAGATCCTATTCTAATTTTAAAATTTGGATCCTAAAAAAAGAAAGTGATGTAGGGCCCTAAAAATTATTTTAAAATATTATATTTTTACCAAATGAGGCACAAAAATCTCAAGATTTGAGCCTTCAAAATTTTGAGGCCCTTTATTGTTGGTCTTCTTGCACATCATCATAACCGGCCTTTAGGAGAATTCTTGGAGTATGATGAAAAGAACATCGAGCGAGAATGAGAGATGATACATGAAGATTAGCTTAGGAAAAAAAACCAAGAGTTGAATCGAGTAGGTCCCTTCAAAAAGTAATGGGATTGTAGCTTTATACATTGTCGATAGTTTAAAAATGTGTTCGAAAAGCATTTCTCAAAGTAAAAAAACAAACGCATAAACTAATTAAAAGACAATGGTAGTAGCACCTTTGTTAGCATTTCAAAGCTTCAAGTTCTTGTTCAACAATAGAACAAAAATATTCAAATTCTCCACTTTTAAATACCAACCCAACCTCAAGACCACCTTCCCTATCTCCACTTTCAGCAATAGACATACACTTAAACGAATGCACCATTTCAACTTTAACAGGTTTTCCAAATCCAAAATCAGTCTCATAAACATTAAACTTTGGTGAACCTGTTACCAATAATACACTTCCCAACTCATACATCTTTTTAAATGTATCCCTCCATTCGCCTGCATCTTTAAAAGGTTCATTTTTCATTTCACTTATTGCCCTTTCAATTACCTTAACACCATTCACAAAACCATCTTCCCCCTTCATAATCTTTCTCTTCACAGTTGCATGACATAACGTTAGACAATTCCCAAAATACCCCTCTGGTATTTTGTACCCAAGTCTATCTCTACAATCACCTGCAAAACGAAAATATTCATCTTTTTCATCATCATCATCATCATTTCTATATCTTGTTTTAACCAAACTAGCCCAAATGAAACCACAGGTTACAACAAATTTAGATAACAATTGTGGCGCTTGAGCTTCATGATCATTTTTCTTCCATTGATTAAGTGCCCATATTTTCATTCTCTCAACTTCTTCTTTTGCAAAAACAATAGTTGCTTTTACATACTCTTCTTCACTACTTTGACCAATGAGTTTTTCTTTCCATGTTTTTCTTTCTTCAAAATAGTCCCTTAAGAAAACATTTTCAAGCCCTTTTGGGTCCCTAAAAAAATTTCTATCAAAACAAGGTGTTGACTTCAAGTCAACTACTTCACAATTTCTATGAATAAAAGACCAAGATTTCATGAAATGACTACAACAACTATCATCCATTACATGACAATATGTGATTGCAATGCAAAGACCATAGTTAGGGAAAACAGAAGCTTGCAAAGCCAATAAAGGGAAAATGAATGTGTTATTCTCAATGTCATTATCATCATAGGTTGTTTTGTGTGTTAATTTTGGAACAAGATGATTATAGTCTTTAAGATTTTTGGGGTGGTGATTGGCTGAAAGATGGTTGAAATTCGAAGAGATTTCGATGATGGTAAAGGTGACTGAATCTTTTTGAGTGCATAGGATAAAGGGTTTGTGGGGTGGTGGTGGAGAGATGAGATTTCCAGCAAGAGGGAAGAAATGTTGAAGAGTAAGAGAAAGAGAATGTTTGAGAGATGGAAGTGTTGTGTTGCAAAAATGGCTTGTTGAATGAGGAAACTGATAGAAGAATTGGCGTCTAACATAGATTGGACCAGCTAAAGGCAAGTCAAAAAATGTGAGAGGAAGAGAAATTGTTGTTGTTGTTGATGGAATAATTTGAGTTTGTTCAATAAGTTTATGATATGCCATTTGTGAAAATTGAAGGATGTGATGGAAGCTATTTATGAATGGCAACTTTTTCAAGAGATGCAATGCATGTATAAAGTATAATATAAAGGAAATTGCTGAATAGCTCAAATGAAATTCAAACGAAAAGAAACATGACATTATGGTTTTTTATTTTTTTTATGAGATATGTTATTTGCAACTACTTAAATAGAACAATTGTACCAAAAAAAATAAAAAAAATAGACACATACAAGGCAAGAGCACTAGGATGAGTTTGTTTGGGTCTTTTCCAATTCAACAAGTAGATTCGAATCAATCTAAATAGCTTGAGAGAGATTTTTGTCGTTCAATGTTGTCTTTGTCCTACACGACTTGATGGATTAGTCTGTATAAATAGTTTCACACCGAAAATACTTAAGCCACAAACATTTTTATTGTTCTTTTTCCGGTTGTGAAATGTTGTCAAGTTCCGGTTGTGAATTATTTTATTGTTCTTTTTCCGGTTTTGAATGAGTCAAGTTCTTCGCAAGGGGTGGGAGCAAACATGGAAATTTCGGAAATATTAGTGAAAGACTCAAGTCGTCGCTGTTTTTTGCGGTGTTTTTCCTTCTTTCTCCCTCTCGTATAATTTCTTTGTTTTTTGGGCAGAAGTCATGGAGTTTTGTCCTATAGTTAAGACGTGCAGGCAAGGTAGTAATTACAAGCCATATCCTATCCTTTTATTATTTTGTTACCTCTATTTTCACTCATTCATAAAATTAGTATCCTATTTTAAAATCATCGAGTTTTGGTTGTTTTATCAGACTTTTGTACTAATGGTGAAGCTGAAGTTAAAATTGTAATTTTTAATGAGTTTTGTAGTAACTTTTTTTTTTTATTAAATAATCTAGTGGCTAGAATTCACATCTTTTAAGATTAATTAGTGGGGTGTTCTGAGTTCGAATCTCAACCCCAACATATAAAAATGCAATTGTGATTCTATTCTTCAAATGATTACGCTAATGAAGGAGTTATGTCCCTCAAGTAGATCATTGAGTACGTTGTTTTTGGAATTTTAGTTACAAAAATAAAAAATACAAGTAAAAATAAAGATAAAGCTAAAAGGGTAAAGGGATAAACTTGTGTAAATAGCTTAAGTTTGATTGATTGTGAGTCTATCCATTTTACAAGATGAGTATTTATAGGCAAAATTATTCCTAATGGTCAAACAACATGACCTACGGTGTTTAGTCTTGTTTAAATATCTATGTGAATAGTGTGTAAGTTTTCCTTTGTTGATGGGGTGTTTGTTGCCCCATGTCCGGCTGATTGTTCTCCACTAAACATGATCAGCAGCCTCCAATTCCTTGAAATGTGTGTTTTTGTTCATCGCTCTTTGTGGTTAATGACGATATGATAACAACATGATCAGCATCCTCCAATCCCTTGAATTGTGTGTTTTTGCTCACCGCTCTTTGTGGTTAGTGACGCTATGATAAAATGGGTTATATAATTTGTTCTTCCCTAAAAAGATATTTTTGTTTGATTATAATGGAAACACACGTTCTTGCTCATCGCTCCTAAAATAAAATACGAAATATTTTTTACATCTCTGGCATCCTCAGGCCACTTTATATACATTTTTGTGGTTAATGAAGTTATGAAATTGGTTAGTTACACAACTCAAATTTCGTATTACGAAAATCTTTCTCTGTATCTAAAACAAGTTATTTTTACATATAAAAAAGTGACATGAAAAGTATTTGTGGTATAAATAATGTGAAGAATGCAAGTCTTCCATATTTTTTTTATTTTTTTTAGGGGAGGTCTTCCATATTGTTGTCAAAATAGGTTGTTCCAATATCATTTTTCATTGGTAAACAAGTAAGGGGTAGAAAAAAAATTTAGATAATATGTCTCAATAGTGTGTGTCAAAAGAAGTGTAATAAGGAATGTGTCTCTGATAGACATCTTAAATTTAGCATTTTACAAAAGAACATATATAAAATAAAGGCCCAAACCATTCCTCAGAAAAAGAAAATTTGCTTTCTCCAATTAAGATTTACTCACTTCCAACCAAACTTTCGAAAATACCCCCAACACGAGTTAACTCATGATGCATGACTTAACTCATGTATGTAAGTCACGCTGATTACAGGTCAACGTGAGTTAACTCACGTTGTTACTGATATATCAGCAGACAACATTGAATGCTATTAAACCAAGCCATTAATGACCCGTAATCTTTACACACTGATAATTGAACCGAATTACGTCAGTTTAACAACATAATCACATAATTTCATATAAATGATCCAAATTACACAAATCCGTCGTTTATCACAAAATCACATAATCATACAAAAACGATTCAAACGATCCAAAATACACAAATTCGTCGTTAATAACACATAATCACTTAATCACACTTAATGACACATAAATGATCCAAATTACATAAATTCGTCCTTAAATTACCAAAATCACATAATCGTATATAACGATCCAAATTACACAAATTCGTCTTAGATTACATTTACACATAACACAAATTCATTATAATTCAACATTACGGAACAAATTCAAACACATTACACTATTACACGTTAATAAATATTACACTTCAATGAATCAGACATAAAGATGTAAAATGTTATTTTCAACCATTAATCTAAACATGTAATCAACGTCACTGTCATTTTCGATAAGTTGTGGAAAATACACTGTCTTCCAAAAGTCCTCTTCCTTATCCTCCCCAAGTCCACACTTGGCACATTTACTACTACATTGAGATGTTCTTTGATTTTCACCAATATGTCTATGGGGGGCTTAAAAAGAGCTTAATCTTCTTTTTCACGGCTTTGTATTGGACATAAACTTCAATTGGAACCTGTGCATCTTCAGACGTGTTTCACTTCACAAAATATAATGAAAAAACAAATATGAGAGAAAAAAAGATAAAATAAATAGTTAAATTATTAGAGAGCAAAAAATTCGAGCAATAATTGGCGTGGCATAATTGGCTGCCAAAAATAAAATCCACTTCATATATTTATATAATATTAGTTACATATTTGTATTCACCATTTCTTTGACATTGCATCGTCAAGAATGACCTTTTTAAACTAGATTTATCTATAGATATAGTAAATCCAACCCTTGTCGTTTGTCGATGAACCCAACCAAGTAAATATTCTCTCTCTCTCTCTCTCTCTCTCTCTCTCTCTCTCCATCTTTCATTTGTTAAAAAAAATAAGGCGGTGTCTACTTCAATACCGCGAACATTCGCAACACCGGTGGTAGGTACCGGTTTAGGTTTTTCTTCAATGTGAGCAATGTGAGCTTGAAATGGAATTTTGACTTATAACTTTGCATTTACGGTTGGTTTGACATCGCCGGAAGCTTCAAATATAGCTGGTTTCGGGTCAACTTGGTTTGACATCGCCGCCACATTTTCAACCACATCACTATGTCTATTGAATAACAAAATAACAAGGAAAAAATAAATAACTTATGCAACAAGCTAACAAAGAAAAAAGTGGCGCAAAATTTCAGAAACAAAGCATTACTCTTGTGTGACTTAAGTCACGCTGACTTAAGCCCTGCGTGAGTTAACTCACGTTAGCCCCTACGTGAGTTAACTCATGTTCAACCTTCTTCCCAAAACTGACGAACCAAGCCCAACAACAAGCAAAATCAAATGAGTTTAGATGATACATTACCTAATATTTGATGTTTGATGAGTATAGAAACTTGATTCCTGATGATTTGCAATAATTTGGATGAAGATTTTGACCCAAAAAATCACACTTTTTGGATTTTTGGAGGTGCAGAGGGAAAGAAAATGGTGATTGGAGTATGGATTGATGGATTTTGTACAAAAACAATAAACTCAGCGTGAGTTAACTCGTACCTAGCGTGACTTAAGTTACGCATGGGTGCTTTAGTCAATTTAGTTGGGAGACAATTTTCTGAGAAAAAAGTAGGAAGAATTATTTCGACCTAAATTTTTAAAGCAATAATTTGGTCTATAAGAAAATCTCAATAGTTAGTCAAATTTGTCATTTTAAAGACATTATATTCTCATTAGATACTAATTTTGTTTTTGCAGATGTTTATTTATTTTATTTATAAAAAGAAGGTATTTTTCCTTTTTTATAGCTTAGTTTATATTTTTATTTATCGATGATTAGTTTGAACCCTTACGAAAAAATAGTATAAGCTTACATGATAAAGAAGATTAATATGATTTAGGGTCAAACTAGTTTTTGGTATACATCTTTTGAATTGGATACGAGGATGTTTGAAGTTTGGCGAGGATTCAGATATGGTGACGGGGATAGAGTTTGTGTTGAGGTTAAGTATGTAAGGCAGGTTATTTTGAAAATTTTGAGGACGATGAAATTGGATAAAAAAATGGAAGATGTGTTGGAGGGTTAAAAAAAGAGAATAGGAAGTGTTATTTGGAGTTGAAACTAACAAAAATATCTTTTACATCGGTTAATCAAACAACAAATGGATAAGAAGATGCAATGCCATTTTTAAAGTTTAATGTATATTTTTTTAAAATTTATTTACTTTTCACATTTGGCAAACCATTTACCTGATGGAAAAAGTCTCAGGTTTTGTATCTGTAATATGGTTTTTCCTTTTTTAAATTGGAATCTCTCCCTCTCTCGATCTCTATCTCTCTCTCTCTCTCTCTCTCTCTATATATATATATATATATATATATATATATATATATATATTGCAAAATAGAATTATGGATTTTTTAACGGTAACAATTTTTTCTTGAAAAATTGAGAAGGTCAAGTATTGTGGACAATTTTTTTTTTAAATAGGTCAAATATTGTGGGACGGACGGAGTAAAGAAAAAAGGAGGAAGAAGAGAAAAATGATGTAATGAAGAGGGTCATCTTTTCAAGGAGATGAGACAAATCATTTATGATTACTATTCTGTTTATTGGGTTCTACTCCCTCTATTTCATAATAAGTGTCACTTTAGTCAAAAACAAATCTTATGCCTTGATTTTTATTGTTGATTTTCACTTATAAGTGCAAAAATATTTATTGAAAAAAATAAATTTCAATTTTTTATAAAATAAATTGGCTCAATTTTCATATTAAGTTCCTTAATATTTGTCTATATTAGCATTTCCCTTAAAAATAATAAACAAGACAAAAATTTCAATGATAATCAGTGCTAATCAGTGCCTCGAGACACTAATTAAGAAAGAAAATATTAACTGCCGCCTTTTGTACACTAGTTAAGAAGACTAATATAGTAAAAAATTGGTTTAAATGCTCTTTTGGTCCCTTAAGTATTTATTTGGTATCGCTTTGATCTCTTAAGTTAAAAAAAAGATCGTTTGAGTACTTTATTTTTATCTCCACTACCTGTTTTTGTCCCTTCTGTTAAAAAAATTCAAAGAAAACGTTAGGGTTTTGGTCCCTTAAAAATTCATCTTCTTCCTTCTCCTTCCATCCACTTCTTCATGATCTTCATCATCAACAACACACCAACCCATCAAAAAAAAAATTCAGCATCTTCATCAAATCTATAAACATAATCAATTTCATAACTCAATCATAATTCTAAAAAACACATTTGTATTATAATTGAAGCAAAAGGGTCAAATGGGCCAACCTTATAATTTTCATTTGATGAAGCATTTGAAGAATCTGAGATTTGAGATTTTACGGTTTGTAGGAAGGGTAGGAGCAAGATCTTCATCATCGTCGATCTTAAAAAGGAAAAATAGTAGTCACGTGTATTTTAATTGTCACATTTTCCAGAATTTATTTGGAAAAACGCATTTTAGTTGTCACGCTTAGGGTCTGTTTGGTTCGAGAATTAGGAGGGGAGGGGAGGGGAGGAATTTTAACGGAGGGGATATATTTTGATTAAAATTGTGTTTGGTTCGCAAGGGGAGGGATTTTAAAATGATTTTACATCTTTACTCTTAAACTTAATTAAATAAGGATAATAAAGTAACGAAACAATAACGATATAATCGATAACAACACGATGTAGAAGATGAAATAATAGATTAGTAATAGGGTTGTTACAAGTAGTAATAAAAGTTGTTACAAAGAAAAGTTGTCAATAATATGAATAAAAGTTGTTACAAGATAATATAACCTATAACCTAATAATAGTAATTGTTGTTTCAAGGATAATATTGAGATTTTAAATTAATATAGGGATAATTTTGGCAATGCAATAAAATTTGCTCCCCTCCCTTCCCCTTCTAAAAATTGAACCAAACACATAAAATTAAAAATCTTCCCTCCCCTCTCCTCCCTTCCAAAACTCTTGAACCAAACGGACCCTTAGGATTTATTTGAAAAAAATAAACCCTAAAATGGGTCTAAGTGCAAAAAAAATAAACCCTAAGGAGGAAGTATTTATTTGGAGGAACTATTTTTTTACTTCCTACATAGCATTTTTGCTGACCCATTTTATGATCTTCAACTATTTCTGGTTACACAGACCCTAAAATTCTTAGAAACTACCCAATAAATACTTAAGCTATTTTCCTTTTTTCTTTTTAGGGTCACGCAACTTGGAACGGTCTTTTTTTAAAGTAAGGGACTAAAGCGATACCAAATAAAAGGGACCAAAAGAGCATTTAAGCCTAAAATTTTTTTATAAATTGTATAATTAATCTTTTAAAAATATAAAAAAAACACTTTTTTGAATACACTTTTATTTTCCTTAATTAGTGTCGAGGGCACTTTGTTACCATTTCCTTTTGAGCAATAATTGGTAGACACCTTTATTATGTACACCTCTTTGTACCTTTCTACAAAAAATTCAGTTAACCAAATGAGCTATGATATTTTGACAACCTAAATAAGTTGTTGGTACTCACACTGTAGCCTTAATCCTTCACAATCAAGTTGGACACGCAAATCGAGGCATGTACAAAATGATTAAAAAAATGAAAAATATGGAAGAACCTTATATACATACGGTTGATTGACAACTTAGTGTGTGTTTGGTTCAGCTTTGTATAAAATTGATTCTGATAAAATTGATTTTGATAGAATTGATTATGATAGAATTGATTTTGAGAGAATTGATTTATGTTTGGATACAATAATGTAGAATTGATTAAACAAATTGAATGTTGTTTGGATAGTTTTTATCAAAATTAATTTTGAATATATAATTACTAAAATGGACATAGTTAAATTCAAATAAATGTGCATTCAATATGTAGATTAATATTAAATTTGGATATATTATTTAATTTAAATAAATAAATTTTCTATATATCAATTTAAAACATAATAAATACGATCATTAAACTAATTTTTTTTTACAAAATATTTTTTCTTATATTTTATATTTTTTGATAAAATATATTTAAGTTAAATAATACTAGAGTTAGTCGCCAAAAATGATAAAATATAGCCTAAAAGAAAGGTAAAAGAAAATATACAGTAAATCTGAATGGGGACACTGTAAAGGAAAATCTAAAATTTGGTAACTCATGACCATAAATATTTTTCGGAGGGTAATTTGGTTCGTTAAATTTTCTGATTAAATTTGGTTCATCAAATTAATTACAAAGCAAAAAGAAAGAGAATTGATAAAGGACAATAAAGAAAAATAATAGGTTGTAATAATTAAAATATAAAATATAATGTAGAATTGATTCTTGAAAAGCTAGAAGTTAGGAATTGTAGCTTCATGGAGAATTGTTTTTGGAGGATAGAAACAATTCTGAAAAGTCAAACCAAACATAATAAAATGTTGTAGAATTGCTTTTGGAATGTTGTAGAATTGCTTCTAACTTGACAAAAGCCAAACCAAACAGACCCTTAGATTGTCAATATATCATTTTTGTAACCAAATATATGATTTGTGTAACCACAATCTTTTAGTTGCGTGACCACTAGTATTCTAGAATTTATTTGATTAATTAAATGGAAAAATAGTGGTCACACATTTTAGTTGCATAACCACCTTTTTTTTAACTTCTAAATAGTGATCAAACAACTTAAAAAAATGTTCAGAGACAAATCATATATTTGATTAAGTGGAATTTTTCAATGCACATTGTCTATCAATCTTTATTCTTTCCTTTTTAACGAATATTGTTACTGGGACAAGTGGAGAACAAATTTCAAGTTGTATTCTCTTTATTCAAAACAATGCAGAACATGATCAACACACATGTGTTATCTAGTCTTACGTGGGACCAATAATTGGTAACAAATTCCAAATTGAGTAGTCTTTCTCCACTTCTCCTTCGCATTCCACAACAACACAAACATAACTCACGAGACCAAATTCAATCACAACAACACAGTTATGTTGAAGGTAATAGAACATAGCCAAGTTGCACCACCACCCAATTCACTCCAATCACCAACCACACTCCCTCTCACTTTCTTTGATATTTCATGGCTTTACTGTCGATCCGCCATTAAACGTATCTTCTTCTACCACTTTCCACATCCAACTCGTCACTTCCTTCAAACAACACTTCCTATTCTCAAACACTCACTTTCCTTAACCCTTCAACACTTCTTCCCCTTCACCTCCAACCTTATCATCCCTCCAAATTCCCATAACACCCCTCCTTACATACGTTACCTTGATGAAGACTCTCTCTCATTTACTGTAGCTGAATCCTCTGCAGACTTCAACATCCTCGTATCTGATTCACAAGATGCTCTAAACTGGCACCATCTTGTTCCAAATTTGCCTTCACCTCGTACAGAACAAAACAACACTCTTGTTATCCCTCTAATGGCCATTCAAGTCACCACTCTACCGAACTCTGGCTTCTCTATCTGCCTCACTTACAATCATGTCGCCGCAGACGGAAATTCACTTCATCATTTCATTAAATTTTGGGCCTCTCTTTCAAAAGCCATAGTAAAAAACAACAATAATTTGTCTCTTCATTACTCTCCGCCTCTTGATCTTCCTTCCCATGAAAGAGATAGAGTACTTAAACACCCAACGGCTCCTAAACTCACCTACTTACCAGAAATACAAGATTTTGTATTGGAAGTCATGGAATCCATAAGTCTCGTTCGAGATGCAGCTTACGCTAACAAGGTACGAACTAGTTTAGTAATGAGTCGTGAAGAAGTTCAGAAACTAAAGAAATGGGTTATTGATAAAAGTAAAGAAACAACACCGCACATGTCAACTTTTGTTGTAACATGTTCCTTGATTTGGTTTTGTATGGTAAAATCAGAGCAAAGCAAACGTGATTGCACTGGTGATGATCTAGTCTACTTCATATTCTTGGCAGATTGTCGTAATCGTTCTGAATTTTCATTACCTACAACTTATTTTGGAAATTGTCTTGCATCTTATGCTGTGGCTGTAAAGAGAGATGAGTTAGTTGGAAAAAATGGGATTGTTGTGGCTTCAAACGGTATTGAAAAGAAGATAAGAGATTTTAAGAGTGATGCTTTGTTAGGTGCTGAAACGTTGATACCTGATTATAGTGAATCATTAAAACCAGGTAACTCGTTTGTAGTGGTTGCTGGGTCACCTAAACTTGATGTTTATGAGACTGATTTTGGGTGGGGAAAACCAAAGAAATCTGATGCAGTGCATATTGATTCGTTCGGTTCGATTTCTCTTTCTGATTGTAGAGATGGTGGAGGTGGAATTGAGGTTGGTTTGGCTCTTGAGAGGTCTCAAATGACTGATTTCCTCAGTATCTATAAAGAACAACTTGGTGATATTTGTAGCATCTGAATGAAAGAAAATTCTACTAACGTCTTCAGCAGCTACATGGTGCAACTCTACCATAGAACTATAAGATTAAGAGAGAGAAATCTAAATCATTATCTTCTACTTCTTCTAAAACAAATGAAGTCATTCAACAACTTGTATTTTTTTTAGTTTTTTTTTTCTATGCACGAAATGAAAAACACCTACCTTAATGATTTCTTCCTTTATTTTTTGTTTTTTCATGTTATTTTTGTTCTTTTGATCCGATTAAATATGAATTTTTGTTTTTTCATGTTATTTTTGTTCTTTTGATCCGATTAAATATGGAAAAAGACAAGAATGTGAGGTGGAGTGATTGAAGGATGATTCTTGCACTACATATGCAAACTCTGCCATAAATGAGAGCCTCATGGTTGCTTGCTTTGGTTTGGAGACTTATCTTTATGTAAGGTTAGCTACACTGGTTATGCATAAATATGACCCTTTTTTTTTTTACCTTCAATTCTGTTTTTGTCTCTTATTTATTTTTATTTTTTTGCCCATTTTGGCTTTGTATGCTGTTATCAGAGCATACAAGTGGTTCTCTCCAGCCCTTGAAAGGTACTCTTACTCTAAGTAACAATATTATTTGTGGAATAATTAGCCCTGTTTATAGAATATTATTTAGCATCATTATCTGTGTGAGAAGCATTTTAGGCTATATATGTTCAGAGTTGGATGGTGAAGATCACGGCAACAAGGGGAGAGAGAAGCATTTTAGTGTGAATTCTGCATACTTGAAAGTTTAATTGCTGCCATGAGATTAAAAGTTATTGGGCATTCCCGTAGATTTCTAGTTGCTACTGCATATTGATTTTGCCTTTTTTTTTTTTTTTTTTTCTTTTGCACCGGTTTTCGACTCACCAATGGTGGATAATTAATCCGGCTCATGCACAGAGGCATGAACCCAGTATTCCACGGGTACGTCCTTAGAAGGAGCTCCTTGCCACTAGAACCCAAGCAACTTAGTTTAGTTTTAAAAATTGATTTTATTATGTGTAAAATGAAGTTAGAAGCATTGCTAAATCGAGCTTGGTGTGTTGTTGTATTAAGTGTTAGATCATTAGACAGCGTGAAACTGACGCTTCAAATATGATAGAGTTAACTAATTTCACACACACACAAAACACATTGATAGAGTTTCAAATATGAGTCTCTTTGGCAAAAAAAAAAAAAAAAAAACCGACGCTTGTAAAGTGATGAATGCTTTCTTTGTAAACTCTTATCAAGAGTCAATCTTTTTCATGTATGATTTAGATTTTGTTCAATATACCTCATCGCGCAAGGGTCTAACTCATCCCTACAAAAACTTGTTGAATTATGCTCTTTACCCAACGCTTTTTGCTCATTTCCAACTAAAATTATCATAATACCCCTGTGTGAGTTAACTCACGCAGAAATTAACACTAGCGTGAGTGAACTCATGCAAAGTTTAACACTAGCGTGAGTTAAGTCACGTAAAATTAACACTAGCGTGAGTTAACTTACGCATGACATTTTGGTCTTTTCAATTGAGAGCGAGCAACTTCTGTTGAGTAAAAAGCAGAATTCAAACTTGTTTGTAATTTTTAAGGCCGTAAGAGATGTCACTCTTTATAAACTCTTATAATTTGGGTTTTTCTCAATAAATAATGCATGCACAAATGGAGGTAATACAAGTCAAACTTTGACAGACGGTGAATATTATAAGAATCTTTTAAAGAGATTTAGATTTTTTTTTAACAAAGTATGAATTAAAAATAAATTTGTAAGTGTTAAAAACAAAACAAAAAAAATCATATTTTAATTCTCCCCTTGTTAAAAAAGATATTAAATTTTACAAGAGAGAATTCTATAATATACTAAACATAACTATGATAGAAATTTAAAATTTTGAATGTTACTTATGAACTGACTTAAAAATTTTGGAGGACCAAAAATAAAATAAAAAAATATTAAGAGAACTAAAACAAAAAATTAGAAAATTCTAAAGAATATTAAATACAGAATTTTTTTTGAATGCAGAATTAATTTAACACATAACTTATATCACAATTCTTCCTATATTTTTATTAAAAATCAATACTTCTCCATTTCATTTGATATGTGATCCAGCAGATCCAGATCCAGATCGAGTTAATTATTTAACTAATGTAGCCAAATGATTCTTTTTCATCAATTCATAATGTGACCTCGTTTGTAAGAATACTTCTCGAGGAATATGTTGATTGCATATACAAATCCATATTAATGGAACCACTAAGCCAAAATAATTAAATTAATTCCCTACCATATGCTCCATGCTTTTACGTTTTCACACATGTTAATAAATGTATTTTATATACATGCATTCTCTTGAAATATACTATTAATTGCATCTCCCCAATATCTTCTCCTATTTTATAGTTCAACTGATAAAAATGTCGAAATTGTTAGGCCGGACGTCATGATCGGGGTTCAAACCCCAGTACCTCTTTTTGTGTGTGTGAGTTTATGATGGTTTTGTCATCTTCTTTATCTACCAAAAAAATAAAAAGAATACCCCTTATACTTTCTCCTGAGTTGTGGGTAAAGTATTATTTGTACTTCTCTCCATTCATCAATAAATTTTGTTGTTCAAGAAAAGAAAAAAAACCGTAATGACATTTTTGCAATTAAGTTGATACCGTGATCAAACATTGTAAATCGTTCATTATGCAATTTACATCAATATAAGCGGAGGGAAACATTGTAAGTCAACAAAATCTCTTCAACCATATTATTTGAAAAAACTTATTGAACAACAAATTGGTAACAAAGACAAAGGAAATTGGAATGTTTGCCTTAAATGAGAGAACAAACTCAACACAAGTTTCCTTAGTTCAATCACATGCTACAAATATTATCAAGTTGTTCTTGAAAGATGTATATGAAATTAGTCATTCTAGATCTCTCAAGAACCAAACCAATCTCAATTCCACCTCCACCATCTCTACAATCAGAAAGAGAAATCGAAACGGACGAATCAAGATGAACTGCATCAGATTTCTTAGGCTTCCCCCACCCAAAATCAGTCTCATAAACAGCCAATTTTGGTGAACCAGCAACCACTACAAGAGACTTATTATCTAATTCCCTATAATTAGACATCAACGATTCAGCTCCTAACAAAGCATCATTCTTGAAATCTCTTATCTTCTTTTCCATACCATTTGAAGCCACAACAATTCCATTTATTCCAACTAACTCATCTCTCTTTACAGCCACCGCATAAGATGCAATACAATTTCCAAAATAAGTTTTTGGTAATGAAAATTCACCGCTATCACGACAATCTGCAAGAATCACAAAGTAGCAGTTATCATCATCGACAACACAATCACCTTGATCACTTTTGCTATCACCCGCCTTTGACTTGATCATACAAAACCAAATCAAGGAACTTGTTACAACAAAAGTTGACAAGTGTTGTATTCTTTCACTATCTTTACATTTATCAGTAACCCATTTCTTCAACTTCTGGACTTGTTCATAGCTCAATATCAAAGTTGTTCGTACCTTGTTAACATAAGAATCTTGAACCAAACCCGCTAATTCCATTTCTTTTGATTTAGAATCTTCTAATTGTTGCAGGTATACAAGTTTAAGACCCTTTGGATCTTTAACTCTATTTCTTTCATATGAAGGAAGATCAAGAGGCGGAGAGTATTCAAGAGAAAAATTATTGTTGTTATAGTTTTTTGCTATGGCTTTTGAAAGGGAGGCCCAAAATTTCATGAAATGATGAAGTGATTTCCCGTCTGCAGCAATATGGTTGTAAGTGAGGCAAATAGAGAAACCGGAGTTGGGAAGAACAGTGACTTGAATAGCCATTATAGGGATTACACGAATGTTATCTTGTTCTATACGAGGTGGAGCTAAATTTGGAACGAGATGGTGCCAATTTTGAGCATCTTGTGAATCAGATACGAGAATGTTGAAGTTTGCTGAGGATTCAGCGACGGTGAAGGAGAGAGAGTCTTCATTGAGGTAACGTATGTAAGGAGGGGTGCTTTGGGAATTTGGATGGACGATGAGGTTGGAGGTGAAGGGGAAGAAGTGTTGGAGGGTTATGGAAAGTGAGTGTTTGAGAATAGGAAGTGTTGTTTGAAGGAAATGATGAGTTGGATGAGGAAAGTGGTAGAAGAAGATACGTTGAATTGGGTGACAATAAAACCATGGTATGTCAAAGAAAGTTAAGGGGAGAATGGTTGGTGATGGAAGTGAATTTGGTGGTGGTGCAACTTGACTATGTTCTATCACCTTCATGGTGAACCTGGTCTCCTGAGTTATGTTTGTGTTTGTGTTGTTCATGTTTTGTGTTGTTGTGGAATGAGAAGGAGAAGTGGAGAAAGACTATTGTATTAGTAATTGGAGGGTTTAGATCTCCAATTTAGATATAAGAATCAGAAGAAGGAATTGTATTGTGTTTGGTATTGTTGGCTTATTTTAGCATATATCCGCAGCTCATCATGCATCTCATGGAAGGTATAATAATCATTTCCTCGTATGATTTAAATATGGCAAATTTAGGTTAGTGGTGATATTTTTATTAAAAAATCATTACTTCTCCAATTTGATTTGATATGTGACTAAGCAGATCCAGATCCAGCTCGAGTTAATTAACTAATGTAGCCAAATGATTTTTTTTTTTTATCAATAATTTGACCTCGTTTGTCTCGACGAATAATTAATGGAACCACTAAGCCAAAATAATTAAACTAATTACCTACCATATGCTGCATGCTTTTACGTTTTCACACATGTTAATAAATGTATTTTATTTATATTCTCGAAGAAAAAAAACGTATTTTATATACATGGTAAGTGTATTTTATAATCATTTTCTCGTATGATGTCGTTAAGACGTGAAAGATGTATTAGAAGTGGTTCTAAAGACGTGAAAATGTATTAGTGTTTTGGGAAATGTAATAATACATTCTTTAGTGAATATGGAGTTACTTTTCAAAATTGTAACTTTCAACAAAAATCCTCTTAAATTTTGGAAAACTTTAAAAAACTCTTCGAAATTGTTAATATCTGTCAAATACCCGTTCCATCGGTTTTGGTAGTTTAACCCTGTGACATGGTTGTTAATTGTACATGTGGACATAATTTTATGCCCCAGGTGGTAATTGACTTTTTTTTTTAAAGTATTTGCTTTTTTTTTCTTTCTAAAATATGTATGATTATTAAAATACGATAATACCCTTCTCAAGTTTAAGTACTAACATTTATGTGAATATATCCCCTCAAATTTAAAACTTACGTAGCAAAAACTCCATCATATTTAAAAGGTTTTAATATGTGTTTCGTCCTTGCAATTAGGCGTCATTTAAAAATTGGTCCATGTAATTGCTAATCCTAGCAATTTACCCTTACATTGTTTAATCATTTAAAATTTCATTCTTTCACTGGATCATACAATTCTTGACTGACCAATTACCCCCTATGATGTGGCATAACATTATGTCCACATGTACGGTTAACAACCATGTCATAGGGTCAAACAGCCAAAACTGATGGAGAGGGTATTTGACTGACGTTTGAGAAATTCGAAAGGGCCTATGAAGTTTTTTAAAATCATGAGAGTTTTTGACAAAAGTTACAATTTCGATAAGGAGAGGAGTAATTGCCTATTCACTCATACATTATTCATCAATAAAAGTGGGTAACTCTACTAATGTTGAGTTAGCACATATCAAAAGTGGGTAATTGCCTTAAAAAGTGAATTGAGTCCGTTATTTTTGAACAATATTTTATTGCAAATGACTCAGTTATTTTGAGACGGAGTGAGGATTACTCTTTCTGTGTTTTATTATAAGTCGATTTTAGATTTTCACACATGTTAAGAAATGTATTTAATCTTGTATACAAAAGTTAATTTATGATGAATTTTAAAGAACAAGAACAAGATAATGTAATAAATGGTAAAGAATACTCCGTATCAAAATATAAGCAAAATTCAATTATCTTAATTATGTCAAAATATAAACAAAATTAACTTTTTTCCACATATTTAAAGATAGTATATCAAATATGTCCTTGGTTTAATACTCCAATTTGCACACGTACAGTTTCCACACACTACAATTTTCCACACCCATATTAAATGAGGTGGCTCCTTGAATACTCCCTCTCCCTCTGTAACTCCACGAAGCAATTAATTCCACAAGCCCCAAATGTTTTCTTATAAAAAAGTTGTTTAGAAGAAAACTCTTGGTGTTTTTTTCTTGCATAATTTAAGAAAATGGCTGTTCAAATCACATATGAAACAAAAAGTCATTAATGATACATTGATAAAGTAGATTGACTTAAAACACAAATATATTTTGTTTTTTTAAAAATAACTTATAATAAAATACGGAAAGAGTATTATCAAAACCCATGCATTTTATAAGAAAGCCAAAAGGAGTAATTTTGTATTAAAAATTACCATTTTTAAACTTTTAAAAAATTAAATTCACGTTTTTGTCTCTTTTAAAATAACATTTCTATTTTTGTTCTTAACAAATGTTATAAAAGTTACTCTTCAATGTTGGCCATGCTTGCACTTCAATTATCAATGTTGTATACCCAGAAGTTTTTGAAAACCTATAGAAGATGGGCAATATAGGTAGTACATGCTAGTACTATATATCAATATATATATAATTATATATTTATTATACCATTTATTTTCTATTTGCCATTTTCAATCATCTAAATTGATACACTGAGTACTTTATTATTCTACCTCATTATTATTGTAGGTACATTTTGGATCATTGAAGTTTTCCAAGCTACATGGATGGTGTTTTTTTTTTTTTTTTGCTATTTGAGTTGTATGTACTTTTTCATTTGAGTATCAGTAATGGATGTTGTTGAAACTTTGATGCTTAGCATATTATATACTATCATGTTTATTAATTATATCAGTCGTTCTGTACTGAATTGGCTGGGAAAAAATTATTAGTAGGTACTATTGTTGATGTATGGAAAAATATTATTAGTAAGTACTATTGTTGGTGTTTCATTTTGAACTTCAAGAAATATGGCATTTTGTTTGTAAGACTAACAAAGAATATTATTACTATTTACCATTGTCATGGTAGCCTATCTTTTTTACTATCTAAAAATATTGATCGATAGTCAATGTTTGCTTAGATTTACTATATAAGAATTAAAAATAATAGAGCTTTGCTATATCAAGCGAGCAAACATGTCCGGAATTCATAACGAAGGAGAAACAGCCGATGAAAAAAGAGAGTTGTGTGTAAATCAAGGGATGATGCTGCAAATAGAGCGGAAATCCACAATAAAAACCAACTGAAATACATGGTCGGGATGATTTCTCTATAATAACTTTCGCTATAAATAGCATTTTTGAAAATAATATTATCAGTATTTAACATTGTAAATCTGATTAGTATTAATAAATATAATTAAGCAATACAGCGTTGTCCCGTGCGTTGCAAGGTACTCCGACTAGTTTTATACATGCATTCTCTTGAAATATACTATTTATTGCTTCTCCCCAATGGCAGAGCATAAGCTTATTGAGCAAACTGTTGTTTTTCCATCAACACCAAGAACAACAACAACTTCTCTTCCTCTCACATTCCTCGACTTGCCTTTTGCAGGTCCAGTCTATGTTCAACGCTTATTCTTCTATCATTCTCCTCTTTCAACAAGCCATTTTTGCAAAACAACAATTCCATCTCTCAAACACTCTCTTTCTCTTACTCTTCATCATTTCTTCCCTCTTGCTGGAAATCTTCACTGTCCTCCACAACCAAAAAAGCCCTTTATTCTTTGCAACCAAAATGACTCTGTCGCTTTTACCGTCATCGAATCCTCATCAGATTTCAACCATCTCTCAACCAATCACCACCCCAAAAATCTCAAAGACTTTAATCACCTTGTTCAAAAATTAACAGAAAAAACAACCTTCGATGATGACAATGACATATTCATCTTTCCGTTGTTGGCATTGCAAGTCGCGGTTTTCCCTAACCATGGTCTTTGCATTGCCATCACATATTGTCACGTGATGGATGATAACTGTTGCAATCATTTCATGAAATCTTGGACTTTTATACATAGAAATTGTGAAGCAGTTGACTTGAAGCCAACACCTTGTTTTGATAAAAAAAATTTGAGGGACCCAAAAGGGCTTGAAAATGTTTTCTTAAGAGACTATTTTGATGAAAGAAAAACATGGAAGGATAAACTCATTGGTCAAACTCAAAGTCAAACCAGTGAAGAAGAGTATGTAAAAGCAACTATTGTTTTTGCAAAAGAAGAAATTGAGAGAATGAAAATATGGGCACTTGATCAATGGAAGAAAAATGATAATGAAGTTCAAGCGCCGCAATTGTTATCTAAATTTGTTGTAACTTGTGGTTTCATTTGGGCTAGTTTGGTTAAAACAAGATATAGAAATGAAAATGATAACGATGATGATGAAAAAGAGGAGTATTTTGGTTTTCCAGGTGATTGTAGAGAAAGACTTGGGTACAAAATACCAGAGGGGTATTTTGGGAATTGTCTAACATTATGTCATGCAACTGAGAAGAGAAAGGATATGAAGGGGGGAGATGGTTATGTGAATGGTGTAAAGGTAATTGAAAGGGCAATAAATGAAATGAAAAATGAACCTTTTAAAGATATGGGAGAATGGAGGGATAAATTTAAAAAGATGTATGAGTTAGGAAGTGTGTTGTTGGTAATAGGTTCACCTAAGTTTAATGTTTATGATACTGATTTTGGATTTGGAAAACCTATTAAAGTTGAAATGGTGCACTCGTTTGAGTGTATGTCTATTGCTGAAAGTGGAGATAGAGAAGGTGGACTTGAGGTTGGGTTGGTATTCAAATCCGAGGATTTTGAATATTTCTCTTCTATCAATGAACAAGGACTACAAGATTTGAAATTTTAATTGGTTCGTGCATGTTTTGTCTTTTAATTTCAATATTGAATGGGAAATGTAGTACTCCAACAATGAATCATGAATTGTGGGTTTTGATTGGTAATTTGAGATTATTATTATTTTTTAATCGGCATATATTATTGAGACCAAAACTCTAACAAGACGCTTAGAGACGGTGAAAAAATAAGATGCTACATATAAGCGTAACATCCACCAAAAAACACCACGAAGCCACCGTAAGATAAAACAGCGGAACCCCAGCCAAGAGCTAAAACCAAGCAAATAGCAAAAGTTATGACGCTGAAATCTAATTAAAGCCACTAGATTTCAGTCCCATAGCTCTGCCCCAGCGGTCTCCACACAACACCAAAGGGGATCACACCAAAAGACCAAGCCACTGCCGCGCCAAGGAGGAATAAAACGCAGCAGCCACTGCAAACATGGTAATATGAGATTAATTTAACTTTTCAATCCAAAGTGTGTAATAATGATGAACTTTTGATTTATTTATTTTTTGTCAAAGATGAACTTTTGATTTATATGTTGAGTAAATTTTGGATATGTACCTTGTCTAATTAGAGTCTTTGGTTTTTAAGAAGTTTTCTAAACAAAATTAACACAAGTGCAGAATGGGGATTAAAAGACTCCATTTTCAAATGATTGCTATTATCGCCATGTTAAAAAGATGTTGTGACTTGTGAAGACATTTTCGCAATTAAGTTGATGTTGTGAAACATTGTAAATGGGTTATTTAAATAACGGTGTTATAACAAATTGAATGTGGTAGCATTTTCACAGTTAGATGAAAACTTGAAATATCGTACTACATTTTAAGACAATTTGTTAGGCTCAATTAAGCAAATGAACAATGCAAATAGAGTTCACTTTAATTTTAATCCTTGTAAAAACTTTTTCCTTGCAAATAGAGTTCCATTTAATTTCAATTATGCAAATGATCCATGTAAATAAAGTTCACTTTGATCAAGGCGAATGAATTCTTTATGTTGAAGGCGACTGGGTTTGCCGATTGAAAAGCCATACAATCACACATTTAGCAATCACTCCACTTATATTGAAGTAAATTGTTGTGGATTGCATAATGGAAAATCATTATTCTATATTGGAATGTTTGCAACCATATTGAACAACAAATTGGTAACAAAGAGAAAAAGGAAATTGGAATGTTTGCCTAAATTGAGAGAACAGACTCATTATAAGTTTCCTTGGTTCATTCACATGCTACAAATATTATCAAGTTGTTCTTGAAAGATGTTGATGAAATTTGTCATTCTAGACCTCTCAAGAGCCAAACCAACCTCAATTCCGCCTCCACCATCTCTACAATCAGAAAGAGAAATCGAACCTGACGAATCAAGATGAACTGCATCAGATTTCTTAGGCTTCCCCCACCCAAAATCAGTCTCATAAACAGCCAATTTCGGTGAACCAGCAACCACTGTAACAGACTTACCAGGTTTCGACAATTCCCTATAATCAGACATCAATGTTTCAGCTCCTAACAAAGCATCACTCTTAAAATCTCTTATCTTCTTTTCAATACCAATTGAAGCCGCAACAATCCCACTTTTTCGAATTAACTCATCTCTCTTTACTGCCACAGTATAAGATGCAAGACAATTTCCAAAATAAGTTTTTGGTAACGACAATTCACCAATATCACGACAATCTGCAAGAAACACAAAGTAGCAGTGATCATCAACATCAACACAATCACCTTGATCACTTTTGCTATCTCCCTCCTCTGATTTGATCATACAAAACCAAATCAAGGAACTTGTTACAACAAAAGTTGACAAGTGTTGTATTCTATAACTCTCTTTACATTTATCAGTAACCCATTTCTTCAACTTCTGAACTTGTTCATAGCTCAATACTAAAGTTGTTCTTATCTTGTTAACATAAGAATCTCGAACCAAACCCGCGAATTCCATTTCATTTGATTCAGAATCTTCTAATTCTTTCAAGTATACAAGTTTAATACCCTTTGGATCTTTAACTCTATCTCTTTCATGTGAAGGAAGATCAAGAGGCGGAGAGTATTCAAGAGACAAATTATTGTTGTTTTTTGCTATGGCTTTTGAAAGAGAGGCCCAAAATTTCATGAAATGATGAAGTGATTTTCCGTCTGCAGCCACATGGTTGTAACTGAGGCAGATAGAGAAGCCGGAGTTCGGAAGAACAGTGACTTGAATAGCCATTATAGGGATAACACGAATGTTATCTTGTTCTATACGAGGTGGAGCTAAATTTGGAACAAGAGGGTGCCAATTTTGAGCATCTTGTGAATCAGATACTAGGATGTTGAAGTCTGCTGAAGATTCAGCTACGGTGAAGGAGATAGAGTCTTCATCAAGGTAACGTATGTAAGGAGGGGTGTTATGGGAATTCGGAGGGACGATGAGGTTGGCGGTGAAGGGGAAGAAATGTTGGAGAGTTGAGGAAAGTGAGTGTTTGAGAATAGGAAGTGCTGTTTGAAGGAAATGATGAGTTGGATGAGGAAAGTGGTAGAAGAAGATACGTTGAATTGGGTGACAATAAAACCATGGTATGTCAAAGAAAGTTAAGGGGAGAATGGTTGGTGATGGAAGTGAATTTGGTGGTGGAGCAACTTGACTATGTTCTATCACCTTCATGGTGAACCTGGTCTCCTGAGTTATGTTTGTGTTTGTGTTGTTCATGTTTTGTGTTGTTGTGGAATGAGAAGAAATGGAGAAAGAGTAGTAAATTTGGAATTGCCAATTATTGGTCACACGTAAAACTAGATGGAGGAATCGGAGGGTTTAGATCTCCTAAGATATGAATTAGATGAAGGAATCAAATTGTAGTTTGAATTTTTTATCTTTCTAAAAGAGAATTGTGTTTGGAATTGTGGGCTTATTTTAGTATATATCGGCCGGCTCATGCATCTCGTGGAAGGTTTAATAATCATTTCTTCTTATATCCTTCAAAAAAATCATTTCCTCCTATATGATTTAAATATGCTGAATTTAGGTTAGTGGTGGCTCCGAAGGAGGTGAAAAATGTATCAGTGTTTTGGGAAAGGTGACAATGCATTATTAGGGCCGTTGCTGAACATTAGTGATCTAAGAGGAACCAATAAAAAAATTAAATTTTTTAAGAGAAAAAAGAAATTGAAGATGATAGTTTTGACTATATTAACAAATTATCTAACAAAAACATCAAGTCATAAAAAAAAATTAAGTTTTTATTTAATATTCAAAATGATCATACAAAACATTTTCTAGTTCCTAGAGGTGTTTATAGCAAAGTCATCAATAATTATGTTAACATCAATATGTTGTATTATATCTTTCTCAATATGTTTAATGGCTAGACTATTCAACCTTTCTTGCACAATTAACGATCTCAAGTAGTTTTTTTAATAATTTTAACTTCGAGAACTTTCATTTGATTGTAACCAAATGGTTTCAGATGGTGGAAGGTTAGGGATTTGAACTCCCCTTTTAACATGACAATAAATTATAAATGGGTCAACAAAGAACTAAGCTCATTACTAACAACTATCTCTCCCATTAAAATTTAAGTAATTTTTTAGGGTCAAATGAATCCTTAACTGTTTTTTGTTTTAGGCTCAAATGTCATACTTATTTTTTGGACCTAGGACGATCGTCCTCCTCGCCGTGTCTCAAATATGGCCGTATACATTCTCCATCAATAAAAGTGAGTAACTCTATGTATGTTGAGTTAGTAGGAATCAAAACCATTTATTTATCTTTTACTATAAATAGATGGTGGAAGACAAATAAAAGATAAAAATTAGTGTGAACTCAACATGTGTAGAGTTACTCATCTTTTTTGATAGATAGATAAAAATTTGCCTTTAAAAAAGGCTTAATTGCACTTTTGGACCCCTATCTTTCCAAAAGTTGCGGTTATAGACCCCTAACTAATTTAAATACAAAACAGCCCCCTATGTTTTGATTCTTTGACAGTTTTGGACCCCCAGTCCATTGTTGACTCGGTCAACGCTGACGTGGCACCCTAAGTGAGGTGCCACGTGTCTTTTTTTTTATTTTATTTTTTTGTCTTGGGGGTCCAAAACTGCTAAAAAATCAAAACATAGGGGGCTGTTTTGTATTTAAATTAGTTAAGGGTCCATAACCGCAACTTTTAGAAAGATAAGGGTCCAAAAGTGCAATTAAGCCTTTAAAAAATGCTATAACTCTTCTTTATCAACATTCTCTTTCACATTCACTTTTTTATTAAATAAAATTTATATAGGTCCTAAACTTGAAAAATGGATCTCACTTATGATGATGAGGCTCGTTTGGATTCCATGCAATAAATGAAAGAGTGTTAAAAAGATAATGAATATGACACCCTTTTAGTATTTATATGGTCTGTGAGATGATGAGTTTAGAACGGAAATTTATAGATATTTTTTGGAATAAACCATCAATTTACTAGCTAGATTAATGTGATCTCTCATATTTAGATTTTAAATTTTAACAAATTCTCCAATTTGGTCTCTAAGATTTATCAAAGAACAATGGCAAAGAATATTTTCAATTTAACCTAAGATTTTGACTTCGAATCCAACTCTCATAATATATAAGTTAAATCTCTTTAGATTTGAGTTTTGTCATCTATTGTGGTCTTATCCGGCTCGAGAAATTAATCTCTACAATTGCGAGTAGAGGATACCTGATTCACACCATACTCTTTAACATCTTAATTGCAATGACTAAATTGATGGATTTTGTATACTTTAATGAATGTTGAATCCAGAACACAACAAACAAAACTAATAAAACCAGATCTTAACTCTGGAAAACCATATTTAAGATTATCAACAATCAAAGATCCAGATCAAACCACACAATCTTCATCTTCCTCTTCCTGAGAACAAAACATGAAAAAGAAAAAAAAAAGAAAAAAAACAGAAAACACAGCACAACGGCTACCATAAAAGAAACTCAGAGCACATATCCGTAATGGCGGCGTTGATGACAAAACAACCTGAGACACAAAACGAACACAAAACACATTTGTGAAGCACCGACAAGCCACCGTCTCAACCACCACATAGAACTAAACGCGCCAAGAACGACCTGAAATTCAGCCCAAAGATCAGACGTGGAGGAAAAGGGTGTTGCAGAGAAGAAAGACTCTCATCACACCACTGCGCGCAAGGTCTACATCTTGTTGGTTGAGATTTGAATCGAAGGGAAAAGGGGGAAGGATAAGGCGGTGGAGTGGTTGGGTTAGAGAAAAGTCATAAAAAGGAAATGATAGAGAGAGATTATCAACCATGTTATTTATCTTAATTATTATCAAAATACATGATCAAATTTACATGTCAAAATATAATTTTACACTTGTGTAATTTATTTATTTATTTAATTTTATTCAAAAGTTTATCTTAATCTTTATAAAAAATCTTAAAGTAAAGTAGATCCTAGAGGACCAATGATTAAGTTTTTTTGATGTGTGGACCAATGATTAAATTATGACAATGAATAAAACTATGAAAATGGAATATTATAATCTCCCCTTCTAATATGGCAAAGTTGACGCTCTTTCCATTCATACACTCTTTCCTCTTTTACCTGATTGGCTACATTCCATCAGTTCCCTCTCAATTCTCCTTCATATTCATCATCATTCACGCTTCATACCCCGCGTTCCTCATTTTCATCGCCTCAGGTAAATCACGTTCGTTCATAATCACTTTTCATCATTTCACACTTCACACCTCACCATCACGCAACACTGACATCTCACTCTCTTTCATAATCACGTTTCACCAATCCAATTCCGCATCTGCATCTCAATCACTTTCGTGATCACAATCGCTTAATTTTATAATCACGATTTCAAGTAATTGTCAACATCACACACGTTATCCTTATAATTACGTTGCTTTCATATCACTTGTTTAGTTCTTTAATCGTTTTTTCATGCAATTGAATTTCAGGTGCTGATTTTGCATTTTCAGCTGAATGAAACAATGGCGTCTCGCGATTCTGAATTTCTGAAGAACTTTTGGATCCCGAATCACATTCTTGTGCCGGATTCTAAGATTGATGATGTTGAGATCAAAGGCGATGGACCGAAGTGTCCGGTGCTTGTTTTTGTTAACTCTAAGAGTGGTGGTCAGTTAGGTGGAGAACTCTTGAAAACCTATCGTGAAGTTCTTAAAGAAAAACAGGTAATTTTTTCTTCTTCTGGATTTTAGAGTTCGTTTTTTTTTTATGTAGCACCAACACTTCTGATCGAAGGTGTGTCGTCCAGTGTGGGTGTTTACCACTGACACATGTGATTATACTCAATTATGCCATTTGTTTAAACTATTGACATTATCGACATGTTAGTCTCATGTCCGGCATCTGTGTCTGTGCTTCATATGTTGTTATGATGGAATGAATTGAGCTTGTGTGTGTTTGTTTAGGTTTTTGATTTGGGGGAAGAGACACCTGATAAGGTTTTGAGCAGAATCTATGCTAATTTGGAAAACTTGAAGGTTCAGGGTGATCCACTTGCAATATCGACTATGGAGAGATTGAGATTAATTGTAAGTTGAAATTCCTTTTTTATGTGTTTTTCAGTTTTTGTTTTAATGACCTTTGGAAGTTTTAAATTAAAGGCTGTAGTTTGATTTCTGTGGTTACTATCGAATCAGGCCGTGATTCTGAACAGAAATTGCTTGGGGCATAGGCGCATAGCACATATTATACCACAATTGCTGCAACTGTATTTTTTGTTCAATTTATATCCAACTGGCTTTTTTCATTTATTTTTTCTCATTTGATTTTTTATATGTATTTTGTCTCTAGGTTGCAGGGGGTGATGGAACAGCTGGGTGGTTGCTTGGAGTTGTTTGCGATCTCAAATTATCTCATTCACCCCCCATAGCCACAGTTCCCTTGGGCACTGGAAATAATCTACCATTTGCATTTGGCTGGGTAGGATATCACATTTATATATTGTGTGATTTTAATGTTACTCGAAGCATGTTTAAAACATACGCTGCCTCTGCCATGACTTGATTGTTTAAACGCCAAGTTTTGATTTTCCTGATTTCTGTTCCTTGTTTGTCTGGATGCTGTTTAGGAGTGTAGGCATTGTGCTGTTTTTTTTTCCTGAATTTTTGGCATGTCTGCATTAACTCGGGTTAATTTTCCTGTTCCTTGTTCCTAGTATGCCTTTCGGTTTTGTGTTGAGGTTGAGGAAGCACTAAGCAGTTGCTGTGAATATGATAATAAACATTCTTAGAAAAGTACGAAAAAAATGTTGGATCTTGTAAATCTTAATGTTTTATTCTGTATTGCAGGGGAAGAAGAATCCGGGAACAGATGAACAATCTGTTTTGTCATTTCTAAATCAAGTAATGAAAGCTAAGGAAATGAAAATTGACAAGTAATGAACTTCCTCCTCTTCTTTTATCTTATAATTAAGTTTTATTTCGTTATCCCTTCCTACTATTGGGAAAGTTCTAAGGAATATTAACTATAGATTTAACAAGTATAATACTTGCCATGTTATCATTAATATCCCAAATTGATTAGTACAAGGGTTGACAGTATAGTTGGGAATGCAGCAGTACTCTTCAATATAAAATCAAATGATTTCCTTCAAAAAAAAAATCAATTGATTGATATCTTAATTGAAAAGCTATAATTTCTTTTTCAATTTAGTAATTTATTTCTATTTTCTGCGTACCAGCTCAATATGATATCTTAGGTGGTGTCATTTTGTATTATTAATCTCAAATCATCATGCTGACTGTTTAATATTTTTTAATTCAGTACTCACTCTACTGTCATCATTATTTTATTCTCTTATGGAGCATTGTTGAGTGCTTCCAATAGTTTAAACCTTAAGGAGTATTTTGTTTCTTTTAGTATTACTAATCTGGAATCTCAAAGCATTATGCAGACTGTTGTTTAATATTATTATTTTTATTCAGTATTCACTATAATGTTACCATTATTTTATTCTCTTATGGGCATTTTTGAGTGGTTCCTTTAATTTTAGCCTCAAGGAGTACTTTGTTTCTACTTTGTTGTTTTGATTTTCTCGCTCAAGTTCTTAATGCTCCTCAACCAAAAACAAATTTGTGACAATATTTTAAGGGCTACTTTTTGTTCAAGATCATTAGAAAATGGTTTGTAATTTTTTATATCATTTTCTTGGCTGATGATTTCTGCTGTTTTTCTTTCTAAACCCTCAGCTGGCACATTCTTATGCGGATGAAGGCTCCAAAACATGGTACCTGTGATCCTATTGCACCTCTTGAGTTACCCCATTCTTTGCATGCCTTCCATCGTGTATCTGAGACAGATGAACTTAATATAGTAAGACACTATACAATTCACTGTTTATCAATTTCATACTATATCCAGTTCATGATGACTGGGCACTACATTTTGCAATTTTTTCTAGGATGAGTTGATGATATAGGGGTAGCAACTAAATCACACCTAGTTTGGGGTGAAGTTTTTGTTATGATCTATTATGGGCATGAGCCATGTATTCCTCAATTGAAAACAGAAAAATATGTGCATATTTTGATTTTTTATCTTTGACTTATGAAATTTACACAGTAACTGTGTGGTGATAGGAGTTCTTCATAAATGTTTTGTTACAGAATTGTTGGCTTCTTTTCTAATCACTGTACTTCCTTGTGTGGTTGTTTCTTATCATTCTTCAGGAAGGTTGCCATACTTTTCGTGGAGGATTTTGGAATTACTTCAGCATGGGTAAGAATATGTTTTGCTACCTACATCTACACTTTAACTTTACTTTGTTAATCATGTTTGTACTTTTTTCTAGTGAGGGATGAATTAGTTGATTTAGTTGGCTCTTCATTGTAATATTTAGTTTTGTCTGTTTCACCCCCTTTATTCTTACTTATTGATTAATATTAATGAGTAATATCAACATATGAGATTGCAAAATTCAATTTAAATTAATTTTCGAAATAAAAGCTCTACTTTTCTTACATAAGCTGTGAAAAGTATGAATATGAAATACGAAATGATAGAACAATAATTTGTATATTGTTATGTTAGTTCACTTATTCAGTAAAATTCATTGTTTATCTTCATCGGTAGTGATAAACTGCTAATTGTATTTAGCTTGACTATTTTTTGTTTCTTCTGATTGTATTATACGTCATAGAATCTGTTAGAGGAAATTTTTGCTCTCAAATTCCATTGATTCATACAGTGGTTGAAAAATCTGCGACTCCTGATTGTAGGAATGGATGCTCAAGTGTCTTATGCATTTCATTCTGAACGAAAATTGCACCCTGAAAAATTCAAAAATCAGTTGGTTAATCAGGTTTTTTTTTTTTTTTCTGCATAATTATAATATATACATGAAAGTATTTTGCTGAAGAGTAACAACACTACTGCTGAATGAGAGAAAAAGAGAGAGACATATGGTGAGTGGTGACACTGTTTGAACTACACAACAGGCTCTCTTTATATAGGTTTAAAAGCAATTAATAGAATAATTACATAGTATTCTTTTTCTATTTACGCTGTGTGATATGTCAATTCTGTACAATAAATACAAAGATCCTAATCTTATTTTCAGCAACTAAGGCGTCTTTCTCCCTCTTCATTGGTATGTGCAGTTTCGGAAAATACTTGGGTGTCTTTGGCTTTGGTGCCTTTAGTTCATTTTAGATGAATGATTAAAATAAATTATTTAGATGAGAGAGAATGGATGATTAAGAGAGAGATAGGAACAAAGGCACCAAAGTGCTACCCGTTAGTTTCAGACTATTGAGATGTACTTTCATTACCCACTTTTTCTTTTTTGTGATTATTTTTTTATTTTTTAATAACAAATGTTTGTATGTTAGTGTTCTGTTGAGAGTGGGAATAAAACCCTCAACCTTCCTATTACTCCAATCCCTAACTCCCCCACCCCAACCTTATATCTCCTTTATTTTTTATGGAAATTGATTTCGTTGTTCTGTTTAAATTTGTGTCAGAGCACTTATGCTAAGCTTGGATGCACACAAGGATGGTTTATGGCTTCACTATTTCATCCTCCATCCAGGTCAGTTCATGTCGATCTGTCGTTGATTTCACAAGGGCTTTTTAGCTTGATTTTATCAAGCTGAGTTGAATTCATGAACCATCTAATATAGGTCCTTGTTGTAAATTCATGAAAGTTCATACTGGTAATATATGCTACACAGAAAAGAGCAACCTGGTTTAATAGAGCTCCCACATTAGGGTGATTTAAGAAGGTTGGGTGGGCCTATTGTGTATCTACTATAGACAGCCTTATCTTGCATCATCAAGAGGCTGATTCCCCGACTAAAACCCACGACCTCTGGTCACATGATAGCGACTCCCCTTGTATACAAAAATGACATTGGAAATTTATTATTCAAAAATAGTAACGATTAAAATTGGCAACTTGCAACTGGTCCTTTAACTAAATATGTGGTTATTTTGAATTCAATTTTATTATTTTTCCTTATGAATCTTCAGCGTGCTAAGTTTGCCATCCCACTTTTGATTGGTTAAATTGTTAGTTAATAATAGACTCGAGGAATAGACTATAATAAAGTACCAACATTCCCCATAGTTAGACATTTCGAAAAATAGACAGATATCATTTTATATTCCAATCTCAAAATAACACAATATCCTTGTTGGTGGTCTTATTAATCCCTATACATACCTTCCATTTATATGCTATTATGGTAGGCGAAACACTGAAATCTGAAATATACCATAATCCTATCTTCACTATTGGTCATGCAAAGTTTCAATAAATAACCCATTTGCCAGGCATCCATCTTTCCTGTTGGAAGTTGGTGCTAGCTTAGGTAATGCTGCTGATCTATGATCAGAACTAGGAAGCTGTAATGTAACGACAATGCCTGTCACTAGATCAGTATGACAGAACTCTGGTTCTTCTAAAACCACTGAATCTAGTTTTTTTTTTTTGACAAAACCACTGAATCTAGTTGTAGCCTACAAAATCATAAAATATAAACTTAGTGATGATTGCTATTTTGCCGCTTATTTGGTTTCTCATCTATGACAAGTCTTATTTAACCAAGTCCATAGATTGGAATGTACAATGATGCATGTAGAAATTAATTTTCAACAGAATATCATTGGGTTTTTCTTCTGTGAAATGTCAAATTATATAGTTTAAATGGTTGTAATGTCAAATTATATAATTTTCAACAGAATATCATTGGGTTTTAATCATTTTGAATGTTATATACTATGTAGTTCTTTCTTCATTATCTGTTAAGACTGGTGAATTGAGCACAGCTGCGCACCAACTACACATGCAGTATCATCGTATCTAGCCTTCTTAAGCAATTTTTTTCTATATATATATATATATGTGTGTGTGTGTGTGTGTGTGTGTGTTGCTGGTAGTAATTAAGTGAATGTAATTCGATCTTCTGCAGGAACATTGCACATATGGGAAAAGTCAAAGTCATGAAAACAGCTGGTCAGTGGGAAGACCTCGAAATACCTTCCAGGTAAAACATTTTGTGAATCTGTATCTTTTTTTGGTTATATTAAAGTTGTAAGAACTTGGGTAGTGGAGAGAAAAATGTAGTCTAGCGGAGTATTGAAACTTCCACATTAACATCATACTGAAGTCTTACAACTTGACAATGTCTAATAGTCTATTAAGCTACAAGCTCTTTGACATATATCTTTAGCAAAACAATTGTTCCGAACATTTCAGGTTAATGTAAAAACTACATTTCAAAATTATAAAAATTTCATAGCAACACATAACTATGCTCGATAGTTTTCTTAGTTCTGTTAGGATATAGAATATTTATCCTTTCTCAATCTTTCAATAAAATGTTTATTCTTTTCAATTCAATTCTTGGGTTCCAAACAAAATCACTGCTGTCACGTGAATCATACCCATTCATGTTTTCAGAACTTCGTTGCATTTATCATTGTATCGATTGTTGATTATTTGATGATTAACGTTTTACGACAATGTTGTCAACTACTTGTGTATGGATATTTCATAGGAACATGGCCGTTTATATCAACTTCCATTTTTTCTATATCTGTTTTTCTTTCTGCTTCTGTTTACTGTTTGAATAACATGTGATGTGTTTGCTACCTACTTTCCATTTTATTTGCAGCATCCGATCAATTGTGTGCCTTAACTTGCCTAGCTTTTCTGGTGGATTGAACCCATGGGGTACACCAAACAGAAAGAAGCAGCGTGATGTAAATTTCGTAACTATTTCTGAAATAATTTATTTGTTTCAGTCTTTTCCCTATAATTTTTAAAGTCTGTTAGAAGTTGAAGTATTAATAATAATGCAATCAACAAACAAAACTCTGAGTATGCTATCTTGGTCAAATACAGAGAGATTTTACACCTCCATATGTAGATGATGGTCTCATTGAAGTTGTTGGGTTTAGAGATGCCTGGCATGGACTTGTTTTACTTGCTCCAAATGGTCATGGAACACGCCTTGCTCAGGTATGTGGATACGATGAAATATTGTATGCATATATTTTTTATTTTTTTTATTATTTGAAGTTCTCAGATGACAACATTCGTAGTCGTGTTTTTCTTTTGGAAATACTTTCCAAAAATTTACTTGCCATCGGTTCCAATTAGTATTATTATTTTATTGATTTTAAAATTCTAAATGTCTTGAAATAATCTTGTCATTAGGCAAAAAGAATCCGCTTTGAGTTTCACAAAGGTGCAGCAGATCATACATTCATGAGGATTGATGGGGAACCTTGGAAGCAACCTCTCCCAGTTGATGATGATACTGTTTTGGTAGAGATTTCGCACCATGGCCAGGTTAACATGCTTGCCACTTATGAATCCAAGTCTAAAAGTGTGTATGATCCATCATCACCTCATCACAATGGTGCTGAAGAAGACGATGATGAAGACAGGTTAGCAGATGAATTTCGAAAGTTTGGTGCTGCAGAAACATTCAAAATCCCAGATGAGGTAGATATTGCTCATCTTAGTTAGGTTTTTCGCTATTAGACCATTCTTTAATATTATGCAGTTAACATTGCCTGTCCAGTTGTTTAGACCTTGTATGTATTTATTTTAGTAGCCTCCGTCAACTGTATCACCTATTTGTTCAATTCTAGCAGTGTTATGTCTGCAAACATGGTAATTGTAATTTAGAATTGAGATGTAACATTTGATTTGTTCTCAACCTTCCTGTAGTTGAAATAAATACTCAAAGTAACTTCTGTCCTTTGCATTCTGCTCGCTTGTGGTAGGTTCTAGCTTCAGTGTTTCAATATTCTTTCCGAGTGACAAAAATGACTCACAATAAAGTATATGAAAATCTTCCATAAAATTTTCAAATTCAGTGTTTGTTCGTCCGTTGAATTCACAAGCCTTAAGATAGTGTTCTTAGATACATATTGCGTGCTACTTGTAATTATTGTAAACCTATGGCAATAACTCACACTTGGGATGAGTTGACGATTGAATATGATCTTAATATGCACATTGTGGCGTAGCTGAGTGAAGACCTGATACATAAGGCCGTGTAATAAAGGAATAGATGACCATACTGCTTTATAATAGGAGAAAAATGAAAGTGTTGGTATAAACCAATAACTGATGATAGTAAATTCTAACCATATGAAATTGAAGTCAACGTGAACGCTCGCCGAAATATAAAGTTATTTACTCAGAATGTATGCCTTTAGGCTTGCTTGTTTTTAGAACTGCGAAAATACATTTGTGACTGCAAGGTAAAAATAGAAAATACATGCAAATTGTGTGAGAAGGGTGAACAAATTGTGGTTTTAGCAGAACAAATACCACAATGTAAACTAAGTACAGTATGAGAAAACATGCTGATTTTTGCTTATCCACTCAGTGGATTAAGCAAAGGCGTGTCAAGGATAAGAAATCTTCACTTGGAGATCGTTTCAGAAGAAAGTAGCTACAGAACAGACAATAGTTTCCCCGCTCATTTTGTAATGGCCCCATTAGCCTTCTGTGGCTCCGCCGCCCTTTCTTCTCTTTTCTTCTTCTCCCTGGGGTAAAAAAAACATATATATGAATCTAAATCTTGCTGAGAAGAACCATCAAGCTGTAATTGTAAATCTGTCTCATCTATTAGACTTTAACTTGTGAATGGCATACTCAAATTTATAGAGTAGATGGAATATCAGATTGCGTCATAGCTCAGAAGTAAAATAGTCTGATTCTCACAAATTCAACAGTAATGTTATAAGCTTGAAACAAGTTCTGAGTTTGTTATAAACAAGTTTTGCAATACCATGTTTTCTGAAAATCAATTATAATGATCTCTACCGTCAAACCAAACAGACTTAGCAAAGTTATAACAACGTAGTTATATCAAATTTAAAATGAAAAGCCATAATGACAGAGAGGAGAATAGCTGAAGGGCATTGAACTGTTTGATGTCTACCTGTCAATAAATTCCCTTTGCAGATCTTTTGCTTGAACCAGCTTGGAAAGCAGCATACGATACACATCCAAGTCCCGATCAACACTTCTTTTGTTGATGTTCAAAGCCGCACAAAGCTGTTATGTTGACACCAATGATTAACTATCATAAATCCTTCAAACATTCATAAAGATGCATGTAATAGACACTTCTATAGTATTGCTACTGAGAGCAATCGTAGGAGGAAAACATATCAGGATAAATCCATTTAATCACTTCAAACTACTTTATTGGAACTTCTAGAGGTTGTTAAAATAAGAAGTAGACCTTATAGGTTCAACTTCAATAATTCTATAATAGAAAACTATAATAAAACATTTATTTGAATAATTCCAATTATAAATCATGCATGATGCCTTGAATGAATTGGGCTACCTTATCTAAAATTGTTGGTTCTGTTGCATTTGCCAACTCAAGAAGGCGAAAAAGACCTACTGCAAAGAAACGACTATAACTGAATTCACCCTTTTCGCCTGCTCTTTTTGCAATATCCTTTAAAAACCCTTCAACTTCTCCTTCTCTGGATGAAAACTCAACTAGTGAAGTTGAGTTTTGAGCCTTAGCCCAATCTTCCAACTTCTTTGCATCTATTCTGTAGAGGGTAACATAAAACATCATTTGATGCTGCTTTCATTTATGCTGAATGATTTTCCTTAAGATAAATTTTCTTGTTATGTAACTAAGTACTAAGCAAAAACATATACAAAGTAAACTCAATAGTTTTCTATTCTTTCCGGTTGGGAATAATATGATGCTGACTTAGATTTTGGCAAACAAACTCTGTATTGTGTGCGGTGTGACTGCATGCAGTCAACCACATCAGGGTTGTTGCAGTCTTGATCAGATGGTCTAGAAGTTGCTGATTGCGTGGAATCAAGGGTTGTGACTGCACACAACCTAAACCTCTGCTGGACATAGTCTTCAGTGGCTTACTTACTGCCGTTATTAATTATTATTAGGTTAAATTACATTTTTGGTCCCTTAACTATTTAGGTGGTATTGGTTTGGTCCCCTAACTAAAATTTGATTTATTTTGGTCCCTTAACTTCTCTCTGTTACACATTTTGGTCCTTTTCGTTAGTTTTAATTCAAAAACGTTAGGTTTTCTTCATCTTCTTCTCCTCTTTTTCATCTTCATATCATCTCCATCAACATTCAACAACAAGAATCCCAGAAACATTTCAGAAGAAAATGAAGAAAACCTAACGTTTTTGAATTAAAACTAACGGAAAAGACCAAAATATATAATGGAGAGAAGTTAAAGGACCAAAATAAATCAAATTTTAGTTAGGGGACCAAACCGATACTAATTAAATAGTTAAGGGACCAAAAAGATAATTTAGCCTTATTATTATTATTTTCAATTATTGAGTCAAAGGTTTAGATCAAGAACAACAAAGAGAAAATAAAGAACGATATAGCAAAGGCAAATTAGTCAGTCATGAAACCTGTATTGTTCTGGATCTTCCTTCAATGCATTAATATAAGCTTTGAAGATGGTATCTCGCTCCTCTTCACTAGAATACCCTTCCATGAGTTTATCATAGACAGTGACAAAACCAAGAGCAAATACAGAATCATATTGGTATGATGTCTTGTATCTCATTAAATGATGTTGAACAATGAGCTCCTGCAGCACATTGTTATAGATACTAGGGATTGGTCGTTTATATGCCTTTAGGAAATTTAGCTTTGTCTCGGAAACGCTGGGAACATCTGCAGTAGATGATAACCGATGACCAACTAACGATAATAAGCTTCAATGTCTTCTTTTATTTATTTAGTCTTCCTTTTGTTAGAAACATAAACAAACTTAATATAAAAAATTTCCCCCACCATGTCATACACTCATGCCTATGTTTTGCAAACTCTATGGTGGACTATTTTGGTAGGTGGTCTACCGTGGAATCATTGGAAATTTCAATGATGGTGGACACTGTCTTTCGAAAATACAAGGTCTAAATCCACCTCGTCACTCCTCAGACGATGACTTGATCAATCTCAGTTCAACAAAAATAAGGGAAAAAGAATACGCGTACTTCAAAACTTAACTCATATCCGTTTTTCCCAAGTTTTTGTCAAACTGACACTTATCAAGTCACTATCTCAGTTGTAAGGACAAGAAGGACCGAGAGCTTCTACTTCAAAGGGGCGTCGCCCATTGCCTTTAGAGTTTCGAGCAGTTTATAAAGACCGGTCCATCGTGAACCACCTATCAATGTGATCCACAATAGTCACCACTAAAATAACCAAAACATATGCCAAAAAGGATCCTCAAAAGATTACAGTACATAAAATCTAATAACCTTAATGCCTAATCATGCATGAAAATATAAACTAAAAGAAAGTAACCCACAATAAGTAGTTTGAAGAAACTTTTCCTTAGTAGAACTAGTCTAACTTAACTAACTATTGTAACTAATTATTGTAACTAACTATTATACCTAATAAACATGAAAAAAATCACCTTCTTTTTCTAAAACTAGATTTGGAACCAAATTAACAAAAACACAAACCTGTGACAGAAGACATGCATTGAATAACCATTTTAGAAGCAGAATTGCCAACTCTAACACCAACACAATGGTACGAGGAATATGTCCGAATTCCAAACATATCAGAACTTGAAGCAAGGAAACGAGTAGAAGACAAAGTGGATTTTCTCTGTGAGCATTGAGTAGTTGCTGAGAATGACAAAGAAGTTAGTGCAGCCATAACTAGAAACTGAAAGTACAAGAAAAGAGAAAAAAAGTAGATGCAATATTAGAGTCAGAAAATATCCCTCATGGAAAGGAAGGACAAAATTCAGAGAAGGAACTGCATTGCTTTCAAAACATTTGTGTTGGAAACAAAGTATAAGGAAGAAAAAAAGGACAAAAAAGCTTATCCACACTGTGAAGTCGAAAAATGGAAACCCAAACCTTTTTGTTGTCGATAGTGTAAGGAGTCGCTGACATAATGACACGTTGAAATTTGACATTCACAACGATTTTCTAGTTTTTCTTTTTTTTTTACTCAAGGCTAGTTTTTTTTTTTTAGAAAAAGTGTTAAATAAAACAAATTAAGGCTTAAATATATTTGTATCTCTATAAATATATAAATTTTTTGTTTTATTCCCTCTAAAAAATGTCTTCTACTTTTAGTCTTTAAAAGTATTTCATCTTTACTTTTGGTCTCTTCTTTTAACTAAACTCATATGTAGTATTTTTGAACAAAAAATTTCAAAATAGTTTATAATATTATAAAAATCTCTCAAAAAAATAAATCTAGAATTTTTTAACAAAACATGAATTAAATATGAATTTCTATATTTTTTGCGGTTAAGAATTCATATTTAATTCTTGTTTTGTTCAAAAATTAATTCTTTTAAGAGATTTTTACAATATTCTACACCATTTCGTTAAAAAAAAATAAAAAGACTACACACGAGTTGACTTAAAAATAAGGACTAAAGGTGGTGATCGAAAATTTTATAGACTAAAAATCAAAGAAATTTTTTAGAGAAATTAAAACAAAAAGTTGGTATATTTATAGAGACCAAAATAATATTTAATAAAAATATGGTTAATAGTGTTTTTCACCCCAGTAATATATGTCATTTCTGGTTTTCACCCCTGTAAAAATTTCGGTTTAATTTGCATTCTTGTAAAAAAATCTGGTTTTCACCCCTCCTCCCTCTAACTCACCAAATCAGCTTATGTGGTGTGACATGAATTTTTAATTTATTATTTCTTTTTTTTCACTTGTCACATGTATAATTCATTTTTTTTAAAAAAATCAATTAAAATTTGAGAAATTTCATTTTCATTATTAAAATATCTGAAATTTAATTTTTAAAAATTAATAAGAATCCAAAAAATATAAAAAAAATTCATTTCTATTAATTAAAAATTTCAAAATATTTTAAAAATTTGAAAAATAATTTTTTAAAATAAAAAATTGTAAAAATTCAGGAAATAACTTTTTTTTAAAAAAAATTTTGGAATTTTTTAAAATTCAGGAATTTGTTTTTTTAATATTCTGAAAACAATTATTCCCAAATTTTTTATTTTTTGTATTAAAACACTATATTTTAAAAAAATTAATTTTTTCTAGAATTTGTTTTATATTAAAATTAAAAATTAATATAAAAAATTCTGGAAAAATTAAGATTTCATATTAAAACTTTTTCCAGAATTTTTTTATATTATAAAATCAAAATTTTAAAATAAAAATTCCAGAAAAAAATATAGTTTTTTCGAAATTAATATAAAAAAATTCTGGAAAAATAAAAAAACTATATTAAAACTTTCCCTTATATTTTTTTGAAAAAAATATAGTTTTTTTGAAATTTAAAAAATCAAGAAATATAATTAGTATTTTTTCGAAATTAAAAAATTCTGAAATTTAATTTTGAAAATAAAAAAATATAAAATTTTCAAAATTTTAAAAATGGTCAGATTTTTTTTCAAAATTTTTAATATTAATTTTCAAAAGTTTTAGAATTTCCTAATTTTAATTCAGGAATTTTTAATTTTAAAAATTTCATATTTTTTAACTTAAAAATTTTTTGGAAAAAGTTTTAATATATTTTTTTATACAGAAAATACAAATTTTGGGAATAAATTTTTTTCCAGAATTTTAAAAAATTCCATATTTTATAAAGTTAATTTTCAAATTTTGTAAAATATTTTTTATTTTTTTTTGGTAAATAGAGATAATTTTCATTAACCAAAACAGTTATTACAAACTACATGGCAACATGAAGCCCCAATCCAAAGAAGCAAGAGTTAATCTCACAAACAAAACAAATGCCAAAGGCCTCACAAGCTTAACATTAGACTCTTTGTCTTTTTAGATTTCAGCCCACTAATGTAAACAATCTTTTTGATTTGATTAAGGAGTTCCTGAACTGATTGATGAATGTGTTGAAATCTTCTGGCATTCCTTTCCTTTCAAATCATATATTGCGTAATACTCAATACCATTCTACTCATATGATGAGTACCAGTGTTCTGGTTGCATTGACTTTGGATATATTGCATCACAATCTGCCAGTTGCAAGCATTAATGTTCATGTTACTCCAATACATTGCACCTGTCCATACAACCTTTGAATACTCACAAGTAAAGAATAGGTGAGAATGTGTTTCATTCTCTTTTTTACACAAGATGCACATTTGGTCACAGTAAATTCCAACTTTACTTAATCTGTCACAAGTTGGCAATCTACCATGAATAGCTAGCCAAGTAACAAACAAGCACTTTGGAGGGGCAAGGTTATTACATGTCATTTTCCTCCAATTAACTTTAACAAAATCACCTCTTAAAGCATTATACATTCGCTTAATAGAGAAGTTAGCTTGTTGAAAAACATTACCATTGACATTGGAAAAAGTCTTTGCTCCATCAAAAACTTTTTTTATTACCCATGAAGCTTGTGATGGTACTTCCATTAGAAGCACATTTCTCCCTTTTATATAATATTCATGGACCCACTTCACCCATAAGACATCTTTCTTATTGGTCAAGTTCCAAAACTACTTGCTAAGAGCAGCTTGGTTTCAACAATTCAAATCTATGACATTCCATCCACCGGCTGATTTTGGCAAACAGATATGCTCCCAGGCAATAAGAGCTCTTTTTAAAGTACCAGATTTACCAGTCCAGAGGAAGACTCTACAAACAGTTTGAATTAGTTTCAGAACTTTTTGTGATAGGGCAAAGACTTGGCTCCAATAAGTTTGCACCCCAAATAACACTAACTTAATAAGTTGTAATCTTTCGGCATATGATAACAACTTAGATGACCAGTTTTCAATCCTACTAATAATTTTCTTTACCAAAGGTTGACATCGCATAACGGGTTAATTTTTTAGAGGATAAAGGAACCCCCAAATATTTAAAAGGGAGTTCACCTTTTGTAAGACTAAATTTGTTCTCAAGATATGAGATGAGTTTTCCTATGATCAGTTATTGAATACCAAATGAAGTCTTTACAAATATTTTTAGCAACTACACAAGTTGAAATTGGGACTCTAGTTGATTGGATCACATACTCATGAATGATATAGATAAGGAAGATTGAGCAAGAGTAATCCTTCCAGCAAAAGAGAGAGAGAATTATCTTTCCAACCTCATAATTTTCTTCTCATTTTTTCAAGAATAAAGTCTTAACTTGATTTAGAAGCCTTTTAATAAAGCATTGGAGCACGTACATATAATCCAAAATCCTTGATAATTTGAATTTCCAAGATCTACATAGATATTATTAGGGAAAAGGCCTTGAGATTTTTGAAACTTCAACTTTTGACCTAATTTTCTAGTTCCACCGTAAAACACCATAAAAATATTAGCATGTTTAAAAAATATATACTGGTTGAAGGAGGCTTCCCTAGTCATGAATTGTAAAATAGGTAGTCTTCCATTTGTGTACTTGGGTCTATTGATTGGTGGGGACTTGCATAAATTGAATTTCAGGTATCCCTTAATTGATCGTATAAAAAGTAAATTGTCGGGTTGAAAAAGTCGTAACCTTATTTTGGAGGATCGTTTGATTCTCCTGATGTATGTCATGCTCTTCGTATCGGTCTATTTTCTTTCTTTCTTTCTTCAAGGCTCCCACATGTATCATTTCCACTATCAAATCTATTTTCAATTTTTTTTGGGGAGCGGGAGGTGAGGATTTTAGAAAAATATCTTGGATTAAATGAGATACATTTAGGTTGACAATTTCAATAGTCTTTGGCTAAAAGAGTTGCTCTCAAGATTAATTTTTTTACTTGTTGGCTATTTCTCAATCGTATTTCTACCAAATATAATTTGTTCAAAAGGGGGGTGCTTCATAATAACAATCAACAATGTATCAGAGGTTGTGGTATATTTGAAGACGTGGATCACTTATTCGTCAAGTGAGTTTTTTTACAGAATTTGGTACTTGATTACTAAATGACTTAGCTTTGTTAGTGTAAGCTCAGGCGATCATCATATGCTTTTTGAGTGTATGGATGGCTTTTCAAAGCATGTTCATTTCGTTTGGCTCTAAATATCATTTGACTATCTTGTGTGTATGACATTTGAAAAAAAAGAAACATGCATATTTTTCAACACTGGAAAATTTAAAATTTTGTTGTGACAAAATTAAGCTTCAGTCTCATTGACGGTTGAAAGCGAAATATCCAAATTTCATTTTCGACTATCATCATTGACGGTTCAATCTTCTTCAACGTTTGAGTGTTATTACTTAATTTGTTCTCTTTTCTTGTCTTGTTTTTTTTATTCATGTTTGCTCGAATTAGCGCTTTGTTTGATCTTGTAGACTTTTATTAAGTCTGTTTTGTCTCGTCCTGTTCTAGAAGGACTTTTTGGTTTGGTCAATATATTCCGTTTTGGATTCTTAAAAAAATGGAATGTGTTTTTAAACTCATTTACAAAATATATAAAAGCATACTCAAAGTAAAAAAAAAAAACATAATATATAGTAAAGACTTTATCCAAAATATGTTTGTATTTTTTTTAAGATAACTAAAACATTAAATAATTACAAGCTCTAAAAAAAACATTAAATAATTACAAGTTTGCTGAAGGCCGATAAGCATGAAAATTCAAATTTAGAAGAAGTTTAATTTTTTTTTTTGTGGTAATCCACTGAAAATAAACTCACACACAACTGTGAGGTCCCAAGTTCGAACGTGAGTCATGACGTCCGACCTTACAATTTCGGTATTTGTGAGTTGAGTTAGGACTTCTAGACGAAAAAGTTTAATATTTATACTTGTACTATTGAGATTGCTTGTTTGTGGTTATAAAATTCATTTTTGCTTGTTAAAAAAATATATTTATACTTGTAAATACATTTGATTATATTATAAGGTGATACTATATTGTACTAATTATTTTCTTAAATATTGACATAAATTAAAAATATGAATTTTTCAACGTCTCAAATTTGATTTCTCCTGATACAATCATGGTGGATTAATCCATACAAAATACTGCTGTCATGGGTAACATCAAAGTCTAGTGAAGTGGAATTGAATGTTATGAAGAATGAGTATGATGTGAGCTATTTAATTACCACCTTGAGGACAAGGTGTTTGTGCAAGACCAATGGAATGTAATGATTCAAGTTAGGCCCATTAGAATAGTATAAGTCCAAGTTACATTAGGTGAATGAGTCATGCTTTTTAGAAGGGTCTAGAGAGACCCATTATGATGAGGCATTACTTTAATTGCTAGAATGTCAATGCTATAAATAATGTAGTGGTTATTGTAATACTTATCAAATGAATGAATGAAGAATTTAGTTTGTTAAAGCAATGCCTCATCATAATGGGTCTCTCTAGACCCTTCTAGAAGCATGACTCATTCACATAATGTAACTTGGATCTATACTATTCTAATGGGCCTAACTTAAATCATTACATTTCATTGGTCTTGCACAAACACCTTGTCCTCAAGGTGGTAATTAAATAGCTCACATCATACTCGTTCATCATAACATTCAATTCCACTTCACTATACTTTGATGTTACCCATGACAACTGCTTTGATTTTGAACACGGTCCTTAAATTAAATATCGGGTTTTAAAAAACGAATGATAATTTATTTAAAAATAAGAATTGAGTCAAGTGGAATGACTAATTTTCTAAACCATTAAATCTAATTTTCGATAATACTTCGAATATGATTGCTTATAACAGAAAATAATATATAGAAAACCAGAACAATATTGTGAAAAGTTACATGTAAATAAACAAAAACAGATTTTGACAAGGAAAAAATTAACAATTTTATAGGGACGGAAAATATATTTAACCGAAAAATTTATCCTTTATTTTTTCAACGGATGCTCTTTAAGCATTTGTTAAGATTTTCTAGAAAAATGTTGCAAGTTAAATAACACTGTCATGGTTTGGAATGGAATCAGGGTGAGTATTGTAGGTAGCAGCTAGCTGGCATGATTTGGAATGGATAAGAGCAAACTTTCATTTACATTGCAGTGAATGTGATCTTCTTCAGATAGGGAAGAGGCATATAATATCAACACTCAACACTCTTCAGCGTGTTGGACCACGTGCTTCAAAGACTTCATCAAATTATGAAACAACACTAACGACAAGTAATTATCTTTAACATTTAAATATCACATATTCTTATTTACCGTAAGATTCATGATTGAGGTTGTAGCTACTTCAATATTTGAAACATTTTTTCCCGTTTCACTTTCTATTGAATTTTGAAACAAATTCTTAGGAAAATATTATTGAGGTTTGTACCAAGAGGAGTGGTTGTGGTTTCATAAGTCGCGCAGTCAATGGATAGTTGATGGAGATCGTAATACGAAGTACTACCATTCTCAAACCATTGTCAGAAGAAGGAAAAACAAAATTTTGACTCTTCGAGACGATGAAGGGGGTTGGGTTGATGATCTTGATCATCTCAAAAACATTGTGCGTGATTACTATGTTAATTTATTCAAGGAAGAAAATCCTATCAGAGATCCAATCATTTCTTGGACTACTTATCCGACACTTGAGGAGCATCAGGATAGTTTGAGTGCACGTGTTCAAATTAATGAATGTAAAAGAGCTCTTTTTGATATGAATCCTCACAAGGCGCCGGGAGAGGATGGGTACCCCGCTCTATTTTTTCAAAAATGCTGGGATACAGTTGCTGATTCTATATACTAGTTTGTGAACCAGGTTTGGGTTAACCATTCTCTTATATCTTCTATTAATAATACTCTCATTGTGATGATCCCTAAGATTGATAAACCTGAATTTGTCTCTCAATTTAGACCTATTTCTTTATGTAATGTTATTTATAAGATGATTTCAAAGGTTATTGTCACAGAATCAAGCTGTTGCTTGATGGTATTATTTCTCCATATCAGTCCAGTTTTATTCCAGGTAGAAGTATCCACCGTAATATTATTGTGGCTCAAGAGATGGTACATTCCATGGCTATAATGAAAGGCAACAAGATGTTCATGTCCATCAAAATTGACCTAGAGAAAGCTTATGATCGCATCAATTGGAATTTTGTGGAGAATTGCTTGGAGGAATGTAAATTCCCTCCTAATCTCATCCAAATTATCTATGATTGCATATCTTCGCCTAGTTACAATATTTTGTGGAATGGGGACAAAACTGACACTTTCACTCCCACTAGAGGACTTCGTCAAGGAGACCCTATCTCCCCTATCTCCTTTATGGAAAACTCTTACTAGGGTGTGGGATGATTTTCAAAGAAACATCATTTGACAAATAGGAGATGGTAACAGTGTCAATTTCTGGTTGGATAAGTGGGGTCCAAACAACAATTCCCTCATTTCTCTAGCGACAAATTCGTATGTGGATACCACTCTTCTTGTCAGGGATGTGATGAGTTCTTCTGGTAATTGGGATCAAAATTTCCTTTTTGATAACTTGCCTAACAACATAGCTGAAAAGGTGGTAGCTCTCCCTGATCCTTCTAGTGGTGATGGTCTTGATATTATTGGTTGGGGAGGCACGAATACGCGACAATTCTCGGTCAAAAGTGCTTACGACATGAAGACGGGAATCATGCTAATACCGAAGGGGATTGGAAAAGTTTATGGAATTGGAAGGGTCCTCATCGTATACAAACTTTCATTTGGTTGGTTGCTCATGATCGCATTTTAACTAATTATCGTCGAAGTAGATGGAGTGTTGACATATCCCTAATTTGTCCTTGTTGTGGGAGTGATGATGCGACTACTCTTCATGTTCTCAAAGACTGCACTTATGCAACTCAGGTATGGATCAGACTTGTACCTTCAGATTGTATGACTGACTTTTTTTCCTTTGATTGCAGGAATTGGGTTTTTACAAACCTCAACAAGATCGAAACAGAGATCCCAATTCTAAGTGGAAGACAACTTTCATGATTACTTGTTGGTATATTTGGAAATGGCAGAACAAGACAATCTTCAAGGAAAATTTCCAGAGACCTGTGAATCCCACAAGTATTATCCAAAAGTTTACTAGTGATATTGAAGATTGTACTCTTAATCATTTTCAAATGGTTCTTCGACACACCGAAACAATTTATATTGGCTGGAAATATCCTCAAGAGGGATGGATCAAACTCAATTGTGATGGAGCGTGCAAAGAGAATGGAGATCGCTCGGGCTGTGGAGGCCTTCTTCGGGATGCTAATGGTAGATGGATCAAAGGTTTTGTCCGCAAGATTGGCGCTTGTGATGCTCTTCATGCAAAGATGTGGGGTATATACCTTGGTCTAGAGTTGGCTTGGAGGGACGGTATTTCTCAGCTTTGCGTTGAAAGTGATTCAAAGTTGCTTGTTGACATGATAACAAATAATTGCAAGATGAATGGGACAACCCTTGTGCTCATTCGGCGTATTCAAAATATTTTGAATCGTAATTGGAAGATTCAGGTTCATCATACTTTGAGAGAAGGCAACAGAAGTGTTGATTGGCTTGTCAACTTCAGCCTTACCATGGATTCTTGGAATTTGATTCTTTTGGAGACCCCTCCTACTGAGCTCAATAGTCTCCTCTTTGATGACATCTTTGGAGCTTGTATGCCTAGAAATGTTCGTTTAATTATGTAGTTTTCGCTTTTGAGCTTCAGCCCTCTCTTGTACCAAAAAAATAAAATAAAAAAATAAATATATTATTGAGGTGTAGTAACATAAAGTAGAATATTTCAAAAAATTAACATTTAATTATTGAAATATTTTAGAATAAAATGTAAAAAATATAACATCTAGTGTACTATACATCATTTTTACATCTATTGTGCATATTTTATTCTAGGAGGTATTCTATTTTTATTTCCCTCCTGTTACATATCATTGAAAGTGCAAAGTTGAATCATTTTTCTTTTTGAAAATGTGAAAATTTTATTTATGCGAGCATGCATAATACTTACTGTTAATCACAATTACAGTTATGTTATTTGTATATTTCATATTCTTCAACATCCATTCAGCAACTGATTTTCTTTTTATTTATATCATATTACATCATCTATCACATTATTCTTTTTTGTTTTTTTTTTTTCTAGATGTATACATCCAATGAGATGTCCACCAAACATTTTTTTAATATTTTATGACGGTTATCTAAACTATATGAATTTAAATAAAGTAATTGAATTTAAATAATTAATAAGCTTTAGTTAAAACATTAACTATTTGGAAGAACACAAATATAAATGTTCGATGAAACGATTTTTAGTCTCAGTTATAAAAAAATTACGAAGGCAAACTTGCTTACCGAAATTAATACCGGTGATAATTATATCTGAGATCTTTGACGAACACACGTCAAAGTTTCAAATCAACATCACTAGACTAATCTAAGTGAGTTTAGTTTGAATTTACTTATGTTTCATTTGTGTTCCAGATTTCCATACTCCATCTAACCATTTTTATTCATCAAAAGATTAGACTATAAGATTTAAACAAAGTGTAATTTAATTCAAATGATTAATGAACTTCGGATAAAGACAAATTATCTAAGAGAACTCGAGTTTAAATCTTAACATAAACAATATTTTTTCTGAATTTCCTTACTTTTGGTCGTACTTCAAATCTATAGACCCCATAGCTCATGGAATATGAAGGTTAAGATTAAAAAAAAAGAAAAACTTATCCAAAGGTTAAGATAAAAATAAGCTTAAAAAAATTAGCTGTATCATTTCTATTTCTGTATATAATACAAGGCAATACCTCATTTTATGCCTGAGTAGTTAAGATCTCTCTCTCTTTTATATTCTTTTAGAACAAGTTGTTTTCTTTAATCTTTCTTGTCTCAAATCTAATCTATATATCTAGCACTCTTTCCAAAAAGTTTAAGAGTGAACTAACATAATTGTTTGAAATTGGAAAAGATTTAAAAGGGTTTATATGAGATAAGATATCCTCCAAGTTGTTCCAAACATGGAGGAGGCAATCAAAGATGGATCACAAAGAAAAAACTTTATCAGTTCTCACAAAGGCTCCTCAAGAGTACAACACTTTCCTTCCAAATCAAAGAACCATGTGTTTCATCAAGCTGGTGCCAATGTTGATGCTGTTGATAGATTTAAAAAAGCAGAAGAATCTCTTAGAACTGTGATGTACTTGAGTTGCTGGGGTCCTAACTAAAAGGTTAATTAAATTATCATATATAGCTATGTTTTTTTATTGTAATATTACACTTTGCCATGTTTTAGTAGTAATTTTTGAAAATATATGTAGTAGCTGAATGTTCATAGAGCTTTGTAAATATCAAGTAAATGTTCCTATTTTGTGAGTGTTTATATATATGCTTATAATATTTGATAGTTGTTTATGAAAATTTACAGACTGGGATTGAATTAAGTTATGTTTGGATAGGATTTATCATGATGATGATTTGTGACATGGGGAATATATAGATGTGTATTGTAAAGTAAAAGAGATAGTGAGAAATGAGGTGCGTAGACTAGTTGCTTGATATTTAATATTTATGTTGAAAATTCCAAACCCACCTTTATCCAAAATAGCACTTAATGATTCATGAGGTGATTTGAAAGTAATGTCGACAGACAATAATCGAAGAACACTCAAACCAGTACACTTAATGATTCATGGGGAATATATAGTGGTAATATCAGTTGTCATTTGATGAAAAGTTGATTCATATTCAATAATAATATGAGTTCAATTTTAATCGTCAATGTAAAATTCTTGTTGATTGATAGTTTGAAAATATATATGACATCGTCTTTATATGCATTTGTGAGTCATTGATATTCAATTCATCTAAAAAAAATTAATTAAAAAACATAATACATGATTTTTTTTTTCCTTTAAAAGATTGATATTGGGAAGAGGACAAAACCCAAACCATATAATATCTACATCAAACCTGTTCAACCCTTAAGTCTAACCAATGAGGTTTTTAATCATTTAGTCTTTTATCCTTGATTTGTATATATAAAAAGACACGTATATGTTTAAAGATAACAATAACAATTTTTAAATGAATCTTAATTAACTTGAGAGATTAATATTGAAAATATGGACCAATCATTATTGGGGTATGAAACCGTTTCCTTTATGATTATGGGTTTGGATTACAAAAAATAGATAATTATTAAAAACTTATTTTTTTCACTTATGAAATTGTTCATTCAATATATCAACAGTTCGACATTTTTCAATGACAAATAACCATCATCGACACTTTTAAAATCAGTTTAATCATTTTTTAAGTTGGTTCAACCGATCTTAAAAGTACTAAATGCCAAACGACAGTTAAATGTTGCTGATGTAGTCAATGAACAATTTCATAAAGAGTAATTTTCTAATTATTATGGCTATTTCTACCTTCATCCTACAATTTACAAACCACAATTTCCATTATCTTTTTTAAAGACCGTTTCCATTAACTTATTTGGTGAACACAACCTCCCCTCTCAAAATGCAAAAAATGCAACTATTAAAAAAAACTACATTAATTTTTTTGATTTTTTTTAAATATAATAAATACTTAAAATTCATTTTAAAATTATTTTAACTTCAAAAAGAAAACTGCACTTTGAAATTTTGTTTCCATAAATTTATTTCCATAACACAAACAAAATGTGCTGTGAAAAATAGTTTCTGAAAAAATGAAAGAAAAAAAAAAGTATGGTGGTATTTGATGGTTTTCTAAAGACTGAAGTATATTTTGAAAATGTGGGTATGGTATTGAGAATGTAGAGATGCATATGTAAGTAGCAATTGTCGTATTATAACTTTCATTTTCATTATCAGTATATAGTAGACAATGAATGATATTATGATAGTTTAACGGTTCTGCCAAGTGCCAAGTATTCGATCTTGTCATTTTTTAACATGTCTCTGTCAAGCACCTTAATTTCTTCTAAGTCTCAGCCACCTCTTCAAAATTGTAGACTTTATCAATGATTTATGAACATTTTCAGTTTTGTAAATCAGGAATAGAGTTGTCCGTAAAGAAATATTCACCCGATATGAAGTCCCTCACAATTTTTTGACGACTCAATTCAATCTTCGACAAAAATAAAATTCAAATTACCTACTGACAATATACATTTTCATACTAGGAACAAATTAGTCTGTGATTCATTATAATAGAAAGACTAATTTGTCTTCGATATAAAAATGTCAAGGACCAATTTGAGTTTTATTTTGTCAAAGACTAAATTGGACCATCAGAAAATTGTGAGGGATCAAAATGAATCTTCACTCTAAAATGTTGCTATGAGGTTAGTTGAGGACTCTAAAAAAGTTCTAATCAAGAGTCTAGTTGCTCATTTTATTTTAATGAAAACAGTCCAAAATTAAACTTCAAAATTATTGATTGTTATTTGTGGATGTAAACCAGGGCTTTAACATCATGTTGGATCATTACATCGTGCTAAAAACGACTACACAAGTGATATTTGATAGTTTATCTGCATCTAAAATATTAAAACGACAAGTTTATGAGTCATCTCATTTGCATGTTGTTCAACTTCAACATAAACTCTTTTTATCTAATGTGGAACTTTAACTTACATTTAACACATTACAACGACAATATGTAAGTACATATGTTAACATTCTGTAAGCCATGAAACTTTGCTCCGACTCTAACACACCACCTGGACTCAACTTATTTAAAAAAAATTTATAGACAAAAGTTATAATCATTAATTTCCTAACAATTATTTACCAAAAAAAGACAAACTACATGTACATAAAAGAGGAAAAAGGATGGAGGGATCTTAGGCATCATACATACTCATAGGCATGTGTCCCTTGAGGCCTGATCTTTCATGGCTAGCTAGCTAGCTTAAATCTGAAATTTTCTTAATTTCTGCTATCACTCTCAGTGATGAAAGGATCTTAATATTGGAAGAGTATGTCTGTGTGTGTGAAGAGCTGTTTTTTGTGTATGGAAATATAATTCTATTTAAACAAGGTACAAACAAGTATGATTCATAGGATCAAAATTAAATGGCTTTTAAGTTAATTATATGGTTTAAGTAAACAATTCATGTATGGATAAACTTGTCGTTTCACCAACCTTATATTTCGTGTGTGTATAAACACACATATAGACATAATTTAGATGATAAGAATATGATTATTTAAATTTAAATAAGATGAAAATCATCATGACTACCATATTTGGATTAAAACGGATAGATATTGTCATCGTGAGTTTAACTCAATTGATATAGACAATGTATAATATATGTAAGATAAAAAATACGCTTAACATTTTTTTTTTTATATAACATTCTCTATAAACTATAAAAATGCATTTTAACATTATTTAAGATAAAAAAATGCGCGTAACATTTTTTTTTTTAGTATAAAACATTCTCTATAAACTATAAAAATGTATTTTAACATTCACTATAAACTTTCCCTAAAAAAAACATTCACTATAAACTTCCTTAAAAAAAACATTCACTATAACTATTCATTAGGTTAAGTACATTAATGTATTTAACAAAGACCCATGTACTAAAAAAAAGGACCCTTGAATAAGAATTAGTATTATTTTACTATAAGTTCAATTATTTTGGTCGAAAATACATTTTAATTTCAACAATGCTATTTTTTATTCATGTTGAATATCATCTCAATATTTATGCAAATCTTAATGTTTTAATTGAACTAAGGTAAGATAAGTTTTTGGTCTCTCTAAATATAATAATTTTAAGTTTTAATCCTTCTAAAAAAATTCTTCGCTTTTTAGTCCCTTTAAATTTTTTGTTTTCAATTTTAGTCTCTATTTTTTTTTTTTTTACAAAAGTTCAGGTTTCGTGTTTTAATGGATTTTTTCGATGACATCTCATTGGTAAGGCCATAAAATATTATTAGTTTAATAATTTAAATATTTGATCTTAAATTTAATTTGACGTTAAAGATGAAATAGTTAAATTATTAAACTAATAGTATTTTAAAGTCTTATCATTAATATGTCATGAAAAAAAGTTATGAACCTAAAATTGAAGAAATTTTTTAGAAGGACTAAAACTAAAATTTGATATATTTAGAGGGGCTTATTAGTACATAAGTGTTTTTATAGGATAAGACTCTAACTTAAGAGTTTATATATAACGCTCTCACAGACCACATTTAATATCAGCAACCGTAAAAAGTGGAAAATTACTCTTTACACTTCAGAAAATGATCTCTCACATCTCAAAATAATCAAAATACCCTCAATGGTAATTAACTGTCATTCGTTCTTGAGTTGAATGTTACGGAGCGAACGACAGTTAACTATCGTTGGAGGAATCGAATGTTATTTTAAGGTGTTGGAGAGCAATTTTGTTGGTGAGATGAGCAACATTCTAAAAAGTGCATGAAAATAAGAAAGCCCAATACCATCGAAAAAGTATTTGGTTTTTTTGTTTTTGTTTTTTGTTTACAAGAAAAGTATTTGGTTGTTAGTAAGATATTTTGAGTACTGCTCTTCTCACACCATTTTTTTCTCATTTTCGTTAAAATAGTCGAGTATGAGTAAATTCACGCATGTGTATTCTCGGTATGAGTTAACTCACGCGTGTGTATTTCTCGGCGGAGATGAACAAAAACATATGGAAGAATAGCAATTCTTAGATTTTTTTTATAAGTCTATTTAGTTAAAATGACTCGCTATTTTTGAATTCACTACGATGGATCAACAAACATAGTTTTTTTTAGAGGGAATCAATAAACATAGTTAATCATGTTAACCTTCACCTTAAATATGTTACAGTCACCAAATATGAAAGGTAGACAATCAAAGCTAAAAAGAAACGGAGCTTGTAGCTAGCTAGAGGTATTATTTGCACAATTACATTTGGAGAAATTATATCATCTCCTCGTGTATGAAAATTCCCTAAACATCTCTAATTTCATACCGATGATTTTATCAGTTAAAGTTGAGTGAATAAGCAAATACAGCAATCACTCACTCTGCTTCCACTCCTTATCTTACAATAAAGGACAATTGATATAGTACAACAAGTGTATGTGAGCTAGCCAAATACGAAGTACTTGTTTTCAATCCTTTTCCTTCAATTCTAAGCTAACACGAAATATAGAGTGGCCCTCTTGGATTTATGCCCCCACCCCATCATCATTTATGTATGTCTTGATTAAATAAACAAATGGTATCACTCCCAAAACTACGGGTCCAAATTTGCTATATTATGGGCTTATTGCAAAACCACGTGTATATCTAGCATGTATAGTCCAAACCACTTGTATTGTAATAAATTAATAATAACAAAACCGCACATGGTAAAATCAAATTCCTCACATATATAAGCACCACTTGTCATGATAAACCTTCAATTCAAGTTTCAACTATTGTTATCATAATACAGTGAAATTCTAGTTATTTTCAATATGTGTGCAACAAGAGGAGCTTTGGTAGTAGCAACAAGTGTTGGATTGGTGGAGACATTGAAGGATCAAGGGTATTGCAAACTGAACAATAACATCATGAGATCAATGGCACAACATGTGGAGAATCAAATGAGATCCTTGTCTCAAGCTAATATGTGTCCTAATTCTTCTTCAACAATTTCAAAAAAGCTTAGTGATGAGAATAAGAAGAAAGCAGAGGAGTCTCTTAGAACCGTTATGTTCTTGAGCATATGGGGTCCCAATTGTTAGAAGAATGCATGAAAACAAAATTGGCATAATGCAAAACTGCAGAAAAATATGGTGTCACTGAAATATATCCAGCCATGTATTTCTGTATAAAACTTTTGAGCCGAGTGCGCTCAAGTTAAAAGAGCACTATTGAAGTTGGTGCGTGCATGTGTATTTCGATCGATTAGATTAGTCGAAGGTTTTGTAAATTTTGCTATCAATAAAAACTTGCTAGCTTATTCCATGAAAAAATTTGTGATGTGAATTTACTCTCGAAATTTTCCTCCAACTTTGAATTGGAGTGAGAATATAAATCTCTTCACATAACAATATTCAAGGCAAATCTTTTTGTTAATTAATTTATGAGGCAAGGGATTATCAAAACATGATCATATTCATATGCTAACTAGAATCTCTTGCAAACACAAATAATGTGCAAGTGAACAAAGTTTTCTTTATATTTCTTATGGGTTTGTTTCCTTTACGTTATCAGCTAGTGTAAGCTTCATGTTTGAACAAAGTTTCTCAACAAACTATAATGAATTTTTTCATATATCCTGAGATTTTAAAATATCGTTAAAATTGAAATCAACTCAAATTTTTTAAAACTCTCTCCCATTTTACTCTTACGATGAAGTTAGAACTATATATAATAATTTGTTTTTATCTAAGTGAAAAATTAAAAATGGGGAACTAATCATTTTAGGTGTCCTTAAAAAAAAAAAAAATTAGGTGAAAAATTTCGGCAATCGAATGTGAGTTGTTCATTTATCTATATCGCATACGGTCTAAGTCATTAAGAGGAAATTGGATAAGGAATATTTCAACTAAACATTTATGAAAATTGGACTCTTCACTTTACATTAGTGTTGTGAATCCAAAATCTACTAAATTGTAATCTGACTCATGCACCATATAATAATTTAGATTTCCTACACCATTGTTTAATGATAGCAAATCTTGATTCCACTCATAATATATTTATTTTGTCATTGAACTGTTAAATCATAGTTGATTAAAGGATATGAAGTTTGTTTTATAATCAAAATATATTAATGAAAGCAGACTACCATAAGATGTGCAAATCCACTCCAGAATTTTGTGGTCAATTACAAGGAAGTTAATTAACCTTAATGGAATTGCTTAAAAGAAAATTACTTGTGCAACTTATTCCATTCGTAATGTTATTTTTTTTTAATATGCTATCATGTTCATATTTTATTATTATTCCATTGAGTTAATGACATCACTGATATTTCTTAAAAGTTTGTATCTATCTTCGAATAAATTCTCACACCTTATTATCCACACCAAATTTCAGCTGCATGCACCAAATTAAACATCTCCACTTGCTAGTTTTCATGGTTTTGGCCTTTTGTCTCATATTACAAACCGTGGTTCCGTACAGTACTAAACGATTTTAAAACTACCTACCTGTAAAACAATGCGTGTGCGTTGAGATAATCACGATATGAAGCACTAAAATAAGACAAATTTGGTTATCTATAAAAAAAAAAAGTAGAGTTATTTATGTTAAATTGACACCAATCAAAATCATTCACTTATTTAATATATTTTATTGATGGATAACGTAGTTGTCATCATAAAATAAACGAAAAACAACGTTATATAATTTTGTCGCTTGCACGAGCAATGAGCAATGACAAAATGCAAGTTGCGTGGTCCTAAAATTACAAGTAAAGTCCAACTACAAGGACTCAAATATAACCCACAAAACCATGTGCCTTATTCTTTCCACCAACAATACTAGATCGCCCCTACAGCCTCTGGTTTTCCTCCCAAATTATCTAAACTAAAATGTTTTAAGAAGCTAAATTACCTCATTCTAATTGGCATGGAAAGAAATTGAATCTGAGATTTTGAGATGAACAAACTCCAATATCCCAAACAAATACCACCAAGTCAGTCCAAACAGATTTAAACTAAAATGTTTTTATTAATTTATGTCATTTCTTTTATCCGTACACTATGTACGAACTATAATTTGAGTCCATTTGCTACATCACTGTTAGCTCGTCAACAATTAATCAATATCAAACACATACCAAATTAATTAACACGGCCTTTCTTCTCAACAATTAATACAATGAGTTCAAGAAGTCGAGCTTGGACGTGGAGTCAAGTTGGCATAGCAACAAACCAATACCTGCGCGTATCTGTTCAAATCCATTTTGATTTGACAAGTTTTTCCCACTTTGACTGAGTTTAGGTATGAGTTTGAGTTTCCTTTGATTTCAAAACATTGAGTACGGGACGAGTAATATGGATATAGGTATCCACCCCTTTATTACTCTTTTCATTTGGTTTGATAATTGTCATTTTATAAAGAATATCGTTGATATTTAAAGGAACAATCAAATCATTCGGTCAAGAAAATGTTAAAGTCAACATATTATTTGGATAATGTGTTACAACATTGCCTTTGGGGCTAAAAAAACTTCTTTTTTATTAATAAAAATGATTCAATGCGGGTACGGGGATGAGATGAGGATACTCGAACCTGTCAGGGATGAGATTAAGATTCAATTTCTCATCTCCATTGAATATGGGTAGGATAATAAGTAAGTATATGAGAATTGGAGATGAAGACAGGAAAAGTAAAACACATCCTCGCCTCCACTGTTATGTCCGATGAAATGTGGCCACAAGTGTTCGAGTGGTGTAGGCTTTAAAGGAGGGTCAAGGAATATGCATATGGAACAAGGTTATAAAATCAGCACAACAACATGCTAAGCATAACAGGAGGTCTTTCATAAAAAAAAAACCATGAAAAAACCGTCTATGTTTTATTGTTTTTGTACCTAAAAAACCAGCAATGCTATATGTAGCGAAATGTTGCATAGCGAACACCCTTAAAATGCATGCGTCGGCCTTTCATAACAGAAGCAGAGAATCAGTTTCAATCCAAATATTGTTCCATTGCTTTTGAAAAATGATTTCAACAGCTATCGTAAATGCACAAACTCAGCCTAATAAGATGTACAAATACCAAGGGGTTCTACAAAGCAAAGAATTTCATCTGAATTATGATCTCTAAAAATCCTTCCACGAGCAGAGCTATCAGGATTACCATTTAATGCTCCATCTATATTACACTTGAGCCAGTTTGATTGAGGGGTGCCATAGAACAAATACAATTCCTAATCTAATAAAGAGAAACGGGGAAAGATAATTTAAAACTTTTGTAAAGAAAAAATATAATCCATTTTTTAGTTTAGACTTCCTAATAAGATCCAAAAATATAATATCATCACAACTTTTAAACAAACAAAAATGTCACCTACTTAATCCTGATTGACTAGAGTGGTTGCACACAAACTATCACACTCCAATTAAGCATGAGCCATTTATGATAGAAATTTTCTTCACTCCAATTATAATTGTCACCTATTTAATCATGTTTGACTAGATATTCAAAGCATGAAAGAAACATATTGAAAACAATTTTTTAGGCACGTTTAGGATAAGGAACCATTAGGTGCGTTGGATGGGTTAGATGGAGCATCTACGAAACCGAGATACTTTAAAATGGATGATGTATTGGTATCCTATCGTATCCTGCATTGATATATGTCTGATACTCCTTGATATATATTGGGAGAGCATCAGAAAATTAAATTTTATTTTTATAAAAACAATTGTCCGATACTTTTCAAATACATCGGGGATACACGCGTGATAGACAGTAGAAAATCGATACGCTCATGATACATGATGTTTCTATTATGTTTGGGATATATGTAATTGACTAGGTAATTGTGTTCTCTTTTGGATATATATATACAATTGACTAACTGTCACTTTCTTTATTATCAATATTGTTTATATTTATATTTCTGTTGTTGTCCACCGTCTATTTTTTGTTCTTTTGTTTGTCTGAGACGTTCTTATTGTTGATTGTCGTTTGAAAGCAATTTCATTGTTGTGCCTCATCGTTGTTCTATGTATGTTTGGTCTAGGTTTTACGCATATTTTTTTGCTTGACTTTTAGTCCATAGTTTGTATTTTGAGTTTTAATATGTAGTTTAAATTTAATTTTTTATTAAAGTATCACGGCCGTATCGTATATTGAATTTTAAAATTTTCCTGTATCGGTGTCGTCACTGGCGGAGCCACGATTATTATTAAGTCTGGGCAAAAGAATTTGCGACACATTTATAAGGGTTTACATAAGAAATTACAAGCAAATAATCAGAAAATCTAAAAAAAATCCCCAATTTATAAGAGTTTATATAAGAAATTAAGAGGAATTTATATATGAAATTTTTAAAAAAAATTAAGAGGAATCCAACGTAGAGTAAATGTATTTTCATGATTATATCACATTTTTTTTGTTTTTTCTTTTATTTATCTCCAAAACCACTAGACATAGCCTCTGTTTTATCCAAACCATGTGTGTTTTTTATCTTGCTAGCTCCTGGTATCTTGTTCCACTAAACAATCTTCGATATCCATATAAATAAGACCAACCATCACTCATTTTTTCATCATCAATCAATCAACAAACTCACTTTCTTATTTACCAAACAACACTATCTACATCTCAATTTGATATCCAAAAATTAACTCTAATACATTATACATCATGAGTAGTGCAACAGCAACAAGCAAAGCCTGGATGGTGGCAGCAAGTGTTGGAGTTGTGGAGGCTTTGAAAGATCAAGCTGGTATTTGCAGGTGGAACTATGCTTTAAGACAAGCTCAACAACACCTTAAAAACCGTGTTAAATCAATGTCTCAAGCAAAGAATTTCTCTTCTTCTTCATTTGTTGCTACCAAATTGAAAGATGAGAAGAAGGCCAAACAGGCAGAGGAGTCTTTGAGGACTGTCATGTACTTGAGCTGCTGGGGTCCCAATTGATTCATTTGTACATAGTGATGTTAGATTAGATTAATTATGTAAAGTTTGTAATGTTAAACAGCAATATTATTCAACAAGGAAAGTTTATTCTTCACATCTATGATAAGTATTGACTATTGAACTTGGTGATGGGTGTGTGTATTAGGATGATTAATTAGATGCAAGTACTGTAAATTTTTTATCAATAAAAACTTATCACAACTTGATTTGTTCGTGATAAATTTTTTAAGAAAAGCTAAATTGCTGGCAGTTAAAAATAATCGCTAATTCCATTTTAATTAATAATAATTTCTTCCTTTCACAATTGCTTTTTTAGAAATCATGGTTACCTAGATGCTCATGCTAAGTCATATCTCACATTTATTTTATTTTTTTATGGATTTTACTTCCTTTGTGTATTTTAGGGACTTATTTCCATTATGACTCAATTACTGTCTGTGTTTGAATCCTCCATAGCTTCAATATGATGTTGCAGTGGCAGGGACAATTAGATTTAGACAAAACAATCTTGAAAAAAAAATTAAAAAAAACACACGAAATCTAATAGTATCTGCAGTTGCATCACCATATTACATTGTAGATCCTAGTCCGGTTGTACACCTTATGTTAAACATAAAATACAAAATCTAAAACCATTTAAACTGAACTTTTTTCTCAAAAGGACACGTTTTAGATTCCAAGTTGTGTGTTGAATCCAATCTAATAAAGTTGGAATTCATTTAACTATTTAGATTTACGCATCATTGTTTAAGAATAGCAAATCTGGATTCCAATCGGATAATGTATTTATCTTTGTCATAGAACGGTTAAATCATCAAGTAATTTATACAGTTTTCTTGACTCACAAGAATAATTAGTAAATCCTAGTCAATAGGAAACTATGAGACCTTCTTGGAATTATTTAAAAGAAAATTACTTGTACATTTTATTCCATTTGTATAAGCATCGTATAATGTTAAATTTTTTGTTCTATTATATTCTCACAACTTATAATCTACACATATTCTGAAGGATAGGGTGGTGGATAAATTGGTGGAGTTGGAAGATGCAGATGTGGTTAATAGAGTAATATGGGAGAGAAAAGCAAGTTCTTAACGATACTGCTATCCTTTAGGGTGTGTTTGGTTGTGAGAAGAAAATGAGAAGAGAAAAAAAGCCATTATAAACTCACACACAAGTGAAAGTACTGGGGTTCGAACCCCGGTCATGGCGTCCGGCCTAACAATTTCGGCATTTTGCCAGTTGAGCTAGGACTTGTGGACTTCAACCATTACTTTTTATTTGCAAACAATCAATCTTGCAAATCTCCCTTATTTTATATTTTTGTTATAAGTTTAGTTAATTGTAGAGTCGAAAACAACAATAATTGTGGAGACGATAACTTACTACTATTCTTGTAATCTGCTTAGATCAACATGAAATAGTCTTAGGTTCAAGAGAAAAAAAATTCTACTTCTAAGACACTGACCTTGTGAACAAATAAAGTTGTGAAAGAGAGAGTAAGATCCGAACGTGGGAGGCTTATAGAGCAGTTATATCAAAAAGTAAATATTTTTAGAAGAACAGTTAAATCTAAAAGTAAATATTTGGGATAAATATGATTTTGGTCCTTATAAATATTCAAAATTTTGTTTTAAATCCCTACAAAATAAAATCACATTTTTTAATTCCACTAACATTTTTCTTTAGCATTTTCAAAAAAAAAAAAATTGGCAGAAAATGCTGACGAATTATTTTACAACAATTAAAAATGTTGATGGAAAATTGTATATGACTAAAAAATGCAATTTTATTTTATAGAAACCAAAAATAAAATTTTGAATATTTATAGGGACATAAAACATATTGTTCAAGCCACTAAAGATACATGCACTGACTGACATTACCTCTCATTAATCATAATATATTGTTCAAGCCTATACAGTCTTGCTTCCCTTTCCCTAATTACCATAGATCTTGCCGTATATTCTCCTCCTTATGCTCTTATTTTCTGTCCGACTTGAGATTTGGCCATCAAGGTGTGTTTTTAATAATATATTTACAGTGTTTGGATCGCATTAAAATTCTAACCAATCTTATTGGAGTTACATCATTCTCTACACTGCTAAGGGTTGGACGATGTCTGATGGCTCGGTGAAGACGATGTCTCTAATTTTTATGTTTATATGTGAAGGGCGACTCTAGAGAGGTGCAAGACAAAGGTACGTTTTTCAAAATGGATACTTAATTTGTTTTGTACATTAAACTATTTGAATCATAGTTTAAATTCATGATATTTGTGCAAAAAATTATGCATCTCGTATTGTAGTATTTTAGTCACGCTTTAGGTCAAAATGGTATTTGTGCCTATCAAAAGCTTGAAAGAGTCATTCATCAATGACTGAAATTTGCCTCACGTGATGTCCAATATTTGGGTTTTTAACTGATGCTAAGATCAGACATCGACTACTTATTTAGATAAACATCTTATTTGCAGCTTATAGCACAAGTGTTTATCATGATAAGCCCTTACGTAAGTTGTTTCTATATTTAAAGATAAAATAATGTTCGTGGTGCGTACTCGTTGGAGTATTGGGTCTGGTGCGTCTATTTCAATCTTGAATGAACCATGGTTGCCTAATGGTGAATGTATAGGTAGTGACATCACAGGTGCCCACTTTGATGAATCTCTACGACAAAAGTTGGAACGAAGGGGTTGTTCGTCGAGTTTTCAGTATTGATATTTCTAATAAGATCCTTCAAACGCCACTTCTTGCTTAGGTTCATGAGGACCGACTCATTTGGAAAGCAGAGAGGCATGGTAGGTATTTTTTTCGTAGTGCTTACAGGTTATGTGTTGATGAGCTCGTTGATCCTTCTCATTTTCGACGTCCTGGTTTTTGGACTGGCATTTGGAAGCTCAAAGTTCCTCCTAAGGTCAAGAATCTTGTGTGGCGCATGTGTCGCGGCTGTTTACCGACTAGAGTCTGCCTTATTGACAAAGGAGTTCAATGTCCTACTAACTGTGTCAGTTGTCCTTCAGACCATGAAGATCTTGCTCATATTTCTTTCCATTGTCCCTTTGTGATTCGTGTTTGGCAATTGACAGGTCTTTGGTGAACGATTCATAACGTTATGTCATCTTCAAATTCGGCAATTGATGCCATATTTTTGTTGTTGGAAACCTTGTATGCGGAGCTTAATCAACTGCGGAGTCTTTGGAAGCACCAGAATCTTAAACTATGGGATGATGTCACGAAGGTTGGTGTCGTGGTTGTTGAGCATGCTAAGAATATGGCTGTTGATTGGCAGCTTGCTAATAGTCCCACTACAGCTGACCCCGCTTCATCTCAGCAAGCGCATCAACCTGTAGGAGGGGAGAGTTCATCCGTCGTCGACAACTATGTACCTGCAAATGTTCATGTTTGACAGTGGCCTTCGTCGGGTAGGTACAAGTGTAATATTGATGATGCTTTCTCATCTCGCTTCAACCGAATTGGTATTGGCATTTGTGATCGAGATTCTAAAGACACTTTTGTTTTGGCCAAGGTTGTTAGCTACCCTTGCCGTTATTTTGTTGATGTTGGAGAAGCCTTGGGATTACAGTCTACCTTGCAGTGGCTTAGTGATATGCAATTTGACAACGTTGATTTTGAAACAGATTCCAAATTTACGTGTGATGCCTTCCATACTACTCGAGAGGACTACTCTGAATTTGGGTGCATTATTTCTTCCTGTCGTACTCTAGTATATTCTTTCTTTAACAACTCTAGGGTGGAGTTTGTTAGGCGACAAGCCAATGAAGTTGTTCATGTTCTTGCAGGAGAAGTCACATTTATTTTTATATACTCGAATGTATTGAATCTCTTATTATTAATGAAATACTATAAACATATTTCTAAAATAAAAAAATTAGAGGTTTTTTTTTTGGTGAACAAAGAGGGCCAAAGCCCAAAAAAAAAGAAAAAATTATAAAATCACGCTAACACTCCTAGACATGCAAGCCTCGAATAAGTCGTTAAAGAGGAGATTCTGGAGCTCTCTAAGTGGAACCTCAAAAATGCTCACATCATACAAACTTTGGTTAAGACTAAAACTAGCTAGAGGGCATGTTGCGCACATGATATTCAACTCATAATTAAAAAATAAAATGAAAACAAAATTTTTAGGCACGTTTAGGATAAGGACACATTAAGGTAAGTTGGATGGAGTGAAGGTAATGACAAAGTGGTCCAAGGTAGATTATTTTGTTTTATTTAATTTCCAAAACTGGTAGATATAGCCACTGGTTTCTCCAAAACCAAGTGTATTAGTTATCTAGCTAGCTCATGGTATCTTATTTCATTAATCCATATGAATAAGATCGACCATTACTTCTCTCTACTCCATCAATCAACAAACAACCACATTTTCTTATTTACCAAACAACACTATCTACTTCTAAATTTTGATATCCAAAAATCATGAATCGTGCAACAGCAACAAGCAAAGCCTGGATGGTGGCAGCAAGTGTTGGAGTTGTGGAGGCTTTGAAAGATCAAGCTGGTATTTGTAGGTGGAATTATGCTTTAAGACAAGCTCAACAACACCTTAAAAATCGTGTTAAATCAATGTCTCAAGCAAAGAATTTATCTTCTTCTTCATTTGTTGCTACCAAATTTAAGGATGAGAAGAAGGCCAAACAGGCAGAGGAGTCTTTGAGGACTGTTATGTACTTGAGCTGCTGGGGTCCCAATTGATTAATTTGTAAATATAATTATTACATTACATAGTGATGTTAGAAGTTAGATTATATTAATTATGTTGTAAGGTCAAACGGCAATATCATTCAATGAGGAGATAGTTTATTCGTCACATCTATGTTTCTCAGTGCATACCCGATCAGTACAGAATTTGGAGTGTGTGTATTACGCTGGTTTCAATCTGCCCCTTTTGCTTAAAAAAAAAAAAAAAACTTCTCACAGATTTGTATTTGGTTCAATGAAGCCAGATGATGTAATTGTTGAGCAATGAACCCTATTACACAAATAGATATGGGGTACATTCCTTAATGAATAAGGGGGGGAAACAAGAACTGATATTCAAGTAATAGAGACCAAAGCAAAAGCAAATTTTAAAATTGGTATAAACTTGTTGAGTGCTACATCAGTACTGACGTTTGTTTGTTTTTTTAAAAAGGTAGGTGAATGAGGACAAAGAAAAAGAAAATAACAACGAAGAAAATTTTGATGAAGACCGTGTTGGTTTGACATATAATAACTTGCTTCTTGTCGACGTGCAAAATCTGGTTAATATTGTTGATAGTACATTTTATTGGATGATCAATGTTGATACTTCGGTGCATGTCATTCTTACAAGAGATATTTTCTGCTCTTATACACCAGATTAATTTGGTGAGGTGAAGTTGACTAATAAATATTCATTATGGTCCGTTTGATGGTCAGAATAGAGAGACGTGATATGATACATTAATTATATCCTTTTTAAATCTTATGTTTGATGCACCAAAGAGATAAGATAAAATAAACCATTTTTTTTATCTATCTTGACTTTCCTTTGTAATTTCTATCTTGAGTATAGACTGAGTTAAAAATTATTCTGATGGTATTAGAAGATCATTCCTTATTTATTATCTTCATATTATGTCATTTTTAAAATATTGTCATTTTTAAAATAATGATAGCATGTATTTTCTATTATAATTAATAACATGTCATTTTTAGAATATTTAATTAATGATGAGAGCAATTTTTTCATTTAATTACAATGATATTCTGTTTGTTATCATGTGTGCATCAAACACATGATAGGATTAATGTTTATCATGTCCTTATCATATCCTATCTCTATCCAACTTTATATCATATCCTGCCTCTATTCTATCTTGACCATCAAACGGACGGTGTGTTCACTTTTGAGAGGTTAATTTTAAATTGTTCAATGATACCAAATTAACTCTTAAGGATGTGCAACAATGTTTGAGATCTTCCGTTGAATTTATTTTGTGACTATGTTATGTTATCAAGGTTACGAGAACAAAATATATTAATGAACCAAAAGAAATCCCTCTATCACAATGTGTACAAGAGAAAGCTAACAATCCACAAAATTTCATTACACAGCGAAGCTGTCCATGCAGCAAAATGAAAATAAAAATTAGAAAACTGCATTTAAACACGACAAAGGATGCAACCTCCAAGTAAGATAATCACAATCATACAATACATAATACGCTTTTAACCATCAATGCATATAAACTTTAACCTTTTCGGTTAATGAATGGAGAAGGTAAGCTTATGATTGAAAATCCTCTCATTTCTCTCTTTTCATATGATGTTAAGTACAAAAATCCATATGGTGTTGAAAGCGAGGCGAGAATTTTTTTGAAGAACCCCACCAAACTGAAGGAGATAAAAAGTCTAACTAGCTAGAAATCTGACTCCAAATTCACTCGTAGAAGTTGCATTGAGAGAATAAAAGATCTCGGTCTTCCTAACAGCCAAAATCGGTGGAACAATTAATATCAATGTCAGTCAAGATATGTCACATAAACAAATTACGAGAATTTGTTTTTGCGTGACGCTCAAAAACATAGAAATAGTGTTAGAGTTATGATAACTTGTGTTCTAAGGACACATGTTAAAAAACCTAAAATGAATAATTTTGCATTAGAAAATATGATAATTTAACTTTTAAGAAGTTAATTGCACGACTTTTAATAATTAAATTTCTATAATTGACTCTTGATAGCACAAGTTAGCATTTGCCATTGTTGCAAAAGGGGCTAAGGGTTCACATTTTACATGGCACATATAAAAATAATTAAAAATGTTCATATAGTTGAGTTATGACATAGGAGAATTTGTGACATGAGTGAGAAAGATATTGCTAGCTTGTGTGCCATCTTGCTACTGACACTGTCTTCTTTATCAATAATAAGATAAGATTAGATTAATATTGGAGTTAGTTTTAAATAAAAGGATTTGTTTTTTGTATTTAATTGAGTTAGTGGTATATATCTAACTCACAAAAACCATAGTCTAGAAAACAACTAACAATAGCTTTCAGCCCCTGGTATTTTTCCATTCTTTAGGCATTTCATTAGCCTATTAACTTTAGCATTTCAAAGCTTCCTATATATAACAACCTCCTTCACTCTTTTTCATCAACCAACCAAAATACAAGATAAACTACAAGTAATCACTTGAATTTCAAGAATCAATATTAGACAAAATGAGTTCATCAAGCAGAGCATGGGTAGCTGCAGGCAGTGTTGCAGTTGTGGAAGCATTGAAAGATCAAGGAATATGCAGATGGAATCATACCCTAAAATCACTTCAAAATCATGTTAAAAACAATGTCAGATCATTTTCTCAAGCAAAGAAGCTTTCATCCTCTTCTTCTTCTTCTTCTATGGTTTCTATTTCTAACCGACAAAAAGAGAATGCAAAGCAATCAGAGGAATCTTTGAGGAAAGTCATGTACTTGAGTTGCTGGGGTCCCAATTAATTAAGAGGAGCTTTGGAAACAATGAAGGATCAAAGGTATTCGGTATTCCACATTGAATGAGTTCCTTAGCTAATGCCAAGAAACTAACTGATACTTCTTCTTCAACAATTCCAGAAAAGCTGATGAGTGATGAGAAGAGAGGAAAGCAAATCTTGAGCATATGGAGTCCAACTTCTAAGAACAAAAAATGGAAACAAAATTAGCATAACTCAGCATCACAGAAAAATATGGTGTCACTCATATATTATGTACATTTGCTATCAATAAAAAGTTACCAGCTTAATTTGTTGATGAAAAATTATTTGTTATGGGAATTTAATTTCTAAATTTTCCTCCAATTTTAAACCTCTTGCATTGAGTACTATGGAAGCCAAATCTTTTTGTTAATTAATTTACGAGTTTTGTCAATACACCACAGTCACAATATCACTCTTTTCTTCTTCAACAACTGGAACTCCTATAAAAACAACAACACAAAAAATCAGAGTTGAAATAAAAAAAAAAAAAACAGACCCTTATGTTTTGATTCTGTGGTAGTTTTGGACCCCCACCTCATTGTTGACTTGGTCGTTGCTGACGTGGCACCCACATTCCATTAGTGAGGTGCCACATCAGCAACGACCAAGTCAACAATGGGGTGGGGGTCCAAAACTGCCAAATAATCAAAACATAAGGGTCTGTTTTGTATTTAAATTAGTTAGGGGTCTAAAAGTGCAATTAAGCCAAAAAAATTGAATCATGAAAGGAGTTGTTGGTCACGTGTTCTTCCTTTCCTTTTAATTTTAAATTTTTTCTATTTTTTATTATTTAATATCTTTTTATTTATTTATTTAATTTATTAAATGATTTTGTGGCATTTTTAATTTTTTGTAATTCATTATTTACACACGTGGCATGCCACGCATGCGTTGATTTGGTCAAAATTGACCAAAAGGACTATTATTGCAAAGAGGCTAAATTTTAAGTGACCAAAATTATCATTTTTGTTCATAAGGGACGAAAATCGCAATTTTTTAAAATTTAAGGGAGAAAAAATATACTTTAGCCTTTTTTATATTCATTGTGAGATTCTTACTTATACTTTGATATATTGATATAGCAATGAAACATGTAACGAAGGCAAGGGAATGTCCTAACATAACATGATTGATCACATTCATATGCTAGTCCATGAGGTGTCCCTTACAATTTAAGGGAGCTTGTTCAAATCCTTGTAAAATGGATCATTTTAATTCATAATAATTTCTTCATTTTCCAAATCATTTTATAAAAAAATTATTCCCTAGAAGTTCATGCAAACACGAATAATTGGAAGTGGGATTCAAAGAACTTGAAACTGGAACAGATAATCCCCTGTCCAAATTTCCTACGGTTGAATATCAGTCCTTCATTTATTTCTACGGCATGCCGTAAAAAGTCATTGATAAAACAAAAATTAAATGGTTGCTCAAAAAAAAATTAAATTGAATGGTTAGAGCTTCCATGAACTCACTCAAATAAAAATATAGTGCTAACAACACTATTTGCTCGACACTTTTTTATGAAAAAAGTTGATGTATTAATTGTTACTCTTTAACCTCATAACTCTTTTAATTTCTTAATTCTTTTCAACACTTAACACGTACTATTTAATTAGATAAAATAATGTTCCTACCATTTATGTGAAACTCATTTTTTTAATTTGGAACATATATAAATTACACCAAATAAAAGAATGAATTTTGAGATAATTTTCCCAACACTCTTCATACAAATTCAACATAAGAAAAACTCATATTCCATCAACTTATGGGAACTTTTGAGAAGTTTTCGCAAGTCTAAAGCCAATTCAAACCAAACTTTTCTCAAAATAACTTAGAAAAACTCAAGTAATTTGAAAATGGTGAGGCCTAACCTAGAAAAAACCATGTCACTTGTTTTTTAATCCCACAATAAATGAATATGGGACACTTTACATTCTAAGTCAGTGTTGTGAATCCAATCTATTAAATTTTAATCTGAGTCACGCAACTTCATAATAATTTTAGTGAATACAGTCATATAATGTTACCTTATTGGAATTCTTTTTATTGTTATATAGTACTTAACTTCCAATTAAATTTTCACACCTTATTATCCATACTTTATATTTATCTACACATATTCACATAGGTCCAAGTACCAAATTTCAGCTGCACCAAATTATACCTCATCACCTGCTGGTTTTTTACAACAAACAATAGTTTTAGGCATTTTGCTCACACATTCCAAACCGTGGTTCCGTACAGTACTACTAAACGATTCCATAACTACAGCATTATAATTTTGTCGCTTACATGAACAACAATGAGCACGTAGTGCAAGTTGCATGCATGGTCCTACAATTACAAATGAAGTCCAAATGCAGGGATTGATATATTTTATACAAAAATAACCCACAAAATAAAAACCATGTTCCCCTTTTTTAATTTCCCACCCACACGCACATCTGGTTTTTCTTCCAAACTAAATTGTTGTCACTTTTTCTATCCCAACACTATATATTAACACTACAACCTCATCTCATCAATATCAAACACACATCAAATTACTTACACTACAATCTCTTTTCAACAATTAATTAATACAATGAGTTCAAGAAGCCAAGCATGGAAATGGAGTGTGGCAACAAGTTTTGGAGTGGTGGAGGCTTTGAAGGATCAAGGAATATGCAGATGGAACAGTGTTATAAGATCAGCACAACAACATGCTAAACATAATATGAGGTCTTTGTCTCATGCCAACAACAAAATTTCTTCAACTAAATTGAGGGATGAGAAATCCAAACAGTCGGAGGAATCTTTGAGAACTGTCATGTTCTTGAGCTGCTGGGGTCCCAACTAATGAAATTAACATTTCAATTATGCAAAGGAAGATCCAATCAAACACAAAAGTGAATGAATCATCACTTTTATTGCTTTGGATCATGAAGTGGTCTTTGGAAGTGATTCAATTTTTGCATGGATAGAAGTTTGTGTATATATAGGATTTATTATTATAGGGTAGGATGAATGATTTTTTTTTTTTATTTGTGGGAATTATATGAGATGTATTTTATATGAATATGACTCTTTTTAAACTTTCATTTGTGGATTTATATATTGAGTTTAATAGCTTATAGAACAACATGAGATTTACTAAAATTCTAAACAAGCAATGAAGACGAAACTTGGCAACAATATATTAGAATGATAGAAAATAATCAACAATTTGTTAGATTAATAATTGAATTAATTATATACAAAATTTATTAGATATAATGGCCTTGTGTGAACATAAAGTGGAGAGGTAAATAAACTTTTACGATTAATAATTGAATTATCGATTACCATAAAGATAAAAACAAATGCATCAAAGAGACCAATGACGCCTAACTCAAAACATCAAATAATATTCAATGACAACATCAAATATGCAATTCACTTATTGATTAAAGCCCTCTTTCTATCCAATCTCCCAATGAGGTGAGAACAACACGAGGATGTCTAAACTTGAGTTGTTCTTGAGATAGTAATGATTTTTATCACTTGACAAATGATTGAATGATTTACACTTTATTATAAAAAATATATATATCAATTTTTGATTCATTCAATAAATGATGTATCCAATTTCTATTACAGAATAGATAGATCATTTATTAAATAAATCTAAAAAGTTAACTTTCTTTTATAAACGAGACAGGAGTATCAGTTTGAAATGATATGAAAGTTTGAGATGGAGAATTAATAGCTAATCTTGGAATATTCAGAGATAGTTATTGATAGATGTTATATAATTTGGGGGACTGAATGTTTATTAAACTATGTCATTAAATTTTTTAATTATATATGTGTAGCTTATAATTTAATCAGGGGTGGTCTTAAGATTTGTTATGCTTTGGACGAATCAATTAAGCTGTATCCTTTTAATTATTTAAAAGTTTTTCTTCTTAAATTTTTCGTTGTAAAAGATTTATTCATAATCAAGATTCTTTAACAATATATTTTCAATAGAGTTAATCAAAATTTAAAAAGAAGTATATATATTAAATACTAACCACTAAGTAAAAATAATAATTTTGATGTTTCTAAAAAATGGTATCCTGGGTTTCCGATGCTGCCCCTCCCGCCCAACTCAAGGCCACCCCTAAATTTAACGATATAAAGTTACAATTAAATCCCAAAATATAATATATTTTTTTGACAAAGCCAAAATATAATATATTGAAAACTTATAAAGAAGAAAAAAATTGTCACCTATTTAATCATGTTTGATTAGAGGATTTATTTTTTTGTTGAATATTTGACTAGAGGGGATGTACAATGATAGTCAAATCATAATGAAAAAAAAAAAAGTGAAATCAAATTTTTTAGGCACGTTTAAGATAAGAACCCATTAAGGTGAGCTGGATGGAGTGAAAGTAATGACAAAGTGGTCCAAGTAGATTTTTTGTTGTATTTAATTTCCAAAACCAGTAGACATAGCCTATGGTTTCTCCAAAACCAAGTGTGATAGTTATCTATCTAGCTCATGGTATCTTATTTCATTAATCCATATAAATAAGATCGACCATTACTTCTCTCTACTCCATCAATCAACAATCAACAAACAACCACATTTTCTTATTTACCAAACAACACTATCTACTTCTAAATTTTGATATCCAAAAATCATGAATCGTGCAACAGCAACAAGCAAAGCCTGGATGGTGGCTGCAAGTGTTGGAGTTGTGGAGGCTTTGAAAGATCAAGCTGGTATTTGTAGGTGGAACTATGCTTTAAGACAAGCTCAACAACACCTTAAAAATCGTGTTAAATCAATGTCTCAAGCAAAGAATTTATCTTCTTCTTCATTTGTTGCTACCAAATTTAAGGATGAGAAGAAGGCCAAACAAGCTGAGGAGTCTTTGAGGACTGTCATGTATTTAAGCTGCTGGGGTCCCAATTAATTTATTTGTAAATATAATTAGTACATTATATAGTGATGTTAGATTAGATTAGATCAATTATGTAAAGTTTGTAAGGTCAAACGGCAATATTATTCAATGAGGAAAGTTTATTCTTCACATCTTTGTTTTTCAGTGCATATCCGATCAGTATTGAATTTGATGAGTCTTTTTGTTAATCATATTCACGGGAAATTTACGTGGATTAGGGATTATCCGAACATAATCATATTCATAATTTGCGTGTAATTTTTTTTGAGAGGACTAATTCACATGGAAATTGTTTTTTGACACCCTTTTTAGATTCTTAGTTGTGTGTTGAATCCAATCTAATGAAGTTGGAATCTGAGTCATGTAATGTAACGTTCCTTCATTTAACAATTTAGATTTACTGCATCATTGTTTAAGGATAGCAAATCTGGATTCCACTCACATAATTTGTCTTTGTCACAGCACGGTTAAATCATCAAGTAACTTATGCAGTTTTCTTGACTCACGAGGATAACTACTCAATCCTAGTCAATAGGAAACTAATAGATCTAATTGGAATTATTTAAAAGAAAAAATTACTTGTACACCTTTTCCCATTTATATAAGCATCGTAAAATTTACTTGTACACCTTTTTCCATTTACATAAGTAGGTGTGAACATTGAGAGATAATAGCCCTAAATTATTTAGGGTTGTGTTAACTGGTGCTTCGGGTACTAGTTAAGCAGCTAATAATGGAAAGAAAAAATAAAGTCAACATTAAAAGCAACACTTTTACAAATTTCAAAAAGTAAAATACACAATTTTCATGAAAACATTTCCTTTTATAATTCCTTAACCAGTGTCCCGGGGACATCGGTTAATATTTCCCATTATTTAACGATGAGAAATAGAGAATTTGAAGACTTTGATCACCTGTTAAACTTAATTTTGAAATTAACTTTAATCGCACTTTTCTTTTTTACTTTTATGCAAACAAATCAATTGTCTAGAGGAACCCCAATTTAATATATCATTTACATTAATGAAATTGCTAGGTACAAATTAATAACAGTTCTTGTAATACAAATTTAATTTTATTACTTTGATAATTTTGGTACACTTGCTAAATATTATTCAAAACTTTTGAAGATTACAGACTCAGAGATTATAGGGGTTATGGGATTGTAATCTTAAAATAGAACCTCAAATCAAGAGATTGATCATAGCTATTTTGTTATCATCGTAAAACTAGAAGAATATTTATAAAATATAGGCGCAGTCTATCAAATAGTAATGATTAACATGATTCTAAAAATCTAATCATATTTCTTTAAGTATATCTTTACCTATCTTTACACATTGCTATTTAGCCTATGCAAGTTAAATCAATCAATTGTCATGTACAACCCCCAATTTACACATCCAACATTATAACAAATTTGTAAAATTGAGATTAAAATAGTCATCGTAGATACGAATATTTTATTACATCAATAGTTTTAGTACACATAGTAAAAATCTATCAAGAGGTACGAAGTATTCACGATTTACATAGCACAAACCAAAATAATTATAAATGTCATGTGCTTTAATAATAGTTGAATTATGGCATACGGACTCCACTTGTGTACTATTGTTTATCTTTATCATATTTTTATTTATAAAAAATAAAAAGTGTATTATCAATTATCACTCTTGAATTAGATGAATAAGTGCAATTCTATCACATGAGTGAGATAGATATTTGCTAGCTTGTGTGCCGACATGCCAATGACACGGTCTTCTTTATTTATAATTAGATTAATATTGGCTTCAAAAAACAAATCATTAGATGAATACAATATATATATATATATATATATATATATATATATATATATATATATATATATATATATATATAAAAGAAAAAGAGAGATAAGTTTAAAAATAAATTGGAAAATTTTATATATTTTAATGTGTTAGTGGTATATATCTAACTCACAAAAACCATAGTCTAGAAAACAACTAACAATAGCTTTCAGCCCCTGGTATTTTCCCATTCTTTGGGCGTTTCATTAGCCTCTTAACTTTAATTAGCATCTCAAAGCTTCTTATATATAACAACCTCTTTCACTCTTCTTCATCAACCAACCAAAACACAAGATACACTACTAGAGTACCAGTAAACAATTTTCTTTGTCATCTAAATAACTGCAAAATCACTTAGATTTCAAGAATCATTATTCATTAATACACAAGATGAGTTCAACAAGTAGGGCATGGGCAGCTGCAGCAAGTGTTGCAGTTGTGGAAGCATTGAAGGATCAAGGAATATGCAGATGGAATCATACTCTAAAGTCACTTCAAAATCATGTTAAAAACAATGTCAGATCATTTTCTCAAGCAAAGACACTTTCATCCTCTTCTTCTTTTATGGTTTCTAATTCTAATAGACAACAACAGAAGGCAAAGCAATCAGAGGAATCTTTGAGGAAGGTCATGTACTTGAGTTGTTGGGGTCCCAATTAATTAGAGGAGACTATTAAACATGTTTTTAACTCTATTCTTTGATCTTTTTTCATGTATTGTGCAAAATTGAAAGAGTTTGATGTAAATTATAATGAAGATAACAACAGTGGATTTCTCTCCAAATTCAGGAACATTCGAACTATTTTCGTATACTATTTATTATTACCCTTGTTCTTTTATGTTAAATTACTTGCGAGAAGCAAGTAAAGCGGAAAAATCAAAGCAAATAAATTTTCACACTATGGACATGTCATTGACAATAAGTCTTGTACATTAGGTGAAAGGAGGAGGTTTATTAAATTTAATTTATCCATTTTAGTAATTTAAAAAAATAAAATGAAATATGACATTGGCTGCCCACATGTATGAATTGCATTGCATGTCCATCTAAATGATTGTCGCATCAAGAAAATATGAGACCAAATTCAATGAGGGGCTAAATGTCTATTATTTTGAAAATAAGAGGATCAAAGTTGTGAGGAAAAAATAGAGAGATTAAAATTGCAGATTTATTCTTTAAAAAAAATTGCGGATTTGAATCCTTTCAAAAGGAATTGCGAATTTATTAAAATAGGAAGAGCAAATATTTATTTAAACCTTTTTTTAAAGAAGGTAAATTCATGAAATTCTAAAAAAAAATGTTTCTATTTCTATAAATAACTTTTTTAAAATATATACTGATTATAAATTATCTATCCTTTTTTTTTAGTCAAAAAGAACAATATATTAAATAAAAAGAAAGAGATACAAAGATTGGAGGAACATTAGACTTGATCTATGTAAAACCTAAAATGGACTAAATGTCTTTTACTTAAAAGGGCAAAATTGTTCAATAGTATAAAAACAAGGGCAAAATGGACTATCATGATGTTTCTATTGCTTTAAATGAATTTTTTTAAAAATATAAACTAATTATAAATTATATATCTATCAAAATATTTTATTAAACTAAAATATGATCAATGATTTTTTGAAGGAAAATTTTGTCACTCGTTGTCGTTATATACAGCATGAAAAATTAATCTTAGCATTGTAGACAGAATATACTTGATTCACACACAAAAATATGACTGAAAGGGGGTATAGTTTGAGAAATTAATCTTTAAATAAGTAACCTCTTTTCAAGATAAATTATAGAAAGGAAAAATCATAAAATTAAGCTGGCATTTTAAAAAAATAAAAATAAGAAAAATTATGCAAACATTGTTGCCACCTCATTCAATTCCAATGCAAATAAAAGGGGGTATATAGCTTAAATATTAAGGGAACCTTAAATAACTAGCATTGAAGATGTTAGAAGTGGTTGAGTTTAAGTAATTAGTGAGTATTTATTTGGAAGGGAAGTGATTAGTGAGATGTAGTTCAAGTTGAATTAACTAAATTTATAAGTATCACTTGCAAATTTATGGATGTAGCTACTTTTATTGATTAATCGTTGAATGTGTTATTTACAATTCTTTAAACATAATCTATATTTCACTTTCTTTTACTCTTTTTAATACGTAGTTTATTGGCTAGAATTTATATCTTAAAGTGAATAAATTGGATGTTTAGAGTTTGAACCCTGATCCTACATATATTATACAAAATACTTACCAATTGAGTTAAATTCACGATGATTTTATTTTACTTTGGTGATTTTCTTTTACTTTGAGTGTGTATGTCAATTAAATCCTTTTTTATCAACAATAGGTGGAATTTTTTTCAAATTATTTTGCCGGCAGACATATCATGGATAGTCCATTTTGCCCTTTTTTTTATACCAGTGGACTAGTTTGACCTTCTGACTAAACAACATCATCACACAACAGCATTTAGAAAAACCAGGACAGGACTATACAGTTGTTTGAAATTTACACTAAACAACTAAGAATACATAAGATAAGCGTGTGAGTGTGACAAATCTGGGATACATGTGGTCCCAAAACTTGAGAATACACTGAACTTGATTCTGAAACTTTTATTTATCATTTACCATAAGATAACAAAACCAATGGTTTCCTCCAAAACCATTAGCTAGCTACCTCATCATGCCACTGGTTTTCCCAAACTTTTGGCTGGTTTCCTCAAATTAGAAAAGTTCACACACAATCACTTATCAGTATATAAATAACATCTTCACACAATTGCACAATCAATCAAAACAAAATCAAGCTAGAGAAACTTCTTCAATTTCCTACAAATTACACTTTATTCTAGCAGAATTTTTAATTATTTCATAATGAGTTCATCAATTAGAATTTGGACAGTAGCAGCAAGTGTTGGAGTTGTGGAAGCCTTGAAAGACCAAGGCTTATGTAGGTGGAATTGTGCTTTAAGATCAGCTCAACATCATGTTAAACATCATTTGAGATCTTTGTCTCAAGCAAACAAGATTTCTTCCTCTAATTCATATGCTATGGTTTCTAGTAGATTAAAGGAACAAGAAGCAAAGCAATCAGAGGAATCTTTGAGGACAGTCATGTACTTAAGCTGTTGGGGTCCTAATAATTAAAGCCATCAAAGGCTATTAGGAAGAAAAGAAAAAAAAATTGTATCTAAAGTCATAGTGATTAGGGATCAGTGTAGTATAGTATCCAAAATTTATTTTCCAATATTGTGACATATATTGATGTAAATTTTGATAAATGGAAAATGGTTGCGTTTAGAAAATTCAAAAATTAATGAGTTACATTCTAGCATTGTTGTCCTTGATGCCTCTCAGCTGAAACATCATTTTGAAATTTGAATTATAATTTCTCTGCTTTATTAAAACCAGGCTCAAAGTAGAGGAAGATCTACATAATCACGTTTAAAGATGTTTAGACCTTGTAAAAAAAATTCTAAATTGTTAGCTGAAAATGGTCTACTGTCAAAGTTAAATTCTAGATTTCTAAATACATACATGCTCAGGTATTCAGCAAAAGAACAGAAGATACTATGTATCAAAACCAAATTCCAATTTCAAATACTAAGAAAGTCTATAAACACCAACCCTTTAGAATATTTAAATACTTTAGCTACTTTCTTGAAACATAACATCACCAATTTCTTGAACTACATCACCAACTTAGGAAAATACTTCATTCAAATTCAGTGTCATATTACATCACCAATTTCTTAAAACATAACATCAATAACAATAATAACAGTGCTACTTTCCAACAAAATCCAACACCTAACAAAGGAAGTAAGAAAAGAGAAGGGTTTTTTTTTTTTTTTTGAATCAATAAACCCCTTGTCAATCTTATCAATATTCTTGACCAGCTGCATTAGTCAATCCTTCTTTCTCAATATTGCTTTCATCTTCATCTTAAAACCACATCAAAAGAACACAATTACACAATGTTTATACAATGACCAATTTAATGTAACCAAACTTCAGTTACAGAGATTATATTATATTAGAGATGCATTATGCACAGTTGCAAAAGACTAAGAGATTATATAATGCATTATTTCATGTAATCTCTAATATTAAACTAATGAGCAAAGTTACAAAAGACAAAGGATTTCAAAACATAGAAAAGAATGCATTATGCAAACTCCTATTAACATTACTTTAAATCATAACTGCCTTAAAATATGACACCTGAGCTGACATGAAGTCACAACAAACAAGTGAAAACTTGGAATTTTTCCTAATATATTTTAAGTATTCTTTCAAAGGGAATCAAACTAGTGATTATATGTGTAGGTTCTTATTATATCAGTAAATCACTAAACTGTAAGCACTATAGTTCACAACATGCTCTAGCCTAGAATAGTTCAGAAAATGTAATTTGTCAGTGGATAATTTTCACCAAAAATTATAACATTCTGAAGCATTTATTCACAAATTGATCTATAGCATACTTCATGTCAGTTTCATTAGCTGTTGCAGCTACAAATCAGAATCCATTTCGGATAAAATCAAAGTGCAAAGCAGAGAAAATCACAAAATCATAATAAGCTCAATACAGAAAGATTCAGGAATGGAACAGAATCTTGCACAAAAATCATCTGAATCACACAGGGGACAAAAAAAAGTGGAAGTGAAAATTTTTGCTATTAAAACCTAAAACACAATCTCCAAAAGACAACATCAATAAGCTCAAAAAGAACAAGCAAACAGACCACAAATGGAAAATTGGTACTAAATTTTCTCCACAAAAAGTTGAACCAGAGTATGCTTTTATCATCCTTGTTGAACCAAATTACATATCGTGTGTTCTGGCATACCTTGCAAATGTGAGGATATATGATGGTCTCGTCATTCAACATATTAATTAGAATGTGGGACTTCCTGTTGACAAATTGTTAACATTAATTAACAAATACATCAACCCCTAAATATATATGTCTGAACATCTTCGGTCTGAAACATATAATATAACGTTGAAATCGTAGATTGTAAATCAATTTTAAGATAAAGTCTGATACATATTTTTAAAATGACTTGACAGTTATGATAGTTTGATCTTGCTTTCTAAAAAAAACAATTTAGTTTGATTATCATACCGTCGGGTTTTTTTAAAGATAAAAGTAACTTTTTTTTTAAATGAAGATAAAAGTAACTTATTCAGCGTAAATATAAAAGGCAGTATCTCTTTCTCCATTACTATGTTTAGCCAATTATATCTCAAACTTTCTTGGATAGGGAAAAATATAGTAGAATGAACAAAAAATCTAATTAATAGATGTAGATATTTAAATTTTCTTTTCAGGAACTTTGAAACTTTGCAGTAAATCCATAATTAATTTCAAAGTCACCGTCCAAACATGCACCAAATTAATATTGTGAGCCTTGTTTAATTAAGTGAATAATAAAGTAAACAAATTGCATAAATATTGTGTACCTTTTCTATGAACATTTGTTCAATAGTTGTGTTAAGATCACCTTTCCATCGCATATTTTCTTCTCCCATATTAATTTTCGTGAGGCATGGTGCTACTGTGAGTGCAGATGAGAAGATCTTCATTTGAGGACATCCTATAACGATGAAACTGAACAAAGATGGGAAAATGAATGCTTGTTTCCCATAGCAGAAGCTTCTCAAACTTGACAACGAAGAAAATTCCATGTAATCCAAATTTTCAAATATGATGTTTTCCTCTGCTTTTTCATCATCAATCTTCACGACATCCAACATCTTCTCACAATTCTTTATTTTTAATGTTTGGAGTTTAACTAAACTTTTCGCTGTTGAAGATGTTATCAAATAGATCAGCTCTTTGCAGTTGTCCACTTCCAAATAGGTTAAATTTGTGAAAGATGTCGACGATGGTACCAAGCTTATCAAACTTGGACAATTCACTACATATAAGTTTTCAAGATGTTGTAGCAGAGGATGATCCAATGGAAAGTCTTCCTGCCAGACGTGCTTGAGCTTTTCCAAATCAAAAAGAATCAACATTCTTATTTGATTTAACATTTGCATACTGAGATAACATGTGGTTACTTTAGTAGGGAACAATGTTTCAAAAGAACTATTACGCACTTGAAATGTTTCAAGATTAGGAAATATTGTATGGAAATCATTTAGAAGAATAGTCGGAGTTTCATCGAAGCTTTGTAAACGAAGAAATTTGACTTCATGAAAGATATTTTCTTGACAATAACCATTCAATATCCCCAACATATCTGTGCCATTTACTGCCAAGTCCTCCAGGTTGGGGCTCAACTGAAAAATAAACATCCAAAATAAAAATAAATACTAACGTATTATTACACGCACAAATAAAGAAAAACAAGGAACGGTGGGATTTACCTTTTCAATGCAAAACAGAGCTTGTTGAACTAGCATGTCCTGATTTTCATCAATCGAGTAAAGTTGTTGCAAGTCTGAATTGTCGAAAGAAAACATTCTTAATGCTTCACAACAATATACATTCAAAGTCTTCAATGAAGGGCAATCTAAGGTATGTTTTCCTTGATAGAAAATCTTAAGATTTGTCAAATGATACAACATCATAACTTTCAATTGGGGAAAATTAAAATTAATCTCCATTGATCCAGCTTCTTTCATTGCAACAATTTCCTTGACTCCACAAGACGTTAACTTAAGCATTTCAAGATGTCCAAGATCTAGACATAGTGAATACGGAAAGATATATAACAAGCTTTGGCACATAGAAACATCCACCTTGCATAAGTTTACAAAGCTGATAATTTCATGAGGATCCTCGTTCCATACGTGTTTTAATTTGGGTAAGCTAGACAAAGTTAGACTTTTCAATTGAGTGCTACGTTTAATCATTATTTCTTGTGACTTCAAACCTTTCACATCAAACACTGCTTCTAATGAATCACAATCTTTTACTTCTAGTTCTTCCAATGTCTGTAGCACTTGCATTACATTTGATGGAAAAAGTACATGTGATAAAAAATCACACCTTTCCACCACAAGATGTTTCAAATTGCAGAACACGTTGTAATGAAGTTGACCATACCACAAATCCTTTAGCTCAGGATAGTCAGACAAGGCTAAGTACTTGAATTTACTAAATGCAACCTGATCATTCAAAAGAATAAATCAAAAGACAAATCAAAATTGCTTTAATTAGTCAAAAACTCTAGTCGTCATCTCTGTCTTTCACACACATCACCATTCTCTGTTGCACTTTTTTAACAATTTTCATCTCCTTCAACCTTACTATTGATATTACCACCAAATGACAAAAATACCTTTAAATACAATTGATATTAATGAATTAATATTACAATTGTTTGTTATTAATGAATTAAGAAATTTCCAATCACATCCCAAAAATTGATATTGCCACCAAATGACAAAAATACCTTTAATACGAAATACATTTATAAGCTATAAGTTATCTTAATAATCTTGTCAGACCGACTCTTGCCAAACTGACTCTTAGGCTATGTTTGGATATTTTAAAACGAACGGAATGGATCGGAACGAAATAGAATGGAGTGGAATGGAGCGGAACAGAATAAAATAGAGTTTCCATTCCACTGTTTGAGTATTCTACGGAGGAAGGGAACAAAATCTCTATTCCATTGTTTGGAAAACGGACGGAATGAAATAAATTATAATTTTTTACTCCATTTTTACCCTTATTTAAAAATACTATCATATATAGCATTATTAATAAAAAAAGTAGACAAAAAATGTTTAATTTTGTTTGTAAAAATTTTCCATTGCGTTATCCCCCACCATCTACAATACAATTTTCCACCTTCAAAATGATCATGATCTAGATAGATAGTCTTAAATTATCCCAAAGCAAATAAATTGGTGGATGAAAGTAAAACATACCTTGTCATCAAATAGTTTCTTTACGGTTCGGTTGAGGTCACCCTCCCAATGATTTCCTTCATCAGTTTGTACATTATGAAGATTTTCTGTGATGGCCACTCCCAATGAAAAAAGTTCCATTCGAGGACATTCTTTGATGACTACAACTTCCAGCAACGGGAACATAATGGGGCATGGGCATGAGCAAAATCGACTGAGTCTTTGTAAAGAAATTAGTTCTAGAGTTTGTAAACTGCAAAATACAATCTCGTTTGTCTCATCTTCTTTACCGTTCACTATATCCTCAAGCCAATTACACATTTTAATCTTCATTGTTGTGAGTTTGACAAGACTCTTTGCTGTTGAGTGTGTTATCAAATTTATCAACCCATGGCATTTTGTTACCTCCAAATAGGTCATGTAATTAAAGGTAACTGAGGATGGAACCAACTTTGTCAGACTGGAACACTGATAAACAAAAATGCTTTCAAGAAACTGTAGAACTGGGTCCAATTGAAATCCTTCTTTGCATATACATCGAAGCTTGGTCAAGTTCCGTAATTTCAACTCTCTAAATCGTGGGCTAATTTGAGTTTCCTTTTTTGTTCTTATGATTTGTTCGTCTTGGAATATCTCTGTGAAGAAACACCATTTGACTAACAAGCTTACTGAATTAGGAACATTTTTCAGGAACCAATGTGGAAAATTAGCTTCTTCGTAGTAGATTCCGCACACAGTAATGTGTTTGAGGTTGTTTAATTGAACCCCTGAAAATTGGCTCTGCAATATCATGTGAAAATCTTTATTGTTCAAGGACAAACTCTCCACATTGGCAAGTACCTGTTGCAAAAACTATATTAAAACAAAACATTCTGCTTCAAAAATTTTAAAACAATTAAAAATGTTCTATCTGTAATAAGTAGAATAATAACTCCAAAGTAAATTATCAATTATAAAAAGAAATGTTGAATAATTTATCTTCATTAACAGAATATTGAAAGAGTTCAAACGTGTGCATGTATATTTAGAGCAAGGATGATATTTAACGCTATCCCTACCTCTTCAATCACAAAAAGAGGTTGATATTGAGATATATTGACCTCATCATATGTGGAGCTTTCTTGGTGTATCAAAGGTTCTGCCTTAAATAGCTCTATTTTTGGACATCCGAACAACTTGATCATTTTCAATGATTTACATTGAAGAGAATGAACTCCAACAAAGAATGCCTTAAGTTTGGTCAAGAAATTAAGTTTAATGGATGTCAAATGAGGAAACACAAATTTAACCATTTCATCTGTTCCTTCTTCCTTGGCAACAATTTCTTCAATCCCACAGTTACTGACTAGAAGACTTTGAAGTTGCATCATATCTTTGGCCAGTGAGAGTGGAAAGAGGCTTATCAAGTTTTCACATCCCACAACAGATACATCACTTAAATTTTGAAACCTCGTAGTGTAATGTGGATCCTCTTTCCATACATGCTTCAGTTTTGGAAGATTAGATAGTTTTAATTTCTTCAATTGACTAGAATTTTGCACAACAACTTCTTTCGGAGATTCACCTCTCAAATCAAAAACTGCTTCTAATGAATTACAATCTTCGACCTCTAATTCTTCCAAGTTCATCAGTGCTTCTAACAAGTTAGGTTGAAGGAGCACATCGGATAAAAAATCACATTTATGGACCACTAGATGCTTCAAACTCCTAAATGCTTTATGCTCAAGCCGACCATACCACAACTCTTTTAACTCAGGATATTCAGATAGTTTTAAATGCTTGAAACTACCAAATCCCACCTGCAAAAACAATTGTATTTCATGTTAATTCACACAAAAGTAGTAGTAAAATATAGTGCATAAGCAGGTATCCCCTACCAAAAGTGAAAAACTAAAAAAACGTTGAGCCAATATCCTCAAGCAAATCATCATCATTTATTTATAATTATAATCCTACAAGTTCTTCCTCAAAATTTTCCCTCCAAAAATCCTCTTTTCCCTCTAAAACTCTATTCCTATTAATTAAATAAAAATAATGTTCTCATTATTTCCAATAGAAGAAAAAGTTTATCTAAGTTTTGATACTCTATACTTAGCAAATCCAATTATTTAAGTATAGCATGCTAGGTAAATCGGTGTTGACACCTTCTGATCCCTAGATCGCTTATAAAAGTAGTAAGTGGTCATATAATCAATTGCAAGCAAATTTTCATTCTTAATCTAATTTTTACATTTGTTTTGATGTGGATATATTTTTCATTAAATAGGATAAAATGCATACCATAAAAGCACAAGTAATAAACTACATATTCATTAATTACCATAGCGCCATAACTTGACACGTTTGCTCCCCATCCTCTCTAAATCTATGGTTCTTCTTTTCTTTCTCTCGTCTTATATCATCTAATTCACGTCTATAAATTACCAACAATCTCCTCAAAAAATGATAGCTACCAAGAATAATAAACAAAACGAATAAGCCAAAACCTCTCCTAAAAGCCCACACGTGAGAACCAAGACTTTGAATCCAGTCAAAATGATGACAGTAGCTCATATGAAATAGAAGGTGAAACTGTTCCATTGACTTAGGAGGCTCAAAAAGGCTCTCAACTCATTGGGGGTGTGAATATGAAGATGAAGTAAAAAAATACTCATCAGCACGAGATTCCTAACCAAGGACATTTTCAAATAGTTATCTTTAAGATATAGAATAGAATGATGGAAAATACAAAAACAGGCCAAAAAAGATCCAACTAATGCCCATACAAGGATGTTATCCCAAAACCAAAATGTGAATTCTGTATTGTAATGTAAAGTAAAACATACCTTGTCATCAAACAATTTCTTTACGGTTACATTGAGGTCACCCTCCCAATGATTTCCGTCATCAGTTTGTACATTTTGAAGACTTGTTGTGTTGGTAACTCCCAATGAAAAAAGTTCCATTCGAGGACATTCTTTGACAACTACAACTTCCAGCAACGGAAACTTAATGGGGCATGGGCATGAGCAAAATCGACAAAGCCTTTGTAATGAAATTAGTTCTAGAGTTTGTAAACTGCAAAATGCAATCTCGTTTGTCTCATCTTCTTTACCGTTCACTATATCCTCAAGCCAATTACACATTTTAATCTTCATTGTTGTGAGTTTGATAAGGCTCTTTGCTGTTGAGTGTGTTATCAAATTTTTCAACCCATTGCAGTTTGTTACCTCTAAATAGGTCATGTAACTAAAGGTAACAGAGGATGGAACCAACTTTGTCAGACTGGAACACTTAGAAACAATTATTCTTTCAAGAAAATGTAGAACGGGGTCCATCTGAAATCCTTCTTTGCATATACATTGAAGCTTGCTCAGGTGCCATAAGTCCAACTGTTTGAGTTGCGGGCTAATTTGAGTTTCCTTTTCAGTTCTAATGATTTGTTCGCCTTGGAATATCTCCGTGAAGGAACTCCACTGGACCAACAAGCTTTCGGAATTAGGAACATTTTTCAAGAACCAATATGGAAAAGTAGATTCTTCATTGTAGAACTCACACACGGCAATGTGTCTGATGTTGTTGAATTGAACCCCTGAATACTGGCTCTGCAATATCATGTCAAAATCTTTATCGTTCAAGTTCAAATTCTCCACATTAGCAAGTACCTGTTGCAAAAACTAAATCAAAATAAAACATTTTGCTTCTATATCTTTAAAACAATAAAAAATATTCTATTTGTGATAATAGAATAATAACTCAAGTTAATTATCAATTATAATAGACATGTTGAGTAATTTATTTTCAAATTAACAAACATTGAAAAACAGCTCAAATTTGTACATGTATATTTAGAGCAAGGATGATATTTAACTTTATCGCTACCCATACCTCTTCAATCACAAAAAGAGGTTGATATTTTGAGATATTGAGCTCATCATTTCTTGAGGTTTCTTGTTGTCTCAAAGGTTCTTCCTTAAATAGATCTATTCTTGGACATCCGAACAACTTGATTGTTTTCAAAGATTTACATTGAAGAGAATGGGCCCCAACAAAGAATGTCTTCAATTTGGGCAAATTTTCAAGTGTGATGGATGTTAAATGAGGAAACACAAACTTAACTATCTCACATGTTCCTTCGTCCTTGGCAACGATTTCTCGAATCCCACAGTTACTTACTTTCAGACTTTGAAGTTGCATTATATCTCTAGCCACTGAGAATGGAAAGAGGCTTATCAAGCTTTCACATTCCTTAACAAATACATCATTTATATTTTGAAACCTCGTAGTGTAATGTGGATCCTCCTTCCATACATGCTTCAATTTTGGAAGATTAGATAGTTTTAATTTCTTCAATTGAGTAGAATTCCGCTCAACAATTTCTTCTGCAAATTCACCTTTCAAATCAAAAACTGCTTCTAATGAATTACAATCCTCCACATCTAATTCTTCCAGGTTCATCAGCACTTCTAGCAAGTTAGGTTGAAAGAGAACATCGGATAAAAAATCACATTGATGAACCACTAGATACTTCAAACTCCTAAATGTGTTTTGCTCAAGCTGACCATACCAAAAGTCTTTTAACTCGGGATATTCAGATAGTTTTAAATGCTTAAAACTACCAAATGCCACCTGTCAAAACAATTGTATTGCGAGTTAGTTCAAACAAAAGTAGTAGTAAAAATATAATGCATGTACAAAATAGTTTTTTACACACTAATTATTGTAAAACTACATTTAACAATTCTATTCATTTTAAATTAAGGATAATAATATTAATAATCCTAAAACATTTCTGATTATATAATCCGAATAAAGAGTATTTTTGAAGAAGAAAAAAAATAGAGCGCTTGAGAATGCAATAAGGTGGGAAAAATAATAGTCTTTTTTATTTTTATTTTTTTCAAATATGATTTTATTTCTTTTGACCCTATGTATCTCCTTTGCTCTCTTTTTTTTTTTTTAAGAGTATATTGCGATATACTTTTAAAATCTCCAAATAGTTGTTTTTCCACAAAGTTCCTAACATTGTAAATTAAAAATCAACTATTATTCATCCAAAGAAAACAAAAGAAAATAGAAACCCAAATCATTATATTGTTACACAAGAAGTAAAGTGGTAAATAAACATACCTTATCTTTAAACATGTTGTATATTGTATCGTTTAAGTTTCCCTTCCAAAGCCATTTTGGATTATTTTCTGCAATTTGAACTTTTTGTAGAATTGGTGTACTTGTGCTTCCCGTTGAAAAAGTCTTCATGCGAGGACATTCCCTCACAATTACATTCCCCAACAATGGAAACTTCATGAAACACTTGCTAGAGCAAAATTTGATGATTCTGGGCAAACATTCCAATTTTAAAATTTGTAAACTTATAAAAGCAATGTCAACATTTTCTACTCCAGTAATTATTTCTTCAAGTGAATTGCAGTCTTCTATCTTCAGCAGTGTGAGCTTGTCCAAACTTCGCGCCGTAGGAGTTGTGAATATATATTTTAGCCCATTGCATTTTATTATCTCCAACTGCGTCAGATGATTAAGGGTGACAGAGGAAGGCATCAAATTTGTCAAACTAGGACAACTAATAACTTTTAAGCATTCAAGGAACTCAAGAACTGGGTCAATTTGGGATCCTTCCTCACATATATGTTGAAGTTCAGGTAAATCATTCAATGTGAGTGTTTTGATATGTATACGAGTCTTCTCACTTGTTTCTCCTTTATCGCAGAATATCTTCTTGAAGCAACTCCACTCAACAATTAGTTCTTCAAGAGTATGCACATTTTCAAGAAACCAATAAGGAAAGCTAGCATCTTCAGTGTCGTAGCTACTCAAGCCAATACATGTCATTTTGCTAAAGAGGACACTTGAGTTTTGGGTTTGCAATATCATGTCAGCATCTTCCTGTACCATCCTCAACAACTCCAAATTTGGAATCACCTAAATCATATTTAAACAACAATGTAAAAGAATTAAACATTTTATTATTTAGTTAAACGATAATTACTATTGACTAAAAGAACACAAATGTAAAAGAATTAAACATTTTAAAAAGTTTTTGGGTTGTCTTAAATTGTTCCAAATTTATAAATGAATACAAATGTAATAATTGTTTGGTATTTCAAAAGAATAACACCAGCTTTAAAAAAAAACACACACACAGACAAGTCATGCAGAGTGTTTAATTTTATGCATACCTCTTCGGCAACGAAAAGTGGTTGTTTTGTTGAAACAGAGTGTTTATCATCTTGAAAATTTGAGTTTTTTGTAGATAGAGTTCTGAACAAATTCAACTTTGTACAATCGGCAACATGAATTTTACTCAAAGATGGACATAGCAGAGTATGATTTCTAGCATAGAAACCATTGAGTTTATGTAAGTCACAAAGCAATAAAAGACTCAGTTGATTAAACTCAAATGTGGGAGCTGCATTCGCGCTAGATTCTTTCTCCTCTGCAACAATTTCCTTCATGTTTGCACAAGAATTTATACGAAGTTCCTTGAGATGTGAGCAACGAGTGGCTACGGAGAATGGTAATAGATATTCCAAGCTTCTACAACCATCTAGTTGTACATTTATTAGATTTTGAAAACTAATAATTCCTTCAGGATCTCCACTCCATATCTTTTTCAACTCCCACAATCCATTTAAAGTAACTTCTTTCAAATGTGATGTATCCTCTTCATTGTTATTTTCATTCAAAGTCAATTCAAATATCTCTTCAACTAAAGCACAATTTCTAACCTCCAACTTTTCTAGCTCATTATATGTTTTTTGCGATGAAGAAGGAAAAACCACCACAATTTTCTTGCAATTGTTCACTTGCAACATCTTCAATGTTTTAAATTGGTAATGCCATATTGTCTTCAAGTTGTCCATATCCTTCAGTATGATTTTTTCTAATTTCAAAAAATGAACCTATGAATTCATGAATAACCACCATCAGTATAAATAATTATTAAAATTGCAAGTTCCCGATAGTAGAATTACCATACCTCTTTCAATGCATTGTTTCTGTCTTTTTTAGCTATTATCTCCTCCATCATAGGACAATTACTTATTTCAAGGTGTTTGAGGTTCATAAAACTTTCAACCAAAGTATAGGGGAATAAATACTTCAATCCAACACAATTATCGACAATCAAGCTAGTCAAGTTGTACATAGATTGATGATTGTCATCCCAAATTTGATTCAAATTGAGGAGTGAGCTCAATTTAAGTGTATCCAAATTAGGAAATGCAACCTACATAAAAACAAATTAACAGAAATCATTAGTCTTATAATATGAAACATTGAACCAACGTATAACTAATAGTATAATTAAAAAGTAAAAACTATGAAACAGTATGAAGTCTTCAAATACAAGAATCTATTTAAATGACTTTTATTATCACATCTATTGTAGTTTCGTGGAAAAAATAAGCATTATAGTTTTTTGAACATAAAAAATTAATCTTGTTCATTTACTCAATTGTTTTTTTTCTTCACTAAACGTACCAATTTATATCATTTGCATCTAAAGAAGCTAAAAACAAAATAACATACCTGAGCATTGAAAAATGGTGTAGTAGAAGCACCTTGATACTTTTCCTTACTTCTATGATGTGTCAAATAATCAGAGGCGAAATTATCAAGTGTCTCCAAATGTTCTAAAGTTAAAGAACACAATAGAAGAAACTCAATTTTTTCATCAGTGATATCATTATTTGCATTTGATTTGTTGTCTCCGAACACTATCTCCTTCATAGAATTGCACTCGCAAACTTCAATCTTAGAAATGTGGGAAAGTTCTTTAACCATTTCATAGGAGAATAGATATTTTAATTGGATGCAATTTTTTACTTTGATAACACTGAGATTTCCAAAAGAAGTAATTGAAGGTTGACCATGACAAACATGCTCCAAGTTTTTAAGATTAAGAAGTACTAGTGTTTCCAAGATGGGAAAAGACACATGGATTTGATTCCTCTCTTTAGAGTCAACAATGTGCTTCAAGTTTGCATTATTTTGGAGGTGAAGATGTTTCAGAAATGGAAAACCTTCCCCATTTAGTTGATAAAGCACATTTTGAATTCCATCTACATCATCCAAGTACAAACTCTCAACACATTTAATCAATGTTTTAATTCCGTGCTCCAAATGTATGTTTGTACCAAGTTTGAGCATCAAAGTTTTTAAGGTTCCATCCATAATGTCATACCAGTCCCATACATCTCCAATAGCTATTTTATATCTTTCCAGCTTCTCAAACATCAATTGCAAGTCCCTTGGCAACATCCAAGTCTCACGAACTTGTAATTCTAGAGCTGTCAAGTTGGTTAGTTTTCGAAGCTCGGCAAGACTAGCATTTTCATTTTGAACAGTTGAATTCACATCTTTCCAATTAAAAGAGGTATTTCCCATGTACAACTCCTCCAATTTAGTTAAACTTGATATGATGTTGGGTGGGACCACTTCTATTCCTGAATGGCTCAAATCAAGCATTTTCAATTGAGTCAATTTCTCTATTTCTCTTGGCAACTTGATCATTGAAGATTTACAGAGACTGAGAATTTCTAAATTTTGCAAAGCTTCTATTGCATCCATATTTTCCAAAATGCAAAAATCCAAACATAATGTTTGAAGGTCTGTTAGCAACCTAAATGATGTGGGTAATGATGACAAGTTCAAGTATGTTAAATCTAGAACTCTAAGGCTTCTCATACCCTTAAAAAAAGTATCGGGGATTTCTAAAGATTGATTCTTACTTAACAAAATTAAAAGCTTAATGTTTGGACAATCAATCGTTTGAAGAATCTCGTGCATATCACACCCATCTAGAACGATCTGCGTGCACCTTTTTAAAAAATCCTTGGTTGGCCATTCCTTACCAGATTGTTCTCTTAGAAGTACATGTTTGTCCCTACGTGCTACGGAGATAGCAAAATCACGAACAAAGTCATGCATTTGGATATTTCCGTCTGTTTTAACTTCAAGCAAAAGACATCTTGCCTCCAAAGATTTGATTATTGTGTAAAGTCTGTTTCTTGCATCATCCATGACATTAATATGCTTCAATATGTCCAACCCCATTGCAACTTTGAGAAAGTACTCTATGTTTTCCCGTAACAGTAATGCAAAAAGCAAGAAGAGAGCCCTCATTTCATCACTCTCCAATGAGTTGTAACTCAATTCCAAAGCAGAATAAGTTCCCGAGTCCATCTCTGTATGATCATTGCTTTGTAATTTCCTTAATGCATCTTTCCAAGATTGAACATCCTTCTTATTTTTCATTGCACACGCTACTGTCACTACCCTAAGAGGCAAACCTGCACATTTTTGGGCCACTTGAAACGGTACATCTTTCAAATTGATATCTTTAACTGCATCCCCTACCATAAATTGAAATAAGCTCCATGTCTCCTTTTCACCCATAAGTTCAACTTTGAAAGTGAAATCCTTTGGAACATCCATTTGTAGCAACACTTCTTGATTTCTGCATGTCATCAACAATTTGCAACCATCATGTTCATTACTAAATGGAATCCCCACTGTTTTCAAATCAAGTATTGTCCATATGTTATCTAGAATGATAAGGATACTTTTCTCCAGCTTGATTCTTTGTCTTAGGCGTTGTGCTCTGCCAAGAATAGTCTCCTCTTCGAATCGCAGACCCAAGAAATCTGCAATCTCCCCTTGAATTCTTTTAATGTCTGGATTTTTCGATACTTCTGCCATAACCACTTTATCGAACAATTTATGTTCCTTGGCTATTTGAGCAACTTTCTCCACCAGAGTGGTCTTACCCACCCCCCCTAACCCATAAACTCCAATGTTGTGTGAATTAAGATCTGCTAAAGCCTTCACAATGTCCTCCTTAAGCAACTCCCTTGTGTCGTACTTTTCACCATCTCTTGTTGAGGAGGAGGCTACTACATCTAGAGGGGGAAGGTAACCAACTTGATCAAAAATCCCTTTTCCTTGAACTTGAACAACATCTTTTGTAATTTTTTTGGCTTTCCTACTAAGTTGATGACGTAAAATCAAGTTGGGGAACGGCCATGCCGAGCACCTTACATTGGCACGACGAGGATCGTTTTGAAGCCCATTTGCCTTTTCAATGACCCCGTTCACTTTCTCTAACCAATTCAAAACATCCTTTTCAATTTCTTTACCATTTCCCCTTTCTCTGTCAACCAAATGGATCATTCTTTCTCTTGCAGCCTGAAGGCTTTCAACATGCTCCATTAACATCTTGAAGTAACCTTTGTAGAATATCAAGTAACTTGCTTGATGTCCAATAGGCACAACGGTATATTCTGCTATTTTTGCAACAACAGAAGTTAAAATTTCCATTGATTTTCTTTTCTTCTCGTCTTCCTTGTGACTTGAGTCAAAATCTGAAAGTAAAAGATGCTGTTTATAGTTGAGGGCAAAAGAAACAAGGGAAACATTTAAAAAATGTGAGAAAACTAACACGCTACTCTTATTTTCGATCAAAAACTCTAATTATTAAATAGAACATATGATTTGGTTAGAATTTAAAAAAAAAAAAATATTAGACAAAATAAAATCCAATAATAAAGGTAGATTGTGGAAATTGAATTTCATAACAATCATGTATAACCAATCAAAATTAAAGAACTGTTTTTTATAAAAGGATTAACTATATTTTTTATCTCTACAAAAAGATCAATTTTTAGTTTTTGTGTCCACAGAAAAATGATTTTCATCCCTTCATGTTTTAAAAGTATTGTTTTTATCCTATGTTAAATGAAATGTGCTAATTTTTGTTTTTGTTCTTGAATAATTATTTTCCTTTGTTTTACACCGAACTCATGATTTCAAGTCCTTGGCATTTATTTTTTATGTTTGATAAATACAATATAAAACATTTGTGTTCAACAAAATGTTTTCTGGTAGTCATGTGCTAACATTTTACCACCAAAAGTATTGGTTTAGACGACTGCAGTCTACATGACTTTCCATAGACACAAAAATTAACGAATGTTGCATAATGATCGGTATTAAAAATTACAAATTTATATTATAGAGTGACCAATGCTGGCGATTGTCGTGCTGTCATTCAAAAGAGTGTTTACATGTTAAATTGTTTAGAAAATTGATGACTAACATGCATGAAGGGAAGCTCTACAGAGCAGGAAACTAGGATGAGCACTAAACCACATATCCAAGCACTCTATCATGGAAAATACTCAAACATAAGCATTCCTTCTAATTCTCAAAACCAGAGAAACGAAAATGTGGCATAGAAATGCATTACAATCTCAATATAATGGGAATTGCAGCTGTGAGAACTATATATTAGGAAGCACAAGAATAAGCCAATGTCATGATAAAGTTGTTTGTAAGAGTAAGAGTGAGCCAAAAACCAGTATGACATGAAACAAGTTCAAGTTAACCAACAAATGCAAGAAGCAATACTAGACACTAACATTTCTAGAAGGTTAATTAATTGTTAAAAGCTATAATTCTCAGTAATCAACACAATCATACAAGACTATTTAAATAGGAAAAAGTGAATCTATTAAAGAAAATTAATCCTATAGGGCATAGAAATCAGCAGAAAACAAGGGTATACATGTAGTTTAATATAAATCATAAAAAAATTCAGCAAAAGCAAAATTCAATCATTTCAGAGGAAATCAAAACATATTTAATCCATTAATAGCTTCAGTTAAGTATATTACATTTAACCAATAAAAAAGTTAAAGATATAACATGACCCTCTTACCTGCTAGATTATGAATCAACGGAACAACTGGTGCTATTGATCTGCAAAGAACAACAACAACAACAAAATATTAAAACAAACTTCAATCACAAATTGGCAAAATTTTACTTACTCTTTATCAGTGAAGGAAAACAAATAAATGCGTACCTACTACTACTCTCTATTAGTTGAAATGAACAGAGTGATAACAAATTAAAATGCAGAGAATATATTACTATTTTTGAGTTTTGGTTTTTGCAATAGGAATTGGAAAATAGCAAAAAACTGAAAGAAAAATTAATAAAACAGAGCAATAAACTGAGGAACTATGTTTGGATTTTGACTTTACTTGACTCGATGAGTGGCTGTTATCGTCTGTTAAAATAAATAAATAAAAATCACCACGTTGCTCAAAAAGAAAAAATTACAACTACCACATTTTAATAAATAAATATTATCTATCAATCCACGCCTTTCCGAGTTTTTTATTTAATTATTATGGTTTTAACATTTTTGAACTTTTACTCAAAAAAATATTTTTGAACTTATTCTTTAAAAAAAAACATTTTTGAACTTATAAGAAGTATAGTTGTTCATATTTTTAATGTTTTTGGTGTTTATGAAAGTTAGGGGTTAAAATGGGTGGGCTAGACCAGGATTTGTAAGACCTAAGCATGACATACTTCAAAAAGTATAAGCATGAGTTTAATTTATTAATCGTCGTAGAGACATTTTGGTAAAGAGAGAACTTGAGTTTTGGGCTTGCAATATCATGTCAGCATCCTTTTGTTCTATGCTCCCTGATCATCAAATTGCGGTATCAAAATTGATGGTTTGACTAACAATATCGGCTCTTTTTTTTTTGGGTACAAATATCGGCTCCTTTTATTAATTGTCTTCTTGAGAATATAGTAGACAAACGTCATTTCTATTAATATTGTGGGTCAACAATGATGCAAGTGTATGGGAATGAAAAAAATATCGCTTAGGGGGAGAAATCCCAAATGAATCAATGAATGGGCACATACTTAATGGGAAGATTCTTGGTGTTTTAAATTGTGAGTAATAGTCTCACATTAAATGAAAAACTATATGTTGACGCAAGAATAGGATGCAAAATTGCATGAGAAATAAATAGTTTTTTTTTGTATGGTGGTTAAGATTTGAACCACGGACCTTGTATATATTATGTATTGTTCATACCAACTGAGCTAAGTTTACAAGGACGAGAAATAGTTAATTACGAGAAAAGAATTCGATATTTTTAAAGTGATATTTAATTATTTGGTAAATGAATTTATATTATTTTTTTACAATTTTTTTATTTTCAAATTAATATAAATGAATATGTATTGATTTTTTTATTTTTGAAAAAAAAATCAAATTTTTAATTTTCAAAAATTAATTTTCAATTTTTTTAAATTAATATAAATTCATTTTTATTATTTTTAAAAAAAAATAAAAAAAATATTATACCGTTAACGTGTCACACAGTGTACCACGTCAGCAAATATACACAGTCATATGAGGGAAGGGGTCTTTTGGAATAAAAAAATAACAAGGATGCAAATCAAACCGAAATTTTTACAAAAATGAAAACCAGAAATTACATATATTACAAGGTGAAAAACACTGTTAAACCCTCACAAAAAACCATTGTCTAGAAAAGAAAACCACTATCAGATTAACAATAGCTTTCAGCCCGTGGTATTTTCCCATTCTTTAGGCATCTCAAAACTTCTATATATAACATCTTCCTTCACTCTTTTAGCTCAACCAAAACACCAGATACACCACTAGTAAACCATTTTCTCTGTCGTCTGAAAAGCCATAAAAAAGACTAAGAATCAATCAATATTAGGCAAGATGAGTTCAACAAGCAGAGCATGGGCAGCTGCAGCAAGTGTTGCAGTTGTGGAAGCATTGAAAGATCAAGGAATATGCAGATGGAATCATACCCTAAAGTCACTTCAAAATCATGTTAAAAACAATGTCAGATCATTTTCTCAAGCAAAGCAAATTTCATCATTATCATCATCCTCTTCTTCTTCTACTTTGGTTTCTAATTCTAACAGACAGAAAGAGAAAGCAAAGCAATCAGAAGAATCTTTGAGGAAGGTCATGTACTTGAGTTGCTGGGGTCCCAATTAATTAGAAGAGATCATGGAATAAATTTTAACTCTGTTCTTTGATCTTTCTTCACGTATTGTGCAATGTTATTGAAAGATATTGATGTAAATTATGATGAATTAATGAAGATAGCAACCTTGGATTTCTCTCAAAAGGATTATTCTAACTATACTTTGTATTACCCATGTTCTTTTTTATCTTGAATTAGTAAAGATAAACAAGTAAACCGAATAAACAACAAAGTAAATAAATTTGAGGTGAAAGAAGGAAATTTACTATAAAAAAAAAAAAACTTTTTGGAAATAATGAAGTTTACTAAAGTTTTTGTCTGTTCAATTTAATAATTTCTTTGATATTTTCATTTAAGGTAAGTTCATCAAATTCTAAAAAGTAAAATATTTCTACCAAGAAAAATAAGGAAAATATAAATTTCAATATGTTTTAAAAAATAAATAAATATTAATAATAAATATATTTTTAATTTGAAATAATAAAAATATGACTACTGTGGTGATATCAAAGCCTTATTGGTTAGATTCACCAAATTGGATGTGGAATAGATAAAAAAAAAAAAAAAAAAGAAGGAAATTAGAGCTTAAATGGTTGGCTGGGTTTATGAATGAGAGAAAAATAAGTACCCCACTAATAACCACTCAAAAGTGATTTTAATAATGTCAGATCACCATTAAACTACTTATATGCAATTTATATGACTATGAGACACATAAGGTTGTGAAAATATGGTACCAATGATAAGTATGAAAATCAATTTTTGTTTTTCTTATATTTAAAATGATTTGATGTAAATCTTAACTTAATTGACGATGTCAAAACTGTTAAGTTGAACACTTTCACTCGAGTTTGAATTTCAAATTTTAGTGTGAGTTTCAATGATGTTCATTACTTTGTTTACAAACCAAGTAAGTATAATTTTCATAAAATTTATCAAAATAGGGTAAGTCATATCTGCCATCAACGACATACCCATTTTAATAACCCTTTTTATATAAATTGAAACACAAGCTCGGTTTTTGATATGACACTCACTTATTATAATTCTCTCTTTTCTCCTTCCATATCTCACACTCTCGGCCTCTCTCTTCTCCATCACCATAGCAATCGATCGTCATTATCTCTTTGTTGGATAATGCATTACAACATTGCACTTGAGACTGAAAAATACTTCTATTTTTATTAAAAAAGATATCCATTGTGGAAATGGGGATGTGGCGGGGATACCCGAACCCGTTGAGGATGGGAATGTGATTCGATTACTCATTCTCGCTAAGTATGGGTAGGGTAACGTGTATATGAGAGTTGAGTATGCAGATGGAGAAAGTAAAACTCATCTCCACTCCGTCTCATTGTCATGCCTAACTAAGCTATTTAGAAAAAGAAAAATCTATTTTGTCCTTCTTACCAATGGACTATTTTGCTCTTCTACCTAAATAACATCACACAATGAAGAACACTTACCTGGTCACAATACTAAATAAAATTTATCTCAACACACATAAATAAAAGAAAGTAAAAAAAAGATTTTAATATGTGTATTTTATAGGGATTTCTATCACACAGTGGCATTTAAAAATAACCAGGACAGGACCATACAGCTGTTTGAAATTTACACTAAACATTCACTAATGGCACACACAAATTAACAAAATGTAAGCGTGCGTGTGACACGTCTGTTATGTAGACATGTGGTCCCAAAAATTGAGAATACACTGAATTTGATTCTGACACTTTTATTTATCATTTATCATAAGATAACAAAACCATTGGTTTCTACCAAAACCAGTAGCTAGCTACCTCATCATGCCACTGGTTTTCCCAAACTTTTGGCTGGTTTCCTCAATTTAGAAATTTTCACACACAATCACTTATCAGTATATAAAAAACATCTTCACTCAATTACATCCACAATCAAAACAAAATCAAGCTAGAGAAATTTTTTTCTACTTCCTACAAATTACACTTTATTCAAGCAGAATTTTTATTTATTCAATATGAGTTCATCAATCAGAATTTGGACAGTTGCAGCAAGTGTTGGAGTTGTGGAAGCCTTGAAAGACCAAGGCTTGTGTAGGTGGAATTGTGCTTTAAGATCAGCTCAACATCATGTTAAACATCATTTGAGATCTTTGTCTCAAGCAAACAAGATTTCTTCCTCAAATTCTTATGCTATGGTTTCTAGTAGATTAAAGGAACAAGAGTCGAAGCAATCAGAGGAATCTTTGAGAACAGTCATGTACTTAAGTTGTTGGGGTCCTAATAATTAGAGCTATTTATATTGTGACACATATTGATGTATATGTAAATTTTGATAAATGAAAAATGGAAGTGTTATGAAAATTCAAAATATTATGTGTGTTCTTTAGCATTATTGTGCTTGCTTGCCGTCTAGTGAAACAATATCATTTTGAAATATAATTTTTCTGCTCGATCAAAACCGAAGCTCAATAGAGGAAGATCTATATAATCATGTTTGCAAGTTCTTGATATTTAAATGTGATTGGAAATTTTAGATATGTAAGATATGTGACTTTTGTTAAAAAAAGAAAGAGAGAGACGTGACTAAAATCAAGTACTCCTCTGTTTTGGATGATTAACGAGAAAAATAACAGAAATTGGAGATTTCTTCTAATTGGTTGGGAAGGAATTTGATAAGAGAGAATGTAGTGGATTGCATGCCTTTTTGCACTCTCTTCTAAATTGAGAAGAAAGAGCATAAAAGTAGCAAAGCACAGACTAATATGATTAAAATGTAATGCCATTGATTTAACATTTGTTAAAATAGAGGTTACCGTATTGTGTGTCAGTTAGTAAGGATAAAATATAGTATATATAAGGTCTAAGTTTCGAACCCTGACCAACAAAAAAAAAAAAAAACGTTTCTTTCAAATAAAAAACTTAGTAAATCATTATCCCTAAAAAAACTAGGTAAATCATAAAAAATGTGATTAATTCAGTATTTTTTTAAGGTGATTAATTCAGTTAAGTGGGTGATTAACTCAATTTAAGATGAAGTTTGTTTTTTTTTTTTTGAGAGATTAAGATGTAGTTTGTTGTTAATTCATGTAGTTGAACAAATCATAATTTTGAATGTGAATTCAATTAATCATTTACTTATCTGAAGTAACCATATTTGTTGACGTGGTTAATAAGGCGTCGCTCTGTGTAATATATTATTCAAAAATGGGTTAATAGGTCTTTACCCCTTGTAATATAGGTCATTTCCGGTTTTTTCTCCTGTAATTTTTTTTTATTTAACCCCTGTAAAAAAAATTGTTTTGATTTACCCCCTAGTAGGCTAAACAAACACCAATTTTATTTTATTTTTCAAGAAATTTTCGTTTTTGTTTGGCCTATTAGGGGGGTAAATCAAAACAAAACAAAATTACAAGGGTAAATAAATAAAAAATTACAGGGGGAAAAACTGGAAATGACCTATATTACAGGGGGTAAAGACCTATTAACCCTTTAAAAATTGGGTTGAGGGTGCTCTAGTAACCAACTGATTTTGGGTTTGGATCAGGAAAAGTATAAAACAACGGTTTTATTAAATAACTAGAAGCTTTTTTTAAGCGAAGTAGATTCTTTTTTTTTTGTCAAGAACTAGAAAGAAGTTACTTTTTTTTGTTAAGTAGCCTAGTGATTATAGCTCACATAATTTAATTGTGGTGGAGTGTCCGGGGTTCGAACCCCGGCCCCTGCATATAATATACAATATCCCTACCAACTGAGCTAGGCTCACGAGGAGAAAGAAGTTACTTTACTCGTAACATAATTGATATTCTTTTTAATAAAGAAATTGATACTATAGGACTATCTTAAAAAAATGCAAAAATTTTGTATGATGCGTTGTTGTATAGCTCCTATATATCCTCATTATCTCTTTGATTAAATCGATTAACAAAGATACGTTTAAGGAAAATGCTGGGTTGGAGGATAAGAGAGTTTAATTTGACTTTGTTTGATAAACGGTGTTATAAAGTTTTGGACGAAAGGGAGAATTTGTGGTATAGGGTGCTAGTTGCTCAGTTTGGTGGAAGAATTTCAACATGATTCGAGAGGGTGTTAGTTTGTGCGTGCGGAGTTGGTTAGATGATAGCATAGGACGTGAAATGAGTGATGGGTCTGCTATGTTATTTTGGAGGGGGTTCCATTGTTAGAAGGAGGGACGTTATGTGTTAGGTTTAGAAGGTTGTTTTATTTATCTGAAAATAAATTAGCGATTGATTCGAAAATGAACTCATCCAAATGTTACTATGTTAGTAGTACTTATCAATTTTTGACTTCGATGAATCATAAGAATCTAAAAATTTCCTCAAATGTTCTTTGGTATAAAGTGGTTCCTCTCAAGGTTAATTTCTTCGCATGTCGTCTTCATTCCAATTGTATCCCTATCAAAGATAATTTTCTCAAAAGGAGTGTGCTTCAGAACCATGATCAACAAAGTATGGGAGGCTGCGGAATGAAGATGTGAATCACTTATTCGTCAAATGTGATTTTTTTGACAGAATTTGGTCCTTCATTTTATATTGCCTCAATCTTGTTACAATAAATTTGGGTCACCTTTTCGAATCAAGCTTTGCAATTTCTCGACTTAGGTGGGTCCTCAAAGAAAGTAAGTTTGGCTCTGGACATTATATGGCTCTCACGTGTATAAGTTATCTGGAAAGAAAAGAACAAGCAAATTTTTTAGCACAAGAAGGGGAACTTGCAAACGTTGTGTGACAAAATCAAGCATCTGACTTTCGGATGGTTGAAAGCGAGATATAAAACTTTCATGTTTGTTTATCACGAATGGTGGTTTAATCGTCTTCAGGTTCTTAGCTTGTTACTTTTCTTGTTCTCCTTTTGTGTTGGAAGGACTTATTTGGTTTGGGTAATACATTTCATTTTTGTTTGGTAAGCCTTGTGCTAGAGAGGCGTTGTGTTTTGTGTGAATATATATCATTTTAGTTTCTTCAAAAAAAAAATACATTTCATTTTTGCATCTTAAAAAAAAACATTTAAGGATTAAAATCACTAACAAAAACACCATTGAAGATAAAAATGAATAGCGAAAGAGACCCCGAAGAATATGTTAATGATTTCAATACATTAAGATAAAATAACGATATTTTTTTTTAAGATATCTAAATAAATTATATTACTACCAGTTGGCCACCTTCCCAGCACAAGATGTGCGGGAGAAGAAGGCCGAAATATACAACAAGTTTCAGCAGTGCAAACTAACAGTTAGCCAATCCCCACACAAGAAAAAAGATTTTGACACCAATTATAAAAAGTATAATGAAAAACAACAAATTTAACTGTAAACCACCAAAAAAAAAAGATAATACAATGATGATTAATCACATATTTTTACTAAAAAGAGAAATAATATTTGTACAACCATCTATATTATAACTTTTGAGACAATCTTTTCTTTTTTTTTAGGCAAAAATAATAGCGAAAGAAAATAAAAAGATAAAAATAAAAACAAACGTTGTGGTAATCGATAAAATGATTCCCTTTTGCAGTTTTGCGCGTGAGGGCATGAGAGGGCGAGTGGGTTTTCTTGTGTTGTCATTATTAACAACACCACTAGCAGGTAATGTTCTACCATCACAGCATATCATGACAAATAATATTGGATAGAAGACTTAGCTGAAAGAAACTTTTCACTATTCTTTTTGAGCACAATGTGAATCAAACAAAAGTAGAGAAGAAAATGATGATATAAACGTCAATTTAGTAAAAAGCATAAATCGATACCCGTGGACCGTGGTGTTGTTAATCTTCTCCTTTCTTTGGCCAACTTGATTGTGGTGGATGTTGATTTTACTTTTGTTCTTATCTTAATTGATTTTTGCTTCAAAGAGTCGTCATCATAACTCTTACGTTAAACCTTTTTCTAGTGTTTTGATTACCGCTAATTATCGATTTTGTTATTATCAAACAAGCTGAGGAAGTCGTTCATAAAAACAAAAACAAATATTTGAAGAAAAATGAATCAAAATAAAAATGACATATACATATATATCATAAATGGATGCAATGCAACCATCTGCTGCAGCCAATTATTAAGTAGACAGTTACAGGTCACTTCGGGTAACGGGAATTTTATATATATATATATATATATAATGGCGTTATTTTATCTCTTCAACAAGTTTAGTAATGAGCATAACGGCGTTGTTGTTCCGATGGACAGAAGAACCCATGATTAGTTTTTCGAGAAATTTCCAAACGAACAATTTCAATAAAATCTTTCAATTTTTTATTTTACTATCTTCAACTCTATGTATTCCTCTATCCGTAGAGTACATTGAATGTACAAAAATGGCTATATATATATATATATATATATATATATATATTATAAATATTGTATAAAACATTTTAAATACACCAAATTATTAGAAATTTTATGTATTTTATTAAATTAGGATAGGATCATCCTAAGCAATGCTCCTGGACCATTTGTTAAAAAAATATCCTTATCCTTATTTATTAATTTTGTTAAGTCTTAACCTAATTTTTTCTCTCCACTAATCCCTTAATAGGTTTGCAACAACTCAATCCTAAAGTTTTGACTTTAAATTTGCATCATATATGTTTTTCATTTCTCTTTCTAATAACCGTGAATATTTTTCAAAGCAAAAATTTAATAGATATCTTAATCCTTATCCTTAGTATTTATTAATTTTATTAGGTTTGCAGTAACTTAACATATTCTTTCTGTATTTTTTTTTGACAAGTTGTTGTACATTTATTTAATACGTTTACAAACAGAATACCTTAATTTTCATGCAAACTCGGCTACCCTAAACAATTTGTTAGGAACCAGGAACTGCATTAATTTTTTATGTTTAACTATAAAAGTAATAAATAAAATTGACCCATGCAACAATATAATTTTGTATTCTTTTTATCTTTTTTCTTTATAATTTTTTTTATTATCATTTGATTGTAATATTATATCTCTAATAATCTAATTTGCGTTTATTGATCGACCCGCAATCTTACGGATTAAAGATTATTTATTGGTCTCTATTATAGTCGAGAAAATCTGTGCGTCGCATAGGTCAAAAGTCTAGTTAGTATTTAAAAGAGTATTTTTGTTTTAACTTTTAAGAGGTTAATTAGAAGTTTAAAGATAGTTTTCCTATATTTTCCTTACACAAGTTTTCTTTAACAAGTTTCCTAGCAAAATTTTCTAATATTTTCCTTATATTTATTATTTAAAATCAAAATCCAGAGACAATAAACATTATATAGTCACTCTTTTTTTGTCAAATAGTCTAGTGGTTATAAATTCACCTCTTAAAGGCGAATAACAGGGGAGTTCGAAGTTCGAACCTCGACCCATGTATATTATTATTATTATTATAATACATTGTCTCTACCAATTAAGTTAATTTTGCGGGGATAATCACTCAAAAAATTTTGGGTGAAAAAGAGGGCTAAAGCTCAAGCAAAAAAATACGTAATTGTGCAAATATCTTTAGGCATGCAAGCCCCTAAAATATCATCATAAAGGAGACTCAAAACTTCACTAGGAAGAGTATCCATAACATGAATGTCAAAAGAATTAAAAGAGATACTAAAATTAACTAGTCAATCAGCACTTCTATTTTTCTCCCACCATATATGGTTGAATTGCACCTCCCATGTGGCACACCAAAGTAGGTGCCTTGCCATTAATTTTGATGTTCCCTTTGTTTGTGTCTACCAAAGTTGTTTTAAAAAATTGTTCTTAATAAATGATATGATAGAGATAAATTAAAAAATAAAATAAGATAGGATAATAAATAGTTAAGTGCATAATTGGAAAAATAACATCAATACTTCATTGATATTGTATGATGACATAGTATAATTTAAGACAATATTTTTCCTCAAAACAACATATAATTTAAGAAGGAGAAGTAGATTTTATAAAAACTCATGTATTTAATGCATTAAAAATTAAAGCATTTATTTTTTTAATAAATAAGTTCATAATTTAGCATATTTAAAAAGTGTCTCAAAAACATTAGAAATCCTATCTCAACTAATAAATGCCGAAAATGCAAGGTCAAACGACATAATCAGAGTTCGAACTCCAAATCTCAAATTTGTGTGTTTGTTTAATTTCAATGAATTAACACTTGATGAGACAAAAAAAAATATCTCAAAAACATTCGTTTACAAAACCAAAACCAAGATATTTAACCTAAAATGGATTTTATAATGATACTATGTAGTACATATTCTTTGTTTAATCTATTTTGAAATTACCATAGATAAGAAATGAAAAAGATGATGCTAATCAAACGTGAAAAGAGTATCAAATCTTAAACGTGAAATCTTAAAAAGCAGCATATGATTGTAGAGAGTACACAGTAGAATCAATCAAAATCAAAACCAACTGTAAAAAGAATGAACCAATAAACATCCGGATTTCAAACAAACAAAAAATCAAATTCATAAAATTGGCAACATTGAGATCCGAATTGTGCATTCCATCCATCATCATCACATCACAGTAAAATTCACGAACCAATCAATCCTCCATCCCCCACTGTCACCAAATTGTCTCACTCATAAAGGCACTAACAACAGCCTGTTACAATTTAAAACACACTTGTCTCATTTAATTTAACTGGTAATACCGATATTTATGAGTTTTAAACGATATTTATCACTTGGTTTCACCTATAAAAATATAAAAACATATTACAATTTAAAACTTTGTTGTTCAACCAAACAATTGATTTCAATGGTTAATGAACTCTACTAAAAGAAATTTTTTAGAAGAATTGAATTTATTTTTTGTGCAATAATTTTTGATTAGACTATACTCACGACCAATTTTGGATCTTCAAGAAAAAAAACCATTTTGTTAAACCATAGGTTTTCACCATGTGAGTTTCAAATGATACTTATCATTAGGTATATGTTTGGTTTCACTTTTAATATGCCAAAATTGATTTTGAATGCGTAGAATTGATTTTGACATGTTTGATTTTTTTTTAATATAATTAATTTTTTTTTTATGGTGATTGGGGTTCAAACCCCAAACCTTACATATATTATGCAACGCAGCTAAGCTCACGATGACTGATTTTATTTAAAACTAGTATTTAATTTTTTAAAAGGTATAATTGATTTTTACTCGTAAATTTATAGTTAATTTCAAGTTTACATCAATGTATTCAAACTTAAATAGTTTTATCTTCAACCCTTTTGATTGGAATCAATTTTATACTGTCAATTTTATTTAAAATTAACTTTTATCATGTAAAACCAAAACTTTAATAACAAAGAAAATTTAAAGCAGCATTTTGTATCACCTTATTGTAACAAAGCAACATGAAAATTGTGAATGAAACAACGTTGGTGGTTTCTACGTGTGCGTAGTTTCACAACCAAAAACAGCATTTTTATTACGGCTACCAAATAAATCCATCTTCCACAAAAGACCCATCACTTTATTCAACAAAAAGCTCAAAACTTTTCACCCAATTCAACAACCCATTTGCCGGAAACTCCAATTTCCGGTGAGATTCCGGCGAAAAAATGGAAGTGGAAAGTGAAAAGCCAGGATCTGATGGAAAAGTTTGGAACTTTTGTAGAATGCCATTTTGGCAAACAAGTACCAATCCTTCATCATCTTCAACTACTACTTCTTCTTCATCTACTTCTTACATGCACAATGTTCATCATCAGAGTCAGAGTATTCATTCTGTTGATAGATCTGTTCCTCAATCTTCAGCTACAGTTTCTTCTGTAGCTAAATCTTTGCTTCCTACTAGGAGAAGACTTCGTCTTGATCCTTCTAACAAGCTTTACTTTCCTTGTATGTATCTCTTTTAAACTTGTTTTTCTTCTTTTTTGTTGTTTTTTATGTGTTTATTTTTTTATAGATTAATGTTTTGTTTTAATTGTTTGGTCTCAACTCTCAAGTATGATGAATATGTTGTTTTGTTCATAATTATATTACATTAAGTTAAGATTTATTGTAACGAGTGGAATCTAGAATATGACTAGAGTTTGTCCACAAGTCCGGCGAAAATGCTGAAATTGCTAGGCCGGACATCGTGATGGGGTGTCGAACCCTGGCTCCTCTGCTTGTGTGTGTGAGTTTCCAATTTCGTCTATTTACAAAAAAGAAGGAATATGATTTTGAGTTCCATGTAGATGTTAATGTTTAGCCTTGCCTAGTTTGGATTATCTTTTATTTTATGAATGCTTATTTTTTTCATTTGCAAAGAAGTTTGTTGATGATTGTGGAAAAGTTGAATAAGAGGATTTATAAAAAGCTGAAAGATATAGGCGAATTTGAAGTTATGTGACAAGTTTTTCTGTTAAAATAATCTCAGTTTCTTTTTTTTTTTGGAAACTCGATATATAGCCCAAGAATCGATTAATTTGGGGACTAATCCCACCGATTAGGAGATTTATGTAAACTGACTCTGATTAATGGGTGGTTTTGTTTTGAAGATGAACCTGGTAAGCAAGTTAGGAGTGCAATCACAATTAAAAACACTTGCAAGTCTCATGTAGCTTTCAAGGTCTGGTTTATTTCTCCATTTACTTATTTTTGTCATTACTTGTATTCAGAAATGTTGTTTGACAGAACATTATCATGTTACTCATAGGATAAATCAGTGACTCTTTTGCAAGTTATCATGTTACTCATACGATAAATTAGTGACTATTTTGCAATTTGGCTCTGTTTCAAGTTTCAACCTAGAAAATTGAAAATTAGAAATGTTCTTCGAAAATTAGCAATTTGCCAATTTGAAAATTTTGAAGCTTTCATCTTGGGACTTTTCCATCATATGTTTCAAAATCTTGAAAATGTTTGCTATTTTGACTTGTTGGTAGGAAGTGTAATTTGTTGATAATGATTATCAAATGGCATTATCTGTTTTTTTAGAGGTAATAGCATTATTTGTTGTTTTTCTATTAATCCACTCTTGAGATCGCTGCTAAGGGTCTGTTTGAGCTTTTCTATTGGCATAAACACGTGTGAGATTGTTTGAGAGAACTTCTGAAAACAACTTATGATATTTCCATAAGTCGTTTTCAGCTTATTTCGATAAGCTCTCCATGATAGCTTAAGAAAACAGTTTATCGATTATATGATCAAAACAGTTTGTTTTCAGAATAGATTGTACCTAAACACTTATATTTCAAGTGATTATACTATAAGCGTTAATTAAACTATTTATCCAAACAAGGCCTAAATACTAATGATGATGTTTTCTTTGGTCCTAGTTTCAAACAACTGCGCCTAAAAGTTGTTACATGCGCCCTCCGGGTGGTATTCTTGCACCTGGTGAAAGTATAATTGCAACTGGTAATATATCCTTCTAAACTTGTTTTACCAAGCTATCAAATGCTTTGAATTCGGTGAATCCTCTTACAAATTGTCTCACAAATTTGGCAGTATTCAAGTTTGTTGAGCCACCAGAAAACAATGAGAAACCAACTGATCAAAAAAGCAGGGTTAAGTTCAAAATCATGAGCCTAAAAGTGCAAGGTGAAATGGACTATGTACCAGAACTGGTAATGTGCCATTTCTCGTCAAGCTTTGTAGTTTTCATTTGTAATGCTTGCTTGTTTATGTAAGCTTAAGTTGAAACCTCTGTTGTTGAGCAAATTGAAGTTTTCCTGATTGTATACATCTGATAAAATCATATTATTGTGCCAAAAGTTAGTTAACATAAATGCTGATCAAGTTCTTAGTTTTTTAATGTACCAAATATAAAATCTGTTTTCAAAAATGTTGTGCTGAAGACAATTATTATGTATGACTTTGTTCACAAAAACTGTGATTCTTCCTGCAGTTTGACGAGCAAAGAGATCAAGTAGCTGTAGAACAAATTCTTCGGGTTGTTTTTCTGGACCCTGACCGAAACAGCCCTGTAAGATTATACATTTCAACTATATTTTTTTGGTATTCAAATTTCATTTGGAGTCATAGTTGAAAAGTTTTGTTTCTTGTGAAGGCGATGGATAAACTTAAACGTCAATTAGCTGAGGCTGAGGCTGCATTGGAAGCACGAAAGAAACCACCGGAGGAGACAGGGCCACGAGTAGCTGGAGAAGGACTTGTTATAGATGAATGGGTTAGTAATTATATTTTTATTTCTTAGTTTAGACCTTTTCTCATTAGTTTTTGGAGACTCCCTTTGTCTCATATTAAGCGCCGTTTAAGTATATTCACACTGATTAAAAAATCATTGAATGTAATAATTTTTTTGATAAAATGAGTTTCATTGACTAAAATACCCTTATTAATGAAGTATTGACTTAATTGAGTTTATCTACTTAAATAAGCACTGGCGAGATTATCTGAGAGAGCTTGGCATGTTCATAAAGTTGTTTTGAGCTCATTTACATAAGCTCTCCACGATAGCTTATGAAAACAGCCTATATAGCTCACATTAAAAAGTTTATCTTGATTTTATCTTTTGTTATACAAATAAGTTATATATCAGCACTTATGCTATAAGCAATTAATTAAGTTATTTATATTGTATGCTCTTACCTTCCATTTTCTAAAGAACTGTTTCTTTGTTCCTTGTGTAGAAAGAAAGAAGGGAAAGATACTTGGCCAAGCAGCAGGTTGAAGGCGTTGTTGTTGATTCAGTGTAAACTGTAAAGTACTTGTTTCTTTTTTCTTCTGACCTTATGTCAAAGATCTTTTGTATGTTCTGAAATTTTAATTCCTTGGAGGCACTGATCTGTCAATTATGGTTGAGTGACCTATAAAAGTGGTATGAAGAGATATTGTGAAGACACTTATTTTTGTTTTCTAATTTCCAATAATGTTTGTGGTGTTAAATGTGAGTGAATTAATACTATGATCGGCTTTACTTAATTGTTTTTTCTACATAATCTCCTACAACTTGTAGATAGCTTTGTTTGTTTTAATCGAAACTGAGAATAAGATTTTTACTTCATGCAATATTGTTGGATTTGCTTCAGATTGCATATTATTGTAGCCTCTTTGTTACCATGTTCAGGTAGGAACACAATTTTCAACAACTTTATAATTATAGGAAAGTAATTGATTTATCAAAAGTATGAGATTCACTTTAGAGTAGAAGCTGAAGATATATTCGTTGAAAGGAAAATGAAGGAAATTGATTTAAATTTGTTGTATATGTGCTTGTATTTTATCACAATTTTGATTATAGAAGTTTAATTTCTCAATTGAATTCCTTGCATTTGGTTATTCTTAGAAACTTTTACCTTTTTTTGAAGGAGAGTTTTTACCTTTTAACCATCGATTCCTCTCATAAAAAACTTTAAACCATTGATTGGTGAGTAAATGTCCAACTCAATCCCTGACTTTGCTAGGGTGTCAATTTTGTCAACCTTCATAAAATGTTATGCTAGTCCTTCACCATACAGGAAATGTGTCAACTGCCAAGTTAGTCCCTGAGCCCTATATTTGTTAATCATAGGGACGTTATTGATACTGAATATGTATATGCCTATAATAGACACTAAATATATAATTACAATGACCAACTTCAGAGATCAATACAGCATGATAAACTTAGGACTAACCTTTACTGGTAAGTGAGGGAGTAAAGTATAAAAATGAGGGATCAAATCAATACATGATATACATCCTATAAAAGTGAGCTACTAAGTTTGACATTTTATTCATTGATGATAAGAGTTTGAAATAGCTTGCATGGTTGCGGTAATTGAGGAAGCAATGAGGTCTCAATGGGGCCTTATATTATAGTGAGACCTATATTGGCAAGTAGAATTTGAGAACCCTGATAATTTTTCACTCAAATGGAAACCTTAATTAAATTTAAAAACATAAGTCAGCTTTTATGATTACTCAACCTGTAAGATTTTGAGAACCGATTCTTTTATAAAAATAACCGTTCTTATATGTGAAGGATATGTCAAATATCTTCCTTAAGCACGCCACACCGTCTTTTGAGGTATTGTCTGCTTTCGATGTTGTAAATCCTTCATGGTTTTGTCCTTGGACTCGACTTCTAAGAAAGCGACGTGAGACATTTTAAGGTGTACAAGAATAGTTGCCAGGGAGTGTTTTTGGATCCGTTCTTCAGTGAAGTTGTCGGGTATTGTTTGTCCGCTTTGGTCCAAGTCCTTCGCGGTTTGTCCTTTGTAAGAGGCGCCTCGTTGGTGGAGGTGTGTGAGTGTTGTATATAAACTACCCTTTAACTCGACTTCGAAGCGATGTGAGACCTTTTAAGGTGTACAAGAATAAGTGTAATGATTAATAAATGTATAAGTAACAAGTTTTCAATAATGCAAGCATTAAAAACCGTTCGAGTTTGTAGGAGTGTTAGGATTTAAACAAATGAGTCTTGTGACTTAAGTACCACAACTCCTAACATTTCCAACTGGAAATAAAATCTGCAGATGAAATTATTGTTATTCGTAATAATAAACATTTATCGGATGCACTATACTTTTAGTGCAATAGGTTGAACTTGGTGTCATGGTGATATGTACATCTCTGTACTATGGACAAATTAACGGTTTTAACTAGCACTTTGTTAATGTTGGTTATGACTCGTAATTTTTAGTGATAATGTTGTACAATATACTGTAGCATTTGAGCATAAGGTGTAATCTGTAAATTATAAGCTTTCGGTGATAAAAACAAATTGTACCTTTTTTTCCTTCCTGTTTGATAGATAGGCGAAATAATTTACCAATTGAATTAGAACTTGCGAATATATTTATACCCTTTCTATTGTTAAAAACGTATACACAATTGACCGAACTTCGCAAACTATTATCGGGTATTCTCTATTTATGTTTCATTTGTAACTTTTGAACCGGGTTGCTATAGTTAGACACCTTGGTAGAATGCATATTTTGTATGATACAGAGTGCATTATGCAACTCCCATCTGGCAGCATTTTGTTTGGTCTCATTTTTTAAAAGGTGCAAGAAATGAGAAACAGATAGGCAAAACCTTTTTATGTGAAAAGCCCTCTTGCTTTATAATATTCTCTAGATCGAAGATACAAAGGCATAGCAAATTTGGAGCATTATATTTTTTTGTCTTAATTTTTTATACAAAAAGAATGGCTATTGCTTGAAAAAGTTGAAAAATAATTGGTTTTAAATAGTATTGCTTTTATTAAATTGATGTATCAAACTTCATCACTTGAAGATCTTGTGAAGCTGCATATCTTATCATCTCCTATTTTTTATTCTAATAATATAATGCATTTTTTTTTTGAGAGAAATAATATAATGAGTTTAATGGTTAGAATTGGACAGAAAGTTAATCAATAATAGATAAATTAGTTAGCTCTCGCAATTGTTTAAATGCTGATTTAACTAATAACTAGTAACATCATAAGACAAAGTAATCTCATTTGTAAGGAAAAAACAAAGATAAAGTAATCATTCAAGATCCACAAGTGGGCAGGTCCATATAAAAAGTGAGCATATGAGCTTATCAACTTTTCAAAAGCACATTATTTAAGTGCCAATTGTTATGGGGAATCTTGACAATAGTCCTAATGTAACTATCGTTAATGATTCAGCAACAGTTGCCTAAAATTATATTCTGAAACAGTCGTGCCGTGTGAAGCAGTACTACTACTATTGTAGATTTGTAGTATATCATTCTTTCTCCAAAAAAATTATAATAATTTTGGGTTGAAAATGGTTTGATCCTACATAATGAGGACCTTATAATTAAGTTTCATTCTTAATTTTAATAGTTTTTTTAATCCTCGCAAAAAATTCATGTACACAGTTTTAGTCTATGTTAAAACCAACTTTGATTAATCATCATAAACTCTAAAGTTTTGAACGATTTTTTTTAAACATGTTAAAAATATTATAAAAAGATTTTTCTTGAAAACTAAATATTATAAAAAGTTAGTTTATATTAAATTTTACATAATGTCATCATTGGAAGGCAAAATGAAAACTAAATATTTCGATGCTTCTATTAGGCCAGAGATTCTAGTTACAGTGGATTAACTTTAAAATAGCATTTAATTTATATATATATTGTCGGTATAAAGATTACATAAAATGTTAATGAATCATAATTGTCCTATCTCTAAAGTTAGTGGATTAACATATTATGTGTTATGATTTGTTGATAGTGTAAAGTTTTTTTACATAGATAATGTATCAAACTAAATTCAATTTTCAAAATAAGATAATTTTTTTATAAAAAAAATAAAAATTAAACTCATTAAAATATTGTGTGTATGTCAAAGTTAATTTAATTAAATTTCATATGTTTAAAAAGAGAGAAGTAGCTTGACCAAAAAAAAAAAGAGAAGTAGTTGGTAAAAAACAAAGAATTTTTAAAAAAAGATTTTGTCAAAAAAAAAATCAACTTTTTATAAGAAAAGTTTCAACAATTTTCTATTAAGATGTTTCTTCGAAGTAATATTATTTTATCCACTTAGGTTAGTAAGGTCCGATTTGTTTTAGTAAGTTCCATTTTAGAGATTCACAAGATTAGAACAAACCTCATTTTAAAAAATATATATAGAACAAACCTCAACATATAAAGTTATCTCAATTATTTATCATCCCGCGGTCATTGATTGGTCATTGGGATGTCTTGATTTTCCATATATAGTAGTACTCGGTTAGAGAACTCAAAATATATTACTATTAACAGCAGAAAATTGTTCTCGTCAGCTTAACTCGGTTGAAACCCTGGTGATCACCAAAATATTAACTGCATAAAAGTTTTAATATTTCAACTTTATCTCAAAAGATCTCAACAATTTTGAAGAATGCGTAAATTTCTGCAGTTGCGTAGTTCTTTAATCAATTAGGTCCATGTCTATGCTTGGTTATTTGAGTCAAACTAGACAACTAAGAGCAACCACATCCATACCACCCAAATAGTTGGTATAAATGAGACCCGCATAATATATTATATTATTTCACACTTCCCAATCATTTAAACTACTCAACTACATTTTCTAATTATCCATACCACTCCTCTAAAACTCTAAAATGGGTCTCATTTATCTTACAATAACAATAAACTTTAAATTATATTTTACATTAATATATAAAATGTATAATGAAAATATATAAAATGTATCACACAATATACTCAATATGAATAAAAATATCTAAAAAATAAATAAAATGAAATGAAAATTATACGAAAATATATTAAATAATATACTAGACAAAAATAAGTTATAAGAAAATACATTAATAAAATTATTAAACGTTGAAATAAACTACTACCTCAATAGAAATGTGTAGATTTTTTTTTACCAAGTGAGATGATAAATAGTTAAAATTGTGTGTAAATATATGTGTTAAAAAATATAGTGCCGTTGAATAAAATAGCCGTTGTGGGCTTGTGGCACAATTGCTTTATAATTCATTCAGCTAATTTTATCCACCCATAAATTAAATACCAATGTTATACTAATTAATAATCTCACCTATCAATTGATAAAAATAATCAAAAGTAATCTTTTGTCAGTTAGAAATGGGTGGTACTGCATTACCACTTCGCTAAGCTTTGCTACTTGCTTCCAAGCCAAATATCAATTGCTTTCTGACACATTTGCATTTGGCTCAGTTATACTACTCCACTTTTGCACCGATAATTATGCTCTAAGCAGGGTGAGAATTGTTGGTGCTAGTTAATGATCGAAGAATTTAAATTGGCTCTTCTTTTAGTTTGTATCATCTGGAAATGTGTTCAACTCTTCTGGTGATGAAGTGATTCTTAGACTGGCTACTAAAATGAATATTCAAGAGAAAATATTATATTTTACGAGGCATATTTGAGGAGCCAAAATTTGAAGATTCATCCATGAGAACAAGCAATTGAAGATTCATTGGACTCCTCCATGTAAAATGTCATATTTTTCATGTTGTGCAATTCCATGAACAGGATTATATGAATTTTTTTGAAACAATTGTGTGATTAAATTCTCATCATATATTTATTCAATTGAGTTTATTTGTATTTAGCTTCCTTTTTTTTTCTTTCTATCTTCCATCTTTGTTCGTAGTACTTTTACTTAAAGATGGGTAGTAGTAACGGGAATCAAAGAAAAAAGTCATATTCATCATCTTTGTTATTATAACCAGCTACTATTTTAATATTAAAAATATTAAACTTCTTTATATTTTTCATTTAACATGTGATTTTCGTCTCTTTCATTTCAGAATCAAATTATAGTTGTTATTAGAGATAAATTACTCTCAATTCATCATTGAATAATACAAGCCTTATTGATAGGTTTTTTCTTATAATCAATTATCATTTTTGTTTCAAGAACATCAAAATTCTTCATCTCTTTCGTTCAATATGTGATTTCCATTTTTTTTTCATTTCAAAATCGAATCATATTATCATTAAAGATAAAGTACTTCTAATTCAACAAGAGGTAACATAGATATCATCCATAGATACATGTTAAAATACTAATGATAATGCAATTGATCTCAAACGACATTCAAACCAAGAAATGTTCTCAAATTATTTATACATAATGCAATTGTTAGTCCAACATATGACTAGTACACTCTTAACTGTAGTGTAAGTGTGTAACTAACAAAACAGAAATTTAAAACCGTTTTTCTAATCAACTAACTTCCATAACATGTGCCTTTATATATCAAAATGAACTTCGTTTCTGTATTTGCTGCCCAAAATTTGACAAGTGTTAAAGGGTGTAATGCATGCATGGCATTGAAGTTAGAGGTGTCCTCTAGCACTCATCGCATACACGTGATCACCATCCTTAGCCCATGAATCGAGGTGCAGTTCGGAGAACACAACAGAACAAGCCCTATTCATCGTCCATAACGTGTCACTTTACTATAGTTCAACGTGTGACTGACCAATGACTAAGTATACATGCATGTATTTCTCTCATGCAGTAGAAGGACATAAACACCCCTACATAAGATAATGCTACCCTGGGCCAGGGAAGAACAAAGTATTGATGGAATGGGACCCAACCAAAACCCATGAGCAATTGAAAGGGACATAAAGTATGAGAGAAAAACACACAAGGAAAAAACAAAGAAAAAAGCAACATAATTGAAATGTCATAACGTTAGTGGGTTGTTGGATTACAATTGGATGAGTCATCAATGGAAATGTCGATAAGCCAGCCACCTATTTCCTTGAAACCCCCACTCCTTAATTCAGTAATCTCACACAATAAGGATAATGGTGCACTACGGATAGGGTGAAAACAGGTCAGGTCGTTCGACAGAGGCCTATGATCTAGCCTACTTAAAGTTTAGTGTGACCTATTTCATTTAATAAAAAGGTTAAGTTCAAGCTTTTTATAAAGCCTATTTACTTAAATAGGCTAGACTAAGGCTTACAAAAAGCCTATTAAGCTCGTCGGGCCGACCTATTAAGCTTTTTATATATAATATACATTTCATTATTAATAATGTTGATGCTTTATTTTTATAAACTCAAGCTTTCATATGATTTGACTATTTAGTAGCAGATATAATAGTGTGATTAGCCCTTCGTAAGTATTTGTGTGTTTTAGGTCTTCATAAGTTTTGGCCTATTTAGTAGTAAGCTTATAGAGGTTCCTAGGCCTTAGTGTAAAATAGGCTTTCAGGCTTCATCAGGCCTTTTAAAAAGGCCAGGTCAGGCCTTGAAAATAAGCCTATGACGGGTAATAGGTCAGGCTCCATCCTATAATTTTTGAAGTAGGGCAGACTTGGGCCTTACAAAGCCCGACTCGGCCTAGCCCATTTTAACCCCTAACTACGGACAACATTATATTTTAACAATTAAAAACATTTTAGCCCTCCATCCCGCAATAGATAACCTATTTGAAAATGTGCAAATTTAACCTAACTTATTTTGACCATATTTTTCTACTAATATACAAAGATAAATAATATCATATAAGATGTCGTTAGATTCGTTTTGATGAGTATTTTTAAAATATCAAATTTTCATAATTTTTTTATAATATATTATTCAAGCATGATATTTAAGCTTAAAATAATGCATTGACATACGTAATAAAATCAACTATATTAAGTATTATGAGACGGAGAGAATAATTTTTTTAAGGAAAAAAAAAACATTTTATCTTGTATGCTAATAGATTCACCACAAAAATGTGAAGGTGGGAAAAACACAAGAAGGGGGGGGGGTTGAATTGTGTTTTCAAAAACGTTTCTTTCTTACGAAAAATAGCACTGTTCTCAGGATTCAGAGTCTGATGGAGTTCAGACTCTAATCAGAGTTCAGAGTCTCAGCAGCGGAATAAAGATCAGATGCAAGAAAGAAAGAAGACACAAACAATTTTATACAGGTTCCTTCCACAAACCGGAAGTAGTCCTGTCCCCCTTGCACTTCCAAGGAGAGTTTCACTAAAATGTAATATCAAATTACAAGTTGCTCAAACACACAAGTAAGAGACTTCCTTTGCTCAATCACACAAGAATGAGACTTCAGATGCTCAAGCACACAAGCAAGAGACTTTAAGACAATTACAGAGAATTGAAAAGAGTTTTGAATACTTGATATACTATCAGAGGTATTCACAAATCAAAACGAAACAGAACAGACTCTGTTTTCTTAAAGACTTAGAAATTCTAAAATGTGATCTTTTGTAAGAATTATCTAAGTTGTTGATGAGCAGATTTTGCGACTTAGAATATGAGATAAGAATTCAATTCGCGTGTATATCGTTCTGATACATGTGTAACAATTCTTCAAGTCTTCAGCTCTATTTATAGAGGTTTTGAGAGACGTTGGAGAACAGCCAGCTCATCAACTTTTCTTTACCGAAGCTGATTTGACACCCTTGATCCTTTGCTTGATTTGAGGCTTGTACAATGAAATCAAATTCAAATCCATTCCCTCAAATAAGGAAAAGCTTCTGCTACAGTTACTGTTATTCTTGTCGTGTATAGAAGACACTGTGCAGAGTTGGTGGTTGCAGGGACAAACGTAGGCATAGTGGTTGTACTTTTCGTACACTGTACTTTGTCAATGCTTCTTGGTGTCTGAAGAATCTTTGCTTCTGGATACCATTTGCTTCTGATGAGTCTGCCTCTGATGAACTTGCTTCTGATGACTTCATCTTCAGAAGCTCTTTCTTCAGACGCACTCTGACTCTGAATTTCCAGGAGCTCTTTTAGTCAGATATTCTTCAAGCTTCAGTTTAAGATTTCCTTTGCTCTTTAAATTTATTCAAACAGAACCTCTTGTAAATAAATCTTTGATTAATGGTCCTGCACACTTGAATAAATGTTTAGCAAATCCAATTGATAATTTTTAATACCTTGTTATCATCAAAACTTAAGTGGTATACTTGTGAAACACCCTTTGTTCCAACAATCTCCCCCTTTTTGATGATGACAAACATAAGTATTTAAAAAGATCAATTGTTGTTAACTTAATTAACAAGTTGACTCTTTAAGGATTCTGAGTTTTGTAAGCTCAGACTCCCCCTGAGTCTGATATTCTTTAAGGTGAGGTTTGTAAGCTCCCCCTAAGTCCTATCCAGGTTAATTAAGTTCATTTTTACGCTTAATACCAATATCATAGAATGTAGATGAGTTAAAATTGGGTTCTCAAATAAAATTTGTTAAGATAAATTTTATTTCATTCTTGGGCTCAGCTTCTGTTAAATACTTTTCTATTACTCCCCCTTTTGTCATCTATTAAAAAGGTAAAACAAACAGTAAAAAAAATGTATAAAACAAAAGTGAAGAAATAGAAACTTTTATATAAGAATGATCAGGAAAGTACAGAGTGTCAAAACATAGAAAGCAGACAATTAAGACACATAACAAAGAAAACAAAAACAAGGTGTGCAGCTAAGGGTTTGGTTGGGGTTGATGCTGTTGCTGTTGCTGTTGAACAAGAGCCATCAGACGCTGGATGTCTTCAGACTGCTTCCTAACAGTTTCTTCCAGAGCCAGTTGTCTCTGAAGAAGTTGATCTTCCCTAGCCTTAGCTTCTTCTTGCTGCTTCAGCACCTTTTGCTTCAGCATCTTGAAGACCTTGGTGTCTCTTGTTACGTAGTCAGATTCAGCATAGAACGGGGCATTAGCCAAAAACAGAGGCTTGGTCTGGAGTTGAGAAGAGGAGTGGGATTCTCGCAAGCGTCGTTCCATGGCGCGAGCTTGAATATCACAACACTTCTGGGCAACACCATCAAAGAAGTTCAATGCCCTATTCGTAAGATTACACCAGCTTTCTTGATAGATGAATGGTAGAAATGGAGTGTTTCGAAGAAGCACCAAACTCTGCATTTCATCATTCAGAGCCACCAGACGTTCATCCAGGTATTCAGAATCCAAAATGTTGATGGGAGGTTGGTCAGACATATGGATTGGAGAGGAGGGTGAAGATTGGTCAGAGTTAGAGGGTGAAGACGAGTGGTTTGGTGGTGGTTCAGAATGTGAAGCAGACACAGTGGGTTCAGATTCTGTCACTGGGACAGACTCTGTAGCCACAGTTTCCATTTCAGATTCTGGAATGGTTTCATTTGGAGGTTGGTTTACGGTTGTTGGTTGTTGTTGTTGGTATTCAGGAAGTTCTCCTGAATAATGTTTTTCAAGATTGGAGAGGTCATCCTGTTCTGAGATTGTGTTTTGTGGTGAATGGGGTGGTTGTTGTTTGTTTGTTGATGGATTGTCAGTTACCACTTGTTCTTCAGCAGCAGCTGTTAAATCAACAACTTGTGGACTGACTGGGTTTGTGGTTGAAGAGGGTGGAATAGAGGTATCAGGAGCAAGCATATTTAAAGGTTGGATAACAGGTGGTTGGAAGGGATGATTGGCAGGTAGTTTATTACAGATGCCTATCCTCCTTTCACCTAACTCACCTATTGTCTTATAAACATCGTCTGACACTTCTTTGTAGGGAGTGGGTTTAGAAGAAGGTTTGGATTTTGTAGTGGTAGTTTTGGTTTTGAGGGTTCTTTTGGCCTTGGGTACAGGCATGGATATTTTGAATTTCTGACTTAGAGGTGCATTGTCTAAGTCAGAGTCTGTAGAAGATGAAGTGAAGGTAGAGGGTGCAGGAATTGGATTCTGAGTTACCTTAGATGTCTTGGGAACGTCTGAGGCAGCAGCCTCTGAAGCAGCAGCTTCTGATGTAATCCCAGTGACTGATTTGTCCGGGAGAGAAACACTCGTCCGGATTACTGGTGAAGACCCAGCAGCTACTGAAGCAATCTCTTGAGGAACAGCATCTGAGGTAACAGCTTCAGAAGTCTTTTGCAGAACCTGCTGAGCTCCCTTCACAGCACTCTCTTCCAGCTTCTTGGCCAAATTCTGAGCCTCAATAACCTTCTCAATGAGATGTTGATCTTCATCATGATCAATGCCCATAGCTTCCAGAGTCTTGTCTCTATCAATCCGGTATTGGGCTTTTAACCTTTTCTTCTCATTTTTAAGGTTCTGATAATGCTCTTCAGTCCTCTTCTGTTGTTCAGGAGTGGGTTCAAACATAGGCATCACAATCTCCCCAGTTGCTAGCCTTTTGAGTGGTCTTACAGTCTCAACAAAGCCAGCTTCTTTTTCTTCCTGGGCTTGTTGAAATCTTTCCTCAATGTTTGAATCAGCCTTTCCTCTTTTCCTCTTTGGAGTAGTCACAGTTCCAAAGGTAGTTGCTTGAGTATTAGCAGCCTTCTGCTTTCTGGCCACAGCAACTTCAGATTTCCTCTGGGCTTCTCCAGATTCCTTAGCAAAAGCTGCTAAATAAGCAGATAATGCTTCAGGATTGTTCTCTTTAAGAACAGAGGGAAAATTTCTGATGAGAGGAAGAGGGGCTTCAGACTCCTTCAAGTCCTTTGGGTCAGTCAGGATTGATGTAATGGCCTTCATGTTGTAGAGGGATGTGCCATTTATCATCCTTCCAGTAGAGACCCCCAGCACTCTGTCTGACGCCAGATTGAACGTCTCCAGAGTTCTCAGAACTCCTCCTTGGTAGAAGATTTCAGAGAGAAGTCTTCCACAAGGGATTTGTTTCCTCTTTCCTTTATAGGCTTCCTTGACAGCCCAGCATAAATGGTGCATGATATATTTTGGAAGATTTATTGGTTGACATGCAGCCAAGAAATACAGCACCAGTTTATGATCAGAGTTAGGTTGATCAGCACCTCCTCCCTTCTGGAAGAAGCACTCATTCAAAATCTTCAGAAGCACCCTGTGCTCTATATCCATTTCAACCAACCTGGTTGCAGGGTTTCCTTTCAGCAGCAGTTTTGTAAAGCTGCCCAGCATAGCGTCTTTGCTGCTGATGTTCCACTGAAACCTTCCTTCCATAGGCATCCTGCATGCCTGAGCAATCACTTCTTCAGTGATAGATACAGGGATACCCATCACTACAGACTTGATTTCCAGACCATGAAAAGGTTCAAGACCCATTTCTTTTCTTGTCTTTCCTCTCAGTGAAGGGTTTCTGGACACAGCTTCCTTTTCTTGAGCCTTGGCTGACTCAACATCAAAAACTTCAGCTCTAACCCAGAATTCCTTTACCAGATTTACATAAGTTGGACCATTCAACATCTGAAAATACCCATCCATCTTCTGAGCAGAGATAAACGCTTCCATATTAACCTTGTTTCTTTCCAAAGAAGCGAAATCCACCGGTGATTCGATTTGAACAACCAGCGAATCCATTGGAAGAGGAACGGTTACAGGTTTAATGGAGATGTTTGATTTAGAACTTGAACCGCTTGCTGACGAAGCCATTTGGAGAAGATGAAGTTTGGGGGTTATGGGTTTCTAAGTTTGAGAGAAGAGAGAAATTGATTTTCGATTGAAACTGCTTAAGACTTAAAAGTGTAGGAAAGTGAGTGAGTAGTGTGTGTTTGGTATTTATAGTGATTTGAAAAAAAATTAACTCTTCACATTTCAGAAGTAATAGCCAAACATGCGTATTAATGACTTGAGGGGCGCGAAAAATATTGAGAAAGAAAAACCATCATTGCCCTTAAAAAAACGTTGTTTCCCAATGCAGATAGACGAGTCAGAAGCCTACACAAAGTAACTTTAACCTTTCCCCTTCCCAGTACTTTCAGAGTCACAAAAAAGATTCCTTTTCTGGGTCTGATAATTTTCTCAGAGGCTGAGTCTTTTCAGATTCTAGAGAGTCTGAAGCTTATTCAACGTCTGATAATTTTCAGAGACTGATTTTTTCATTCAGAGTCAGACATTATTCAGAGACAAAATGCATGTTCAAATTTTTCTTTATAAAATCAAATCTTTCAACGGTTAAAGGTTTTGTAAAGATATCAGCCCACTGATGATCAGTATCAATAAATTGAATATCTAATATCCCCTTTTGAACATAGTCTCTGATAAAATGATGTTTGATTTCAATGTGTTTGGCTCTTGAATGAAGAATAGGATTTTTAGATAGACAAATAGCAGCAGTATTGTCACAATAAATTGGGATACAGTTTTCAGTTATTTGGTAGTCTTCTAACTGATGTTTCATCCAAAGCAGTTGTGTGCAACAACTAGCAGCTGAGATGTATTCTGCTTCTGCTGTTGACAAAGCAATAGTTGCTTGTCTCTTGCTGGCCCAGGATATCAGATTCTCACCAAGAAACTGACAGTTTCCACTGGTTGATTTTCTTTCAATCCTGTCACCAGCATAGTCAGCATCACAGAATCCAACTAGCTTATAATCTGAAGATTTCTTGTAAAGAAGTCCAAGATTAGTTGTTCCTTTCAGATATCTAAAGATTCTTTTAACCGCAGTTAAATGTGATTCTCTAGGATCTGATTGAAATCTTGCACACAGACAGACACTGAACAAAATATCAGGTCTAGATGCAGTGAGATACAACAGAGAACCAATCATACCTCGATACAGCTTTTGATCAACTTTGGTTCCTTGATCTTCTTTGTTCAGAGTGCAGGTAGGATGCATTGGAGTGTTCATTTCCTTGCAGTCTTCAAGTTTAAATTTTTTCAGAAGGTCTCTGGTATACTTGGACTGATGAACATACACTCCTTCTTTGCACTGATTGATCTGAATTCCTAGAAAGAACTTCAGTTCTCCCATCATGCTCATTTCAAATTCTTCCTGCATCATCTTAGAAAATTCCTTGCAAAGAGATCTATTAGTTGAACCAAAAATAATATCATCAACATAAATTTGTACAATCAGAATGTCTTTCTCAAGTGTCTTCTTGAAGAGTGTTGTATCAACCTGACCTCTTTTAAAATCATTTTTAAGCAAGAAACTACTCAGTCTGTCATACCAAGCTCTGGGAGCTTGTTTCAGACCATAGAGAGATTTCTTTAGCTTATAAACGTAGTCAGGATGTTTTAAATCCTCAAAACCAGGTGGTTGTTTTACAAACACTTCTTCAGATATGACTCCATTGAGAAATGCGCTTTTAACGTCCATTTGATACAAAGTTATGTTGTGATTTACTGCGTAGGAAAGAAGTAACCTGATTGCTTCCAATCTTGCAACTGGAGCAAACGTTTCAGTGTAATCAATGCCTTCTTGTTGACTGTATCCTTGAGCAACAAGTCTGGCTTTGTTTCGGATTACTTCTCCCTGTTCATCCAGCTTGTTCCTAAACACCCATTTGGTTCCAATAATGTTTTTGTGTTCAGGCTTAGATACAAGATCCCATACGTCATTTCTTTTAAATTGATTGAGCTCATCTTGCATTGCTAAGATCCATCCATCATCAGCTAGTGCTTCATCAACTGTAGTAGGTTCCATCATGGATAGCAGACCCAGGGCAGACTCTTCAGGTCTGAAATGTGATCTAGTTCTTCTGGGGCTTTCTTTGCTACCAATGATCTGATCCTCAGGATGAGAAGACTTGTATTTGAATGAATTTTTGGATTGGATAACTTGCTGTGAATCATCTTGATTTTCTTCAGAAGCTTCAGCAATAGGGACATCAGGAGCAGTCACAGCTTCTGAAGTTTCATGTGCCTCTGAAGTTTGATCAGGTTCTGAACAATCATCAGACTCTTCTGATCCTGCATTATTTTCACTTTGCTCTGGAATTTGACTTCCAGGCTCTTTGTCATCAAACTTGACATGTATAGACTCTTCAACACAAAGTGTTTCCAAGTTATACAGTCTGTATGCCTTAGATCTCTCAGAGTAACCTAGAAAGATTCCCTTTTGAGCTTTGGCATCAAATTTCTTCAGATAGACTTTATTGTTCAAAGTGTAACAAGTACATCCAAACTGATGAAAATAAGAAATGTTGGGTTTCCTACCTTTAAAGAGTTCATATGCTGTTTTGTTCAGAATGGGTCTGATGTAGATCCGGTTCTGAACATAACATGCTGTGTTTACTGCTTCTGCCCAAAAATGTTTTGCCAGATTGTTTTCATGAATCATGGTTCTTGCCATTTCTTGAAGAGTCCTATTCTTTCTCTCTACAACTCCATTTTGTTGTGGAGTTCTAGGAGAAGAGAATTCATGGACAATTCCAAATTTTTCACAAAATATTTCAAATGGCTCATTTTCAAATTCTCCCCCATGATCACTTCTGACTTTTAGAATTTTAAGTTCTTTTTCAGATTGGACTTGAATACAGAATTTTGTGAACACATCATATGAATCATCTTTAGATTTGAGAAACTTAACCCAACTCCATCTACTGTAATCATCAACAATCACCAATCCATATTTACTTCCATATATGGATGCAGTACTGACTGGTCCAAATAAATCAATATGGAGTAGTTCTAAGGGTCTGGAGGTAGAAACAATGTCTTTAGATTTGAAAGAAGTTTTAACAATTTTTCCCTTCTGACATGCACCACAAAGTGCACCTGAATGATAATCAATGTCTGGTAGCCCTTTCACAAGTTGTAACTTGCTAAGCTTGGAGATTAATCTCCAATTAGCATGTCCCAACCTTCTGTGCCACAGCCATTTCTTATCACTCACTGACAGAAGGCAAAATACCTTCTGATCAGTCAGTTCTGAAAAATTTATCTTATAGACATTGTTCTTTCTCTTTCCCTTAAACACTACAGATTGGTCATCGGTGTTGATTACTGTGCAGTTGTTCTTATTAAACAAGACGTCATAACCATTATCACAAAATTGACTTATGCTAAGTAGGTTATGCCTTAGTCCATCTACAAACCACACATTATTGATTGAGACTGAGGAATTACCAATTGTTCCAGTACCAATGATTTTGCCAGTTTGGTTTCCTCCAAATCCCACAGTTCCTCCCTCTTTCATGGTCAGGGTTAGGAACATAGACCTTTCTCCCGTCATATGTCGCGAGCAGCCACTGTCCAGATACCAGGACTTCTGCTTTGTATTTCCTTTTAGACATATCTGCAGCATCAACAATTTGTGTCTTAGGTACCCATACTTTCATGGGTCCTCTTGGGTTAGTCCTAGAAGTTCTAAATCTCTTTTGTGTATTCTGTCTGAATTTTTCTTTGCCAATCTTCCTCCAGACTTTGGGTTCAGAACCTTTAGTCTCAGAATGTGACTTAGTAAAAATAGCTTCTTTTCTCTGAAATCTAGGCTTTTGAGTTTCAGACTCTGTTTTCTTCAGAACCTGTTTGATGGGTTCTGATCTTTTCAGAATCTGTAACGTTGGAGCTTTTGATTTAGAGTCATTCATGACCTTTGTCTTATAACTCTTAGGTTTTGACTTAGTCAATTCCTCTGAATTTGAAGACTTAGATTTTGAATGAGAAGCCTTTTCAGATTCAGACACAAAATGAGTTTTCAGACCTTCTTTGATGTTATCAGAACAAGGTTTTAGGATTACTTCACTAGAGTTACCTCCTGTGAAACCAATTCCCTTTTTGTTGTTCTGATTGATGCTATAAATCATGGATGCAACTTTGGTTCTATCAATTCCTGTGTTAATAAACTCCTGAAGAGCAGCATCCTGCTCAGTCATGATTTTATTATCACCCTTCTTTGTCATTGTTTTCAAGTTATAATTTTCTTGTTTTAAAGCTTCCATTTCCGTCTTAGTTGATTCATGGAGTTTCAGCAGCTTATTGTATCGTTGCTTAACTCTCCTCAACTCAGTGGATTGGTTTTCATAATGACAAAGAAGTTCTTTGAGAGACTCAATTAGTTCAGATCTGGTGAGTTTAGAATATACCTCAGTTTCAGTTTCAGAATCTGTACTTGACTCAGCATCAGATGACTCTTCTTTGTTATCAGCAGTAGCTACCAAAGCCAGAGCTATTTTAGCTTCATCTTCAGCATCATCTTTGTCAGACTCAGACTCATTATCCAGATCCTCCCAAGTTGCCATCAAGCTCTTCTTGAATTGCTTCTTGAATTTGTTAGATTTGAAGAACGCTTTCTTAGATTTTTCTTTGGATTTCTCTTTCTGCAAGTCTGGACATTCAGCAATGAAGTGTCCAACCTTTTTACAGTTGAAGCAACCTTTCTGATCTTCCTTTCTTGAACTTTTGTGATTACTTCCTTTGTTCATAAACTTCTTGTTCTTCTTGGCAAGGTATTGTAGTCTGTTGGTGAGCATAGCCATCTCTTGAACAATCTCAGAGTCTTCATCAGAATCTTCAGATGTAGATTCTTCTTCAGACTCCAAAGCCTTCAGAGCCTTACTTGACTTGCCTCTGGACTTTAGTGCGATGGACTTGGACTTCTTGACAGGTTCTTGCTCATTAAGACCTATTTCATGACATTTCAAGGAGCTTATGAGATCCTCAACACTCAAGGTGTTTAAATCTTTAGCTTCCTCAATGGCTGTCACTTTTGGTCTCCACTTTGCAGGTAAACTTCTCAGAATCTTGTTCACATGATCAGACGTTACGTAGCTTTTCTTCAGAATCTGAAGTCCAGAAACAAGAGTCTGAAACCTTGAGTACATGGTCTCAATGTTTTCATCCTCCTTCATTCTGAACAACTCATACTGATGAACAAGCATAGTAGCCTTGGCTTCTCTGACTTTCTTGTTACCCTCATAAAGTGAGCACAATGAGGTGAACATAGCCTTTGCTGTTGATTTGTCACTCATCTTTAAGTACTCTTTATGAGGCAAGGCAGCCACAAGAATGCCTCTGATCGTATGATGTTTCTTATAAAGCTTTTTCTGCTCAGGAGTGTGAGCTTTCCTATCAAGAGCAGCTCCTTCTTCATCTAGCCTCAGATCACCAACACCATCTTCAAGAACATCCCACAACTCTTCATCCATTCCCATGATGTGACTATACATCTTGGTTTTCCACCAAGAAAACATTTCAGGATCACCATTAAACATAGGAGGTTTGTTGTGATTTGAAGATCTTTCACTTTTGTTGATATTGCTGTAGTCATACTGCACAGCAGCTCCAGAACCAAAACCAGAACCAGATGCAGATGCAGAAGCTTCATCCCCAGACATGTTTTTCACCGATCGTTTACTGTAACACGGTTAAGTGCTAACTACAGAGCCGAAGCTCTGATACCAACTGAAGGTGGGAAAAACACAAGAAGGGGGGGGGTTGAATTGTGTTTTCAAAAACGTTTCTTTCTTACGAAAAATAGCACTGTTCTCAGGATTCAGAGTCTGATGGAGTTCAGACTCTAATCAGAGTTCAGAGTCTCAGCAGCGGAATAAAGATCAGATGCAAGAAAGAAAGAAGACACAAACAATTTTATACAGGTTCCTTCCACAAACCGGAAGTAGTCCTGTCCCCCTTGCACTTCCAAGGAGAGTTTCACTAAAATGTAATATCAAATTACAAGTTGCTCAAACACACAAGTAAGAGACTTCCTTTGCTCAATCACACAAGAATGAGACTTCAGATGCTCAAGCACACAAGCAAGAGACTTTAAGACAATTACAGAGAATTGAAAAGAGTTTTGAATACTTGATATACTATCAGAGGTATTCACAAATCAAAACGAAACAGAACAGACTCTGTTTTCTTAAAGACTTAGAAATTCTAAAATGTGATCTTTTGTAAGAATTATCTAAGTTGTTGATGAGCAGATTTTGCGACTTAGAATATGAGATAAGAATTCAATTCGCGTGTATATCGTTCTGATACATGTGTAACAATTCTTCAAGTCTTCAGCTCTATTTATAGAGGTTTTGAGAGACGTTGGAGAACAGCCAGCTCATCAACTTTTCTTTACCGAAGCTGATTTGACACCCTTGATCCTTTGCTTGATTTGAGGCTTGTACAATGAAATCAAATTCAAATCCATTCCCTCAAATAAGGAAAAGCTTCTGCTACAGTTACTGTTATTCTTGTCGTGTATAGAAGACACTGTGCAGAGTTGGTGGTTGCAGGGACAAACGTAGGCATAGTGGTTGTACTTTTCGTACACTGTACTTTGTCAATGCTTCTTGGTGTCTGAAGAATCTTTGCTTCTGGATACCATTTGCTTCTGATGAGTCTGCCTCTGATGAACTTGCTTCTGATGACTTCATCTTCAGAAGCTCTTTCTTCAGACGCACTCTGACTCTGAATTTCCAGGAGCTCTTTTAGTCAGATATTCTTCAAGCTTCAGTTTAAGATTTCCTTTGCTCTTTAAATTTATTCAAACAGAACCTCTTGTAAATAAATCTTTGATTAATGGTCCTGCACACTTGAATAAATGTTTAGCAAATCCAATTGATAATTTTTAATACCTTGTTATCATCAAAACTTAAGTGGTATACTTGTGAAACACCCTTTGTTCCAACAAAATGTACTGAAAAGATTTTGATAGTTACTTAGTTTTTTTTTAAGGAAGATAGTTACTTAAATGAGCAAACACTTCACATTTTGCTAATTTAACATTTGATTTTCTTTTTATCCTCGTTAACTTTTCACCTCAATCTGTATTATCTCTTTTTCTATACATATTTTATCGGATGTTTATTAAACATTTTTTATTAGTTAAGTAATAAAACAAATTTTTATACAGAATAATGATATGTGAAAATATCCAATTCTCGTTACATCATTAACATATTATATCTATCAATTTACACTTTTCTTTTTTAGGACAATTCACTCTTTTATTTCTCTCTAAAAGTGTTAATTAAGTTTTGAATGTCTAACAAGTATTCTCCTTTAATAAAGATCAAGCACCAACCAAAATACAACTAACAAGGATTAAATTTCTGCCATTGAAGATGAATTTAGAACTTTTCATTTAAAAAGTTTCTTAAAGTCACTTTACTTTTCTCTATTTAACCCATCAAGATGTAGGTTCTCACTTTATTTACACAAGTGTTTTTTAGAGGTGATTATACAAGTCTTATATTTATGTAAAGTGACTAAGAATTAATTTAATATATATCAAAAAATCACATTTGTAAAGCCACCAGCATTATTGAGCTATTGAATAAAAAAGTCACATAAATGGTTCTAATTTTGCCTATAAAAACCTCATTCCTCTTATTAACTCATATCATATCACAAGTTTCTTACAACTTTATAAGAGAAAAAAGAAAAGACTCAGAAAGAGAAAAGCAGCAAAGATGGGTTATTTGAACCGTGTTTGGATGGCAGCAACCGTAGTAGTGGCACAAGGCCACACTGATCCAATCCATAATTGCAAAACAACTTTTGGAACTATTCACCAAAACCGAACTCGTCTCTTCTCCGCCGGTGGTGCTTTATCGGCACTCTTGCCGTTGTCCAGCGTCGTTGTATCGGAAGCAACCGTCGAGAGTTCTGAGGCGAAAGAGAAGTTGAGACAAACCGATGATTCTCTCCAGAAAGTTATGTACATGAATTGTTGGGGTCAAGGCTAAAGCACTTGCCTAAAACCTACAGGCTGCGATTCATCAAAACCTTGAAGAATACTAAGTCTACACTGACAACCAGACACGGCTTTGATCAGAAGTGTTCTGCACCCTTAAAATCTAACGGTGACAACAAGGCAAAATGGATTCATAGGTGCAGAAGCAAACCTATGTTTTTCTTTTTTTGAGTGAGAATTGGAAAAGAGCAACAATGGAATTCACGTGGACAAAAGGATAAGTCTATGAGAACAAGATCTTCATCATTCAAACTATGCATGCATGAGACTAAAGGGAAATTTGTTCCAATTGCAAATTTTTCTTTGAACGACCCTGAAGACAAGGTTACATTTGGCATAATTGAATTGGTTGAGCCGGTGAGGCAAATAGAAATCAAGGGAGTACGGAGAAGCAAGAGAGAAATTTTCCAACTGAAAATATTTTGTAGATTATGCATAATTAGGGCAATGATTGCCAATATTGGAGTGCAAAAATGTATAATTGGGGCAATGATTGCCAATATTGGAGTGCAAAAATGTATAATTGGGGCAATGACTGCCGATGATTGGTGTGCAAAAATTTTATAAAAATTCTTACTCTTATTCGTAATCTCTAGATAATCTCTGGTAGTGTAATAGCCTCAAATCCTTGTACTTAGTTATGGTTTCCTTTAATTTCCTTGGTACTATTTTTTGTTTTCCTCGAGTTGATACTATGTACTATAAGTTTAAGTTGTACTATTTCAATTTTAGAGAGGTACTAAATATAAGAACAAGTGGTTTATATTAATTTTGATATATTCTATTTGAATGAATTACAATTGTGAGAATGATCTCTATTAATAGACAGAGACTGAACCGTGTGCATTCATGCACTATGCTACAATAAGGGAAATCAATAACACTACATAAATACATATAATACAATTACTATAATTACATAATTTGTTTTGTTGTCCTCATTGACTTTTGAGTTGTAACAGTTTCATGGTTTCATTTGTTGTGGTATGACTTTGCTCCTCATTAATTCTATATTATTTCATATTAATTCTCCTATATGCCCCCTCAAGATGAAGTTACCATCTGTGAATTTCATCTTGGACCTTAATTCTTCAAATTTAGCTCGTGGCAAGGGCTTGGTGAGAAGGTCAGCAAGTTGATCCTTGGTAGACACATGAGAGACTTGTAGTTTTCCATCACGTACTTGTTCACGCACAAAGTGATAGTCTAAGGATATGTGTTTCATTTTGGAATGGAGAACTGGATTGGAGCATAGATATGTGGCACCTACATTATCACACCAAGAGCAATGGTGGCTTTGATAGTGGTATATGTAGCTCAGACAAGAGATTTGTTATTCACATAATTTCAGCTGTTGTTGTGGCTACTGCTCGATATTCAGCCTCAATGGAGGACCTAGCAACAGTGTGTTGTTTCCTTGAGAGCCAAGAAATGGGATTACCTCCAAGATATATTAGATATGCAGATGTGGAAGTACGATCATCGGTATTGCCACCCCAATCATCATCTGTGTATGCTTGAAGGGTGAGTGCAGTAGTTTTCTTGAACAAAATTCCAAAGTTGATGGTGGCCTTGAGATATCTAAGTAGCCTTTTTAGATGTTGAAAATGGAGACTGGTAGGCTTATGCATGAATTGAGAGAGTTTGTTGATGGGAAAGGAAAGGTCGGGCCTTGTGAGATTGAGGTACTGTAGTGCACCAATGATTTGTCTATAAAGAGTAGAGTCTGCAGCAGTTGTGCCATCATTTAGTGTGAGTGTTGAAGTTGTGGATAAAGGTGTATATGTAGGTTTCCCTTATTGTAGCATAGTGCATGAATGCACACAGTTCAGTCTCTATCTATTAATAGAGATCATTCTCACAATTGTAATTCATTCAAATATAATATATCAAAAATAATATAAACCACTTGTTGTTTTATGGTATCAGAGCCTCTCCAAGATCCATTGGGCCCCAAGCCCAATAGTGCTGGTCGTGAGGGGGTGTGTTAAGAGTCCCACATCGGATAGGTGATGGTCTGACAATGTGTTTATAAGTAGGAGCAATCATCACCTCATAAGCCGGTTTTGTGGGGTTGTGTTAGTCTTAGAAATCGTGGTTGGGCCTAACACAACCCCACAAAACCGGCTTGTGAGGTGAGGATTGCCCCTACTTATAAACACATTGTCAGGCCATCACCTATCCGATGTGGGACTCTTAACACACCCCTCACGACCAACACTATTGGGCTTGGATCGTGGACAAAAATGGTGGGTGGCCCGATAGCCGGTTTTATTGATCAAACAACCCGTAATTTTATTTAGAGAGGTCCAACTAACAAAAAAAGTCCATTTGGCAAGTTGGAGAAAGGTTACTAGTCCGAAGAATTTTAGTGGTTTGGGTATTAGAACATCTAGAGATGCAACAATTGTTTCCTTGAAAAGCTTGTATGGGATATGGTCTAATCCACAAATAAATTATCGTGAACCTACTTCCTAGCAAGTATTCATTTGGGCCAAACATCCTTCATGCCAATGTGAACAACAACAACTCTCCTTCTTGGTCCTCTATAATACGAGACAAAAATGTCCTAAAAAATGGGTATTCTTAGTGTGCTGGCTTGGGATCCACCTCTTTTTAGTTCAACAATTGGAGTTCACACGGTTTTTTTGGTTCATTGATCCCTATCATTGATACTCATGATCTTCATCTCACAATTAAATATGTTCTCACCTATAATGGTCAACACACTCAAGCTCTCTAAACCAACCTTCCCCAATTAGTCACTGATACCATAAAGAATTCTCAAATGAGCTTCAATGCCACCATAGAAGACGCTTTTATTTGTAGTCATAATAAAAATGACGTTTACTCCACTAAAAGTGGGTATTATTTGCTTCTCTTCTTCTCGGAAACAACATGTATTAATCATCATCAACCTTGGTCTTGGATTTGGAGGTTTCTAAATCCTATAGAAAAAGAATTTCCTTATTTAGCTAGCTTGTCTTGATGTTGCACCTACTTTATCCATGCTTCATCACATAAACATCACTACCTTTCCAATTTGTATGAGATGTGGTGACCCAGATGAAACATTCTTGCACTGTGTTCGTGATTGTAGATTCTCTAGAATAATTTGACAAAAAAAATTGGTTTCTCTAATCCATATATCTTCTCTGCGATTTGTGTGCAAGAATGGATAAAAAAATGGCTCTAAGCCCCTTACCCACCTCAATCATTTTTCTTGTTGGTCTCTGGTGCACATGGAGGCATCGCAATATGATGTGTCTTAGCAACAAAACCTGGTCTCCAACTCGTCTTAGCATCATCATTAAGAATGCTGCAAATGTCATCAAATTGAGTTTTCATATCCATGGTGGTGTTGCTCCTTCAGATCGCATGGGTAAATGGAACAACAATAATCATCTTTGTCCTATTCTCAACGTAGACGGAAGTTGTATTGGAACTTCAATCTGAGCCGACTTTGGGGGTGTTATTCACAATAACACAGGTTTCTACCTCGCTGGCTTCTCTAACTTCATTTCAAACTCGATAGACATTTTGCTGGCAGAACTCTCTGCAATTCACCTTGATTTTCTATTGGTCGTGGACATGAGATTTGACGAATTGGTTTTCTAGTCAGACTCGCTTCTAACCATCAATCTTATCACAAGTGACGCATCAAAGTACCATGCCTTCTTATTTAGGATATGAAGGATCTTCTCTCTACTCGTAAGATCATTATTCAGCATACTCTCATAGAGGGTAACCAAACGACTTCCTCACCGTACTTAGGAACGACGCTTCAAGAATTTTTCCCCGTAGAATTTAGGCTTGTTTTGTCTTTTTCTTTCTTTTCTTTTGTTGTTTGATTAGCTTTGTAAAAAAAAAATTGTTATCATAGATAAAAAAGATGAAATAGAATTATAAAGATGTATTGAACATAAAATTCTACTAAATAAAATTTTAACTTTATAAAAAATCATTGTTCGTTATAAAATCATTGATATTTTCTTAACAAATAGTTCAGGGACACTAGTTATCTACAAGAACAAAACCATTAGGTTATAATATTTTGATTTTTCAATTATCATTATTCACTTGTAATATCCTCTCAAACTACTCATTGTGTCTGTCTGTGTTAAATTTTAGATCTTTAAACCAAACAAAATTCTAACTTTAAAGAATCTTTGCTTGTCATAAAACTAACTTATAGTTTCGGTTAAGTTTGGTTTTTCTTGGTGAGTATAGTAGCTCAAAATTTGACAAGTGCAAAAAGGTATGTTGTACTTGTTCATGCAATTGAACTTGGGAAGTGTCTTAAAGTCATGCGCATGCACGTGATCACCATCCCTAGCCCATAAGCTGAGTCGACACTATAGAACAAGCCCCATTCATCATCCATAACGTGTCACTTTACTACAGTTCAACGTGTGAGTGACCAATGACTAATACATACATGTATGTAACCAAAAATAGTAGTAGGAAAAATTAATTCTTTTAGGATAGTAGAAGGACAAAAACACCTACATAAGATAATGCAGTCTGGGCCACGGACAAAACAAACAGAGCAATTGAAGAGAGAGTGAGAGAAAAAACAAATAAAGAAAGTCAAGGGAAAGGAACATAAATGTCAGAACATGAATGAGTTGTTGGATTACAATTGAATGAGACATGAAATTAAAATGACCTATTATGATAAGCCCGCCACCTGTTTCTATGAATCCTTCCTTTCATTTTTATAACAAATCCCAGACAATAATATAGTGCACCAATGCATTACTAACCATTTTAACATATTTAAAATATTTTAAGTCGATATAGGGAATCTCTTAGAAATAGTTTTTTTCTCAGTAGATCTTAGTAATAGTTAAATAAATGATATGCTAATAGATTTACCCTAAAAAAAATGTTGGAATCCACCAAAGTCCAAACACTAATTTATGTGATAATTCCTACCGTTAAAAAACCAGCATTATTGAGCCATTGATTAAAAAAGTCACATAAATGGTTCTAATTCCTTTATAAATACCTCATTTCTCTTATGAGCTAACTCATCAAACACTTTCCTACTGTTTTTTAGGCTAAGAAAGCAAAGGCTTAAAAAAAGAAAAACCAAAAATATGAGTTACTTGAACCGTGTTTGGATGGCAGCAACCGTAGCTGTGGCACAAGGCCACACTGATCCAATCCATAAGTGCAAAACAGCTATTGGAACCATTCACCAAAACAGGACTCGTCTCTTCTCCGCCGGTGGTGCTTTGTCGACGTTCCTGCCGTTGTCCAGCATCGTTGTATCGGAAGCAACCGTCATGAGTTCTGAGGCGAAAGAGAAGTTGAGACAAACCGATGATTCTCTTCAGAAAGTTATGTACATGAATTGTTGGGGTCAAGGCTAAAACATTGGCGTTAAGCCATAAAGGCTTTGTTTATCAAAATCTTGAGGAATGTTTAGGAAACTAACGGTGACATGAAGCAGCAGAATTGACTCAAAGGGTGCAGAAGAAACCCTATATGTTGTTTTCTTGAATGAGAAATATTGGAAAAAGGAAACAATGGAATTCCCTTGGACAATTTGATACGTCTATGAGAACAAGATCTTCTTCGTTCAAATTGTGGGATCCAGAAATATTTGTTCTAGTTGCAAAGTTTCCTTGAATATATTGGTTGGGCAAATATACAAGTGAATGAAATCAAGGAAGCAAAGAGAAGCAAAAGAGAGAAATTTCCTATCATAAAATATTCACTGTACGATTGCCAATGATTAGTGAGATGATCAAAATTGATGAGTATTTTTTCATTTGATACTGTTAAAAGTTAGTTAATTTAGGTTTTTTATAGTTAGTTAAGTTTGTAATTAGTGCCCGTTTGTTAGTAGGAATTTGCAACTGATGTGATGAGACTTGTATACATATAATAAAATGTTTGCTTCTCTACATCTATGTGTTGTATTCGATTCTCATAATTTAATAAAGTATATATTCAATCTCATTTTTGTTTTCTCTCTCAAATTCCAAATTATATATATATGTTCTAACAAATGGTATCGTTATAGCAACGAAGGTGTGCAATCATGACAACCGTTTTGAACAATTTTCTTGAAATTCTTTCCAAACATGTGAAGGTTCTTGTCTTTCAAGATGTGTTGGAGGTTGTGAGCTTTGGTGTGGAGGAGTTGGGTGAAAATCAAACATATGCAAAAAAGGTAGCGTACAAGGAGGTGAAGAAAAAGTAATACAAGGTGTTGTTTTTTATTCATGAATGCGTGAATCGATTCCTAATGCATGTGTGTGTTAAATTTTAGATTTTATACTACATTTTTGTTTAGGGTTTAGCATTTTGATGCTAGAACTTACTTGAAAAAAAAAATGTCTTCATAAAATTAACTTATTTGTATCCTAAAGGCAAATATGTTGAAGAATTTATGTAAAAGCTAATCCTGAAGATTGTATATTCAATATTTTAAAGATCAATAGTTATCTTTTAATTACCTCAAAAAATATTTTATAGATCAAATGCATCTAAAAGTCCTTTAAGTTTTTTATTTTCTTGAAAGTGGTCCTTTAAGTTTCAAAAGTCTCAAACAAGTCATTTTAGTTTTTGAATCCTTTCAAACAAGTCTTATTGTAGATAACATAGTTGGTAATTGCTTCCTTGAACTCATCTTTGGTACTAAATCTGGCTCCTAACACCCACTTAAAAAATCATCTTTTTAAGCATAGCAAATAGTGTATAATGCTCTTTGTTGCTATCATCTGAATCACCACCATCATCCTCTAAAAGGACTTGTTTGAAACGATTCAAAAAATAAAAAGACTTGTTTGAGACTTTTGAAACTTAAATGATCACTTAAAAAAACGAAAAATTTAAAGAACGCATTTGACTTATTTTATATATAAAGTTATTATTTTTAAACTTTTTTACATGTACACTTTTTAAGATTAAACTTAACATGACCCGTGAGCGGCCCAAAATTTGACAAGTGCAAAAAAGAGGTGTAGTGTATGGCATGGCAGAGTCCTCCATTGAACTTGGAGGTGTCCTCAATCTTCATGCGCATGCACGTGATCCCATACTTTAGCCCATGAGAACAAGCCCCATTCATCATCCATAACGTGTCACGTTACTACAGTTCAACGTGTGACTCACCAATGACTAGTACATACATGTACCCAAAAATAAATGAAAAATAAATTCATTTAGAATCGTTCTGATTCTGTAGAAGGACGAAAACACCCCTACATAAGATAATGCAACCTGGGCCAGGGTCCATCAAAACAATTAGACTATTTTATGAAATGGGACCCATAAGCAATTGAAGAGAGAGACTGGGAAAGAAAAAAACAAATGAGAAGAAAAACAAAGTAAGAAAGTGACAGAAAACAACATGTTAGAACATGACCAAGAGTGCTAACTAAGGTTGGCCAAAGGAGTTAGTTCGTATCCTCTAAGAGTTATAGTGAGTTTAACTTTAGTTTAATTTTTGTTGTCAGCACGAGGACTTTGTAACTTTGAAGTCTATTCTATTTTTTGAGTTTATTTGTTGTCATGATTTAATTTATATTTTTTTTGAAGCAAACATGATTTAATTTATATAGAACTATATAATTCGTCTCTTAATTTAATTTTTGACAACTTTTCTTCTTTATTTTTGTTTTACTTAATTTTTTTATGTTACGATCGGACATAGCTGACTCAAAACAAGAGCATTTAAGTCTATCGCTTAGGGCCTCCAAGTTTTAGGGCCCAAATATAACATTTTTTGCTATATAAAACCTTAATAATTCAATATATATTATCGGTCTAAATACATTTTAAATGTTGTTGCGTTGGTTTAGTGTTGTCTTGGGTTAACCACCTAAGAAGTACATATTCATGCTTAATTTTCTTTATTTTTTGGACACGGGAAATGATTTGAATTTGAGGCTTAATTTGTTCTCAATTTCAGACTCAATTCTTCTTCAACTTAGCCTCTCAAAAAAATATTAATATTATTTATAAATTACAACATGGAATTCGAATTGTTTAAGATGGCCATGTAATGTAATCAGATAACACTTTGTCATTTATCTTTTTTTTTCTTTTCAAATTAGTTTTTTATGTTATAAAATGTTGACGTTGTTATCATTTTTATGAGATTTTTTTGAATGAAACCTGGATTTCAATGTTTGTATGATGAAGATTTGAGCTTGTTTATAAGTTTGATGAATTTTTTATAAGGTTTATTTTATGAATTTTTTATTTTGTTTTGATAAAAAAAGCATAACAATGTTTGACATTTTATAACATAAACGACTAATTTTATAAATGAAAAAGATAAATGACAAAAGTGTTACATGATTACAGCATAAAAGATTAAATTGAAAAAAATAAAAGATGAAAATATCATTTAAAATTAAATTAAGAGACAAATTATATAATTTTATCTTTAATTTGTCTAAACTTTTCTAAAGAACATGAACAAATAAGTTATCGTAAACCAACTAATTAGACTCAATTTGTTAATAAAAAATAAATCATTTGAGATAAGATGAGTTTAATTTCAAAGTAAAATAATTTTTTTATCATACTTTACTTATACAACGATCGTACCCTAACTTTAAAAACACAAAAACTTTAAAAACAGTAATGTTAATCTAAAAAGAAATGGTCTTGCAAAAGGACCGACATCCACAAAATAATTCTTTTCTTTTATTAAGAAAAATATTCACATTTTAATCTTTAATAATACGTGAATTAATTACAAGAAATTTTTAATGAAAAACCAAAAATATGTATGGCTCTTCGGATGTTATGGATGAGTCATCAGTCGACGTCCCTTTTGGTTTCGGATAAGCCCTTCGCCTGCTTCCTCGAACCCACACACCTCTCTCACATTCACTAATCTCATCTCATCATATCACATACTGTATACTAAAAAGAACCACTATAGTATACTTTTCTTTTACTGGATACTATATACTAGTGTACTACCACTATACTAATACAATATATTAGTCATAATCATCAAAATAATATAATAGTGCAGTAATAATCACTTGAACATTTAAAAATATTTTAAGACTATACACTGAATCTCTAATAATAGTTAAATAATTGATAAGCTAATAGTTAAGATTTTTTTTTATTTTTGACAAGCTAATAGTTAATATTTTTTGCGGAAATATTTAAAATTTTATGAATTAATTAATAAATCAAATGAGTTTAAATAACTATCAAACAACCCACAACCAGAGTCACAATCAATCATGAAAAAAATTGGATTATGAATTTATAATTTTGATTTCAAAAATGTATAAAAATTGAGATGTAGAGATTAATGTTAATTTATTCAAAAGTGTTATAATAATTAAAAAACATAATTATTAAGATATTTTGAATACCATTGTTATATTTATTAGTTTGTTACAAATACTTTTGGATTACTCAAAAAAATAATATAATCTTTTGGAAAACTTAATTTAAACTGACTCAACAAAGGATAAACAAATCCCATTTGTTTGTAGCTTGAGTGTATTGGACCCCACCACACCACTAAAAATTATTGAGCTTATCTACTAAAATAATATTCACATATTTCGTTCTCAATTTCTCTATAAATACCCTCTTCCTCTAATCTTCTTACACCTTTCATATCTCTCTTGAACCAAAGAAAAAGTCTCAGTAAAAAAGAAGAAACTACGATGAGTTACTTGAACCGTGTTTGGATGGCAGCAACCGTAGCAGTGGCGCAAGGCCACACCGATCCAGGCCACAAGTGCAAAACAGCCGTCGGATCTATTCACCAAAACCGAACTCGTCTCTTCTCCGCCGGAAGTTTATCTGATCTCCGGCCGTTGTCCGGCGTCGTTGTATCGGACGTGAGTTCTGAGGCGGATGAGAAGTTGAGAAGAACCGATGATTCTCTTCGGAAAGTTATGTACATGAATTGCTGGGGTCAAGGCTAAAAAACTGGCTGAAAACCTCACCGGAAATCGTCGCAGTCGCTGAAGGATTGAGTTGAATCGGATGATGATGATGAGTTGACTCGGTTGTAGATAAAGCCGTGATGGTTTTGGATTTCGATATATATTGTAAATTTGTAACTAACTGTACAGTGAATCAGTGAATGAATGGATTTTAACTTTTTAGCAAATTCGTACTGTTATGGATTGTGATGAAATTCAATTATCAAAAAAATTGCTAAAATTCAACAAATATCTTCCAATTTTATAAATTAAAAAATATTTGTGAATCCCAATTTCTAGGTCAAGAGTTACAAGTTTTGAACATAGATTAACTTAAGCATAAAAATCTTCTTCTAGGGAAAGAGATTATGTGATTTGGAGTTTGACCGGGTGTTAGTAAAATTTGGTAAAAAATTATTTCACATTAAGTTTCTCCTAAACAATTAGTCTTAGTGTTTTTTGCGTTACTGTTCTGCCGATGATGCTTGTCATTGATAATGGAAATTTGTCAACATATGCTACAGTCATGGTTCAATAATTGACACCCAGATGATTAGGTGTTCCTTGTTTTTATTTTTCCAATATAGAGTAAATGGATAAATTGTTTCTAAAAATTGTGAATGTCGGCCAAATAAGTCTCCGAATATTGCAAATTGACCACGACCAAATTAAACATTCTGCTGATTTCCATCGTTGTGGATTATAACCTAAGATACCAGGTGATTTAGATACAAGTTTGGTGATGTACAACCCAAGATCTATTACATTAGTACTTTACTAAAAAAAAAAAAATCTACTTACTCCTGCTTGAGTCCTTTGCAACCTAAGATCCACTCTACACATTACTTAGGGATGCATTGAGGAGGGTCAGAAAGTAGTATGTTAGTACTTGGTCAAATGTGTGACAAAAATCTAATCTGAATTCTTGATAATATTTATTGATGTGTTTTTTTGTTCTTTTCTAAGCTTTTGATCACTGCGTTTCACTTTATTGTTATATATAATTGTTTGGTTTAAGGTCGGGGTGGGTTTGAAAGTTGGACCGAGCTAATTTTACCATCGGAATGAGGTTATTCACAATCCGACCTAATTCATCATTTGTAAATTCCTTACTCAAGCATACAGCTATAACAAGAAAACTTTCGCATGCCTCAACTGAAAAATCAAATCTAGAAATAAGCTTTCTAATGTGAAACACGTTAAAACATTAAAAAAAAAGTGTAATTAGGCAATGGAAAGAATGAGTTTGAGTAAGCATATTACATTAACACAAAAATCTAAAATCAAACACAAGAAATTGCAAAATCTAATATGAAACTAGAAATAGTCTATTTTGCAATCCCAATCTCTAGGTCAAGGGTTATATGATTTGGATTTTTAACATAGATTAACCTAAAAATCATATGAAGTTAAAGAAATCTTATCCATGGGAATATTCAAAACATATGGGTTAATTCACACACGATTCCTATTGGTAAATTTTAGACTGAATTTTTCTGTTATACTTATAATTGTTGCGCTACTTACTGTTCTGCTAGTGAAGCTTGGAATCATTTATGACAATATAAACAATTCAACTATGATTGATCAACAGAAATTGTGAACAAGTTGCAGTCATGGTACAATAATCCACACCCAAATGATTAGGTGCGAGACAAACCCTAATACAAAAAGTTTAGGTACACTCACATAAATTCTTATTTTTTAAAAAATAAATATAAATTGGTTGAATGATGTGACTAATATATTTATCATTTACTAATTTTTTTCATTATTGTGTGTACAAATAATTTTATTTGTGTTTGTATCTATGCAAGAGAAAATTAGGTATTACATTTTTTTTCTTTTCAAAGAACAGTAAATAGACAAATTATTTCTAGAAATTGTAAATGTCTTTTAAATAGTCTCTTAATTTAGCAAATGGGACAGTTACAATTCTAATAACAGCCAAATTAATCATTCTGTTGATTTCTTTCATCGTGGTTTATACAAGCGGTCTCTTGTGTGAATCTCATATTAATGCAGTAAAATTTATTTGAAGTGTTTGGATCACAAATTAACAACTCTAAAATTGACGTAAAATACATGAATTTATCGTTACATGAAATTTTTGGTGATATTGATGTGAGATCTACATAAAGTGTAACATCTTCATTTAATGTGTCATATCATACATTAACCGTAGAAGTTAAAGATAATCTATTTTGACCTACATATTAAAGATAATTCTAGAGATGTATTTGACAATTTATAAAATTCACATGATCGATATTCACAATTTTGAGAACCAATTCACATATTTTAACAAAATACTAATGCAGTTTGTTGAAAGGGAGTGAATAAAAATAAAAAAAAAGTGACAGCAGTCAGCATACTACATAGTTAAGAAGCTAAAGCAACATTAATAATGCTCTGTTGGATCAAAATTTGTTGCAACTCTAAATTACATTAAGGTAACATAATTTACAGTGAGGGTAGTGGTACACATTGTTTATATGGCAATCAGAAAATCAGAGAGCCAACAGCAAAATAAAAAGAAAAAATGTGACTCCAAAAATAAAATGAATTGAAATATCAGAACATATCACACTGCAAAGAACTGTGTTTATAGTACATGGATGAACAAAAGAAATTCACAGAATGCAGGCAAATTCCAAATCAGACCGCTAATGGGATACTTCTCTGGCTTCCAACGTTGGGTTTTATCTCCCATGATACCACATGCTGATGCTGATCTTCCTCGGGAAGGATAAATGGCAAAGAAATCTCTCGGATCATCAAGTCACCACAAAATGGATGTTCGCCAGCTATAGCATCATCAATTTGTGATACGAGTAAAAAATCGAAGCTGCCATCAATTTGTGACACGAGTAAACGAAGTGATTCGATATAGTTCAAATTCATGAAGTATCAGCATTTAACACCACATTTCATGCCTAATGAACTTGGAATACTGAGCAAGTAAAATGCAATACTTAGCTATGAAGCACTGACACAGACACGGACATCAAAAACGACACTAACACATCGACACTGGTAATAGTTTGAAAAAATGGAATAATTGAACGTGACAACATCCATAAGTGACTGACACAAGGCAGACACTGGACTTGTCATCGATCTGTTAGTGACCACATCTAATCAAGTACAATGAATTTGAAGATGAAACTTCAATGTAGATGAAACGAAGTACAGAGCAACAAAAATTGTTCCATTGCCAACTGATAAGAAAGCCCTCAAAGCATCCAGCAAATAAGAAGAGAAACTAGTGAATTTTCATAACGCACAGGCCAAACGTCAATTCCAGAAATTTTGAAAACTAGATTCACCAATTCAAATAAATTTGCATAAGATAGCGTTGGCTATAAAGATTAAATGCGTAGAAAAAATCATATGAATTTCCACTTATCATATGCACAAAAATGCTTCAGATTTAAAAAAAAAAATGAAATAAGGCAGCAGAATATAATCAAACAACACTAAAACAAACTTTTTCTAGAAATGAACACCAACAATTTTTTGCAGCCACCTGAATCACACACATTTAAGGAATACATAATAGTCATCTCTTCGATTTCATATAGCTTAAAAGGCCAGAAAAATGAAAAGCACCTGTTCGCCAGAACTGATGAACTTCAAAGTGACTTCCTCAAATGATAAAATATAATTGATCTGCAAAGCATATTTGATATTTCTGTCAACTTTTTTATCTTTTAGATTATATACCAACAAATTCCCAAGTACAGGATAGGCATGTCTTCAGCACAAAAGGTATTTACTAAATACACCAAAATAGTGAACTTAAAAAGAGAATTTACGATAGCATAGAAAGATGCAGCTCTAAAATAATCTTTAGAGGAAAACACAGCTTCGGCCTGCACCACAAGCTTTTCCAGTTAAAAACCAAACCACGGCATTGTGGTAAAAAAAAAAAACCTTAAATTTTTGTCGCCAGACAGAACATATCAAGTCATAATAAATGCAAACGTTACCTGCACTAAAAAAAACCTTAAATTTTTGCCTATGCCTTGACCTTATTCTCTAAACGTTACAACCTATAAATGTTGAAACAGCAAGCAAACAAAACAATGATAGATAAGTGCATACACACCTTGACCTTATTCTCTAAAAGCAACAAGAAATGGAATTCAGACAAAGCCATTGAACTTGGTTTAACTGTTTCAACTCCATCAGACAACTTGGAGTAGTTCAAAAGAGACTTGTTTTCAATAAAATTTCCATTTCCACTTGAAGAGATATCAAGTAGTCAAAAAATTAGCAAGAAAGGTGAGTAAGTTCCTAATGCAAACAGGTTTAACAAAAAACAACATTTTGAACCACTCATGAAGCACAAATAGCATGTCTGAAATGAGAATTGCAGAACCATTACCCACATAAAGTGCATGTTCCAAATCAATATCCAATGAAGATGAAACAGACAACAAAATCAAATCATGGCCTAAAGTACCTACTGCCCTCCAAAATTTAAGCCGCCATGGTAAATACCAGCTCCAGAGAGCCAGGCAAAATGTACAGCTCTTCGTTGTTTAATGTAAAAATCAATGTTCCGCAAATCAAGTGTTAATTCGCCGAGTTTACGTGTTTAGGTACCAAAATCGTGTTAACTCGCAAGTAAACTCGATTTCTGGTAAAATCGGAATGTTTGACGAGTTTGACTCGAGTTAACTCGGTCAAACTCGATAAACTCGTGTAAACTCGACCGTGTTTACGACTAAAAAAAATTTAAGAAAAATTGGCCCATTTTATTGACCCATTTTATTTCAAAGCCCAATTCCTTTTCTCTAAGTCCAAAGACTGAATAGTTGTCTTTACATAACACTGGAATGAAACGTTTCTTTTTCTTTCTTCTCCGAGTTCTCGAACCATGAACAGTGGAGCACGTACCATTTAGGGTTATAGTGGTGGAAGGAAAACTATTCTGGTTCCGATACCGGTGATTGCGACGCTGGTTAGGGTTGCAGTGGTGGTGTTTGTTGCCAGTTGTGGTAGAACCGTAGAAGAAGGCATATTTTCTTATTTCAAGTTTAGTACGTATTTTGATGTTTAGTTGAACATAATGTTTTATTATTGTGGTTGAAAACTTTATAATTTAGTCATATTTTGCACTATTTGACTATTTACAATATTATATTAGTTTACATATGTCATGTAAATAATAAATTTTATTTAATTTTAATTTTGGGTAAACTCGTACGAGTTCTCGAATCGAATTTAACTAGGCAAAACGAGTTGTGGTAAACTCTCAAGTTGTAAAATCTTGGTAAAAATGCAACTTTCTGAAAGATATCCAATACAATGAGGTCTTAGAAGGGAAGACACAAAATGTGAAAAACTGTGAATAACAAGGAAATTTTCAGCATCCAAATTTCTTCCATTTCACGTTGAAAAAGCACTGAAATTATTATTACTATTATAAAAAAAAAAAAAAAAAAAAAAAAAAAAAAAAAACACCACTTGCCTGTTTGGTATGTCGCCAGGAAGTTCCATGGAATGCACTGCACGGTCTAAATAACTTGCAAACACGGTCTATATTTTGTACAACAATTAGTGAAGGTTAAACTTGCGAAATACAAAGAGGGTATGATGAAAAGATAAAACCCAAGATTAATATTAATATTTAGGCTCTGTTTGATAAAAATAACGGATAACTCATAGCTAATGACTGATAGCTGATAAGCTAATTGAAGTGTTTGGTAAAATTAGCGGTTCAATTAGCTGATAAATGTAAAATGACATAAAAGGACATTCTTAATTCATAATAAAATTTACAACAATTGATATTTAAAATACTTTCTTTTACCAAAATATTTAGAATACTTGAAAATTAATTAGTTTAAATTTATTAATTTAATATATATTTTATATGTTATTATTAAATTAATTATTTTCCACTAAAATTTTATTTTAAACTTTTATTCATTTAAGTTTTATAACGTTACAAAAAAAAATATGTTTCTACCTATCCATTTTAACTTACAAACCTAAGAATTTATCAAATTCAACTAACAAAGAAAATTAAAAACATATTTTATTGTAGCAACTGACAGTAGTAACAATAAAAGTAACGTAGTAATATTTCTTTAGAAAAAAAGTAACGTAGCAATACTTTTTTTTTAAAAGAAAAAAGGAACATAACAGTGCGTGAGTCAAAACAAAATATATATAAAGGTAACTTAAACAAATTATAAAGGGGTAGAATTGGTTTTTAGATAAATCAATAAGGGTAAAATTGGAAGAAAAGATAATAAGCTATAAGCTATAAGCTCAAACGCTACTTGCAATAGCGTCTGAAAAATTGTTTATAAGCTCGTGAAATAAGCTATAAGTTCGTGGTGAAAAATCATTACCAAACAGAGTTTTTTTTTGTCAAATGAGCTTATAAGCTATCTGCTATAAGCTATAAGCTCGTTTGATGGTCTTAATAGACCCTTAATGATGTAATAGAATAAGACTATGTTTTAGCACAAAGTCACAGACACGATATAATATCAACAATGATGCTTGTACACCTTTAATTTCCATACATTCATTTAACACATCATTTTCTCTTTATCTCTCTTCCCATCACACCACCCTCTTTTTTTTCTCTCTCTCAAGGATTAGAATGGATATTGGATGTCTATGAAATATTTTCCATATAATATTAACCACATTTTCATAAATAGTATATAACATATTTTTTTAAAATGGGATATAGAAAATCAAGAAGTAAGGTACATGAAAAGAACTTCAAAAAATTTGTGTTCACCAACCATGTCACAATTTTTCGTCAAGAGAACAACTACTTAAACGATAAAAATACCCATTTTCGATTTCTACTCAACAACTACGCTCTGCCTCATCTCTCTCTTCTCCCTCTCCATATTATCTCTAAAAATGAATGAACCTCTGTGTATGTTAGATTAAATTATAACATTATATATATACTTACAATGTATTTACATACATAACAATATGTTTTATTTAAGATAAAAATGCACTAGAAAGGGGTATTGTAGCAATTTCATATTATTTTTTTAGTTATGTAATTAATCTCCATATTATATGTTGCCTGTGTTTGAGAAAATGTAGAGAAAATAGAGCACACAAAGAACACAAACACATTAACATGGTTTGCCCCATAATCAAGGGTTACGTCCCCCGGAAGCGAGTAAACAGATTTCACTATTAATGTGTAAATTACAAATAAAATTTAGTGAAGATCATCCACTGTGCTCAAGAATTCATAGTCTAGTGTTTACAGAAAACTTCTCATGTTGACATATTACTGAATTCAAACTAAAACCAATGACCTACAGATATTTGCTTAGGCCTAATTAGACGGAAGTATTTGTCTTGTTATTATTGGATTATAAGACGATACCACACCAGCCGATGCATCAACTAGTACACAGCACCATAAGACCGCAACGAGACATGGTAAAAAGTAAAAACAAACCCAAATGAACCAGATGCAGAGATAACATGATGCAGGCACATGCATAAGACAGAGAGTTCAAGCCAAATTCAACATTATACAAAACAAAAAGTTGTGTTATGACTCAAATGTTTATTTTACGTTATTATGCTTGTATTGTGTGTCTCCATTGGCATGAAATACACCCAAAGAGGAAAAGAAAAAGGAAAATCAGAAATGTGCAAATTTATAGCATTTTACTTACTTCTAGTGATCCAAAGCCAGTGAAAGAGTAAAGCCGAGTAGGAGTAACTGCCATCACATAATATCTAGTCTCATTAATTACACTAGTTGTTTCAATCTGAACAGAAAGGAGAAGAACCAGAAATTGAAGGCCTTAATCACATTTGGAACCTAGAAAAAAGTCTCTGACTTTAATTTCTCAAAAAATAGGATGAAACCATTGATAATATCTTCAAAAATAGAACCTAAACTAAAACACTAAAAAGAAAGAAGATATACCAGTAAACCCATTAAAGCTTCTGGAAGTTCTGTCAATTGACAGAGAAACTTGATATATTTTTCCTTCTTGTCCTTCTCGTCCACAGCCAGTTCATGAAGTTGAGCATTATCTGTACCGATAATGACTTCCTTTGAGGAAACTACATTTTTAAAGTTAAATCAGAACCTCAAGCACAAAATTAATATGTGGAGGTCTTTTTTGTACATAAATCACTGTGCAATAGTCATCATCAGTGAGATTAACTAACTACCTTCAGTTATATGTTGCCTGTTCCACACAACAGCATTAACAACAAGATCTTTCAGCTTGCTCAGAACTCGCGGCTTGGTCCATTTTGCATGAGTATAGAAAGTTTCAGTTCCCCCCTGGCCAACAACAGTGGCAATACAGTGACACCCTCCTGGATCAACAAAAACTCTGGATCGACTGGTCCCCAGGACGACCAGCAGATAGATGAAACTCTGTACTCCAACAGAGAATAAAATTTCAGACTCTCATCAACCCAATTGAACAAGCAGAATATAAAAGCATAAGAAAAAATCCAAATTATAAATCCCCAAACGTGTAGCCCAGTGGTATGGATTGAGACACTTAAGGAGTATTATGAAGGAAGTCCATGGTTCAATCCCTAATCCCTACTGCTGACAAATTCCCCATCTTCCTAACAAATAAACCACTAACATTTGCTAGTAAAAAAAACTCTGAATTCCAGGTCCCTGAAGGTGTAGCTCAGTGATATGGATTAGAACGCCGAAAGAGTATTAAGGATGCATGTGGTTGACTCCCTGCTGCTAATAAATTCCCCCTCTTCCTAACAAATTAACCACTAACATTTACCTATCTAAAACAAAACTCCAAATTCCAGCATAAGCTCCAGAGAAGCATTGTCAACCAATAAAACAACATTTAAAATTTGAAACAGCTTACCCCTGCTCCAAATTTCACTTCAATAACTATTAAATCGCCAATTTAGACACCTAAAATGTTAGAGTTACTAAATTTGAGTTCCCAAATCAAAAGGAGGGTCAAATGTCAATCCATTTAAACTATGAAAAACACACAGCAAGATTAAAAACCAATAGAAAACGTGTATCCACAGAGTAACAACACAAAAAATTGAAACTTTACCATGTGAATCGCCACCCCCAGAATCATGCCTAATAACCCATCCTCTGCTAGTTCCAATAACAATGACATCATTTCCAGCAGCCATACAAGTGATAACTCCACGCCCCTTTGCAGCAAGTCGTTCAAGAAGGTCCACTGCGAACACTTGCCTCCCCTGATCCATCTATCAATTTCATTTTTTAAACAAAAACTAAAATCATCAAAATGAAAATTAGGAAGGCACATAAAATTCACGAAAGAGCTTACTTGGTTGTGATAGTAGAAAATTTATTCAGATGAATTCTATAGTTTGGATCACATGTAACAGTAAAGCACTTTTCGTTGTTTATCTTTTACCAAATGAATTTTGAACAATTTTTACAAACTTCAATTTGAATCAAAATAATCATCAGCATTATTTTGAAACTTCAGTTTGAAGAAAAGAGAACCACACTACGCTACTTCCTGAAGAAAATTTCAACAATGAATGTGAAAAAAGAAGTAGAAACAGAAAACTGAAAGTACCTCAAGCTTGGAAACACTCTAATCAATCCTTCTCCTAATGCTTGGAATTTAGAAAATCAGTGCCGACTACAAAAATGTAATCCAATCCAAAACAACAGAAAGAAACTTGGAATTTAGAAATGACAAGTTCAAGAAAATGGACCCTCTGGTCGATTCAATGAAATTCTATCTATGGAAAATAGAGAAGAAGATTGATTTTGCTTTCATGTAAATTTTTATAATTATCAACCTTAATTGAAATTTTGACAATAACTCTATATTTTCTACTATTTTACATTTTTACAAATCCGATGGTACAATATTAACTAATTCAATTCTTTTTTTTTTTTTTATGGAAATGAAACAATTTTATTTTTTTTTCAACTCGATATGTAAATAATTTAATTGTTTAGAACAAGGCACCGCTAATTCGAAATTCGTTTAAAACATAAGTAAAACATCATTAAATTTTGTTCACAAAACCAATTGATTTATTCGAAAAAATAAATAAAATCAATTGAGTTTAATTAAAAAAATTATCTTAAATAAAACCATGCTACTGATTTATCAATCTATATTATTTTGTTATTTTAAATTTTTCTATCGATTATATATGTCGATCAATATCTATTATTAGTGATTTATATTTTTCTATTAATTATTTATAGAATACATTTTCAGCTAAAAGAATAAATCAAAACAAAAATAAGAAGAACTTAGTAAGATGATGTTATTTGAGATGAAGCACGACGAATAAAAGATAAATTAGTTGTTTAGAAAAAACATAAAAAGAAAAAAAAATTATAGAATTTAAGATGACGGTGTCATTTCAAATGATGTTGTGTAAGAGTGAAAAACAAAGTAGAACATTTTATATATTTATTTTTAACGTGGGGTATATTAGATTTTTTTATTTTTTTTATTTTCAAAAGTAGGTTAGTTAAAAAACAATTCTTAGAATCTAGGTGAAGCTCTACTTTTCAAAATCCACGAGCACAAACCAACATAAACCCTCCAAAACATACCAAAGTTTTAGCATTACACATCCTTAAATTTTTGTTATTAATATGTTAGAGATAATATGGATAGTTTGAGAAAAAGAGAAAAGCGAATGAAAGTTAGCTCATTTGATGAAGAGTTGATTCATCATAAGGTTGTGGATTCAACTTTTGTTAATGTGAAGATCTACTTATAACATGTTTGGATCTACGTTTGTTGTGCCTTTTTCGAGTCCCAAGGCGTTTTAAACGTGATAACAAAGAAGCTTTAATTTGTAGAGTTTGAAAAAACGTGCGTTTGGTGGTATCTCACCGTGAAAACAAACACATGCGTAATAAATGATATATGTAAGCGTTCTTTGAAACATGGACCTCATAGCTATAAAAAAAAACGTAGAGAAAAATAAATTTATACTACTAAAAAAAAAAAGAGTATAGAAAATATTCTTTCAAATAAAAAAAAAAAGTGTTATTGATTTTCCATCAAAATAAAATAAAATAATTGATTTAGCTCACGAGGCTAATAACTATCCAATATGAAGAACACAAGGGAGGGAAGCTCACACTAACAACAGGCACTACCGTTACTCTGCCGGAATTCATGTCTTCGTGGCCGTGAATTGTAGCAGCCTCATATCGTAGGTGAGCCCCAAGAAAGAAAAATAATTCGTTTTCCATTTTCACTAACACGCTTCCATTCTTTTCAGTTTTCACCATTTTTGTTTTTCTATACAGTTTCACTGACTAATTCACAACAGGAGAAATGATATGTGATTCATGATTCATGATGTTTGCTGCTCTCTCCCGTTACTCTCCTCGTCTTATAACAACCACATGGTATCATTCTCACCATTCCTAAATTCAATTTTTCTATCCATTTTTTATAATTCTTTAGATAAAATAAATAGCTTAAATCAAATAGCTTAGTGTTTTTAATGAGATTATGTATATAGTCTTGGTTGTTGAAAGTAAAGTCGGTCTAACATTACAATTGAACAATTATATTGTTTTTATTATTATTGATGCTCAAATTTATTCTGAAAACGTACTGGTGTGTCAGCTCAGACATGTTGAATGAATCATGCTGATCGTTACTTGATTCGATACTAAACTAAACTCAATCGATACAAATCTCTGCTGTGTATTTATGTAGATATGATTCTCGTTTTCAATCCCAATTCAGCATAACGAGTCACTACCTAAACTTAAGTAGAAAAGTAGCGGGTGTGTGATTATTAGCTATAGGCTTTAGGTCTGGTGGAAAATGCTTATCCTATAAGGTTAATGTGACTTCAAAATGGCATTTTGCTAGAGTTTTCGAAAGTTCTATATAGATCTACTTGTGTTTGCCAAGAGAGTAATAGTCTGCTTGGCCAATTTTTCATATTTTGCACTCGCACACAAATAGGCAGGGAGGGGATCTGGTTACTCTAAGGATGATTGTCTAGATTTACTTAAAGAGCTGAGATTTGGGAACGTCATGTAGATGCCTCTTGTTTTTTATAATCAGGTTGCGTTGCCTATTGTCTCAAATCCAGTGTTTCATGAGAGAAAGTTAGGGATCTGGTGATGGAAATAGGAAATAGGCATAAGGAAAGAGTGAATATTTGTTGACAGAGCTGGTAGAACTTCATACTACTAAGTACTTATCCATATCCACTTTTTTTGTGACCTTCTTGCAGTTTTAGATTGTATGGCATTTGGCATGAAAACCGTAGAGGTTCCGAAATATAAACAGACAGTACGAATTAGTTGAGTAGAATATCAATAGTTAGAGTGGTAGGAAGGACAAGGGTGTTTTAGCTTAAATAAGAGTTAGGGTAGAAGGAAGAGGGCATTCTGTGAATTTGATAGCTTTCGTGTGAAAAGAGAAACCCTTGTGGAGGTGAAACCCTTAGAGGAGAGGACTTTCTCATTCTCTATAATTCGCCCAATAAAACTGTGCTTTTCCTTAGATTTTTGTATGAATTTTCCCTTTCTTTTCGGAGTTCCTATCTGAAACATCAATTGGCGACTTTTGGATATTTGTTTTCGCTTGTAGCCTGTTAGATCATCACTAACTTGAACTCTTAATGAAGAATGTACAGTAATTAACTGAAAATTATTTTTTGGTCTAAATATTGATGACCCTGACTGCAATATTGACTTTATCATTCCCATCTCAACCAATCTCTTTTGAATTGGGCAGTTTTTAACCAGTAATAGTTAATCCATTGGCAGTTTACGGGCTTTTTCAACGGAGTCATCTCTTGACAAAGAGAGAGTGACAAGCGAAGTCTTGAAAGAATTTCGCGGCGCCATTGAAAATGCTTCAACATCCAGTGCTGAAGTCTATTGTGCATATATTGATAAGATGTGCAAGGCGGGAAACCTTTCAGCCTTACGTCAAATGCTACAAATTTTAAATGATAAGAACATTGTTGCTTCACCTAATGTGTATAATCTCATATTAGTGGAAGCAAGTCAAAAGAATGACATCACCCTTTCATGTCAAATGCTCAAGAAATTATTATTGTCAGGTGAATCCCCAAGTGCAACCTCATGTGTTAAATTTGCCCAGGCTTTCAGAGAAGTAAATCAGTTTCTGGAGTTTATTATATTTCTTAAAGAAATGGTATCAGAAACAAGTTGTTCCAGTTTATCATCATTCATAAACAAGATAATTTTTGCTTTTGCCAAAAGTGGACAGAAAGATAGTGCCTTGGAGATATTTGAGCATCTTAGAAGACAGAACAATAGCTGTCTCGACTTGATCACTTATAATATTATTCTCGATCTCTTGGGTCGTACCGGCCGTGTGGATGAAATGCTTGACGTGTTTGCGTCCTTGAAAGAAACGGGCTTTGTTCCAGATACTATTTCGTACAATACTCTAATAAATGGATTGCGAAAGGTTGGAAGATCTGATATATGCTTTGAATATTTTAAGGAAATGAAGAAGAATGGAAATGAACCGGATTTGCTTACATATACTGCTTTAATTGATATTTCTGGCCGAGCAGGAAATATCGAAGAATCATTGAAATTCTTCATGGAGATGAAACTGAAGGGGATTCTTCCTTCAATTCAAATCTACAGATCGCTAATCCATAATTTAAATAAAACAGAGAAGATTGAGTTAGCAACAGAACTTTTAGAAGAGATGAATTCATCATCGACTTGTCTAGCTGGTCCAGGAGATTTCAAGACAAAAAGAAGGCAAAGAAAGACTTAAAGGTCTGTGTATATAGTTTCAGCTGATTGGGTTCTTACAGTATGCAAGTTTACATTGCCATGCACTATTCTATGCCTATCTTTGTTGCAATGTGATGTTGAACCTCGTGATTGACTGCCATGGTCATGTTTTGAAACATGCGACTGGAGAGCATAACATGATAACGACTATAAGTTCAATTTCGTCATTACATACTGTGGGTTATGTGAATGATCCACTAATTTGTTAAGGCATGCCTTGAATTTTGTCATCAAATAGAGACAGCATAATTTGTCTATTGTTTGTTTTCCAATGAATTTATTGTGTTGATAAGGCTCATTATGGCAATCTTATTTTAATTGGCTCAGTAAATATTCTATGTTGGAACAACCTAATTTTCAAATTTGCATTATCAGGATTTTCTGAAAGACAAGATGTTTTTTTCTTCATGCTTTTATTTGGATTACACAACCAATTTCGATTAATGTCATTTTTTAATTTGATTGCATAGGTGTTGTAATACAAGTGACACCATTGAATATGATGCACTTTATTTCCAACTGTAGGAACTTCCTCTCGTCTTCTCCAAATAGTTTCAAGCAAAGTTTGTCTAGAGGTTCACACATGTAGTTGATTGCAATAGCAATCTTGCCAGAGCGGTAACAAAGAGTCCTACATTAAAAAGTTATATGAGATGAATAAATGTTTATAAGTGGGGTGATTTTCATATAGCACTTGGATGATATAGTTTTTGGTGACATTGTTTATATCTCTCTCTTAATCAATCATTATCTCTTATTTAAATAATTTATTTTGATCATTCATTCTCATTCAAAGTGCACTAATGTCACCGAAAAACTATGTCACCCAAGCGAAATCCGGTGATCTTCACCTCATAAACCAATTTTGTGAGGTTGTATTAGATTTAACCACAAATTATCTCAGGAATCTTCTCTTTTTATAGTGAAATGGTCTAGTGGCTACAAATTCACTTTTTAGAATGAGTAAGTAGAGTGTTTGAGGTTTGAACAAATTATAGCACAATTTCACAAGGGCAATCCCCCTCACAACATTTACTAGCATATGTGACTCTTAGTGTCAGAAAAGCAGTGCGTCAGAAGGGCAGTAGTGTTAGACCTGTTGCCAGGGACTGACACAGGCTTTTGACACAGATCGTGCAAGCGCTTTTGTTAAGGGCTTGCCTCTCGCAAGTTTCCCATGGTTTTAACCCTTGCATTAAATTTGCGATGACCAGTTGTGCCCGGAATTCTACCCTTGGCAAAATCCTTGTCAAGTTCTTTTTCATACGACTTTGAACACTTTTGACGGGGATTACACCCTTGGCAAATCATCATATTCGTTGTAGTGAAAGAGTGACGGTTTATGGTCAATTGTTGATCCTAAATCCTCACTCTAAACCATTTTCTTTTTCCATTTTATTTAAGAGAAATGTTAACGAGTGCTCCCGGTGCACTGGTTAAGGACTTTAAATAGTACTCCCTTCGTCTCTTATTACTTGACCTAGTTGACCATGTCACGTATGCCAATGCACAATTTTAAACTTAATTTTTTTTAATAATTTAGTAGAAAAAATTACGAAAATTTGATATTTTGAAAATATTCATCGAAACGAATCTAACAACATCTTATATGTTATATTTTGTTTTTATATATTAGTAGAAAAATAGAGTCAAAACATGTTACATGAATAATACACATTTTAAAACTAGGTCAAGTAATAAGGGACAGAGGGAGTAACTTTTAATGAAAGTTTGTGTAATAAAGTGCATTGGAAATTGAAGACTTAACATTTTTAAAGAATAATTACTAAATGTAGAATGCTTAAAGAGTGTCCGGGACACTCGTTAACAAGACTCTTAATTTAATTGTGTGGTTTTCACATATGTTTAGTTTTTCTTTCTTTTATGTTTTCGTCGTCTTAGTACGATATTGTGTTGGTCGTCCTACTAGTGCAACATTGCTTGTCTTTTCCGTCTTCTTCAAGTGTTTTTTCGGTTCAAACCGTTAGAACATTTTCGATCTAATGTAAATCTAATCAATGATTTTGACGTCGTCAACGTTGCATATCCGAGCCATATACGTAGATTTGTGTACTTTGTCATTTTATGCTATTAAAATTTTTGACAAAAAAAATATAGATGTTTGTTAATTTGAATGAATGAATATAATTTAATTCTAGTAAAAAAAAACTTATTGCTTACTAGTAATAAATTTAAAATTTATAAAATAAAATAAAAAAAAAAGAAAATCACCCAGTCAAAATGATAACTGCAAAACTTATTTTACGGGTAAAGGGCCGAAAACGTTTTTGAACAAATCAGTACCAACCCGGTTCATAAAATTCGGGTTTTAGGGTTTCCATGCGCCGCTATAAATTCATACACACACCATACCTTCTTCAAAACAACCGTTACATCCTAGATCTAGAAATTCATGTCATATCATCACAAAATATGCATTTTAGGTTAAGTTTTTTTTTCCTTTCTATTTCGTTTAATTTCTCAGCACGATGCCTCCCGGGCTTCTCTGATATATCTAATGACTCGAAAGCCCTAAGCACGTGCTAGATCTTCGCCGTTCGTGTTGCAGTTCAGCCTAGTTTTCACGGCTGATCTGTGTCAAAGTAATGGCTAAATCTCAAATCTCAATTTTCCAATTCACTTTTTCTGTATTGAATTTGCCTCACTACACCTTTAGCTTGTTTTCAATAAATTTCCATGAAAATCAAAGCTAGTCATAGAGGCACAAATTGATTCTCTGGCGGTTTTCACGTGGTGGTTTTAACCTATTAATGTATAAGCCTCTAAAAAAATTCGCCACATTTTGTTTATTTTTTTCTATGAATTTGATTTGTGAAACCTAATTTTTGGCTATGATTACATGTTATCCGCGCTTCTGAGGTTTTACTGTGAAGTATATCGGAATTAATGGTTGAATTTCTTAATATGAGCCAACTTTTTATTTGTTATTATTAGTTTCTGTTTAGAAGATTGCATTATTTTAGCCTCTCCCACAATACTCATTTCCTTTTTGCCCATAGATATAGTCCTAACTCTAAATCTAAAGTGTTTACTGTCATTTTATTGTTATCGAATCGAAGGTAAAGTTACCAACATTATGCATTTGGTCTTATTTCTCAAGTTAGCTAATGTTGCTAGCTCTACCATCAGAAATGATAGATGAGCAGTTTTGTGAAAAATATCATCCCACAACAGTGCATAAATTATATAGCATGGTCTTATTGGTTTCCCTCATTTCCATTGTGAAATGATTTGTATGAATTATTTAGCTTTTGTTTTCTTTATTAATATGCAATTTTAGTGTTGTTCTTAATGATCAAATCTATCAGTCGCTGTGAGGAGAATTAATTCAGCTTAATGCCAGTTCTGCTTCTGAAAAATCGTGATTGATAGAGCTGTAATATATTCTGAGCCATTCACAATTATTTTTCTATTTTTGAATTCAAACATAATTTGAATTAGAATGGTTAAGATCTTGATGGTTGTGTTTAATTTAACTATTCTAGTACAAAGTTGTGTTTTGCATAAATTTGTTATATAAAGTTTAATTTTCTAGTGTGTGTTCTGGTTTTGTTTGTACCAATGATGTCTTTTAACAATCCAACTTGTCTGAGGTTGTAGTTAACCCAAGATCCTGTTCGCAGGGTGAACCTACTTGGTGTTGCTACATTTCCAATGACATAAAGAGATTAAACTGAGGTTCATTTGTCTTGTCGTTTATTACCTTTGAATTCAGGTATATTTGTATATAATTATATGGTTTTAATGTAGTTTTATTGAGTTTTAACTATACTCTTTTCCATTATGAGTTGGTTTAGAGTCTGAATAAACTCGTAGATTTAGTGTTGTCTATCAGCTTCATCTTTTGATAACCACGAGAATGGAGTTAAATATCAGCACAACATTTCTTTATAAGCTTGATCTTGTGCATTTATAATAACCCATAAGTTTGTGACTATTAAACTTGAATAAAATTACCAATAGAAAGAGGTTGGTTGTGATGATTATAAACAATTCCTCGTACTGAATGCTATTGCCATGGCATGACAGACACGAATACACCCATAGAATATGAGCGTCATCCTCTTTCTTTCAATTTTATTTCATCATGTTATGGGAAATGTTAAAATGTATGAATAGTGTAGAAGAGAGTTTAATAGTGTCTCCGTAGCACTTGTTAACAAGACTGTGTGGTTTGAAGAAATAAACATGTAAGGGAGTAATTTGTTGTTTTTCAAAGCATTATTAACATCATTAGTGCTTTGTTTCTAACTATTACTCCTTATATAGATTGAGTGGTGTTTAAAGCCCTGTTCAAAATAAAATGGGATTGGGGTTACGCACACCTCCATATTAAAAAAAATTCATTTTGTATTCAACCTTTCAATGACAGTATACATTTTTCCACATGTTGTAAATTACATCATTCTTTTAAATGTAATTAAATACATTTCTCCTTTTCAAAGCATGCATCAAAATACTGATTACCAGTGTTCTAGATCTTGTGAACTTTGAGTATGAGCTGATGCTATAGCAACCCCTCTTCTGCAATCTTTTGTGCACTGTTTTTGTTTTCATTTCAGTTCCTATTGCAGAATAGGATAATTTTAAACAAATCATTGTGTAATATTGAATTTGATGCTGCAATTTCACTATTTAGTTACATTGAAGGGTATTTTATCGCATTGTTTTTGATGTATTTTGTGTTAATTGAGTTTCAATTGAAAACTTGCATTGGAAGTTGGATGTGATGATTATTTCCCCAGATGATCGAAACTGAACATACTGTGCGAATTTTGTTTCTCTATAGAGAAATCAAGCCAAATAATCTGATCCATCTTTGCACAATTAGATTTTGTACTCTATTATTGATTTGTAATATATTTATGTTTAATGTAATTAGATGGGTGTGATGATTATTTCCCCAGATGATCGAAGCTGAACATACTGTGCGATTTTTTTTCTCTTTGGAGAAATCAAGCCAAATAATCTGATCCATATTTGCATTATTAAATTCCTAATTGAAATTCTGTGTTACTTATCATTCATTGCCATGTTAAATGTACATTGGCATAATTGAATTAACTTGTTTGCATCTTGACATGTTTTTGTAGACATATTCATGTTTTTATGCAATGTTGTGTTACTGTTAAATATACCAAGTTTCATTGTACAATGGATTTGATGATTATTTCCCCAGATGATCGAATCTGAACATACTGTGCGAACTTTTTTCTCTTTTGAGAAATCAAGCCTAATAATCTGATCCATTTGTCATTTTTGCAATATGAATACTATGTTTTTACCTACCATGATCATCAGTCAGGAATACTTGATTTTTAAGGATTAAGCAACGGTTATAGATTTTATTTTGTAATGACTATATTCAATTGCTTTATGAGTGTGTTCTCCATATATCAAATAACAGCTGTTTAATGCTTGCACTACTTTGGTATGTTGATTTTCAGTGACATTGAGAAACTAATAGGAAACTATTATAATTGTCAGATGTAAATTTAATCATGAATCTTTTCCTGCTTAGTTACACTTTCTTATTTTCCAACGTCATTCAATTTTGTTTGAGTTTCAGTTTCTTTCTCTGGGGTGGTTGCAAGAGTTAAACACTGTTTTAAACATCGGAAGGGAGAGGGATTGTAATGTTGGTGGAAGAACCAGTTGTGACAATTTTGCATTTTTAGATGTTTGTATAGCAAGTTATGTTAATAAAAAAAGGAGATTCTTGGGTTTTGCTCTACACACTTCGGATCAAAACATCATTGTTGTGACAGGATCATTTGTTAATATGTTGGTCGTCATTTTTTAAATCACCATTGTATGATCTTCATATAAGTTTCAACATGTGTATCATATTGCCTTCAAGTTCCTTATGTAGATTTCTTTTTCTACTTATATCTCTTTGATAACAAAGCAATTAATAGCAATGTTGTCACAAAAGTTGTCAAGAAATTGTTGTTCAAATATCATTTCTCTAATAACAAAGCAACATTGATCTTTTATCGTCCCAAGTGTAAATTATTTCATGTATTTTTAAGGTAGAGACATTTGGATATGAATCAGTTGCGATCAAAAAGTTTGGAATAGCCTCTATAAATATTGTATTATTTAGATACAACCATTTAAGTTTTAATAATAAATCATATTTTATCAATTATCATGTTATCAAACAACGACATAAACTCAAATAACAATTGCATCTTTCAAAATCAAAAGGGTTTGACAAGGGTTATGAGAAAATTGAAGGTGAAAACAACTCAACCCAAATTACCTAACATCAACAATAAGAACCAACACACTAGGATTTTAAAAAACTTATGTTCCTGACAAAATGTCTCTAGATATTGCGGTCCCATCGAGGCATTTACGACGTACTTATTCTCGCAATGAGGTTTCTTGTATACCTTCCACGTTCACTGTAACGCTCTACTTCTATTAAAGCGATAAATCACGCGAATATAATAAATATTCAAGAAATAGATGTCACGTCTTCAAATAATTCACAATTGACATGCATAAACAAAATTCGGAAATCAAAAGAACAAACACCTAATCAGAGCCTAATCTATGACTACTGAAAAACAGAGGAAACTTCGCTATCCTCAAGCAACTCACCAAGTAAGCAACCAAACTAATCATACATGTCGTCTACCCATTCATACAAACAGGTAGGCGGTCCTCCACAGACTACTGGGGTTAGCTTCACATCAATCATAATCAAGCATAAACAAACATAAGCGTTCAAGGATTTCATGCATGACACATATACATAATCATCCCTCCTAGAATACTAACATTACATGGATTTTGTCCCTCATTCCATACACATCATGTTATCACAACTCTAAGGTAGCATAACAAGCATATTCAACTCTAAATCAAATCATCGACATAAACTTATCATGTATCAACATTAATCAATGAAAAGATTACTCACCTATTATTCATTTATCCTAATCAACTCAACGAATACAATTCATTATTTCAAAGTATAAACAAGAATGTCATAGTCACCAAAAGATCATAAAATCACATTCATACCAATCACACTTCATTGTTTTCACCGAAGTAAACATCACCAATTAAAATCATCAAATGTACAAGTATCACCATTAACAACAAATACCAACAAGTACACATATTCACCGAATATCACCAAGTGTACCATCCACCAATCACATTTATTCACCAAATACTCATATATCACCAAGTGTACAATTCACCAATCACATTTATTCACCAAGTACACATATATCACCAAGCACATAACTCACACAAGTATATAAACAATTACGACTCATCCTAAACATGCAATGTGCCTAGACCGACTCTAGACACGTGTGGTACCAAATCACCTCAAGGTCACCTTTGATGCAACAAAAACATTGTATGTAAGATTTCACACCTGTCTTACATTATCGCCGAAGTAAAAGAGTAACCCTCTTTTACAACATCAATTCAATGAAGTAAAACTACACCCTTTTACAACATCAACGACTCAACATGACTATGATGCATGGACATACAAGCAAAGACTCGACAATGCAAAATCATCTCATACATATTCGACGACAATATAAAGGATAACCTTCATTTACATTGGCCCACTTCAACAACAATTGCATTATCAAATATTTACGTCCACACAATCAACAATTCACAGTTCAATTAAGATTCATCACCACATCAACATCAACATATTTCAATACATACTTACACCATCAAGACATCACCAATAACATATATGCACATATACATATATAATTCACCAACATCTTCATCATAGTAATTCAACAAGCATCATCATGATTAATAACAAACATCCAATAATCAACACCAAAACATAATCATGTCTATTATCAACATTCACATCAATATCAACAACATCACCACAAATCAACAACTTCATATAATTTCTTACAATTCAAGTATAAAGAAAAGTATATCACACTATGACAACATCATATTCAACGCATAATAATCATTCATACATCTTCATACAACCATATCAAACTATTCCAAAAAGAGTTGCCAAGGTAATCGAACTTAAATATTAAATTCAACCTAGTTCGTCTCATATTTCACAACTTTAAAACAACTAAGACAATTGAACCAAAAACTAAGCAAACAACTCAATTGCCTCAACTATGTATACACATTAATCACATATGAGTGTAGGTGTGCATACATGTGCGTTTCACCGGCCCAATAAGACGAAATCACAAAAACCACAAAGTTCGTCTCACTTTAGCATTTTGCAAAACCAAAACATTTTCCAAAAGAAAAATCAAGTTTGATTCAACAAGACATAAGTTAAATACTCATAGGACACCTTAATTGAGCCCATATTACTTAAGTTTTGAAGTTTGGAAACAAACCATAAGATTTAGGTTGACTTAGAAACGGTTATGCTAAATTTTCGTAAAATTCTTCCAAGACCTACTTGGAAGGTTTTTAACATAACTCAAATCCACAAAACATTTTCAAGTCAAACCAAAGTCATTGGAAAGCTAATTCAATTATCTAAAACGTTTATGCTTACACCAAAAACTAATTTGAAACAGAAAATGGTGAAAAATAGTGGACTACGAGGAAAATGATTCACATAAATCGTGTCACGATTTTGAAAATCGTGTCACGATTTTATGACCAGAAAGCACCAACATTCTGCAATCAAAATCGTGCCACGGTGTCAAAATCGTGCCACGTTTTTTACAGCATCAGTTAAAAAAAAACTGCTTTTCAAAAGTGCGTTTTCCACCATTTTAGGTCTTTCCAAGGTTCAAAATCAAACTCAAACACACCCAATTCTTCATACTAATGTCATCTAATCACTTATACATTAATCTCATCATAAACAACTTAATTCTACTCAACAAAATCAACTTATTCATTTCCAACCCATTTTCATAAAACTTTCAACAACAACTCAAATTTCACATCACCAATCCATAATTATGAAAACTCAAGGCATCAATTCATCAACAACACATCCCACAACAACAACAACAATTAATCATGAAATCATCCACAATTTAACAACCACAACATCATTCTACATCAATTTTGTACAAACACCAAACATACTCATATATATACCTTCCAAGCATACAAATTCAACATCAACAACACAATTATCATTCAATTCACATACTTAAACATGACATCAAAATTAAGAACAAATTTCTACAACTAAGCTCAAAATAATCACTTATTCAATTAAGCACTTTTGAACATTGGTAGAAAAGAAATTAAAATTAAAAGATTATGCTTGAATACTATCCCCCTTACCTCAATCTCCAAGATTCATAGCCTTAGTCTCACTTTAGCTCCTAGAATCCTCAATCCCTTTTTGCTCTTCAAGCTTTTTCTCCTCTAACCCTTTTCTTCTCTTTCTCTAGCTTTTCTCTCTCTATCTCTTTCTAATGTTGTGAAAATGAATGCTCCAACCCTAGTTTTCTCTTAAGACATGTCTTATATAGACACACCACTAATGGACTTAACTCTCAAAATGTTTTATGAGTTCAAAACTCTAATTAATCCATTCTACAAGTCTCTACTCTCTTATGGTAAAAATAACGAGTAAACATCGGCTCTTAATTTAATTACCACCATCCACTTAACAACTTAATAAAAATAAATGGTTCCCACTTGAAACACTAAAAATAATCTACACTATGCAATTACTAAATTACCTTTGCTCACCAAAAGACTAAAATACCTTTTTAACACGAAAACCCAAAAAAATACACCTAAGGATAAATAATCACACACAAACACATATTAAACAATTAAAAATAAAACTAGCGAAAATTGGGCCGTTACATTCACACCATTTGTGCACTGAAACCAGTGATGGTTGAGTCTCATTTCCATTCGTTCAACTTCATTTCCATGATTTGGTCCAACCAATAACAAACTACTTTTATTAAGTTCCCAGTTTATATCCGTAGAATAAATGTTGGAAGAAGACATACATCCCTCGATCCTCAACTACATTCTTAACTTTTCATAAGGGTTTTGATTTTTCCATACGACAGAACTCTTAGGTAATTCTTAACTCAAAATTTTCCAATTATCCCTCAAAATTCTAGCATGTTGCATCACTGCGTTTAACTTAATCTAGTACATTACATTCCATTAAAGAAATACATGTGCATAAACTCTTTGAGATCCGACAACTCACTAAACTCTTTGATGTGAAAAGGGAAATTGAATGAGGAGACTGAAAAAATAACTTACACTTATGGTTAGGGTTTGTAACTGTATATTTAAGGACTAAGATATGGAGATGGAGAGAATAGGATGAGTGAACGAAATGAAAGTCGCGAGCGAGAGGGTCAATGGAGAAATGGAGGGCACCGTTAGTACAGTGAAGGTGGCGGTCGTGTTCCCTCACTCACTATTTTTATATAAATAACACATATTTTTATGATATCTACATACTTTGATCCACCATTCTTGAAAAAATATTTCATTTTTTTTAATTTCAATGATAATTATTTTATTATTAACTTAATATTTTAGAATATAAAATACATTTTTGATTATCCATATTTCATTCGTTTAGTAATTTAAAAAAATTAATTTATTTTGCATTGCATCAAAAATAAATAAAAATATGATTTCAATTTTGATTATAATAAAATGGATCCACTCTTTTTCATCGTCTAGTGTGCATTAGATTTTTGTTGATATACTATTAAAAATAAAAAAATTAAGAAAAAAAATGTAGGTTTTAACATTAGAGCGAGAAGAGTGTAATTTAAGCCTATCTCATTATGCCATATTTTCTTAAAAGGGGAGATGAGTGAATATTTTAACATAAAAGAGGAAAATATTATAAATTAAGCTTCTTTAAGAGAAAGGTGAGTGTAATTTATTCTTTTTTTTTTTATTTCAAAGAAATCATTATTTAACTTTAATTATCCACTAAAAAAATAAAATTATTTAACTTAATTACTTCTCCTTTTTTCTTTTACAAATAAATCTTTAGTTAACTTAATTATCCCCTAAATCATTTAACTTGATTGCTTCTTTTTTTTACAAAGAAATCCTTATTTAACTTAATTATCCCCCCAAAAAAGAAAATTATTTAACTTAATTATTTTATTGAGGTTATTAAAAAAGATAAGAAATTATATTATATATTATTTTTAAAAAGTTATTATATTTTTTTACTAAAGATTTATAAGAATTTATATTATATTTATTATATTTTTTAAAGATATATTTGTTATATTGTTGATATCATTGAAAAAATAAGTATAATTTGTTAGCAAAATATATATTATTTATGAGTCAGGATCCATTGACACCAACACTTGGTGTCAACGGATTCATTGACACCAAATCTCATCCCTTCATTTGTATTGATCTAAAGGCTCATATTCATTTACTTGAAAATCTCAAGTGATCTTTCCTTACCTGAATTTTTAAAGTCCATTTATTTTCATTTATTTAAATGCTAATTCTTCTCTCTCGTTTTCATTATCTAAGATATATTTGTTTAAGAGACCAAAATGAAACCAAAAAATAAGTTAAGGGACCAAAACGAAATCAAAAAGTAAGTTAAAAGACCAAAACGAAACTTTTAATAGTTAAGGGAACAAAACGAAACCAAAAAATAAGTTAAAGTAATTAACCCTAAAATAAAAAAGAAAGACGATGATGACCGGTCAATTAACAGCTGCCGGAACAATCACCTATGCTTCTCTTCTCCACCGTCCTTCTCTCCCGTAATTACCTTTTCTTTTTCAACGCTTTTGATTTTCAATGATTCGTGTTTTGCATGTGTTACATGTTCCAATATTTGTTATTGTTACGATCAAAGTTTCTAACCCTACTCAAATTGAATTAGATTAGCATGTTTTGATAACCTTGTAATCTTATCAATCAAATTGTCAATGTTGTTGTTTTTTAATTCTGGATATAGTATATCTTATTATGTGTCAATTCTTAGTCTTACTCTTACCCTATTTGAGAGTAAGTTAAATGTTAGTCCATGAAATATAATCACAGTCCACAGACACCCGGGTCACATATCGAAACCCGGGACACATCGAAACTAACAGTAATTTTAAGAAAATAACATATAAGTTACTAGTCTTACCCTATTCTTTCAATTGAATATACTAATTTATTTGGGTTGATTCAGGACTTTGAGACTTCGCAACGATAATTTTGGTGGATTAATTTACCTTTTTCAAACAAACAAAAAACATAATTGAATACATGTGTATATATGTGTCGTGTCTGACCCAAACACGTTGATTATAAGTTAAGTTAGAGATGCTTGTCTCATGATTCATAATTGTTTACTCTCTTGTTGAGGTTATGAGCTATGTCTGTTTTTCCTTGGTTATCCTCTATTTGTATTTTAAAGCTCACAATTTATGTTTATTTGGTTTTTGATTAGGAATAAAGATTTGAGTCAATGAAGATGCGTTTCATTCAATGGGAAGAAAAAGAATCTTGCCATCACAGCTTTAGCAGGCAGTTCTCTTTGTAATTATGCGTCATACTTCCCAACATTTTTTAATGGATTTATCTGTCAATTTTAGTTGCTTGATTATGATTTTGATGAAATAGTAGATCTTATTGCAATAATAATAATGAAATAGGAGGATTCATGAAACTTTTATATTGATCTTAGGCTCATAATTTGTCTTAACAATTCCTTTATTTGATGCTAAGCCATGAAGACATTTATGCATGTGCCATCTAAATGCAAGTTATGCAACATTGGTTTTTGGCTATAGTGCCCAAAACTTATTTCTATTTTTATTTATTTCATCTAAACCGCTCACAGCTGTTTCATCTCAACGACTCACAACTTTTTCATCTCCATTCTTTACTGATAACCATGGTAACCTCTCACTCAGGAGTGTTCCCATGTCTCGAAGACACAGTTCTAGTATTCGCCCAGAAGCATACTTATACCATCGGTCTGGTTTTCGAATCCCTGCAAATGCTGAGAAACCAGAATGGTGGTGGAGAACTTTATCTTGTATACCTTATCTAATAGCAATGCAGAAGTCTGCCGCTGGGTATTATCTACAACCTTTGCATGAAAATTCGATCTTTTATATACCGACATCTTTCAACCAATTGCCGACCTGGTACCCTTTTTTATACAGCACTTTGGCTATCGAGTTAGTGGTAAAAAATAGGGGCTTCCCCCTTATCTTGAGATTCCATGTAATGATGGGAATGCTACTGGAAACTGCTTTCTAGATAGTATCTGTTGCAAGCAATTACATGCCATTGATACACTTCAAGGGAACACTTGGGATGTATTACTGGGCTGGTTTGGCATTGGCATATATTGTCATAATCATGTATTCCATCAGGTGTGCTCTTCTTGGTGCATTTTTGGACATCCTGTTATTAGTGAATTAGCTCTCCTTCATTGCCTATTGAATATAGGAGGGTTCTTGCGGCCGTTTTAGGAAGTAGTCAAGACCATATTTGTAATCTATGTGGTTTTCAAGTGAAAGGAAGGATTGAAGTTATAGTTTGTAGACTGAATTTGACGTTTTATTCTACTGTATAAAGATATAAGGGATATTGAAAAATTCTGATACGGATTCTAATAATTGTTGTGTTGTTTTTCTTATCTTTTCATGTCATGCCAAAATTTAGAAGCTTCTGTGTTGTACATAAGTATTTTTCACAGAAATTTCCTATACATTTTGTAAGACCAAACAATCTAATAAGGCTCAATGTTAGCTTTTTATGATTTTTTGGTTAGTTAAGGTCTTAAATTAGTTAGCAAGAATACATTAATTCATTAGGATGAAAATCAGGAAAAAAAACATCCAAAATAGATAGAAACAATTTAATGAATATTTAAATAAATAAAGTTTTACAATTTTTGACTAAACTTTATTTATTTTTCGGTCGAACTTAGGATTATCAAAGCTCTTTTATACGTGGACTGTTGCGTTAATACCAAAAACAAAAATTCTCACATTTTTTAAACAAAAGTTCTTACATTTCTTAATTTGATTAATATAAGAACTTAAAGGTTTATACTTTTGTACTAATTTCTAAGGGCTAGATTCATAATTAACTTGGAAGCTTATAATTTTGAACTATAAACATATTTTCGAAGGACTAAACATGTACTTGACATATTTGGGATATAAAATTCGGATTGTCCTTCATCCTAAAAAGTTCGAGTTTTAACGTATTTAAATTAATTTTAGTGAACATATATTAAATATAACAATTTCAAATCCATTAAAAAGTTAAACGACATAATGCAATATTGTAAAACAACTTAATAAACGCACAAAAGGTCATGGATCAACCAAACTTAAATTTTCATGTGGATTATTCATGAGAGTCTTGATTTCTTCGTAGTTTCTGGACTCTAAAAAACTTTTTCAAATATTTTTTAAAGATATGACCAAGGAAGTGTCCAACTTAATTGGTCCTTTAACAATGTACTAATAAAATATCGAGATCGTCGCTGTTCTTTAACTTCATATGGTTTAGATGAACAAAACGCTTCCAGCAATCCAGCTGAGTAGGTTGGTGGACGTAAATACCCAACACCATCCACCATCTTAGTGTCTCTATGATTGAATCAACATTTGATTTAGTCCAGTTGATCCTTCAGCCCGGGCGGTGTGGCATCACTTCGACCTTGGACAAATTGGGTTTTTTCCATTTGTAGTAAACAACAACTAGTTAGGATTATAAAATCCGAATTTCCCTTGTCCTACAAAATACGAGTTTTAAAACAGTCATGTATCCATTTAGGTGAATTCTAGAGTGAGGGGTCAATTAAGTCCCTCACCGATGGACCACAAAAATAACACCATTAAATTTTATCAACGGTTCATATCTAACAAAATTGAAATGAGAACATGTACACTTCACCACACACAATTAGAAACTTATCAATCATCTTCATCCAATTTATGATCAAATATCAACAAAAATTCTTTTTTTTTTTTTCACCCCAACCGTCATCACCGCAAACCTCAAAACTAGCCATTGCATTGCATTGCAGTGCAGTGTGGATCTTCCCTACTCTTCCATGGATGCCTCCCCCTCTTTGCCCCATTTCTCATCTCCCAACAAAATAAAAAATAAAAAGGTAAAACAAGCAAATCCAAATATCCTTATTAGTTTCTCATCCTCGATTAAACTCATTGTAAAGCCAAATACACGGTGCTTTGTTGCCAGGCAATGGGACTTCAATTTTTTATTAATAATAAAATGTTCATCCAGTTTTGATGTTATAAATTATAATCCTCCAAATTCATCCTGCAAAATTTGATGTTTCTTACTAAAACTTGTGTCCAATCCCGAAGATTTAAGCTTTAAAACCATATCTTAAACTTCAACCGTAGATTCCTAAAATTTGATCCTTACTTTGAAATAAAATGGTAGGACAAAAATTAAAAACTTAAAAAATATGCTAAATTCACAGTCTTTGCAATACAAAAGCTGATCCATTGTTAAAGTTACTCGGCTATGAGAGGAAGAAGCACTCGGCATACATACATCAATGAATCTTTCAAGCGGTCGAAAGAGAGTAAGGGAGAGAGAAATAACTTCGATTCGGTGTGATAATGACTATCAGGATCACGTAGTCTTACTTTGATCTAACGTTCAAATTAAGTGGTCCACGGATTTAATTGATCTTTCACCTTAGAATTCACCATCAATTTAGATTATATAATTTGAATATTTTTTTTGTTGTTTTTTTATTATATAATCCGAACCATTTTTTAGTATGGATGATGGCGTGGTTAATAAGGTTGTACAGTTTCACACTTGTTTCAATTAAAACAAGTGCGAAACCCTCTAATCTAATTTAATGAAGTTATTAATTTTCACTCCACACAACTACTATATTCGTTTATAATTATAAGAAAAAATGATTTTTTAGATTCATTCAATTAATGAGGTATGTGATTTATATTTAAGACAATGAAGGGGTATTGATGTGGTTAAAATTGGTTAATTTTTATGACCTTAATTTGATGCACCAGGTCCAATAGAGGGGCATTGATGTTGGGGTGAAAGACAATGAAGGCGTTGTCGTTGCTGTTAATTGCTAGCAAATTTTTTCATTGTCAATTTCAAAGGTTGAGCTTTAGCTATGTTGAAGAGTTTACAATTTGCAAAAAAACATGTATAGAATTTCTGAAACTTATAAATGAAGCATATGCTTATCGACTTTATTATTTGAGATCGTATTAGTTTTAATGTTTCGTAATCCAAATTTTTAACATGCTCCTTCAAAATATTTTTTTAAACATGTTAGACGTGAAACCGACCAAATTATTCATATGAATTGAACAGACTCTGTCTTATATTTATACAATTCGACAATAATTTATTTTTTTTGAGAATTCAACGATAATTTATTGTCAGACTTTCATTGTTTTTTGAAGTAAAAATAACGAAAATCAGACTTGTTATTGATATAGTCATTTTTTTTTCTTTCTTTTTTTAAAATTATTATGCGAATGGCACCGCCTCTGGTGAAGAGGCATTAAAACGCTAGATCCTTCCACAGAAAAAGGCAACGTTTCTGCCTTGTGATATACAAGTCATCCTAAAAACTAAACTAGAGAGAAAAATAAAATAAAAAGAAAAGAATAATAATAATAATAATAATAAAAAGAGGTGGGTAAGGGTAACGGAAGAATCGAGAGTCGGGAAGAAGAAGAAAGAAGACGATGATGGCCGGTCAATTAACTGCCGCCGCCGCAACGACCACCTACGCTTCTCTTCGCCACCTTCCTTCCCTCCCGTAATTACCTTCTCTCTCTCTCTCTCTCTCTCTCTCTCTCTCTCTCTCTCTTACAATTCTATCGTTTTCTTTTGTGTCATTTTGATTTTGTATGATTCGAGTTTTGCATGTGTTATTCAATTCAACTCTGTTTTTTGTGATTCATCAATTCAATCCTCTTTTTTATATTTTCATTTCAAAATCATAGTTGTTATCTTATAAATCATATTGTGAATGTTGTTATTTTTCAATTCTGGAGATATTCTTTTTAATTTGAAATTAAGAAAGATATATTGTCTCCGTTTCTTAGGTTTTATGGAAAGGTTTAATAGGTCTTAGTCTTACCCTACTTGAGACTAAATTTTAAATGTTAGACTATGAAATAACCGGACATGACACTCACATCGATAGTAATTTAAGAAAAACACATAATTGAAAGGAACCACATGTGTATGTGTCGTGTCTGACCCGACCAAACGTGTCAGACACGGACACACCTTCGATCAGAAGTGTATGTGCTACAGAGTTTTAGAGTTTACTCTTTAGGTACTTTACCAGTTCGATTTAAGAATACGTGCCTTGTTTATGTTCTTGCTGAAAGATGTAGAGAGATAGAAAAATATTTTGTCAATTTATAGATGATTGTCTCATGATTCAGGATTGTTTTTGTTGTTGTTGTGGTTATGAGTTGTGTATGTTTTTCCTTGGTTATCCTCTATTTGTATTTTAATTTTTAAAGATCACAACTTATGTGGATTTGGTTTTTGATTAGGAATAAAGATTTGATTCAACGAAGACACGTTTCGTTCGACCGGAAGAAAAAGAATCTTGCCATCACAGCTCTAGCAGGCAGTTCTCTGGGTAATTATGCGTCATACTTCCTAACATTATTTTAATGGATATATCTGTCAATTTTAATCGTCGGTAGTTGCTTTAATATGATTTTGATGAAATATTAGATCCTACTGCAATAGTAATAATGAAATAGGAGGATTCATGGAACTTGTATATTGATCTTAGGCTCATAGCTTATCTTAACATAACACTTTCTTTATTTGATGCTAAGCCATGAAGACATTTATGCAATGTGCCATCTAGATACAAAATTGTTTTCAAATTGCACGTGGTTTTTGGCTTTAGTGCCCGCACTTATTTCTAGTGTTATATTCCCCAATTTGTTTTATTTCAGGAAAATCAGTTACACGACTCACAGCTGTTTCATCTCCATTGTTTACCGATAACCATGGCCACCTCTCACTCAGTGCTCCAATCTCCCGAAGAAGCAGTTCTAGTACTCGTCCACAAGCATATGTATACCATTGGTCTGGTTTTCGAATCCCTGCAAATTCTGAGAAGCCGGAATGGTGGTGGAGAACTTTATCATGTATACCCTATCTAATAGCAATGCAGATGTCTGCTGCTGGGTATTATCTAGAACCTTTGCTTGATAAATATAAATTATTTGAAAATGTGATCTTTTACATCCCAGGAGCTGTCAACCGATTGCCGACCTGGTTCCCTATATTGTACTGCTATTTGGCCATCTGTGTAGTGGTAAAAAATAAGGACTTCCCCATTATCTTCAGATTCCATGTAATGATGGGAATGCTACTGGAAATTGCTCTGCAGATAGTATGGGTTGCAAGCAATTTCATGCCACTTATACACTTCAAGGGAACACTTGGGATGTATTACTGGGCTGGTGTGGCGTTGGCATATATTGTCATAATCATGCATTCCATCAGGTGTGCTCTTCTTGGTACATTTTCGAACATCCCTCTTATTAGTGAATCAGCTTTCCTTCATTCTCTACTTAATATAGGAGGGTTCCAGCGGCCGTTTTAGGAAGTAGTCAAGAGCATATTTGTAAACTATACGTGGTTTCTCAGTGAAAGGAAGGATTGATGTTATTGTCTGTAGTTGTAAACTACATGTGGTTTTGCAGTGAAAGGAAGGATTGATGTTATTGATGTTATTGTTTGTAGACTGTAGTTGACATTTTATTCTATTATATAAAGTTATAAGGGTTATTGAAATTCTGATACGGGTTCTAATAATTGCGCTGTTGTTTTTCCTTTTTCTCCCTGCCATGCCAAAATTTAGAAGCTTGAGCATTATATACAAGAATTTTTCGTAAAAGCTTGCCTATAAATTTTGTCATACCAAAAATTCTAGAGCGGCTCAATGTTAGTCCATATTCTTACTTGTTTAAGTCATGTATTACGTTTTTCGGTTTTGGAATTGGCGGTATTTGTCCGGTCTCCAGCCCTCTAATAAGAGAGCGAATAAAATAGTTATTTAAACACCATGACACAATCATCTATATGGTATGCATGCATTTGGTTGTTATGGATGATTAGAGTATGCATGCATTTAGGAGTTAAAAGATTCAGACACTCATATATCAGCGAAGAATTGATTAAACTTAAACCTCACTGGTTGGTGTGGTTGTGTACTGTTAATTTAGCTTTAGATTGGAGTTGTTTGAGAAAATTAACTATAATAGATGGTAATCTTAATCTTGCAGTCATATGCCTAGATAGTGATACCAATGGACGATGGTAATTTTGCGATAACACGGTGGCTAAATTTGTGGAAAAGGTTATGTTTGGTTGCCTGACTTTTATAGTTTCAACTTTCTAGTATCGAAAATAAAGAATTAAATATGTTTTTGTCCCTATAAAATTGGGACATTTTAAGTTTAGTCCTTACTTAATTTTAATAGTATTTTTAGTTCCTATAAAAAAAATTGCACTCAATATTAGTCCTTACTCAATTCAAATTTGTTTAATTATGCTTAAGCTGTTAAGTTTTCGAACAATCTTTTGTAGACGTGTTAAGAACATTACTAAAAGTTCTTTTGCAAAAAATTATCGCAAAATTTGATTTTTACTTCCGTATTTTTGTTACTTTTATCTTTAACTAATTTATATTTAATTCATTTCATGTTAAAAAAATTTAAATTTTAGTAAATGAACCTTTTATAGTGTTATAAATTTGTATAAAAAAAACGCACAAAAATTTAAGAGTTTAAGTATAATTAAAAAAATATTGTTTTAGCAAGGGTTAAAATTATAAGTAAATATTTTTTGTAGGGACCAAAAAATATATTAAAATTAAATAAGAATTAAAATTAGAAGTTTTCAATTTTATAGAGAAAAAAAAATATTTAACCCAAAAATAAATTAGATTATTGGCACAGTTGCTAAAGTTTTGGAATCCTAATTAATGAAATGATGATGAAACCAATAATGGTGATTGCCTAGGTCATTTGATGTAGAATACGGAATCTTGATTCTCTCTGTTCTGGTAGCGTTATTGTCAGAACTCAGAATTGTTGATAAGTTTTTTTTTTGGTTCCTTCTTCAATTTTTTTTTTGTTCATTCTTGTAATTATGTTATAGTTTTGTCTTGTTTTCTCCCTCTAGTGGGTGTGTATCTTACTTTTAAGTCGGCAAAAATTTCAAAGATGAAATGAGCAGCCAATATCTACCATAGTTTCTTGATTTCTCCTCCTAGTGTGTTTTTATTTTTTTAATTGAAATTACTTCAATGTTCCGACTGTTTGAGAGCGGAGAATCTCTAACCCCAAAGGAGTCAGATGGGTGCTATATAATTATGTTATTTGAACATCAAAATATAGACTCTTTATGTGGCACCTTGTTTGTCTCAATTTTCTTACTTATGAATATATTCTATAGTTATACTAGAAATACTTGAACTATACTCCTCTCTTTTTATAAGAGTGCCGTTTGATCCTGATGCACGTAGATGTATGTTTGAGATGGATGTGTTTGATTTGGTTGAACGGAGAAAAAAAGAATGTAATTGACATATATTATAATTTTTATAAAACAATAAATGTTGGTATTGTTAGGTTTTTTGTTGAAGGTAGAGTTAACTCTTGATATCCTTATCATTGCACTCCTCCCTCACTCTTCCACCTCAGCCACCAAACTATTCTTATCCCTTGTTGCAACGGTGCAACTTAATTTCTTTGATTTTGAATCAAGCTTTAATTTGAACTTCAAAGTTCAAACCTAATTAGTGGAAAATTTAGATTCAGAAACATTAGTCACAGTTGGTATGTGGGGAATACATCAATTACCATCCCAATTCTCTATTTCAACAGTGAAACCGTTATTAACTTGTGGAGCTGAGAGGCTTAGTGATCCTTAAAAGCAAAAGCAAATTGAGGTATTAATTTTGTAGTTAGAAATGCTTGTTCAATTTGAAAATCGTCAAACATGTTTGGTCGCTATAGCATTAATTTCACTATTAGACAATATTAGTTCATGGTTTCTTCTTCGTGATTATAGCAAACTTTTTATTGTCAACTAGTACCACTACTATCCATTGCAAGATCAGATGCACTTTACCAATGGCACATGTTAGTTAGCTATCACAACCTTCATAATCAAGTTTTAGGACCGTTTGGTGGTCAGGATAAGATAGAACATGTATGATCAGAGTTGGCTAAAAATGTAAAAAAGGTGGCCAATAATGTTTGCGTTAAATAACGTCTCTAATAGAAGTTATAATTATTATATTTGACAATCAAATGGTAGTTCCCAGCCATAGTGGCACATTTGTACTTCTTGCTTAGCAAAAGACTTCTATATGTCTAAAACTATATGAAACAAATTTTCGTGTAAGGGTAGAAACTTGTATGCTTAGCAAAGAAGGAGGAGCATCAATGAAAACTACTTTGTGGCTGGCTTACAAATTATACGTTGTCAAAGAGAGAAAATATTTGCCTGTATGCATATTTAGCTTAAGCCAAAGGTTGCTTGCTCAAGGTCATTTTTAACTTTTAAACTAAGTTTTGACCCATCCACCATACATATAGGTAAGCTATTAAGCTCTACAATAGGATTACCTCCTGCAAAATTATTCATTTATTTTAACTAAAAAAATATCTTCCAATCAAACTTTCATCCAGTAGTAAAACTCCATTGGATATTACCAACAAGTTCTCATATTACCAAGAGAACAAGAGTCGGTTAAAAAAGAAAAAGTAGTATACACACATACCAAAATAGAAAGGATACCAAAATAAAGTTAGTGAATATATTCAATTTAGTCATTGAAAATGTATTTTGTCAACCTAGTTCTTTATATTATCAATATTATAAAATAATTTTACTCCAAAAATAATAATATAAAATAATTTCTAAAATTGTAAAATATTAATCAAATTTGTTTCACAAGCTAAATTTTTCTTTTGGTCAAGCTAGCTAAATTTATTATCAACCAAACAATTGAATTCAAGTGATTAATAAACTACATAAAAAAACGAATTCGTCAATAGAATGAAAACCGAAGGGTTATCAAATGTATACACATTGAATACTATTAGCTTGATATCATTTTGGTCGGTGCAAATAGCAACACAAAGAGGAATTAGATTAAATTTTGCAATTTTAAGAAGGAGAATACTAAATAGTGCTTCAAGGGCATTAATTAAGCAAAAAATAAAGAGTAAGTTTTTATTAAAAAAAATATATAATTATTACTTAATCAAAAGTAACAACTTATATTTTTAAGACAAATTGTTTTTTTTTGGATTCCTTAACGAGTGTCTAGGGAACAACAGTTAGCAATATCCTTTAAAAATTAAATAATATGTATTTTTATGTGCCTGTGACAAAATCCTCTACTCATTCAAGTCTTTTCCATCTTTATATGATGTATGTGTGTTTGAAAAATATTTTCTTTTAAAATATTGTTAACATGAGATATAGTTGTAAGAAAATATACAATTTGTACTCCAAGTACCAACTAGATTGCTTAATGCTAATGCAACTAACTAAAGGCCATTTCAACTCTTACGAATTTTCAAACAAATGGCAGATAGACATTAAAACTAACCAGAAATTTCAAGTTTTTTTCACCCCTCCAACAGAAGAAGCCTAATTCTTCCATTTGTATTGTACATTTCCACTCTCCTCAATCAACTTCATCTTTCACTATCCCACACAAAAAAGTAAACATTAAAGGGCCGGCGAAATAATTATTTATTCCTATTTATACACATTTTACCATTTCAACTCTTAACCGTTGCAAAATAGCAACAACACTAACAAATATATTGATAAAACCCAAGTGACACGCTCAAACCTTAAAACCTCTAAGGACGAGTTAGACTCAATATAAAACCCTAATAACAGCGGCAACTCCAACGCAACGGGAAATTTTCTGTGTCTCCGATGAAGGCACGAAACACTTCTCCGGTGAACCCTCATCAACAAAGAAGGTTTCTTCCCTCGCCTTCCACCTCCGTAGAATCTACTGAATTTCCTTCCCCTTCCTCTGTCATACGTAAGTCATCGGTTCGGAGCTTGGAAGATGATCGAAGACATAAAATAACAGCTGAAGAATCAGTTTTACGTCGTCAGCTTTGGCCTTCTTCCGCGAAAAATAAGTCCGGTACACTTGCTGATCACATAACCGAAGATAGAATCATAGAACAAAATGAGAAAAACAAACACAACAAAACTAGTTTCACTCTTTCACAAAAGAGTCGTAGAGAGATTAGGACGTTTGAAAATGATCAACCAAGAGGAATTGGTGGTTCTGGAAGATTCACAGGAAAACTTGCATCTTCTTCTTCATTGAAGAAGCTTAATTCTAATAATGGTTCAGGCATTGTTCCGGGAAGGTTTTCCTTAGATGAAAATGCTAAACTATTCAAGAGAAATTCAAGCATAACTAGCTCGGTTGATACCGAATCCAACGATGAAGCCTTGGCTTCTCCGGCAAGAAAATCAGTGGCGGAAGTTCCTACAAGGTTGATGAGTGATGTAACATTGAGAAGGGCTAGAAGAGGAGCTTCTGATTCTAACATTGGGAATTTGAACGGTGATTCGTTGAAACCGATGATGAAGAGGACTAATTCGATTACGGGGTACAAGAGTTCGAAATCACAATGGGCTTTGTCGCCAGGGAGGTCAGAGTTTTCGAGCCCCACGAAGGCGAAAGGAGTTGAAAAACTATTCAATTTTGGTTTTGATTTCTTCAAGAGTAAAAAATCGGTTGGCCTTAATTCACCGTCGAATGGTTTTGGAAACAATGAAGACATTCATAAGCTTCGTTTGCTTGATAATCGTTTGATTCAGTGGCGATATGCAAACGCTAGAGCACAAATTGTGAATGCAAACATTTCTCGCCACACCGAGGTACACTTGTTTGTCTAACATATTTAATGAACTTTTATCGAATAAGCACTTCTGTAAGTTGTAAGTTGTTTCCATAAGTTGTCTGGAACACTTGTTGAAATAAACAGAAACTAGGCTACTAAGATGTCATGTCATTAACTATTTTTATAATCTTGTTAAAACAAAGTTTATGCCATACGACAAGATAAGTGGCGAATAAGCTAAATCTAAATGCATTATGTCTCTTTTCTTTATGTGATCTTTATAGCTAATGAGAAGTTGAATTAACATTATCTTGGTTTATGAATATTTTTAGAGCAATTTGATATGTGTCTGGGATGGTCTCACCAAGTTCAGAAATACTGTGATGAAAAAGAAGATACAGTTTGCAAGAGAAAAGCTTGAAATGAAAAAAGCTTTTATCTTATATTACCAAGTAAGTAGTAAACCTAATTTTGATTAATATCTACCAAATTTGTTTTTGTAATTAATTCAATTCTCATAACTGATATATTGTTGTTTTTGGCAGTTAAAATTATTAGAAACTTGGGGAAGCATGGAAAGGCAACATGTATCAACAATTACAGCCACCAAAGAGTGTTTACATTCTGCTGTGTGCAGAGTTCCTCTTCTGGAAGGTGCTAAGGTACATCGACATGCCGAGCAAAGAGTTTAAGTGATATTTTTCGATTTAAGGGATTAAATTACTATTTCGCAAACTTGAGGGATTAAATTGACCGACTGTTACAATTTCAAATATCATGTCTAAGTGATCATGAATTCATGATAGGGATGGTGCATTGACATGATTTCTTTTATGCTTAACTTATAGGTGAACATACAATTTACATCCATTGCTATCCGTCAGGCCTCTGATCTCACAGCTTCCATTAAGTCAATGTTAACTTCTTTTTCACCTGCAGTAAGTTTGTTTACACATTGAGCTAGTCATTAATTATGGTTTGTGTAATTTTGGCACTTAAATTTGACAATAATTTGGATAGTTGATGCAATTCAAATAAATGGTTAATTGCATTCGGTGGACGATTAATTGATTATGACAAGGTTTCACAACTCCCTAACCATCCACCGAACATAATTAACCATGATTTTAAATTTGTAAACGTCATTGACAGTATGTTTGAACACAATTTGGATAGTCAGTACATCAAAAGTATATTTGAAAACATGCAAATCGTGGTTAATGACGCTAAACATTGTGGTTAATTAGGTTCAATGGATGATTAATGAGTTGTTTATTGAACGTAATTAACTATATATTTGAACTATTGTTGTCAAATTTTGTGTCCAAATATATCTTTTGTTTTCTGAGGGCTGCATTCATATGGAAAAATTTATGTGTCAACAGGTTGACAAGACTACTGCAATACTATCAGAATTGGCAAAAGTTGTTACACAAGAGAAGCAACTCTTAGAAGAGTTTTATGATCTTTTACATAACATATCTATTGTTGAGGTATGCTAGTTATTATTGTTTGTATTCATTTCTTTTATGCTTATTTACAATTAGACATAAAATCATTTTAATTTAGTTATGGTTGATTTTATCACTATATATGTTTTCAGCTTCAAGAAAGCAGTGTAAAGTGCAGCCTGGTTCAATTTGAAGGTTGGCAGAGGAAATATCAACTGCAGGATTTACTGCTAGGGATTACTTCATAGGTCTCTATGTAGATATAGATCAGGAAAACTGACATATGACAATATCTTCATATAAATTAGAAGTAGAAGTTTAGACAAACAGAAAATATAGATTGACTTATGTTGCTTATTTTGCAAGTTTTCTACTGTATACATGGTCCTCAGATCAAACCTATAACATGTAGGATTAGTTTACTTATTTTAATGCACATTCCTTAAGTTTTATTTCTCCATATTTTTGAGAAATATTTACTAAATATATGCATGCCTTATTAGTTGGAATACATTTGTCACTGATTGTTTAATTATTTGGTTATATATAGTTTTTGCTTGTGTTGTAGTTTTGATGCAGTATCATATTTGGTGGGGTGATTTCTTGTGTATAGTACAAGCATTGTGATATTTTTGGTCTAATCTTTGCACTTCTTGTGGCTAGACTATATTTTACTTCTACATTTTTCCCTTCAAAAAGGAATTTGTGCTATATATATCAAACTCAAACTTTTTACCAAGAACACTTGAATGAGATGATAATGAATCTCTTCCAGCTTAATTAGAGGTTTTGAGTTTCAATCTAGTTCTCGAAATGCAACAATGTTAAATCTTTTGAGCAAGAGTTTTGTCATCTATTTCGGTCTAACCCCTCGAAAATCAGTCTTTGCAGTTGTGCACGGTAGATATTTAGATATTAAAAGAAATCAAACTTTTTTTGTGCTTTATCAAACTCATATAGTTGCAATCGTAACAACTACATAATTTTCCTTTTTTTTAATAAAAAAACTACATAATTTTGTTACGTGTAATTTATTATAATTAGTTTTGTAATTAACGGTACAAAATATATAGTTGTGTTGCTAACATTTTTTTTATTGCTAAGAGAAACACTTAATTATTTATTTTTTGATAGATGCTAACATTATGTTTTAAAATTTGAGTTTCAACATATACTGGGATAATAACTTTTACTTATTGACAAATTTATTATTTATTTTATTTTAACTGATAATTCCATAGCTACTAATCTTTATTTTAGTAAATTTTTAACAATATGTTCTTTTTAGTATACTACAATAGAAACTAATTATTTATTTTAACCTATATTTAGTTTACATAGTCCTGAGATGACATATATGTTCCAATTTATATGTGAATTTGATCATGTTGAAAGTTTTTTAAATTGAGTTTGCAAAAGTGTACTTGAATGAGTTTGTGTAAAAGTATTTAAAATGAATTTACATTTTTTGACACATAAAATGAATTTACATAAATACTTGAATTGAATTTGTATAAACACACATGAATTGAGTTTAAGTAAGATTTAGAAATTGAAAATTTACAAGTGGTATGTAAACCAAGGTTTACAACATACTTAAATTTAGTCCACGTAGGCATACTTGAACCAAGTTCAAATACGTAAAACACAAAATAATTGAAAGTAAGATTTTACTTTTATTTTTTACATTTGAACATGGGCAAGAGAGACCCATATATATGAGAATAAAAAATTTAACAAAATAAAAGAAAATTCTTTTGCATATATTAGATGCACAGTGTATGATGAAACTATAAGTGTTATGTTCAATATATATTTTTCTTTAAAAAAAATGTTCAATTTATATTTTTTTTGCACACGTTAAAAAATATTATTATTTTTTAAATATCTTTCAATATCTTAATGCCTTTACTTAGGTCACGAGCCTACATCATCAAACTCGACAATTTCTCCTTGTATTTTTTTATAGGGTTTTTCTACTTGTTTTGTTATTTAAAAAAAGATAGTGGAGAAGGGATAATTTGGGAATTAGAATTTTTCATTTCTATAAGAGGGGGTGTAACAAGAAATTAAGAGGGTGTAAATAAGCATAAATCAACAAATATTTCTTTGGTTTGGTTTCTGATTCGTGAAAGTTGAGGTTCTTTGTTTCTTCTCCCAACATAACTGAATCAGGTAATTTCGTATTATTTTATTTTCAATCTGTTATTTTTTCCTTTGGTTTTCTTACTATACAAATTTGAAACTTTGCACTCTCGTCTATGATTAATATGATTTCATATATGGTGCGTATGATTTTACTATAAAATTCATTGACCCACTTGATCCAATGGTTGTAAAACATGCTCTATTGTGGACCACCTAGGTTGATAAGGTTTTGTTTGTTGATGTATTTGTGGTGTAAAATGAATTAAGGTACATGTTTTATGGTACAACTGTCTAATTCCACAATGTTGAATAGTTTCATTGTATAATTACAAAGAGAAAAGAAAAAAAAAATGTTGAAGACAATTCTAGGTTGCTGCAAAGTATATATATCAGAAAGCAGAAACAAGAGTGCATTGGAATCAATTGAAAAAGCTGCTAAGTATTTTCCATTAGCACCAATAATTAACAAGTTTGAAGATGTCGCATATAATAGAGTTGGTTACACTCTTGTCTCTGAATTGGATTTGATGTCTAATGGAAAGTCGTGTGATTTGACAAATGCTGTGTTGGCTATGGTAAAGGCTGCATTTGATAATATTGATTTTGAGGTTCATAGTGGAACTCATCCTAGACTTGGAGTTGTTGATCATATATGTTTTCATCCGTTGGTCGATGCTTCTTTGGATCATGCAGCTAGGACTGCAAGGTGTTTAGCTAGTGACATGGGTTCTAGTTTGCAAGGTTAGTAGTATCATAGCATGGCTTAAGGGTTATGAGTTTAATAACTTTGCATTGATGATGTAGACGTCTAGTTACATTTCATCATTTTGTCGTATCATAGTATTACTTCTTATGTGTTTGGTTCTGCTGTGACAAAAAATGATCTTGAATGAATTGATTCTAACTAGGACTATAAATTCGAGGCTAAAAATAAATTGTAGCGGCAAAAGCTCTAAATTGTAGCTTTGAGTAAGAATCAATTCCACAAAAGGTTAACCATACATATATACTTCTTAAAATGTATTGACATAGATGCAAGTTGGTAACATATAATTGGATGTATGCGTTTGTATATTTACATGTTAGTGAATGGTTATTAGTTTTTCCAATATATGGCTAAAGGAGAAGGTTATTTATTGAGAAGGTGTTGGGAGCTTATGTAGACATGGCAAAAAAAAATAAATCTGGCTATTTCAAGAGGATTCTCTTAAAACATAAAATTTACCAGTCTGTGCTTATTGTGTTATTATGCATTCATAAATTCACTGGCTTTCTATCAATTATCAGAAGTTACTTCCTTCAATATTTCCACTTTGAATTATTAATGATGAAGAATTATGCTGCTGCAGAATTAAAATCATACACAGCATAGTCCTAGCTTGTGTATACAAGTTTATGAGTATCTTAATCTTTGTTAATTGGCAAACGGTGAAAAGACCGGTAGAAAGACATCTCGATGCAAAAGTTCACATGCTATAAGAACATACCAGTGAAATTTGATAAGGTCATCTATGCATATTGGTAGTGGCAATTTTGTATTATGTGTTTTCTGTAACGTTTAGCACAAAAGGGGCCAAATATTAAAGTCTGTGTTATGTATTAACTTAGCTTTAGCAGTGTGCATGATTCTGAACACCATCTTTAATCTATAAGAAATATGCTGATATTAAAATAGAACAATGTTAACTAACAATTACTGAGAGGTTCCACTTTGCGATGCTATGGAGTTAAGAAACACGACAGAACTCCAATACATGACACAGTTTGATATGGCTGATATATGACTTCTGTTATGAGATGCGAAAATCATTCAACAGCTTCAAACTTTTAGGCCTTTTGTTGGGTCGCAACTGATCTATATCCAATGAGCAATTCACATTAACAACAAATTTTCTAAGATGAATAAAGTTATCAATCACAAGCCTAATAGGAACCTTCACGACTAATAGCAAAGGAATATCTCCAAGCTTTTGATTTTGTATTGGTTGATTTTTCATTTCAGGACCAAAATCACTATCTCCCTTCAATGTCACATTATAATATGTTCTGTTGTTCCCTGGTTGAATAATAAAAGTGATTATGAAATAGTCCTTTAGTATATGTTCATCATCATATTTCTAAATTATTTCTATTGCAAATCAATGATCATAGAATTTCCTGCAGTTCCTACTTTCTTATATGGAGCAGCACATGAAGAGGGGAGGAAACTTGATTCAATCAGAAGAACATTTGGTTATTTCAAACCAAATTCTAGCGAAAACCAGTGGATTGGCGTACAAAAGTCAGACACTTTGCCCTTGAAACCATATAGTGGTCCATCTCAAGTGATTCCAACAAAAGGTGTTGTGGTCATCGGAGCAACCAAATGGGTCGATAACTACAATGTCCCTCTGTTATCTTCTGATATTAGCGCCGTACGCAGAATTGCAAAACGGATTAGTGGAAGAGGTGGTGGACTTGCTTCGGTACAGGCGATGGCGCTTACACACGGTGATGGTATCATTGAAGTAGCTTGTAATTTGTTGGATCCAAAGACTGTTGGTGGTGAAAGAGTGCAACAAGAAGTTGAACAACTTGCAAAGGAAGAAGGTATTTCTGTTGAGAAGGGATACTACACAGACTTTTCACAGGAAGAAATTGTTAAAAGTTACTTGGAGCTGTTTGAAGAGAGAATTTGATGTGGGAAAATTATTACTTTCTCATGCACTGAGAAGGTTTATTCCATCTGGTGAATTTTTATTCCAGTGTCAAATTGGCCTTTCCTTGAAAGCAAAATTTATGGAATAATTTTTTATATAAAGCTCATCCTTAATTTTTTTCACTTCATTTTTCAAGTGATCATTATTACCAGTTCCTAAAAGAGTTCATTCATGATTCTCACATGCCTTCCGGTTCTGCTCTTCCTTCCGAAAATGTTCTATGTTTTGAAACATCAAATGATAAGTGAATCAATGAACCAAAACCTTATTGATACATCTCATTTGGCAAGTTTGGTAATGCAAATTACTCATCATAGTGTTAGTCCGTTGCATTTGGAATTTACATAGGCTAAAGTATATACAAAATAAGAAAATAGTGTTTGACTTTGGTGAATTTGGAATCCGAATTTCTTGCTTGCACACAGATACTGCAGTAAGTGAATTGGACGGCTTATACACTGAATGGCGTTTTAAATCTGATTTACTATAGTCGAAACTACTACTTGTTTGATGTTCGTTCTACGATTCTGATTGACTGAAGTCATTGCAGGAATCTGGATCTTTGAATTTGAGGTAATGTTGTTCATGAAAGATATTAATATTCATATTTCATAGAGTATAGTTCAGTGGATGGCTCTCCTTATCTTGAAGGTCAATTGCCCCCTCTTTTTAGTTCCTAATTAGATTAGAGGAACATATTTCATGCAAGGATAGAAAGAAACACAGACCTCATTGAGGATTTACGGTGGAATTTACGTATAGCCTACCAGTTGCAGAATTCCGGACTAGAACTCAAGTCCCAACTGGTGCGAGCAGAAAGTCCGACCATTTGTGTCAACTTAAAATATTCTTATTATTAATTAATTGTATTCAATTGCAAATATTAAAAATAAAAGTCATAATGTAATTGTTTCGAAGTCAACGTCGTAATTAGGTCTATTGTTTAATAATTTTTGTCTATTATCTACAAACTAATCATACATCAACAGTAGCCAAATTTTTTTTAATCTTATTAAGAAGTTTAGGTGAGGGTGCCTAGGAAAATTACTGGTTTAGCAATTGTTTTTTGTTTGTTTTTCAAATATGGAATAGTGCAGTGGTTGGTTTAAATTTGTAGTATTATAGGCTTAATTTCTGTCAATTAAAATAAGCATAACCAGCTAAGAGAATTAACCATTTCAATTCTGTGGGCTTACGTGTTGGGTAAGTAATAAAAAAAGGTAAAGTGGAAACAGAGTTTTTTAAGTGTTTATTGAAAAGGACAGAATACTCTTTGTTAAATTGAGGGATGTATTTATTAAATACAATTTGTTGTTTTGCACGTTATGAAAAATTTATTTTCTATAAGAAACTTTTAAAGTGAGGGATGACAGATGGATTTAAGAAATAAAGGCTTTTAAATTGAGTTTGAATGAAGAAATGAATTTTTTTTAGTTTAATTATGGTGGGTTGACGGTCTAAAATAACTTTGCACACACAACCAATTAAAACATTCTAAATTGCCACATCAATTAATATTTTTAATTAACATGGGCCAAACATGATGTTGAAATTGGTTGTTTGTACAAAACAGTTTTGGACTGTCAACCCACCATAATTAAACTCATTTTTTTTTATGTAAAAGCAAATCACATGGTAAAAGATTTTGGAAATAATTGATATGTTGGACCAGAATTCTAACTTGTAAAGATCGCTCTTCTTCATATTTAACTTGTGTGATTCTGATCTATCTTTTCTTTGAAACAAAACAAAAAAAGTAAGGTCATACAGTTCATGCTTTTGGAAGTAACTTCTTGTTTTCTTCTATGATGACAATAATGGAATGACATGGCGCCACGTGGGGACACTATTGGGTGGATGAAAGTGATGTATATTGAACTGTACTGGACCATATAAAAATGATAGTCCCATATAATACTCCCCACCTTGGATACAAGTTCTCATTTTTAAGTCCACCTTGTGAACACAAATTTCAGCTAGAGAAGGCCATGGCTTTCAATTATACTACTAAGGTCAGAAATCTCTTTCCTTATCCTTTTCTTTCTCTGATTACTGATGTTAACATTAGATCATACTATATATAGATGATTATACTATTTTATTACTTATGGTGACCATTTTATTAATTTATTAACTGATTAAACACATATATGGTAATATAATCTAGATAATGTTCTCCTAATTATTCCATGTGTATTTGTCCTTCTTTCTTGTTTTTGAGAATTGTTACCCAAATTAATATTAAGAGAAGGGAAAGGACCAAGGAAATGAGAGTAAAGGGCAGCAGTGGTATGTTTGTTTATATGACAGTGTTGTTTGTTTCAGGTTAAGAATATAATGCTAACACTGTAATTAGTTGTTACAGGTGTATTTAGAAATTGTTGAGCTAAAACCATTGATCCTAAATATTTTTCTTAGAATAAATAAATTATGTTCAAATTTCCCATTTCTTTTCTTTTCAACAATAAACCTGCAAGTTTTTTTTTACTTCAATAATGTTCTTGTTTGAATAATGTATTTTTTTATATTTAATTCTTATATATATCCTCTAGAAAAACTACTTGAATATCTATCTAAATAAGTCACGTGTGTTAGAAATTGTGGATAAGACTAAGTTCTAAATTATTTGTGTGGTATAATTATTATTTTTAAATGATAATAATAGCGAATGACAGGGATTCACATGGTGTAGGAACGCTCAAACAAGGGAGTGGATCCTCTCAACTTGATAGAAATTGATAATGTTTCATTTCTTTTCCAATCTATAAATATTTGACTATAGGAAATTGCATAGATAATGTAGAGTAATCCGTTCATTTCTTTTTAACATCCAACAAAACAAACTATACCAAACGTTGAGCCTATTTGTCAAGGGACATCCACAACATCTATTTATTTTTGGTTTCACAAATGTTAGTAATTAGTTATCTTTGTATTACCAAGGGCGCTTAGATGAGAATTTCCGCCCATTTGAGTTCTGCAAGGCTCGAGGCATTAATTTCCGCAAGTTGGGCACAGAGAATAGTTGGTTTACACAAAAAAATAAATATACACTGGAGGTGATCAGTAACAAACTTTCAACCTTCTTATCACAACTTTAACACTTCTAGCCTAACCATCAAGTCAACTTTATGACTCTCTTAAATTAATTAGTATTCATTAAACTAACTAAGGTTTCATTTTGTTTGTTATTTGTGATGCTATACGCACTTGAATATATGAGATTAAGTGTTTATTGATTCAATAAGCACTTGTGACCGCATAAGAGTTCATATATGTATTCTCTTATTTCTTCTTCAACAGAACAATATTTCACATTTTCACTATCTCACTATTTGTGTAGGAGCAAAAGAAAACGGCAGACCATTCCATGTTACTGTGTTGCAAATTCTTCATCTCGGAAGGACGCAACATTGCTACTCTTGATGCAGTTGAACGAGCAGCGAGGTCAAACTCAGAAACTGTCGTTGTGCACAAATTTCATGATAGAACTTACAACAGGGCAAGGTACAACCTTGTATCGTATGTCTTACACAACTGCACAGGAAATGCCATATACAGCCCCCTGCAACAAACTGTGGTGGCCATGGCTGAGGCTGCATTCAATGCCATCAACCTTGAATTTCATGATGGGGCTCACCCCCGCTTAGGCGCAGTTGATGACATTGTTTTCCACCCGCTTGCTCGTGCATCATTGGACGATGCAGCGTGGTTGGCAAAATCTGTGGCGGCAGACATTGGCAACCAATTCAATGGTAAGTCATAAGGGACTTTATTTGTGGAATATTGTACATTGATGCACCATTATTTGTGTTGCAATATGTAGGTGGTTTTTTCTACTAGCATAAATTTCATGTCACTCACTAATTCCAAGTGAGATATAAGTTGAAGTATTGTTTAAAATATTTGGTCATGGACAGGTTAGACCTTGATACAAAGATTATGATTGCCAATGTTTCCTACAAAATATTCACAGTTTTAGATTATGGAATTAACTTCCTACAAATATAAGACTACCGGCAATTAATAGACCTACAAATGCAACAGATTCAATATTTCCTTAGAGCCATGTTTGAAAACTTATAATACTAGGTTCTCTTCATTGACAGGTTATATTTTAATGTATCTAAATTCTAACGGGAGAAATCACTTTCTTGAAGGAAATGAAATATTTTAACCATGAATGAGAAAAATTAATGATTAATATTAAATATGCATAACAAATCATCAATTTGTTAGAATGTACTTGATTTTGGTATGACGCGGATTATTGTTAGAGTGTGGGGTGCCAGCTATGCTGCAATGCCTTATCCTACTTTGCTGCCTCCTTTGCATACCATTCTTTTGCTTAAGAAAAAAGTAAACTTTTCATTTTAGAACAATCGAATCCAACAATTTTAGGACATTATAATATCATAGACTTAATCGATCTATTGCAAGAGAATTTCATCCATTTTTTCGACACTTAAACTACATCTTTTGTTATATATGAAAATGCAGTACCTGTATTTCTTTATGCTGCTGCACACCCAACCGGGAAACAACTCGATGCAATAAGGCGAGAGCTCGGATATTACCGGCCTAATTCCATGGGAAACCAATGGGTAGGGTGGACTATGCCGAATATCCTACCTCAAACACCAGATGAAGGGCCTATTGTTGTTTCAAGATCCAAAGGCATCTCGATGATTGGTGCGCAATCTTGGGTCACGCTCTACAACGTACCACTCTTATCGACCGATGTATCTGCAGCAAGAAGGATTGCAAGGAAGGTGAGTGCTCGTGGTGGTGGGCTTCCTACTGTGCAAACACTAGGGATTGTTTGTGAGGGTTCCACTGAAATAGCTTGCATGTTGTTGGAGCCTAATCGGATTGGAGCTGATAGGGTGCAGAATTTGGTTGAGATGTTGGCAGCACAAGAAGGATTGGATGTAGAAAAAGGATACTATACTGACTTGTCTCCAGAAATGATAGTAGAACAATATATGAACCTAATCTCTGCTAAAAAATCATCACCATAGCTAGTTATACTTGTTGATGAAAAATTAAAATTCAGCAAGTTATTAATAGAAATGTGGCATTGCAATTCAGTAAATAAAAATAAGTTGTAATTGCCTAAATGGTTGGATGGAAAATTGAAGCAGGTACTTCAAAATTGCTGTTGTGTGTTACATCTAACTTTGAACATGGAGTGTTAACTTATTGCGGATCATTAATGTATGATTGCTGTAAGCATTAAGCGCGCTTATTGGGTTGATGACTACAATGACCCTCTATTATCTTCTGATATAAGTTCCGTTTGCAGAATTGTGCAAAATGGATTAGTGCAAGAGTGGCGGACTCGCTTCAGGTACAGGACATGGCACTTATTCATGGTGAAGGTATATTGTAGTAGCTTGTAATTTGTTGGATCCAAAGAATGTTGATGGTGAAAGAGTACAAAAAGAAGTTGAGCACCTTGCAAGGGAAGAAGGTGTTTATGTTGAGAAAGGGATACTGCAGACTTTTAACAGCAAGAAATTGTTAACTTGAGGCTGTTTGAAGAGAGAATTTGATATGGGAAAATTACTTTCTCATGAACCGAGAAGGTTTAATCCATCAGATGAATTTTCATTCCAGTGTCAAATTGGCCTCTCCTTCAAAGGAAAGCTTGGGGACTAATTTTGTCATATAAAGCTCATCCTTAATTTTTTACCTCATTTTTCAGTGACCATTATACCGATCCTAAAAGAGTTCATAAACGATTCTCACATGTCTCCCAGTTCTACTTATCCTTCCAAAAATGTTTTATGTATAGAAACATCAAATGCTGAGTGAATCAGTGAACCAAATCCTTATTGATACATCTCAGTTTGCAAGTTTGATAATGGAAATTACTCATCATAGTGTCAGATTTGAAATTTACATAGGCTAAAGTATATACAGAATGAGAAAATAGTGTTTGACTTTGGTGAATTTGGAATCTGAATTCCTTGCCTGTACACAGATACTGCAGTTAGTGAATCAAAGTCTTTAGATGAAGATTGGACGGCTTATACTCTGAATGGCATTTTAAATCTGATTTATTATAGTCAAAACTAGTTATTTTATGTTCATTCAAAGATTCAAATTTACTGAAGTCATTGCAGGAATCCGGATCGTTGAATTTGAGGTAATGTTGTTCATGAAAGATCTTGCAAGTAAAATGATATGATTTGCAAAGATATTGATAATCATAGAGTTCAGTTGATGGCTCTCCTGATCTTGAAGGTCAATTGCCCCTTCTTTTTAGTCCCTAATTAGATTAGGGGATCATATCTCATGCAAGGTCAAGGAGAACAACAAACTTCGTTGAGGATTTACAACCTACCAATTTCTGAATTCCCGACTAGAACTCAAGTCATAGTTGGTGTGAGCGGAAAGTCTGACCATATGTGCCAAATTAAAATATTATTGATTAATTGTATTCAAATGCAAACTAGAACTTTTACCCGTGCTACCGCCCAGGTCATAAACAATGGAGAAACTAATATAATGCAAAGAAAAATTACGGGCTTTTGTTTAGGTTATGGTGAGTGATAATCGCAGCCTTGACATATATGTTAAGTATGGAGGCTTACAAATAATGCATTCTTGTATTAAGCTAAAAATCAATTTGTGAAAATCAAGTACACTGTTGACAACAATTCTCTCTCTCCCTCTCGCTGCATATGTGTGTGTGAGATTTGTGTTGTGTTTATGTCCCACTAATATCAGTAGCAATAGAAAATAAACAATCGATTAGAAGCAAGGATGAAGTTCAGATGCACACAAAACCATGGAACCAAATAATAAACAAAGAAAGAGTACTAAGAGATCAATTTAAAATGAAGCATAGGTGAATTATATATACAAAAGAAGGATTTGCGCAACACTTGAAAATCAAAATAAAAAAGGATTTCAAAGAGGATGTCAAACATGAAAGAGTACTAAGATATCAATTTAAAATGAAGCTATTATTTCAATTACCATTTTGTAATCATAAAATGAAGCTAAAGCATGTTATGACAGCTTTTGTATCCCTGGTTGTATAGTAAGAGACTTGTTGATACTTATTCTAAAATTAATTAGTTGACCATATTCTTGTGGATAAAAATTACCTGTTGGATTTAGACTTACGAATGAAATGATTTCTAAAAAACACATTTTGGAATTGAAGAATATATCAAGAATGAATAAAATTTCAAATCTAAAAACACACATTTGTAACACAAAAAGAACATGAGTGTTGAAAGTGAAAGCCAAAAATAGTGTAACTAACCTCTCAAAGGTTGGAAATTTCATATAGTGATGGTTAGAAGGAAAAAAAAATTACTTTTAGTAAAGGAAATAACAATCATGTGATGATAACCTCTAGATTCTTCAACCTGCCATGTAAAGGAAATAACAATGATGTGATGCTTTTAGTTACTCAAGTAAGGGAGTGCATATGCTTCGAAGTGGAACACTCGTCTCGCACCGCATTGGATAAACGGAAAGAAGTAGCAGTAGTATTGTGAAGCGATGGACATACCATTTATTGCTGCCCTGAGACTAAAATCCCTCAACCAAGCAGCAAACTCTTTTCACTTTCGATCCAAACTCTCTTTTTCGTCAACTTCACTTCAAACCCACCACACTTTTTCCCTTCATTTCTTCTCCTCCCCACCTCATTCCCCTTTCCTCATCTCTCAATACCAATGGTTTTGTTGCTGCTAAAAATGAGATAAGCAGTGAGGAAGGTAGTTTGCCACAGGGTGTGGGAGAAGGGGTTAATGAAACATCACATTCTAAGATTCTTCAAGTTGTGCTTGTTTCACCTCAGATTCCAGGAAACACTGCTGCTTTGCTAGAACATGTGCAACATCAGCTGTTGGATTACACTTAGTTGGGCCATTATTAGGATATAAGGTGGATGATACCAAGCTAAAGCGAGCTGGATTGGACTACTGGTCATACGTGGTTGTTAAAATTCACGATTATTGGGAAGGTTTTCATGATTATTTTTTGCAAAGGATAAAAGAGGTTGCTAGCATTTACAAAGAGGGGAACAAAAATTCACTCTGACTTTTCATTCAAAAAAGGCGATTATCATGATCATATTTATAGAAGATTTGGGTTATGAGATTGCACCTGAAGCGTTGTTAGATTGCAAAATTGAACCATTTGGTGGTGGAACTATCAAGATCCCAATGGTTGAAACATATGTCAGGTGTTTGAATATATCAGTAAGTGATGGCTTCGCTGTATATGAAGCATCTAGACAACTAAACTATGAATCACTTCAGATACCTTTAGAAACGTGTATAAAAGAGAATGAGGGATGATGAAACAATAGCACACAAATTAAAACTAAATAAACAGGGAGGTAAAATATAAAAGAGAACCCTAGAAAAGTTTACAAAATACTATTGAAATCCAAAAAAGAAATTGGAATTGTGAACAAAAATAAGAAATAAAACTCCCTTAAATTGCTACTGTATAGATCAAAGTCTTGATGATGAATTGGTTTTGATAATTAAAAGAGAGAGGGAGTACCGAATTGGCAGCAAATGAAGGAGTATCGAGCTGAAGCTACACGTTCTTACTCTTCCGGTGAGAAACGGCAATGTTTTTGCCGACGAAAGCTTCCAAGTCGGAGCTAGAGACAACATCGATGGCTTTGAGATTGCCGGCAACAATGAATTTGGTTATTTTCTTCCTGATTGGAGAGATGAGGGCAACAAAGAAAAAGAAAGGAAAAATGAAAGAGATGCAATTTCAGAGACTCCAAAGGCAGTAAGAGCTACGTGAGAAACAATGAGAAAGAGAGAGTTGAAGATGAATGTGGAAAATGGCAGAGAAGACATTGAAAAATGAGAGGGTTATCATATTAACCATGGAAATGAAAAAGGTGTGACTACCAAACTTCCTTGAGTGGAGTAATGCCATAATAGTCACATGATTTTCATTCTTCAATAGGTATTACCAACACAACTTGCAACCACTTGTGGGAAAATGGTGATATTAAATGATTGTAATTTACAAAGCAATGCACAAATAACATGTAGAACCTGTATAGTTAAGTATTGTATGGGAAACATACTATAATTTAATGTGGCTGAGAAATTTAATGTGGCACGGGGAAATGAAAGTTTGAAGTCAGATTAGATCAAAGGATGAGATGAAAGCCTAGCCAAATGATGAGATCCAACGGATATGCTTCATTGGCGCCAAAAAAATCTAGGTTTAGGGTTTGCAAAGTTATTAGCAATGTTAAGTAGGATTAGATATAAGTATGATATTAAAAATAAAAGTCATAATAAAAGTCAATGTCATTATTAGACCTATTGTTTAACATTTTATGTCTATTATCTAGAAACTACTTAAACATCATATGTTTTATTGTGTTTTTCCTCACTGGTCATTTTTATCCAGCTTAACTTAGAAAGCTTGATCTCATAGACAAAATTAGCTCTGCAATGTATATTACAATATAGAGCTTCACATTCGTTTTAGTGTATAAGACAATTACTTGCGTAGCAAGCTATCTCTAGTTCATAGAATTCTCTACTAGTTAGACTACAACAGTTAGTATGAGAACTCTTTCTTGTATAAATAAATGATGTATTCTCCTTATTCATCAATTAAACAATTACACATTCGTTCATGTTTATCACTTCATAAGATGGTATCAGTTTTCTCTCATTTCTTAAAGAGAAGATTGTTACAATCTTAACTACCTCATAAACATTTTTGGTTATGCCTTCTTCCATTATGCTTGTTCATCCCTGATCTTCATGTTCATCTTGGTCCTATGTTGTGTTACATGTCCCTGGTCTTCACGAGTGGGTAACACTGATGATAAAACATCAACTTCAACATATATAATGCTTTTTGGAAGAAACCCAATTTCATGGCTTTCTAAGAAACAACGCACAGTAGCACGATCCTATAAATATCCCTAAAAAATTGTACACGAGTGGGTTACTTAATTAAGCAATTTTTAGGTTTAGGTTTAGGTTTAGGACGAAATAACTAAATTAAGTAGTTGTACGCCAAAAATAAATAAATTATTTATCATATTATATAAATATGTATATGTGGGTTACGGGTATGAACAGTATAGTGGTGCCTTTACCCAAACCCATACCCATTTAAATTTACGAGTAATTCCATGATCCATGGAAACAGAGTTTTACCCTACTTTGCGGATACTCATCGTCGGACATATGTCCAATTGCCATCCCTATCAAGATCATTAGTGATGCGGTGGGTTGCTCCAAGTGAATGATCCAATCATTTGCAGCATCTTGTGGAGAGCTCCTTGCATGATTAGCTGTTGGTGCACGATGAGTAGGTGGTGCAAAATTTGTTTTCGGAGGATATCCATGAATCTTATAGCAGACTTTTGCAGTATGGCCCGACTTTTCGCATAATTGACATATAACTTTTTTGAAGAAATATGAGATGTGGATCTGCCAAAGATGTATGTGTTGTTACCTGCTGTGTTGCCTCTCTTTTGATACTGTTGTTTTCCTTTTTGAGCAGCTTTTGCTGAAGCAATGATGTTTAACTCCTGTGTGGAGTCATTTCTACTGAGATAATTCTCAAAATTTGTAAGGAGATCATGCATCTCTTCAAAGCCAATTGGATTCTTCGTGGTACGGATAGCTGCAGCTACTTCTTTGTATTCAGGTCCTAGGCCATTCAGAGTATGAATGACAGGATCAATATCATCAAGTGATGAACCAATGATGGATAGCTGATCTGCTATTGCCTTGTTGCTTTGAACTAGTCATAAACTGATGTTTCTCCTTTTTTAAATCGAGATAACTTCTCTTTAAGGTGAATGATCCTTAATCTTGTTTTGTTTGCAAACATTTTAGCAAGAACATCCATGCTTGTTTTGTTGTTTTGACATTACCAAGCATAGTAATGACACTTTGATCAACCGAGGATATAATGGCATGGAGGATTAATTGATCTTGCCTTTTCCAATAGGAAAAATTAGCATGATTTGCATCAAAGGCAATTTCCTATGAACAAATCCAATGAGATCATAGCCAACAAGGAGAGCATTGATTTGCACCCACCAAACAGCATAAGCAGGATAATTTGTCCCTTTCAATTTGATGGACCTATTGGTGTTGAGGATATGACTGTTGTTGGAGAGTTAGTGGTCTCATCAGATGAGGAAGTCACGACAATAAGAGGAAAAAAAAATCAATGTAGTTGAAGCTGAGGCTATTGATACATATAATGCTTTATGATATTAAGGAGTAAAGGCCCAGATACAAATTTTGTTACAATACTTTAGCAGAAATAATGGTAGTAGAGGGGCCTAATTTGACTTAAAGCATGACACACGGCGGTTCCCTTCCTCCAAATTTCCAAACAAAACCTTAAATTTATTTTGAAATATTGAGAATGTTATCGATAGAGATATCTTCCATACGACTCATTTCTCAGCATTCAAGGTTATCTGATGTTGAATGGGCAATATACAAGAAGATCAATGGTATCACTATTATGCTTTGTTGTATCTACTTAAAAGACTTGTATATGGTAGTTTTAAAGTGTGATAATGTGCACGGCACATGGTAGCCAATCAGTGTTAAACACTTAGAAATTGATTGTCACGTTGCAAGAGAAAAATTACAGGCATCATGAAATTACTCTCAGTCACTTCCAAGTACTAAATTGCATATACTTTTTACAAAATACTTGCTACATAAACTATTATTTAGTCTTCTATTAATTCAAGTTGGGATCGATAGAGATTTATCAACCTCCAACTTGAGGGGCTATTAATAGACTAGAGTAAATTTAATTATTAAAATAAAAGTATAAAAACACGATATGAAACTAAATGAGTATATACTTTTTCTATAATAAAGATTGTTGTTGGTGTCATTAAGAAAATAAAAATTTATAGGCTTAAATATGCATTTCATCCCTGTAATTAGGGGCCGTTTGAAATTTCATCCCTGAACTTACTAATCCTCCCATTTTGCCCCTGCAATTATTAATCATTTGAAAACTCGTCCTAAATGGAAGGATTAGTAAGCTCAGGGATGAAATTTCAAACGATCCCTAATTACAGGGATGAAATTCGAGTGTAATTTACTGACTCATCCTCATCTTAACCCAGTAATCGTCTGCCACGTGGCTAATCACTATCCTCGTCAGCAAAATAACGTAATTAGGACGAATTTTCAAATGATTAATAATTGCAGGGGCAAAATGGGAGGATTAGTAAGTTCAGGGATGAAATTTCAAACCACCCCTAATTACAGGGATGAAATGCATATTTAAGCCAAATTTATATTATTATTTTTTGTTATATTGTTGGTGTCATTGAAATAGATAATCATGGTTAGTTTGATTTGTTATAGTTTGAAAGCAAAAACCATTTATATTTTTACTTTTAATCAAAATTAAAATTTCATAAAAAAAACATTGTTCATAATTTTCAAACATTAATGCAGTAAAAAGAACGGAAAACCGGACACGTGAGTAAAAAAAATTGCTCATATTATATCCCGTAATTTTTTGAAAATATATATAATTTAAAAGTAATAAAAGAAAAAAGATTGCTCGTATTATATCACTTTTTTTTTTGTGGTGATATTACCCATGATTTATCAAAATAACTATTAACATCTACCTAAAATATGGATTTAAATGCCCCCTCCCCCCGCAAATGGACGGTGGGATTGGACCCCTCAGATTATTCGATTATTGAGCCGGATAATGAGTTTTATAAAATAAAAAAAAACTACTTAAAATATAAAATAAATAAATCTTAGTTATCTAAGTTGGAAAATTATCAAGAATGCGTGCTTAGAATAAAAATAATGACCATTTGTAGACAAACAAATTTATTTCCTTATATTCTCTCAAAAAAAAATTATTTCCTTATAAATATATCAAATTTGTTACAATAAATAATCATCTAAAATTTTCTCTATCAATTCAATATTTAAAAAGAAGAATGAATTATCTATTAAATTTGCAAAATTCATGCTAAATAAAATTTAATGAAGGACAAAAATGAGAAACAAATAAATAGTTTGAAATAAGGACAAAACTCATGTGAATTTATTTATAGTTTGAAATAAGGACCAAAATCATGTGAATTTATTTGTATATTTTTCATATGATTCTTAGCTAAAAACTTACTTTTCATGTGTAGTTTATTTAGAAACCATATGAAAAGTACCTAAGAAAATACACTAAGTTTTTCGCAAGAGTTAAAATAAGGATAAAATTTAGGTGCATTTTCTTAAATGTTTTTCGTGTGGTACTTCACATAAAATACTCACAACTACCATGATTTCCCAGATCCACAAATTTTTCAAAGTATGTTCTAACCACAAAATAATTTTTAATTATGTGAAAAAACATACGAAAAGCATGAAAGAAAAACGCGCCTAAGTTTTGTCCATAAAATAAAGGATTTTTTTTTTAATGACACATACTAACAATTAGTGGATAAAAAAGAATACAAAGTATATAAATAAATAAATAAATCAAATAAATATAATAGTAATAATAGACTTATGAAGGGAAAATATAAGTAATAGTAGCAGTTATTATGGATTTTTTTTTTGAATGACACATACTAACAATTAGTGGATAAAAAAGAATACAAAGTATATAAATAAATAAATCAAATTAATATAATAGTAATTATATGCCAAAATTATATGCTGATCTTTTTTCAATGAATTTTTTTTCTTAGAATTTGAATATTTGTTTTCGAGTCAACTGATAAGACACTGTAGCATTACTCGAAAGTTGAGACTCAAAGTAAGGATGATGTTTTATTTTGACACATATACTTGAAGACTAAACAGTACTCGAAAGAAGTTATTTCTGATGTGGTTTAAAGATCCAAGTCATTCATATTCAAATAACTTCTATATTAGAAGTGTTCAAGAGAAGTTTATGAGTTGGTTGCAACACATAAAACTTTGTCTCATAAGCCATTCAATATTAGGATTCAAAGTTAAGAAAGAAGCTTGCAAAAGAAGTTTTTAAGTAGTTAAGAAGACATGTGTCATACATGCAAATTACATTGGTTTCTTCTCTCTTCTTATAAATAGGAGGTCCGTTCTTCATGTTAGGGAGTTCATTTTCGTTCCATAAATTTGCCAACTAAATAACATATCTGTATTTATAGAATAAACATCGCACTGGTTCTTGATCGAATAATGTATGCAACTCGGTCTTAGTAGTAATTATACTATTTTTCTTTCACTTTCTCTTGATATTTTTTTCGCATTTTTATACTGTTCTTGTCATTGCAATTTTACAACGTTTGTACATTGTCACACGTTGTAATTCATGCAATTTACAGCTAAATTAGTGTTTATATTTACAGCTAAACTTGAATAAAATCTAAGTAAGGTCATGCAATTCATGATTTTGGAAGTAACGTCTTGTTTTCTTCTATGATGGTGATAATGGAGGGACGTGGTGCCACGTGGGACATTATTGGATGGATGAAAGTAGGCAAATTCTACTGTAATCCCAACATATTTGAGTGTACTGGTACACCAAATCTTTAAATTTAAAGTTAAATGAGTTGTTTTTTGAAGAAAAATATTATTTCTTATCATTTATTATTATAATGATTAAATCTTATTCGCCAAAAGTGCCAACGAAATAAAATTAAGTTTTTTTGAATTTTTATCGCTCATAAAAGAGAACTTTGATTATTTTATACGATAATATGTAAAAAAATTACTATGATTCTTATAAACAATAAATGATGTATTTTTTTTATGAAATGATATTTTCTAAAATATAAATGCCGACAAATAACTATTTATTTCATAAAATTGATTGTTAATTTATAGATTTAGGAAGCAAGAGTATCGGTACACCTCATTTTATGAGTGTACCTAGAAGTTCCCATGAAAGTGATGTATATTGCACTGTACCATGTAAAAATGATAGTCCCATATAATACCCCGCACCTTGTGAACACAAGTTTCAGCTGGAGAAGGATCACCATGGCTTTCAATTATACTACTACCAAGGTTAGAAATCTCTTTCCTTATCTTTTTCTTTCTCTGATTACTAATGTTAACATTAGACTATAATATATATAGATGATGATACTAATTTGTTACTTCTTATGGCAATTTTATTGATTAATTAACTGATTAAGCACATATGTCGTAAAATCTACATAATGTTCTCCTAAGTGTTCTACTTCCTTTACCCCTTTTATTTTATACCTGTATACTTCTTCCTCAGTTCCTTGTTATGAGAAATGTTATCAAAATTAATACTAAGAGAAGTGGTATTGTTTCATGTTAACAATATAATGCTAAAACTGTAATTAGTTAAGTTTCTGGTGTTATCAGTAAATATTTTTCTTAGAATGAATTAAGTTCAAATTTCCCATTTCTTTTCTTTTCAACAATAAACCTGTAAGTTTTTCTTCAAGTTTTTTTTTTTACTTCAATCATGTTCTTGTTTGAACAATGCATATTTTTTTTTTATTTCTATATATATATCCTCTAGAAAAACTACTTCAATATCTGCCTAAAAAGTCACGTGTGTTAGAAATTGTGGATAAGACTAAGTTCTCAATTTTTTGTGTGGTACAATTATTGTTTTTAAATGATAATAGCAATTGATATTGACTCACATGGTGTAGGGACGCTCAAACAATGTTTAATTTCTTTTTCCTAAATATTTAAAGGGTTTTGTTAACCATTGTCTTTAGGACACTAGTTAAGGATTCAAATATAGAAATAATTTACAAGTTTTATGTAGATAAAATTACTTTTTAAATTTTCAATGTGTTGAATACATCATTTCCAAGATAAAATTTCTTTTTTAAACTTCTTAATTTAAATATATAAGAATGATATAGGACTGGGGTGGCCCTCAGCATGGGCGATAGGGTTGGGCCGCCCAGCTCACCAATTTTTTAGGGGCACCAAAATAATTATTTTTACTTAGTAGTTAGTAGTATGTACATATTTCTTTTTAACTTGATTTGATTAATTATATTAAAAATATTTTTTAGAGAATCTTACTTATGAATGGATCTTTTGCAACAAAAAATTTAAGAAAATATGTAAGAAAAAAGATATTTGAATAACTAAAAGGGCACACATTTATTGATTCGACCAGGACACTAAAAGTCTTAGGACCGGTCCTGATATATGAAATTGCATAGATAATCGTATAAATATAATCTATTTCAACAATCAAAGAGAGAATGACAGTTATTTTGTATAAGCAGAAAACAACTTGTGAAAATTAGTTATCTTAAAGAAACTTATGAACCTATAATCTAAGACTTATACAACTTTTCATGACTCATGTTATTAAATAAGCTCTTTCAAAAATCTCCTAAACACACACACATATTCTTCAACAGAACAAAATTTCACTCTCTTACTATTTGTGTAGGAGCAAAAGAAAACGGTAAACCAATCCATGTTGCTATGCTGCAAGTTCTATATCTCGGAAGGACGCAACATCGCTACTCTTGATGCAGTTGAACGAGCAGCGAAGATGAACCCAGAAACTGTCATTGTACACAAATTTCCTGATAGAGCTTACAATCGGGCAAGGTATAGCCTTGTGTCGTATGTTTTGCATGACTGCACAGGAAATGCCATATACAGTCCCCTGCAACAAACTGTGCTGGCCATGGCTGAGGCTGCATTCAATGCCATCAACCTTGAATTGCATGACGGGGCTCACCCTCGCTTAGGCGCAGTTGATGACATTGTTTTCCACCCACTTGCTTGTGCATCAATGGATGACGCAGCGTGGTTGGCAAAAGCTGTGGCTGCAGACTTTGGCAACCAATTCAATGGTAATTCACATAGGACTTAATTCATACATAGAATGTAGTACATTGGTGCATCAATGTTTGTGTTGCATATATGTAGATGGTTTTTACTACTGTAGCATAAATTTCATGTCACTTACTAACTCCAAGTGAAATATAAGTTTAAAGTATTGTTTAAAATTCTATAGTGAGAAATCACTTTCTAGAAGGAAATGAAATATTTTAACCATGAATGAGAAAAATTAATGATCGTTATTAAGTATACTCATCAATTTGTTAGAACGTACTCGCTTGATTTTAGTATGTTGCATGCAGATGATTATTAGAGTTTGGAGTACAAGCATAGCCGGGGATGACTTGTCTTATAGTGATGGCTCTGCATAGTATTCTTTTGCTTAAGAAATAAAGTACACTTTTCATTTTAGAACAATTTAAGGACATCATAGACTTAATTGACAAAATGCAAGAGAATTTAATCCAATTTAGACACTTAAACTGTATTTTTGTTATATGTGAAAATGCAGTACCTGTATTTCTTTATGCTGCTGCACACCCAACAGGGAAACAACTTGATACAATACGGCGCGAGCTTGGATACTACCGGCCTAATTTCATGGGAAACCAATGGGCAGGGTGGACAATGCCCGATGTCCTACCTCAAACACCAGATGAAGGGCCTATTAATGTTTCAAGAGCAAGAGGCATCTCAATGATCGGTGCGCGCCCTTGGGTCGGGCTCTATAACATACCAATCTTGTCGACCAATGTATCTGCAGCAAGAAGGATTGCAAGGAAGGTCAGTGCTCGTGGTGGCGGGCTCCCTACGGTGCAAACACTCAGGGTTGTTTGTGGGGATTTTAATGAAATAGCTTGCATGTTGTTGGAGCCGAACCAGATTGGAGCTGATAGGGTTCAAAATTTGGTTGAGATGTTGGCAGCACAAGAAGGATTGGATGTAGAAAAAGGATACTTCACCGACTTATCGCCAGAAATGATAGTAGAACAATACATGAACCTAATCTCTAATAAAAAATCATCACCATAACTAGTTGTAATTGTTGATGAACAATCAAAATCCAACTAGTTATTAATTGGTGTTACAAGTAAATGAAAATAAGTTGTAATTGCCTTGATGGTTGGATTGAAAATTGTTGTTGTGTGTAACATTTAACTTTGAAAATGGAGTATTAGCTTTTGCGGATCACTAATGTCTGATTTATTACAAGCACACATATGTACAATGCTTGAGCTCAATTTGCTAATGATGCTGCCTCCACTTCTTGTCTGCATCATTTTTCACTCTTCAGCTTATTCAACATGATAAATTCCTCATTGAATTCTGAAGGAGGAGAAAAAGAAAAGAAGTATCCATTAATCAAATATTTTAGTTTAAAATGCTATCTTGGAGAATATATTGTGTACTCTTAACAAGGCCAACTTTGAGGGAGTGCAAACAACTCGAGCAAATCGGACCTCTAAAAGGTATGGACTTAAAAAAAAAAAAAATATCATATCCCAATATCCACCCTGCCTCTTTGTATCGCCCCCGCATCCAAACCCTATCGAGGATGATTATTGAACACACACCCCAACATGGGACTAGTTTACCTGCCCCGCCCCAAAACTCAAAAACTATAAATTTTCAATAAAATAAAATGTGTCTGTGAATCCTCGTATTTTATTTCTTAATAGCATCAAAGAATAATAATTTAACTAAAATCAAGAGCAACTTATATTTAAGAAAATCAAAGGATATATTGTATAATTTAAAGGGTAAATGGGTGCTAAGGTTACTAAATATAAGGTTAATATATCAGTTGTAAATTGGGGCGAGGGTGGGTGCGGGACTGGACCAAGAAAATGTTGGTTACATTCTTTGATTTTTCTCCATTAAATAAGTACATTTTGAATGATTTCACGTCCAAATTCTCATATTTTGTGTTTATTTAGGATTTTATAAATTTAAGTTTATCTTTTCTTGTTATTTTGTCATTGGGAACAATTTATGCTTGTTAGTGTTTGGTTGAATGAACAAACTATGCATTTTGCTACAAAGAAGACCAAAGTAGAAATGATGGAACAAAAGTTGCAACTTCGCGCACTACCAGACATAAGTGTTAATGTATCCGATGAGGATGATGGCTTGGAGCTGAAATTTAGAGAGCCTCTGATGATTACGAGTACAATATAATGATAAGAAATATGTTGATTCCTAATCGATAAGGACAAGGACAACTTGCAGGAATAATACAAAAAGGGCACAACAAAGAAGGATAAGAACTTGTACTATAAAAGGACAAATTATTTGTTGTGCCAAAGGTGCAAATTCTAATACAATTTAGTGGTCGTTCACAACTGCTAACCCTAGCAGCCAATTTAGATCTCAAACCCTATCAACCATTTTCTAACCTTCATCCACTTCACTTGGAGGGCATGATAGCTAGATCATAGATTGTTGAAGTTTCAAGAGTATTTTGAGTGAGTAATGCAAAAAGCTCTTTCATTTCCATCTTGGATTGTAATCCTTCTTTATAAACTCTTATATTTTCTACCAATATAAGCAATGATGTTTTTTATTCGTATCTTATTCCATTTCTATTTTTGTGTTTAAACTCATCATGAGCTAAACCACCTTTGTGGTTAAGACATGAGGAGGTTATGAATATGTTTGCATGTTCGGTTAGTTACATACTTAAGCTTCTTTTAAATTTGTCTTGTCGACAACTCTTTTCTTCTCCTCCTCATTTATTCTACCCACAAGAAGGTGACCTCCTAACTTTGACTCCAACTCATGGTTGTGAATTCCACTAAGCATGGTCAACCACTAATCATTTGTATTCTTCTCAAAGTAACCACACAACCTAAACAGACATTCACGCTTCCTTGAGCATGTGTCTTCAAGATTCAATTTCTTCCTCCTCTTCGGTGGTTTGTATACACCACTCATTTCACATTGCAACGTTGCCAATGAATTTTTTATACTAGATTTATCTATAGATATAGTAAATCCCGCCCTTGCCGCTTGTCGACGAACCCAACCAAGCAAATCATCTCGCTCTCGTCATCTATCATTTGTTAAAAAAATGAGGCGGTGTTCACTTCATAATCATGAAGCTTGGCAACACTGGTAGATTTAGATTTTTATTCAACGTGAGCTTGAAAGGGAATTTTGACATTAACCTTCACCTCAACGATAGGTTTGACATCAACGGAAGCTTCAATTATGGTCGGTTTTTGCTCATCGCCATCATCCACCATATTTTTCAACCATCACTATGTCTATTGAATAAAAAAATAACGAGGAAAAAAATATAAATAACTTGTGCAACAAGTTAAGAAAGAAAAAAAATGGTGCAAAAATTCAAATAAATCTTGGGCACCAACATGACTTAACTAATGTTGCCCTAACACCTACGTGAGTTAACTCACGTTGAGCTCCAGCGTGAGTTAAGTCATGCCCAGGCATGATTCTCAAACTGGCAAACTAAGCTAAAAAACTAGCAAAATTAAAAGAGGCTAGATGATACATTACTCGATTTTTGGCGTTTGATGAGCGTAGAAACTTGCTTTCTGATGATTTAGAAAGATTTCTGCTCAAGATTTTGCTCCAAATTTTCGCACCTTTTGGGTTTGTTTGGGTGAAGAGTGAAAGAAAATGTGTGTTTAAGTGTGGAATTGCTGGGTTTTGTCCCAAAATAGTATTGCATTGCAAGGTGAGTTAATTCACGTTGGCTTTGTAAGTGACTTAACTCATGATGATTTATACCAAACGTAACTTAAGTCACGTAGAGGTATTTTGTTCAATTTGTATGAGAATGAACAATTTGTATGTAAACTCGCAAACTCGAACGCGTTTACCTGATTAAAAGCCGTGTTAACTTGGTCAACTTCCCGATTTTACAAAAAAAAAAACGAGTTTACGTTCGATTTTACACGATTTTGGCACCTAAAAACGTAAATTTGGGCGAGTTTACATTTTAACACTTGATTTGCAAAACCTTAAGTACAATATATCATAACCTATCAACAAGACCACACATCACTTATGGGTTTTGCTAGAAGACACCCTTTATGAAAGTGTCTTTTAGCAAGTTATCCTATATGTATTTGCTAAAAGAGACCAACAAATTTTATGAAGGTGTCTTTTAGCAAGTTTATAACTAAAAAGTGGATAATCACATCTTGAGGTGTGGATTGCTAAAAGACACCTTCATGGATGACTTCTAGCAAAATCCATCATTTATATACAACACTAAGTTTAAAAGTTTTTCGTGTGAGGGAACGTATTGGGAAAAATTCAAGTCACATATTAGATAGATATGACTCTTTGTTGGAACAAAATGTGTTTAACAATAAACCCTAAAGAGTTTTGATGATAACAAAGTATTAAAAATTGACAATTGGTATTGCTAACATTTGTTCAAGTGTACAGGACCATAAACAAAGTGATATATCTCATCAAGGTTCTGAACGAACAAATAAAGAGCAAAGGAAGTATCTATTTAAAGCTTAAAAGCGCTCCTGAAGACTAGCGCTCCTGAAGACTAGCGCTCCTGAAGACTAGCGCTCCTGAAGACTAGTGCTCCTGAAGAGTAGCGCTCCTGAAGACAAGCGCTCCTGAAGACAAGAACTCCTGAAGAGTATGACGTCATCAGAAGCTGAAGATCCTCAGAAGCTGATTCTTCGAAGCAACAGTATTTCACCAAATATCTTAAGATTCAAGTGTTGTATTTTGGAGCGAAAATTATAGAGCATTGGAAGAAGATTAGTGGATTAAAGCAACGGTCGTTTCAAAAGGATTTGAAGTCATTTTGTTGCAAATAGACAAGAAGCGTTGACGTTGTACTTTGTACGAACTGTACAACCACCTTCTCCACTACTCTGTTCTTTGTCTCTGCTAACAGACAAGAATAACAGCTCTTATGTACAACCAAGCCTGCATCCTTGTTCCCTCTCAACTGGAATGGATTTGAAATTGATTCTTTATAGGACAATAACTAAATCAGGCAAAGAATCACTGGTGAAAGATCAAGCTTCAGTAACGACTCTTTTTGAATGTGTTGGCACTTACAACGTTCACTTCACACCTCTATATAAAGGAGTGAAGACTTGAAGAACAACGAGACTCTACAATTTTTTCAAAAGCGCCAAAACTCTGTCAAATTGTCTAAGCATTCAAAGTTCACTTAGAATTTCAGTTCTCAAGTTTATATCTTTGAAATTCTTAAGTCTTAAGAGTCTGTATCTGATTTGTATTGTGAACACCACTGATTGTATATCAAGTGTTCAATCTCAAACATTTTTCTGTGTAATTTTGTTTGATAGAAGTCTCTTGCTTGTGTGCTTGAGCATTAGAAGTCTCTTGATTGTGTTCTTGAGCATTTGAAGTCTCTTGCTTGTGTGCTTGAGCATTTGTAATCAGATATTACATTTAGTGAACTCTCCTTGGAAGTGCAAGGGGGACAGGACTACTTCCGAATTGTGGAAGGAACCTGTATAAATCTTTTGTGTCCTGCTTCTTCTCTTTTCTCTCTGTTTTTCATTCCGCTGCATACGCTCCTGAACAGTATCTTCAGAAGCTGTCTAACTAGCTTCTGATCATTCTGGTTCTGAGTTTTGAAAAGAGAAAACGATTATTTTAAAACACAATTCAACCCCCCCTTCTTGTGTTTTTCTCCCCTTCACTCTTGATAAGAGCTTATAAAGAAGATATACTCCCACCTTATAAGTCGGTTTTGTAAGGATGAGTTAGACCTAATTTATAGTTTTGTAAGCACAACTGAGCTGATCCCTCTAAAGACAATATTATGCAGCAGGATCGAGATCTGAACCTCTGATTTCACGCTTTTTCATATTTAAAATGTGTGATCTCCAACCACTACACTACTTGACCTAAATAAATAGAATAAAATGATAACCTATGTCCTAAAACAATAAGATAAAGATCTAAAAATAGAATTAAAAAATAAATTTGACATTAAAAAGACAAATTTTTAAGTTTTTAATATTATAAAAGCACAATTTCTAAGATTGGGTCATGTTAATTAGTGCCCCGGGACACTACTTAAGTAGCTAAAAATGAAAAGAAAAAACAAAGTCAACATTAAAACAACACTTTTTCAAATTTCAAAAAGTAAAATACATAATTTCCAAGACAATATTTCCTCTTATGATTCCTTAACTAATGTTCTGGGGGCAATCGTTAACATTTCCCATAAATAAATAACAATAGTGAAATGGTAACAATATTATAGACTTAATAAGACCATCCACAACAGAGCATCCCATTTGAGTGCAAAAAAAAGGTTCCCTTTATCCACATCACTCATTTTACAACAGTACTTAATAAACATCAATTTTCTTCAACCAACACCACAAAATAAATTATTAAATAAGTCCCACAAATAATTATATATCATTATATTTCAACAAAATTTTATTTATCTCATTGTGATTTATTAAATGGGGTGCACAAAAAGTGAAGAGAGAGAGAGTGTTTCCATAGCCACCCTTCTTTATAGGCACCCAAAAAATATATTCCATAATGAGGGTGCCTATGTATTACGATGCTAAATAAGTGAAGCACCCACCATTATAGATGACCTAACGTGTTGAGTCAGAGTAAAGATTCTCTCCATTTATAAAAATAAATGAAGGATGTCATTTAGAAAGTGATACACACACAAAATGAGATGTGAGTCTTACCACCGAATGATTTTCACCATCCTTTCTAAATAAAAAAAATAAAATAAAAACATAAATTGAAAAGATCTTAACTCGTTAAGCCGATCTGGAGTTCACTTTCAAAATAGGTCGAAAGAAAACAATCTCAACAATTCCTTATACAAGTGAGAGCACAAACATCGGTGTTGATACCACTATTTGAGAAGGTGGTACTAGCATTGGTTGGAAGCGTGGCCATGAATGGAACCGTATCCAAACCATTTGCTTTTCAATTTTTATCATTATTTTATTAACAACTAGCTTTTGCCAAATATAATGTTGATTATATTAATAAGATTAGTAAAACTCATCGTATTTTAGAAGAGTTGTATGAATATTTAACAAATATAATTGAGGGGTTTAAATAATTAAGAAATGTGAAGTAATATAAAATAGAACGTGTGACCCATTTATACTACAATGTAGAATGGCATGGATATGGGTGCCCTAGAGATCCAACGAAAAGAAAAATCCAACCAAATTAGTCCCATAATAACAGTGACAGAACTATACTCGAAAATTGAAAGGGCGTGTGCAGTTATGCTATAAACCATGTAGACCTCACATCAACAATCATATCAAAAACTGAATCACTGTTTCTACCGCGATAGATATATTTTTTTTTTTTTGAGGGACCGCGATAGATATTCTACAGAATCTTTTCTCCTCTTTGTATTAAACGCAAGATAAAAATAACCTCTTTCCCGAGAATAGTGGCACACTACAACTTCCTAGTAAAATTGTTAAAAAACATGAAATGAAACCAATTTTTTTTAATTGATTGATGCTTTAAAAATAATGTACACTATATTAAAAAATGCAAGTTTCAAAACAGTTTTTTTAGTTTTCATTTTAAAACGGATGACTTATTTCCTTTTGGATCGAATTTCGGATTAGCAACACCCACCTCAAAACTGAATGATTAACCTATATAAAAGAGAAAAAAGAAAGGAAAAAAAGAAGAAGAAAAAAAACGTTTCTCTCACCTCTCTACTGTCGTGTAGTACTAGATTCATGCAAATAGCAACTTCCCTACGCCTTTAACCACTCTTCACTTCACAGTCACTTCATTTGTTCTCTCTCTCTCTCTCTCTCTCTCTCAATATTTCAACCTTTCCTATACCAGATCTCTCTGATAAAACCATAATGAAACCGTGTTGTTTTGGATTTCCTCATCTCTCCCCTAGTGGCTAAAGATTTTTTTTTTTTTGACTTTTTCTTCTTCCATCATTTGTACTTTCATTTCAGAGATTTTTCGCCGCATATCTCGCTATACCCATCACCAAATTCTCGTTCCTTTAATACCCTCTTGATAAAAACAGAGTCTTTTTGATAGAATATGGCGAACGGGTTAGAGAGAGAAAGTGGGTTCACCATGTTCAGTGATGAAGAGTTACGGGATATTGATGGAGTGAAGAGAGTTGGAGAATGTGTTGAAGTTATGTGTGGTTGTACTAGTCATAGATATGGTGATGCTGTTGGAAGGCTTAGGGTTTTTGTTAATGGGTATCTTGAAATCACTTGTGAATGCATCCCTGGTTGTGAAGAAGGTCATTTTCTATCTCTTATCTCCGCAACACTGATACTTATGATTGAAAACGTGGTTGGTGTCTAACACGTGTCGTGTTCGATGTTTTATATTCTCTTGTTAATAAAAATGGGGTTCTTCTTTTTGTTATGATTTATGAATCATGTTCATGTTTGTATTTCTGTGTCAACAATGTGTCTGTCTTTGTTTTGTTTCATTTAATATTGACACGTGTCATTGACACATTGGATGGTTGTTTTAGTGTGTGGTTTGAAAAATGAGTTGAGACTATGAAGTATGGACTCTTTTGTGATGTTGGTTGTTACATAGTTAGAGTTTATTGTTATTTGTCAAAGTGAAAACTTGGGTTGTTAAGACAAGTGGAAAGTGATTGTTATGCAAATGTATTAAGTTTTTTATTAGCGCATGTTATGTTGGATTTTGTTGACTTTTTGTTTGTTAAAAGTCAATGAAATCTGTTTGGCAGAGTAAGGTACTACTTACTATAAGAATGTGATTATTAGTTATAAAACATGTTATCTTCTTTGACTATACTAGTGCATTTGTTTTGTTTGTGAAATGAGATATTAGTGTTTTACATTTATGATTTAACCACACTCAACTGTAGTTTCTTTTGGGGGGTCATGTTGAATATATACCGTGCATGCTAAACTTGTTTCATGCATACATTATCTGCTTGCATAGTTATGTTTCAACAGTGTAGTTTAGTTTGGAATTTTATGTTCAAACAGAGAAAGTTTCATTGGAAATCTTGTTTTTCTATACTGCATAATGGTATCTTAGCATAATATCAAAATTTAGGTAATTGTTTCAACTTAAATAAGGCAAGTATCTCTTCACAGATTACAAAATTGCTTTAAGTCTTACAATGTGGCTAGTGGTTACATAATCTATGTTTATATTTCCCTCTATCTGTTTTAAGCTAGTTTAATTCTGTTTATTTTTTGCTTTACTTTTATTCTTTGACCAAGTGAAAACTTGTTTCCAATTTTAATTATTTACTTTCGTTTTGTTTTGAATTGAAATGCTAATTTTACCTTATTTTCGCTATGATTTTTAATCAATAGAGAAGTTGACTCCCGCTGCGTTTGAGAAACACTCTGGAAGAGAAACAGCTAGGAAATGGAAGAACAATATCTGGGTAACAGTTGATGGCGAGAAGGTCCCATTGTATAAAACAGTTCTACTCAAATACTACAATCAAGCATTAAAAACAGCCAATGGATCCCACAAGTCCCATAATGGACAGGTGTGCCACCGTGATGAGTTTATCTGCTGTACTAGATGTAACAAAGAGCGGAGGTTCCGCCTGAGAACTAAAGAGGAATGTCGCTGTCACCATGATGCTTTAGCTGATCCAAATTGGAAATGTTCTGATCTTCCATATGACAAGTATGTTCAATCTGTTGTAGGATTATTGCTTAATTATATATTTATCCTTTGCCTAGCCCATATTGTGAAAATAAATTTGTTTGAACCAAGTAACTTTTGTTTATCTATCTATAAATTTATATATTGAAGTCAATGGTTTAGGCCACTTTCCAAGTTATATCTTCAACCACATTGTAGTAACTCTGGCCATTGGTATTAAAGCAGTACATTAACATCACATGCAAAGTAAAATTCTGATGTGAATTCATGTCTATAGTTATCACTATATCACTTGTGAAGTAAAATTCTGATGTGAATTCGTGTCTATAGTACATAATGCCGAGAATTTAGCGTTTTGACAATGCAAATTTCGGGAATGCTTGTCTTTTCGAAATTATATAATAATTTTCATTGATTGCTGCATGAATGGTTTTCCAATCTTGGTCCTGCCATTTAATATAGTAGTAGTTGGTAAGAGTTTATTTAATTCTATCATGCTGTCTTGTTATGCATGGCTGATTTAAATATGCATGGTATTTTTCGGACCTGAATGAACTATCACTGTTACATTACCTATTATGTTTGTCAAAATTTGTTTAAATGTCCTCACTTTACGTAGTTATTGCTGTAGCGATTAGTCACAAATAATATAACGTCTTATATGATTATGCTTTATTGCATTTTGAATCCTAAATGGTAAAAATCGATTCAATATATTATTGTATAAAAGATTCCAGTTGGGGAGATAATATGTTGCTTCTTGATAGATTCAGTATTAATTATATAACAATCAATAGAATTTGCACTTTTCAACTTTTTTACCATGTTTATTGTTGTTTATGCATTTCATGGAGAAATAATTGGTTTCAACTATTTTTTGTATTTCAGAATTACATGTGATGATGAAGAAGAAAGAGGCAGTCGCAGAGTTTACAGAGGATGCACTCATTCTGCAGCATGCAAAGGCTGCACTTCTTGTGTGTGTTTTGGATGCGACTTATGCCGTTTTTCAGACTGTACTTGCCAGACTTGTACCGACTTTACAAAGAATGCCAAAGCTTGAGTTCATATCATCATGTTCCAAAATGCTGATATTTTTAGTACCCTTTTATTCGTATGGACTGATTTGCCAGTCCTAACTAAATGTTTAAGATTCTAATGTACTAAATAATGAATTGATTTCAATCAAATGATTAGCTCCATATGTTTCTTTTCTGTGTTTTATTAACATGGCTACTTCCTAATCACATGATATGTTGTATTCTTAGAACTAAGTTAAGATGATTCAACAAAAGGTTGTAGTTTGGTAGATATGGTTCTATTTTGTTACATATGATTTGAACAATAGTGCATGTTAATTTGGTTGGTATTTTAAAGATGAGAATTAATATGGGATTACTATTTATAAATGTTTTCATGCATGAGGAAATTGCTTGCTAATGCACTAGTCAATGCTCTATCTAGTTTGCGAGCACAGAATACAATGTACAACCAACAGTAAATTACTTTGGGATAGCTACATGGTTGAAAGTAAGCTTTGTACCTTACTGTAATCCTCCCTGAAATTTTGTTCTTATAGACTACAGTAGCATAATCAACATGTGATTAGTGAATAATTATGGATCTAAAACTAGGGGAACTTGAATTTTAAGTATATGTTAATTGGAAAGAGGAGTGCTATATCTAGGAACAAATTGATCCTGAGAATTCACGATGTTGTGTTGCAGTTAAAATGAGTCAGAGCCAAAAACTTTTTGTGAGTGGAAATCACATGACAGTGGGGATACATAACTAAAAAAGAATTATCGTGAACAATTCATGATAATATATTCGCTCTACATAGCATTTCCCAATTGGAAAATGATACGTGTAGCGACAAATGGGATAGCGAGCTCATCACGAACACATATATAAGAACATGGCAATATTGAAGTGCCTCCCCATGTTTTTCGGCCAGAAATGTTTTTAGTTGGTTACATAGAATTCATGATTGCTTCACGAGATAGTTTGTAGGTATGTGTAACACTCCTTGTGTTTATTTTAAGAAATGTTATATCCTCACTCACCCATTATCAGGTATCCTTTTTACTTTTTATGTTGTGAAAGAATTATAAGACTTTTTAACCTTAAAATGTAGTTATTCTTGGGACCATGAGTGATATACAATCTTTAACAGTAATGTATAGATCATTCTCATGATTATGGCAGATTTAATCAATGGAACAATAAAGATTTGTCCTTACAAAAATACTCCTCATTTTCCTTCAAAAAAAAATACTCCTCATTTTACTAGGTTTTACCAAACTCTCCGCAAATCCTAACATTATCCCTGATTCAAAATGCTTTACTTTGTGACAATATAACATTATCTAAATCTGACTTTAACTGATACACAAGTTGATTCCTGATACGTTCGAGAAACACTCAGGAAGGGAAAGATCTAGGAGATGGAAGAACAATGTTTGGGTAATAGTTGATTGTGGGAAGGTTCCGTTATATAAAATAGGTCTGCTCAAATAATACAATCAAGCATTAAAAACAGCCAATGGATCCCAAAAATCTCAAATTGGACAGGCGTGCCACCGTTACTGGTTTATCCGCTGTACTAGATGCAACAAAGAGCGCAAAGAGCGCATGTTCCGCCTGAGAACTAAAGAAGAATGCTGCCTTAACCATGATGCTTTGGCTGATCTGAATTGGAAAGGTTCTAATCTTCCATATTCCTCAAAAAAAAAAAAAAGGATGTTCTGAATTAATTTTTGTTTAAACTAGTAACATTTTTTTTTATCTATACATTTATGTACTGAAGGCAATGGTTCTAGTATTATAGCAGTACATTTATATCACTATATCCTTTTCAACGTACAATTCTGAGGTGAATTCATGTCTATGTTACATATGCCGAGAACTTATTGTTTTGACAATGCAAATTTGGGGAATGTTCGTCTTTTCGAACTTATATTATAATTTGCATTGATTGTTGGACGTACGGCGGTGTTCCAATCTTGGTCTTGGATTTTAATAAGGTAGTAGTTAAGAGTTTAATTACATTACATCGTCTTGCTATGCATGGCTGATTTAAATGAGCATATAAATTTATGCGGCGATTAGTCGCTTAGAAAACCTTATGTGCATGCTTTGCTTCATTTTGAGTTCTAAATGGTAAAAATCAACTCAATAATCAATATATTCTGCATAAAAGATTCAACTTGTGGACATGATACATTGATTCTTATTTTGTTTATCTAACATCAATAGTATTTGCACTTTTCAACCTTTTTACTATTTATCCATTTCATGGAGAAATAGGTTAGTAGTAACTGTTTTTTTTATCTCAGAGTTTACAGAGGATGCACTCGGACTCAGGCATGCAAAGGTTGCACTTCTTGTGTGTCCTTTGGTTGTGACATATGCCATTTTTCAGATTACACTTGCCAGACCTGTACTTACTTTACAAGGAATGTCAATTCCAAAGCTTGAGTTCAAATCATGTTCTTAGATGCTGATGTTTTAGTACCCTTTTATTCATATATGGACTGATTTGCCAGTCCTAATTAAGTGTTTAAGGTTCTAATGTACTGGATTATTAATTGATTTCAATTAAATGATTAGCTCCATATGTTTCTTCTGTGTTTTATTAACATGGCTTCTTTCTAATCACATGTAAGCTATGGAAAAAATTATACTAGTCTTGAACTAATTAAGATGAAGATGATTCAACAAAAGGTTGTAGTTTTATAGATATTGTTACATATTCTATTAAGACTTAAGAATAGCGCACGTTAATAACAAGTGATTTTAAAAAATGGGAATTAACCTTTGAGTAGGAGTGGAATGTAAATTGATTTCAGGGTATATTTCTTTATCAAATCTTTTTCATACTAGATGAAAAATTTGCTAAGAAGTTGCAAAGTTACTGCTCTACTCAGTTGGCAAGCTAAGAAAACAATGCAAAACCAACAGTAAATTACTTTTGGGAAAGCTACATGGTTGAAAGTTTTGTACCATACTGAAATTGCATTCTTAACATAATCAACACATGATTAATTAATAATTATGGACTAAAACTAAGGGAACTTGAACTTTAAGGGTGTGTTAATTTTATTAAAATGTTTTGTCCTCACCCATTATCAGCTAACATTTTCATATTTTATGTTTTGAAAGCATTATAGGACTTTTACACCATAACAATGAGGTATTGATTACTCATTATTATTATCTGAGATTGAGAATCAATGCTGATTTTTCAAAAACCAAATTAATGCTAACTGGTGGGCTTCATCAATAATAGAACAGTAAAGACTTGTCATTACAAATAGTAGATTAAATATAGTGCATTTGTGAGTTTAGAGCATTTAGATCATAATTTATTGGCCCTCTTCCACAATCAATTTATATTCAAAACAAAATACATTGTGAGGAAACTGGAAAAAGTTTAAACCCAAGTCATTCTAATTTTAAGGTCCTGTTTGTTGAGTAGGGATCTATTTATTTTAATCCTCAATAAACCCACTTGTGAAGTAGGTGTGCCGTGCAAATCAAACTTTGCAAAATTTGTGCCACTAACATTGCAAACTAGTTTGTCTCAATAATCTATTTCATATATCTTTCCTTTTCACAATTCATCCCCCTGGTGAAAGTGTTTTTGTCAACAAAGCCACCAAGGAGGAAATCTTCAGTACAAGACTATACAAGTAAAAATCTGATGAAAACAAATGACCAAGGTTAAAAGCAATTCATCTTCATTACAGGAATCACAACAAAATGAAGCATACAGTGCTTCCATCAAGTTTCTGCCAGAGATATTGTTTGTACACAGTGACCTTTATCTGGCTGGTCGCCAACCTCTACCACCTCGATAGAATGGTCTTCTCCCACGGCCAGCAGAAAATGCTCTCTCAGGGCCATCATAAGCACCAGGATTAAACTGATGATGGAATTGCGGAGGATGCTGATTACCTGAAATTGAACCAGAATGAAAATTTGATGGGGGGTTGAATTGGTGAGGAGGACCACCTTGATTGCCAGATATATGGTTTGAATGAAAATTGGCTTGTGGGTTGAATTGGAGAGAAGGACCACCTTGATTACCTGCAATATGATTTGGATTAATACTGGCAGGTTGGTTGAATTGGAGAGAAGGACCACCTTGATTACCTGCAATATGATTTGGATTAATACTGGCAGGTTGGTTGAATTGGAGCCAAGGACCACCTTGATGGCCTGAAATATGATTTGGATTAGAATTCGTAGGTGCCTGAAACTGAGGAAAGGATGACCATTGATTTTGATTAATGGGCCCTTGTGCATGCATGGGATCTGCATATATATTGGGCTGTCCTCCAGGATATGTAGTCGGTAGAGGAAACCTTTGGCTTGGATTGAACTGCTGTTGAAACTGAATTCCTTGCATGGGCAACTGCTGTTGAAGCGGAATTCCTTGCATGGGCAACTGCTGTTGAAACGGAATTCCTTGCATGGGCAACTGCTGTTGAAGCGGAATTCCTTGCATGGGCAACTGCTGTTGAAACGGATTTTCTTGCATGGGCAACTGCTGAGAAATTTGAGTATTTTCTGGAAACATTGCAGACTGTTGTGGCGGAAGTGTCCCCCCATTTGGCCAAACTCCGGTTGTGAACCCGTTAGGACCACCATTTGCATGTGGAAATGGTGGGTTCATGTTAGTTGCACCAAAAAAACTTTGTGTAGTGCATGTATGAGGTGAAGAATGACCATGGGCAACACCAATAAAGCCTTGCCCAGTGGCCGGAATAGGTGGACAATGGCCATGAGCAACAGATGGCCCGGCAGGTGCAACAGACATTGTAGGGATGGAACCATCTTTTGGAGGAACTTGCTTCCTGTTGTTTACCATCCTCTCGGTATTTTGATTGTTTCGACCTCTTTTATTCTGTTTTTGCAGTCTCTTGTACTCAGCCTCTTTCTCATCATCCGAAAATTCTTCATCGGACACCTCTTCATCATACTGACCGGATGCATCACATCCTTTCTTGTAAAGGTCCTTGTTATTAAGCACATGATTTACAAATTCCACAACAAAAGAAATCAAAGTTCCCTCACGGATCCCTTCTGGCACTTCTTTTTCAGAGTTGTATCTCACAACATAATAAGGATTTTTAACTTGTCCAAAGATCTCATCAATTAAACCAAGCGGTGTTTGCCTTTCAGTAATCCAGAGAACGGAACCCTCATTAAGAGGGTCATGCTTCTCCACCCCTTCGACAACGACTCTAGCACCAACAATCTGTAAAACAAGTTACTTGATTAAGCTGGTTACAATGCTAATTCACATCCCTTCTCATCTATTCCCCCTTGTAATAATACTATTAAATTAAATATTAATGCAACATAGTAACAGATAAGGGTCCACCATGCAACCTAAAGAAGCTAAAAACTTGCAATCAACAACTTTTTTTGCACTAGAAAGCATATTTAAACTCTCTTATAAGATATAAGGTTTCCGTCATCTTACCGATGTAATAACTCCCAAAGGCAGCATTTTATGATGTGGTCCCAAGTTCACATTCACAGAAGGGACCCTAGGGAGATTCTGCAATGTTCACAACCACAAAAAAGCACAAAAGCAAATTAAAATTAACAACATACATCCACAAAAGTAAATAAATTTAAAAACAGTGGTCCCCAGAAAGCCATTCATGTTAGTCTAGTCACACTAATCTGAAGCAACAAAGAATAAAACTCAACCTTCATCTTGCAAGTTGCAATCACATGTACCATATACCACATTAAACAACAAAAGATAAAAACTTATATGCCGATTCTATCTAACTTTCTTCAATCCTCCTAACAAGCTTCAAAATAAAATATTGAAGACTGAACTCAACAAATCAAAAGCCAACCTTCAACAGTTCAACCAGTCAAAGTATATAATCAATTCAGATTCATCTGTTGGCACAGAAGCATAGTGGGACGGAACCACGGGATTCAAATTTCAGACCCACCAAGCACATGTCTTTTAACTGAATATATACAAAATATCATTAATCTAATCGACCTGCATTACCATTCAGAATAAATCATACAATTTTTTCGGGCAGTATTGTCAACTTAACAAACATTTTAATTTACAATCCATAAGTAAAAAGCAATACCTCAAGCTCGTTCGTTGAACTACGTCCTTGAGACCGGTCATCATCGTCGTCGTTACCATCAAAGCACCAGCTAGTCGTTTCCTCAGAATCATCTTTGCTATCATCAGAATTCGAATCAACGATCTCGCCTTCTTCATACTCATACTCCTCACTCTCAGTACGTTCACTCCAACTACTTTCACTATCCATTTCATTAAAATCATCATTACCAATAACTTCATCCCTAATTTCAAATTTTTCATCAATCATTTCACCACCATCATAACTAGTAGCAATAATGTCGCCTCTAATTTCGTCATTAGAGATAATGTCGCTTCTAACAACAGCATTAATAATCTCGACATTCTCATTAACTTCATTTTCAACATTTTCGAACCTTTCCTCGACAACGGGAGGATCCGAAAGAGAAGACCCGGATCCGAGAAGAGGAGGGGAATCAGGGGTATAATCGAAATTAATGAAGGAATCGGCGAGGGCGAAATCTTCGTCGTTGTTGTCCATGATTTTTGGTGAGGCGCGGCGGAAGAGGGATTAGGTTTAGGGTTAACAGAAAGATTTGATGGAATTAATAGAGAAAAATTGTACTTGATTTCCATATCGGCAACCAAAGAGGGTTTCGGTTCGAATTCTTTTTGGAAATGCTTACGACTGCTTAAACCCTAGACTTCAGGCACGATAATACTGGGTTTCGCTTCGTACAGACACGATTTTCTTCCCACCCAAACGCTGTCGTTTTCTCTTTTTTTTTTTATTCTTGTTATTTGTTTTTTGACAATTATTTTTCTCACATAGTCAATTGCTATGTCACACTAGTAAAAGACCATTATATCCTCAGCGGCAATTGACCTCACTTAACTACCGATAGGGGTGTACATGGGCCGGTTTGGGTTGGGTTTGACCATATAAGGTACTCTGGTTTGGGTGAGGTAAATTAATCATGAATTCTGCTCTCCACCCTGCAAAAATTGCTCGCGCCCTGCAGCCATGCCCATTTTACCCCTGCGCTAGTTAACTGGCGCAAGTGTAAAATCATGCGCTAGTTAACGCACGCTGCGCCACTTAACTAGCGCATGTGTAAAACACTACGCGCGTTAACTGGCGCATGTGTAAAAAACACTGCGCACGTTAACTAGCACAGCTTTTAGCAAACTGTCGCCATGGCGACGTATTGTCGCCATAACGGGAAATGATAAGGAGAAAGCCAATTTGCTACTGCCTCTTTGTCGCCATGGCCACATTTTTCCTGCCTGGCAGGAATTGCAAATTTTGCAGCAAATATCCAGAGTGACAGAGGAGACGATATAAATACTAACTATTGGTTGATGCAAAAATACTACATCAATCAAAAATAGCAGAATAAAACAATGGGAAAAAGTAACGAATATTATCATAAAAGGGCAAATGTTATTAAAAATCAAATGTTATAAAAAATTAAAAGGATTACAATCAAATCCTTCAAAATGTCATAAAAAATCTAGAAAAAAAACCTACAAAAAAACCTAGAAAAAAACCCTAGTCTCGTGGACTCCTACTCCTCCTCCGGGGCGGCGCCATCTGCTCCATCATGCTCCACTCCGACAGGATGCCCTGCATGATGCGAAGAACCTCCGGGTTACCAAACACATCAGGATGCCCCATTGCACTGTCCACTCTGGCCCTGATGTTGTTAATGATCTGGTATGGGTCTGGAGGATGTCTGGCCCACTGCTGCTCAACAATAACCTCCTCGTAAGGAGGGACAAGACGAGGAGGGGCAGCAGATGCATAATCAAGAATGGCCGCAGGGGGGTTCACAATAGGATGTGACACTGCAACAAACCATCTCATGTAGCCTTTAGTATGAGCCCACGGCTAGTTATCCGGAACCTGCTCACCCCTCTGCTGATGGCTGAGGACATGTAGAGCAAACTCCGTGAAGGCATCGGCCACGTCATCCGCCGCAAGAACCTCGATGTCTGTAGGAGGCCTGGGAATCCTCTGGACATACCCGTACTGCCTAAGAACCCGCTCTGGCAAGTGACGGGCCATCCTGTTGCGGCCGGCCATGATCCATCCGGAGTACCAGCATATGTCCTGGAAGGGCGTGATGTGTCGTCGCCTCTCGTACGGCCTCCAGGTGACATGTGAATGGTCCAAGGAATCAATGGCAGCTCGGTAGTGTCCAGGATTAGAAAATCCCGGGGAGGTCTCCATTGACTCACAAGTGGGGCAACAGTAGGGTCGTAGGCATCATCATCAATCCTCGGAATGATGTTCGAGAAGTGCGCCAAAGTCCATCCCTGCAAACACAAAGAAACAAATATTTATATCACCGCAAGAATTATACAAACAACTAAACATTTACGATCAAATAAGTAAAGAAGAAGAAAAACAAATATTACCACAAGCAATGTCATGTAACCACCGCAGGAGGCCACCGATGAGTCGGAAGTAAGTGAGAGCTGCTCATATAGGAAAGCAAGTCCCATCCCACCCCATGACCAGCTGTCCATCTCATCCATATCTTGCAGCGCAAGCAGCCAGAGAAGATTAATGTTTTTGCTGTTCTTGGCGGAAAAAATGGTCCAGCCAAGCAAGAGCAACAAAAACGCCTTAACGCAGGCCAACCTAACCAGAGCTCGCTCTTGTTCCTCCTCCTCGATGTCAATCTCAAGCAACTGATTACACTTGTGCAAGAGCTCCTCGTAGCGCCTCTTCAGGACAACAAAACTGACGTAACAACCACCCTGTCTTGTCAGCTCCTTAGCAGCATCCTTTAGTGTAAACAGTAGGTCCGCCTGCATCATCTCTAACCCCTCCTCACGTGTTAACTCTCTATCGGGAAGGAGCCTCCCAGTGATGGGGATGCCTAGGAGACACGCCACATCATCTAGTGTGATGGTCATCTCTCCAACAGGTAGGTGGAAGCTGCTGGTCTCCCCATGCCATCTCTCGGTCATCGCACAAACGAACCCGTGAGATATGTTCTCATATCCACTACTGAGGAGGGGATTAAGGCCGTACCCAATCACTATATCCCAAAACAAATCATTTCCTTCCCCGGGCGTAGGCAATGTCAAGTTTGTAATGCTCAGCTTCTTCCCGTGAGATATGCCTTTCACCCTATGTTTTCTTCGAAACTGAAATACAAAAACAAAACACAACAAACAACACCGTTAAATAAGTAAAATAATAATTAGATTAAGTTGTATAAATAGTAAAAGAAAAGTAAAAAAAACATTAAATTATACTTACATCGGCATCGACCCATATCCTACAGGCCACATGTCCACCAAAGTCAGGTAGAAGCTTGAGGTCAGAAGGCCCCCCTGCATAGCCGTCCGGCCGGCCTCGTACACCACCCTGGGCACCCCCTGAAATCGAGCCGGAGGTTTGTCAACAACAGCCTCCTCATGCTGCTGAGGTTCCTCGACAGCAGGCTCCTCATGATGATACTGATGCTGTTGATAAGCATCAAACTGGTACTGGTGAGGCTGAGGGTCCTCAAACTGATACTCATGACCATGCGGGTGCTCATACACCTGATACTGTGTTAGGTCCACCGTCTGGGATGGACCCGTATGCGACGATGACCCTCCCGCAGCATCATCTCTAGCAATCCTCGTTCCCCCACCTCTCCCTCGACCAGCCATAGGAGGGCGTGATGCTTCTTTCTCCCTCCTTACACTACCAGTAGGGGCAATCCTCCCTGCCCTAAGTCTGTCGCTCCTATCCTGCTCGGACGGTATCTGAGAAGTATTCCTCCGAGACATATCTGCACAATATTTAACAAAACACATTAAATTATACAATTTCACATGAACATTGTTTCATTTCCAACAATTCAACAACAACACTAAAATTCCAACAATGACATTTCAATCCGTAAACTACCACATTGCAGTCAAACATATTATAATCAAAATTAACAAACCATATGCTAACTAATTTCATAAGTCACAATCCAAAAAAACAAAACAATTACCATTGAGACATTTTATCAAACACTTGGTGTGCAATATTCAAACAACAAAGTAATCTAACAATTTTCAAACACTAAACCACCACAATGTACTCTAAACAACTTCTAAACAACAATTCCTAAGTTAATTCATCACTAACAATCATCAAAACTAACATGCAAACAAAATTTATAAAACCCTAAAAAGTCACAATTTCTTCAAAAAAACAAAAATTTCTACAACTTAAATGTAATTAAGTAGGGTAATCATCACTTACTTGATAATATGGGATGAATTGGCTTTGAATGGCGCAAGAATCGTGAAAATTGCACTTGGAGATGAAATTTTCGTGTTTTGGAAAGTTGAAGAAGTGAGGAAATGTGTTCTGTCCCGTGTATATGACTTAAGTAACGCTGCGCTACTTAAGGTGCGCAGCGCTACTTAAGTGGCGCAGGAAATATCACTTGCGCTAGTTAAGGTGCGCTGCGCTACTTAACTAGCGCAGGGGTAAAATGGGCATGGCTGCAGGGCGCGAGCAATTTTTGCAAGGGGCAGAGCAATAATCATTAATCATCTGTTATACCATTTGGTAAACCCACTAATTTATGGGTTGGGTTGAATTGGGTAATGGGTTACCCAACTTATTTTTTTATTTTTTTAATATTAAATGACTAAATGACAAGTACTCACAATTTTTCTTAAATATTACTCTACTTCTTAATATTCTTAAAATAATAAAAAAAATTGGTTAACTTATTTTTACTATCTTTCTATGCATCATGGAATAATAAATGATAATATCAAATAATAAACTTCATCGTAAAATACTTGCAACAAACTAAAGTTGTATGCCATAAAATTGCATTAGTATTAAATTAATCAAAAAGTGCAACATCTTGATTTGTAACTCTAGCAATCTTGATTGCAATCAAGATGGTTTTTTGGTCATCACCTTTAGTATTAATTGCAATCAAGATGCGAAAAATACAATGCGTATCACCCTGATATTTTTTTTTTATCACAATCAGATATACACATCCTTATATTTATATAGGGTACAATGTGTATGTTTTGGAAATACAACATGGTTTGACCATCACCTTTAGTATTTTTCTTCTACCATATGAAAATAAAGATAAAAAATAATGACATTATTGGGTAGATGGATTTTTTGGGTCTGGGTTTGGTTTTATCCGAAACCCATTTATTTTTATGGGTTTTCCATTTTTAGAAATCATACCCACCCAATTACCCAACCCAAATATTATTATTTTTGGGTGAGTTTGACCGGGTTTTCTTGGTTGACCCAACCCATGAACGCCCTTAACTACCAAGAGCATAATAGTATTTTATTAGTGTGAGAGAACAATTGGGTATGTGAGAAAAGCAATTTTCTGGTTTTTTACTTGACAATTGTTATTGTTATATGGAGTAAAAATCATTTTGATCTCTGAATGGATAACGAATTGTTACGATAGTCTCTGAATGTATTAAAATTTCAAAGTTATTGTGTACTTTGTTAATCAAAATTGTCACTTGCGTTAAAACGTTCTCTTAATACTATCATATAAATCCCTCAATATATTTATTTATTGTCATATCAATCCATGTAAATAATTACTTATTGTAATATCAATTCATATAAGAAAAATGTTATTGCTTATATTTAAGGACTATTTTGACTAACCGAATGTGCAATAAATAACTATTATAAAGTTTTGGATTATGTTTGAGGTGACTAGAATCCTTAGGTATGCAACATGTTTGATGATCATGCAATGTTATTACTCCCTTATTTTTGGGAATTCCACGAACAGCCAAATGATACCCTCTCATAAGCACAATAGAAACAATATTGCCAAAATCCGGAAACACACAATCAGTTTTATTTCATTGTAAGGAATCAATTAGTTAGCGAAAAGCAGGTTGTCGCATCTACTCTAGTATGCTTGTCATATAAGTTACCATATGATCTTAGCTTATGAACTCTTTGTTCTCTCATCACTACTAGAGCCACCATCCTTTATATAAGAGTGAGAACTGGTCAGACCATTAATAGTATGGATGAACCAATTAGTTCATTGAAATGTGTAAAAATGGAGTCGCCCTTAAATGTCAAGTACTCTACCATTGAGTTAACAAACCTAATAAATAAAAATATAAGGACGTGTGTATCTGATTGTGATAAAAAAAAAAAAAAAGATAGAATTCTTTAATATTAAAAAAAATGTTGCATATTACATTAAATTACAATGAAAAAAAACTTCTTGTTTGATACAAACTAAATACAATGAATCCTTTATTTGACGAAGTAAAAATAAATCTATGTAACATGAGTCAATCGATCCTTTTATTCGATAGGGATCTACAACCTAACTTATTTAAAGTTTAGCCTGGCCCAATTCATTTAATAAAAAGGTTAGGTTCAAGCTTTTTATAAAGCTTATTTAATTAAATAGGTCAGACTAAAACTTACAAAAAAAGTCTATTAAGTCTGTCATGCCGGCCTATCATCGCTTGTATTATTGATATTGTTGAAGTTTTTTTATTAACTCAAACCTCCATATGATTTGGTTATTTAGTAGCAATTAGTTATATTGGTGATTAGACTTTCATATGATTTCGTTATTTAATAGGCGACTTATTTGCGTGTTTTGGACATTCATGTGATTTGACATATTTCGTACCATGCTTATAAGTGTTATTATGCATTAGTGTAACATAAGCTTTTAAATATGCTTTCAGGCTTTATTGGACTTTTAAAAAGGTTATACCATGTCGTAAAAATAAGCCTATAACAGACAATAAGTTAGACTCAGACCTATAATTTTTGAAGTATATCAGAATTAGATTTTACAAAACTTGGCCTCACTTAACCCATTTTCACCCCTAATTCTATGTTACGTATCAAGTAGGGCACTTATGCAACACTTCAAATTCATTAAGCTGCATAATATAATCATTGAACACATGCAGTTATTTTCATATATTCTACACCCATTGAACACTATTTTATTTTCTATCATATCATCATATGTATGATTAAGTAATGTGTTACCTTTAGTAAACATGTTGACTGTATTTTTCAATGTGAATGTGTTGTAGCTCATTACACTCCTTATTTGTTGGGGAAGTGTCAAACACAATGTTCATCATGTCATTACTCAAAATTAAAATGATGCATAACTCTAAAAACTCCCTGACAACTTAGTGTCTCTTTATTATTTCAAAAAAAAAACTTAGTGTCTCTTTAATCAAGTAGTAAGCTACTATATAACATTATAGAATATAGATATTCAAGTAAATATATAAATATAAATTCATATATAATCTAAATTAAAATAGTGCTAAATATGCGCTAACTAATTTCTAAACTAGTCGAACAGCTCACTAGCACTAAGTTAAATGACATTTATATCAATTAAATAATATGGATAAGCACGAAAGTGGTATCATAAAGAACAAAGATAAGGTAAAAGATTTCATAAAGAATATAGGTAAAAGACTTTGCAAACGAAAACCGCGGTGATGTTAAATGACATTTATTTTTAATCTAAAAAATTTCACCACATCCAAGAAAGCCGCTTATTTAAATAACCGGCTTACAAATGTTTTGCGACATCAACTGCATATGTCACTTTTTTTAACACATATTACTGAAACCGATTACAAATCGTCTTTTAATCCCATTTTTGCATTAGTGAGGGTTTAGTCTTGAATAATTTCTTGCTTATTTATCAAGTAGAATTTTACAGACTCGTACAATTATATGGATGTTTTGCCAGCAACATAATCCATTTGATCTTGATTATAAGTAAATTTCTTTTTTCTAGGTTCTCATTCAATAAATGATGTATGTAGTCTATAATTGATATCATATACATCATTTATTGAATAAATTTAAAAAATAAAAACTTACTTATAATTGAGATCGGAGGGAGCATTTTTTTCTGTTGTCTTGGGTGTAAACTGGGTATCCTCCGCGCGCAACTGTAGAAACTGATCCACCTTGGTTAAGCTATAAGATTTATTCTATTTTTTGTTAATAAATACACATGGAATGAAATACAATATTCAAACCCTATCACAACCCAATTTTTTTTATTGGAATACCCTTGCTTATGCGCCAAAATGCAGATTTCTTAAAATGGCAAAATGACAACCCTACCCTTCTTTGGCCTTCAGCAAAAAGATCTTACCATGTCAAGAGGAATACATGCAGTAAACCAAGTGTTATTGATGCAACGAACCAAACGTCAAGAGAAATGCAAGCAACAATGCAAGTGCTACCCATGCAATAACCCAAATGTCAAGAATAATGCATGCAACAAACGAAGTGTTATCCATGCAATAAATCAAGTCATGACTCATGAGAAATAAATGCAACAATTCAAGTGTCAAGAGAAATACATGCAGAAAGCAAAGTGTTATCCATGCAATAACCCAAATGTCATGAAGAACACACGCAACAACCCAATTGTTATCCATGCACTAAACCAAGTGTCAAGAGGATGATTACATGCAACAAGCCAAATGTTATTCATGCAATAAAACATATCTCTTTCTTCTTCCCTCATGAATCTCAACACTCTCTCTTTCTCATGAACTCGCCCAAACCTACCACTCTTTACCATCTCATTTTTTTCTTCTGAAAAGGGCATCTTTCTTCTTCTCTCATCAGTCACAAGCCTTTCTATTTCTTATGGATCCTCTCCCCCCTCCCCTTATGTGCTCGCTCTCCATAAATCCTGTGACATTTAGATTATGCATCTCTACCGCGACTTATACAATCGGTAAATTCTTCTACGACTCTATCAACAACTGGATTCACATCGCAAATGGGGCCATCTTTATGATCCGTTGCTCTAACGTCAAAACCTTATGTCGTTGGCAATAACAACTTGTTGTAAGGTCATAACATGTAGCTTGAAATCAACCTCCTCCTTCTCCTTCCTTTCCATACAATATTAGTCCCCCCCCCCCCACCCCACCCCCACCCCCCCCCTCTCTCTCTCTCTCTCTCTCTCTATATATATATATATATATATATATATATATATATATATATATATATATTGTGCTCGCGATTTTCGGGTATCAATCCATTAATTGGTTTTGAACCTTCAATCTTTGAACTCTCAACTTTTATTCGTGAGAAGGGAAAAAGTGAGTAAAAAAATCCTTATGAGATCAAGGTTCGGGGGTTGGTTTCGATTAGGGAAGGTGTTAAGCACCCTAAACTTCGGTACTCCGAATGAGCCTCTTGCCTAAATTATCTTGTGCTAATTGCTTGCTTATTTATTTGTAAAATATTGCCTAAAGTCTAAGTGAAAGAATGGAGGGAGAAGAAGTATGTTTTTTGTTGTTTTTATTGATTTGAAAAAACATAAGTCTTTTGCCTACATACCCACAAGTGGGATCAAAATCATGTAGTTCACCTCAAAAATTTATTTGGTGAGTTGGATTGATTTTAGAGTTTTTTGAAAATGGATTTTTAGAAGGGTTGCGAGACCTCAAGATATAGAAGAATAAAATGGTGTGAAATTAGTTGATTTTATTTACAAGAAAGTAAGTCTAAATATAGATTAAAGTTGATTGAAGATTTGATTAAGAAATAAAAGGAAAAAGATCACTTGGGTTAAAATGCAAAGTTTTTTAAGAAAATATTTTTGGAGTTTTTGCATATTTGATTTTTTTGGAAAATTGATTTTTTCTAAGTTAAACGTAAACTAAACTAGCGTAACGACGCAATATAAAAAGCGAGAAATTTACAAAGGACGTTGAATCCTAAGCAAATTCTCAAGTTTGAAGTGAACCTAAAATTACTAATAGTTTGATTTTAAGAAAATTTTGAAGTCGGATGATTAACCTACTTTGTCACTAATTCAATTTTGCCCTCGATTGCGGTTATGACATAAAGCGGTAAATAAATATGTGAGTGTCGGTGCATATTCTCATTATTGGATATTTACAAGGGACCTAGATACATGCTAAAGTCTTGAGCAAAAATGAAAATGACAAGAAAATAAAAATGCATAAATGAAAATTACACCAAAACCTAAATACACACTAAAATAGTGACAATTAAAATAAACGACAAGGAAATAAAATATGCATGAGAAGATGAAGAGTAATAAAAAGCAAATATAAGATACGAATAATAAAAAAAAGTACACAAATGATTAAAACAAAGCGAAACATTTTTGTAAATTTAGAGAAAAGAAATTTAAGTGAAAAGAAATGCAGGAAGTAAAAACAGTGGTGAGAATAGTAAAACAGTAGAGAAAAATTAAAGGAAATTGGGCCTAGTAAAAAAACAATGGGCTCAGGCTGGGCAGATCCGGACCATTAGATGAATCTTGAGGTCCAGATCGGACTCCAGTGAAGATTCATCACAGCCACACGAATTAGATCAAAGAGTTAAAAAAGTGAGGGAGCATGGTAACAACAACAGCAGGCACGCATAGGATAAAAGGAAAGGGAAGGGGTATAAAAACGGAATCCAACAGATTCCTCTTCAATTCGTTCTCACTTCCTCTTTCTAAGACTTTTGAAAATAAAAAAAAAAAAATCCTCTCCCTCTCTCACTAAGCAAACAGATCGGAGAAGAAGAATGTAAGAGCTCCCCCGCGGTGGCTGTCGGCCAACAGGCGGCGTGCCGCCGCGCCGGAGAGAGAAAACAACTCCGATTCAAAAGCTTTTTTACGTTTCTAAATATCCTTTTCCCCGTAGGCTATGAATCCGGACTCCGTTTTCTCAAAACAACAAAGATTTGTCCTAGATCTAGCCTTCAAAATCTAACAAAAATGGAGAAATGAGACTACCTTTTTCTTACCGTTTCAGATCGGCTAGATGTGTGAGGAAAGTTATTGTTGTTGTTGTTCCGATTCGGTCTCTTGTATAGATCTAGATAGTTGTGGGTTCGGTTTGGACTCCCTTTGTTCTTTCTGCTGAAATCGGTTATGCGTGTGAACACCTTCGTATGCTTGTGTGTAGTGGTGAGGATTTGTGATCCGAATCCTGCTAGCTTGTGAAAAGAAATCGAAAATTGTGGTTGTGTTCTTGTTAAATCGAAGAAAGAAACAGTGAAGGGTTTGTGAAATGATTCTGAGAATGTATATGAGATTGATGTGAAATCGTTGTTGTTCTTGTGGAAATGTTGCTGGAATTTTTGGTTGAATGTTCTTAGTGTTCTTTGATTTTTTTGTGATTTTTTGGGGTTTTGATATGTGAATTGATGAGAGAGGAAAAAATTAGTGTTTGTGTGATGTGATTGGTGACTGACTCTGACGCATGAATAGTGATTGCTGCCTCTCTTGGAATGTATCAGCCCCTTTGCTAATGATTGGAACAATGTATATATGGGGGCAAATTAGGGCTGTTGAGAATTGGATTGGACAGAAACGCCTCTTACTTGGGCATCAAGAACCTTATGGACAAAATGACTAAAAAAGACTAAAATAAAACAGAAAATAATTAAAGACAACCAATAAACGAAGATAAAAAGATAAAAATAATAAAAAGAGATAAAAACACTGAATAGTAAAGCTAAAAATAATAAAACTTAAAATTGTCCCTTTAGAACAAAAATAAGGTATTTTAAAATACCTCTTTGCTGAAATTTTGACTGAAACGACGAAACTTCGTAGTTTTAAAAGACGAGTAAAAATGAGAAAATAAAAGTGAAAAGTTGAAAAATAAACAGATAAAATGTTGGTAAAAAAGTTGAGATTTAAATGGTTAAAAATTGAGGAATAAACAAGTAAAATGCTTGCAAAATAGACAGATAAAATGCTGAGATATAAACAGGTAAAATGTTGGGAAATAAACTGATAAAATATTGTGAAATAAATCGTAAAATGTTGAGAAAATAACTGGATAAAATGGGTTTAAAAGACGGGTAAAAAAAAACTGGTCAAAAAAAGGGTCTGATATATATATATATATATATATATATATATATATATATATATATATATATATATCGATTATTAAATAATTATTAATTAATGGGTGTAAAATAAAAAATTATTTAGAAGTTTTGGAATGATTATAGATGTGTACATATGGTTTCTTTTAAAGAGTTAATGTTCTGATTATGTATCCATTAATTTTTTTTATATTGCTTATTTGTATTTTTGTAGATTTGTAGAATTCTTAACATTGAACAATTTTATAAATGTATGAGATCAAACAAAGACTTATATATACTATGTTGAAAGATTTCAAATTATTTATGTGATTGTTGTTATTTTTAATAATGAATTTTTACACAAATAATTTACCATACATTTATTGTAATCAAACTCATGACAATAATTTTTTTTCTAATATTATTTTATTTTACATATAACTTACACGTACGATGCACATGTGCATGGTTTGGTTTATCTATTAAATAAGGACAGACACATTGTTACATTACATGACTCAAAGATGTGTGAACAACAAGTTAGCATTAATAACGCGACCGTTATAGTTCAACATTTTGGAGAGGATGCACCGTATGTATGAATGCATGAGTTTGGGGAGTGGTTATGGTCAATAGGGAGGGCGCAACACACTCCTCTAACAAGCACTAATAATAATTTACCACATTTTCCATTAATTTTATTCTTTTTCTTCTTTTCCATTATACTTAATTTCTTTTTTTTTGTCTTTTAAAAGTATTTGATGGATAAAATGTTATTTTGATATTTTAAACAATTTGTATTCGATAATTTTTAATTTTTATCCAATCATTTACCTTCAATTTGTCCAATCCGAAAACAAATTTAAAATCAAACACGTGAACGGATCATACACACCCTGTTAGATATTTTTCCTATTTTTGCTCTTCCACCTAAGCCAATATTGAGTCAAAATTGATTGTTGTGGAATACTATTTTTAAGGGAAAAATCTTTCTGATCTGATCCATCTATTCTCTACACTTATCCCATATTCAGTTTAAGGCTCCCTCAAATTGTGTTACACGTTCTGTAGACCTTGTGATGGGCAAGACACTATAAAGTCAGAATCGTATCACTGTTTCAGAGTCACTGAACCTGCTCCTCTAAAGGTTTGGAATAGCGAAACAGTCTGGTTACAGCAGCAGCAAGGGCATCAGTAAGCTCTTTTAACCCAGCAATGACTGGAAGTAAGTGCTCCCTTATTTTGCTTCTGCTTTCTGATTTAAACGTGTATTTTAATGTTGTTTACATGTTTAAATCGAATGAAATAGTTTACACACCCTATATGTTTTCAAGCAACCGGTGGTGAGCGCATACAGCTTCCCCAAAAGGAGGGGTAATTACTCTAACATGGACGTGTTTTTATCTTTCTAATTTTTGTCGGACATTAAATTGCCATTGTGACAATATGACATTGTCAAGTTGAACATGAAGTAGGGGGTTGAATATTTGCTGGAAATCCCCCCATGCTATAGCTGTATAAAGTCTGTGCCGGTACTATGAGTATCACATTTCATTGTACTACTGTCTAATTTACAGTACTAGGTGTGTTCATTTACAATTTTTCACTTTTTATTTATGACGATAGAAAATATATTGGATATTTATTTTATAAAATCTTGACTGCCGTTAATCAGTCACCAATTTTCGTTGAGAAATCTATGGAGTATACAAAGTTAATTCTCTTCTTTTATATAAACTTTCTCAATACACATATGATTGAATATAAAATCGTTTACTTAAACGGTTTAAATATCTTATCACGTAAACGTTCAATCCATCGTTGATATTTATAGTTTGTCTTTCATTTGTGTAAAATAATAAAATGTGACTTTTAAAATAGGACAAATAGAGTAGTCGTTTAAATTTGTTGATACATGAACAATAAAACATAACTAATATCATATAGATTTGATATAAAAAAAAAACAAGAATTGTCAATATGAGAAAATATATTGGAAAATTGTCAATAAAATTAGACATTAATTTTATTAAGAGTAGTTATATTTGAACAACTATTTGATGATAATTTTTGAGACAATTTTGTTTTTCTATCTTCTTATTGATCAAAAATCAATAGAGAGATAAAAAGAAAGAGAGAAAATAAGTACATCATATGAGTATGAGATATAAAATTGCCAAAAAAGTTGTTACAAAATAGTTGTTCAAACTTCAAATATAATTTTTCTTTGAGAAATGATATTTGTACAACCATTTTGTGACAACTTTTGGACAACTCTATCTAATACTAAGATTTTGTTTTTACTCTCTCTTCATTTTCTCTCTCTCTTTCTATTGTTTTTGACCAATAAGAAGAGAGAAAAAGAGTGTTGTCACATATTAGTTGTACAAATATAATTACTCTTTCTCTTTTATTAAAACTATGGTTTTATTACTAAAGATTGTCCTTAATTAAGAAAGTGTTTATAGAAAAAGTTAAATAGTTCAATTTTCAATACATTGAATAAATCAATTTCAATAAAAACTTACTATTTAAAAGTTGTTAAAGAGTGCACTAAGAACACTCGTTAACATTTCTTTTAAACTATTTACAAATTACAAGGGTAAATCTAATATGGACCTTTTGAAAAGACAAAACGATGAACACTTACTAATTTTAGTAAAATAGTACATTTATTTAAAATAAAAAATTGTCAAAGAAAATTAAAAGGGATAGTATACCATGTTATCAAAATTTATCAAAAACGTTTGTCAATTTTTTTTATATCAAAAACGATTAAAGTTGACTTTTGGACTATTTTTTAGTTCCTTGTTTGATACTTCCTCCGTCTCTAAATTATAGTTGTTTAAAGTTTGTGCACGATTATTAATGAAATGATTGATTGTGTTGATTTCAATGGTAAAATTAATATCATTTATTAAAATACACGTATTAATTGCAGTTAATTGAGTAGTTAAGTTGAATGAAATTCAATAAATAAGGGTATAATAATGAAAAAAAATAAATGTTGCATTGATATTCTAAAGAGACAATTATTTAAAAAAATAATATTAAAGAGACTATTATTGTGAGACGGAAGTAGTACATTTTATTTATACATTTTTATAAGATAAAAAACTTATAACATTTGATTATCAATCAAAATATCAATCAAAATACAAATAGAAGATGATAAATCAACTAATAATCGGTGGTTATTCATAAACGACCCTTTGGTTTGCCGTCAATTAACCTCATAATGAGAGTTTTGAAAAATAAGTAGTAAACAATTGTCTATAAATATTCAATATACCAGCAAATTATGTTAGATCATTGCTTCCTATGTGAAAATAAACAATTGTCTACACTCTATATACACTTGTTACACACTTTTTTTGAGAGATTGTCATACAAATATTAGATACACATTTTTTGTCATCAAAATTATTTATAGGAATTCTAATACAAACCTTGAAAAAGGTAAAAAAAAAAGGATCCTTACCAGTTTTTTACAAATAGTGAATTTTAAAAGAAAGTAAATATTATTTTATCAAAATGATTTAGGTCCCATCCTTCCCTTTGATGGTCCCTGACTGGGCAAATGAATAAATGCCAAAAACAGATAAATTTATACTCATGCCACTGTCCCTATACCGTGTTTTTCCATTAAAACTCTCGAGCCCTTGAAAATTCAAATATAAGTTTTTGGTGTACTCTTGTAATAATTTAAATGATTTTTTTTATGAAAATTTGTATAATTAACGTATCAAAAATTGAAATATTTAATTTTTTTAAAGAATAATTTTTTAATTTAAAATGCTTAAAAAATATTCATGAACACTCGTTAAAAAAACTTTTAACTATTTGTATATCTTGTTGATGTCAAAGAAGAAAGAAAAGTTTAGTCGACGACCACATTGAACTATAAATATAATTAATGATCAGTTAAATGTTTTAATACACATTAGATCTTAAATTAAAAATTAAAATATGTGTAAATCATAACTACAACACCATAAAGAAATCTCTCAAAAAATTTCTAAAAAAAAATAAATAAATCTCTCTAAAAAGAAAAAGGACAAGCAAGTGATTGGATTGGGTAAATATCTCATATTTATAAAGAAATCACTATTATGACGGATTTTCTAACAAACTTTAGATCCTCTTCTTAATCTTAAGTTACACTTCAATGTAATCGTTACTATATTTGATCCTTAGTTTCTTTATTTTTTCCTTCAAGACCAAGACCAAGAGAGGGAGTGGATGCTTGAGCTTAAGTGCAAAAATATTTAGTTATATTTTTAATTCGAGGCCTAAAACCATACTAAGCTTTTTAGTTTAGGACTTGGTCTATTTATTTAATGAGAAGCATAAAAAAACATATTTTAAGAAGAAATTGCACTTTAGTCACAAAAGAAAGAGAGAAGAAATTGCACAAGATAAATATATGTTATTTGAATTGATTTACCAAAACCAAGTACATATGACCTAAAATTGTAGAAAAGTAGTTCCAACCTCCAACTTGAGAAAAGTGAGAAAAAAGAAAGAAATTAAAAAAAAAAACAGAAAGAGTTGGAAGTTGGAACATAAAGATCTCATTTTCATGATCATGGATAATTGAATTCAATATCCATGTGTTAGTACAAATTAAAAAGCAGCAAGTAGCTAGTAGCTACTACACTTATCTAATAATAATAATCATTAATCTTATTAATCTAGTACTAATAATAATACCTAGTAACTATAGTAGTATATTAGTCATGGTAAGAACGAAGAGTAGCTCCACAAAAGGTGCAAACAATGGCTTTCCAAGATTTCACATAAAATGGGACATAGCAAAACCTTGTGGCTGTCTTCATGTCCGCCACACTTGCACCACCTCCGCACCGCGAACACGTCCCCGCCGCTGGCTTGCTCTTCTGCATCTCCTTAGTTTGATCCACCAGAAAACAAAAGAACACCATTCTTCTCTTCTTCTTCCTTTCCTTCTCTCAATGTAGCGTAGCTTTCTACTTGTTAGTTGAAAAAATGTGATATATGATATGAGAAGTGGTGATGTGTGTATAAATATAAAGTTGAAAGTGAAGCTGGCAATAAGTTAGTTGAGGGTCATAATGTTGATGAACTTTTTTAGTAATGAAGATATGAATGTGATGACCTTTTCTTTTCCGTGGCATAAAGTGTGTGCAGATACGTCCCTTAAAGTTAGCTTAGTTGGTAGAGACATTGTATAATATATGCAGAAATCAAAATTTAAATTCCAAACACCTCATTTCTTTACATTTAAAATGCACGAGCTTCCATCGTTAGACTACTTGACAAAAAAGAAGTATGTGCGGATACATTTCATTTTAATTGTAGGGTTAACATTAAATCATCTTATAAATATCTAAAATTTTGTTTTAAATTTTTGTAAAAAATATCATACTTGTCTTTGTAAATTTTATGTCGGTATTTTTATTTCTTTTAAAATTTCAATTAGCATTTTTGGACCTTGTAAAAGAAATTGGTCAGCATTTTTTTTCTCTAAAAATGCTAAAGACAAATAATACAAGACTAAAAAATGTGATTTTTTGTAGGATTAATTTTTTTTAGATATTTATAGAAACTATTTATTTAGTTAAATCTTGTTTTTATACGACAAAGATAAGATGAATTGGATTCCTAAAATTCATCGAAATGAGGATAAACTCAAGATTTAAAAATATTTCTATTAACAAGTTTTAAGGCTGACAACGAAATTTAAACTAAGATTTTTTAGGGGAAAAGGTCAACTCATTATCAATTGATTAAAGTTGATCTTCTTTGAAGGGTGCTTTTTGGATCTTGGACCGTCAAGATGTTTTGGAGGGGTGATGAACGACATAATTTGAGACACGTGGAGGTCAAAAGAGGGGGTTTAATAAATGTGATATGGGATGTGTAGGACCTGATTAATAATTTGGTGGCAGTTGGTTAGGTCAATTTGCTACTTGCTTATCTGTGTTCCCTCTGCCTCTGTATAGTACACAGTTTATTCTTTATCAAAATTATACTCCGTCCGTATTTTTTAATAAAAAAAAAACATTAATTCACACTTATTAAGAAAACTAATACTTACTTATTTGAGGTATAATTTTTTGTGTTTTCTTTGGAATAAGTTTTGTAAAAAGATGTAAAAATAATTTTTATTGGTTAAAAATTATGGAGAAAATAAAAAGGGGAACAAATTGAATGCAACATGCATTTAATTTTACATTAGAAAAGATGATTTGTTTGAAAAAACATAATAATGACATAAAAGTTGGTCTTTTTTACTTATATTTTGAGACAAAGAAAATGAGATTTTTTTCCTTAAAAAAGACGGTGGGAGTACCTAATATGTAATATCCTTTACTCTCCTTCCACTTGGTTTGGTTGAGAGAAGAAAAATTTCAAAGAAAAGAAAGAGAAGAGTAAACAACAAGAAGATTTTTGATTGTTTTTTAGTAGATTACTAACTATAAGTTCACTTTTTTTTAAGGTAAGTAAATAAGGTGTTCAAAATTTAAACTTCAATTGTTACCAACTAATTTAAATTCACGAAAACAAGATTTTTAATTGTTTAATAAGATGGAAAGGGCCCCTAAAAAAAATGATGGAAAGTGAAAGAAAGGAAACCAAAAACATTTTCTTCTTTTCTTTGGTTGATTGAAAATACGAAGATAGAATAAACTATACACAAAACCCCAAAAGGTAAGTTTGGTGGTGAAGATTTAAAATCTATGTACTTCTCTTTTTAAGGGTTTGAATTTCTAGTGTCAATAATTCATGAGTAAGATCAATTCATTGATGACTTTGCTCTGACTACAATTGACCCATCGCTAATCTCAGCCTATCATAGTCTCATAGAGCTGTCATCATGGCCCCCCTTGCAGCTTCACGTTTCATTTGTGCCGCCTTCCCGCTGCCGCGGAAGTACATGTATACTTGCTGCAATTATAAATCATCCATTAAACAAGAATGTAGGAGTAGATTCAAGAGAATAAATATGTTATGTTGGATTACAAAAAAAAACCTGAATAACCCAGATGCTCAGTAGTGTTTCGATGGCGAAAAAAGCAAAACCAACAAAGTAGAGTATCTGCCATTCACCACAAATGTTACAACAATTACTATCGATTAAAAATACTTGTTCCGTCTCAATTTAATTGTCACACTTGGATTGTGCGAGGTTCTTGAAGAAATGATTAGTTTGGTTGATTTGAATGGTAAAATTAGCTTAATTTATTAAAGGGTCTTGCTAACCGGTGCTTTTGGGGCACTGGTTAAGCATACTATAACATGAATTTATTATCTTAAAAGGTAGCTGCTTTTGACATTATTATCAATTAATTACACAATTTCAATGTATTAACTATTATATAATTTCTTTTTTCATATCCTTAACTAGTACCCTCGCATTTCCCTTTATTAAAACACCTTTATTAATTGTAGTTAAGTGAAGTGAAATTCAATAAATAATGACACATGAGTGGAAAAATTAATAAATGTTAACTTGGTATTCTAAAATGACAATTATTTTGAATTATAGAAAAAAATGCACATGGTGTTTTGAAATCTCGCAGGTCCTTTCTTCAGCTTGTTTGGCTCCTCACTGTTTGGGTCTTATGGATGGAAAGAAATAATAGATTATTCCATAAGAAGGAGTGTTCATTAGTTCAGCTGCTAGACAAAGTTAAATACTATTCTTTGTGGTGGTTGAAAGCCAATGAAACTGTCTTTGTTTTTGGTGAACATTTACGATGATTGAGTCTTTTGTCGTGTTTAGGCATTAACTAAACTTTTTGTTGTATTTTGTGTGAACTGCTGGTTTTTTTAGTAGTCTTTTTGGCACATCTTGTGCTGAAAAGATTGCTTTAGCAGTGTTTATATAATCCGTTTTTGCTTGTACCGAAAAAAAGAAAAAAATGCACATGCGACAGATTATTTTGAGACGGAGTATAATGATTGACAAGACATGATATCCAATTTTTTTTTATGACTCCTTATCAAGAAGCCAGATGCAAATTAGAAGCAAACAAAATAATAACTGAACTAGAAGTTGGAACATACCCCAACTACTGGATTGGAAGTCATGATCTCAATTGCAGGCAGTATACCTCTGTTACAACATAACCATTAGCTTGATTGAAAAGCACAGTTAGAAAGAAAACTACTGCGAAAATATAGTGATGAAGGACATCAAGTGGCATGTTAAATAAAATGAATGAAAAGATTAGAAGAAAACTCACGCGAGAGATTTTCCTTTGAAGATAATTGGAGGTGCAATTGCGGCCAAAACGCAAAACATAATGTGGAACTGCTTAGAGAAAATAGAAAAAAATTAGATAAGACCGCTTAGCAAAATAAACACAGAATGAATGGTTACTTCTATGAAAAATAAATACAAAACTTGCCGAGTAGCATAAGAAAAACCAGCCAAACTTTAGAGCACTGTCCGTCCTGTAACAGGAGATGGCATAGAATAATAGAACAAAAACATGACAAACCAGTAAAATTAGATCCATTCGGATTGTAAACGAACTACCTTGTAGCACGATATAGAGGGCGATACCACATCACATAGGCTCCTGGTACACCGGAAATGAAGTATATGATAGAAAGAAGCCATATAGACAGACCTACAAGGTAAACAAAAATTGTATGATGGATGCATGCCTACTATAATGGATGATAAGTTACCAAGATATAACACAAACCTTCTCCTTTGAGCCAAGCTACTGTAACAGCCGCAATATTATATAAAAGACAGAAAATCAAACCTGCAGATTGTTACAAAGTTCAAAACTAAGACACTCGATAATTAAAGAAAAATTGTCATAGAAGGATATTTAAAATTTTAAGCAATAAACTTGTGCAAAAAGGGGGAGGTAACATTTTGTAATTTTATTCCTTGAGAAGAAAAGAATGTAAGACACATCTCTCATTTTGTTTAAAGTTACAAAATAATACATGAATTTTAGAAGTCTTTAACATTGTTATGAAGTTTATCGAAGCAAACTTGGCCGATACTGTAAGGTTCAACGGAAGGGCATGCAGAGTATTTAGTTTTAATGCTGGTGCAGCAGAACAGGTTTTAGTATACGATGGACAAGATGCAGCAGCATTTGTAATTGTTTCGGCTGATGATATAGATTATTCAGAAAAAGAGTCTTTGGTATGACTTATTATATTCATGGAACAGGCCGGTGTTTTTGGCGTGTCTGTTTTCGTGCTGCGCTGTGCTGTGTGGTTATCATGTTCATCTAACTTGTATATATACTTTTCATTTGGCTATTCTTTAGTACAACTTGCAATGAAGTTTAGTCTCATTTCTTTAGAAAATTCTTTTGCTTACTGAAAACAATCAACATGAAGCTAAAGAAAACAATATTTATATATGATAAGAAGCAAATTACATTTACAAGTCAATTGAACAACAACGAATTTAATGAGAAAAATACTTATCAAAATGAAACTCCATTTAGCATAAAATATATAATTTTTTCTTTCAGCAATATAATAAATGTCTTGAAACTTCCATCAACGAGATAATCGTTGCTTCCTAATTTTGCAGAAACTGAGAAACAGTGCTTATATTTAGAACCGATGCAGGTGTTTGCATAGAAATGCCTAGTAAACTGCTAATGTACATAAAAAACATAGAACTTCCACTATTCCACACTTTAATTTTTTTTTCTTTTAGAATCTTACACCAGAAAGAAAAAAGGAAGCAATGTTTTTAAATAGTTAAAAAAGAAAGAACTTAAAATCCTAAAGTGCGTATGCATTTTATTTACTAGCATACAAAAATTATAGCTTATGCCAAAAATACTAAACTATAAGGCTCATGAAGCAAAAGGATTGAAGTTTCAAATTATTTGTAATTCCAATTATGGTTTTAAGCATATATATGAATACAAGAAGAATATCAAACCGCCTTTTCGACCAAATGTCAGAAAACAAAGAATTAGTTATCACTTAAACACAACCTTAGAACAAAAAGAAGGGCTTCAACGTACCTAACCATGTTGTAAACGCAACATACTGTATCGTTTGAAGATGTATTGGTATTTCATTTCCAATGTCATGATGAATGAGAGGGAAAAAAGGTGGCCAATTATTTTCCTCTATAACTATTCCAGCTGCAAAACAAAAATGAAACCACTAAAATGAAGGCATTATTCCTGTTGGCTCCTATAAGTATAGATGAACTTAAAATACCTTTTTTTATAGCACTTTCCTTTCTTTGTAGCTCCTGCAAAACATCACTAGATCATGAGTTGCCTAATTGATACAATAGGTTATACACACAATGGCCAAGATAACTCAAATGGCATCAACAAAATGAACTGATTTGGAATTGAAGGTATGATATGACTGCCTATTATAGTCGTCATAAACTAAAAACTGAACTAAAGTGTTACCCGTAAGTACATAGTGATATTGTAGCACCGATACTTCTATGATGAAACACATGTCTGGTGTCTTACATGTGTCAGTGTCCAATACCAACAAATGTGATTACATTCAATTAATTCATTTTCTTAAATTATTACTGGAGTCGATGTGTTAGTGTCGGTGTCATGTCTGGTGTTTGTGTTTGTGTAATTACTTCATATTTTGCAATGAAGAAAGAAGACAAGTGATCATGTATTGAAGAAAAAATATAATACACTCTTGCTACTAATGAGGTCCCTATTATTTATTTACTTATAATTGATAGAATCATTATTATTTATAGGCAGCTACATAAAATAATAACATACTCCATCCGTTTTAAAATGAGTATCGTTTTTGCCAATTGCACACAAATTAAGGAATTGAATGAAATAATCATTAGACATAACACTTTTACTAAACTGCCCAAGAAAAAGACAAACTTAAAGTTGCATTGAAAATTGTGCGAGAGAAAATTTGGAGTATTTATTGAGGGTAAAGTTGAGAGAGAAAAATTAAAGTTGTATTAAAAATGTAAAGTGACATTCATTTTGAAACAATTTTTTTTGCTAAAACGACACTCATTTTGAAACGGAAGGAGTATTATACTGAAGCTTAGAAAACAAGTTACTAACATAAAAGTGAATTGTGGTTCAAAGCAATCAAACAAGGGATCAAGATGAATTACCTGCTCCCTTCTTTTCAATTCAGCCTCTCTAGCTTGAAGTTCTTTCTCCTTTGCTTTGAGGTCCTAAAGTTAAAAAAAGATAAAATTAAATCTTTGTGAGCAACAATACTTTGGCATCCTAATTTTGACATTTACTTCAACAATTTGATAATCCAGTCTCTACCTTTGGGAGTTCAAGAGGAATGTCAACAGTCACCCCACGATCGTGAGGCTCATGAGGAAGGGGTGTTAGTCTTGACGAGGTTACAGAGGAAACACTTCCCGGGTTCTGCAAAATTAAGTGGTAAAAAATGTATAAAGTTAATCATGAATGAAAAATGAGATATCACGATCTAATATATGTTTGAATTCACGGTGAGATTGACAGAATTACAATAAGCCACCATGATTATGGCAAAAACTACACTTTAGAACTTCAACAAAATCACGATGACACCATAATTTTGCCAAACTCACGGCTCATTCAAACACATACCAAGTGTAAACAAATAAAAACTTCAATTTTTGTAGTGGATTATATAAATTAACTATGCAACACAATTCCTCAAATTCCAAATAAAAGTTTTAAAACAATGATTATATAAAAAGTTGTTAAGCTTAAGCTGATATATACAAATTATAGAAGTGGGATAAGCAGTGGAGCTTACAGTAGTGTAGAATGCCCCTCCACCATAATTTGATTGCCCTGAAGCTTTTCCTCTAGTAGATCCATCCTAATATTATTAACGAAAATGCAAAATTTTATATGGAATTCAATTGATTTAATGGCACTAACCAAGTTTGAATTAATTATTCCGCAAGCAAAAATAGAAATAAAATTAGGATGGAGCTTCTAAAGGAAAAGTCGAGCTTCATAATAATCCATAAATTTTAGAATACCCTAATCATGAAACGAGATTAATTTTCATTCACCGATCGTTTTACCATGCATCAAATCCAATCAAATATAATTAGATATTTAAGAGAATAATGGAACTTAATTATGAAAGATAGCTAAAAACAATAAATTTTATTAAACATGTCGCTAATTAAATAGAAAATATACACGCAACTATAAAGGAAACATAAACATGTCGTGTATGTTTCTATTTAATTAGAAACATTATGAATATTAATTCATCAATTATGTGAAATATACGACGATTAATCATATACAATGCAAAAGACATAATGGGAGAAAATGTGATATGAAATAACTTACTGCGAAAGGATTAACTTCTTCTTCCGCGAAGGGATTGGTATCGAAGTTACTCATTGTCATGGGATTAGATCGTGATCAAAATGACGGAGATCAAGAAGAGAGAAGAAAAAAATGGATAGTGCAGGAATTTTGATTTTGAAGAATGAAAATTAAAGATCGAAAAAGAAGGAAGGAAAGAAGAGATTTGTTTGGCTTCGGAAAGAATGAAAAAAGAACTGAAGAGAAAGGAGAAATCACGAACGGATGGGCGAAAATATTTCATGCATGTCGTTATGTTAGTTACTATCGTATCAATTCACGGTGCAGCTCTTTTTCTCTTACTTTTTCATTCTAAAATAGTTTTTATTAAAATAAAACAAATTGTTATATACCTTTTTTAACTCAATAATCTATTAGTTGTATTTATATATCATAGATGGACATGAAATAGATTAGATAAACCGGACAAATCTCAACTCTTTTTTATCAAATAACTTAGTGGTATGAACTCGCACATTTTAAACGTAGAGATATAGACTTTGGGACAAATCTCAACTCTATTTAAAGATAGTAGTTGGTTAGATTTGGTTTGGTTTTGACAATATTTTTTCAAGAAACATCATTGGTTAACTTGGTTAACATTTTTTAAAATTAATAAACTTTATTTATGAAGTTTTTTAGGTAACTTTATTTATGAGTTGAATGTAGATGCTATCTCAACTCATTCTAAATTAGTTTTCTACCAACATTTCATTGACATATATAGATAGCAACAAGATATTTGGAGCGATTTGTGGAGAGAGAAAAAATTTAAACCATCTTAATCATGTCAAACTTTACTTACCCTTCTAGAAACTCGAGGATTGACATAAAAAAAATATTAAACAAGCTAAAGACAATTTGTTAGATTTGGTCCTGTTTTAAGAATATTTTCTCACAAGAAGTGATAGAATCATAGAAACATTATCTTTTCAACATTTACTCTTCTATTTGGTTAAATTCACAACATTTACTCTTCTATTGAAAGAAAAAAAAAATGAAATGAGTCAATTATTTTCGGACTAATATTTTATTGCAAATGGTTAAGTTATTTTGGGATGGATGACTGCTTGAACGTGAATTGGTACAAGGATTATCAAAATTTTATTTCATCACCAAGAATGGACATAATAAAATACTAGTAACTAGAATTTGCTACAGAATCACATTCCATTACCAACAATATGGAACAATCATCAAATAAATAAATGGGTCAATTACCAAGGTAACATGGGGCATGATTTAATGAACCATGAAAATTATCACACATTAAATATAAATATAATAACTACAGGGTGTTGGTGCCTAGAATTCTCTGAAGCTGATTGGATAAACCTCCTTGCAGAACATGGCATGTGAATATTGAATGGTTAGTATTTCATTGGAAGTAACAAACCCTCCTATAGGATGTTGTAACATGCACGTCTTCAATAGTTGAGATTTTGAAATTTGCAGGTAAAAGCTTCTTGCAATTCATTCATATATCCAAATATCATTACCATTTTCATCTTTCATTTGATTCATTCATTTTGTTGAGAATCCCTCCTTATCATATTTAGCAAGTACAAGACAACCTCCGACATCGCTGGTCGAAATTCTGGCTCAGACTGCATTGTATTATATACAAAAAGAGGAAATCAGTTGCATGACATAATCAGTAAACTATGCAAAACCGAAACTGTAAGTTCACATGGGAAACGGATTCCATGCTGCAACAACGTCAAACAGATTTTAATCTGAACCGTTAGATCTAAGTCAATGCCGATGTCATTGAAAACTGATTTTGCTATGTGTAATCTGAGTCATCTGGTCTCAAATTAACACTAGAGATTGTTTATTGCGTGTAAATGTCTTGTTCTCCTACAACATGGAATCCGGATCCGACTGAATAGCTTACCTGAACACATCTAGAAATAATGTCTGCAAAATTTGACAATGATTTGGCAGGGTAAGCTCCATTTAGAGAAGGATCAACCATCCTTGATAATGCATCAATGTCATGAAGTTGAGTAATTGCCCATCTTACAAGAAACTGCTCACCTCGAGGACGTTTTCTGTTCAAAATGTATACAATACAAAAAATTAAGTCCACGAAAAGCCAAAAATAGATACCGAAGTATTTTCCTTTTGTTAAAGTATCTCACTTGTCATAGGACTGACGGCCTGTCAAAAGTTCTAACATAACGACTCCGAAGCTGTAAACATCACTCTGGTAGGTGTAAATTCCTGACTCAAATTCTGGAGCCCCATAGCCGTAAGCTGCTAGCAGCTGTCCTGAGAGCTGAAAATGTATGAATGTTAATAATGCAAATTACATCGACAGAAACCTTTCAAATAATGCAGAAACATTGTTTTACAATATCTTATACTCTCTTACCTGACGTACAGAACCTTTAGTTATTAATGGAGCCAAACCACAATCAGATACACACACAGATAGATCTTCACCAAGAAGAATGTTAGCAGACTTGAAATTTCTGTGTATAACAGGTGGCTGACATTGCTCATGCAAATACCTTAACAAGGTCAATACCAAGTATTAGACGCATAAGTTTCACATAAAGATGCTTTATTGGTAAATCTTATATTTTTATTAGTTTAGTGATTCAAATTTGCAGAAAGTTGTAGTAGATGATTATTAATTTCAAGAATTAGCAAAAATAAATAGACTTCCACCCTGAAAATAATTAACCAAGGCATACTCGATAAACTCCATTTGAAAATAAAAATAACTGAATACACAATAAGCTACAAACCAACAACCTAGGATTTTTTTATTATTATAATGGAATATATTTTTTCTCAGTGTCAATAGTCATAGGACTTACTCTAAGGCTCTCGCAGCCCCAAGTGCTATCCGAATACGAGCATTCCAAGGAAGTTTTGTTTTGAATTCATCATCTGAATGAAGTGCTTCATACATTGAACCATTATTGCAGTATTCATAGATTAGAAGCCTCTGTCCATGCTCTAGACAGTAACCAATAAGCTCAACAATATTTGCATGTCGAATTCTGTCAATATTGTTAACCAGTTCAATAAACTCATCATCTTCTTGATCAGAAACTCTCTTGTCTAGTTTCTTCACAGCAAGTATCTAACAATTCATACAGAGAGCAAGTGTCAAGACTTTAATCAATCCCAGTACATAAAAATTTACAAGACTTTTTGAGCAAAGGAAATCTGAATGAAGATATGATTAGAGCATATTAATAGTTAAACATTTCCTGACGTCGTTCAGGAAATGTTTTGGCAAAATAATAAAAGCAGAAGTAGACAGAGAAAACAAATATAAAGAGATTTTGTGTCATCTATTTCATCAGTCGTTCTATAGGAAACAAGTGCAACTGATAAGCAACAATCTTACCTTCCCATTAGGAAGCTCTGCCCTGTATACACTTCCCAGCATGCCTAATCCTATAAGATTGTCTTGAGAAAAGCTATTTGTATACTGTTGAAGGGCTGCGATTGTGAACGATTTTGCAAATGTCGGAGGAACCAGACTACTTTTGGAAGGATTAATGTTAGATCCTCCGGGGAATGTGGTTGGCTCAACGATCACCTTTTCGGCAGCAAGTAGTGGAGCAGGAGGTGGAGGAGGAGGTGGAGGTGGAGGTGGCATTGAATCTACATCTAGTCCACTCATATCTATGTCATGACTTAATAGCTTTGGCAATGCTTCCATTCTTTGTACATTTTTCTCTGCTTGATGATTCTCCTTTGGCTTTACAACAGCCGCTTTTTGTACTGTTCAAGAATTAAAATTTTATGAAGAAATTCAAATGATTAAAATGGTTAAGTCCTTACACGGGAAAATTAAATGTTAGAAAATGAATTATGAAACAAATAACAAGGGAAATATGCCTTTCTCAGTTTGACTAGGTGGTTGGACTCGAGCCCCATTATTCCAAGGATTCGTTCTTTCGCCTCCATATGCTCCAATCTGATGTTGCTTAGAAGTTCTGCCGACCCGTTCCCTTTTGCTACATCTTGGAAGAAAGAGAAGAAGTGCCAGTGCCAAGATGATAAACCCCAATACACCAGAAATAGTTATCCAAACCACTCTTTTGGTATTTTTTTTCGATTTCCCGGAACTTGAATCCTTTGATGCAGTTGGTCCACCAGCATGTTTAGTAGGTACACGTCCAGAAAATGGTGTCCCAGAAACCACAGTTCCTGATGGTGATGCTGTTACCGGAGAACGAGGTGGGCGAGCTGGTGCTGCAGTAACATTACCATTGAGGTCAAATTGGTTTCCATCTTTTCTGCATATAAATATCACAATGAGTTATTGAAGCACCAAAATATTAAATAATATTGATATATCTCACTCAAAATTCTGATTTGATACAGAAATAAATAAAAATAAAAAAGTAAAAATAAAAAACAGAAAATAGCGGAAACTTTGATAAAGGAATAGACACAAGAAAGCGACAAAAATAATGGTGATGGTGATGATGATAAACTGCTAGGTATTGTGCTTTTGGTTTTGATTTTTAATAGACCAAGAGGCAATAGTCCGGTGAGTGACCACTTCTTTAAGTGAAGCTTAATGTTTACCATTATCCTTTTTCATCTTTCCCCTCCATTTAAACTACAAAGTGAAAACGATGGCTTTTGATTAACCAGGTCAAGAAACACAAATTTCAAGCACTATTAAAATATACATCATATTTTCAATCCTACATAGGACCTTCATCACAAATTGTTTAAATTTTTTATTGAGTGCCACTTTATCTAGAGCAAAAATAAAACCGAAGAAAAATTATAAAAATATAACTTACCACTTTATCACACTGACGCCGTCCCTAGGGAGGTGCAAACAGCTCTATAGAGCTGGGCCTCCCCAATTTTGGGGCCCAAAATTATTATTTTTTAATATATAATGACAAAAAATATTAATATATACTTGTAGCAATGAAACTTTAACATCAGTCTTGGCGTGGCCCAGCGGTAACACCCGCGAGAGGTATGCTTGTTGACTTTAGTTTAACTCTTTGTGATGGCAATTGTTCATATTTTATTATTTGTATTATTTTTCAGCATGACAGGGTGTCTTTTGGGCCTAGTTTTACTCCTAATTTTTTGGTTACAACAACAATTTCTAATTTTTTGTTTAACAACAAACATTATAATAATTTTCTTAAAAAATTAAATTAAAAAAACACTATATTTTTTCTCTTTTACAAAAAATTGTATTTTTTTTAGGGGCCAATTTTTACTAAGAGAGCCGAGCCTCCGATTTGACAGGGACGGCCCTGCAACTTACACTGCCTGGCTGTATAAATGGAGGCAACATACAATTGATTGTTTTTTCTGCATTGCAGTGTTAAAGATTTTGCAGAAAAGAAAGTCTAATGCCATAATATTTTGTTGAATTGCAACACTGCACATCTTTGGAATTAACAAGATTACATATATTTTCAAGTTCCGTTTCCATCTTCACAATCTTCCGACTCAGGAAATAATCTCATTTCAGGATAAAGAAGAAAATACTGTGTTTTAAGATTATCACCTGAAGTTGGTAATGGTTAACAACTTTTGAGGTATTGGTCCAGAAAACTGGTTGTTCTCAACATTCCTGTTCAAATAAAAATAGAATAAGTGTGTATTCAAAGAGAATGACTTTTTGAACAAGTCAAAGAGAATGACTGTAATCAAAAAACTAAAGATTGTATCAAATCCTAATACGCATTTCAATTTCAAAATAGCTTTAAAATGCATTAAAAATAACAAAGTACAAATTTCTGAACTAATAATAGGCTAAAGTAAATTACAAACCCGTCATCTTAACCCGATTTAAATTTTGGTCCCATTTATTTTTTCTATGGATATTGGTCTCTATAGTTATAATCACAAAATGTTTTATGGAGTTTATTGTTAATTGGACCGTAAAAAACCCAACAAGAAATATACTCACTGTCTCGTATATGGTAAAACAACATTTTAGGTGGAGGAATAGTTCAATAGTTAGAGACACAAGGAGACTAAGAAAATCTATCAACCAAATCGTTAAGAATGATTTAGAGGTTTTGACCCAAGCACACGATTGGATTTTATGGCATCTTCTGATCCATGTGGCTGACCCCACTCTAGCGAGAACAAAGGTATTATTGATCTCTTTAGTTTTGTTCTTATCAACTTTGGTTCATGCTTTTAAAGCACTGTCCCAATACTCTTCAGTCATTTAATTTTTTATCTTATACGGTACTAGTCCCTATTTTTATCAAGAATTGATCTTTACAGTTTCTAATTATAAAAGCCTTGGTCCCTCGTGGACCAAAATCCAAATGAGTAAAATCATATGGATTTTTATCTTAAAAAATAACTATGGGTCATGTGAAATACAAAAGTCTAATTGTTTATTTTAATCAAGCAAATTTTATAAGAAACATGGTCAAGAGAAGTACAAATCTGTCAGTGGAAGGTCTTGCAAAACTTCGAGTGTCCCAGACAGGTTATTGTTCTGTAAATTTCTGCCAAAAAGGAAAAGGTTAGATTGATTGACAGATAACAAAGATACAAATCACCTTCTCAAGAAACGGTACTCACAGAGTGGTCACAGCTGACAAATTCTCTACAGATGGAGGCAAATCCCCGCTCAAATTGTTATGAGATAAATCTCTGCATAGCAGTTTGTGGCTCATCAAATAAATTTTATGTACAATGAAGCTATAAGAGTTTCATTCAACAATTCCTGTGTCTGTGTGTGTGAAAGATTAACTGAACTGAGGCCTTACAGATTGGTCAAATGCGTTAGAGACTGAAAGACATCTGGTATTTCTCCGGATAACAAATTATTATCAAGCGACCTGAAAGGAGATGATTCAATCTCATTTTAGATACTAACGTAAGAGTTAACATCAGCTACCGTTAGAAGAAGTAACAAACTCACATGGCAGTCAGTTCTGTCAATGTGGATAAAGAGACTGGAATACTTCCGGTGAACTGGTTACCTGAAAGAAAACTGTGAAAGTACAAACCATCTTATCATTTTGCACAATTTATTGGAAGAGAATCAGAGATAGTGTTAAAAAGGTAGGTAACACGTACAGGGATTGCAACGTGACAGGTAAACTTGATGGAATACTTCCTCCAATGTGGTTGTTGCTTAGAGATCTACCTCCAAAAACACGAAGCAAATAGCAAAGGTGAAGCAGAAGAAAAATAAACAAAAAGATGCAAAGAATAAAACACAAAAAGTTTCAAAGTTTTGAGAGATCAAGAGTGTTTCATTTACATTGATTTGATAGAAACAAACGGCCCCAAGCTATCACCCAATTCTCCTCCCAGATTTGCACTAATCAGAGTTCTGTCATAGATAAGTTTGGTAACAGTCATTTACTTTGTAAGATATAATCGCTATATATAAGCAAGAAAAGCGATAACATACATTTCTTGTATGAGTGTATCATTACATTGAACACCTTGCCAAGCTTCTCCGCACGGGTCTCCCGCACTAGCAACCCACCCAGGAAGAACAGGGTTGCCCAATGCAGCATATAATCTATTAATTGCAGCAACTGATATCATACAATTACAAAATTTTAGAACTATCGTATTATAATAAACCACAGATAGTTGAAAATAGTCAAAGAACATGTTGCGAGTACTCATAAATGAAAATGTTAAACATTATGAAAAGTATTGGCAAGAAAGAAAATCGAAACATTTGATTGGCAACATACAAGAAGCTGTCTCGAGTTTCTATGAAAAACTGCTACACGTGTATTCGCGTGTTTCGTATGCAAGTTTCTTCGTAACAAATAGCAAACCTCATTCATAAATCATCTATTCCATTACAAAACACGGCCACACAATTCAGTACCCTCTGCGCCCAAAGGCAGGACAGAGTCTGTCTAGGTAAACAACTCCACAAACATTTACGAAAAAAATATAGAAGTAACATTGTTCTAATCATGAGTTTTTTTACAGTTTTTTGCATAAATTGAAGTAAAGATAAACCTAACTCATTTTTTCAGAAGCTTTATCGTTTAACTTCTTCGTATTCACCTATAAACTTAACTTAATTGAAAAGCTTCACGTTATAAGTCAACCCAAACTTAGCCTTAATAACTAAACTAGGTACAAGCAGAATTTTAAATAAAGCTGCAACTTGAGCCGCGACATTGCAGTTTTTTATATTGACTAAACCACAACATGACCATTGACACAATTGAGGCTGCATTTGACCACAATTCTGCTTAATACCAAGAAGAATCACGACCCGGCTGCAACCTTAATTGTAACCATTATTAAAAACTCTGAATACAAAGTATAACATAGGCAGAAACAAAACAATAAGGTAGCATAAATTTGAGTTAAATAAGAAACATATGAACATATAACTTAACAAAAGAGTCATAGAAGCACAAATTTAATACTTCAATTTTGCAAGGGAGGTAGATTATCAAGTATCAACACAAAGCATTATTGTAGATATAAAAACTGAAAAAGACATGAAAAGAAGAGAATCATTACCATCAGTGGGATTAGTAGCTGCAAGTGAAAACTGAACTATACAGATCAACATCAATCCAAATATCACTTGTATATGAATTTTCAATTTCATTCTCTTGTACAGTGAACTAGATCTCATCTCTAACATTGATCTCAAAATCAACCTCAATCTTCAACTGAAAAAACAACAACTCTCAAAATTCAATCAACCAAAACAAAATTGCTACACATTCAAGATAATCAAACAAAACAAAAGTAAAAAAATAATTTTTTTTTAAAAATTTAAATAGACCCATTATTCCATATAAGCACAAAAATCACATAGCATATCATAAATTAAAAAGAAGTGTGAAATCTGAGAAAAGGAATGAACTTACTTTAGAAAGTGAGTAAGTTTGAGAGATAATGCTGAAAATAATAACTTTAAGAAAACTAGAGTCATAAAAAAAAAAACTTTAAGCTTGAAAAAGGAAAGTAATTAAGAAAAAGGTATGTGGAGTGTGTAAATAAACTTAACGGCTAAGATTGGGAGTGAAATCAGTGGTGTGAATGGTAGTGGAGAAGAATGTATGTAGCACATGGATTTACATACATACACATTGAATTCCTAAGCTTTTAGTAGCATATAATATAATAATATATACTATATAGTATATTTTTTAATAATATAATAAAAAATAATGATAATGAGTGTGGTTGATTAATTAAAAAATTGTGATAAAAAGAGGACCCTGACCTTAAGAAAAAGGTGAAGAAAGCAAGGGAAAAAGGTGCAGTGAAGGAGATTCTATTCTGAAACAAACACTGTTTTTCTCTCTCTTTCTTTTTCTATTTCTGGGAGAGAGAGTGTTTAGAACAAGAACAAAAGAGTGCGTGTAAGTGTGTGTTTGATGACACTGATCTACAAGTGCAAAAATCATTGTACACACATGTTTATCTGTTAGAAATAATAATGTTAAAATATAAACACCAGATTGGTCCATGTTGTAAAGAACTTAAACCATGTGTCTATGTGGTTAAAGATTCGATTTTTAACTCTTGCGTGTAAAAAAAATTGGTTGAGAACAAAACTCACACTGTATGTCTCAAAGATTTTTTCGATTGAAATTTAGTCGCTACTATGCACCGTGGAAAGTTCATATTAATAACACAAAAATAATGTTGAAGTTAGCTTTAACCGGAAAGTTCATATTAATAACACAAAAATAATGTTGAAGTTAGCTTTAACATTAGATTGATTCATGTGGTAAAGAACTTAAACCCTGTGTGTATGTGATCAAAGATTCGATTTCTAACTTTTGCGTGTAAAAAATCTGGTTGAAAGAGTAGAACTCACATTGTATGTCTAACAGATTTTTTCGATTGAAACTAGTCGTTACTATTTAGCGGTGGAAAGTTCATATTAATTTTATTATTTTTTTTGTCAAATAACTTAATGACTAGAAATTCATATTTAAGATGAATAAATAGGATTCAAGGTTTCGAACTCGACTTTTACATATATCGTACATTGTCTCGACTCGACAGAGATAAGCTTACAAGTTGCTATTTTTTTATTTTTTTTGTTCATACAACACTATTGCTATTAATAAGACTATGTAACTACAAAAATAATGTTGAGGTTAGCATTATCACGCTCCCACGTTGGCGCGTACGGTTACTTTGCCATGTCTTGCTTTGCTGCCCATGTTATTTGTGGTTTTACAATCATGGAGTACAATACATATGTTCCCTTGTCTTTTGTACTACAAAGGGCCAGTTATAGCCTACAATAACAGTTGTTTTAATTTTGTTTATTTATGAACAATAATTGGTTAAAGATTTGCTCAATTGTTTAAAGATTGCGTACAAAAGTTTACTTATATCTTGGTCAAAATAAAAACATTGTGTGAGAAAATTTAGTAAAAAAGAAGATTGTGTACAAAAATTAAGAGTAATAAATAGTTGACTGATTTGTCAAAAAAAAAAAAAAGTTGACTGACTGAAATAATTTTTTGTAAATTATGGAATTGCATTAGAATAGTGGTAATAGATTATTTCATTGGTGTGCTTTAAATTGTGAGAAATTTTGTACCAAAAAAAAAACTGTGAGAAATTAATTAATTTTATCTTGATAAAACAAAATTATGATTTTATACCTAAAAAAATTATGATCGTTCCCATGAGCTTAACTCAATTGGTAGGGACATTACATAATTTATGCAGGGTAGGGGTTCGAACCCCTGACACCCTGCTTCTCCACATTATAATGTGTGAACTTCAGTCACTAGGTTACCTGAAAAAAAAAATTATGATCAATTTGATTATTTTTTTCCTTTCTAAAATAATAGTTACTCTTTTTAGGGATAAATTGATAGTTACTTAAAATTTGAGGGCCAAATTCGGTTGCATAAAGAACAATGACCCATCATGTTAGTGAAGTTTAAGGAAAAGGAAATTGTACTAAGGTCAAACTTGTGTTAGGTTTGGATGGATTTTTGGTTTAATGTTGACCATAGTGTATTGAACTTTCTAGAGTCAAAAACACTTTCTAATAGGAGAGGAGTCAAAAAGAAAAATGATTTCAACAAAAAAAAAAAACAGAGAGAAGAATAATTTCTAATATAATATGAGATTTTTTTTAAGAAATGGTTTTTTACGAAACTAATATGAGAAATGTTAATTGTTAAGAAGCGCCCCCTCAATCCTAAAGGAGTATAAAAGAGGGTTGGGTCCTTAAAAAATTAAAAGAGGGTTGGGTTAATAAAAGTTAATTTATTTACACATTTTTAATATTTGTTCAAAAAAGCGATTTCCTTTTAAAATTATAACCAAAGTTAAAACTTCAGCTTTAACTACATGTTTAGATTTATGTTTAAGTTTTATCTACTTGAATGTGAAAAGTTAGATAGAAGTACTTTTACCGTAGATTTGTTTTTTTTTTTTTTATCATAAAAGAGATTAAAAAGTTATATGCGTTATGTTCCTTTGAAGACATCCGATAAAATTAAAACGGTACAGAAAAGTTATATGTGTTATCATTGTAAAAAATATGCATCACTTAAGCAGGTGCAATAACATTAAAGTGAGATCCCTTAAAAAAATGAGATGATAAAATAGATTTTTGTTTTATAAAAATTATGTCATCAAAAATTTTTGTCAAAAAAAAAGTCATCGAATTGTGATAGATATGTTATCAGAATCATGAATTGATCTAATATGCACAATTTTAAAGAAAGCAAGTTGAAACTGGTAAATTTTCAAAAAAATATAATAAAATAAAAAATTGAACTCCAATTTAACTAATCAAATAATGAAATTTAATTTGTATTTTAAATTTGTATCGGATCAAAATTGATCTAATCCTAATTTAAATATTTTTTTGAGACAATCCTAATTTAAAATTATTTTTTTCATAATCGAGACCAATCTTCGTATTAGTCATAAGGACGTATTAGGGTGTGTTTGGATTGAGGGTTTAGGAGGTGAAGGGAGGGGAGGGTTTAGTTTTCATTTTTAAATTATGGACACTATGAAATGTTTTTAAAAAAGTTAACATATTGACATGATAAACAATCATATACTACTTCAATCACATTTATGTATTTTAGAAAAACATGATATATAGTCCATAATTTAAAAAAGAAAAGTAAATCCTCCCTTCCCTTCCCCTCCTAAACCCTCAATCCAAACACATCTTAATATTTGTATGTACCCTAGATATAATGAAATTTGAAATAACAATGTTTTTTCAAGGATCAACTAAAAAGGTTTTTTAGAAAGAAAGAGAGGCTTAGATTATGGTAAAACAAACGACGTGAGAGAAATGGTTGGAGAGGATCCAAATTCGTTAAAGATTAACATATTGCAATATTCCCTTCAATAAAAAAAAAGTAACATACCAAAACTTACATAATTTTATTCTAAAATAGAAAAATGACTCAATTTTCATTATTGGAGAAGCTGTTTGGTCAAAATTGTATGCATTATGGGAGGAAACAAAATTATTTTCCAAGGGGCAACAAGTTTTTCTCTTCAAGAAATGGCCATGAATTTTCACCCAAAAATAAAAGGAATTGCCCATGAATCTAGTTCATTGTTGATTAAGGATGCTAACTCATTTTCTTTATGGGTCTTGTTAACCGGTGCCCTTAAGGCAATGATTAAGGATTTTACAAATATAATTTTTGTCTTGGAAATATAAGATATTATTTTTTATCAAGTAATGATTACACATTTTTCTCATGAAAACTTACTTGTTTTAGATGCTTAATCAATACCCTTAAGGCACTACTTAACATTCTCCTTTATCGCCCTTCGATACTAGTGGGTGGCTCATTCATTGGTACTCGCTTGCCGTCCGTTCGCGTGACTTTGATGTTCGACGGAATAATGTTAATGGTAGATTAATCTAAAATTGTGAGAAGAATAGTTGCAAGAGAATTCAACTAATAGGGCTAAGTCCAACCAATTGGTTTACATAAGTGCATATCAAGTTATTAAGATGTTGACTCGTAGCTTTGAATTCAATTTTTGTTTCCCGAATAAACATTTTGTTGGTAAGTAGTGTTTTTTATATCGATGTTTTATTAGTCTTTTAAAACTTTTTCCCACAAATCTCTTGGAAAAGAGACACCTCTCAGGCATGCAAAAAAAAAAAAATTAGAGGCATAAGTAAGAATAAACATCAAATATCATTCTGATTGTGGTGATAAGAATGTTGGATTTGATGTGCAGCAACTATTGAGATGCAAGTTGGGGTATATTAGCAAATACTCCAACTTAGATCACTAAGAGAAGAAGAGTGAGAGCTAATGGAATGATAGATGGTTGTTGGGATAATTCTTGACGAGCAATTACAAAGCTGGGTTATCGTGGTCGTAAGCATTATGGGTAGGGGTGTAACAGTTCATTTTGGATCGGCTTTCAGTCAAAAAAAGTTTGAACCGATGAAGATTTCAACAATTTAGTTTGGTTAGGTTTTTCACTCTTTTTCAAAAAAGGAACCGAACCAAACTAATCAGTTTGGATCGGTTCGATTGATCAGTTTATTTGAAAATACAATTAACAAAATTCATATTCTTATATATTTGTATTTCATGCATAAAACATACATCATACTAAAATATTTCATGAAACTTTGCATTTCATATTTTGTTTTTTCATGTTCTCTATTTTCAAACAACCTTTTATAACTAACTTCACTCAATATTTCAAAGTCGTAGAAAACAATATATTTTCAAAAGTTTGAAGGCATAAAAATGATAAAACTAACCAATAGATGGATGATCTCAACGATGATGAAGAGTGTTGGGTTAGGTTATAGGTGTGGTTGACGGCTACGTTTTTTTTTTAGTATAAATGAAATAGAGTCCGAGTGATGAGATGAGACGATGATGGGAGAAAGTGAATGGATTAAAGTATTTTCTGTTAGACTTTAATTTTGGGCCTAATCATAAGTGTGTATGAGGAGGGATAATATTAGTAAAATGGAGAATGGAGTAAGCATTGGTTCGGTTCATTGGTTTCTAGGATCTCAAAATAAAAAACCGAGAACCGAACCAAACAAAGCTCGATTTAGATTGGTTCGTTTCGGCTTTGAACCTAACCAGACAAGGTCATATACAATTTCGATTTTGGTTTGGTTTGGACTTTCAGTTTCGTTGGTTTTGTTTGAACCACTTACACCCCTAATTACGGGCTTGCATAAATCCTAAGCTTATAACCGCTGAGGCTCTAGACAGGTAAAACATAGTTGGAGGTGTAATCTCGAAAAAACTAGAAAATTGCTTTTCTGACAACAATAATTTCCTAATAACACATGAAAAATACGAATTTGTCCCCAACGGTAGTTAACTACCGTTAGCTTATCTGACAGCAGTTAACTACTGCTGAGGTCAGCGGTAGTTAACTACCACTGCGTTCGTTGGGAATTCAATAGCTTCCATTCAACCTTGTTTTTATCATTCAACATTTTATTAACATTTTTTTTTATCATTCATTTTTTTTTCAACCTTTTTTTTTATCATTCATTCCTTTATTTTTGTTTATATTTACATTTATTTGATGACTGCATATTGAATAAATAAATTTGAATAAAATTTGTGTATAAAAGAATAAATAAATTTGTAACAAGACTAATTAAACTCAACGTGAATTCGAATAAAAATTGTGTATTAATTAAATTTGAATAATGTTGCGTATTGATTAAATTCGAATAAAAGTTACATTACTTTACATAAAATTCCTAAATATGTCCTATCATTACATTGCATTACATTCGAGTAGAGCCTTCAAACTACAACAATTGTCTTACCTCTGAAATGAGGTAAATTCAAACTTGCTAAACAACAACTCTCAAGCATTCACCCAGAAGTAAGTTTTACTGTTCCATTCAAAAGATTAAATTATTATTAGCTTGGTTTAAATGATGATATTGAAGTGTCAAAAGAATGAGGTGCATTCCTTCACACCTCAATACCTTCATGTAAACCAAGCTAACAAGAATTTAACCTTTTGAATTGAACAAAAGAAATTCCGGGTAAATGCTTGGGAACTGCTGTTTAACAAGTTTGGATTACCTCATTTCAGAGGTAAGACAATTGTTGTAATTGAAAGTTCCCCAGTTGATCTCTGCAACGTGCCATTCTATTGTATGTTTAATTAAACAATACTTCTTCCATTCCATATTAAGTGACACAATTGATTTGGTGTCACTTAATAAATTATAAGGGTAGTGATATATATCCGAAAAGAAAAAGGGATAGTTGTATTTATTATGGAGTTATATTAGTAATAAATTATAAGGGTAGAAATGGATTTTAAATGAAATAATAAGGATAACTATAGAAGAAAAAGTGAGAAGATATAAGTTATAAGTTCAGACGCTATTTGGAATAGTGTCTAAAAAATTATAAGTTCGTGGTGAAAAATCATTACTAAACAGTGTTTTTTTAGTCAAACGAGTTTATAAGTTATCCGCTATAAACTAATGTTTTGGCCTTACCATATAGAGCCTAATATGATTCATTAGTTAAATAATTATTAGTAGGCACTTGATAAGAAATTTAAAGTGAAAAATTTGTCTTGGAAATGTGTATTCAACATATTGAACATTAAAAAGTAACTTTTTTAAAATAAATTCATCAATTATTTTGGGACTTATTAACAAAACCCTTATCAATATACCTACAATTTTAAATCAAATTAATTTTATTGAAACTCAAAATTGCATAAAATCTATTGTTGTTAATTTATGTGTATATGTGTGTGTGTGTGTATATATATATATATGAAGAAAAAAAAAGCAGTTTTAATAATCAGTGTAATTAGCACATCTCAAAACAAAGAACCACTTTTTTCTATTGCTGTTAATCCAAACAAATCTTCCCACAGCAAACCTTCTCGAAGATGGTAGTAATCGAACATCAAGAGACTGAAGATCGAAACGCAGTTCCTTCAACCAACGACGTTTCCGACGGCTTTGAAACCGCCAGTGACACCGATCTCGACAGCGACGTCGACGCCAATGACGGCGGCGGAGCCATCAAACACGAGGAAGGAGATCATCGTGATCAGCAACAGCACCAACAGACTGAGCAAGAGAAGGAACAGGAGCAGAGTGATTCTCAGAGAATCATTTCCTCTGATGATGCTTCCATTGACGAGGAGGAACTGAAACAGGTTTCGAAATTTTGGGTTTTGAAGAATAGCTTACGAGAGTAGCTTGTAGCTTATGTGAAAACAGCTTTACTTTATTTTATATTTTATTATAGGAATAATTCATACATAATAAGTACTTTGTGCTCGTTTGGATTGATTTATTTTTGAGCTTATGCAAAACAGCTTATGCAAATAAATAAACTTTTATGTATTATTCATAAGTTTGTCAAGGTAGTTTAGGAAAAAATAGCATATGAAGATACAATTTTCGTTAGTGAGACGAGAACTTATGAATTAACATAAAAGCTTATTTATTTGCATAAGCTATTTTTCGTAAGCTAAAAAATAAGTCATTCCAAACCGACCCTTTATATTTTAAGCACTTATAACATATGAGCTTAATTTAATGTCCAAATGGGGCCTTATTACACTCTTATACTATCATCTTCTACTGATATGAGAGAAAATCAAGGCATGAAGAAAAGTAGAAATCCTCTGGTTTGATAAGTTTTAGGCTCTGTTTGCGAGTTTGGAGGGAAGGGAGTAGAGGGAAAAATAGAGAAATCTTCCATCTTTTTTGAAACAGTGATTTTGTAATTTGTAGGGAATGATAAATGAATGTTTATGATTGATATATTTTTAATTTTGAGAGTATTATAACAACATAGATTGAATTTGAAGAAATTATCCAAACCCGCGAAAATCCTCCTTCAATACAATATTTTAGTTTCCTCATTTTAAGGGGATCTTTTGTTATGAAGAAAAATAAACCCCCCAAAGTCATCCCATCTCTTCTCCTCCAAACTCGCAAACAGAGCCTTAAGGTGCAAGAGGTTTTCCCTGCATAAACCTAGTTGAAGGGAGGTAGCCATGGTTTGGTGAGTTTAAGGAGGTCATGTCACAATTGGGGATGGGGGGTTCTCCAATAACCCAAGTTGGAGAGTGGTTCTATTCTATACATTTTTGGTCTAATAAAATTGTTCAATATACTTTTGCCTAATTGTATTCGGAATTTCGGGCAGGTTTCTACTTTCTAACAATGTTGAAGCGTTGAAAAACCAACTTAGGCTCCTCTGTTTACTTTGTGCAAATTCTTTTATGTTTTCATTTTCTAAAATCTGTGTTTATTTTAACATGCTAGTAAGAAGATGCGAGACTCTTGAAATAAACCATTGTGATGAGAGAAGATGAAATGCTGGTTAAGGATGATGCATTTTTGGAAATAATGAAAACAATTCTTTTGGCATTGTCATTGTTTCTAAAAAATGCACACAATTGTTCTCTTCCATTTCTTTATTAGTAAGTAAAATTAACACATGGAAATGAAAATAGAATTTTTTTCACAAAGTAAACAGGGCCTTAATATTCTGTGTGCACGCCTATTAATGTTGAAGGGGGGACTTGGTGCACAACAATTGAAGTCACTTTCGGGTGACTAGAAATTAGTTATGGAATTAGTCCCTTGTAAATACAATAGACCCGTTATGGATCTAACTCTTCCTTTGAACTTGTCATGGTTATGAACTTTCTAGCAACAGGTTTCCATAGCTAGATTATTGCTAATTCTCACTAGTGGAAAAAGAAATCTGGTTATTTGTGAAAAATAATTTTTTCGCCAGTTTTCTAATACTGATTTGATTTCTTAAAGAAATGTTTTGTTATGATGAAAGATAGTTTTTGAGTGGTATGTTTTATGTAACAGAAAGCATTGGTTCAAGCAAATGAAGCAAAGGTAGAAGGGAACAAACTATTTGTAGATGCAAAGTATGAGGAGGCATTGACACAATACGAACTTGCTTTAGAAGTTGCGCCAGACATGCCTTCGTCTGTGGAAATACGCTCAATATGCCATGCAAACCGTGGAGTGTGCTTTCTGAAAATGGTATGGCATTCTTTTGTGTTGTTAATGAGAATAGTTTTCATTTATCAACCAGATAAGATATTTATCTCAATTTGCTTTTGCTCGACTGCCTCTGCCTAGTGGTCTGTCTAGCTCTTGACCTTTATATGTTTGAATTCATGTGAGAGGTCACTAAGTTGATGTCCTAAGTTGGTTTTGCATTCAGCTCTTTTAGGTTTTTCTTACATACTAATCTGGAAGAATAATGAACTAAAAATTATGTGCTAACATTCTTTTGTTCAACGTAAATTATTTTAATTAAAATTTAGTTTAATAACCGAACATTGATAGAGTAAATTTGATTTTCCACTAATGTCCAATCATATTTTACCGTTTAACACAGTCTAAACAGGTTTGAAGAAATAATATTATGTGACAAGAACTTGAAATATGATCAAACATCTGTCTAAAACCATTTTGTGTTGCCATTGTATAGTTATTATCAAACTCTTAATAATTTAATTTTATAGAGGTAAATAACCATGGGGATGATAAAATATCTGCGAAAATGTAAAAGTTTAGTTGAAACAAGGATCATGAAAAAGTAATGAATACTGCCGTGATACCTTCATACCCGAGATTAATATTCCCTAGAACTAGAAACAGTCATGAGCAGCAGCAGCAGAAAAAGGATGTGTAGACTGTAGAGTATATCATCTCTGATAACATAACAAGTTTAATTTCAGGAAAGGGGACACCTACATGACCATTATGACCCAACCATAAGCAATTTAACATGTTGTAAAAATAGTTACTATATTTATGTACGAGTATCAACCAAGTTTCTTGTAGAAATCAAATTTGAGGATAGGTATTAATTTACTATAAATTAGCTCAGTTATGTACGTAGTTATAACTTATTAGCTCCCTAATGCTATTTGCCTTTGTTTCTACTTTGACATACATGCTGATATTTTAATAATTTCATTCCAAATAATGTTGCTCTGCTGCGGCACAGAGTCTAACATCACCTTTGTGTTTTTTTTGTTTGTGATTGATTGAGTTGTTTATTTATTATCTTTGACGCATATACATCAGGGAAAATATGAAAACACAGTTAAAGAATGCACCAAAGCGTTAGAATTGAATCCTATGTATGTCAAAGCTTTGGTAAGAAGAGGAGAGGCCCATGAAAAACTTGAGCATTTTGAAGAGGCCATTGCTGGTGAGTTCAAATTTTATGATAGGGCAGGGTAATTATACCAATGTCCTCTCAGGTTTTCACCTCTTGACACTGTTTATCTGAGAATAATATCTACAACATTTACTTTATGTACAGTTGTTTTGCTTGACACCCTTCCTTGTTTGGGGGTACTCTATTTCCTTTTGCAAATAACTAAGCAAGGGAGCTGTAGTTTCTTAAATAAGGTTGTAAGGTGACTGTAATATTAATTGCTAACCTCGGGATGGTTATTGCCGTTACCCTTTTATTTTTTCTTTTAATATGGATGACTTTGTGTTTTGCACACTAATAGCATTTTATAAGTTTTTTTCTTTATTTGTGAAAATCATAACCAGCTCTTTTCACTTGACAGATATGAAAAAGATCTTAGAAATTGATCCCTCAAATGATCAAGCTGGGAAAGCTATTCGTCGGTTAGAGCCCCTTGCTGCGGTAAAACGGGAAAAGATGAAGGAAGAAATGATTGGTAAGTATTTTTGTCCTTCTCATTGTTTTTCAAATATTTACATATGTACTTTTTTTTTTTGTAGGGTGGTGTGTGGCCATGCTTTAATTGCGTTTCCTGTCTTCTTCATTGATAAATGTTCATTTTTCGACTCTAAATTGTTTGATGTTTGTTTGTTGACACTATCATCGTTTAATTCACGTGTTTCCATCAAGCAACTCAATCTTCAAATAGATAGTTCTTAAGTTTGGTACCACTGAATTATATATATTATTTTCATTTCTTAGAAATGCTATGGATATCCAGACAGAACTAGTTTTTTTCAGAAAGAATCCAGACAGAACTAGTTAGTAGGCTAAGATTTTTTCTGAATTGCACTTGGGACACTGAACTTCTGCATGAACATCGAAGCTTGTTATCAGTTCATTATTTTATGGCGATTGCCTAGATGCATTATTCTTTTTTATAAAAGAAAAGTTGTCTTAAATTGTGAATAGTTTGTGACACTATATTGTATGTACTTAATTTTCGCTTCAAGTGATCCTGAGTACACGTTTCACTATCATCATTTCCTTTGACATAATTATTTTTTGATGCAGCAAAACTGAAAGATATGGGCAACTCTCTGTTGGGCCGCTTTGGGATGAGTGTAGACAACTTTAAAGCAGTCCAAGATCCAAACACTGGTTCCTATTCTGTCTCATTCCAACAGTAAGTTTGGTTGAGCAAAGCCATGAAAGCGTTGGTTTTGAGATTTCGTTGTTCATGCAAGTCACTAGGACAATTCAGATGCTCATGTATATTGTAAGAGAACTAAAGCATACAATTTTATTCCCTTCAAAGGGCATTGGTTGATTGATTCATCGTGTGAAGGGGATTCATAACAAATAAATCTTTGATAGTCTTTTTGGGAAAAATATCAAGTTGGACAGTTTGTGTGATTCGTAAATCTTAGCAATACTTTTATTTAAGCTATTTTTTTAGGGAACCCGACCAGATTGTTGATCTTTTGGCAAAGCAAGGATTGGTGTTACCATTGTCGAGTAAGCTAGTATTTGAAGTTTCTCATTTTTATTTTTAACTAGTTACAAACCCGTGCTTCGCACAGGGGTTCAGTAACGTATTTGACAAAATATTATATTGGAATGATAGATTGCGAAATGACATATAATTATAAACCATAATACAATATTTAGAGGACTCTTGCATTACGGATTAGAATTCAAAACGGCTTGATCACGAGTAACAAATGAAAACATATTTAGTCAGCGCTAGAAACACTTTTCTAATAATAACTGATATCTATCTATAAACCAATCAAAACCCTATTACCAAAGCTGCGTGATTTATATCATTTTGGATTTCTGTTATACTGTTATACTATAGTTGGCATAAAGGATCAGTGACATAAGAGTTTACTACTTCTAAATTAGTTGTTTCCAAATTCTGCTATACTGACAGGTTATAGTTGGAATTAGTGCCTTAAGGATTTCAAGTGTGTCTAGAGAATTTTTGGTAGGAAACTATTACTCACATGCAAACTTTCTTGACAAAAAACACAACAACAAAATTAAAAAAAGGCCATCACTGATAATTCATTTAAGGATAATATCATGCCAAAAAGGATACCCAACAAAAGTTAACAAAACAAAGGGCAATCCCAAAAAAAAAATATATATCCTAACAATGATCCATATTTGACCCTTACATAGTAAGATAACCAAAAAGGCATTTAGATTAAGAATCTTTCAAAATAACAAAAGGACAACAAAACACAAAACTGGAGCTACAACCACTATCATATCCTCCAAATGCCAATCATTTAATTTCTTCAATCTTGACACATGAAATTTTTGGCTCTTTAGCGGTTGATGTATCGCCACCATGAAGATCATCTTCGTCAATTGAATCCAAGCTATCATCTGATCTGTTCCCCCAATGACTTGCCCGTTGGAGTCTGTCCCGAGTCAGTCACAACCACCTCATCCTTATGATAAGAAGCACTGTTTGACATGATATTAAACAAAATGGCCCCTTTTCATCAAAAATAACAATGGCCTTGCCTGTATTGTCTCATTAGAATTTTAAGCTTGTGTCAGAAATTTCTACTCAAAGGAGATGTTAACATGGTAGTGAATAAGTGAAGCAATTTCATACCCATTAATTAATGCTGCAAGCTGAGGCTGTAATTCTTCATCCCTCAGTTTATGTTTCCTCCCTGATATAGTTTCAACACTTTTGATGCAAATGTTTATCTTTGTTAGCAATTTTCTTATTGCTGACTCAGTAGCATCAATTTTAGTAGATTCGAAACCTCGATTATCCAATGCTTTCAATCTCTTGCATTGCTTCTCATAAATAACACTTAACCTCTGTTCATCCTGAGAACATTGTTAAATACAAATAAGCACAATTTGAAAGGAAACCTGCAATATTTACTAATTTATTAACACAAGCAGTTTGTCATATAAGACAATGCTGATTATGCAGGACATATTGATCATAAGAGAGTACATGGTATTGATTTATGAAGATTCAATTTATATCATCTCTCCAACAACATAAATGTATGAAAGGGAAACTATATATAGGAATTTCAAAAAACCTCCCATATCCTAAATTGATAAGACAGTCACCCAAATTTTGGGGAAATTCTATATCATGAAATTTGCTATGATCCGAAGAGTTAAAATTGTCCAAAAGTGCAAAAACCCTTTAATGTTTGTAAAGGACAAAAGACGAATAGACAAGATAGACACTAAAACATTAATCCAAAAATTGATTACAAAACATGTTTATATTATAATGTTGACGAGAATGGTGAAATTTATTTCTAATAAAAGATGAGTGTGAAAGAGTTAAAGATCATAGAAATAAGAACAGATGTTGTTTGTTTATATGGGTGATGAACTTGGAGATATTTAAGGAGTATAAGGACGATAATGGTGACATGTATTTTAGTTGATGAAGAAAATAAAGAGGTTTAAAATAATTATTGTGGTGATGTTGTTGATGTTTAATAATATTTGGTGATGGTTATATATGGTGATGTTTAGAGAGTATGGTGATGAAATGGTGAGAATATTTACAATTGGTGATGAAGATGGTGATGTTTAATTATGGTGATGTTCTTGTTTATGTTGTGGTGTTTTGCATATTAGGAAGAGTCGTGTATTAATGAATGATGTGTTGATAATGTGTTGATGCATATTTACTTGACGAATCGGTTCCCATGCATGCATACTAGAATTGAGTCTAGGAAAAATGGTGATGAATTGGTGATGGAAAGTCCAGTAATATATCTCTGGCAATTTGGTGATGAAAAGTCCAGTAACATATCTCTGGCAACTCGGTGATGATAGGTGTGGTACCACATTCATATAAGTCTTAGGATGAGTCCATATGCATTTAAATGACGTACTTGTTCTTGATATTTTTAAACGTGAAGTGTAATGTGATGGTGTGATATACGACATGTTCAGAAAGAATAATAGATGTTGATGATCTTGTAATGGTGGAATATTGTTCTTATGATATTTCAATATTGTGAATGTTTCCTTACAATTTGTTATGGCTTGATTTCTCACCCTTTTCTTGTTGTTGTATTTGTTAGAACAAATCACTATGTTTTTTGCGCAGCAGAAGTGCTTATTAAGGATAAGCTATTTTAGCAAGATGAGAAATATGATAGAATTATTGTAAAAACGGAAGAGAGAAAACTAATGAAATTTTTATTTATTCACACTTTTACATGTACACATTCTACATTATTTACAACACATGAGTGAGTATATATACAACTAGACGTTGTAACAAACTCCTCTAACAAACTAACTGCCTTGGTTAACAAGCTAACCGCAGTTTAATACTAGACTCAACTTCTGAAGAACATCAGAAGCTACACGTCAGAAGCTGCACTTCAGAGGCTGAACTTCAGAAGCTGAACAACAGTACTTCAGAAGCTTTTGTTCAGAAGCTGCACTTCAGAAGCTGCTGTTCAGACGCTGTACTTCAGAAGCTGAACAACAGTTATTGATTAATATCCTAATAGTATTTATGGTGTCTGTACCCGTGGGGTACAGATACTTAGGACGAGGAGATCTAGTTGTAGGACACTTAGAAGGTTGCAACGGAACTTATCTTCCGTCAATTTTATTTTAGCGATGATTAGACATGTAGTCGAATATGAGCTCTGATATGTAACATCAGGGTTATGGTTGACGATGAATTTATTTATCTTTGAGTTTAAATCTTGAGAACTATAGTTATTTCTATTTCGATGTTGAATGACAAGAGAAATTTTTATTAATGAGATTAGAGAATTGTTTTCTGTTGTTGAAATTATTATTTAAAAGAAAAATTTATGTTATTATGTGATATCATGTGAAGTTTTGTAACATCCTAATTATTAAATTTATTCTTATTATTTAATAATTATCGTCGGAAGTAGATCGTTGAATCCCACTTTTGTCATAAATAATTAATATGGTTCCACTTTAGTTGAAAAAATGTTAGCTGGTGATAAAAAAATGAGGAAAAAAAAAACAGCTTGCTTTTTAGTAGGAATTTTTAGCATGAGTTTATTGAAGTTAGTGAGTTGACATATGTATAGGTATTTTCGTCTTTTTAGTTGGAAGTGAGCAAACTCATGCTGGATTTTTTAGTGGGAATTTTCAGCATGAGTTTATTGAAGTCATTGAGTTGACATACATACGGGTATTTTCGTCTTTTTAGTTGAAAGTGAGCAATTTATGTTGGGTAAAGAGCAGTTTTCGAGTTGGGGGTGTGTGAATCCTCTCTTCTTCTCAATCTATCTTCCCACGCGATCTGTGACTATCACGAAACGAGAGAGATGTTGTACTCACGGTTCAGAACCGTCGCTAAAAACCTCAAATCCACCACAAAACCCTTCTCTTTCACCACCACCACCACAACAACCACCGTATCATCCTCCGAATCCCGACAGAATCTCGCCGAACTCCGAGCTCGTCTCGCAACGGAATCCTTATCCCTATCGGACTTCATTTCGTTGAAATCGGACAAAGCTTACTCTGTGGAAGTTGGAACGAAGAAGAATCCGCTTCCGAAACCGAAATGGATGAAGGAATCGATTCCTGGTGGTGAGAAGTATGTGCAGATTAAGAAGAAGCTGAGAGAATTGAAGCTTCATACGGTTTGTGAAGAAGCCAAGTGCCCTAATATGGGAGAGTGTTGGTCTGGTGGTGAAACGGGAACTGCTACCGCTACTATTATGATTCTTGGTGATACTTGTACTCGAGGTTGCAGGTTATACACCAATCAATTTTTCAATTTTCGCAATTTTATGTTGTTTTAGTATTCGAAATTTGGTAGTGTAGTTTTATAGATAAATTAAACTATGAAGCATGGATGCCGACTTACGTAGACAGCAATGATAATTTGAGAAAAATGAAAGTGATTGGGTGTAACGAAATGTGTCTGTGTCAAACACCGTGACATGTTGCACATAGGATATGCCATCAATATGAAATGTTGGTGCTACATTAAATAGATTTGAAATGTAGTGTGGCGTTTAGGTGCGTGCATATACTGAGAAAATACACCGAGAAATACAGACATTGATATAAGCAAGTTGTATTACTTTGGTTGCTTCTGTTGAAATGATGTCAGTTCAATAGTTTGCAATGATAAGTTGAGTTGAGTGACTCCTTAGTTTCACCAAGACAAATGTGTACACCCTCCGGTCACTATTATAAGCAAAAAAACCACTTTTTAGATTAATTGAATAACCGAAAAAAACCATTAGTTTAGTCCCTGAACTATCAACCTCTCACCAATTTAGTCACTACGCTATATGAAATCAATCAGTTCAGTCCCTAGTATTGAAATTGTGGGGACCAAATTGATGAATTTTCATATATTGTGGGGACTAAATCGACGGATTTTGCATATTTCAGGGACTATTTAGAACATTTTTATAGTTTAGGGACTAAGTTGAAGAGAGACTGATAGTTTAGGGACTAAACTGGTGGTTTATTCACCAACTGATGTATCTGGTCTATATAGATACATAAGTTATTCAATGAATCTAAAAAGTGTTTATTTGCTTATAATAGTGACGAGAAGGTGTATCTTACTACTGAATTTGTCATTCTTGAATAATGGATGAGAATGTTGATCAATTTCCTCCAAGTTTTATGTTCTTTTCATCTTTGAAGTATAATCTCATCAAATGGTATTGGAGCTCTAATGCAATTCTGATATGCAATTGTTGATTATGCCGATGAGTCAAGGTTACAGTACTCTGAACAATTCAGTTCCAAATCCCATGGATTTTTTTGCATAATTTAGTAAGTGCTAATTACATTCATCTAGGAGATATGGTACTTGATGGTCCTTATGAATGCATAACCTAGTGCACTCATGTATTCTAAGCTTTGTGGTTTCTTTTATAGCTCAAAGCATAGTTTCACGGAACAATTGAACAAGTGGTTGAAGTTTTAATTTCAAACTGGTTTATCCTTGTAACACACGTGCATGCGCATGCACACACATTACGGATTTTCTCTTGTTCTTTGTGTGATTTCAATATAATTTATCTTAAATTATTATAAGCAAGTTGTAATACTTTGGTTGTTTACTGACTTGTAATGAAATGATGCCAGTTAAAAAGTTTGCAGTGATGAGCTGAATTGAGTGGTTCCATTTGTCATGTAGTTGCTAAGCATTTAGTAGATGTGATCATATTTTCATGTTCATTACAATTTACAAGTTTAAACGAAATTATTCCTAGGTACTAAAAGATTCCCTGAAAAAAAAAACTTCCATATTCTAATTCTAATGAAAATATTTCCGAGGGATGAGTAGAGAAAATATACCCCCGTGAGAGTATATAGCTTATTTTTAATTTGCATGACTACATTATTCTTGGAAATGTTTTAAATTTTGGCTGGCTGCACCTTTTTTTTTGTTGAGAAAAGTATCCGGGATTATGATTTCATACTCATAAGAATGTTATTTAGGGGGGTGTAAGTACTCCTAAAACTAGTTGAAGTTGTGTGTGGAATTTTTTTGTTAGAACTCTTCAAATAAAATGAATTTATGTCATTTACCAGATTTTGCAATGTTAAGACATCAAGGACTCCTCCACCACCTGACCCTGATGAGCCCACCAATGTGGCTGAAGCAATTGCATCGTGGGGTTTGGATTATGTGGTTATAACAAGTGTTGACCGTGATGATTTACCTGATCAAGGGAGCGGTCATTTTACTGAAACAGTTCAGAAGCTGAAGATACTGAAACCTAGCATGCTGATAGAGGCCTTAGGTATGCATTTTGAATATATGTAGTTCCCGAAATGGATTAATGTGATAATTTGTGAGAATCATGTTCTAACTTCAATCTAATAGTAAACAGCGATCAAGCCTTAATTTGCTAGGTGGGCACGGGTGTATTAAAAAGGCGTCTATATGGTTTTTAGTTAGAGCTAGTAGTGGGAGTGGGTCATGAATGTGAAATGAAGGACTATCTTTTGTGAGTTTCTATTTCAACTAGAGCTATTTGATAGAGAGGTGAATTATGTGGTACTTAAAATGAAAATTCCCTATGGAGTTTCTGTTGATGAATTTCTCTTACACTGCTGTTTATTATCGTGCCTGTTACTGTTTAATAGTATGGCTTTTAATCAGAACTAAAAAAAAATCATGTCTATTGGGATTTGAGCATACGGGAATTAAGCTGAAAGTTTGGTTTGTGTTACACATGTTCATTATAGGGTTGAGTGGGGCCAAGTTATATTATTAAGGAGACTTCACTTATAATAAATTTCTCCATGTGACGATTGGTGATCTAATTTTGTTGCAACAGTCCCCGACTTTCGAGGAAATGCTGAGTATGTAGAGAAGGTTTCCAAATCAGGATTAGATGTCTTTGCGCATAATATCGAGACAGTTGAAGAGCTACAGAGTGCTGTGCGGGATCACCGGGCTAATTTTGAGCAGTCTTTGGATGTTCTAAGGATGGCCAAGGAGTATGCCCCTGCGGGAACCCTCACCAAGACTTCAATAATGTTAGGTTGTGGGGAAACACCTGACCAGATTGTGAAGACAATGGAGAAGGTGAGAGCAGCTGGTGTTGATGTGATGACATTTGGTCAGTATATGAGACCCTCAAAACGCCATATGCCAGTATCAGAGTATATTACACCCAAGGCCTTTGAGAAGTATCAGATTCTTGGCATGGAAATGGTATGTCTATAGCATTTATTCCCGTGGTTCTGATTTTTTTTTTTATATTTTATTTATTTGTAGATGAAAGGAATGTATTTTGCTGGATGAGAAATAATTACTATTAGCATCCAAAGCTGTTATAGTTTTGTTGGCGTTCTTGTAATCATGATTTTAGTCAGCATTTACAAAAATCTTTTGGTGGTGGTAATATTTGGCCCACAATACAGGGCATAAAACATTTAGGCTTCTGGCTGGTATTTATAATTTTGTGTGTTTCTCAAAAGTTAATGCAGATAAAGTCATTTTCAGCATCGTTCTTACATATTCAGTCAGTGTAAAATAATATGTCTTGCTAATCCATATTAAATGCGGTCTTTTTTATCCCATAATTAGCAGTTAGCAGCATGCCCTGGTGGCCCATTCCTATAGAGAGTTAATTGTAGCTCTGTAACTGGCATTCTGTACATCACCATGCATGCGTAATCATGGCACATTTTTCTCCTTTTAATTGTTGCATGCTGCATGCTGCATTAAGGGCGACTGGTAAAGTTGTTGTCATGTGACCGTAAGGTCACGGGTTCAAGTCTTGGAAACAACCTCTTGTGTAAAAACACGGTAAGGCTGCGTACAATACACCAAATGGTGGGACCCTTCCCGGACCCTGCGAATGCGGGAGCTTCAGTGCACCGGGTTGCCCTTTTTAATTGTTGCATGATGCATTATGTTAATTTTTGGAAAAGCTCTAATTTATTAAGAACTTTTTGTAGCAGTAATCATAACTTGATCATGTGGTATGAATGATGGACTAATTCTACTTTGTATGTAATAGGGATTTCGATATGTGGCATCTGGGCCCATGGTAAGGTCATCATACAAGGCAGGTGAATTCTATATTAAATCCATGATTGACTCAGATCGGGCTGTATCTTCTCAAAGCTGAGTACCTGTTCATTATTTTTTCTTTCATTTTTGTAATTTACACACTACTAATGTGCATTATGTATAAGAAGAGGCACATGCTTACTTCATTCTGTTGATGCTCATAACACATGTAATCTATCATTAAGATGGTATTAAACCACCAACACTCAAGTATCAATGAGTGGGCAAATTTATTTGGAAAATGGAAATCTTAAAGGTTAACATGTGTTCTCATCTCCCTGAACTTATTTTGCTCTTTAACACGTGCAATTTATTTATACTTGTTAATGTACCTATGAAAAGTATTCAGTTTGAATCTATCATTTGAGAAATTTTGTAAAACTGTTGCTTTTGGTATGGTTGAATTGAAGTGTGGTTTACTTTACAAGTGCTACTGAATTTGTGTTACTTTGGTAACTGACAATCTAACTACTACTGACCTTCAATTTTAAAGTGAATTTGGGACTACTATCAGTGTATCAGCAAGAGCAAATACTTCATCTAGAATGAAATGAAATATAAGCAAAAAGGAATCCAAAAAGTAAAATGTGTTTGATTCAAATTAATTTTGGACCAAATACATTCGATTTTTTGGATCATTTTTGTTTATATTTCATTCGAGACCGAATATATAATTATAGTGACAACTTGTCCCAAAGCCATGTTTAGCGTTACCGTTACAATCATTAGATGGTAGCCTTGTAAAGCTGTGAGGTATTCTTTCTTGGGTTTGGAGTTCTGACAGGCTGGTTAGTGTCTGTCTTTCATCATACCGTGGGGGCTGAATATGGTGAATCACTTGAAAGCTTCAATACTCGAGCGATTCTTTTTCTGCTATCATATATTCCTCAAGCATATAATATTTGATAAAATGTGGAAAAGTTTGGTTTTAGTGGTCCATTAGTAGTACTACGGGTCTGCTGTGTATGCTGGGCAATTTTATGGTATGGTAGAATCCTAGGTGGGGTAATTCTTGATGAAGCTTTAGTCTTGCATGTGAATCATAATTGAACCTATTTGTCCTGTGTATTCGCGTTGAAATATTCACAAGGTTTATGTTCAGTTCTAGTTGATAATCTGTTCCACAATGAAATTTTAGCTGTCGATACATATATCGCATATTAGATTTATATTTGATATATGTTTGTAAGATACTAGGGTCCTCTTCGGATACTAGGATCCCGAGTAGGTGGCTTTGTTGGTGTGCTAAGAGACAATGAAGAAGTTTGGAGCAGGAGTCTTGAGTTCAATATCCTGAAACTAACATTCCTAACAACTAATATTACTATCATTTGCCAATAAAATAAATAAATAATTAAGTGCTTGTCATATAAAATACTTTTAGTGTTTGCATACAAGCCATAAGATGGTCTAATAAATTATCTTGAAGAGCTTGTAAAAATATGTTGAAAATAGTTTAAGGATGTTATAAGTTGTTTTTATAAACTCTCTTAAATATATGTATTTTAACCTTTTTTTGGTGATAGGAGAACTGCATATTTATATAAGTACATAAGTTCAAATAAGTCAATGCAAACAAGTTCACCTAACAAAGCATTAAAATATGAATTTACTTGGTTTCATATATCTATAATATAATACTACATAATAAAGCATTAAAATATGAATATTTTTAAATAGATCAATATTTATTAGAGAATAATATTGATAAATATTTCACATTTTAAAAGTAATACATATTACTCCTTAAAAAAACTAAAACATATTACAAACACATGAGTAACTAAATCATATATTAAATAATATTTATCAAATTTACTCATAAACTCATAAACTACTAGTAAAATCGAAGGTTTACCAATTTCAATAGAAGTTACTTATACTCGTAGAAGTTTATAAAAATAGAGTTTACAAGAGACTTAACTCACTTTTGTGAACTAGAATTATAACTCACAACAAAAGTTTAAGAGTTATCTTGATATATAAACAATCTTGATTGTAGGTACATTGATATATAGATGTGTGCGTGAGTTCGAATATAAAATTTTTGTTTTAAATATTTAATGTGTGTAGGTTTTTTTTTACCAAAAAAAGGTTAATGTGTGTAGGTTTGAATCTGAAAATTTTCACTTTTAAATATTTGAACTTCTATGCAAACACCACCCTATTTTCTTGCATTTATAGTTTAATCGATCTATTCTTTGGGTTGGTTTAAAATCAGGTTAACCATTCATAATTGAGAATTCAAAAGGTATGCATCTTTTATTATTTCTTTTCCTCTACTTTAACACTGTTACTTTCTTTAGCATGACATTGACAACCTTGCCCACCCATGTTTATAACTTTTGAATCTTCTTTTCCCATTTCTTGCATAAACTTTCAGAGTTCCCTTTCGAATTCTTTTCTGTTTCTTGCATAAAATTTAAAAATTCTCTTTTGAATTCATCTTTTCCATCTTTTGTAAAATATTAGAATCAGAATGATTGCAACGGGAAATAAAATTATGAGACAATCTCTTTTATAGCTTCAAATAGTAATCTAATTTACATAAAGTAACGTAAGCACAAGTAATTTTGAATCTTAAATGATAAAATAATAATGATTAAAGGGAATATATGTATTACGTAATAAGAGATTTTGAGTAAGCATTTAAAAAAAAAGTTTTCGAGAAAAAAAACATAACAAGAGATTTTGTGTGCTAGAACCAATGAAGAAAAAGATGTTCTCATAATTATTTGATTTTTTGAATTATCTTCTCATTAATTTTTCTTGCAAAATCACTCTTACAAATTGTTTTTCTTTTTTGTTTTAGTTAAATAAGTGATTTTCACATTTTTTTAGTCTTTTTTGTTTGTTTGTGATTTCATGATCTTAACACAACCCAATTTGTTTTGATTTCTCGTCTATATGCGGTGTGTTTTTTTATATCTTGTCTTAGTGTAGTGTTTATTTGATTTAGATTGAAAGATTAACTTTGATCAAATGCAAATTTAATCAATGGCTTTGGTGTGGCCAACATTGCAGATTATGAAATATGAATATTCTAAAGACTTGAAATATAATCATATTTGTAGACATATGTACTCTGTCGTGTTACGCTATTAACATAAATGTTGTGATTTTGTTCGCATATTCATCCTTTTTATTTTAAACGTCTTTGAATTTATATTGTATCAATATAATCTATCGATTTGAAAAAACGAATATCATTTAATTTTGTCAAAAAACAAAAACATTCTCTCTAACAAAAACTTCACATACATTAGTAAAATAGTTAAATATAATTAAAGAACTCAATATTATACAATTTAATTTTGATTCAACTTTTGAAAATTAATTAAGGATTTTAATTATTTAAATAATCTTTCACCATCAATATCATAAGATTTTTTTTATATGTTTTATATAAATTAAGCAAATTCCCTTCAAAAAAAATAAATTAACAAAATTAGCAAAAAGTTTCAAGATATTCCAACATAACTTCAAGTTCCTTAACTCATTCAATACTATGTTGAATAAAAAAATTCAAGAAATCTCCTTACATGTGTTGCATCTTTCAATTTTCGTTGAATAAAAAGTTACAATATAAATAATATGTTGCAACATTTGAAAATAAATTTCAATGCAATGTAAAAGAATTAATAGTATCACAAAGTTTTTACATCTTGGTGTGTTTACGATTTATGTTCAATATTTTTTTGTGTACACCTTAGTTTTTACTTTTTATGTTTAGACATCATCATATGTCCTTTCAGTTTATAATAATTAACATCAAAACAAAAGAGTTTCTAAAGTATTTTCAAAATTTAAAATGTAATATAACTAATTTGAACTATTGAAAACAATGTTTGATGTCAAAAGAAATGAGTTATTAAGTACATTTAAAAATAAAATTTTAGCCAACATAAATTAGTCCAAGTTATAATGATTTAGCTCATGCCTCATGTTTCATGGTAACTTAAGTTCAAATCTTGCAAGCGATGTGATGACTGATGAGGACATAATTGGTGAATAAAATGTGAGGACCTAACGTTGTTTGATTTCAAGTCCTTGTGAAATGAAATTGAACAAAACATTTATCAATTACTAATCTACATTGATTAAATTTTAATTTTTGAATGTTATCGACTTATTTCATTTTAAAAAATGCTAATCATTGCCTCATGCTAGTTAAGAAAACCAAATAAAGGAATATTACATTATAAATTGTGGAGTCAATGACTCACAAGTCTAAAAATATCATTTTTGACTTAAAATTTATCTTTTAGTTTTCTTAATCCGTGCCTGAATACACCTGTCGGTATAAACTTTTTTTTAAATCTTTCTTTTGATCCGTATAATCCAACTCATTTACTAATTTGTTTTAAAATATTAAATTTTACATTTAATACATTATCAAATGAATTAGGTTAATATCTTAGGAGTGTTTTGCTATCTATTAGGATTATCCTCGAATTGTACACAAAAGAAAGAAAGAAAAAAATTTAGTTTCCGGTTTACATTATGTGTACATTTGGTTAAATATGTTTTTGGTTCTTATAAAATTGCGACATTTTAAATTTAGTCCTTACTTAATTTTAATAGTTTTTTTAATCTCTAAAAAAAAAATCTGCACTCAATATTAGTCTTATTCAATCCAAATTTGTTTAATTTATGCTTAAACTCTTAAATTTTTTTAAAAAAATTTACAGGCGTGTTAAGAACGTTATTAAAAGTTCCTCTGAAAAAAATATCGCAAAAATTTGATTTCTACGTCCATATTTACTTATATCTTAAACTTTTGTCATTTTAAAAAATTTATATTTAATTTATTTCATGTTAAAAAATTCTAGATTTTAGAAAATGAACCTTTCATAGTGTTCTAAACTTGTATAAAAAGAATCGTTAGTTAAAGAATTTAAGAGTTTAAGGATAATTAAACAAAATTTGTTTTAGCAGGGACTAAAATTATAAGTAATTTTTTTTATAGGGATTAAAAAAATTATTAAAATTAAATAAAAATTAAATTTAGAAGGTCGCAATTTTATAGGGACCAAAAACATATTTAATCCGTACTATTGTATTGTATTTCTTCATCAATATAGCAATATCAAATCTAAGCTATTTAAACATGTCCAACATAATCTTGATCCATGCTCACTCCATCAATCTATATTCATTCACCTCAATAGTTCTCTCTTTATGTTGCTCCTTTTACTCTTCACTTCTTTAGCCGTTAACACTTTCCATTTTGCATCAACAACAATTTCAAAACCAAGCTAACCCAATTACCCATGCAATATCCAACTCAACCTTGTTTCAATTACCACTAAATCACTTTGTCTCTCTTCATAATTTCTTTCAAATGGGTTGTTGTATTAGCACCCCAAAAGATGACCAAAATACCCTAAAAAACCAACAAAATTCCACCCAAGAAGCAAAATGCAAAGTTCCACCACCACAATCAAAATCACCACCACTTCTTGAAGAAGAATACGTGAAAGAGGTTCTATTTGAAACAGAAACACCCATTTCCAAACTCCAACAAGTTCCAAATTTGACACAAGAAACAATGACCCAAATGCAAAATATGGAAATTACAAAAGAACCCATCATGAAAAAACCATTGGAGGAGGAACCTTCTGAAGAAATTTCTGTCATTTCAGAAACATGCAGTGTAGGTGAGAGCTACAGTTACAGCTATTCCACCACCACCACCGCCACCGTGCCGGAAACAAGAGATGATGAAGTTACAAGTAAGCGAAGGATCAGAGAGGGAACTCAGAACCGGAATCGGAATCGAAGTCACTCCGATGCATCAAGGAATCGTTCTTATAATGCTGATAGGAATAGAGTCGGAGGTAGAGAGAGACGGCGGCCCAAATCTCCGGCGAGAGTACCGGAGATTCCACCGGAGAAGAAAGCTGTGGTGGTTTCAAGGTCTGTTCGTCGGAAGGAATTTTCCGATAATCTCCGGCGTGACTCCGGCGAATGTGTTGGCCGGCGGTCAAGGTCGCCGTCGTGTCACAGGACGGCTGGCAGCAGCAATGGTCGGAGTGAGCTTAGGCAGATGGAAAGGGACGGCCGGCGGTTTCCGCCGCCGGAGGTTGTTGGGGACTCAAACGACGGCGTTTCAGTGGAGGAGTCATTTACAAACCCGCATGTTTCTTTGGAGTGTTTTATTTTTCTCTAGATTTTGGAAACGTTTGTTTTTCATGATTTTGTTTTGTAGTAGTGATTTTCACGTGGGCATTTTATTTTTTATTTTGTATTATTAAGCATCTTTATGAATTATGTTTGGATTTTTACAATTGAGGTTTTGCCAAGTTTGTTGTGAAACCAAACATGGACAAAATCGAGTTTGTTTGTGTGTTCATCTTGTGTTGAGTCTTTTTCTCACGAAATTGCTTGTGTAAATACTAATAAAAATGTACATCTTGATAAATGTTAATTTTTCCTCTTTTTTTATTTTAAGTATTTGCTTGTCTTGTTTAACTCTGCTAATTTGATTAGAGGGACGAATGTTCTCTTTGGATGATGCACTCAAGTCTTGGACCATTTGCTCTTCCAGATTCATCATTTCCTTCTTTCTGATGCCGTTGATGACTTGATGTTGCTTGTTTAAGAGTAATTTTTTTGTTTTCTTGTTACTTTGTTGACTAAACTTTCTCTTGGATTAGAACCAAAGGAAGTATAGCACAATCAAGAGTGCCTATGATATATGTGTATAAGTGTTTTTTAATGCTATCCACATTTTTAAGAAAATCATTAAGCATATTTTTTTTTTATAAAATGAATTTTATTTACTAAATTGTTTTATCAAGGCTTTTTTATAATTCAATTGTAAGAAAAGTTGCAATATCCCGATGTCGGTGTTCAAACATCAAACGTAAAAAGTTTATAACCGTCATATTTTATCCAAAAATCTATCAAATACAACTAAATACTGTTTAGACCAATTCAATTTGGTTAAATACTTATCAAATAAAAATAAGAGTTGAGTCAACGAATATGAATGTATTTAATTTTTGAAAAATGTTAACGAATGTCCTAGAGCACTCTTTAAGACCCATAAATAGTAAATATTTTTAAGGCTTAAATATGAAAATAGTCCCTCTAATATCTGACATTTTGGTTTTAGTCTTTGTAAAAATATTTTTTTGGTTTTAGTCCTTACAAATATAAAAAAATTGGTTTTGGTCCTTGGTATTTTGTTTTAGTCCTTGTAAAATTGATTCATATTGGATCTGGTCCCTGTAACATGTAAAATATTTGATTTTAATCTCAAAATAATGACTAAAATGAATACTATAAGGACCAATTTCAATATGAAATGATTTTACAAGGATTAAAACAAAATACCAAAGACCAAAACCAGAAAAATATTTTTATAGAGACTAAAACAAAAACGCCAGATATTTACAGGGACCATTTTCATATTTAAGCCTATTTTTAAAAATGCATGTAATTATTGTCTTGGAAATCAAAATATTTAACTTTTTTAAAAATTAATTGCTTATTTTAAAATATTTAAAAAGTACTCCGGGACACTCGTTAACAAGACCCTTAATTTTTAAAAGAAAATGTTAGACCCTAATTTAAATTTTAAAGCAAATACATCGATTTTTATATAATTAACTTTTATTTATATTTAAGATCGAAAAAAGTAATACATCTGCGAAATGAAACACCCTGAGACCAAAACTTCTAAAAATTAAGTTGGTTGGCCTCGATAATGGACATCTTCTTTACTTTATTGGGGGATGGGGAAGACAACTTCTCATTCTCTTGCTTCTTGGTGTTGGTATTCAAATGTGGATTATTGTTTTAAAATTGTTTTGGTGTCTGAATTTTGAAGTATGTCTCTTATGAGTCAATATTTAGTTGTTATAATATAATATTAGTTTCGTTTTATTTAGATTTAAGTTTGTTTTATTTAAAATATTATTTCCTTTTAGATATATTTTACTTCAATTGCATATTTATATTTCAGGAACGAATATTTGATAGATTCAGTCTTGGAGCAAAAGAAAGAGGATTAGGAGCTGATTCGGGCTGGAAAAATACAAGATTTAACACAAAAATATACACTCCCCAAGTCAGAAGCTTGGCACGGCCCGTGCCATATCTCACACGTGTAACACCCCAATTTCCCGACTTAAAAATTTTATTTAAATAAACACATAAATCAGAGTACATCACAAAGGAGTGTCACATTCTTAACATCAAAATCTTTAGACAAAATAAATATTAGTTTATCCTTCGCAAAATATTCAATCACATAGCAGCGGAAATCATAAATCAAATCCTTCAAAACGGTATTGGCCCTAGGCCTCATAAAAGTCTCATAAATTCATCTCAAATCTTAAAGTCACAAAATAGTTTCATCAAATGATACATAAGGAATAGACTCTTAACAAGACCCCATCCCGTTACGTATCAGAGCACATAGACATCACACGTGGACTCCTCACATCGGCGCACCTAAGCTTGGTTACCTGCACTTGCCCACAAGGCGGCAATTCCAACAGAAGGGGTGAGATTCACAACAGAAATATTAACATATAATTCAACATTTATGATTAACAGCATAAACTCATCACATATATCACATCGTTAAACACAAGGTTAACATCGTCGTCATAAACATCTCAAATAGCACATCATTGTCTCAAAACATCGTCTCATAACATGTCAACAATTTGACTCAACTAAATGCAACTCTAACATCTTGACATCATGCATGTGGTACCATATATATAAGCATTAATATGCTTCACCGTCGCTTTGAGCAAATGTTCCACCGTCGCTTTGAGCAAAAGCTCCACCGTCTCAGAATTATGCAAATGCATGGACTCGACTCTTTATAACTTAAACAAGTTAGCACAACATTTCAACGTCGTTAACAACTCAAGACTGACACATGCAATTTATAATAATACATGGCAGAAGTTCAGCACATTTAGCACATATACCACAACACATAAATAATCATCATTACATCACTTAAACATCTTTCTCATAACTCGATTAATATAAACATACATCACGAATTAGCACCAACAACAAGAGCCATCTTTAATCATCATTACAGATTGTATTTCAGGTCATAAAACATCTCTAACACTACCCAAAGGTCTAGTCTCCAAGTCCCATGCGAAACAGATCGCAAAACGAAGCAACAGCCCAGAAAACACACTAACTCGCCACGGCGAGTGATCTGCTCGCTACGGCGAGCTCTCTCAAGAAGCTACTCGCCAAGGGCGAGCTGGGGGCGAGCTACAGGCGAGCAATCTGGGTGCTCTCGGCCTTTTTGACATTTTTCGCCTAAAATCTTCGTTTCAAGGTTCCCTAAGTCCAATTCGATCCTAACAACTTCACATGTCAATCCTATAAATAATAAGGCACTCAAAACCATCTAAAGTTTGGCAAAAACTCAAGGTTCAAGGGTCATGCTCGCCACGGCGAGCTATGCTGCTCGCCTCGCGAGCGATATAGGTTTACTCGCCACGGCGAGTAGTCACTTGCCACAGGCGAGCGATGTCAGAACCACTACGGGTTTGCTCCAATTCTCACCAACTCGTCTCAAATTTCTCATGCTAAGCCTCTAATTCTTCAACATTGTTATCCTAAGGAATAATCTAGGTTCTGTAACACGTTTCTACAGCAATTCACAACAATCTCACATCAAACTCATCAAATCTATCATAACCCTAATTCATGAAACTCTCTCCAATTCTTCCCAATCCCTTAGCTAATCACAAACAGATGATTTACAGTTAATATTACTGAAGTTAGGCTCACCCTTACCTGGAAAAATTGCAGAAATCGCAGACTAGCTTCACTTCTCTTCTCTTAGCCGTTTCCTCCCTTTTTCTCCAAAGTCTGATAACGCGTACTGCCTAATTCCTTGACCTAGTTTCCTTAAATACTTCCTCCCAACTTATCTAATTCTACCTCAACCCTCACAACTCTTCCTATTTATAAATATAACCCCATCTCTCAAAAATATATATTTTTACTACAAATCTTTATTTTTCATATATATATATATATATATATATATATATATATATATATATAAACACCACATATCTTATTTTATTAAACAATAAAATAAGCATCACGTCACAACATCACAAATACGTCGCATAATCACCAAAAATCATATAATATATAATAATATACTATATTCTCTAATAAAATAATTAAATAAATAAAGAGGGCGTTACAACACGGCCGTGCCAAGTCTCAGGATTGCTCTTTTGCTGCTTTTGCTTCTTGTACAAGCTACCTATTAGTTTATTTCTGACCAAGGATTAAAACAAAATACCAAAGACCAAAACCAAAAAAATATTTTTATAGAGACTAAAACCAAAACGCCAGATATTTATAGGGACCATTTTCATATTTAAGCCTATTTTTAAAAATGCATGTAATTATTGTCTTGGAAATCAAAATATTTAACTTTTTTAAAAATTAATTGCTTATTTTAAAATATTTAAAAAGTATTCCGGGACACTCGTTAACAAGACCCTTAATTTTTAAAAGAAAATGTTAGACCCTAATTTAAATTTTAAAGCAAATACATCAATTTTTATATAATTAATTTTTATTTATATTTAAGATCGAATGAAGTAATACATCTGCGAAATGAAACACCCTGAGACCAAAACTTCTAAAAAGCAAGTTGGTTGGCCTCGATAATGGGCATCTTCTTTACTTTATTGGGGGACGGGGAAGACAACTTCTCATTCTCTTGCTTCTTGGTGTTGGTGTTCAAATGTGGATTATTGTTTTAAAATTGTTTTGGTGTCTGAATTTTGAAGTATGTCTCTTATGGGTCAATATTTAGTTGTTATAATATAATATTTAGTTTCGTTTTATTTAGATTTAAGTTTGTTTTATTTAAAATATTATTTCCTTTTAGATATATTTTACTTCAATTGCATATTTATATTTCAGAAATGAATATTTGATAGATTCAGTCTTGGAGCAAAAGAAAGAGGATTAGGAGCTGATTCGGGTTGGAAAAATACAAGATTCAACACAAAAATATACACTCCCCAAGTCAGAAGCTTGGCACGGCCCGTGCCATATCTCACACGGTCGTGCCAAGTCCCAGGATTGTTCTTTTGCTGCTTTTACTTCTTGTACAAGCTACCTATTAGTTTATTTCTGACCAAAAAGCCCGTGGTTTCTTATGGAATATTCTAGTGATGTATTTATTAGGGCTTAAGGCATTGTAAACTATAAATAGAGTAGCTAGCTACCACAACAATTCATCTTTTGTTCTCTGAAATAATAAGTGACAATTATTTCTTTGAATAAAATTTCACCTTTATTTTATGTTGTTATTCTTCTTCTTCTCTATGTCTACAATGAACGTTAGTGAGTAGACTCTTCTTGTCTTGGGATTGTTGGATAAGTCTTAATGACATAATCCTAATCAAACCAAGCTTTATCCCTAAATCTTATGTAACCCTAGTTTCAGTACCGGAAGAAGGGTCCTTGATCCATATCTAAGTTCTCTATCATCAACAACCGTGGAAGCATTGGTTTGCACCCAAGATTGGCTTAAAGTAAAAGATCAAGACATTGAGACTTCATCTTTGGTTACAAATGATGATCTTGACACTCTACATGAACTTGAGCAAGATAAGACTAAAAGATGATCTTTACTATATTAAAATATGGCTTGATACGTAATGAAATGGCTTGATACGTAATGAAATGTTTGTGTTTTGCAGATATTCTTTCTCAATTAAATTTTGATGGCTATTCGGCTTCTTTGAGGCTTGATGATGATTGAAGGTATTTCTCACATCCAATATTAGTTTTTGCATTTCTGTGATAGTATTTAGTTTATACTCTCTAGTCGTTGATGTTGTGTGGTATGTTATTTCATCTTATCATTATATGGTGTCTGTGTTGCTTTCTTAATATTTAATTTTATATACTTTTTTGTCTAGGAAACTGCAGCATTTTGTCACATGATTTTGGCTAATGGATAAAAAGTAATTGTTTGTACATCTGCATTATATCTTGAAACACCACATTCCATTTCTGGCAATGCTATGCTCTTCTCCATGGGGCTGGATATGGTTTGTTTTTATTGAAAAGAGACACGTTTAAACCCTTTTTATTAGTACTGATGATAATAATTTTGACTAATGACCCTTTCAACATTTCTTTGTCAATACATTAAGTTCTATGTTCTTACTTGCTAGCATACATTGCACAATTAAGTTCTATGTTCTTACTTGCTTGCATACATTGCACACTTAAGTTCTATGTTCTTCCCCTTAATAAGTTCCTTTAAAGTTTATTTACCTTGATCTGTTTTCAATTTAAGTTGGTGTAATACTAATTTTTCAAGGAAGTTAAAATGATTTTATAATGATAAGTATTTTGAAATCAAATGCTTCAAATTTTTCAGAATCATGGCTATGAGTTAGGAATTATTATTTACAAGATGAAGAGTTTTCATAAGTTAGGCTTTCGAATATTGTGTGATGATGTGAACAGCTCCTAAATTATGTACATACAAGTAGTTTGTTTATACTCTCTAGTCCAGTCATATTCGACATAAATCAATCGTTAAAGCCCCTTATGGTTACTAACTGGTGTGATACAATTGGTTGTTTACGCAGCAGATAGAGAAGAGCAGAAGTTTGGCTTCACCATATCTAAAGGTGACATGTTTTTAATACCACAACAATATCCATACTGATGATAACTTGATTAATAGAGGATGTAATGTGGTATCTTGTGTGACCTTTGTCATAGTAACAATGAGACTAACAATCACCTTTTTTTCTCTCTTGCATATGAGCTTGTAAAATTCTAAAAATTGCCTTTCTTTGTACTCAGGATACTCCTAAGTTCCAGCCAACCATGGTTGTTGTTGATTCATTTGGCTAATGCTCTAAAATAGTGGATGCTTGACAAACTTAAAAACTTATATGGATGCTCTCGAATATTCTGAAGATTTAGCTGTGAATGATTTAGCTCTTTTTTTGGATGATTGTAACTATTATTGATGTACAATGAATGATTTATCTGTGTTTTTTTGGATGATTGTAACTATTATTGGTGTACAATGATTGGATTGGATTGATTTAAACCAGATTTTGAATAAAAAAACTGGTTTAAAACCAGTTTGAATAAAAAAGCTGGTTTAGTTCAAAAAACTGATTTTTATGACAAACCGGTTCCAAACCAGTTATGAACCATATCCAAACTGGTTGTACTTAAAATCCAGTTTTTAGGGAAGTGGTTTCAGGAACCAAACCAAAACCAGTTTGATGAATTTGGTTTTGGTTTTGGTTTGGTTTTAACTTTGCACACCCCTAGGCATCAAGTCATGAGTGTAATTGATATGGTAGTACTCCAATTTGGTGGGCTAGAGGGGTATGGTTTTTTTTTTTTTTTTTTAAGAAATTAAATTAACTAATTTAAATTAACATCGGAGAGAATCGAACTCGAGATATTGAAGAAAAACACACTCCTAAGTTTCAAGTCAATACCAACAAATCAACCTAAATGGGTTGAGGTGTGTGAAAATTATTTTAGATGGTATAAAAAAATAGATGAATTAATTTTGTAAAGTTGATTCTAGTTTAATTGAAGATAAAAATAGTTTGTGTTTAGATTCATTTTACTTTTAATTAGTTAGAGAAGTCATAAGATCGTTTATTACTAACATTCTTCTATCAATTATACACTAGTCTCAACTTAATTATCCATAAGATGTGATTTAAGTTTAGGGAAAATTGGTGTCCATCAAACATTTTGGTTTCGTGAATTATTGTCTTTCTCTTCCTCACTTACGCACAATGTCAACGTGGGATTTGGATATACCCATTGAAGTGGAAATGTTTGAAGTTTGAACAGTCAATCCAGTTGAGAGAGACAGAGTTCCCACTTAAATATGCTATTTGTACCTCCATTTTCAAACTCACAAAGTTGGGAAAATTTTGATTTCGATTTCGCTACCCAATCAATTCTCAACTAGAACCTTCTTTCTCTCATGACCATGTCAGTCGCTTCTTCTATCTGCACCCTCCTTCCCTTCTCAAAACCCCACAATTCCCTACCACCTTTCTCTTCCCAAACCAAAAAACGATGTCGTATCATCATCACCTCCGTTACAGAGGATCGTGAAGCAGCTTCGGTTGTGTCAAAAGACAGAAAAGTCCTTGAGGAGGTTTCTTCTTCATCTTCCAAGGGTATAACAGAGGTTGCTCCAGACACTGATATCCTCACCGGACGTGCCATCAATGCTGCAATTGTTCTCGGATTTGGAGCTTTTGCTGTCACCAAATTGCTCACCATTGATCATGATTACTGGCATGTTAGTTTCTTCTATTTTATATCCAAATTTGCTTCCTTTTCTATTTTAGTTTTTGAACTCAGCTTATAGAGGATTAATTTATAGCGGATAACTGATAAACTAGTTTATTAGCTATGAAGCACACGGATATGGACACGGACATCAGACACGACATGAACACAACTAATAATTTGAAATAGTCACATAATTAAGTGTAATTACAAGTGTCGGTGTCGTGTAGGTGTCGGACACGTCTACTCCGATGAGTGTCCGTGCTTCATAGCTGACAGCTGATAAACTAGCTGATTGAACTTGTAGCTTTCGATAAAATTAATGGTTGAACTAACTAGATGATAAATATGAAATGACATAAAAAAATGTTTAATTGATTAAATTTTGTTCAATTAAGATAACACAGGTAAAACTGATAGAAAAATTGATAAGTTTTTAAGTTATAAGTTGTTTGAAGTAGCTTATCAAAAACTGCTATAATTTAGTAGAAAAAGGCTATAAGCTTGTAAGAAAAATTTGACAAGTCTCTTTTAGTCATACGAACGTATAAGCTATAAGTTCAAAATTTTGTTTTGCCAAACAGAGTCCTAAGAAAATAGTTCATTCATACGCGCTTAATTGAGTTGTTTATCCAAAGAGGTGTGAATATGAGATGACCATATTCTATCTATACAAAAATATTTTCTTCTTAATTTATTGCTTTGCTTTGAGTTCGTGGCTGTTTTTCTTAATTTGGTACATGATCATCATAGTCAAATGTGATACTTCAAGATTTTCAATTAGTTGATTGCAAAAGTCACTCGCTTTTTACAATGTATAATAGTAAAGCAGACGGGGAAGATGGTTGAATTGAATCTAGTGTATTTTATGTATTGTAAATGGAAGAAGTTGAAAACTGATTAGGGTTTCATAATTCAGGGTTGGACACTTTATGAGATACTGAAATATGTGCCTGAACACAATTGGATTGCTTATGAGCAATCTCTGAAAGCAAATCCAGTTTTAGCTAAAATGGCAATAAGTGGAGTTGTCTACTCAATTGGAGATTGGATTGCTCAGGTATGTTTTAGAATTTGGCTTGAAAAAATTATGAAGTATGTTGGATAGGGTTTTTCTTATCAACTTCTTCTTACCAAAATATATAGTGCTATGAAGGAAAGCCTATTTTTGAGTTTGATCGGGCGCGGCTATTTAGATCAGGTCTTGTTGGGTTTACTCTCCATGGATCTCTTTCTCACTATTACTACCAACTGTGTGAGGTGATTATTGTACATCTTTGGTTTGGATTCTGGAACAATCAGTTTTTATCATGTCAATTGCTAAAATTGTTTGCGTTGTGTAACACAGGCTCTTTTTCCTTTCCAACAATGGTGGGTTGTCCCTGCTAAAGTTGCTTTTGACCAAACTGTGTGGTCAGCTATTTGGAACACCGTCTACTTTGTGGTTTTGGGTTTGTTGCGTTTCGACTCTTTGGATAACATCTATGGTGAACTCAAGTCAACATTTTTGCCCATGCTCACTGTAAGAACCTATTTGTTTCTTAGGGCCTGTTTGAATTGATTTTTTTATCTACTGGCATAGGCACTTGCGAGACTCTTTGGGAGAGCTTATTAAATTTTTTTATACCTTGTATGAAAATAGTTTGACTTGATTTCATATTTTGTTATAGAAATAGCTTATACATAAACACTTATATGGTAAGTGCTTAATTAAGACGTTATCTGTAATAACTCGCCTCTTTGTTCACACAGCTGTAATTTTATTGTACTGTCACGGAGAAACGTTCAAAATCACGTTTCAAATAATCGAAATCATGTTACAAAAATAAAGCAAGGGTCAGAGAGGAATTCTATAGTTAAAACCAACAATTCAAGGATGAACAATCAAATGATGAATAAATGAACTGTGTATAATGTTTTTATCCACATTCCACAGACAATTGTTTGATTAGCAGGTTCTGTTTTGATGACTAAAATTTCACTCTAATAGAAATATGCTTCACAGGCAGGTTGGAAGCTTTGGCCTTTCGCCCATCTGATTACTTATGGTGTGATTCCTGTGGAACAAAGGCTTCTTTGGGTGGACTGTATTGAGCTCATCTGGGTAACAATACTTTCAACGTAAGTTCTCTAGAATTATTTTTCATATCATACTGAATTATTACACAATTTTTTTTTTCAGTCAGCAGAAGTGTTTTCATGCCCATACTGAAACATTGAACGGAATGCGTTGGACCCAAACTTGGGAAAAAAACCAAACCAGATTAATTGACGTGAATTGTTTTTGAGTTCTTCGAGTCGTTGGTTCAATGCCCTTTTGGATAAGTATCTCATACTTCCTTGTAATTAAATCTCATTTAAGAATGGATGTTAATAATATAGAGAAGAGTAGAAAAGGAAAACAAAGGAGAAGGAGTTTGCTAGAGTTCAATAAGACCGCAATTGGCTACAATAATGAATACACAATACTTACACGATAAGCAAAAAACGAAACAACACTTGATTAGAGTAAATAAATAAAGAAGTAAAAATGTTATTTTCTTACATCCCCCTCAAACCCTTGATGCTTTGCGAAACATTGAGAGTTTGTCTGTTCGAAAATGTTGAACAGAATGCATTGGATCCGAAGAACGAAAAACCAGACCAATTTAATTGGATTTTGCATTCATTGGGTCATTGATAGCATAAATTTATGATCCATATAACTATTAAAAACATGAAATAAGATTTTATTTCATACAATTTTTTTTTTGTTTCTAGGTATTCAAATGAGAAATCAGAATCCCGAAAATCTGAGGAAGTGTCAGAAACAACAGGATCATCTACACCAAGCCAAAATTCTAAGGTAACTAATTAAGACCACCGTTGTATTATTTTTCTGTCATGTTTTAAGGTTCAAGAGAGTCCTCGTGAAACTTATCACGAAATGAATTAGAGAAAACACTGCTGCACACATTCTAACAGTAATAGTACTTCAAACTTATGTCTACATACCTATGATTAAAAATTCTTATGCTCTAGTTAGACGAGTCTTCCATCAATTTTTTCAATATATTTAGCTAATGATTTCTTTTTCTCTATATGTTGTATTTGGCAGGAATGAAACTGAGTAAAAGTATGGAGAAAAAATTATGTAGGTCCATGGCAGTTACAAGTATCATCAACCTTGCAAAAGCATTTGATGACTCAGCTTAAAATTCGAAGGATCTCAATTGAAGTTGAAGGAAGTACTGAATAACTTTCGAAAACAGCGATGACGACTATACATAATATAGATACTTGTTGTGTATCCTTCGGTGGTGACAAATTATTCAGGTTGAATTGATATGAGACATAGATTATTGTACATATATATTTGTAAACACATTCACCAAAGTTAAATTATGTTTTACTTCTTCTTTGGGGGTGTATTCAATCCGCCTATCATCTGCAATCCTGTATAAAGAACATACGATGCTGGAAAATGTGAAACCGCTCTTGTAATTAATATAAACTTACTCATTATCTTTACAATTTTATTATGTCAATAATTTTTAATCTTCTGCATAAATTACAACCAGCTAATAATCAATCTAAGCACAAAGCTAATCTTCTGATCATGTAATCAATATAACTACGTATACTCTTGTTCACACATGCATGACTTCCGACTCCTCTTGTCTCCTTTGACGTTGTTCTCATGAAACTATTCCACACATGATTCTATTACTACTCATCTCAACCACACCACTCAGTCTTCTTTTAAAGTGGGAACTTCTTGTCAAACAATGGTGGGTTGTGCTGGTTAAAGTTGCATTTGACCAAACTGTGTGGTCAGCTATTTGGAACACCATCTACTTTTTGGTTTTGGGCTTGTTGCGTTTTGACTCTTTGGATAACATCTATGATAAGTATCTCATACATCCTTGTGATTATTTATCATTTGAGAATGGATGTTTGACCTCTTAGAAGTAATAATAAAAGAGAAGAGGAGAAAAAGACAACAAACATGAAGGAGTCTGCTAGGGTTTAGTAAGATCGCAATTGACAAGAATAATGAGTACAAAACAATAATGTAAATATATACACAACAAGCAAAACAGAACTATCGTTGAGTAAATAAATGAAGACATAAACGTCCTATCGTCTAACACCCCTCAAACTCACAATGCATCAGTGAGAAGCATTGAAAGTTCGTTGGTCAGAAAACAAAAAATTTCCAACGAAGCGCGTTGGACCCAAACATGGACAAAAAAGCTAAACCAATTTAATTGGATTTTTGCGTTCACCAGGTCATATTTTGATGCTTAATTACACTTAACCTAGATGCACACTATAAATAGCATAAAATTTGTGTTACATATAACCATTAAAACTTTGGAAATTAGATTATATTTCTGATATAGTCTTGTTTTGGTTTTAGATATTCAAATGAGAAATCAGATTCCCGAAAATATAAGGAAGTGACGGAAACAAGTTTATCCACTTCACGTTAGAATTCTAAGGTAAGAACTAAGAAAACTGTTGTATGATTCTTCTGACATGTTTTATTTTTCAAGAGGGTCCTTATGATACTTATCATGAAATGAATTAGAAAATATTGTTCACACATTTTTAACGGTAATAGTAGTTCAGACTTGTGTTGTATCTACATACCTATGATTGATAGAAGACTATATGTTTTGTGTACTAATAAAGTTAGATGAGCTAAACCTTTTTTTCACAAGGATCAAAACATTTATAGCCTTTTTGAGAAGATGAATAACCAATAAAAACACATTCAATCGCACGAGTTTCAAGTTGTTGGGATCTTAAGAAGGGCTTTTTAAAAATTTAATCCTCTTAGCAGAAAAAATTATGACGAATAGGTCTTGATTAAATTATTGATAACAAATCAAACATAAACTACTTAAACACTTGAAGGTTCACGTGGTTACCTCTTTAAAACTTAAATGAGAATATATGAAAGGATGGTTATCAACAAAGCAATAGTACGAGGGTTCTAAAAAGTCAGGTTTCTAAAAGTAAGGTTTCAAGAGTGAATTAGGTTCTTCAGAGAGAGAGATGATGAAGTTTTTGGTCTCAGAGAAAGTAAGGTTTCTAAAAAGTGAATTAGACTTTATTTATTAGGCTTAATTGTAGTTTTGGCTCTCTAAATATTATAATCTTGCGATGTTGGCTCCCTAAGAAAATAGAAAGTCACACGTGGCACCTCACTTTAAGTGATGGGGTGCCACGTATGCATTGACTTGATGAAAATTGATCTGGGAGGTCAAAAGTGAAAAATAGGGTAAACTTAGGGGCTGATTTGTTATTGTTTTTTTTTATAGGGGGCCAAAAACGCAAGATTGTGATACTTAGGGGGAGAAAACTGCAATTAAGCCTTTTATAAATAAGTCTTATTTATTTCTGTAATTTATCTGTCTAATGTGTCTGACCCTATAGGTTACCATAATGTTGGTTATAATATTAAATTATATATATATTTAATATTATAAACAACGATTAACATTTAGCAATACGTTGCTGTCACCCAAGTGACGAGAACATCATGTATTCTGATGAAACTTTTACACGATAACGATTGTGTGTATAATTATCCATTTGGTCTCATGTCTAGTTCAATATTGGACCATTGAAATTTTTCCTGTTAAGTAGGAGAGGAAAATTTCATCTAGGTCACACATGCTCCTCAACATGATTCATGGGGTATGCATCAACCGACTTTATAGTCATCTCATTACAGACAATGTTTGAACAATGATAAAGTGCTCGACTCCTACATATGGGGTACATAGTGGTTTTAGTTTGAAGGGTGGAATATACCATTATTGTTACCCTACTTCCAAGTAAAACTTTACTACGAATACCTTAAAAATAGTGACCTTATGTTTATCAGGGTCTCACAATTAAGTCACACTTAATATTCCATTAAACATGCTAGTTAACTATTATAGTGACTTTATCACTTTGAAACAAACATAATAAAGAAATATCATACATTATAACTAAATCGTCATGATACACTTTCTAAGTTTAAACATAAAAACATTGAACTTTAGAGCGACCCTGATTGAATGAAGTGATGTGATATTTGATTATAAAAATAAAATAAAATTATACTGGAGATTGTAGACACTTGCACAAATATCAAAAATGGAGGATTAGATAGCGCGTATGAAATTCACCCAAGATTTGTAACATATAATTTTTTAGTAACATGGTTATATACTAACTAATGCCACATATATTTTATATGTGCTAGCTTAAATATTGTCATGTTTGTCCACTTTTCTATTACAATTTATGATATATTAATGTTAATATATTTTGTTGTATACCGTTCATTTTAATTTGATTTATTTTCATATTAGAAATAAAGGAGTCATAGTATTAATTTGAATGAAATAAGTCCTTGTGAGCAAAGCTTAAAAAAGGTGAATTCTAACCACTAGACTACTTAAAAAAAAATTAATACTAATAAATGCAAAAATATATCAAACAAAAAATTGATATTAAACGTCAATGCATAAAGCATTATGCAGGTTGGTAGGGGACAAAAATCTTTTTAGAAACATAAATAATAAAGGCTAAATACCATTTTTGGTCCTTTTAGTTTGATAAAATTTTCATGTCTGTCTTTTAAGTTTCGAAAGTTTCAATTAAATCCTTTTAGTTTGACAAAATTTTCAAGTTAGTCCTTTAAGTTTCAAAAGTTTCAAATAGGTCCTTTTAGTTTGACAAAATTCTCAAGTTAGTCCTTTAAAGAACTAACTTGGGACCCAAATAGGTCATTTTAATTTGAAACTTAAAGGAGTAACTTGAGAATTCTGTCAAATTAAAATGACCTATTTGAAACTTTTGAAACTTAAAGGACTAACATGAGAATTTTGTCAAACTAAAAGGACCAAATTAAAACTTTCGAAACTTAAAGGACTTACTTGAGAATTCTGTCAAACTAAAAAGACCAAAAGTGGTATTTAACCAATAATAAATAATCATTTAAGACAACCAGGGGCGTAGCCCTTCATATACAAGGGGTAGCCTTGGCTACCCCAAAAAATATATTATTCTTAAATTAGTTGGTATGTATTTATATCTAGCTACCCCAAATAATAAACATTAAGCTACCCCAAACAAATTCAGTTGTCGAAAATTAACATAAATTTAAAATATTTTATTTTTTGGTTATAGTTGGCCCCTGCGAAAATTTCTTGCTAGCTTCGCCGCTGAAAACAACAATGGACAAGCGAAAGCGAAAGAGGGTCAATCATTCTAAAATACTCTCACTTCATTTTTATTCTTTATTTCTTTTATACATCCTTCATATCAAAACCCTTCACGTCCTTGAAATCGAAAATGAACTATTAGAGTCCATCAACTTTTCCAACCCTATAGTAATTTATGTTACGTCAATTGGAATTTCTCACCATCAAGACACTAGGAGCGTGGCAACGACAATATATTAGGTATCAACTCATTTCTTCATTTATATTTTAAATTAGTGTTTTAAATCGCCTACTGCATGTTTTTTCTATTTGTTTATGAACTTGATCTTGTTGTCGAGTTATAGAGCATGAGTTGAAAGAAATATTCCAAGAGGAAGAAAATTAAGCTTTGAAATATGAGATTTTGTTGTATCACACAATTACACAATTTGCAATTTCTTAACGCCAAAACTCTAGGAGTGTGGCGAGTACATGTAAAATAGGAATGAGTTTGTTTCTTCATATTTATTTCATGTCAATGTTTTAAATTGTCAATTTTATGTTTTTTCTATTGGTTTACAAAATTGAGCTTGTTGTCGAGTGCTAGAGTGTGAAAGAAAGGAAATATTCCGAGAGGAGGGAAATCAACCTTTGAGGTCTGAGATCTTCACGCATCATACATTTATACCATTTGCAATTTCTTAAGACCGAAACCGTAGGTGCAACATAACAATAATAAATTAGATATGAGATAATTTCTTTATATATATTTCAAGTCAGAGTTTTAAATTTACGATTACTCTTAATATATATTTCTTATGAAATTGGATTTTTATTCTTGAAAATTATAACACAAAAGATAATTTTGTTGCAATTTATATATTGATAACTAATTTTAAAGAACAATACAATCAAATATGTTGTCTAAATTCTAATAAAAATTGCCCTAATTTAAAAAAATAAAAAATAACTTTTGTTTTTCCTTGCACGTATATTGTGCGTGTTTGCTTATGATGTGTTGATATATAAGTTATGAAATTGTACGTGCACCCCGATGATCATGAATATTATATGGAGATTCAAAAGCTTAACTATATGTTAATTAAGATGACATAACAGAAATCTTATGATATACAAATCTTGTTTGAAGATAAAAAGGGCAATGAGCTTTCAAATAAATTATATTTACATTAATTTACTAAAAAAATAATATGTATATATAACTCTCAAAGATGTTTGCATATTTTGATATCAACAAAAGCACTTTAGAAAGTACCAGAAATCCCCTATGAGTTTAATATGATAATTGTTTAACTAATATATTTTTCTAAGTACTCTCTGGTTTTGATATTTTGAATCATTTTCAACACTTGAAAAGATTTAAAAAAAAATAGTTTGATATGATATTGTACATGAAGTGATTTAATTACATAATGCTAAAACATATATATGAGTAAAAATATGGAGATAGCATATGACAAGTTTGTCGTGATTCACCCGAACAAGCATTGGCATATGTTCAATCGCCACAAATAATATTATTTTCCACTATGATGCATCCGATGTATAATTATGGAAAGATGCTGACTATCATCAATTGGTTTGGAAGGCACACCAATAATTTGATAGTGATTGAAAATGTATGAATTTTATCTAAAGAATGCTAAAATATTTTATAATATTGCTACGTACCTAATAATACTAGTCATATTTTATCTAGCATATGTTCAAACACAACATCTTAATAATTGATAGCGCAACAAATATCGTAAACTTATCTTTTGAACAAATTTTTGTTATCATTAAACTATAACACAACATGTCTTTTGTCTTACTAATTTTTTTTCCCTTTTTGATGATTAAAAATTTTCATGAATAAAATTAAACTTAGAAAAGAAGGAGTAATAGTACTAATACAATATTAATTTACCGATATTATGTGTCATCTCTTTTATTTATCGAATATTTTATTTATTCATAATAGATGTGAGACTAATAGTACTAATCACTCACACTTGAAAAAAAAAAATTCCTACATATACGTCTTGGACAATAAGATAATGGTTTTTTTTGTTTTTATCAAGCGAAGAAATTCCATAAAACTGAAGAGGGCCAGAACCTTTAACAAAGTCTACATCAAGTAAATACAAAAAAGGCATAATTACATCAAAATCCTATAATATGGAAGTTCTGAACTGTCTTTAGAGAGAAAAGAAGCAATAAAGCTGGGCGGAGATCCACCATTGAGAAGAGAAGGTGGATAAACACTGCGCATTTTTCGCCATAGCGTCAGCAGCTGCATTGCCTTCCCGGTGTATGCGAGAGCAAACGCAACAGAGACTTTTCAAAGTCTCCATACAATTGATTCAATTTTCTTGTTATTGTATCTAAGTTGAAAAAGTCATCTTTCTCCTGGTGAGAAATTATTCACCTTTCCTATCACAAATGACACCTAAATACTATCAATTTTACACATTCTTTCCTCTTCCTCCTCCTTTCTATATATATGTGTACATTATTATTATTATAATACTAAAACTTATTCCTTCCTTTTTTTTTCTTATAAAATTTAATCCCTATGTTGTTTTTTGGTGTTAACCCTCGTGACAACGGAGCCTTAATAATCTAGAGTTTAACATTGAGACAAGTAGAGTCGGATCAAAAATTGTACCATCTAAGAATTAAACTCAGGTCCTCCCAAATCCTAAATTTGTTTAATTTCTAAACTTTCCTTCATTTTCTTAAAAGTGATTTTAAAAATTAATTTTAAATCTTTATTTATTAATTTTGTTAAGTCTGCAGCAACTTAACCTAATTTTTTCCCTCCGATCCCTTGTTTGCAACAACTCTATCCTAAAATTTTGACTCTAAATTTGCATCATATATTTTTATTTCTCTCTCTAATAACCGTGAATATTTTTCAAAACAAAAATTTAATAAATATCTTAATTCTTATCCTTATTATTTATTAATTTTGAGCCCGTTTGTTATAGCTTTTTCTAGAAGTCTAGTCTGCTTTGAAGTATTATACATTTTGATCTCGTGTTGTCTTTATACGTCCCATCAAAATGATGTGAAGTTGCAGTTCCGTATGTTATGTTTAACTTTTGCATTGTTCAATCATATGAACCATCTCTTGCAATTTGACTCCTAATGTTTAATTGGCTTCTTGCAGACACCACAAGGTGGAGGATCAAACACTTAAACATTAATCAAGAATGAGACTTTCAAATGAAAACCCAGAGATCTTACACTTGAAGTTATTTATCGTCAAGATGAAGTTGCGATATTGGTTGCTCCTAGGATTTTTTTTATTTCATTTTATCAACCTAATTTTCAATTTTTATTTGGAACTGTAAGACATATTTGCTACTGGAACTTAGAATATTTTATTTTAAAATGTCTAGTGATCAAATGTATTTAGACCAGTGTCTAAGGTTTTAGTGGTCTAGAGCGAAGCTACAACTTAGACCCTAATTGATTAGTAGTATAAAAATAATTGAATTCCCAAAGTGTGAAATTTACTTCAAGTGATACTCTTTATCATGTTAAGAATTAATCTTATAAGAACATCAAACTTCATAAAAAAAAATATTGATTTTTTTATTTGATATCCCAATTCTCGTACAGAACAAATTCTACGAGCATTTCTAGATGCAAAAGTCACTATTAATCTTGTCTACATCATTATGTACAATTATATATTTCTCAATACATAAAATGGTTAGAGAATGTTATCTTCTTCAAATTTTCATGATCATTGACGAGATTGTCATCATTCATATTTTTATTAAATTGCTCAAGATTATCTTCTTCTACGATCAATCCATCACTATTCAAAGGCTCTTACACACAAATTTATTTATTGCTCACTTTGGCGATTCGGTTAGTTCTAACACTCGTTTTTCACTTCGAGATACTACCCCCGTCTTTATATATAAGACCCTTTTGTTAAAATCACGGGAATTAAGAAAGTGAATATTTGTATTAAAGTTGTTTGTAATCACTATTGTTTTTACAATTTTATCCTTAAGAGAGAGAGTTAGTTTATTTTTTCCATATGTTATTTCTTGCTGATTGAAGAAAAATATGTATAATAAATAAGGGCATGTATGTAAAGAAATAATTAATGTAGTTGAAAATTGCAAAGGGGTCTTATAAAAAGGGACAAAAAAAATTCTCAAAAGGGTCTTATAATTAGGGACGGATGTAGTACATGTTTTCGCGGAAAAATTATACAAAAGAATAATAAATCAAAACAAATAGAATAATAACACTTGAATTGTGCTCGCTTACCGGCACAATTTATTAGGATTTAATAAGTTGACGTTGATTGACTAAACTTCGTCAGCGAGCACAATTCAAGTGTTTTTTTTTTTGAGAGAATAATAGGTATGTTGATTAAAAACCAATAATTTTTTTTTATAGTTACATAATTATTATTGTTTAATAAAACATAAAATAGAATGGAACAGTAAAAAAATTAGAATATCAAAGGAACAATGATAATTAGAAGGAACTGTGGTGAAGAAGAAATCGTGAACATGGGTGTGATGTCATGGTTATAATTATGATTGTTAACTATTAGAGTTTAAAAAACTCCAATGACGACGACGATACTAATGATCAAATCGTAAATGATTAGAATTTAGGTTTTTTTTGGGCTTAATGCACCCCCAGTTTTTTTTACGGCCGCAATTTTGAACTTATTTTGTGTAGTCCTGGACGGTCACCATGTCTCATATACGGTCCTAGATGTGCTGTGAACTTTCATAGTTTAATGTTTATTTTATAGAACCTGCATTGCTTCTCAATAGTCTATTAATCATACTTTACACATACGAGACATATTGTTTGGTACTCTGAGGCCTCTTAAAATCACCATTTATGATTTTTATCTTTTGCTGAGCCCTTTTGAGCGTGAAAAAATTAATTTGCTTATCCTCTTCAGGGATCATCATGCGCTTTTTTGCTGGAGGTCTAGTCCACAATATTGGTTACGGCTATTGTGGCTGAGTTTTCTGCTACGATGTTTCCATAGAAAAGGCAGCTGCCACGAAATGGCAGAATTTGTGGATTGAGTTTGTGGTTGCTCCTTCAAATTAACAACATCATAAATTTTGAATGGGGTACAAGTAAAACTTGATTACTACAAAAAATATAAAATATGGACTGAACCATCTAAGATCGCTCTAAAAAAATAAGAGCCAAAAGTTAAAAAAAATTGGTCGCTTAGAAGAAAAAAAAAAGTAGCTCTCTAGCACCCATGTCCTCATGGCAAAGTGTAGGAAAGGTTGGTCAACTAGTTGAATAGGAATTGTAGCAAATACCTAACTCCATATTTTAACCTAATTGTTTAATTATATCTCACCTTCACCTAAGTCGCATTACAACACTGAAAGACCTCTAAAATGTATGTTATTATAGTGCCATTGAATTACTGTTTAAAATCTTTTCAAACATACAGTAAAAAGGCATTAGCATGTTAATTATGTGGTTAACCATCACATTTTCTAAAGAGAAATTGTGAGAAGAGCAAATATAGAATTGAGTATGGTTGAAAATTGAGTCATCTCCTTCATGTGTTTTAATTGAATTCACGGAGAATAAAAGTGATAAGTTAGTCAAAGGTGGAAGGAAGATAAGATGATGATTTGAGCATCGAGGTAGAATGTAGTTTGTGAATTATGTTACTTTATTGATTGCAATGTGAATGTATGGCTATTTTGTTACTTGAGGGCTAACAATAATGTAAGTTTGGGGTTGTGATGACTCCTCGTCACAACATGTATTTTAGTGTTTTATCGAGTCTCTTATAATTTATTTTAGGACTTTATAGAGAATTTAATGTGATTTAGTGATAGTTTGGCAAAGAGTCTATAATGTTTTGAATTGAGTCTTTGTGAGTCCTGTAATTCCTTGACAAGAACCCCTTATACAATGTCAGTCTTTTTATTATAGACTAATGAGTTAATCCGATCAGAAGACACCTCATAGATGTTATGGAAGCATGAAAACTAATCATATGTTAAGAAACTGAGGTCATACAACTTGGGGGACTTTACTGAGCTCATTTGGGTCACAATACTTTCAACGTAAGCACTCCAAGCTTATTTGTAATATCCATAGTTTTAAAACTCGGCTCGGTCATCAACTCGGCAGAGCCACTGAGTCATTGAGTCGATGGTCGAACCATCGGGTCACTGGTTGAACCACATGGCTGAATCGGATCAAACCGGATGACTCGATTAGATAACTCGGTGTTTAGATTAAATCTGTATAGGTATTTAATCAGATTAAATCATATTGAACCGGTGACCCGGTCACTCCAAACACTAAAATAATGACACATATAGAATATAATGAAAATAAATATCCAACAAACGTAATTTTATAGACTAATTATTATGAGTTTTAGATGAAATATTTGAGCTTGATATTATATATGCTTATTTTATTTTTTGTTGAAATAATTATATATGCTTATGAGTTTGACAAAGTTTTTTTTAAAAAAAAAATATGATTTTGATAAAGATTATATACGTTTATTTTATGAGGTATTTTTCTCATAAAAAAATAAAAGAAAATTGAAAGGTATTTACTTTCTAATAAATATTTCGACAAGATAGTAACATAGTCGATGATCTTTATCCAAACATGTGTTATTATAATTATAGTAAAAACAAATTGAAAACAAAAACTGATAGTGTTTCAGTGGTTGGAAGAGCTTTCTTTAATAGTTGGGTCATGGGTTCAACTCCCACCAAAGCTACTTTTTACAGCATAATTTAATTAAAATATGTTCTTGCTTCAAACCGGTCCAACCAAATACTCGGCCGAGTCACCGGTTTTTACCGAGTTTTGACCGGTTCTCGCCGAGCTAACTACATAGCCGATCCAAAGACCTGCTTGAACCGGCCTACCCACCGGTTCTTTGTTCAACCGGTTCGACCGGCCGGTTCGAGCCGAGTGTTAAAACTATGGTAGTATCATAGTTTTAAAAACCGGACCGGTGATCGACTCGGTAAGGATATTGAGTCAATGGGTCATTGGTTGAACCACTGGGTCACTGGTCGAACCGCACGACTGAATCGGATGGATCGGTTATATGACTCGGTTTATATAAAAAATTCTGTGTTAAATTAGATTGAATCAAATGACTTTGAACTCAAAAAAATTGATTTTTTTACACTTAATAGAAGCACATTTTTATGACATAAATAAAAATAACTTGATAAATATCCTTTAAATTTAGCTGCATATATTTTTTATGAGACATAATACATATTCAAATAAATATTAAAAAATATTTCAATGTCAAGTAAAACCAAAAAAAAAAAAAGCAAAAGTGTGCGGAAAAAATAGTAGTAATCAAATAAAAAAATGTTATTAAAATATCTGAGATGTGTGATAATATTTAAAAGATAAGAGTGTGCTAAGTTCCTTAAGAAAAAATGTGCTTGGTTTCCTTTTAAAAAAAACTACTCAGTTATTATATATAAATTATAAAAAGCAAAATAACAACAAAAGATGTTTATGGTGTGGTGGTTAAGTCTTTCCTTTACAATTCATAGGATGTGGGTTCAACACTCATTGCAGCCATTTTTTGGCAAAATTAATATAATATGCATATTGAATTATTACACAACTTTTTTTTCCTAGTCAGCAAAATGTTTTCACACCCTTTTGGATGTTAAGTATCTTGTACATCCTTGTGATTATTTATCATTTGAGAATGGATGTTTGACCTCTTAAAAGTAATAATAGAAGAGGAGAAAAGGACAACAAAAGGAGTCTGCTAGGGTTCAGGTAAGATCGCAATTGACAAGAATAATAAATTAATAATGAGTACAAAACAATAAAGTAAATATGTACACAACAAGCAAAACAAAACTACAGTTAAGTAAACCAAGTTGCTTGGGCTCCAGTGGCAAGGAGTTCCTACCAAGGACATACCCGGGGAATACTGGGTTCGATTTCCAGAGGGAACAACGCTTGGCCAGTGCGCATGCCTCTACGCATGAGTCGGATTAGTCGCCCACCTTTAGTGGGTCGGAAACCGGTGCGAAAGCCAAAAAAAAAAAAAGAACTACCGTTAAGTAGAGCAAATAAATGAAGATATGAAAGTCCTATCATCTAACAGCCCTCAAACTCACAATGCATCAATGCGAAGCATGGAGAGTTTGCTGATCAGAAAAACGAAAAATGTTCAACGAAATGCGTTGGACCCAAACACGGACAAAAAACTAGACCTATTTGATTGGATTTTTGCGTTCACCAGGTAATAGTTTGACTTTGATTCTTACACTTAACCTAGATGCACACTATAAATAACATAAAGCTTGTGTTACATATAATCATGAAAACTTTGGAAATAAGATTCTATTTCTTACACAATCTTGTCTTGGTTTTGGATATTCAAATGAGAAATCAGAATCAAGTTCATCTACTTCAAGTCAGAATTCTAAGGTTAGAACTAAGAAGACTGTTGTATGATTCTTCTAACATGTTTTAATTTTTCAAAGGGCCCTCTGATACTCAGGGCCGGCCCTAGGCATAGGCCGAGAGTGCGACGGCCTAGGGCCCATGCCGTTAGGGGGCCCTAATTTTTTTTTTATGGAACTGGATGTATATAGAAATACTGGGTTTTTGAGGGGTTTATATAGTAAAGTTCACTAAAAGGCCTGAAATTTTAACAAGATGAAGAGTTGGGTTCAATTATGTTAATGTTTTAGGCCATTTGGTAAGATTTGTTATATATACCCTCATATAACACGAATTTCTTTATACACCCAATAAAAAATGGGTTTTCTTAATAATTTGCCAAAAAATCTATTATCGAAGAAATTATAAATATTTTTTTGGGCCCTTTGTTCCTAATAATGTGTCTCACTAATATTAAAAATATAGGTGATATTTATCATCCAAGAAGTTGAGATAATTTTCATAACAAAACAAATTATATTTTAGTTGAAAATGAGCCTATGAAATTAATCCTAATCTTGACTTTCTAAGGTTCCTAAAAAAAAAATTATATCAATATTGTAATGTCAAATTTCTTGAATTGATTGAAAGGATTGCAAAATTGAATTTGATTGTGTAAGAACATGTGAGAGCATTCATGGTCATGAAACTGATTTGAGACGCATACATCATCATTTTGCAAGAACTATTGTTATCTTCTACGGTATTTTATTTTCTTTTGATGTCTATAAAGTATTTGATTTATTTTTAGATGTTGCCTAAAAAAACATTATTTGGTAGTGAAAAGCGGGAAAAAAACAAAATGAAGAGCTAATAAAATCACAACAATGAGCTAAAAAAAATTATGACGTATTATATAAGGGGCCCTTTTCTCATATTATGCCTAAGGCCCGTAAAACTCTAGGAACGGCCCTACTCATACTTATCATGAAATGAAATGAATTAGAAAACATTGTTCCATACATTTTTAACGGTAATTAATAGTAGTTCATACTTGTTGTACATGTGTACCTATGATTGATGGAACGAGTAAAAATATGGGGGTAAAACTATATATAGGTTAATGGCAGTTAGAAGAAGCATCATCAACCTTGCAAAAGCATTTGATGCCTTTTGGTTTAAAATCAAAAGAATCTAATTGAAGTTAAAGGTCCAAGTTCTGAATTACCTTACAATGATGACAATTAGAAAAAGTTTTGACTTATGAGACATAGATAATTGTATATGTAAAAACATTCACCAAAATAAAATTATTCTTTCCGGGTGTATTCAATTCACTAGGACATGTATAATGGACAATGTGAAAAAGCTCATGTAATTTACATCAATTTACACATTACCTTTACAGTTTTATTCTGTCAAGAATTTTTAATTTTCTGCATAGATTTATAACGAAAAAGTACTCAATCTAAGCAAAAAGCCACATTAATAATCTTCTGATCATGTAATCAATCTTACCCACGTCTACAATTAAGATATAAAGATACGGACTTAAAATATACTCTTAAAATAAGAAAATGTTATCGATTTCCACCATCCATTAATATACTATTTTGAGTTTAATGGAGATGCTGTAACAATGTAAATAAAAATCCTCTGCAAGACTTTTGATTCCTCCTATATCCACTCATTCATTTTAGTAGCAAATATATCCGACTTGCATGGTTGTTCTCCTTATCATAAACTCGAGTAAATAGGCAAAAATCCACCGAAATTATAAAATCTTGCAATTACCTCCGAAATAAAAAAAAAATAAAAAAAGTAAATACCACCCTTAAATTATAAACCATCAAGCAAGTTAGTTCCCCCGTCTATTTTCTCCCTTAAAGTTGACGACTTTATCCATTAAATGTCCACTTGACACCGACAATGTGTGTGATGGACAATATGGAGGAAATTCGCCCATAATCCCAAAGGGGTATTTGTCCATTTTTTGAATTCACGGTTTTTATCGTTTCTATAGAATCAATGTAACCTTGCTTCATAAAATGAGTATGTATTTACTGTTGGTCTAAAATGATTATATAAGCATTATATTTGGAGTATATAATATGATTGTTGTGTATTTTCTTTGTTTTGAACAAATAATTATATAGTTACGTCGTAATTTCATTGTTGTCACAATTAATAGTGACTTGAGCGTGAAAGTCCTTTGTATGCACCCCAACTCACAATCAACACCGCTACTGCTCAGTGAATGGTTTCCCTTGCTGCTGGTAGCTTTGCGGTTCTGGTGTGAACTGAATGGTGTGTTGATTCCTTTTCCTATTGAAAGAATGCTCCTGTCGTAGTAGTTTTTAGTGGTCTTGATTTTCTGTTGTTTTTGAGGTAATTGTTGTTTGATATTTTTTTTCGTGGTCATTAGTATAAGAATTCATTTGATTAGTTATAGATGTATACATCTTAAGAAAGGAAGAGATAAGAGAATATGAATTAATAGATATGATAAGTTGATGAAATGGTAAGATGAGAGATATACATAAATAAAATGTAAAATAGGTTTGAGATTTTTCTTTTTTTTAAAGGAAAAATAGGTTTGAGAATTTGATGTGTCTAATATCATTATTTTAAATAAAATGTCAAATAGTAATAATTTGGGACCATCGGGGTTTTTTTTTTTCTTTAGGGAGGGACCATCGGGTTGTAAATAATTTTGGAGCCATCTCCACGTATATGTAGGGACAAGAACAAACCCGTGTTGTAAAAAATTGGGGTCCATTCCCACAAAAAATAAAATAAAATATGACTAATTTATTTGATAGATCGTATTGAATCGATGTTCGAATCATCTTATTGGCTAATTCACTTATATATAAAAGAATATATATTCAAAAATATATTATACTAGAATATATAACAGATGAGATGAAGTATTATCAATATTAAGCAATTAGTCACAATTGATTACTGAATGTATACTTTGTTGTATACTTACAACACAACACAATAGATAACAAACACATCACGAGAGAAATCTTTAAAGAATGAACAACTTTTAGTCCTGTACGATGTTTGATATACAATATTATTTTGGTATTTTAAAACAACTCATATTGGGACAAAAAAAATTGTATTGTGGTTTAATAAACGACACCAATTTCAGTTTTTGTTAAGTTTCTTGCTTCCTAATTTGTTGAGACCCATAAATAATTTTAAAATCAAACACAATACAACTAGACTAATTTTGTTCAATTCTTTATTATTTAATAGATCCAACATACCTTGATACGTTTTTGATATTAATTTAAGTGATGATTTCAAATATGAGAATAGCAATAGAACAAGGGTATACTTGGGTTCATATATCTATATATGTATGATAAATTATAGTGTGTCGACAACATATGTACCATGGGTAACTCCACTAAAGTGAGCAATTTCTTTTGTAAAGTAAATAATATCAACTGTTAATTAACAAATCAAAGATAGAAATTTTAGATATATCGTAACAAATCACAAATTTGTTAAAATAACAACTCATGATTTTATCTAGTAAAAAAAAACTTCTAATTTAGAGGATCTAAACCCTATAAAACACATACCACTTAGGTTGGTCTGGTAGTGTTGACTTGAGACCTTGGAGTGTGATCCTCTTCAAAGTCGTAAGTTCGATTTTTCAACAAATTAGGGTGAGCTAATTAGCTTCTCCAACAACAAAAAACTGTCAGTTAGCGAACCCTATTGAAATGGAATAACATGTCACATTTGGATATTAACAAACTTAAGTTATAGTAGAGTTGAGATCCTGTCAAATGGAGAAACTTCTAACCTGATTCAATAATGTATTCACATCACAAGTTGAAATCCTCTTCATTTTTTAAAATAAATAAATGACTCAATTTAGAAAGATATTAACACAAAATATAGATAGTAATTTCCCCTAGGAATTTGTTCCCACCGCCATTAAATTTTAGAGAAAATAATCAATATTTATTTTGTATACATCTTTACAAATTGAGCTATCCATTTTTATGAAAATATGGTATATAACTCAAGGAGCGGCCGATCCAAATGATCAAATTGAAATGTCCAATTATTTTAAAAAAATAGAGAGGATCTTAACACATCAGATGCACAGCCTATGTATAGATTCTTACAGAATAACGTCTATACATGTAAGAAACGTCATGTATACATGATGACACTCTGTCATACATTATTTTAATTAAGTTTCTAGTCTATTATGATTTGTCGTTTTTTATTTATTGAGTCAAATAGTGTATTATTATTATTATTATTATTATTATTATTATTGGTCAATTAGTGTGACATATTCTTAAGGTTAAAGAGAATGAGAAACAAGTAGTATTTTGCCACTTGTCTAACCTAACAAGAAATGGAAGTATGAATAAAAATATATATCATCTATGCATAATTAAATGAAAAATTGGGCTTTGACCAAAATGAAAGTTGTTGACCCCAAAACAAGAATAAAAGGCAGCCGCACGAATCACGTTTTGAAGGGGAAACACGTTTTGTAAGGGAAACAGGAGTTCATGCATCACGAGTTTGGAAAATAGAAGACGGAGATGGAAATTCAACAATAGCTATTTGAATGAGGAACATAGCCGACAACGACAGAACTTTATCGGTTTATTTTTTTTATTATGCTATTTATTCATTTGATTATGTTTAACTAATTTCTCTTGATAGAGTCTTAGATGATTTTAATTTAAGTTTGAACCATATGATTGTATAAACGCTTTTCAATGCAATTATAATCCTAGTCTTATTCATACTTATTTGTTCTTAATGTTTTTATATATTGATCTCGACTACATGTTGTTGCTTTAGGAATGCAGAAGGGGTGTTTGTTGTTGGCTAGTCGACGTGCAAATCTGCTCATATATCAGGCCTTGAAGGTGAAGCTATGGCTTTGCAGGAAGCAATTCAAGTCGCGATTGCAAAAGGTTGGGATAAGGTCGTATTTGAGACAGATTCTTGTACTCTTGTGGGTCAAATTTCAGACCGAAGTAGTGGTATATCAGAGTTTAGTGTTATAGTCTCTTCTATTAAGTTTATGCTAGCTTTATTTTTCAACTTTGAGGTGAAGTTTGTCAGGCGTCAAGTGAACATGGCTGCTCATCTGATTGCTAGGACGACATGTTCTTGGCTTAGTCGCCATGTTTTTGAGATTTGTCCTACTTGTATTGAATCTTTTTTAATTAATGATATCAGTTAAGTTTGCTTTGGTAAAAAAAAATCTAACGGGTTAATCTAAGGATATATGATTGTTAGGTTATGACATAAAAATTAATGTTCGTATAAAACCTTCAACGATTACCGACTCACCTAAGGGATTAGAGTGTTGTAATTTGATAAGAGAGTTACGAGTCAATGAATTGATTAGAACTATTTTGTTAATTTGTCGTAAAATTAGGAGAATAATTAGAGAGACTAGATGCAATTAACCAAACAACGAGAATTACTTAATTTGAAAGACCTGATCAGATTAACTCAGATATTTTGCAAAACAATTTATTTTTATTTTTATTTTATGGTCACAAAAATCAGAATATGTATATACTCCATTGCTCATTTAATTTATGGTAACAAAATATGATCACTATTCATAATAGTTTATCAGACAAAATGACATACTATCAAGTTAAAACTTACAATCACTTTATACTTAAAAAAATACAATCACTTCTACAAATGGGCATAATAAATCATATTTTAACTTCTAATTTGTGGATCTTCAACAATAGCGGGTGCACCAAAGCTATTACCAACATCTACAAAAGTTAGAAGTCCACGAGTTGTCAAGCCCTATCAATAAGCTAGTAAATAACCTTATAAGTCTGTGAGAAAAAATTGTTACCAACAAGATCAATGATGTGTGGTTCAATGATTTGATAATATGTTACACCGAGTGGGAGATATTCAAATCACTTGATGATGTTGATATTATTCGAACTTTCACCGCAAAGAGGTATTGGAAATGACATTTACCTCCTAATTTTATTTAGCACACTATTGGTAGATTATGTTTTATCTCTCTTATTTCAAATTGTACTTTTGATGAGAAAATGACGAACCAATTTTATTTTGATTTATGACTATTTATATATTATTTCACATGTGAATTTGCGGTTAAAATTTTAGTCAGACTCTATAAAACTTCTGACTCCGCCACTGCCTATGACTACTGATAAAGATATAACAAGGACCATGGATGGACCAAAATAAATGAGGTCATATTAGAGGTGCCCATAATTTTATATAGTTCTTTTAAAAAAATTTAATATTACTTCAATATAATGTAAACTCGTATCTAGACATTAAGATATACGTAAAAACTCGTATTAAACTGTATTTCTCATACATAGCCGATCAGTGTCTATCTATTTCTATTGGTAGGTAGAAATAGGCTCATTTTTTTAATATAAAAAGGACGGGAGGGGGGGTTAAACTTACCAAGCAAAAGGTTCATAACTCAAACCAAGGATATCTCATTGAACCATCAATGTCTAAACAAAGGTATAACTTTGTATATTTGTGAATCTCCCTCTCTCTAGCTAGTAAGTAGCTACCTATTTCTATTGGCTTATAATAAATTAATCAATAGTATATTTTATTTTATGATCATAGGTTGGAGGGTAAGGTAGCTATAGTGACTGGGGCAGCAAGCGGAATAGGAGCAGAAGCAGTAAAGATATTCGTGGGAAATGGAGCCTTTGTAGTCATAGCAGATATCAATGATGAATTGGGTCACCAAGTTGCAAATTCAATAGGGTTAAACAAAGTGAGTTACCACCACTGTGATGTGAGAGATGAGAAACAAGTTGAGGAAATTGTTGCTTTCACGTTGGAGAGATATGGTACCTTAGACATCATGTTCAGCAATGCTGGTAATGCTGGTCCTTTATCTAGCATACTAGAATTTGACTTAAATGAATTTGACAACACCATGGCTGTGAACGTTCGTGGTGCAGCTGCAATTATCAAGCACGCTGCACGTGTAATGGTGGAAAGAAAAATACGTGGATCCATAATTTGCACTGCCAGTGTAGCTGGTTTTGTTGGTGGATGTGCAGGACATGATTATACAGCATCAAAACATGGTCTTATAGGTCTTGTTAGGTCAACATGCGGTGAGCTTGGAGCTTATGGAATCAGAGTCAATTCAATCTCACCCTATGCTGTTGCTACACCTCTTGCATGTAGAGCACTGGACATGGTGCCAAGTGAAGTTGAAGCTGTTGGCCTTGATTATGCTAATTTGCAGGGAATTACTTTGAAGGCTGCTCATATTGCAGAGATTGCTTTGTTTCTTGCATCTGATGAATCTGCTTATGTTAGTGGACACAACTTGGTTGTTGATGGAGGCTTCTCAGTCATTAACAGATGTCTTCCTAGTATTAAAAAATGATAACTCTTATCGTTTTCTTTGCACCACTCTCTCTGACATTCACTTTTTTATTCGATGAAGTTCATGTGCGTTTGTTTTCTTATTTTATATGAGATCTATTTAAGTGTGAGACTTACATAGATTTCACCTAATAAGAAAAAGAATATTAATGAGTGTTAGAAATAGAGTGTTCATAACACTATTTAAAAAAATAAGCTATGTGATTTGGAATTATAATGAAATAAACGTTTTTCTTTTTTGAGAGGAATGAAATAAATGATGAATATTTGTATTATTATATATTATATTTATAATATTTAATGTTAACTTTTAAGTGACTCTTCTTGATCCTATTTCATTCTTAGAGGTACAACAAGCGAAGGTGATCTTCCGTATATTGCATACTACAAAGGCCGAAGATTATTGAGCACAATAATTGTACTATAAGGTTGCTTTCTTTGCAGTTTGTACACATAAAATAACTTAGTTAAGTGGGAAGGAATATTAAATGCATTATGCATGTAATATGAACTTTTCATCTCTCAACATAAATTTATATTATAATAACAATCAACAATATGAGATATATTTGAAAATTCAAATAGTGTTTGTACGAAGGGGAAGCAATCATTGAAAGAAGCCAAAAAGTGGCCCATGCATAAAGAAGTCGTACTTCATTTCTACGATGACAATGGCAATATAACAGTACGTGTTTTGTTTTTTGTGAGAGTTACGGAGGAGCGCGGTTGCATTCCATTTTTATGTGGTGAATTAGGGAGTTTTGTTTAGTTGAAAAATATGTCCAGTTTAAAAGAGCAATGATACATGGGCATATTTAGGTGAAATACACACATAGTAATGCAAATACGTGGCCTTCTCTCTCTCCCTCTCTCCCTCCCTCTCTCTCAATTCAGCCCTCATCACTTCCCATCCTCTCTCTTCCTTTTCTCCTCACCGGCACCCCCTCCAGCCTCTGTCACCGCCACCACCACCACTGTCACCGTACTTGTCCGAGAAGAAAAATATTCAAAATGAACTGTGATTATGAAACATTTAAAAACAATTACTAAACACAAAACAACTAGTCTATTTATATTAGAATCTAATTTCAATTTTTTGAATCTAACATTTTCAATCACAGTCACTCGTTCCCAAGTGGTAACCATGGACCTAAAATTAACTAAATAATAAATGTAGAGTGTCAAACTCACATACACTTTGTTCAATCTAAATTATCTTATGATAAAAAAATATGAATAACTTTCTAAACTTTTTGCATGTTTGGTGTTTTAGTGAATTTATCAAAATCATGATAGTTTAATTGCAAAATCATTGTAGTTTATCTAATTTTGGCAAACTTATCGTGATACCAAACATACACTTTATCATATGCTTAACAACCGTTGTTTGACCGATTTCCATCTTAGAAGTTGTCAATTTAGGATAATATACTTATATAACTAAAATTCATATTTTTAGTTTATATACGAAGATACGAATTTGAATTTTTACACAATATTAATTGGTTTCTAAAACATTGTTGTTTTTGTTTAAAATATAATAGAGCAACTAAGATATTAATTAGTCTATTATGTTTTGGCTAATATATGTAGTTTTTTAAAAAAATATTAACTCCATTGTGACCTCTATTACACATTTTTTATTAAAAAAAGAAAGAGCTACAAATACAGGCGTCATTAGATCTAACTCAAATACAACCCAAACAAAAATAAATCGTGATAAATCATACCAGGTGAACCTGTCCTAATATATGCTAACAAAAATTTACTTTTCACGAGCGCAACCCAGCGAACCCATATACAGGTTCGAAACCAAGTTACAAAAAAGATTAAGAGTGAATATCTACAAATAACAATTAGGGTTTAAATCTGGTGAATCGATCAACCACCAACACGATATGAAAATCCAAGCGCCAACAACTTCTTGAACACAACAACAAGCATAAAATCTCTTTAGAGCATTAACTTGAAAACAATCACAAGGACCGACACATATAACAAGTTGGTACTAGAGTGGAGGCATACATGACGCCTTGAAACCTACATATCTCAATAAATTTGGAACATTAGAGTATCGAAGAGGTTAGTTCACTAAACACAATGGATTTCAATCAGACACGTAAGAACTTTGATTGAGGGATGAGTTCAATACGTTAGTAACCAACTAGGTCCTTTGGAGTTAACAGAACCATAACCTTTCAGGTTTTTGAAACTAAACCACATGAAAATAAATTGCACAAATCTTCAACCACCTCTATCACACAAATAAGACTAGCTTATACATGATTTATGAATAAAGGTCGGAAAGAAGCTAAAATATGAATTTTAACATAATTTTTAAAATAATACAATATTTTTGTTAGTCTAACCTAGCAATTTTTTAAAATAGATAATACAATTAAACATGGAAATGATCTTATGTAGCTAATTTTAATACATTAAATATCTTTCAATACACGTCTTATCAGTATCTTTTGGATATATTTACAAGTCTACCTTTTATTAGAAGAAATATGTTCAAGATAAAAAAAAGCAACACACCTCCCACTAAAGAGTATGCATACACTAATTATTTATATTTACAGATCTACGATATGCTTTAACTAGGTCAATCCTATAAGACATTTCAAATACTATATCAATATTACACGACTCTTTCCTCTTCATCCTCCTTCTATATATATGTACATTATAATACTAAAACGTACTTAGCTCTTCCTTTATTTTCTTATAAAATTTAACCCCTAAGTTGTTTTTTGGTGTTAACCATTTGATTGTCATGGAACGGGGACCTAATAATTCAGAGTTTGATTGTGAGGTAAGTAGACTCGATTCATGAATTTGTTCCATCTAATAATCGAACCTAGGTCCTCCCAAAATCCCTAATTTGTTTAATTTGTAAAGTTTCCCTCATATTTTTAAAAGTGATTTTAAATATTAATTCTAAATAAATAATATAACTCTATTCAAAATTGAATGCCATAACAATTGGTTGTTATTATAATAGCATGCCAATCTTAAAATTTTATAAAAATAACTATACATGTATTTCTCATTATTTTAAGATAAATTATATACTTATTGGGACCGTTCTACTTTATATGTCATTCTAGAAAATGCACTTAGATTAAGAAATATAGTTAATGTTGTATAGAAAAGAATAATTTTGAGTTGTTTTACGAAAATACCATTCATTAGTAGTATGGAAAACATAAATTAAAAGAATTTGAAAAAGATAAATTAATAAACAGTAAGGGGCATAATATTGTAAATTGACATATAATTTTGAACAAACAAATTTTTCTAGAATGACATATAATTTGGAACGGATGGAGTACAATGTTAGTGTAAAAAATGTTACACTTTCAGAAAATCAAAATTAACCATATTTGTGACTTTAGAAGTAATTATAATTAAATTTAAAGATTTATAATTATCCAAAAATTGTGATTCTTGGAATTAGTTTTCTTCTTCCACAATTTTCATATCTCTTTTACCCTTGTAAAATACTTTTTTTTTCCTATTTTTAATTTGATATTTGAATTGCGTATTAATTCGTAAATTATTTATCTTTTCTTGAGAAATTCATCTATGTTTATTTGTTTAGATTTCAGATTATTTTTACTTTTTTGAAACAAGATTATTTTTACTTTTAAAATATTGATAAATTTTTATGAAAATAAACTTTAAAAGGATTTGAAAACAGATTATTTTTTAAGTAATATTGAAGGTGACATTAAATTTTAAGGGATGTTAGTGCATAACTAATTTACACTTTTTTTGAAAAAATTGTGGGAAAATATACATAGTCAAAACAAGTAGTATAATAAAATTGTTTACACACTATAAGTGTACCTTCAATATTATTTAAAAATGTATTACCATAACAATTAAATTTATTGTAAAGTAACAAATCTGATTTTTTTGTAACAAATATCCTTATTTGGTTTGTACATTAAGAGAAATTTTTTATGATTTAACAAACCTTTGAAAATGAAATTATAAATAGAAATTTTTTAATTCTAGAAGGATAAAAAAGATGTGTGAATTGTTGCAAAAGAAAAGTAATACAATGAATAATACTAATTGCTTACTCAACATTCTAGAAGTGAATGTGAAAGACATAATTACATACCAAGGCAAGTGAAGGCTTGTTTTTTTTTGGTTTAGTAGCCTAGTGGCTAGATCTCACACAATTAAATGTGGAGAAGTGGGGTGTCTGAGGTTCGAACTTCGGCCCCTGCATAAATCATGCAATGTCCCTGCCAACTGAGCTAAGCTCACGAGGACAAGTGAAGGCTTGTTGAATTTCATAGAAGGAAATCATAAATTTTTTAATGTTTACCTTTTAAGGCGTGTCTCTGAGATGCCAGCTCGCCTACTGGATTAGTTTAAGAGTTTATGTTTTTGGGTTAGAAAAAGTATAAAAAGAACCTCTTACCCCTCTATTAGATGTACAATTTCAAAGTTAGAACAAATTACTTGTGAAATTGTTTAGTATTCTATTGTTGTGTGAGTTTCTGCATTCAGGTATAATTTTAAAGCCTTGTCTCTTTTGCTTAGTTTTTTATTTATATTTATTTAATTTAATTGTTTGTTTTTTATTTTGAGTTTCAATTCTTGTAATTTCCTTCTTCTTTTTTTGGTTTATTTTTGTGATTGATTGATTTTGTAACTAATGGATTGGTTTAAGTGGATCAAGTTAGGATTTTTTTTTCTTTTCTTTTATGTTTGAATTGAGTTTTTATTTTACATAGGGGAGGATTTTGCTATTAGAAGTGTTTTTGGGTTATTGGGGTGCCAACATATTCGGATTTCAGTCATTCATATTGATGCATTTGCATTTAAATTTTTGCTTAATTTTTTTTCAAAGAGGAGCGAGGACTTATTTAATTATTTAAATTTGGGAAAATATTTATACAATTTCTTAGGTTGAGATCGGTGAATGGGGCATGTAAGGCCTTGTTGGTTTTGAATTTACATTAAGCCAAGTATTTTTATTTTTATTTTTGTGAAAAAACTTACGATTTTTTATATTGTTAAATAACTTTACTATGTGGGTAGACATAATTTTTTTGTGTTACTATGGTCAATTAAGTCAATTCTTAATTGTGTTTTTTTTTTGGTTTTATTCATGTTTTATCTATGATGTTTATGCTTTTATCTTTAGTTTCAACCTTTAGTAAATGCTAGTTTGGTTACTATGCCTAATCCTCTCATGGATACCAGATGGTGAAAATTTCACTAATAACGGAATTCTTAAAAATCTATACTAGTTTTTCTTAAAGGTGGCTTTCGGTAATGCCCAAATATGAAAAAGTTTGAAGCTTTTTATGAACAACTTTTTTTATGAGTAAATGATAAATTGATTAAGCTTTATCAATTTTAAGAAAATCATATCGGACATTGAGTGTTTATTTTGAAGGATTTTTTGGGGACCATAAGAAGAGTTGTAGAAATAGATTTGTTTTGTTTAAAAAAATTGATTTTTATTATCGTAAACAAACACAAAATAAATTTTAATTTTTCATAAAATCTCTAAGATATAATATTTAAATTATTTTATATCAAAATCACTTTTATTTTAATTTATAATAAACAGTTCATAATCTCTAAATTATTTCCATCACACAAAATGATGGAAATATGCTCCTAAAAATAAACAAATAAAATCCAAAACAGCGTTCTAGTTAGTGTTTGGTTGATTGTTTTGGATTTTTCTTTGGCGCCCGTAGCCATAGCTATATTGCAATTCCGACGGGTGACCACAACCGTGAAGATTGAATCGAAACTCTCCATTCTCTGCAATGGTGAAGATCGAAGAGATCAACGAATCCGTTGTGACCAAAACGATTAGAAAGAGGAATCATGGATCTACCAGTTTCTTTGTCCTCCTTGATTATTTTTTCATCTTCATGTTCCTCGGATTCCTCTGCTTCATCGTTTCCCAGATTTTAAGCCTCTGATTCATCACATTGAAGAACATTCTCTTTGTTCTTCTCAACTAGGTACCGTGCCCATATACTTTGTTTTTTTAATTAATCGTGTCCAATAAGATGTTTTTCTTCAATGCATGCTTCTAATTGCTGTACCCAATCAACTATGGGAATATATGATATGATCTTTTATCGCTTAATAATAGGTTCTGATTTCGAATTCAGCACTTAAAATGCAGTAGTGTTAAATTTCTTGAGGGAAATGATTAGTATCTGCAGGTGCGTGACGATACCCGGTTCACAACAAACAAAACTATGTGAAAACCTTAGAGCCCGTAGGAAGACATAAAACTATCATATTCAATTTGTTGTTTGATGCATAATTTAAACCCATTTCTTATCCTATCCTACACACCCTTTGTTGTTTTTATCCTTACTTTTTGGTGGGTTAGAATTATCCTATCATCATTAGCACTAAAATGTTTATTTTGCCCTCTCTCAATTCATCACTCATGCTCTCTTTGCTCTCCATCCATCGACTTCTACTTCCTCCATAACTCTTCATCGCCATCTCTTCTATTTGATACAGATTCGACCCCAATTCCAACCTACAATCATTTTTTCCTCAATTTGCTTAATTTTTTGTTTTTTTTCTTGATTATCTATTTTGTACTCAAGTTAAATTTGAAAAGGGATGAAACAAAGAGTTTAAGAATTTCGTATTATTATCTTCAACAAAGACAACTATTTTTTTTAATTGAAGAAACCATGATTTTTTTTTTATTGAACTTTAAGAATGAAGATGACGGCACCCCTAAAATAAGGAAGAAGACAATTGACAATGTTTTTTATAACTTTGTGTAATTAATAATAGCTTAATTACATTTAATTAGAATTAATTACAAAGGTAATTATGTCATTTAATTGTGAAATATATGATATTATATTTGTTATCATGTGTGCACCAAACATGTGATAGGATAAATGTTATCATGTTTATATCATTTCCTATCCTTATCCAATTTCATATTATATCCTATCTCTATCATATATGTGCATCAAACGGGCCCTTAAAGTTTAGTTCCATTATAGCGGTCTTAAATGGCCCTGAAGATACCCTGCAGCGCCTACTGATAATCAATGATCAAAGACCCTAATCACCATGGTTTAGCACAGTTTTTTTAGTTTATAAAATGATTATACATTTATTTAGAGGAATAAAAATGAAAGATTTATTATTATATGTTATTACAATTATTGATAATTGAAACTAGGCTTAGGTGGTTTGGGATGTAGAGAGAAGACCTGTAGATGCTGCAGTAAGGAGAGTAGATCAAATGGAGGATAGTTGGATCACTATAAGCAGCTTTAGACTTAGAAAAACTATAAGAGAAACGATTAAGAAAGAGATCTAGAGATTAATGAGTTGGATCGAAATATGGTTTTTGATCGAACATTATGTCGTAATTTGATCCATGTAACCGACACTACGTAGTGGATTAAGGCTTGGTTGTTGTTGAATCCCGCAATCACAGTGCTTATATTTTTGTACCATGTGACCACATAGGAAGCCTCACATATACGATTAAATTAGATGGGTGGTGAACAATGTATTATCACTTGGCACCAAGGCAGTCAAGATTGCAAGTTAGATCATAGGATCGCTCAAGTCTACGGTCGACAACCAGACTTCTGTGCTGCGATGTGACCGGATCGTTGGAGTACTTTGTCGTGGTTAAAATCGTGATTTTCCGGTGGGATCGTAGGATGTGTGGATAGACGCCAAAATGGGTGTTTTCTGTTTTCAGGTCGGGTTTTGCTTATATGACACGTTTGGTTCGCGCCAATGACCGTGATTACACCGCCGCCTGAGCTCGTGCTACAATCTGTGAGTCTCCTTTTTCCAAGTCATGCGATCTTGACAACGATGGTTGAGGTGGCTCACGGTCTCTTTGTCTGTTGGTTAGTAGAACTAGGTTTTTTTTTTGCTTTAGACTTCTATATGTTTGTGAGGGTGAGGGAATTGGGCTGTATGGTCCAAACTCTCTTCCTATCAAATTCATTCTCTTGTATTTTATTGAGTTTAATAGTGTGATTTAAGGGTTATTTTATGCATATTTGATAGTTTTTACGCCCGTTTGTATATGTATAACTACAATTTTATCCTACGGTAGAATCTTACGAGTTGTGTTATGATACTCAAGTCACAATATTTCACCCACTTCCCGATCCTAGGTAGGATCTCGAGTTTGACTATATTGCTTGGCAGGGCAAGTATTGAATATCCATGTTTAGAAAGATGGTGGTGCCAGTGAGGAAAATAATAAAGTTTTCTCAATTCTTTTAGACATTGTCATCTTCTAATATTATCCGAGGAGCCTATGCTTATGTTCGTAGCCTAATAAGAGTTAGTTAGGTAATAAGAAAGTAAGGCATGTTGCCTATAACAGGGAGTAGAAATTAGAGAATGATGATCTTATTATGTGTAGACTCGGGGCTTTTTGGCATTGGGAGAGTCTAGAGTCTCTCAAATTGTTTCTCCTAATTGTTGGTTAGTAATAGCAGTCTGAAGTTGATAAATTTTGCTTTTTTGTTCACCTGTCATGATTATTACAATTTGGTAGGGTTAAGCTCGAAAAAGTACAGTTCGGCTTCTTGTAAAGCTAGTTCAGGTTCAGTTTGAAACCACAAAACTGATGCACCCAACCTTTATACCAGTTTTGTTCAGGACTAGGCGACTAGCCATCAACGGTTCAGTTCAGTTTTACCGAACAGTTTTTTTTGGTAACGGTTCAATTCGGTTTGTTTTCCTTCTTGAACCAAACCATGAACAGTCCTATATTTGAGAGACTCTACAATGCCAAAAGGCCCCAACTTACACAAATAATAAGATCATCATTATCTAATTTGTACTCTATTTATAGGCAACATGCCTTGTTTTCTAATTTCCTTACTAACTAGCTACCTAACTCTTATTAGGCTATGAACATAGCACAGGCTTCTCAGGCCTGTGTCCATCAATATTAGAAGAAAATAAGGACTGTTATATTCTATTAGAGGAATAATATTGTAATTCTGGGATTTCCCCTATTTGCTCTAGTAATACCAATTGGTTTATATCAAATTCTTTCATTCAATATGACAATATCAGCTTTAGAAGTTGGTATGTAGATGTCTTTGCTGGTAGTTTTGCTTTATCTATTCACAAGTTATATACTTTTTCTTCTTTGTCTACAATTTTCCTCAACTTAAAACTAGCATTTCTTTATTTATTTTTCTTACAACCTCTTCTTTTGGCAGGATACTTCTGTGACACAGCAAGGCTTCCATTACAGATATATAATTCCAAGCTCGAACGTCAAGTGTCATATTTGATCAGACACTAAATGTAATACTTGAATTTATTAACTTTCTGTGTTGCAAAACTTTTGCTCTGGAATCCCAAAATTTGCACTATTTATCTAGTCTGTTACATTTGATCTTTTGTTAACATATCCTTATCCTACTTTAATAATTTCATTACCATTTTGCTTGACAATGATAACAATTTATGACAGTTAAAACAAAATCATGATCAAATTACACTGCTAAAACTAAAAATTGATGGTGATAGCAGAGCAAATTTCCTTTGTTTTCTGTTAACTGTTTCGTTACTCAACTTGAAATGCCTTTTCCTTGGAGTGTACTTGGGAGATGAAAATTGTAGGTGTTTTTTATTTACTGTTTTTGTTTCTGGTTGGTGGTTTGGGTGGGGTAGAGGAGATGCAGACCACAAACAATTATGCTGCATGTGAAATTTGTAGTAGTTTGGTGTGGTTGCTTGCATATTGATGGCACACCAACTTTGCATTTATGTGCAGCATTTCTTTTGTTCATATACATGTGAAGGAGAGGGAATTATTTGGATTTGTCATTTGTCATATATAAATTGAGGAAAGGTTGATTTAATGACTTGAAGTGTGAAATTCAAGAGTTATCTTCTTTGTAATACTGAAATCTTAACCTCATGATTGACAGTACACTCTTGAACACACTCTTTATGATGGTAGTTAATTTCCTAAGATGCCAACACATAACTCAAAATGTGATTAATTTAGGAACCAATTAAATTAACCTATTAAAAACAAATCAACAATGAAAACATCATGTGGTTGGACTCAAGTGGTAAATGACACGAACTTCCGTTAATGTTGTATTGATTTGGAGTACTTGACTTTGAATCTTAATTGAAATGATTTTTAGTCATACTTTACTTATCTCTCAACTAGACTCCAGATTACAAGAGTTTACTTTCCTAGGAAACAGGAGGGTTAAGACTGGAAAAACAAATTATAAAAAATGTAATCCAGAGTGTGTCAAAAAAAACATTTATTCATTGAAATTTTCACAGGACAACTTTGTGCTACAAAAACCAACCATAGCAAAGTCCATGAAAATAATCAGATCCATATTTAGTGTATTGACTATTGCATATGCACCCAAAAACATGTGACATCTTAGTCACTAGGCAGCAATTACAGCTGTTATACTAAGACTTTCCTTCTACAAGATAAGGACCATTAACAGACAGTCGTATCTCATTTCCAAAAAAAATAAAAAATACACTAACTCAAACTTGTGGCCTATAATTATTTACATGGTAGTAGCTAGCAACTCCATTAATCGTTGCACCCACAAGACTATTTGATTAAATTTATTACAAGTCTACATATTATGCCGTTTGCAACCTTATCCCTGCATTGACTTGTAGGACGGAGAGGATCATATTACCTTAACAACTATAGAGTAACATAAGTGCAACTAGAAAAATATTCAGTATGAGCCAATGTTCATAATTTTAAATACAAATACTTTTACATAGAGGATGTACTATCAATTAATAAGAGTATTTTTAATTATAGGGTTACACACATTAGAGCTTACATCATACATAATTAATCTTAAAAAGGTAAATAACATTATGGATTTGCATACCATGTAACAGATAGTGTACACTGAACACTTATTCATGGGTGCTTAAATTGGTCAAAAGCATAACAAGGCTTAGAAACTAGGTCTAATTAGTAAAGTAATGCATGATGGCTCATAACTGAGTTAATTCAAGGATGAACTGCAGCTGGAACTGGAACAGCACCACCACTGCCAGAAATTGGAACCTCAACACCAGGGTTAGGGATAAAGGTGTCATCACCACCTGGAACATAACTGCCACCAGCTGGTGCTGATCCTGGTCCTGATTCTGATCCTGCTCCTTGTCCGCTGCCGCCATTGTACGGATTTTGAGGTGTAGAACCAAACAAAGGCGGAAATCCTACTCTGCCGAAGCCTGGAATCCCATCAAAATGGAAAAACCACTGCGGCTCTTTCTTTTCATCGGTATTTGAGTTTTTTGGAATACTACTGCGTGCTTCACAAGTAGTACTAAGCAGAATATTGGTGATGAGAACTAGTGCAAGGAAAGTTGAAGCTTTGTAAGCCATTTTGTTTACAAGACTATTGAATACTGAGATAGGTTTTTGTGTTTGAAACTAGAACGAAGTAACTGCATTTTATATAGTTCAAGTTTCTGTTGAGTTTGGTGTGAAATTTTTCGGTGAGTTAAAGTGTCTCTTGCACAATGCCACTAACATGGTAGCAGCCTCGTTTGTTGGTTGATATTTTGTGGTTCAGTGAATTGCAGTACATTCCATTTCTTAAAATGGTATGTGTTATTTTGGCCTCACTTTTATTACCTGCTATTTGGGGAAGAATGTTACCAATGTTATAGAGGCTACTAAATGAAGCCTTCACATGCCTCAGTCATGTTCAACTATATGCAGAAAAAAATGAATTGCTTCTAGCTTCATTCTTAATGACGGTCGCATTTTTTGCAACTGAATATTAATCGTCATTTCTTACAAGTAATTACCAAATAAAAAAATAATTCTTCTTGAATTCACGGTATTGTTATAAGCATTACAACAAAGATTTCCAACTGAATAAACAAATTTCAAGAGTTTGGCCTTTCTTCAGAAAATCTAGGAAGTTGTACCAGTGAGTTTACTCGGGTGACACCTTCTAGACCTAACCAGTTTTGATCTTCAGCTGATGATGTTCCGTCTTCAACATGGACAGACTCTCCTCCTTCTCCTACACATGTCTCGTTATATTCTGAGGTTCTCACAGTGAAGTTCCTTCGCAAAGATGGCTCACACTTTTGACCATCGTCTGACTCAACTGGATTACCTGAATGCTTGTTGCTTTGGATGGTTGCGGAAGAATAGCATTGTTCATCACAATCAGATTCTTCTAAGTCCATTTTCCCATCCAAAAATAGACACACAACAGCACAGTCATCCATTTTCGAAGTTGGATATTTAAGTTTCCACTCTCGTGCGGCAGATTCCACCAGAACCCTCGCTGCTGATGATCGAGTTGGCGCTGATGATACTATCTCTACCACCTCTTCATTGCTCAAAACATCCCATATCTGCAGAGACCGAAAGACGACACAAAGGTTTGAGACCTAACATTAAACTTTTGAAAGGTGTCATTGAACTAAATAACAAAAAAAATTCTATATAACTTTCCTCGTATAAATTGTATAAATGAACATGAAATATCTGAAATTGAAAGAAAAAATTGAACAATCAACTATGCAGCAGATGTGAAATTGAAATTTCTTACACCGTCCGAGGCAAGAACAATGAACTGATCTCGGTCTGTGAGAAGCCGGTGCGTAAATTCGGGTACAGAAATCACACCATACTCCTTCAAGCAAAAATCGCCAAATGCTCTAGCCATTGCTAATCCAGGTGCATCATCAAAAGGTAACCACACCCTAGAAACTTCAGGTTCATCTTCCAATGCAAACACCCTACCCTTGCACTTTTTAATTCTTTCAGCTTCTCCTATAAGAATATTATTAAATCAAAATTTGAATAAGTTATCAACAAGCTAAAAAACATAAAATTAAACAGAGAAGATGAATGATGATTTCATATAACACACTTGGCAAATCAGGTTTTAAATCAACTGTCAACTGAATTGCCACCATCGAGTCATTGCTATCCTTGGATCCCATGATTGCTCTTGAATCACCTATATTGCCCATGAATAAATTTGAACCCTGAAAAAAGTGAAGAAAATAAGAAATTGTTAGAACACCAACCCTTGTTCAAAAGAAAACATATACGGAAAAGGCAAACAAAGAACACACATGATTTGTTTACGGGGTTAAAATACTACGGTCCAAATTACAAGATTACTCTTGAACGAGTGACTTGTCCACTTATCAGTAAACTATGAGTCATACTCAACAGAAATTTATAAAAGAAACAAAACCAATATGATAGATGCTGATCTTTGATCTACCTGCTTCACTACAGTCACAGATGTGCTTCCACTGCAAAAACAATCCAAATTTGCATGAGACTTCAACTCTTTGTCCATGGCCTTGTATGCCTTCATGAAAGCTTCTCTCCACATAGAATTCACCTCATCCTCAGCAGAGAAATTATTTTCAGCCTCTCCACTTTCAAGCTTTATGTCCTTCTTAGAAAAAGCTTTACTGGATTCATTTTGCCTCGACTCAGAGGAATCCAAAAATGAAAGCAATTTTATCGGCAAGGCATCCCTAACTTTGCGTGCGACAAGGTGACCGTATGGACCATGGCCATCAAAAACACCGCAGAAGATCGCATCTTCTGACACAAAATCCTAAAGAAAACAAAGATCAAAACTAGGATGTAAATTTCAAAAATCAACCAAGATTTGAGGTCCCTCTTCATTCAATGAGAATAAAAAATCATCAAATCAACCATAACATGAAACATACTTACTTCCCATACAATCATGGCATCCTGATTAACACCCTTACGACCCTGCTGCGTAAATATACAAGAAGACCGACTCTTTCCGTTACTGAATATTCTGTTTGGTAAGGATGTTAACTTGTTGAGAGAGACAGCATGATCAGAGAATGTTCTTCTTGCTTTCTTTTGACCACACAAACCGATTTCAAGACAAGATGGAGTGACCGAACCGTCATTACTTCTATTGCTTGTTGAGACACAACACCCCATTTTCTCAGTTCCAAAAAGAAAAACACTTTAGATGAATATCATGCTATGTTCATTACTTTTGTACTATAGATCTCACTTGAAAAAACTCTGAGATTCCAAGCTTAGTCAATTGAGTAAACAATCCTGATTCCAAAGATCCTCTCACTATAGAAAGTATTAAAAAAAATTCACACCTTGTTGCTGTTGGAAACTAGCTCCTTTTTTACTCGGTCAAATGCGCAATTTGCCGTAAGCTATATGAATGGATAAAGAAACCGGCTGAACAGAAGAAGACACATGAATTTAATATTTAATATACATGGTCTGCAAGAATCAAGCCTTTGATTAATGTAAACTAATCACAAGATAATGAAACTCAATTATGTGAAATATAAAAGTCTTAACATGTCAACATGAAATAGAATATGCTAAAAATCTGTCTGATTATTTGTCCTTCCCCAGAATTCACATTGACCTCATCGAAATGCGGAGTTTAAGACTATTAAATTAAATCAAATCCGGGAACTGTGCAATAAAATTTTGAAGAAAACAAAGACAGAGAAGAGAACACACAAATTTAGATATTTATGGAATCCAAGATTAAATGAACACCTAGAAATGAGAAAAATACAAGAACAAAATTAGTACTATTAGTATAGTATTACTAATAAACTTGAATCAAGCAACTATATCAAATGAGAATAAAGCATTTATTTAGTTAGGAAAAACTTGAAACTTAAAACTCCAGTGTTTTTTTTTTTACCTAAGTAATTTTCATGGCTTAATCTATGCAACAAGGTAACACAAAATAAGCATCATTCTTTATCAGTACAATAGAAGAGATAAAGTGAAAAACTCAAAAGAAGAAAAAGACAGAAAGAAAAGGTGTGATATATGATATGATCAACCGAGAATCAAAGAGGTATCCGACAAATAGCATTGGTAGATCAATCAAGTAAATGTTACGTAATGATCATAGTAACTAACTAGTAAAAGAAAACAACAAAATTTGCAATAGTACATAAATAAATTATTGAAATAAAAAAAATAAGATGAAGATCAAATATTCAACCAAAACCAAAAATAAAAATTAATAACAAGATATATTATATAAGATCAAGTCATCATTCAAGTGAAAAATATAAAGGAAATAAAATGTGTGATGTAAAGAGAATGTAGAAAAATTTAAGAAACTCTAAAAGTAACTAAACCTTTTAATATATTGAAAAGAGAATGAGTTTGAGTAAGAAACTTTCTAAGGAGACATATTCAACATGTCTAGAAGAAAATAAGGATTTGATGGTACAAAAATGGAAAAATTAAGGTGAAGATAGTAGTAGAAGTAAAAGTGCATTGATCACCTTTGTGAGAAAAAGTAGGAAAGAGGTTTGAGAATGAGAGCAGAGAGACAGAGAAGTGATAGAAAAAGGTTGAATGAGGCGTGTGGTGTTGTGTGGAAGAACAAGAAGGAAATGGTGTGAAGTTATTAATTGCAAAAGCTGAGAAGACAGCAGAGAGGAAGAAAGACAGGAGTGATAAAAGGAGAAAAACTAATAAATATATTATTGCACTGATGTTTTTGGGACTTGGTCATTTTATTTTATTTAGTAGAAATGATTTTTCAACATGAAAAGTTTGATCTAGGTGGGTCCCATTGTTAATTATTTACTCAAATTCTTTGAGCATTTGTGTGTGTGAATGTTTGTTATCACGGTGGATTCGCCAATCATGGTGGTGGTTGATGGTGGTTCGTTGTAATTTTGACAAATCTATCAACCTATATATGAATTGTTGATACTGTGATGTTTGTGAGTAATATATACTCCGTAGCTTTGGAAGTGATTTAAGGCTTTTGTTAGCTCTTCAGATTTGAGCTAAACTCACGGTAATTGACTGCAATTGTGGTAAATTTATTGTGATATCAAACATGCATCGAATCTTTGTTGATGATACGATAATATTTGTAAGTAGTAGTATATAAATGTTTATTGAAGTGATCTTTCAAGATTTTCTTTATCTCATTAGATTCAATTCATCTAAATTTTTATCTAAGAATGAAAATTTTATTTAAAACATAATGTATTTAATTTTTGTGTATTTTTAAAATGTGTGTAAGTTGTAGAAAATAAAAAGCAAGAGAAAGATATAGATAAATATATAGTATATCTTATTTTGATGCTAAAATAAAATATACTACTATTTGAAATGAGTAATACGTAGAAAATAAAAAAAAATGAGAGATCTCTCAACAAAAAAAAAAGAGAGAGAGAATCAGAGATCAACATGTCTCCATATTAATGATTAAATAATAGTCTTTTCTCCTAAGAAAATAAAATAATAATGTCTTTTATTAGGCTCTGTTTTATTTTATTTTTTTGGTAGTGACTGGAGCTCTCGTATTTTTAATGTGGAGAAGTGGGGTGTCAGGAGTTCGAACCTCTGCTCCTGCATGTATTATGCAATGTCTCTACCAACTGAGCTAAACTCACGGGAATATTAGACTCTGTTTTATTTTAAACATATATATAGACTGTGAATTTAAAGTTATTTAGATTTATATATTTATATCCTATATGAAAGTAAAGCAGGATGAGAGATAGAAGGAAATAGGTTGTAATATTAATCAAAATGGCCCTTTCCAGCATGCATTATGGTGTGCATTCTGCTGCATCCGTTTGATGAGAGTCACACATTTAATGGCTGAGTCCCTCTTTTCTCCCTATCAAATGTGTGACTGACTGGTAACATATCATCCCATTGCAGGACTGAACATCTTCAACGTAACTCGTTAGTGCCTAATAAATTTTGGTAAATTGTGATATCATCTTAGGATTTAGAATTTGGATTAGGCCTGGTTTAACTTTACAAAATCAATTTAATGTAAAGATTGCTTCCACTTATACTCATATTTTCATATCATATCTCATTTAATTTGTGATTCTTAGCTTCCTTTGTTAGTCCAGTTTTAGATCCATTAATCAATGTATAGAGAAAATTAACAATGTATAGTTGAATCATCTTAAGAAATTAGACAATTGCAACAGGAGATAGATGCTACATATTTATTGCACGATTCTTAAAAATTGTTGAATGCTGCCTTTGTCGTCTCTAGACGTTTCTTTTCTTGTCAGGACAATTTGAGGTTTCTCTAGTTAGTTGTGGAGATGAATTTAATGGCATGAGCTGTGATGAGAACAACAACACAAGTATACTTGTTCCCTCAAAAAAAAAGAAACACAAATATAATAATCTGGGATTTTTTCTTATAAAAACAAATTGCCAAACACTTGATAGACGCATACAATATAGATAAATGTGATTAACGATCTAATCCCCTTTGTGTCCCTCTACTTGTGCAAACAAATCTAACCTCAATACAAGCTAAATTCATGCAATCAAAATTCAAACTCATGTAATTAGATTAATCTCATTTAGGTATGTAAAAACCTCTGAGGTAAACCAAGAGTTCACTTAGTTCATCTTAATTAAGGACCACATATTATCAAAAGGTAATTGTCTCATGTTATTTTCTCTCAAGTGATCTAAGCCCTTAACTAGAAGTGTAGCGTTTAATATCAAGGGAGAGAGAATGTAATTAAGGGTAGGGATGTAACCATAAACTTGGATTTCCTGTTGTTACAACATGACAGTGTAATAGATCAGGACCGCTCAATTGAACTAATAGTCAAGATTATAAAACTAATGTGTAATCTGAACCGTTCAATCTCATTTTAATGGTTATGATTGAATATAATTTTAATGGTTATGATTGAATATAATGTGAAATATACCAAAGACTAACCTTGCTCTATTTATATGTCGAAATTTCAAATATAACTAGTTCTTACGATTGATAATGTGACCTAGTTGATGTTAATTTGACAAAAAATAAGAAAACAAATATTAGTTTCTAAAAACTCAACTTTCATTCATTTTCTCTTGTTTTTGTCGAATCAATACACGCCAATCAGGTTATTGTAGAGAACATTAAAATATATTATCGTTGGAAATTAGATTTATTTTTTTAAGTATTGATCTACTATATAGGCATATACTCTCTCTGTCCCAAAATATAAGCAAAAAAAAAAAAAATCATATTTATTAAGAAAACAAAAACATAAAAATTTGGAGTATAGTTTTTTGTGTTTTCTTTGAAAAAAGTTTTATAGGAAGGTGAAAAAACAATTTTCATTGGCTATAGGTTATGAAGAAAATGAAAGAGAGAGAGAAAATTAAATGTAATTTGCATTTAATTTTATGAGAATAAACAAAAGTTTTTCTTGAAAAAGATGATTTTTAAAAAAAGAAGATTAAATAGGAGAAAAATTTGTGTTTTTTGCTTATATTTTGGGACAAAGAAAATAAATTTTTTTGTTTATATTTCAAGACAGATGAAATATTTCAGCGTAATATACTTCACCATTTTTAACAATCACCTTATTTTTTATACTTATCATATCCATCAATATCATTGTTCTTTTTTCACATAGTAATCAACTTTTCTTACATTATTTTTCCTTGATGCTTTTTCGGTAGTTCCTCAGTACATTGCACCTAATGCAAACCTTCCTAGCCCCTGGCCTTTCCTAAATTGATCACACATTAATTTTTTTTGGTCGAACAACACATTATAATTGAGCTGATATTAACATGTCGTATGGTTTGAAGCTCTTTTCTTTAAAAAAAATGGACCCAATAAAATTTGAAAGTTTTGTCAAAAGAAAATTTGAAAGTTATATTTTAGCAACCATCATAGAAGTCGGGTGGAGGCAACAATTCTACGTAGACGTGCCCATTCTTTATAACACATTACTGGTCTATCATCATCATGCACAAGGAAAGGGAATTTCTTTTTTAACTCTCCTCGTGCCCTTTATTTGAATTATAAAAACAAAAATAATGAAAGTTTCTTTAGGGTATTTTAATGTGTTTTGGAGAGTTTTTTAGGTTGTTAACTTTTTTAGATTATAAAATCCAAAATACGTGTGGCTAGTGAGAAACTTTCTAAAAAGCAAAACTCGTTTAACATAAGGAAATTACGAGGCCTTACAAACTTAACATTAGGTTATTTAGCATTTTAGATTGCAACCTTCTAAAGAGCTCATGTATGCAAGTTTTGAAATCTTCTACAATTCCTTTCATTTTGAATCAAATATTGAGTCACACTCATAACCATTCTACTCAACTGATGCATATCATTGTTTCTGTTGTAATGTCTTTGGACACATTGCATCACTAACTTCCAGTTGTTAGTATTAGTGCTTATGTTACTCCATTCTACTCAACTGATGTATATCATTGTTTCTGTTGTAATGTCTTTGGACACATTGCATCACTAACTTCCAGTTAGTATTAGTGCTTATGTTACTCCATTGCAAACTCTTAAAACAACATCAGAATACTCACAATTGAAGAAAAGATGAGAATGAGTTTCATTATCCTTCTTACAGAGTTGATCACACTCTATACCAACTTTGTTCAACCTGTCAGAAGTTGGTAATCTAGCATGTATATCTAACCAAGTACTCCCTCCGTTTTTTAATATAAACAAATTTTGACTTTTAGGTTCATTTAATTAATGATGTACTCTCTCCGTCTTAAAATATAAGCAAAATAATCTCATTTTCTTTGTCTCAAAATATAAGCAAAAAAGACCAACTTTTATGTTATTATTGTGTTTTTTCAAACAAATCATCTTTTCTAATGTAAAATTAAATGCATGTTGCATTCAATTTGTTTCCCTTTTTATTTTCTCCATAATTTTTAACCAATGAGAATTATTTTTATATCTTTCCATGAAACTTATTCCAAGAAGAACACAAAAAATTATACCTCAAATCACTAAGTATTAGTTTTCTTAATAAGTGTGAATTAGTGTTTTTTCCTTATAAAAAAAGACGGAGGGAGTATGTGGTCTATAATGTAGATTACATACATCATTAATTGAATGAATCTAAAATTCAAAATTTGCTTATATTAAAAAACGGAGGGAGTAACAAACAAACATTTTGAAGGACAGTGCTATTGCAAATCATTTTCCTCCAACTAACTTTTGCAAAAACACTTCTTGAGTCACGTGAGTTTTAGCATGGGCAATTGTCAAATTGCCCCATCTTAGATCAATTTTATTTTATTTGCTATTACTTTTACATCATATATTTTATATTCTAATTTATATCCTTATTCAATTATAATTTGACTCAAATTAATTTACTTGTGAATAAGTTATTTTTAATCTCCCACTAAAAAATCTAATACGTCCAGCCCATTCTCAATAATTTTTTTTAATTTGAAAACATAGACATGATTATGTGTGTGTCTATATATATATATATATATATATATATATATATATATATATATATATATATATATATATATATATATATATAGATATACTACATTATTTATACAGAAATAAATTTAGTTTGTATTTAACTTTGTAATATCATCCCTTCAACAAAACTTATATTAATTAGGATTAAATAAATTTTTGGTCCTTATAAATATAGAATTTTGTTTTTAGTTCTGATAAAAAAGTGACATGTTTTTGTTCCTAAAAAAATTTCAACATACAGTTTTAATTTTAATTTAATGGAGACTAAAAATTTTGGTCTTTATATATATGACGAATTTTGTTTTTAGTTCTTCTAAAAAAGTGACATGTTTTTGTCCCTCCATAATATTTTAGTCTTCGTTAAATTAAAATTAAAACTAATATATTACAATTAAATAGAGCTATAAATTGAAATATAAAAATGCATGATATAGTACTAATAGCAAATAATTGCCCCATACTAAAACTCGCACTTAAGACATTATACATTTTTTATAGGAAAGTTTGATCTTTCAAGACATTACCTTCGGCGTTTGCAAAAGCAACATTACCTTCGGCATTTGCAAAAGCCTTCGCTATACCAAAGACATTTTTTTTCACTACACCCGAAGCTTCTGAAGGAACTTCAATAAGTAGTACTTCTCTCCCTTTAATGTAATACTTACCGGCAAAAAGACGTGTTTGTGCCCCGTCCTTCTGCTCTTTTTATTGCTTATAAATCAGCAAAGTCAAATAATCAATAAAATTAATCGATTGTGATTAGTTGTAACATGAAAGAAAAAGAAAAAAAAATTTACAGGTTAATTATGAATTCTGATGTAGAGGGATGAGAGAGGTTGAGAAAAACTAAACAATATGGAAACAAACTATGAACTCTGAGAACCCTACTTGTTAATATTTTTTGCTCACGTTTGTTACTAATTTATTAATTTTTTGAAAATTTAAAGTCCAATCTTTAACAATATTTTTTTCTCACGTTTGTTACTAATTTTTTTAGAGGATTTAAAGTCAAATCTTTAACAATGTTTTTTGTTCACGTTTGTTACTAATTTTTTTTTTTTTAGGATTTAAAGTCCAATCTTTAACATTATTTTTTGCTCACGTTTGTTACTAATTTTTTTTTAGAGGATTTAAAGTTCAATCTTTAACCTTATTTTTTTCTCACGTTTGTTACCAATATTTTTTTGGAGGATTTAAAGTTCAATCTTTAACATTATTTTTTGCTCATGTTTGTTGCTATTTTTTTTGCTCACGTTTGTTACTACTCTTTTATTAGAGGATTTAAAGTCTAATCTTTAACATTATTTTTTGCTCACGTTTGTTACTAATTTTTTATTAGAGGATTTAAAGTCTAATCTTTTACATTATTTTTTGCTCACGTTTGTTACTAGTCTTTTATTAGAGGATTTAAAGTCCAATCTTTAACATTATTTTTTGCTCACGTTTGTTACTAATCTTTTTTTAAGAGGATTTATAGTCCAATCCTCGTCGGCTATTATTTTTGTTTAAAAAAACTCATAGACTCGTGAAAAATAAAGCAGGAGAAAACGTAAATTTTGGATTATTTTTTTTGCATAAGTGATTTTTGTTCACCTTTGATTTTCTCAAATTTTGATTCATTCATTCTTCTAACAAAAAAAAGTAAAAACAAAGCTTGAATTGTAACGTTGGCGGAAAGTAAATTGCTCGAAGGATAAAACAGAAAGATATTCATAAATATTAATCAAGTTCTTGAACCTTGAAACTTTCTAATTTTTTAGAGGTGATGAGATGTGATCAGAGAGTACTATGATGAATTTTGGATCGATTTGAATTCATGAGAAGAGACATAAAGAATGTAAATATAATTTTTAAACTTTTTGTGAGTTTGATCTGTGGTAAAAGAGGGTTAACGGCGATGATTAGTGACATTGATTATTAATCTACATGTTATTTTATAATGGGCTGTTTGTATTTAAAATTAGATGTATTTTTGAAAAGAAAATTTCAACCCAAAAATATGCTGAAATGGTAGTTTCCTTTATATATAATATAAATGAACCCATTTTAACCATAAAACATCTTTCACGTCAGCCAAGTTTCAAAATTGTTTAAAAATACGGATAGATTCCATCCATCCAACTTATTTTAAAGATCCACTAGATCAATTCAAATGTTAATATAAACTCAATTAATAAAATATATAAAAATATAAAAAATATATATAAAAAACAGGAAAAATATATATTTAAAAAATTGTTAGTATATTATTTTAATAAATATTAAAAAAATAATTAATGAAAAAAAAAAGCGAAGCCACCACGCACCGTCGGAGCTCCGTTGTAGGTCACCGGAAAATTGACGAGAGCGCCGTCTCTCGCTGTTGTGGGTCATCATAGTTGCGCCGTGCAGGCCACCGTGGTCAGCGCCGGCGAGCACTGGTCAACACTGGCAAACCACCCCATTTAATTTTATTTATTTTTTACTAATTTATATTGGTCTTTTTAAAAAATGATACTAAAATTGAATTGGACTAAATATAAACTTTTTGTCCAATTGGACTTTATAAAAAAAATCTGTTTTGGGCTACATTTTTATGTACCAATTCATTTAGAAAAGAAAACAAAACCTGAAAAATTAATCACTTAAAAAATATTTTAAAATGTGTATATATATATATATATATATATATATATATATATATCATATTTTAATAGACAAATCGAATGGATAACTATCCATTAATAATCTAATAATGGATGGATAGAATGAATTTTATCTTTACTATCAGTGTCATATGGGCATTAGTTAAGAAATCTATTAATATAAATTTTGTTTTATAAATATAAGTTTTTTTTGACAAATAAAATAAATATAAGTTTTTATTTTTGTCTTATCAATAATTACACTATAATTTTGATACAAACTTATTAATTTTAACACTTTAACCAATGTCTCATTATCATTCTCCTTATCTTTAATGGATTGGATTGAATTTTTTTAAAGAATTTTAGTGAATTGTAATGGATTTGTGAATCAGAGCTCTTTTGGAAACATCAAATATACAAGTCTAGAGAAACATTATACATGCTGTATGAATTAATTTGAGCATTTTCTGAGGAAGAGTGAAGACTTGGCTACAATATGTTTGCACACACATCCCTAGCCTTATTATTATTATTATTATTATTATTATGAATAGGTGATAACTACAATACTTATCAACAAAAGGTATGCAGAGTTACTCACGTTATGTTGGCAATCAGAATCATTTGTTTGTCTTCACTATTTATGTTACAAACGATGAAAGTCAAATGAATGATTTCGATTGATGTCAACTCAACATTGGTAACTCTACCCACATTTTATTAGTGGGTAAATAAAAATTTGCCATGATAATATTTGACCTCTAAAAACTACCAAAAAAATCAGTTAATTGCCCAATCTTATTTCAATAACATTTTGTTTTTACAAAACATTTCTAACTCTTTTTTATGTGTGTTAACTCTCCAATTTCTTAAAATTTTTTTTATAATAATTGTGAGTTTGATGGAATGTATTATTCATATAACTTATTTTGATGATATTTTTCTCTTAATAAATCAAGACAAATAGTATCCTATAAAATGTTAGGTTGTTTTGATAAATAATTCTCAAATATTAAATTTTGATCATTTTAACAAATAATTAAAAATATTAAAAGTTAAAATTGTGCAATATTGTCATGAAAAGTCAACTCATAATATGTGAGTGAGTATAGCATTTTAGACCATAATTGGAAGGCTTAATTGCAGTTTTAACCCTCTAATTTTTACAAAGTTGCGATTTTGACCTCTAAGAAAAAACTACAAAACAACCCCCTAAGTTTTGCATCTGTGGCAGTTTTGGTCCCCAATGCCAATTTTGACTCGGTCTACGCTGACGTGACATCCTAAGTGAGGTGCCACGTGTTATTTCTTTTATTTTTTTGGTCTTAGGGGTCAAAACTGCTACAAATGCAAACCTTTTTTTTTGAGAAAAACGGATGGAAAACTTAGGGAGCCGTTTTTAGTTTTTTTCTTAGGGGGCCAAAATCGTAACTTTTTAAAAGTTAAGGAGTTAATACTGCAATTAAAGCTAATTGGAATTCTAAGATGACACAACACATGGATCTAAACCTTAGAAACCATTGGTTGCTTTCTCATCCAAAAACCAAAATCAAAGATAAGACGATAAGGCCATGTGGCAAAAACCCAATACATCTTTCTCTATTATCACCATAACACAAAATCTCTCCCACTCTCTCTCCCCCTCTCTCTCTCAACACAACCATGGCTTCACCAACACTCATAACTCCCACCTCCACACCCAAATCACTCCCACCCATCAAAGCCAAACTCACCACCATCTCAGCCACCCTAACACCAACCACCACCACCACCATACACTCCCGCCGCCGTGAGTTCCTCTCCACCACAGCCACCATCCTCACAACCACATTTCTTGCACATGTCACCCCTGCATTTGCAGCATCAGATGAAGAGTACGTGAAAGAAACAGAGGAGGTTATAAGCAAGGTAAGAACAACCATAACAATGGACAAGAATGATCCAAATGTAGCTACTGCAGTTGCTGAACTAAGAGACACTTCAAACTCTTGGGTTGCTAAATATAGAAGAGAAAAAGCACTTCTTGCAAGAGCTTCTTTTAGAGATATGTACTCTGCACTCAATGCTGTTTCAGGTCATTATATTAGTTTTGGTCCAACTGCTCCTATTCCTGCTAAGAGAAGAGTGAGGATTTTAGAGGAAATTGAAGTTGCTGAGAAATCACTTAAAAGAGGAAGATAAGGAAGAAAAGAAGAAGAAGAAGAAGAAGAAAAAAGCACTTAAGTTGCTAATGTATTTGGAGGAAATGAATTTTGGTTTTCATTCCTCTGTTTCTTGTTATTAGATTCTTGATGTTTTTTCTTTGTTGTTGACTATTTGGTTTTTGTATTGTTGTATGTATCGAAAAACTTATATTACATTAAGAGGCTCACTTTTTCTGTTAATAAAAGGAGAAAGATTATTTGCATAGTTTAATGTATCGAATAATGGAGGTTATGTTAACTCATTAAGTGCTTATTTTTAGGGTTAAGTTGATTTTGTTTTTATAGATTTAGGAGAGAACTGAAATTGCATATTCAATCATAGGATAGAGGCCCAAGTTTAATTTGGATGTTTGAGTTTGGAAATGATAACATAGTTTGAATGGTTTGTGTGGTTACTTCTCTTTGGAGTTGCTTATAGGGTGGAAAAGTGTCTAGTATTGTGTAGGATTGATTCAAGTTCGTTCGAAACTCTAACAACAATCGATGTCGCTCTATGTAAGTATAAATTCATGATATTACTCTTCCTAGCATTTGAGACAATGATCCAATTAGTGTTGGATCAACAAAATTAAGAAAAATGAATTTTAATACTTCAAAACTTAACTTATATTTGTTTTCTCTTATGTTTGTTGAATTAACATGTGTCAATTTACTATCTTAGTAGTAAGGACATAAAGACCTTTGAAATTCTACTTAAAGGTGGAAAAGTCGGTCATCTTAAAGTTTTAAATGAATTTCAAGCATAGATGTATTGTAGATTATGTTGGCATTCAAGTGTTAATGGTAGTAAGACATCTACTATGAACATGTTCCGTGTTGAATAAATAAGAGAAGTGATCCATATTTCCAATGTCTTTATGATTTGGATGAATGTGTGGTGTTTCGGTCGCTTGTTAGGCAGGAGATTTTAGCTCGTTGTTGCTTCCGACCTACCTGGACTCCACAATAACTGTATTAGAGTCTTGGTTCGGCTTGGTGAGGTAGCGAGATCAGGAAATTGGTGTTTGGATTAAGTATAGTGATGTGGCATGTTCAAACTCGAGGGTGAAATCGTTGGTATTCAAGTGTTAATAGTGGTTCCACATCGACTATAAATGGAAAAAATGTGGAATATATAAGAGAGGTGACTCGTATCAAATTAAAATTTTAGATGTATATGTGGTGTCCAAATCTCTTAATAGTCTACATTATTTGTCTAGAGTATTGCTATATATCCCGAGAGAAAGTGTCCCGAGCTTTTAGCGAAACAGTACTTAACCAATAAAAATGCTTGATGGCCGGAAATCATGGGGGTGATGAGACAATTTTTTTTGTGTGGATGTTACACGGAGCATACGTCGTGAAGTTTTCGTTTGAAATATTTCGCTAAAAGTAGCAATTTTCATTTGTCTATTGTTGCAAAGCAAGATATTAATTACTTTAATGTTCTTGCCAAAAAAATTAAGATTTTAGATGTATATGTGGTGTCCAAATCTCTCAATAGTCTATATTATTTGTCTATTGTTGCAAAGCAAGGTATTAATTACTTTAATGTTCTTGCCAAAAAAATTACATAACTTAAATGTTTTTAAATCAAATTGAATCTGTGTATAACTATAAACATAAAACATCCCTCACAAAATAAACATGAAACATGACATATAAGACAAAAAAAAAAGTGTAGCTCAGTAGCATAGAGATTTCACATTTCACCAAATGGGCACGAGTTCAAATCCCTCCCCTGACACTGGCTTATTATCATTGAACCGGTTTACACCGGGTCACACGAGTTTGATTGGTTTATTTAAAGTTTGACCTATTTAATTACATAGATGATTTAACATATGGATTGAACTGGTCATGTGTCCGGTTCACGTCCTGACCGGTTCGACCCATCCGATCCAATTCAATTTTTAAAACTATGGTTAAAAGAAACACCGATCAAAAAACACGTAAGCTTGTATTTGACTTTCTTCTTTATCAAATTAAATATTGTTATTTAATAAGTTGATAATCAATATTACACTTTTTTTAACATGTGCTTGTAAATAAGTTTGACATGATAATGTCTGGTTCCTTATTCCCTAAAAAAAAATATGTCTGGTTCCTTATCATATGTTTTTGTTTTATCTTAATCATGTAAATTTTAAAATTTTCAATTGAGTTCGTTAGCCTTATTGTTTATTCGATACAAATGATAAAAAAAAGAAAATTTTAAACCTTAAGAATCAAACTAAAACTAATAATAAAATAAGCGACCCTTATAAAAGTATCAAACTAAAACTAAAAGTATAAGATAAAAGACTAAATATATTTAGCCTAACTTTATTTTGTGTTTGCTTACTTACTACAACATGTTCTTTTAGGTCTAGCTAACAAGGGCTCTGAGAGTTCAAAAATAAAAACTTTTCATAACTTTTATATAGAAAAAAATTATTTTTTAATGTTTTAATGAGTTAAATATACAAATTCTGTTTAGAAGTCCTAATTCAACCGATAAATGTCGAAATTAAAAGGCTGAACGTCATGATCCGCTTTCGAACACAGTTGTGTGTGAGTTTAATTTTAGTGGATTACCACTTCATCTAAGACATACATATACATATATATATATATATATATATATATATATATATATATATATATATATAATTTCAAAATAAAATTTCCATTTTAAACTTTTTATCAGTTGCCTAAAAGGCAATTTTTTTTTTTTGTGATGCTTTTACTCAAACTTTCTCTTATCATCTCACTAAAGGGATATTTCTATTGGGAGTTATCATAAATTTATAACTAATTCAATCCGAGTTTTTCATCCGTAAAAAAATGATTAACCTACAAAAAAAATACAAGAACTTGAAGTACAAGGTGTGAGGTGGGGATTTTGGATTAAACTAAGATTAACCAACAAAAATAAACAAATGAAATTTAAACATCAACCCACGACCCTAAATTAATGAGGTTTAGGGGGTTCAATTTGACACTTTCTTTTTACTAGGGATTCGATTATTAAGATTAGAACATGACCACAGAATTGTTTAAGACTACCTGATTTTACTCTTTAGGAACGAGTCATTTAAATAAGTTTTGAAGAATTATTTACTCTCTTTATTGGAGAACCTTAACCAATTTACTTAGTTACTCTGTCAAAATATCTATCAAAATCAATAAAAATAAAACATGCGTGAATGACTGGAAGCCCATTAAGTTTGATGAAACTATGCTGAAACCGAGTAGATCAACACATTCGATTAGAGCAATCAATAAGTAATTGACATCAAATTTACCCAAAATCTTAAAACATTAGGCGTATGATTACTCTCATTTTATATGTTGATCAACATAAACTCTTTCGTTTCTTTTAACACGACACTTTCTCAAACTTGATATGTTAACATTCTCTTTCTCAAATGTGAAATTCTCCTCATCACAAATCAAACATGCTACGACACCACTCGTGGGACTTCTAGAGGAGTCTTAAACAAATCAACACATTGAACTTGAGCAAACACACAAGTGTTAGACACGACGTCTTCGTCAACATGCTTAATGCATTAGTTATGCGAGTCATTTCTCATATATATTATTCTACATCAACTTTTTCATTCAATATAACACTTCAAACTCACACTTGATATACAAAACAAAATCGTGAATTTGATAAAGCACTTAAACATAGTTTTTGACAAAATTAAAGTGACATACCATAATTCTAAAAAACTCAACATCGATTCTTTAAGACAAATATCAAACTTTTAAAATTACTTGAAATCTCTCTTACATGCGTTAAGACAAATATATAACATTTAAAATAGCGGTTTAAATTTAAAACATGACTATATTAACTATTGATATTTAAATGAATAAATACTTTTTGTCAAAAAAAAAAAAGAGTAAATACTTATGAGCGCTTGAGTGAGGCGATTCAAATATTTGTCATCTTAACAAGATATTCTATATTCAAATTTAACATCGAGAACTTATTAACCTTAAATTTTTTGAAGGGCTTAATAATCCATTGTATTCCTACTAGTTTAAGATATTAGTCTACGTAGTCACACGCAAAATAAATCTCATTTACACACCATCGCATCAAAAATATATTTTTTTTGTTTGAAACACCAAAAATATAATTTATTCTCATTTGCAAAATTCTTACATTTTAAATGCAACTTTTTTATGACTATTATTGTTGACAAGTAAAAGGAGGTTTGATAAGTTCCATTGCGTATGTTGAATAAGAATATCAGACCCATAACATTGTTGCACTATGTCTTTACTTGTACGGCTACACGACACAGCCCATAGTCACAACCCCAATCACGGCTCATCAATGAAGCCCATAATCGTCACATATCGGATGAAACAAGTTCTTATAAACGCATTGAAATGACTCAAATACCTCTAACGGTAGTTAACTATTATTGAGGATATTTCCATATTTTGATGTGTTTTTAGAAAAATTTAAATGTCATAAAAGCAATTTTCATGAAACATTCACTGATCTTACAATCTTGTTCTTCTCGTCTAAGAAAAAAAACGTTATATCTTCTACATATATTTTACTATAAATTTCTAAATATTTGTTTAACAGTTAAAATTTTGCACAATATCTTATATAGTATCTTTGTAAAAAAAGAATCATAATTTTTAATTTAATGTGGGATGCATCAGACTGTTGTCTGCTTTCAATGGGTATGTGATCTTCAAATGTCTAATGTGGATTTTAAGATGGACACTAAAGTGGCGGTATATAGTATCTATGGTTGTATTATTGGCGTTTGATTTTGCATCAATTATTAATAGTTGTCGGTGTGTACGTTCGTCTGATTTAACAACTTCTGATGTGAGGTTTATTAGAAAACAAGTCAATGAAATGCATTAAGTTAGTTTTCGTATTTTTATTTAAATTTCATCTTCTATCTCTACTCTTATTTTAAATGAAATGCATTAAGTTTTTTCTTGTAATTTTTTTTTTTAAGACTCTTGTTTTATTTGTCACATAAAATTTAGGAGAAGAGGATTATGTTCTAAAATCACAGCATACAATAATAATTTCAACAAAAATCAAATCCCCTCTCCAAAAAAGAAAATTATCTCCTTAATTTTTTTATTTATCAAATTTCAATTTTTTTTTATTAAGTAATATATTGACTAGAATTCACATCTTAAAGGAATAAATAAAACGTTCAAACATCGACCCCAACATATTACGCATTGTCCCCCACCAACTGATTTGGGTATATGTTTGCGATTTTTGGTCATGTTGCCACAATTTCCAATTTCAAAGCCTCCAAATGTAAATTTTGATAGCATTCTTGAATCTCACACATACCATTCATTTATTACACATAGTTGAGCGCTACATGTCACTCCCAAAACGGTCCAAAAATCAAATACGAATTCTTTTAGAGAGAATCATGTTGACAACTCTCCCAACACCAAATTGATTTTACAAGAGAGAAATAATGGGATGGAAAACAAGTTGAGATAAGGAAAATTAGAGAAAATATTCCATTTGATCAATCCCTTAAGTAGATTTTTCTACAACTGAGACAAAAAAAAAAAAAAAACTAATACAAGAAAAATCTATAAGATGAACTTAAATATTCAACTAATTGAGTTAAATTCAAAATGTTTGGCGAATTATCCAATAAAGTCAAATAAAAAATTGTGTAAGATAATTAAGTAAATATCAATCTAACAATTAAGGTGAGGCCTACGTTACCCTCTTTTGTTTAGGGGGTAATTACCCTCTCATGTTACCAACCAATCAAAATGTAATATACATAGGCAACATTAAATGTCAAATATATGAATTAATTTTTTCTAAAAAATACATAATTTTATTAAGAAGATGAAGATGATGAACATCTTCATCATATTTCTGGATTTTTTTTTCATTTTTAATAAAAATATATTTTAAAAAATAAAATAATGTATTTTTAATTAAAAAATGATAAAAAGGATGTATATATGTTTTTATGAGAGATAAAAGACCTAAACGGAAAAAAATAAAGATAAAGGATCAAAGTGTTATAAATAAATAAGATAAAGGACCTTGAATCTAATCTTGTCTATAATTAAATAAAAATTAAAAATATTAAAAGTTACCTTATGATTTAAATTGATTTTTTTTTTACTCCCTCCATTTTAAAATGAGTGTCGCTTTAACAAAAAAAAAATGTTTCAAAATGAGTGTCGCTTTACATTTCCAATACAACTTTAATTTTTTTTCTCCCAACTTTACCCTCAATAAATACTCAAACTTTTCTCTCGCACAATTTTCAATGAAACTTTAATTTTGTCTTTTTCTTTGGCATTTTAGTAAAAATATTATGTCTAATGATTATTTCATTCAATTCCTTAATTTGTGTGCAATTGGCTAAAACGACACTCATTTTGAAACAGAGGAAGTATAAAAAATTGACTCATTTATTTGACGTTTAATATTGCCAATGTTATTACATTTTGATTGACTAATATCATGTGTGGATAAATACCCTAAATAAGAGAGGATAATTAAAAAAAAACCTTACTAATATTATTAGTCATTAAAATTATGTCGGTAATATGTTGAAGAGAATTGAATTGCTTACCACTGAGACATCACTAACTTAGTGTACTATTACTTCTTATTTAAATGGATTCGCTCCTAATTCTTTTGTCCATTTCAATGGGTTAGATTGGTCCTTTTTCTGACATATTGTTGAGGCTGCGTACGTGACTTCGTTAGCAAAGAATTTAAAACCATACTAATTAGCGCCGAGAAATATGCACAAAAGGATCAAATTCTTGATTGAAATATAGGGCTGCTCTTGTATGGTTTTTGAGTGCGTCCAAGATTTCTTTTTCTTCCCTTGATTTCTTGGCTTGAATCTTATTTACAAGTCACTCTTGACCTGCCAATTCCAACACTATGGGCAGTTGCTTGGAAAACTATAGAGATTGCCATAGTGGCCTTGTCGGCAACACTAATAATATTCAATTTATAAATAAGTGGTGTCTAATATGTACTTTCAAAACAAAGTAATTTATAGGTGGACTTGTTTAATAAGGTAAAATAGAATATATTAAGAACTCACAAAGTCAATTACAAAAAATACACAACACGATACTTAAACTCATAAAAGGGTTCAATCACCAATGATTAAGATCAAAAATAAATATTGTATTGGGTCTTCTTTTTGTCGAAAGAAACGACAATTTCATTTCTTCTAAACTACTCACTCACAAGCTAGCCAAATCACTTGTAGTAAAGACTGATTATTTTCGAAGAAGCCTCTAAGATTAATAAAATGAAAAATATGGCCGATTAAATGTAAAAGATTCGTTGAATGAACGTTTATCTATTGTCTCGCCAACACTCAAATGGACCCAAATGAATCGCACCCCCACAAACTAATGATGAATACTTATAGATGGACACTTATCTTTTTTAGTAGAAGGAAATTGAATATTTTAATAATAATAAAATGAAGAATAAATAATAATTCTATTAGATCATATCAGACACACTTTATAAATATATCTAATCTATGGGCATTTTATTTATTTGTAAGATAAAGTAAAGCTATACTATTATAGGAAGGATTTTTGGATGAAATGATACATCTTTTTAGTTTAACTAGTCTAGGTGGATACTTCAAATATGTACGAGTGGGAGTTTTGTTGTCTATGTCTAATTTGATGAATTATAGTCTATGCAATTAGTCTAGGTGGATAGTTCAATTATTGTCTATATCTAATGGGATGCCTAATTTTTTTTTTATTTTTTATGATGGATCATGTCGATATTGATGCAAATTAAGTATTTATATTAATTTGCAGACGTTTATTTTTCGTCGAAAAACTTGACTAATCATCTAATTATCTTAAGTGAATTTCACTCTCTCAACCATATTTTTTCTATCCACAAAATTCAAACGCAAAACTTTAATTAAAGAATTTACACGTAATATTGATAATATCCTATTGATTAAAAAAAAATGCAATTAACAGATATCTTTGTAAAAAAAAATCTAACATTTTAATGCATGGGCCAATTATATTATCAATATGCCATTATTTGTCACCCACACCGTTGAATGGGCCGACATCATCAAACATTAAACTTGTACGTGCTGCTCAAGAAATCATGTCTTGACAAGGATCGAAACATTTGAACTCTGAATAAGCTAGGAACATTCCTGTACTCTCCAAACTCCACATAACAATTAACTATTGAGAAGAATAATTAAACCTTAAAAGTAAGATTATGACTTTATTAAATTTAGGTTAAGAGGTTAGGGGAAGTTGGACTAAAGCAACACGTTTATTTATGATAATAAGTCAGCCCTTTGTATAAATAAATATACCTAACATATCTAAAAGCAAATCTAACTAAAAGTGAATGCTTCACCAAATTAACGGGACATTCGGCTTATAATTTTCTATCTTCTTCAACCAAAAGCTTAAGTTAACTTTTATATGTGGTATATGACCCATTCCCTTGATGACTGCGTCCATTTTTAAATGCTTGATCACAAATCATGGTGCCTTAGTTTGTTGGAAACTCATAGTAGTAGTACACATTTTGTTTTTGTAAATTAAATTCCTTATTGAAACAAAGTTTTATTTGCATTCACCGATATTTAATTAAATGTTTTATGACTTTTTTTAGATTCAAAACGAGTATATATTTTGTACCCCAAAAAAAATGTTTTAATTTATTTAAAAGTCAATATAAATAATATTTTACATCGCCAATCAATTATAACTATCAGATTATAAAAAAAATGTTTGATTTAATTCATAAATATTTCCTAAGACAATATGAATAGTTGTAATTTGTCTCCAACATAATTTTTTTACATTAACAAGATATGCAATTTTTTTTTGAATGGAATATATATTAAACAACTCTAGAGCACAAGAAGTGCCAAAACGCCTAGTCACAAAAGTTACAAAAGCAATCATGTACAAGTCAATATGGCGCAGAAACAAATAGAAACAAAGAACAACAAGCTAGAAGATTGAGTTTATGCAAGTTAAAGGACTCCGTCACCATTCTTGATAGTCAAAATCAAAATTAGAGTATTTTGATTTCAGCCACCAAAAAGACTGAAGCTTTGCCCTTTCACCTAGCGCTAGCAAATTATCCTCCTTTCCTTTGAAAATTCTATTGTTCCGTTCTTTCCAAATTGTCCAAGTTACGGACAACCATATAAGATATGCAAATTAATCATACAAGAACTTGATATATAACCTTTAACCTTGGAAGAATTGTTTGGATTAATCGTTTATTTTCTTAAACCAATTGCCATAAAATATGCAAGGTCCGGTTCCAATCTTGGTCATAAAAATAAAAAAAAAACTTGCCATAATGTCCACATAGAAGGGGTTTTGGTACAAAGGAGGAATTGCGGATAAACTTCACATCACATTCTTAAAAGTGGGGTGATTCTGTTGATTATCCGCGTATCCAACCACTACCTGTTTCCCACATTAGCTTATGAATAATTTAATTTAATTTAATGAATTTAATTTAATATTGACATTTAACTATATATATCCCAATGCTTGTCTTAGCAATTATATTTCTTCTTCTTTTTTGCCCACATATATGGTGTTTACGGGTCATCTCCACTTGGATATATATAATGGTCCCAACCATTGTACTTGACTTTAAATTTTAATCATATACCATATCTTTTTTTTTTTTTTTGAATAAATCATATACCATATCTTAAATAGTTTATGTGATGCAATATGTCACATGCTAGTGTCATCCCCCAATTTGAACACTCACAGCTCTAGATATTTATAAAATACTATGAAAATGTCAACTTGTCTGCCACAATATCACATCTTAAACTAATTAGTAATTACAGTAGAATTTTCACTAAGGTAAAAATTAATTCGGGTTTTGAGTTCTTTATTAAAGTTGCATATATATATTTTTTTTGTCTAATGAGATAAAGATCATTGCATTTTGGATCGGTGTAGTTTAAAATATTATCTTTATACTAAAGAGGAAGTCATCAATCATCAATTAGTTCTTCATTCAGTTTACTTTCAAATTTGGCTCAATTTTTTTGTTGACTTCTGATTAATTTCTACCACTTTTTATTTTTTAAAGCTAAAGTGCTCCACTTCTATGCACACAATTAAAGAAAAAGCAAACATCCGAACTAAAAAGGTAAAAATCATACAAAGTGAAAAGCATAAATGAACTGCACGAGAATATGATGAAAATATGGTGCAAATTGTTTGGGAAGAATACGGCAAGTGTGTCTAAGAGAGATAAAGAGAGAAAGGAATGTAAAATGATAAGAGGATGAGAGTTTTTGTTGGGTGCGTTTTAGAATCTCCAGAATAAAGATGTCTTTCTCTTGACTTTATCAAAAAAAGATAAGAGGATTTAATTTGTGAAAGACTTGTGTTCAATTGTAGTACATATGATATATTTATGCTACTCTTAATACAGTTACTTGTGCAACAAGTAATTTGTAATTCTAATTAACTATCTAATAAGAGAAAAGTTGAAAAAGTTAGTTGCGAACATAACTAACTACTTTCTTTTTTTAGAGATAACTAACCACTTCTATTTACACTAAACAAACTAAGTTTCACTACCCAAAAAAAAGAAAAATAAGTTTGAATGACTGCTCTCAATTCAAACTCTCAAATGCTACAACACTTAATTATCTTCAAAGTTTGATGAATTCATTTCTTTTCATTGCCTAGGTAAAGATGTCATCAATTTGATCATTTGTAGGGACAATACTCCGCAATTATCTTGTTCACTTGATTTCTTGGGTAAAGAAACCATATAGTCTCATTATTGTTTGCTTATCGGTAACCTAAATGGATGCTTTTATTTGTGTAAGCTTTAGAGGTCAATAATTTATGTTAAACTTATTGTATGTATCATGACTTTTATTATTAAATAAAACATGACGTTCTTTTTTATACTTATTTTAAGATTACTAAAGTCCCTAAAACATGACTTTTATTATTAAATAAAACATGACTTTCTTTATTAATCGAAAAAGTTAGTTGCAAACATAACTAAACTTCTATTTACATTAAACAAACTTGGTGTGAATTTCTTCTCCCAACTCAAATTCATATGTACCATAATTTTTTGGTCAGATGGTTTCGATCATCAATAATAATTAGAAATTTTCGGTCATATTCATAAAGTTTTGATATTTTTGTAACAATTTTGTGATAAATTTAATGACAATTTTATTTTTCTCTCTTCTTAATGGTAAAAAATACTCCCTCCGTCCCTTAATATAACCACCTATTGCTTTTTTCACATTTCTTAAGAAATGTTGTTGGTGTAGTTAATGTGTCTGTTTTATAGTACAATTTTACAAAATTACCCTCATTAAAGAGATAATGTGAAAAGTCAATTTATTGTAATTTTAGAATTAGTAGTAGTATTAAATAAGGGTATATATAGAAAAAAATAATTAATGTGTGTTGTAATTTGAAAAGGGGGTTATATTTAGGGACAAAAAAATAAATAAAAGGGGGTTATATTAAGGGACGGAGGGAGTAATAGTGAAAGAAAAAAAGAGAGAGAATAAGAATATAATACAAGTATGAGAGAAAAAATGTAAAAAAATTGTCATAAAATATTTGCACAAATATCGTTTTTCTATCTATAATAATGATGACATTTCTAAACATACATAATGATCTTCTAGCTTATCTAATTTTCTAATTATTTTGAGGAAAAATTATCAAATATTTATAATTTCTTAATTAAATGAATTAATAATCATTTTACAACCATCTCCGAGTAAATTTAAACTTTGTACCTTAAAATTACAAAGTTAAATTCTCATCACTTAACTAACACCTCAAGCGTATCAAAAATCTTAATTAACTTATAATTTATTTTGATGCAATTCGATTGAGTTCGGAGGCAACTTAGAGCAGCATGACCGTATTAATTTATTGATGGTTTGATTGTAGGAGTAAGGAGAGACAATTGGAGATTAGTTTTTTGATGAGAATGGAGACCAAACAATTTAATCTTTATGTGACGTTTCAGCCATATATCTAGCTAGAGTTGTAAGTGTCCAGATATAGTCAACCTAGTTTCAAGCCCCACACACACATAGGCCTCGTTTGGATAGAGCTTATTTTGAGCTTATGTAAAAGAGCTTATTAAAATAAATAAGTTTTTATCTTAATTTTTAAGTTCTCACTAACGAAAATTATACATCCATAGACTGTTTTTTCATAAATTACATTAACAAGCATATAAATAATACATAAAGACATATTTATATTCATAAGCTGTTTTGCATAAGCTCTAAAATAAGCTAATCCAAACAGGGCCATATATCATTTAGGGAAGTCTTTACAAAATCTAAAATCATTGATAATTTATAGAGATATATCAAAATTATTGGTTTATATACTTTTATAAAACACCGGTCTTCTTTTTAAAAAAAAAACCAATCTTTAAAACATATGTTTTCGTGATCTTAACTCAATTGATAGGAACAATTTATCATAATATATGTAAGGTCTGAGGTACAAACTTCAACCATTATTAATAAAAAGTGTCAAAAGCATTCTAAATAATTCTAAATTTGTGTAAAATTTTATATAAAAGATCTATATGATGATATAAACCTACAATCTATCTATCAAATTTAAAAAATATAAATCAATCAAATTAAAAATACAAATCTAATAATAGTTGCTTGAGCTTGGATTGGAGCACACCTTTAAACAAAAGACAACTGGGCTAGAGTGCATATGCCACGTCTCCAAACAAATTAAATGCATGATTTTAAGACAAATATCATGATTCATGCATCTTTGGCCATTTTCTTGGAGACCATTATTAGTCTTTATTTAAACTAGATTCTAACCCATGCGATGCACGAGTTTTTTTGTTGTGATTAATTGCAATTCATATGCATTTGAAATTCAAGAATATATTTAACTATGATCACTATTATTGTGAACAATACTACATGCATATAAAGAAACAATAAAATAAAGAGAGAAAAGGTGGGATAAGAAGTGGGGGATGCAACTAGAGTTCTAACAACAATCAACACACCAAAATAACTATTTAAGAACAAAAAAGGATGCATGTGACTGAAAGGAGAGAAAATAACAGTTTACGGGAAGTGAAAAAGGTGGGATAAGAAGTGGGAGGCGGTTTTAGAATTTGAAAGCGAAATTATTTAAACAAAAACTTGTGTGACTTAATAGCAAAAACTATGAAGGATGACCATATGTAACATGTTTAACATTTATAGATATAAAGATTTTAATTAATTTAATAAAAAGGACAGGACGTACAGTTGTTTAAATGAAAGATATAATTTCTTTAAATAAAGAAAGAAAGATATAATTGAAATAAAAAAATACTACAACAAAATCATGCATCTCCTTTATATAAAGTATAGATGATAACTAGAAAGTTACGATAAAAATAATTCAACAAGTAATCCATATATTTATGATGTTAGATTGATTTTTTTGGTAGTGTATGTTACATGATTGATTAATCATATTGATTAAGGTTTTCTTTCTATCTTCTAATTTATAATAAGAAAATATTAACTTGTGTCTTTATGGTACAAATGAAGAAATCGAATATAGAAGTATAGTTTCAGAAATTATACATTTAAAATTTTAAAAGTTTAAACAATTATTTGTCCAATACAAAATTTCTTTTTAAATTCTATTTTTGACTCTTTATCTTTTTTTTTTTTTTTATCTTATTTTTATTAAAGCATAAGTTAGTGTCGTGTGACCTTTAAGCATCTCAATCAGGCGTACTAATACATAATTATTAATCTATACTATATATAAAGAAAACTACATCTTTCAACTCTTTTGGGTTGAACTTTGCTTTTTAAAAATACCTTTGATTTTTAATACAAATAGCACATGTAACAAATAGATAAAAATAAATTTAAATATATTAAAATAAAAGTGTAACAAACACAAATGTCCAGTTTTTTCCTTTATCATTTAAAAAGTGTAACAAACTAGATTATTGTATGTATACTTGTTTTTTCATTATCCCAAATATACCCTTAAACAACAACTTTTTTATAATAAAGATTGTAGTTGGTGTCATTAAAAAAAAAAAAGAATTTAGATTATATTTTTTTTGTTATATTTCTGGTTTCATTGAAATAGATAATCAAGGTTAGTTTGATTTGTTATAATTTGAAAACAAAAAACATTTATCTTTTTACTTTTAATCAAAATTAAAATTTCATAAAAAACACTATTCATAATTTCAAACATTAATGCAATAAAAAGAGCAGAAAATTTAAGTTTCCAGTGGAATCATGTTTAATGTGTAAGATGAGTATTGTATGGTCTTTTGTCCTAACATGCCCAAAGCCAAATTATATTGTAACAAATTATCAACAAAAATCACACATACTCCCTCCGGTCACTATCATAAGCAAATATTAACTTTTTATGTTTATTTAATAAATAATGTATGTAATTTATATATAGACTACATATATTATTTATTGAATGAATCTAAAAACTAAAGTTTTGCTTATAATAATGACGAAATGAATAACTAAAGACAGACTGTTCAAACAAGAGGGCCCCCACATATTTTTTGCAATTTCATCTACTTTGTTTGTTACTGACATTTTCTTTACGTCTTCTATCTTTTGTTCTTTTATATCCCCCTGAAATATAAAACTTCAAATTACATACACAAAACTACAAATACAACCAAGTCAAAAAACATGAACATGATGTAATAAATTAATAATATCAATAATTTCAATTGTTAGTTTAAAACTTTGAATAGTTTTCGTGGTTGCCCATAAGGTTATATAATGCAATGCCGTGCTGTCTAATTCAGAGGGCTGAACGAATTCAGTTTCGTTTGCGTATCAAGACCATGTCAAAATTGTGGCTTTGCTTGTTCATGTTGTACCGTGCAATGCATTGGTCATCTCTCTTTCTCTAAGTTTTGAACGTCGTGTTTAAGTTTACTCTTAGTTTTGTAGGTACATCACACAACAATTGCACAATAATTAATGATATAAGTAGAAGTATTACACAATAAACAATCAATTTTGGATTTGAAGTACCACTCTCTCTAATTTATTCCCTAAGATATATAAAAATAACAAGTATCATTAAAGTTTATAAAATATGTCAATTTATAAGTCTCGGTTGTTATGAAAATATTATCATATGAATATTACAATTTCTCTCTCTCTCTCTCTATCTCTGATATCTCTCCAACATACCGACCCTAATTTTCTTTGTCCAGTTTCTTCGATCCCTTCATTGAAGGGGTGATTTTAAGTCACTTTTTGCCTCGAAATCACTCATCTTCATATTTTTCTCTGTATTTCAATCTAAATAAGTGATTTCACATAGATTTGGTTCTTTTTCTTTGTATGAGTGCAACATTATTTTGTTCATTGTCTTATGCGGCATTGTTTGATATCTCCTCTTATCACAATGTTTATTTGGTTTCTATTGAAAGATTAATTGTTTAATCGATGATTTGAGCATCAACGTTATAGATCCAGATGCATCAATATTTTAGTGACTTTAGTTTTATCATATTATGTATATGTATTTTGTCGATCTATGCTATTTTACCCTATTCTAAGCATACATTTGTTTCCATGGTAGAAATGGTAAACACTAAACACACACCAGGTATTAGATTTCGATTTATCCGTGCACCTACGTTCACGCGGTTTCCCCAACTTCCATTGATCTCTCGCTTTATGAAGGGAGGTACAAAATTAAAACAAATGAATAGAGAGACTATAATATCATTTAATAACTGTACTTTTTCTTTTGCTATATAAACAAATTTTTTAGGTACTTGACTTGAATTTAGTCGTGAATGGGGAGTAGGAGATAGTAGTAGTTGCATGCTTTTAGAGAAGGATTTCGCTTTCAATAACTAATGTTTCATTTTTTAATTCCAAAGACTTTAGTGGTAAAACTCATTTCATTCGTTGCAAAATTAAAAATATTAAAATTAATTTTGTTACCAACTAAAAGGCAACTTATTTATAAGACTGATAAAATTAATACTAATTCAAATTCAGCAAAAGTAAATATAATATATTTAACCTTCCCTCTCTCAAAAAAAAACTTGTAAAAAAAACTTAATACATCAAATCAAATAGTTGATGTAATTTGGAGGAGGTCTTAAAAATAGCCTCTGTAAAATAAAAAGCACAAATTTTACATATGTAATTTTAAATTATTCATATTTTAACCATTTGTTTGTGTCAAGAAATATTTTAACCATTTATAGAAGCGCAAATTACATATGCTATCTAAAAAATATTTTTTTAACCGATGATGGCTAATTATGAAGAATCTAAATCTACAAAGATAAAATCCGTTTTTTTACATCTTTACATGGACAATTTTGAGCTCTCGTGCAAATTACAGGGACCATATGAGATGTTAACTCAAAAACTAGTAAAATGTAGGAGTAATACTTGAGCATAAGCCTAAACACAAATATTTGGACACACCCACAAAACTAAAATAAAAAAAAAAACGAAATGATGTCAATTATGTGACTAAATTAACTTTATTTAATTTTGTTAATTTCACGTGAGCATTTCCAAATAATATTGATTTGGGATTGTGTCTAAGGAAGACTTGCTCTAAAACACAATTACGGTATTTAACTTGTATCACAAATCAACTTGCATGTTTAATATTATAAGTTCGCTATTTTTAATTGCGGTGTTTATTTTATTAATATGAATGTTGTAAATTTGTTAGCAGATTTATTTTATATTTTTTTTTTACTTTAAATTTGTACCGTATCAATCCAATCTATCAATTGAATAAATAAATATCATTTATGTTTGTCAATAATAAAAATCAGAGTTGAGCTTTTTCCTTTACGAGTTGAGGCTTCGGGTTTTTTTTTTTTTTTTTTTGAGGGAAGAGGCTTCGGTTTTCTTAATAGTTTACTGAAATCGTATTTTAAAAAATAGTAGCAAACACGGGAGGATATCAATAATTGCAATGTGATCAAAGGGATATATGATAACTTAATAAGTAATATACACGCGCACACACAAAGAAAATGCGATTAATCAATCATATTTGAAGAATTCATCTTTCAATCATACATCATTCCATCAGGCATTATATATATATATATATATATATATATATATATATATATATATATATATATATATATATGGATAGGCTAAATGGAATTTTGATCCACTAAATTGAGTAAAGTAGATATAGAGTGAGAAATTTAATGGTTTTTTTTTCTTTTTAACAAACTCATGATTCGTTATTATATACCTACAATATATACATATGATTTGTTAATTTTTGGTTGATATTATTCACATTACGCTCTAAAATGAGTTGATCATCATAGCTGATGATGTAGTTTTTACGCCTGTTGCCTGAATTCCACGCTCTTGATTGTACACTTCTTTTCTAATTGGGGGGTGTACATGCAAAGACACTCAGATGCCAAAGTTAGGCTTAGTGTAAACATATAACTAATGAGTGCAATAATGAGTGATCATACCAAGCAGCTTACACTCTAAAGTGAGTTGATCTTCATAGCTGATGATGTGGTATTTACGCCTGGTGCCCGAATTCCACATTATTGATTGTACGTTTCTTTTTTAATTGAGGGGGATGTACTTGCAAAGACACTCGAATGCCAAAGTTAGGCTCAGTGTAAGCAAATAACTAACGAGTGAGTGCAATGATGAGTGATCATATCAAGCAGTGGAACCCTCTATTTTTAGAATAGCTTGATTTGAATATGCTCCAAGCCATTGAAATTTTCATTGGGGCGAGCGTTAATATCATTCTTGGATAATTGTTACTCGTCAACGTAACGAAATAACTAGATATTTGATAGCTCATATTAGGTATGATTCGAGAATGAGCTTGCTTGGTATGCGGAATGGTAGAAGCATGTTGGTGCTTATAGATCTCTTATTTGTTGGTGTGTGTGTTTTTCGGAATGATGGTAGTTTCACATTAAGTGTTGGTCTCCAGGTAGTATGTTGTTGTTCCTTCAACTACTAACAACCTTGTTTGGACTAACTTAAACTTTTCATCCACTACAAACGTCATAAAGACTTCTTAGATGATCTTTATTGACAGATCTATTAGTGGCATGAAATTGGTGAAGTCTTCCCTAATTATGTCATTTCCTTGATTGCTTCATCCTCCACCTTGATCTCTATCATTATGGGGAGACCTTTTGTAGTCGTCTCTTTAGGATGCAACTATCTCTTCCATAAAGATATATTTGTCTGCTCTTTTCTAAGTTTGTTTAGCATCTCGAAAGGCCTTTGTGCCAATGAATTAGAGTATGTACCAATTACCAACACATCAAACTCCACAATTAGATTATGTTTTTTTCTTTTTTTTTTTATCTATGGTGTTTCGTCATTAAAGGCTCGTTAAACTTTTTTGAGTTATTCGGCTCATCGTTAACCTAGATAGGAACATCTTAGATAACTATCTTCACAACTTGGCAAACTTATTTGGGAGATGTGAGAACCATATAAGAATATTTCTTTTCAGAGTACACAGAAAGTCAACATATTTTTGAATGTCATATGCTTGTTTAAACGCTATTCTAGTACTGAATGAGGCCATATGCTCTTGTAAATTTGTTTTTTAATTGCACTCCTCCAAGGTTATGAGTCAGAATTGTCTTAGTATCGCTTCTTCATTTATCTCATCTGTTCAAGGAATTTGTGTGCATATTTCTTTGATCTTTTTCTCCACGACGCACACATTGAGAGAGTATTATACTTCTCAATTCTGAGCTGGCTATGTTGTCAACGTCATCCTTCACAAGTGAGTTATTTTGTATATTTTGTTTTTTCTTTCTTCCGATTGATGCTATTTTTTCTTAAGTATCTTGATATAGGCCTCCATCTCGTCCATTATATTGTTTAGCATCTGCTCCTCAATGTCATGTCATCAAGGTGAACAGGTGGCTCAATGTCTGGACCTCTCGCGTTTGTTTCTCATGGGAGATTGATATCATCGACGAAGGGAACTTTTATCTCCATTGTCGTACCTTAAGGTTTTAAAATTTTGATGTCCAAATCTGTCATTTTAAACGTCAGAATTGTGATTATGGTGACTTGGTTTGTCCTGGGATGAATATGAAGGAGCTCTAGTTTTGGTGACCCCCTTAATGATGAGATTTTGCAGCCTATGTAAGTTTTACTATGTCCCACGGTGGGTGCCAATATACCAGTATGAACACATATGGTTGATCATTGGAGATGATAATGTAGTTTTCACTTATGTTTCCTGAGTTCCATGCATTTGATCGCACACTTTTTCTCTAATTAAGGGACGTATATGCAAAGATACTCAAAGGTCAAATCAAGACATGGTGTAAATAGATAACTAATGTGTGAGTGGAATAATGAGTAGTTGTACCCAGGGTTGAACCATCTCTTTATATGGTAGAATGATTTAAACACACTTCAGGCTGTTGTGATTATTTTCACTAAGGTAATCTTTGAGATCATTCTGGATAAGTGATACGCTTTGGTGTAGCTGAATATCTAAATGTATGAGGGATTATATTAGGTTTGAATGAGCTCTTATATATGTTGAACAATAGAAACACACCAATGCTTATATATCTATTATTTGTTGGAGAAATGATATTTGAACAACCATTTTTAAACAATTTTTGTGACAATTCTCTCTCATACTTTCATTGTATTTTTATTCTCTCTTCCTCTTTCTCTCTCCATTGTTAGAAAAAAGGTTGTCAGTAAAAGTTGTTTAAAATTAGTTATCAAAATATCATTCCTCTATTTGTTGTTGCGCATGTTTCTTGGGATGATGTCGGAAGTAGTTTTCACATTGCCTTATCTCTTATTGTCAATGTGGGCATATCGGGTCTTGACTGTATTTTGCTACGTGATTGGGCATGTTTGCTTCGTTTTAAGCAGACTTCCTCGATGCTTGATCCAAACTATATCCTAACCATATTTGTGTGTGTATGTAAAAGGTTCGAGATTTTATTCCTAAAAATTAATATAACTACTTTTTTCATGAAATTCAATATCTGACTTAAGACTAACTATTTGAAGACCAATTCCACCGTCCACGAAAGATTGAATAGAACATCTTGACATTTAAATCTCAATTCTATTAAATATTTATGCGAGGGGATACATAATTGACTATAATGACCACCGACTTCATCAAATAATTTCTAAAATTTGAACATAAAGTCGTTTATTGATATATAAGATAAGATTGTGATGTATTAATATTTTATTTGTAAACTGGGACCAATCATAATAACAGTACTTTACGGTTTTATAACCGACACCTAATTTTTTTTTTTAATGAGAAAATTATAAAGCCTTTCGTTGTTTGTAAATTAATAACTTGGTAGTCACATAACACTTTCATTGAAGTTAACGGGTGAAGAAAGAGTGGAACTTTTTACGTTAAAACTTACAACCTGGAACCAATAAGTTTTACTTACTCGTAAACATTAATAAAGGGAGGTTGGGTGGTTTAAGGATTTGAGTTAAGCGTTGAATGAGTTTGATGAGTTAAATGATCAAAATTCATTTTTTTTTTCTTTTCAAAGATCAAAATTTACAAAGAAGGAAAATACTAACATTAACATTGATCTATCTTCTCTCAAAACACATTTATCTATCTAAAAATATATATCGAAAATAAAATGAAAAGGTAGAGAGAACTTAATTTATAGTTTTGGTCTTTTGGAGTTGTGATTACAAACAAAACCATTCAAACATATATGAAAAGCATGTATTATATACAAAATTAACAAAAAGTATTCAATATTTCTTGTTTTCTTTTTCACATTTACACTTTTCTTTGTTTTGCATTAAAAAAGAATCTGCTGTACTTACATTTTTTATATAAAAAAATAAAGCTCTCTTTGATCCTCTAATAAAGATCTATAGGCTGGTAAATTTAAATCTATGAACGAAGCCAACAAAATTCCAAATATGATAGCTACGGGGTTGTGGTATACCAACAAACCTCGTCCCATGATCAAATTATTATTATAATAATAATAACAAATAAAATATTATAATCACAAATAATATATATATATATATATATATATATATCATATTAATTTTTTTTATTATAAGATGGGGTTTGTTTAGTTGAAAAGGTCATGTATACTCATATTTAGTGTTGACAATAATTTGAATAAAAATTTTTATTGTGAGAACTTATGAGAAACTAAGAAACATTGTTATATAATTTATTAAAATATATACTTGATTTAAGTGATAAGAGATTTGAACATGTTAAACAAGTGATCGACGATTCACTCTCGTATGAAAAGAAAATTTATTGAAAAATGAGTATCCATCATATGCATCAAAATATTTCTCTAGTGAGGTTAATCACGACCGTAAAAAGCTTATTTTTTTTATTAAGAAACTAAACTAACCCACCTAAATTGACACTTTTAGATCTTAACGGGAAATATAAAAATCATTATTAGGATAGCTATAAGTTTTTTTTTTAATAATGATTGAATAATAGAAATCGAATGACATTTAAATAATATGATAAGTGATATCTTCCAACTTAATCAAATATTCTATGTTTGAATTTAGTACTGAAAATACAACAATGTTAAATCTTTTTGTCCAAAAAAATAATATTGTTAATTCTTTTAAAAGAAAATTTTGTCATTTATCATCCTATCAGACTCGAGTGATTAACCTCTAAAATTGCATGCTGATGATATTAATTGACAACAAAAAAATATGATTGAGTATTAGGAGGGACAGATGAAAGACATAAATGTGTGTATAAATAATGTAATGGTGTTGCCATAATTATTGCCGTGTATCCAATCCATAACCCCCCATCTCCTCTGTTTCTCATCAGTTACAATCACAATTCTCGGTTTCACCTAGCTACATACACACTTTCTCTTCTCTTCCTTTGTTTATTTTCCTTCTCTTCTCTTCTAAGTTCTTCTAACTATATTTGGATATTTTTCTTCTGTTCTAAGTTCTAATAACTCTATTTTCTTTCCTTCAGTTTTCGTGTCCATTTTCTCAGGAAAAGCCACCCTACTTTTCCGTTAAACACCGTCCACTTTTAACGCTCCTTAAGTATCAAACGTGAATTCTTATACTCTATCTATCTGGCTTCATTTCTATCTTTGTTTCTTAAACATTGAACAAAGTAGATTTCTTTTGAGTTTTCTTCAAGCCTTAGACATAGCGTGTGTTGAATCCACAACATTGTAGAACAAGACTAAGAAAAAAACATTGACAAAGAAACAAAAAAACAAACAAAGAGATAAAAATAGGTTTTGTGACACTTAGATTTTGCGAAAAAATAGGTCTCTAAACGTTAAAAAATAGAAAGTTTTTTTACTTAAAGCAATTTGCATTTCAATTCTCTTTCTTTCCTTGTTTGAAACACAAACCTTGCAATCCTAAATTAATATCTATACCCCTTTTTCTCTGTTTTTTCTCTCTGGGTTTTCTCTGTTTTTAGGGTTGGGAGAGAAGCTCAAAAACACCCTCTTCTCTTCTTCCCTCCCTTCTCTCTCTATCTTTCATTTCCCTCTCTAAAATCATGATTTTTGATAAAGGATCAATGCATTCTAATCTTGATTGTTTCGTTCGATGTACCACACCCGTTGTTCAATCTCAATTTCTACCTAAGGTTTTTGTTCTTTGTTTTTACATGATCTTATGAATATGTTATTGTTCTTGTCTTAGATTTTATATTTTTTTTTTAATGTTGTTGTCTTGTTTTTTTTTTTTTTTGTTGCAGTCTGAGATTACAAACCTGAACGGTTTATGGCAACCATGGGAGAGAGAAAAAGTTGAATATTTCACCTTAGGTGATCTTTGGAAATGTTATGATGAATGGAGTGCTTATGGAGCTGGTGTTCCAATCACGTTAACTAGTGGAGAAACACTTGTACAGTACTATGTGCCTTATCTTTCTGCAATTCAGATTTTCACTAGCAATAGTTTCAGGTAATAAATTTGATTCATATGAATATCAACATCAATATAGTTGAAAATTGGATTGGATCATTATAGTTTTGACTAAGTTTTAGTTTTTTTTTTCTTCATTAAATTCCACCATAGTTGTTGCTTTCATAGGTGTTCCCAACATGTCTAACCATAGGACATTTTGTAAGTGAAACCCCACTATGTGAAGATCATGTTTGTGAATTATGATTTTGTTACTGTTTCTTATGGTCAAACTTTTACACTGGTTGTATAATAATGATTTTTAAATTATGGGTTTTTGGGTGTGGACTATATTTTTGCTTTTACTTGGAATCATTTGATAAAATCACGGTAACTCAGTGATTTTGTTAAAGCTCTCAAGTATAAGTTTTGCTAAAATTACATTGATACGTTGTGATTCTGACAAATTCACCATCAATTTAGAGATGCTTTAAGTGATTGTGTAAATTATGTAAATATCTAAGATTGTGATTTGGTAGCTTAATTCATATAGGATTAATTAATTGAATTATAAATATTTGTGATTGGTGTTGTTAAGAGAAATTAATTAATGAATTTGAAATGGTTATTTCAGGGAAGAAACAGAATCAGGTGACTGTGAGACAAGGGATTCATATAGTGATTCTTTTAGTGATGAGAGTGAATGTGATAAATTATGGAGATGGGATGGAACTTCATCAGAAGAAGGAGGATATGAACAAGATTGTCTCTGGCATTTGAATGATAGGTTGGGTCATCTCTATTGTCAATATTTTGAAAGATCAAATCCATATGGAAGAGTTCCTCTAATGGATAAGGTGTGTAAATTAATTGCCTTAGTTATATTAGTCTATGATTTTTTTATAGGTAAATATTAGTGGGTCGTCTTAGTTTTTAAGGTCTCAATTTCGACAACTCTTTTGAATTTGGATGTTCTTCGACTCATTAAAATTCATCTATATATAAATTGGGACACTATTACCCTAACAATAATTTGGTGAATAGTGACATATAGACTTCCCTAAGAAAGATAAATTCTAACTTACCTTTGAATAAGTAGGAACTATTTTCCTCTAAACTTATCAAGATGGAAATTAAGAATATTCCTTTATCTTTATTTCCTATCAATGTATTTGTCATGCGTTTATAGCATATGTTCTTCTTCCACAACTTTTGTCTAACTTGGATGGATTATGGTCCTTGTTACAAAAAGAACTTAAAATACATCAATCATATCATATAAATAAATGGTAATGTGCAAAAGCATATATATTCTATTGTTGAATTTGTGACACAAATGGTATTTTTTTCAATTTCAGATATCTGAATTAGCTCAAAGATACCCAGGGTTGATGTCATTAAGAAGTGTGGATCTTTCACCAGCAAGTTGGATGGCTGTTGCTTGGTAATCAATTTTGTCTCATCCTATCCTACTCTTAACTACTTATTATTACTTTTTCAACATAATGTAACTTTGTGACAAATTTATTTTATTGAGGAATATACTTTTTGTTTATTAGGTACCCAATATATCACATCCCCATGGGAAAAACAATCAAAGATCTTTCTACATGCTTCCTCACTTACCACACACTTTCATCTTCATTTCAAGGTATTTATTTCCTATTAATGATTTTTATTTTATCTATGTTAAATTGAGGGGAAGAACTTAGCTATAGTATCATAGTTGGTGGCTAGGTGAAGTAAATGTTCTTTTTCATTAAAAATGATTGAAACTACTCAGAATTACTTTTACATAATTGTCTTTCATATCCCAACTTTCATGATATTTTTATGGGAAAATAGACATGTCTATGACATTGGATGCTAGTTTTATTCTATATTAGTATATTAAACTCGGATTCTTTGTACTATAGTGTCTTTCTAGTCCGATATTGATCATTAGATTAAATAACGATTAAAATTAAGCTGAATCAAACAAGTTGAGATCATGTCTTAAGCTGCATCAAATGAGTTGAGATCATGTCTGAGAAAATTTCAATTGAAGACGGAAAGATTCAAACAAAAAAAGTAACAATTTGTTTGAGTTTTTCTGTCTCTTATTAGATATTTTTAGTTATATGAGGTGAGAGGATCTAACTCGGACCTAGGTATGCATCCAAGTGTGTCGCATTAATTACCTATTCACAATTTAATTAATTACTCCTATGATTATTTAAATTTTCCCATACATACTAATTAAAGAATGGTGTTTATTTATGTATAGGGATGGACCTTGATGATGATATTGAGGGTGGGCAAGAGAAGAAAAAGGAAGGGGAAAGCATCTCTTTGCCAGCATTTGGATTGGCAACATACAAGATGCAAGGGGGTAATGTGTGGATTGGAGGAAATCGTGGTCGGGACCAAGAAAGACTAATGTCACTTTTGAGTGTGGCAGATTCATGGTTGAAGCAACTAAGGGTTCAGCATCATGACTTTAATCATTTCATGGGCATTCGTCATGGCTAAAATTAAAAAAGGGATTAATCCACTACTCTAAAAAATATCCTCCATTTCTAGGATCTTTTGTTTTTTTTTTCTATGCACTTTCTTGGACCATTAATTGCTCCTTTTGTATCTTATTGAGGGGGTGTGCAAAGAACATTGAGGATATGTAGTAGTAGTAGTAGTTGTTGATACTTATTTAGCCCTTGAGAGCATTTTAGGATCAACTTTGAACCGTTCCATGGAAAAGGGTGATTGATGACTTAACTCCTTTTGATATCCTTTGTGTTTCAAGAGGGAATTGGAGAGATGGGTAAGGGAGGGAGTGGTCATGAGAGGGACACAAGGGAGAGACCATAGAACTTTGAGCTTTGATTGTGTATAATGTTGAAAGTTTGTTATTTAAATGTCAAAAATCAAAACACATGCACTTCATGTGACTCAGTATTTCTTGTCCAAAAAAAAATGTGACTTCGTATTTGTTTACATCTTATATATTTTTTTTGAGAGAGAATGACATTGTATTTGATATCACAATTTTGATGTAAAAAAATCGTTTTTCTAATATTAGTCACTTGGTATTGACCGTAATGGTTATGGTTAACAAATTTGATGAAATGATTTGAAAGCTTCTTGCACATTTTCCAAATTTATTTTGTGTCGTAATCTCATTTCCCTTTGGACTAATGAGATTTCATTGTTTTTGTTTTGGTGGGCACTTATTTAACAAAGAAAAAGAAAATGCAAGTAGCTAGGGAAGTTTCATGGAAAAGCAATGGGCAGTTGGGTCGTATTTATATTGAATTACTTCCATGTCATGTAAATGGTTATGAAAATATTTCTAAAAAAAAGGACAATGAAATTATAACCCATTTTTTTTAGTGTTAACGCTTCGGTTAGTAGAAAAATGACTTTGATAATTTGAAGTTTGATCTTACTCAAAAATCAAACTCAAATTTTTTTAAATAATTTATCTTTTATAGAGTTCATTAACCACAATTTTGAGAAGACTAAAATTCTCTGGGGTAAATAAATAATTTACAAGGCACTTTGTTTATTTGAAAAAGAAACAAGACGACTTATGTAATTACTTTGATTAATAAACCCTTTTTTATTCCACTATTATAATAATATTTTTTTATATGTAAGAGGAACAATGATTTTTAATATCATTTTTTTAGATATTTAGGGGTCAGCGAAATTGTTTTTACTAGAATAATTTTGTTGGATTCAGCTTGGTGCCGATATCATATTAAACTAATAAAATTGTTAGATGAAGTCTATTAATTAATAGAATAAGTCTTACTATATAAAAGTGGAAATGTGATTTAATTATGTTCTTGAGAACGTTGGACCTGGATAAGTTTTGGTGCGGCTATAAATAGCCATATCAGAATTTTTACAAAAATTTAGAAATTTTTTCATTAGTGACTGAAATTAGAAATGATATTTGTATAACTATTTTGTGACAATTTTTAAACAACTCTCTTATCTTAACATTATGTTCTTACTCTCCCTCACTCTTCCTTTTTCTCTTTATTATTTTTGACCAATAAGAAGAGAGAAAAGAAGGGTTGTCACAAAAGTTATCACATATTGGTTGTACATAAATATCATTACTCAGCTGAAATTTCAATAGCTAAAACATAAAAATTGGTCACTAACTTGATTATCAACAGATATAGCGATCGAAATGTCGGTCGCCAATGTATAAACTTGATTAGCGAAGAAATTAATGACCAAAATTCCGGTTGCTAAGGTATAAAGTTTTAAAAAATTAGTCGCTATTTGCTTAGCCACACTGAAACTTTGTTCCTAGGCCCGTCACCGAAAACATGAGCAAGTGTCAGAGAAAAGTTTGGAGAATCATGCAAACCACTTAAGAAATGTGAATTAGGAAACTTAATTATAATCATATGATCACTTAGTTCTAGAAGACGATAAATAAGCTTTGGATAAAGAAGTCTCGCATCATTCGAAACTAAGTGATCATATGATTATAATAAAGTTTCTTTGATCAGACGACTCTTTAATCTAACCCTTGTATCATCTGAAAGCTACATCGTTTCTCTACAACAAATAGTTTCTTCACATGTATAAATACAATATTGAAATTGAAGAAGTTGTCAAGCATAAAATCAATGTCAGTGAGAATGAAGCTCGAGAAAGAACCAATGAAAAGGAAATGACCAAACTCAATTGACGACCAAAAATGTTAGAGAGAAAATAGTTCTAAGACAAATCAAGAGAAACCATATGTCCATTAAATAGTTCTAAGACAAATCAAACTCGGTTATGGGTGTTGATAATCTATCATCAATTCATCATGTTGTATGTACACGTCATTTGAAATATCTCGCATGGCCATTTTTTAGTCTCCAAATATATGCTAGGGTCAACAACTGATTGATTTTATAATAGGGTATACTGGCTCATACTAGAGTACAGATGTTGATAACATGAAAAGTACAAGTGGCTATGTCTTTATGCTTGGAAAAGCATAAATTTATTTGCGCTCACAGAAAATGTTGTTGTGTTATCTAGTTGTGAAGCAAAAAATATATATGTTAGTTAGTCACACACAATAACTAAGAATGTTAACGATGAACTTCATATGTAGGGAAATCAAGTGATGAAGCTGAAACTAGATAAAAAAATAGTCTGCAATAGACTTATCCAAATATCATATCCCACATGTTCGTAGCAAGTACATTAAGGTAAAGTTTCCCCTTCTTAGAGATCAAGTAAGAAAAAGGAAACTCAAAGTGGAGCACTGCAAATCAAAAGATTAAGTTGCAGATGTTCTAACTAATCCTTTGAAGATAAGAAAGTTTGAAGAGATGAGAAAGAAGATATGAATGCATATCTTACATAGTTTGAATTAAGAGGGTGTAATTTTTTGTACTTCAAATAGATTAGGATTTATTGTTTTATACTTGCGACTAAATAATAGAAATAAGAGTTGAGTTAGTTAGGTTTTGATAGTTCATTAAGTCTTATCATATAAAAGGAAACAATCAATTTTGTTTTGAAAAATGATCTAATAAAATAACGCAATAATGAAAATCATCGATTGAGTAAATAGGAACAAGTTCTTAGATATCAGAGTACTCAATTTCTATAGGATAACTACGATTGATTTGAGGACTTGTATAATTGGATTTTGGCTAAATCATCTTTTTGGTCCCTTAACTATTTAATTAGTATCGGTTTGGTCCCCTAACTAAAATTTGATTTATTTTGATCCTTTAACTTCTCTCCATTATATATTTTGGTCCTTTCCGTTAGTTTTAATTCAAAAACGTTAGGTTTTCTTCATTTTCTTATGAATTTTTTTTGGGATTCTTGTTGTTGAATGTTGATGGAGATGATATGAAGATGAAAAAGAGGATAAGAAGATGAAGAAAATTTAACGTTTTTGAATTAAAACTAGCGAAAAAGACCAAAATGTGTAACAGAGAGAAGATAAAGGACAAAAATAAATCAAATTGTAGTTAGGGAACCAAACCGATACTACGTAAATAGTTAAGGGACAAAAAATGTAATTTAGCCTTGATTTTTTAAATCACATTTGAAAGACAATCAAGACATTTATTTGATAACCCAATAAAAAAAATTGTTGGTTTTGAATGCATGTAAAATTCTTGTTAAGGAGGAATGGCCACAACATTGATGCGACATTGATAATGTTGGTAAAGTTTGAGCAAAACTAGTTTGAGGGTTCAGTTGGGGGGGAGTGGCCTTGTACACATTATGTTCATTATATTCAATCAACACATAAGTATCTCCCTCATTTGCAAACCCTTCGCCTTGAAATGCCAAAGAAAACAATCAATGGAAACTTTGTTAGTTTGCCAAAATTGAGAAACAAAGATGAGATTTTTGTGAGATTGATAGTTTCAATTCATGGAAACTATCACCAGGGTCGGACCTTGGGGTGTGCAAACAGCTCAATGGAGTTGGACCTCTCTAAGATATGAGCCTCTCCAATAGTATTACTAAGTACTACCTCACTAAAAATAAAAATCCTTATGAGAACTCTGATACTACACGTAATGTTTTTCCTTATTCTCTTTAACTCTTCTGATGCCAGTACCACATGTTCCATCACACCACCACTCCATCGGCACCTTGTACTTATCTTTTAAAATTTTTAAATAGAACATTGTTCTTTAAAATTTTTTTTTTTTTTATTACGAGCCTATTTTCACTTACAGAGTCGAGCCTTCGAATTCGTAAGAACGACCCTGACTATCACTCTCCATCAATCGCTTCAACCGAACCCATGGACCCTACAACCGTTCCGTTAACATCATTTATTCCTACTTCAACCATCCAAAGACCCTACATAAGTTCAAATTTGCATCATTTATCTACCTTTCATATACTATCTATTTATAAGAGAGATAGACACAACTACTCCCCAAGACTAAAATGAATTTCACTAATCTATTAAAATGGTAATTCTTGAAGACAAAAGGAAAAGATCAGTGGTACGTCACAATGTATGAATTTTCTTTGTAATTTTCCTATTGAACAATTGACGTATTCACTTTAATTTCATTTTACCTATTCTAATGAGAGAAAGGACAAAAATATTTTTTATGCATTTTCAGAGCATAGAAAATGACTTGGGCTTACTAATATTAATATGATACACACTCCACTATAATTTTCTTTAATAAATATAACAAAATCAGTAGGCCACACTCCCAAGAATGAATATTCAATTAAAGATACTTTTTCCATTCCTCTTGAACAAAAAATTTTCACGAACTGAAAACCTACTTAAACTTGAATAAACAAAAAAAAAACAAAAAGAAAACTTAGACTAAGCTCTCATATTAAATTACAATATTTACACATTTCTTTAACATTAAATAGTAATTTCACTAAGCATGGTATTATTAAATGTATGAAAAGATCCATCATAATTTTAATTCTTTTTTATTTCCTTTAGATTACTATCAATGGAGATAAAAATGTTTGAGACACTGTCCAACATTAAATACAAATAACTCTTTTAGTTAAAATTCGAACCATATTATAGAATTCAATCTCATTTTGCTAGACCCTACCTAGTACCTCCATTGATAAATGACCTCAATATCACTAATTTATTTTAAAATAAAATAATAACAAAAACACATGGACTTTGTTGTGACTTTTGATATATGAAAAAAAAAAAAACTATCTCTTTCATTTTAAATGTGAGAATGACGTTAATTTTAGAAAGAGTTGATAGCATTTGTCGTTGAGTGAAAACTTGGTTAACATATGTGTATCATGGTCGCCACGTGAAGAATGAGGACTATTTCGCTGTCGTAGACTCATTCAAAATGGTAATTGTTGCAGATAATAGATTTGGATAAGATGCAGCTAAAATGCTGCGTGGCAAACGTAGCCTCAATCAATATGCATGTGCAATTAAGATCCCTAACTCAAAAAAAGAAAGAAAAAAAAAAGTATAAGCTTTGTTTTCATTATGAATTCTGAAATTCTACCAAAAGAAAATAATGAATTATGTAACCACTTGAAAGCGATGTATATCATCTTCTGTCCTTCCATAAAAAATCAAATATCGTCTCCGAAACAAATCTTTTGGCATTAGGTTGGTTTTTATTTGGTAGTTTAGTGGTTGGATGGACTTTCTGAATCTCTTGTCAGCAGAAAATAGAATCTCTTGTTGGCAGAAAATAGGACAAATTATATATTGGTAGCTCTTAGAAATCGGAGTAGAGTTTAACATAACTTTATAAAATCGACTTGTGAAGTGAGGTTTCTCTATTTATAAACACATTGTTTAGTTATCTCTTATTCGATGTGAGACTCTTTAACATACACACTCACAACCAACACTATTAGGCTTGGTTCGTGGAAATAAATTGTGGGTGACTCGATAACGGAAATCTGACCCTCACGACCACCACTATTAGGTTTGGTTCGTGGACATAAATGTTGGGTAGCCCGATAACCAAAACCTGATAGCATGTGACACAATGTATCTTGAAGAGACTCTGATACCATGTTGAAATTGGGGCCTAACTCATTGTGTGGGACTTGAGTTTTTTCAATACAGTGGATAGGTAGGTGGCTCTTGAATTCGATTCGACAAACTCTGATATCATCTTAAAAATCGTGGTTGGGCCTAACACAACCTCACAAAAGCAGCTTGTTAGGTGATGATTGCCCCCACCTATAAACACATTGTCTGATCATCTCTTATCTGATGTGAGACTCTTTAACACAGACCCTCACGACCAACACTATTGGGTTTGGTTCGTGGACATAAATGGTGGGTGGCCCGATAATGAAAACCTGATAGCGGGTGACCCAATGGATCTTGAAGAGACTCTGATACCATGTTGAAATTGGGGCCTAACTCATCCTTACAAAACCAGTTCATAAGGTGGGGGGTACCTCACATTTATAAACTCTTATCAAGAGTCTTATCTATCCTATGTGGGACTTGAGTTTTTTTCAATATAGTAGATATGTAGGTGGCCCTTGAATTTGACAAACTTTGATACCATCTTAGAAATCGTGGTTGAGCCTAATACAACTCCACAAAACCGACTTGTGAGGTAAGAATTGCCCCCACTTATAATTACATTGTTTGGTCATATTCTATCTGATGATCGACTCTTTAACAGTGGTTCTCGTTAAATCATAAATGCTCTAATTTATGTATGAGAAATGATATTTGAACAATAATTTTTTTGTAACTTTTGAGACAACTTTTCTCTAATACTCACATTATATTTTTACTTTCTCTCTTCATTGTTATGCTTTTTGTGCAAACATCTTCTTTTTTTTTTTTTTTTAAAAAAATAATTTAGATTGTCGCAAAAATATTCATATAAAGGATGTTCAAATAACACATATGAACTTAAATTCTACCGGAACTAGGCTACACCAGGACCTCCACCTCCACTCAGTTACCACATCACTAAATCTCGACCTAGGATAAACATGATCCACAATTGCAATTAAAACAAACAATTGCCCTATCCTGTCCCAATAGATACATCAAATTTCCTTTATAATCTCTTTAAGAAAATTCTTTAAACAATACTCCTTCAAATATTTTCTACCGGCAATTTTTATCTTTATTTTTATTTAAACTCATGTGTAACATTCAGATTTTTGAATGAGATTTTGAAGGCATGTTTTGAGTATTATAAAAAAGTCTCCAATAAAAATTTAATTCTTTTAACATAAGTTTAATTTTTTTTTGAAAGATTAACATAAGTTTAATTAAATATGATTTTTAAGCGTCAAGAGCATAAAAATTCTTATTTAATTTGTCCTATCTTAAAAAATTCTAAACTTTTGCAAGTGATATTTTTATAACGTACTAAACATGAACGAAAAAAATAATTCAAAATTTCAAAAAAATACACATAGATTGACTTAAACGCAAGAACCAAAAATATTGTTTTAAAATAATTGAAGAACTATTGTTTGAAAAAATATTTTAAAGAGATTAAAAATAAAATTTAATATATTATAGAACTAAAAACTTTTTTTTTGACAAAATAGAAATAAAAAACATATTGAACCTTATTAATTAATCTCCAAAAAGGGAAACAGTGAAATTTTTTAAATTCAAATAAAACATGCATGCATATTGGATTAACTAGGTAAACAACCCATTTTTGGTTTTAACCCTAGCCAAAAAGAGGAATAATGGACTTTTCATACATCCGGATTTTAAAACTTGAATATTAAAAAACTTATAAAATTACATTTTGTCACAAGAGATGTTCAAACAATGTAAAGAACTCGTTCGTATTCTAAAATTTAACTGTGTAAAATTTTTGTCGTTCAAATTCTAAATTAATCGTAGCTGATTTTTTGTCTTTTTAAATGGCAGAAAAACACGGTCTAGAGTCTAGAAATCAAGGGAAAATTTTGAAAAAATGAGGGCGCATGAGTGTGTGTGGGTGGAGGGAGGTGGTAGTAGTGGTGTGACGGGGATGGGAGAATGTAACTTATAATTTATGCTCTACCTATACTGTTCAAACTCTGAAGTCTTGTTAGGATTTTTGGATGACATTTTTTTTGAAGTTCCATATTTAGTTTTAGGACAGAACAATTTAAGGGTCTAATCCTACCGTTTACGTGCATGGGTCTCATTTAAACCTAGAACATAGCTTTCTATGTACTTAGCTCACAAAATCGGCACCAAATGAATCAAACTTGACTGATGCATTAAGGGGAGCACACTCCAAAGTTTCAAATGAGTTATGTATGGGTCACATTTATATATGATTATTCTATGCGTGTTATACGACAATAAGGGAGCAAGTCTCTTCTACCCACATTTTAAAAATATCACATGTTTTTGAAAGAATAATTATCGACGACATATTTTGTTTAAAAATACACTTTCAAACTATAAAAATTTCATGTTTTTCTTTTATTTTTCTAGATGTGTATATTCGGAGTAATATCGAAGATGTGGAAAACCCATTCCCAATAAAGCAAGAAAATTACTACTCTTCTCACTTATGAACTTGTTCATTCACTACATCAACGACAATTAACCGCCGCTCGATATTTTTTCACCAGCAGCTAACTGCCGCTGACACTTTTAAGATCACGACTTAAGAAGTGATTAAACTGGTTTAAAAAGTGTCAACACCAATTAACTACTGCTGAAAAATGTCGAGCGGCTGTTAACTGCCGCTAATATAGTGAATGAGTAATTTCATACATGAGAAGAGTAATTTTCTAAAAGCAAAAGGTCGGGCTTCCAATAATAGCCTATTTATTTTATAATTTATGGCCCAAGAGGCCTAATCTATAATGAACATTTTTTTAAGCCCCCTGAAAATCTCCCAATGCCCCCTAAAATATCAAATTTGCCCTTATATACAACATAAGGTAGATATATACCGGAATGGTTAGGTAGATAACTACAGGACGCTACAAGCTCAGGTAGATAGATACGGGATAGGTTAGGGAGATATCTACGGAACGCCTTGTTACATTAGTTATATATCGGAAAAATCATCATATAGAATAGAACACAATTTTGCTACTTTTATTTCCTCTTTTGTACTCCACTTGAATTTTCTTCTAAACCTTGCAATTTTAAGGCGATTTTGGATTTTCCATCACAATCATTCCAACAATTAGCATTAATTTACACTAAACTTAGATCAATTAGCCGGTAATTCGTACTTCTTCCTATCACATTGAATGTTTGCATAATTTTCATTGGTTTTTTTTTTATATAGTTTATGCACAATTATGCATATACTCTAAAAGCCAAATATCAAATACAATAAATAAATGGGGAGAAAAGACTATCAAAATTGAGTTTTTCATATCAGTGAATTCAACCTAGGTTCTTAATGTTGGATAACTATATTGAATCTATCAATAGCAAAAATTGAGTATCAAATACATAACAATTGTAGTCATAATATTGCCAATAGATAGTCATGTAATTAGAAACTGAAACTTAAATATTAAGAGAAGATTTTACCTTAACTTTGAAGATAACTCTAACGTAGCTCTTGCAAGAACAAAAATTAGGTATATAAGTACCTAACCAATTCGGTAGATATAGACCGGATGCTCAAATTAAGGGCAAAATTGGGAAATTTGGGAGGCATAAAAGATTTTGAGGGGGCTGATAAAGAAATGTTCATCTATAATTCAAGCATTTTTTGTTTTTCTGTTTGAATTTCTACAACAATCAGCAAGATGCTTTCCTTAAAAAACCAATGCAATAGATATTCATAATCTCAACTCTCAAACATTAAAAGTTCATTCTCAATAAAATCAAGAAAACACCTAATTGTCACAGTGCCAAAAACCATTTTCATTGCCAGGAAACCGTTTCTACCATGTTTGACAACAGAGAGAAATTTCATAAAAAAGAAAAGAAAAAAGAAACTAAAAAAAACAAAACAAGGAAAATGGGCACTATATATATTACACCAAAAGTTAATAATTGAAGCATGACTTGAAATTGAAATTCTATAATTATAACCAATTCTATGGGACAGGATAGGACTTGTTATGGCACATGCATTTGTAAGCCATTGGACATGATTCAGCCTCTGCAAGGGATGCACAAACTAAGCTGACCATAACCAATCTGCATGGTGAGCATGATCCGCATGCATGAGAACAATCCGGCAACCTCGACCCAGCTACTTGCATCGTGTCCGGCCGCCGCGTATGCTTTGATCTTCCCTTCCAATGCAGATTTTGTTTTGCCCCTTTACTTCCATCTATTTTATTTCCCACATGAAGATCTGAATGTCCATGTCCTAATTAACATGAAATTTAACACAACATTAATTTGACACATTCAATTAATACATTTTGCCTTTTTATTTTTTTACTACAATACTTTTAGCCAATATAATATGCATGTTTTAGTGCTTTTTTTTAGCAGTGTAACATGTATTATTATTATTATTATTATTATTATTATTATTATTATTATTATTATTATTATTATTATTATTATTATTATTATTATTATTATTATTACTACTACTACTACTACTACTATTTAAATAAAGGCTAAATTATCTTTTTAGTCCATTAACTATTTAACTAGTATCGGTTTGGTCCTCTAACTAAAATTTGATTTATTTTGGTCCTTTAACTTCTCTCCATAATATATTTTGGTCCTTTCCGTTAGTTTTAATTCAAATACGTTAGGTTTTCTTCATTTTCTTCTGGATTTTTTCTGGGATTCTTATTGTTAAATGTTGATGGAAATGATATGAAGATGAAAAAGAGGAGACGAAGATGAGGAAAACCTAACGTTTTTGAATTAAAACTAACGAAAAGGACCAAAATGTGTAACAGAGAGAAGTTAAGGGACCAAAATAAATCAAATTTTAGTTAGGGGACCAACCTGATACTACCTAAATAGTTAAGGAACCAAAAATGCAATTTAGCCTTAAATAAATTCAAACTAGAAAAATTGAATTGAGTGAGAAATTAGTAACAAATAAAGATGTTTTTTTTTTTTTTCAGACAACAATTCAATGTTCTTTTTTCTTTTAATAATGCATATATGAAAGAACATATATTATAAACTCAGTATATGAACAGTTAAGCGTATCAAGAAAAAGCAAAATTAGTGAAGAAAAAAAAAAAGTCTCACTCTAATTTCCACGTCACAAAATTTAGTGACAAAATTAGAGAGGGATTTCATATTTCCCCTCACTAAATTTCCCTTATTAATTTAAGTCTTTTTAGTAGTCATGTTTGATTGTATTTATAAATAAAGCAATGTCGCAATCTAATAAGAAAGCAACCGTAACAATTTCATCGGAGTTATGTCCATTTTCAGCCAAGAAAAAGTTATCATGTACATAAAATTCAGCTAAGAAAAAGTTATCTCCATAATTCTTCTTGGTAGATTTATATATGGAAATCCAAAGTAAAAAAATTGGAGACTTACGCGAATTTGAGTGGCTTATGTGCCTTGAAGAGATGATGATTGGAACATAAAGTAAAATAAGGACAAATGCAGCAGCATAGACCAAACTCCTCTTCATCATGGCTAATTTCTCTTGCAATTTCAAAATGTTGAGTGGCTCATGTAGCTTGAGATGTTCTTCTTAGTACTTGGTGAAAGTTGTGAAGGAATGAAAAATATATATAGGTAGAAAATAAAGCATGGAATTGAAGCGGTTCACAGGCAAGAGGAGAGTGTGATAAGGGGTTGTCACATGAAAGAGGGTGCGAATGAAGATTACTCATACTTAGATCACAAGATTGCTTAAGCTTTTGTTGTTTGAGGGAAAGTAGAGAAAACAGTAAGAATTTAAAACACAAGAGTTAAAAGTGCTTCTTTTACGTGATTGCTTGCATAGTCAGCACATGTATTTGTTTGGAAGCATAAATGCAGCCTCAATTTGCACTTACATTTGTGTGCTATCACCATTTTTACTATTTAATTAATGTTCATGTGCTTGTGTGCTACCTAGTTCGCATAATAAATTAGCAACCGAGGCTTTGAATGTGACTGCCATCAATACCTTCTCTCGCATAGTATACTCCTAGTATTTTTGTATGGTACAAAAGAAAACTAATATTTTCGTATAGAGGCATTCCATACCTTATACATATATATACTTACCATCTTATGGCAGATCTCGAGTCCTTTATGCAAAATTTCGGATTCATATATCTTGTGGATAAAAAAATTGTTACTGGAAGAAGAAACTTTACTAAAATTGGTTATTGAGGTAACTAATTTATACTTCACATCAATAATATGGTTAAAAATACTAGATATACTTTTTAAAGTCTATCAAACTAAATATATGATGAAAGATCGTATTACATCAGAAAAGTTACACTAATTAAATAATATTGTTGATGTGAATATAAATGTGATGTTTTTTTTCGTAAAAATCGTGTCACGGTGAGGATTTGACCATGCCACGTTTTCTTATCTGATTTTCAACGACTTTGTGTACTACAACAATTGCGGCACGATTTTGGCCAAACCACGGGGCAATTTTTTCAGGACTATAAGAGCTATAAAATGTAATTTTTTACCAATTTCTTTTTGAACCTCATGAAACGAAAGGATGGAACTTTTAAAAAAGTTAGAGACTATGTTTTAAGGGTCTTTGAGTAAGATTCTTAGGTTGGAAAACTTTGTAAAACATTGGATGAGTGGAAATCTTTAAGTCTCTTAATCAAATTTGAAAAAATGGGTAGAAATTAGGTTGTTCTTGAAGATTAGAAAATTGTCATCCCATCCCATGAGGAATCCCAAACTTAAAATTTTGTGATGACATAAACATTTAAGTTTCTAACTAACCCAAATAAGGTGGATCATTTATATTTAGATGATTGACATGTAATGCAACTTAAAACATAAAGAAATGGATAAAGGGCCAACAAGGGTTACAACTTAATATCAAATTCAAGTTTTGAAGGGTGACTTGCAAGGATAACCACATATCAAAGAAGTTAAGTGTTTAGCTTACAAAGCTCTCAACTAGGATAATTGGGAGAGTAAAGAAGCTAAGAACTCTACAACAGCAAAGCAATCTACAATGCATGTAACAAGTGATCTCAAATTTGAACAATGAAATTGACAGGAGAAATATAATAGAATGTTCACAATTAAAATTTTCTAAATCAACAGATTAGACAAGACAAGCAAGAAACATTATGCAATTACATCAGTGACGTATTTAGACACATCTTGATAGCATGATATATAAAAAAATTCTAATTGTTGTATGTTTTAACTAATTTTAAGAGTTATAATTGACTAAGTTGTGGCTTTCTAGTACTTAAACATATTAGGTGTTTATGCCTTCGAATTCTCCACTAATTAACGAGACAACTTTTGTAATTGTCTTTTTTCAATTGTTCAACTAAGCAGGTTGATCGTTTAGAATAGTAGTTATTACAAAAGTTATGGAGTTGTTGATGCATGAACTAAGGATAGAAAAACTCAAATTGATCTTTGTCTAGCAGCCCTTGTATGGAAGAATATATTTTGCATCAATTTGAGTTTGTCTAGTAGGCCTCGTTAAGTGATATGAAACAAAAACATCAGGGGATTCATATCACTTAACGAGGGATGTCGGCTCACTTGGATGTATTTGTTGGATTTGAAGCAAGATGTTTATGTTTTGCATCGTCGGTCGACATGACTGAGCTTTCCAAGCGAAAGTCTAATGTTGTTGCATATGTTAGAGTCGCCTCTTCTGTGGACGCAAGAGGAACCCTCAAGGAGAAGGAGTGTTTTCCTAAAGCAGCATTAACAGATTTACACAAAAATCCTAGCCATTCTTGAACTTTGGGACTCAGAAAAAATAAGGTAAGAGAAGATGGAATGCAGATAAATTGAGGATTTAATCATAAGAATAAGAGATTGAATACTCAATGAAAACTTCTTTGTGTGTGTGTCTCTCTCTCTCTCTCTATATATATATATATATATATATATATATATATATATATTTTATGAACATGAGTAACTAATTTCATTAGACTGTAAATAGAAGAACAACCTCAAATCTATCTTGTGATATATAATCCTTTTCATATTTTTGCCATTGAGTTTATTTTAGTTAGCTTTGATCTCTAATTTATTGTTTTTCGTTCATTTATTGTTATCGAACATAATTAGGATTACGTGATTTTTAACCACATACATATTGACTATGAGTATAGAAATATGATTATTTGTTGTTGATAATTGTTCTTAAAGCTTCATGTATCAATCACTTGCGATCTAAACCAAATCATTATATTTTATATTTATTTCTTTTATTTTATACTATATTAGTACATATTTCTTTTAATAATATAAAAAATGCATATTAGAGTGCTTGAGATATTTTCAAGTCTTTTTAGATTTTTAAAATAACTTCTATTATTTTTTTAAATGTGAACCTGATTGAATCCAACAAAATCAACTCATTCTTTATCATTTAGTTTGTTTTCGATTTGTGAGAAAAAATTGTAAAAAGTAAACCAAACCAAATAAATTGTTTTGAATTTTCCCTTTCTTAGAATCCAAACCAAATGATCTTTTAGACCCCTACATACTACGTACCCAACCATCCAAAAGGGGAAGTTATACCCTAAACCCCTACATTTATACCTTCACCCAAACATTTGACACAAACTATCAAATTTACCCTTTATATAGAAAATACACATCACCCTTTCACTTTTCACCCCACCATTTTCTGGAAACAACGTGGCTGAGTTTTCAGAAAATGCTTCCGGAAAAAACCTTAGAAGTTCACCCCACCTTTCCTATGAAATCACATGCTTCTGCTAATCCTTTTTCCTGTGTTCACTTAATGGTTATTGTTGTTCTTTATTCAGATTCATAAGACTTAATATTTGTTTGTTAATTTGCTACAGTATATAAGCTCTTGCGTGCTCATTTTATTATGAGAGGAATGCTTTTAAATTTAGTTCCTGGACAACAAATTCTGATACAAATATTAGTTCTTTTAAATATCAGCGTTGGTTCTTCTAAATATTAGACTTAAATATCAGTGTGTATAAAAAGAGTGCTTTGTGTGTGTTTGAGAAAGAACAGTGTTCTAAATGTCAACCACGAAAAAAAAAACTGCACCGGAACACAAATGTATCTCTCTCTTCCGGTTTACTATTTAGAAAAGGATTGAAAGAGCATTCCGGTATATCTCCTGAAAACCTACACGAGTATTCCAAAAATATTTCGGAAACGTGCACACGAGAGTTCCGAAAAAAATTCAAAAACATTTTATATTAGATATAAAAATCTGAAATACATATCTCGTGCTGAGGGGTGAACTCATACTGAATTGGAATTGAAAAATTTGAAAGTGAGAGTGAAAAATTAATATGTTAAAGTTCAAATAGAAAAGGGCAAAATTGGAATTTATGAAAATATGTAGGGGTGAAAGTAGATGTGTCGGGGTATAGGTTAAAATTTCCTCCAAAAGGGTAGGGAGACAACGTAAGAAATGGGCTACCATTATATATATATATATATATATAATGGTAGCCCATTTCTTATGATTAGTCTTTAAACTTAATCACGAAGTAATAAATCGTGTTAATTGGTTTTATCTAATTTCAAATAGCCCTTTCTTGAATTAGCATGTCGAATTATAGATAGAAAGTGGGAATCATCAACAAGTAAATTCAACAATAATAATAATCAAGTGCCTTAATTAGGGAGGCATATATAAAAACGGTAGAATCCAATTGACCTCCACAAAACATGGACATAGAGAGAAACCTTGTACATACATACATAACAAAATTCTCAACCAATTGAAGGTTTCTCTAAACAAACAAACAACAAAAAAATTCGTCATGTATAATCTCAAGGAAATTATTCAATGTTAATAAACCATTGAACTATCACACCTTCAACATATTTACCATGGCAAATGAATTTTATGTTCCTAAAAAATATGAATCATTAAATGATCGTAGAGGGTACAATTCACACCGGGGCAAAAAAAAGTGTGGATTTTTAAGGTGTTGTTGTTGTTGTATTTGCACCATATTTCTTATATTAATTATCATTATATTGGCAATTGCTCTAACTGTATATTTTCTTGATCCAAAAGTACCTACCTACAATGTTGAAAATCTTGATGTAAAGGATTTTGATCTACATGATGGCAACAAACTACGCACTAGCATTAATGTTGTTCTAAAAGCAACAAATCCAAATCAGTATATTGCTTTGGATTATTTAGACAATAAAGTTGGCATGCAATATTCAGGGTCCACACTTTGCTTAGGGAATTTTCCTCCTACCTTGCAACATGGGCATGCCACAACAAATTTAAATGTGGTATTGAAGGGAGATGCTGATTTTGGCCCTACAATGCAACTTCAACTATTGAAAGACCAAAAAATGGGATATATTCCTTTGTTAATTTTGGTGAAGGTTCCTATTCAGCTTGTGATTGCTGACTTTATTCATCTTAAGAAATTTGTTGTTCGTGTGAATTGTTCAATGGTTATAGATTCGTTGGAACCCAACAAAAAGCCTAAAGTATTGAAGAAAGAGTTCGCTTATGATTTCCATTTATGAAGAATCATTTATCCTTTCTAACTTTGTATTTATGATCTATCAAGCACTCTATTGAATGATATTTGGCATTATGATACTGAATCATATATCTCTAAGTCATATACTAGCCATATCAAATTGCACTAACATTTATGGGTTAATGGTAAGTTTGGCATAATCACAGTGTGCCACGTTTACCGTATCATATTGTACACTTTAGAATTTCAACAAAATCATGTTTCCACCATAATTTCAACGTGATTCCAAATATTGTATTAAAAGGGTTTTAAGTTAATGATGCAAATCTATAACTTAAACCCATGTAATATTTTTTGGAGCATTTTGAAGGATGCCTGATTAAACTAGTTAGCTCTATGTTTTCTTTAATATTTTGTCTCATTTTTTATTATTGTACGTTAATCATGTACTTGTCATCGATCGTATAAATAACTCATGCATAATGAAAAAGGTTTATGCCAAAGTTAGTGAAGAAGCACTAACTTTTTTTTATATCCGCATGCTTCTTTGTAATAGATTAAAGATTTCGTCCAGAAGCATGCACACAGCAGATGCAAAGTGAATACTTAACACAAATTTTAATATTTGGCACCTTTAGTGCTAAATGCTAGCAACCAATTAATATATTTAATCTTAGATTATAAAAGAAAATACACAAGACAAATTTGCTACTACCAAAAAGAATATGCATGGTCCTTTCAAAGTTTGGCAATTAACAAAAGATTAAGAGTGCATATATACCAAAACTTATATGCACACAAATATGTACAAGCAAGGACAATGCTGTGTACTTTTATACAAATAAAAATCAATTATGTGTACATTTTCAATTATACCTGTGTTAATTTATCACGAAGTGTTGAATCTACATTCTAAAGAACTGAATCTGAAAATACAGGCATCAAATTGATCTAAGATGAGCTACTTCCCTGTCCAGTACCAATAATAAAGATAACTAAATGATGTGTGCCTATGTTGTGTATAATGTATATGCCTTGTATACTCATTCATATTTGCTATTTCCACATTCATCTACTTACTATCTATGAAAATAATACTATATGATTTTCCATTTTAGCCCCTTCAAATTTAGTGAATGCCACCTCATCATCACATTTGGCATATATATATTTCCAACATTTCTCTCCCATATTTTTCAAAAAAAAAAACATTTCTCTCCCATAATTTCCTTGCTTCATCGGTATCGTTAGAGGTGTTCAAAACGGAACCAAACCATGCACTTGAGTATAAAAATAATCTGAATACATCCGAATCAAATGTGGGTTTTTGCGGTTTCAGTTTGGATTGGTTCGGTTTGCGGTTTTGATTTTACCAACCGAACCAAACTAAATCAAACCGCAATATAAAAAAAAACACTAATTAAATACATATTATATATCTAGACCAATACTCATAAAAAATTCAATGAAAACTTTAATAAAATGAAATATTATTTTCTCCTGTTAAGTTTCTTCGTTGCTTCCTGTTAAGTTTCTTCGTTGCTTTTTCTATCAAAAATGTATTTATGTGCTACTTGAACTCTTAGAGAATTATTAAAATTTTAGTCTTTTGAATTTCTTACAAAATAGGATTACTTTTTGTCCACGTTTTAATTTGGTCTACGTAGTTGGGAACATTGTTAGATATAAACAAAAATTGTAATGTTTGATGAAATTTAAAACATTGTTGAAAATATGTTGTGCTTTAGCTTTTTAATTTGATTTTAACGTTGAAAAAAAATTGTCTAAAAAAACCGCAACAATCGATCCAATCGAAACCGGATTGGTTTGGTTTGTTTTGGTTCGGATTATATTTTAAAAGTCAACCGAACCAAACCGCATACTTATTTATCTTGCGGTTCAAATGACTTTTAGCCTTAAAACCGAACCAAACCGCACCGCAAACACCCCTAAGTATCATAGTGGAAGAGCTATTTGAGCTTAAAAACATTGGTTGAGCTTCTTCTTCATCAAAGGTTTTTTTTTTTCATGAATCAAAATCCATGCATGACTTACATTGAATGAGTTTTCTGCATTTTGTGTTTTATTTTTTGTTTTGCCATCCGATTGCATGTTAAAACTTTGTTTATTTCTTTCTTTTTTTTTTTTATTATGAGGGGATTTTTGTTTCATGTCTATAGAAAGATATTATTTTAACCTTAAGGGTTTAATTTTTCAGTTTTGGTTTGTTTCTTTGCATTTTTGGGTTTATTTTGGATTAATCCGGAAAGATGAATTTTGGGTTTCCAGAAAGATGTTTTTTTTACCTAAAGGTATCATCATTGCATGTGTGTTGTTGTGATTCTGGTAAATAAATGCATGCATGTGAATTATAATAGTGATTATGATGATTAATATCATTTTTTTGATGCAAAAGCTCTAACACAACTGATTACCGAAAAATTGATTGAATTTTTTGCAAGCACGCGGATTAAGAAAATTGATGACAGAAAAATTTGATTACAAAAAGCATTAAAACTATTTTATATAATTTTGGTTTCTTATAAAGGTAGTGCATGATTATTGAAGTTCAGAGTGATGATTGAATTTTGAGGGATGCAAAAGATCTAATACAACTGCTATTTTAATTCCTGGCATTATAGTTGAAAACTTACATAAAATCATTGCAGTTATATTTGAAAATTTAACTTCTGGGAATTATGCTACATTAAGGACCTCAAAAAGAATTTGAACATTTGAAAAATAGGATTTAGGGTGATAGATTCTTTGATTGTGATTGGTAGCAATGAGAACCAACATATGGAGCATATTATTGCTGATGTTATAGGCTGGTTGACATACCAATGAGTGATTGTATCAATAATGGAATTAATATAATTTACGTTCTTACACAATTCAATTCTCAGTCCCTCAACCTTCACATTGATCGAACATATAATTTGGTAGGTGGCATCGGTAGTTTTATTGAGGTACACTTCTTTTTTTGTTACCGTGAATTAATTTTTTGCTTTCACTTAAATCATGACAGGCTAGAAATTTGTTATGTTAGATATTGGCAGCAACTCAAACACTCGGTGAATCGAGAAATAAGTGGTTTCAGGGTACTGTCGATGTTGTAAGATGATTCCTTTGGTTGTTTGAGGTATGCAATAATAGTTTTCAAGGTCATACTATTGTAGATTTAACATGAATTTTGTCAATTAGAAAATTAAATAAGCTTCTGGAACCTGAGTTTAGGATGCCGAGCATAAAAACATAGAGAACATTATGATATTGTGTGGTGATTAGCTCTATCAAATGGATTACATGGAACTTGCGCAGGTCGGTATTATTAGCTTTTGCTGACCATCTTTTGTTGTGAATGTTTCACATGACAACTGATCTACATCTACAGAAGCATATTAATTCATGTGTTGATATTTGTACATTCGGTTTCTGAAATATTAATATTCTCTTCTTTTTTAACATAGTCGTGCCGCTGATTTTGGATTAGTGAAGGTTGATGAAAGAGGGCAGCTACGCCAGTTCATGGAAAAACCCAAGGGAGATCTATTAAGAACTATGGTTGTTATTCCTCAAATTTCCTCGTGAAATATTGAGATGTAATATACTATAGTCTGTAATGACTTCAGTTTTCAATATGAAATCATATGTCTGTGATTAATCTACTTATTTTCATAGCATGTAGATACTAGTGTTTTGGGATTACCAAGCGAGGAACTCAGCATGTCCCATGAATTTGTAATTTAATTTTCATTGTGGATTTAAAGACTCTTGTTTGATACATTTATGTAGGATATTGGGATGCATAGGTTCAAAGTACCAAGGTTTTTTGGTCTGACTATTATATTTTGGTATTTCTGTAAGATGTTTGTAGACTATTATGTCCCATGATTTGCTGTTGTAGCTACATGTGGCTTTTGCTATGCATATCTTGTGCTTCTTTTATCTTAAATGTGGTACCTACCCGTTGTTCAAAGGGCCAATAGTATAAAATCTATGTTTCATTTAGCAGGTCAGCTTCTTTTTATACGATACTTTCTAATTTCTATTTGTTTTCATTTTAAAATATGGAAAAATAGCTTCAACAATAAGCATAATAAACCAATGTTATTGACTTCTCAAAGTCCACACACCATTCTCTGGAGTTATCAAAATTTGTACATACCAAACAACGTCATCTCTCAATTTACTTGATATAAGACATGGGCTAAGGTTTAAGGTTGACAAACTGCAGGTACTATAAAAAAAGAAAGCAACTTTTCCCATCCCAGAGATTATTTTAGGCATGCATGTTTTATGTTTTCTGAAAATGCATTTATGGAAATTTTAGAGGTCAAAAATTGCACTTATAGTCTAGATACATGTTCAGTTGAGTCAATAAAAAAATATACATGCTTTTTTAAAAAAAATTCAGCTCAGCCCAACAAATCACTTGCTTGTTACTACATCATAAATTGAAGGAGAAATGGAGCTTATATAGTGTAAACAATCCTCGATAAGAACCATTCATTTGATCTAACTCTTGATGTTGTCCATTGTGGACTCTATGACCTAACTGGACCATAACCAAAACTGATCCTACTTTCTCGAAAAAAATTCACATTAAATCATTTTTCATAATTTAAATAAAAAGTATGAGTAACTCCAAGTGTTTGATTGGGTGGTCAAAAGAAGACAGGTCTTTGACATCAGATTTTGAGTTCAAGTATCTCCTAACATAGATTGAAGTAGTATTCTTTTCTCATCTTAAATTTAAATTCTCTATCTAAAGTAATATAAAAAGTAGTAATATAATTTTACTATAACCATTTTGAAAAGTGGCATTTTATTTGAACATATTCTTTTTAGGTGGGGAATGAGCATATAACAAAAGTGAACATACGCTATTTTTTTTTTACAACAACAGAAACCATTTTATCACCATGAAGAAAAACAAAAACCATTTCATTTTTTCTCAAACTCGTCCCGAATGCAGAAAATTTCTTTATGTTGATATACCATATTATTTTGTTTGATAATTGTCGTGTTATAAAAACTAATATTAATATTTAAATGAGCAACTAAATCAATCAGTCTAACAAATATTAAAGTGAACATATTGCTGGATAATGCATTACAACATTTCTTTAGAGGTTGCAAAAAAACTTTTATTTTTTATTAAAAAATAATATTCAATGTGGGGTTGGGGATGGGGCAGGGATACCAGAACACGTCGGGAACAAGGACATGGTCCAATTTTTCATCTCCGTTGGGTATGAGTAGAGTAACGGATAAGTATATGAGAATCGGGTCCCACCCCGCCCCATTGCCATGCCTACTCGAATCAACATTAAAACATTTTGACTATGATTCAAGTCAACCAATCCAAAAACTTCCTAAAATACATTTTATACTACAAGACTAAAAAAAAATTGTTGAAAAAAAAGGGGTAGAAGAAGATGAAAGGGTAGGAAGTAAGAAGAGACAATATATATATATATATATATATATATATATATATATATATATATATATATATATATATATATATATATATATATATATATAACACACTTATTAGTTTTTATGTGGGAGTGTTTTAGCAAGCTACACCTTAAGGTGTATTTAACTACTTTTTAGTTATAACTTGCTAAAACACACCTTCTAAAAAATAAGTAGGTGTATCCTAGCAAATGCCTATAAGAGTTGCTAACATACACCCACTTATTTTTTAGTAGGTGAGTTTTAGCAACATTCACCTTAAGGTGTATTTAACAAACATTAGCGCAGTAGAAAAAAGTGGACATACATGCACGGGAGTGTCTGTCTAGACTCTAGAATTTAAAAACATATAACAAAGAATTTTGAACGTGCATATATTTGGGATTTGTGCAATATGTTTGTTTGATTTCCACATTTATGAAGGACATCAATTTCTTAAAAAGATGCAATTATTTTTTGTAATTTTCTCATTTTTCCTTTAGAGTGAAAATTTTTAAGAAAACGTTGTTCAACCCGTGCGAAGCACGGGTTTTTAACTAGTTTCTAGTAAAAATATCAACAGAGCAAGTTTGAGATGGATTTCATTACAAGTTATAGAATGATATTTTTGAAACTCAAATAAACAAGATTTTTTTTATATGAACCAATGAAGCACCTATACAAACATATAAAGATATTAGACACAATATTTACATATAAACATCGATAATATATATATATTTTTTTAAAATCAAGTGATTCAATATAAATGTGTTAGTCAATCTGAAGTGTTAATGATATAAAGAAATTTCATTTCCCAATTAAAAAATTATCTTTGGTTGTAGATCTTAAGGAGAACTGCATCCTAATCAAATAAGAGGATAGTGGATTTCCTATAAGGAGAAATGGTCACTAATAATTAAAAATTGAGTAGTTGACATGAAATTGTAATAAAATTCAATCTAATTTAAGATTAAACGGTCAATTTAGTTTATAAACTATAACTCTTTTGTCAATTTTGTCAATTAAATTCACTATTTAATCAATAAATTTCACCATTAAATTAAACGAGAAATATAATATAACTTGTTGATCCAATGACAAAAAATACACCTACACATATTGCAAGACTATTTTATATGTATATGTTAGACAAAGTCTGCTTTATGTATTTACTTTGATCGTAAACCCTTGCATGAGTTGAGTTGGTGAACCATAAACGACCCAGATGAATTAATTATAACATGGAATACATAAGTGGTAGGTTAAATTGGTTAATGATTTTCAAATTTTGCTTTACATAAAAGCTAAAAACCATGCCGTATATAATGGTTTGGTTACTTGTATAGTGAAGAACAATTTATCAATTTATTTTAAGTAATTTAAATTAGAGAGTATTTTACCTAAGTTTTTTGAACATTTGAAGCAAAATGAGCTATGAGTTTAGAATCAGCCAATCGGGGACCCCACTTTCTATCTAACAAAGGATATCTGCAGCCAAGAACATTCGATGCGTACTTGTTACGGTTTAGTATAATCAACAATGATCAATCCCGTTAAAAAACAGTGATATCAGTTCCTTTGTCCCGTATATATGTGCCATTGCAACATCATATGTGCGCGTGCTTGATTCTTTTTTGTGTGAGGAATGTGTGTTGGTTTCATCAATGAAAAAAATATATTAATAAGTACAATTTTAATTAGCGACTAAAATATGAATTGAAGGTTAGGTATATATCCAAAGTATTGAGTAAGTTATTATCACTTAAAAAATGGACGATTTTATAGATTAATGACATGTTTGAATTGACAATAAGATTGACAAAATCATGTTAAACCCCTACGATTTTGGCATAAACTACATTTTGGAGCTTCGACAACATCACAACTAATCGAAAGCTGCATAACAAATGAGAACAGGTGAAGCGCAGTGATGTGGTGAAAGCGGTACTAGTAGATAATAGGGGGCATAGTAGCAAAATGTAAAGTGTAGTGATGCTATGAAAGCAAAATGTAAAGCGGTGGATGGTGTCATACCCTCATTTTGGACATAAAAATACTCATTCAATTTCCTTTACTATTTTCTAAAACTTTCAAATTCAATGTGCTTTCTATTGTGCTTCAGCTGCATACACTGCTGTTTCAGTCTTTTTTTTTTTGCATAAAATCATACAAAAGGGTATTTTGGTCATTTCCTACAAAGGAACCCATTTTTAATCCCTACAATTTGTCCCTGAGTCTGTTCAACTGGTTTGCATAAATCTTTAATCAAATCTTGTACGAAAATCATCTAGTTTGCATCTGAGTCAGTTTGAGTCGTTTTTGCCCCAGGGGCATTTTAGTCTTTTCACATTATTTGAATTTTGGGCAGAGAGGTATTTTAAAATACCTCATTTTGGCAGTTTGTTCGTTTTAGTCCGTTGTGTCAATTTTAAACGTTTCACTTTACGTTATTTTCAAATTACATCTTTTAGCCAATTTTAACTTTTTGCATTTTAGTCCAAATCTTTTCAAAAATTACATTTCAGTCCCAAGTGTTTTCAAAACCATGTTTTTAGTCTTTTTCATTTTTATTTTTATTTTAGTCCAAGTTTTATATAAAATTGCAGTTAGGTCCAATTTTCTTTACAGAATTGCAGATTGGTCCCCAAGGTCAAAAAAAAAGCCAATTCAGTCCAAAAAGCCACGCAGGCGGTTCCCAGTACACATGGCAGAAGCTCATTGGCCCACAGTCCACATGTCAGCCTATATAAGGCACACAGTGTCAGAGATACAGAGCTCAGCGCCATTCAATTCAAGCCACATCACCATAAACAGAAAGAGAAATTTCTCTCTCTTGTCAGTTAGATCAAAATCACAAATTCAGAAGAAATTCAAGAACATTCAAACCCTAACCGTTTCCAGAATCAAAATTCAGCAAAATTCAATGGAGCTTGTGATGATTCTCAGAGATTCAGCATCGAATCTTCATCATTGAATCATTTCCTCTGCAATTCCAGTGCGAATTCACCATTGATAATGGCAAACTCAAGCACGATCACAGAGGCCAGAGATTGAGAAGAAGAAGGGACATTTGAAGGTTCTGAACCGGCCAGTAAGAAGGAGAAGATTCACAGTTTCATTCGGATTTCAAGCAAGAAACAACAAAAACAGAATCAAAGCCAAGAGTTCTGAAGATTCAAGTCCGAATCTCCGAACGAAACCAGGTAAAAAATCACAAGAAACTTACTTCTCTCATACGTGTAAGCACTAGCGAGATCGAATCAACGTGAATCCATGCGAATTCGAAGGGTCCGGTTCAGAAAGAATGAAACCCTAACCTTTTTTCAAAACAGTGAAGGATTTTAGGGTTTACAACGTGAATTCACCGTTGCAAACCTGTGAATCCGTCAGGGTTTCATCAAAACAACAGTTTGAATCAAAAAAAAAAGGAGCCACGGAACCGTTTGAAATCCATGAACAAAACTTCAGATCCACGGTGATTCGCTTCGCATACGTGAATTTCAACGCTGAATACATGCTTAGAACGATAGGATGAAGCTATTAAGCCATGAATCTTGGATTTCTGGGTAGGATTCAAAGAATTAGGGTTAGGGTTTGAAGATGGAGAGAGAACGGCGCAAGAGGGAAGAAGAAGAAAGAGAAACGGAGTGAAAGAATGGGAAATCCGGGCCATTTTACCTTTTATATAGCACGCGAACCGGGTCGGTTCAAAACCGACCCATTTTTCTTCATCCATGGCCGTTAGATTTAGGGTTAGTGAATCCGGATCAATCCAACGCCCTCAAGGCGTTCTGGAGATCCGGATCCACCAGCGTGTGGGTTGGACCTGTATCCGTGGGCCGTTGTTCTTTTCTTGCAGTTTCTTGTTTTTTTTCATGCTATGTGCACCTTTAATTTTTGCTATCTGTACCCCTGTGCATGCTAAAATTTTTACAAAATTCATGAAAAATTCATAGTGTTTTCTTGATGTGTTTTTGGCTGTTTAGTAATATTTTTACACGTTCAGGATTGGTAGAAATAATACGTGTCAATTTCATTTTGATGCGTACGTTTCGTATGTCCTCGTGTGAATTCACTTGTTTGATCTTTGGTCCAAAATTTGTCATGTGATGTTGATGTTTGGCGTTTAATTTTATCATAAGCTTACCTCTGATTTTGTGCTAATTCATGCAATTGTGCTAGTTGATTTTTGTTTACAATTTTTGCAATGTGTTTAATTGTGTTAGTTGATTTTTTTGTTTACAATTTTTGTCATATGTTCAATTGTGTTAGTTGATTTTTTGGTTATAGTTTTAGCAATATTTTCAATGTTGATAAAATTGATTCTTGATATTAATTTTGTGATGTTTTGCAATGTTGATAAATTTGATTCTTGATATTAATTTTGTGATGTTTTGCAATATTGTTAAAATTGATTCTTGATGTTGATTTTGTGATATTTTACAACCTTGCTAAACTCGATTCTTGATGCTAATTGTGTGCTATTTTTGCAATCCCGTTTAGTTAGGATTTTGATTGCTAATTTTGTGATATGTGGCAAATTTTTAGTGGGATTTTAGGCCAATTTTTTTTGTGATAGTTACTATTTTGTTTAGGATTAGCACTTCATTATTATTTCATCTTATTCTACTAACCATCTTACTCTATGTTTCATGCATACTAAGCATCTCATCCCATTCACCTTTTTTCTTCTAACTCCTTCATGCAATTCCCAATTAGTTCATGTAATACTTTAGGTTTAGTTTATTTTCTTTAATTTCATGCAAGACTATAGAATGTAAAATAGGACCCGATGTAAAAAACTATGGACTATGATGATGTACACCGACACATGCACCGACACACGCACACACGTTGTATGTTTATCGCTAGGTGTATGTTTAGGATACGCGGTACTTAGAGAAAACTAATCTTTTCAAAAAAATGAATAACTTCCATCACTTCAAATATTTTTCCAAACAAACCTTGGAGTCAAAACTCCAAAGGATTTTTCCTTTTGTTTTCTTAATCAAAAATCAAAATGAACACTAATTGCCAACTTTAAACCCTTTTGTAAATAATTAACCAACTTCATTCGTTTTCTAATCTCAAGCCTTTACGGCCTCTTATCTTTTTCTTCAAAACCATTTTCAAAACTAAAAATTGAACCAAACTCACAAAAATATTTTGAAAGAGAACTACATGGAATTTTGATCCCTTAAAAGGGTATGTAGGCAAGAGATTCAAAAATCCCTCCAAGTCCAATAAAATAAAACCCCATCTTCTCCCTCTCATTCTTAAAATCAATAGTTTTTTACAAGTAGCAATAAAAGCAAGGTATAAGCATAAAAGCGTAGAAAACGGTTCCTATAGGATACTATAGCCATTGCGGGTGCCTAACACCTTCCCGTAATGGAATCAGCCCCGAACTTAGGATTTCTAAGGTTTTCTCAATTTTACCTTCCCCAAAAAAAATAGAGACATCAATGATCGAAAGGTTCAAATCCGATCAATGATTTGACACCCGAAAATCGCGATGACAGAAATGGCGACTTCACTGGGGATAGTTAGGGCTACGCCTAGTTTTTCACGCTTTTTATTTACACTTTGCTTTATTGTTACATGTAAAACTTTCTTGTGTACGTGTGGGGTGAGAATATCAAAAGCCCTATACCCGGGCTGAGTGAACTTAAGATTAGGGGAGATATAATCGACAATCCATTCCGGGGGTTGCCTCGTGCATTGGATTACGCGATCAATCTCACATAGCTGAGGCATTTTGGAGGTGATGTTGTCGGCGTGTGTTGTCATGCTTAGGCACTTTACTTCCAATTGACCGATGAAGGCTATGAACCGTAGTTACCAAACCCATCCTTGGCCTTTCTTAGGACGTAGTGCGGTGGCTAAACCGAGCGTTGTCTCGAAATTTAGTCGTCACGCGATACTACACCCAAACTAAACCTTCTTACGGATAATCATGGACAAGCGTCGCTTTGTACCACCATGATATACGCAAGAGAGGTTGCAGTTTGGGAACTTTGTAGAACCTTGGTTACTATTATCAAAAGCCTTAGTTTCACCGGACACCGTGTCCACTTGTTACCTTAACCCATCATGCATACATGCATTCATGCATAAATTTTCTACATGCATTTATCAAAGGGTATAGACAAACTAAAATTCTTTGCAAATATAACCAGGCATGAAGAGGACTAGGTCCTACAAGTTCAAGGAAGTCGATCCCGCTTCCTTTCGCTTAGCATTTCAAAACGATTTGTCTTGATAGCTTTCTAATTCCATCATCTTGCTAAATGTTTGCAAAAGTTTCTAGTTTGTCTAAAACCCTTTGATAACGAAAAGAGTCATTTTTGCATCTGCATTTGTACATATCATGCATCATATGCATCATTCAAAAAACACAAAAAAAACTTCCAAGTGCTCATTGTCTCCTGGTTCTTCTGCCGCAGTTTGAAAAATGGCTCGTGCTCAGTGGGTCTAAGCCCGTGCTTGTTGTACCAGGAGGCATTGCAAAGAACTGGAACGTTATCAATCTCCCTGTACTTGTGCATGATTCTAAGTAATATGTCTTGCTGTTTAGGCTTTATTTTCAAAATAATAATCCTTCCGCCTTGCCCGAGGCGGAAGTGACTCTTTTGTAAAGGGCATGTTTGTTCCGACATCACCATTATCAATAAAAGACGTCGTTTCTTTCACGACTCTTTTTTCTTTCTTTAATGCTTTTCCCTTGGAAATAATGGTAATGCCTGAAAAAACCAAAACGTCTGCATTTTCTTATTAATTTTAAAGATCTGCATGAAAACCATTTTCTAAAAAAATCATCCAAATCATGTCACGCAGATCGAACCACAATAAACCCGTTGAACACGGTAACTCTATGCTTCTCCAAACTGTTGAATCCCCGGTATTCGAGACCGAAGATGAGGATAATGATGACATACCAGATGAGATTGCCCGATTGCTTGAGCAAGAAGAGAAAACCATTCGGCCTCACCAGGAAGAGATCGAGCTAATCAACTTGGGTACTGAGGATAATAAAAGAGAGATCAAAGTCGGTGCAGCATTGGAAGAGGGGGTCAAGAAGAGGATCTTTCAGCTTCTCCGCGAGTATCCAGACATTTTTGCATGGTCGTATGAAGACATGCCAGGTTTGGACCCCCAGATTGTGGAACATCGGATACCGACAAAACCAGACTGTCCTCCTGTCAGGCAAAAGTTGAGACGGACTCGGCCGGACATGGCTCTGAAGATCAAAGCAGAAGTGCAGAAACAGATTGATGCGGGCTTTCTCATGACAGTTGAGTATCCCGAGTGGGTTGCTAACATCGTGCCAGTGCCGAAGAAAGATGGTAAGGTTCGAATGTGTGTTGACTACAGAGATTTGAACAGAGCAAGCTTGAAAGACAACTTTCCACTGCCTCACATTGATGTGCTCGTTGACAATACTGCCCAGTGCAAGGTGTTCTCCTTCATGGACGGTTTCTCGGGCTATAACCAAATCAAAATGTCACCCAAGGACAGGGAGAAGACGTCGTTCATCACTCCATGGGGAACTTTCTGTTGTAAAGCGATGCCGTTCGGTCTAATAAATGCTGGTGCTACTTACCAAAGGGGGATGACCACTTTGTTTCATGACATGATTCACAAGGAGGTGGAAGTGTATGTAGATGACATGATTGTCAAGTCGAGCGATGAAGAACAACACGTCGAATACTTGGCTAAAATGTTTGAAAGGTTGAGGAAGTACAAGCTCCGGCTGAACCCAAACAAGTGTACGTTCGGTGTTAGATCTGGGAAATTGCTAGGCTTCATTGTCAGCCAGAAGGGCATTGAAGTAGACCCAGACAAAGTCCGGGCCATCCGCGAGATGCCGGCCCCGCAAACGGAGAAGCAGGTCAGAGGGTTCCTCGGGCGTTTGAACTATATTTCCAGATTTATATCCCACATGACTGCGACCTGCAGGCCGATTTTCAAGTTGCTCAGGAAGGATCAACCGGTGGTATGGAATGATGAGTGCCAAGAAGCCTTCGACAACATCAAGAATTATTTGTTAGAGCCTCCTATCCTCGTTCCGCCAGTGGAAGGAAGGCCATTGATCATGTACTTGTCGGTATTGGATGAGTCTATGGGATGTGTGCTCGGTCAGCAAGATGAGACTGGAAAGAAAGAGCATGCAATCTACTATTTGAGCAAGAAATTCACCGATTGCGAGACTCGGTATACAATGCTTGAGAAGACCTGTTGTGCCTTGGCCTGGGCCGCCAAACGCTTGCGTCATTACTTGATGAATCATACGACTTGGTTGATATCCCGCATGGATCCAATCAAGTACATCTTTGAGAAACCAGCTGTTACTGGAAAAATTGCACGTTGGCAAATGTTGCTGTCAGAGTATGATATTGTGTTTAAAGCTCAGAAAGCCATTAGAGGGAGTATTCTGGCCGACCATTTAGCTTGCCAACCACTTGATGATTATCAACCATTGAAGTTCGATTTCCCCGACGAAGAGGTCATGTTTTTAAAATCAAGAGATTGTGAAGAACCGCTGATCGGTGAAGGTCCGGACCCCGATAGCAAGTGGGGATTGGTCTTTGATGGTGCTGTTAATGCCTATGGCCGAGGAATTGGCGCAGTAATTGTAGCTCCGCAGGGGCACCACATCCCTTTCACAGCCCGGATTGTGTTTGAATGCACTAACAATGTGGCCGAGTATGAAGCATGCATTCTGGGAATTGAAGAAGCCATTGATATGAGAATTAAGTGTCTGGACATCTATGGAGACTCTGCGCTAGTCATCAACCAGATAAAAGGAGAATGGGAAACCCATCATGCTAATTTGATCCCTTACCGGGATTATGCAAGGCGTCTGTTAACGTATTTCACGAAGGTCGAGTTACACCATATCCCCCGAGAGGAGAACCAAATGGCTGATGCTCTTGCTACCTTATCTTCCATGCTTCAGGTAAACCATTGGAATCACGTGCCGATGATCAAGGTACAACGCCTAGACCGGCCCGCTCATGTGTTTACTGTCAGTGATGCAATTGTACAGACGGGTTCAGGCGGAGTCGACAACAAACCCTGGTATTGTGATATCAAACAGTTTTTGCAAAGCCGTGAGTATCCGCCAGGTGCTTCCAACAAAGACAAGAAGACATTGCGCAGGTTGGCTAGCAAGTTCCTGCTGGATGGTGATGTCCTGTACAAGAGGAATTTCGATATGGTGTTGTTAAGATGTGTGGATGAATGTGAAGCAGAACAGCTAATGCACGATGTGCACGATGGCACCTTCGGGACCCACGCGTCGGGGCATGTCATGTCTAGAAAGCTGTTGAGAGCTGGTTACTACTGGATTACCATGGAGCGCGACTGCTATCAATATGCCAGGAAGTGCCACAAATGTCAAGTATACGCTGATAAGATTCACGTGCCTCCGCACGCCCTCAATGTTATGTCTTCTCCGTGGCCTTTCTCCATGTGGGGCATTGATGTGATTGGAAGAATCGAACCGAAGGCTTCAAACGGTCATCGTTTTATCCTGGTAGCAATCGATTATTTCACCAAATGGGTCGAAGCTGCATCCTATGCCAACGTGACTAAGCAAGTGGTAGTCAAATTCATCAAAAACAATATCATCTGTCGGTACGGCGTCCCTAGCAAGATCATCACTGACAACGGTACCAACTTGAACAATGACATGGTGCAGGCCTTATGTGAGAAATTCCAGATTGAACACCACAACTCCTCTCCTCACAGACCTCAGATGAATGGTGCAGTTGAGGCCGCTAATAAGAACATTAAGAAGATTGTGCAAAAGATGGTAACAACGTACAAAGACTGGCATGAGATGTTGCCTTACGCTCTACACGGCTACCGCACTACCGTCCGTAGTTCAACCGGGGCAACGCCTTTCTCTCTTGTATACGGTGTGGAGGCAGTCCTCCCTTTGGAAGTGGAGATTCCGTCTCTCCGTGTGATTATGGAAGCCAAGTTGTCTGAGGCTGAATGGTGCCAGAGTCGGTACGACCAGTTGAATTTGATTGAGGAAAGACGACTGGACGCCTTGGCTCATGGCCGGATGTACCAGGCAAGGATGAAGGCTGCTTTTGACAAGAAGGTCCGTCCTCGGATGTTCAAGGGAGGCGAACTTGTGTTGAAAAGAAAAATGAGTCAGCTACCCGACCCAAGGGGCAAGTGGGCGCCTAACTATGAGGGGCCGTATGTTGTCAAGAAGGCTTTCTCTGGCGGGGCTCTGATTCTCACTCACATGGATGGTGTAGAACTCCCGAATCCTGTGAATGCCGATATAGTCAAAAAGTACTTTGTCTAGATATGAAAAGAACAGCGTGGTAGGTCGAAAACCCGAAAGGGCGGCCTAGGCAAAAATGCGCTTCCCGGTGGATCGAAAACCCGAAAGGGCGGTCCAGGCAAAATAAGGGACAAGAAACAAAATGCAAAAAGCTCGCTGAGATTACATGTAACTCAGGCAAAAATGAGCGTCTCGATGAGCCGAAAACCCGAAAGGGCGGTTCATGCAAAAATGAGATTGAAATAAAAGACAATTGACTATATCTGGCAAGTTACTATTCCCCTTGGGATTTTTACAATTGATGTTTGACTGTTCTCATCCGAGGTTCCGACGCCTGTGGATTCAAGAGTTTCAGATGCCGTAGCAGTTACTGTGTTCAATGTACCACCAACCAATAAAATTACCATTTTCCAAGCTTTGTAAATCCGTGGGGGCGCGCTCTTGGCCGACTACCACCCTTATACATTGATTTGAGCCTATGCTTTTGTTTGGCACTCATTTCCTATTCTATTTTCAAAGCTTTGTACAAAAGATTTCTTCTATGTTAATAATGATGTGTCTGGAATAAACATTCTGAAAACTGAAAATTTTTAAGTATTTTGAAAACAAGCCTGAACAGCTAGGTACATTCAAATGAACATGCATGAACAAATCTACATTGATATCAATTCCAATTCAAGTTACTAGCAAGCCCTCCTCCCAGTTACGGTCTGTGGTCAATGGCAAGAATGAAAAAACAGAATGAAAAGCATGAATAAAAAAACAAATATGCTCGCTAAGTCGAAAACCCGAAAGGGCGGCTTAGGCAAAAATGAGCACCCCGATGGATTGACAACCTTCAAAGGCAATTCAGGCAAAAACAGGGGCATGAAAAAACTATTCCCCGGTGGATCGAAAACCCGAAAGGGCGATCCAGGCAAAAATGGGATGATGGAAAAATGAAATAAAGAAGGAAACAAGCATGCAAAAGCATTGACCACAGATGCGATGTCAAAAGCACTTACGTGACTGTTCCAACAAGCAACAATACCATTCGAACTGTTTTACAGCTTCCTGCCTTCAACGATGGTCTCCACGTATCTTCAAACGGCGGCATCCCCAGAGGAGGAACTTTTGCAAATATGTGTCCGAGCGCGAGCCATTACGTGCCCAATATTCCAATGTTTCGTCTGCCTCTGCGAAATTGTGTCTACAAATTGCCAATCATCATGCATTCCAGAGCATCCATACATGCATAATCATGCATCTTACATGTGCATGCATTTGGTAAAATTGTTATGCTATCCATACGCATCTGCATTCTCAATTCCTATGTCAATCTCAATCAAAATCAATCGTGTCAATTTCAAATTTCTTCTGCCAACAATAAATGTCTACTGTCATGTCAAATTCAAAATTCAACAGTCTTGTCAACACCCTTGTCAAATTCAAGCTCCTGCCGTTATGTCAATCAAATTCAATCCCTTTTCAAATACAATTTGTTTCTGTTAACGGCCAAGTGGCTAGTTCATCTCCAAGAACAGCTTGTGCCTGTCAATTTGTTTCTGTTATCGGTCAAGCGGCCAGTTCGCATCCAAGAACAGCTTGTACCTATCCTTTTGATATCCGCCGAGTGACCAGTTCATCTCCAAGAACAGCTCGTGCTTTCTATTTTGTTTTTGCCAGCCGAGTAACCAGTTCGTGTCCAAGAACAGCTTGTGCTTTCTATAGTTTCTTTCAGCCAAGTAACCAGCTCAAATACAAGAGCAGCTTGCGCCCTTTGTTGTCAATATTCCCGGTCAAGTGGCTAGTTCGCATCCAAGAACAGCTTGTACCTGTCAATTTGCTTTCGAGTCTCCCCAGTGAGTTTTGTTATCTGCTATTCTGTTAATGTCAATCAGTCCCGCAATGGATACGACATATTCCTTTTTGCTATTCTGTTAATGTCAATCAGTCCCGCAATGGATACGACATATTCCCTTTTACTATTCTGTCAATGTCAACCAGTCCCGCAATGGATACGACATACTCTGCTGTTTGCTATTCTGTCAATGTCAACCAGTCCCGCAATGGATACGACATACTCTGCTGTTTGCTATTCTGTCAATGTCTACCAATCCCGCAATGGATACGACATTTTTTTGTTAAATTCAATTCTCAGTTTGTCTTGCATTCATAACACAAATATTGCATGGCATACATAACATTCACAAACGTATTTTTACGCCCAAAATCAGTGCAAATGTCGATATTTAAGTATCTTCGTCATGTCAAGCCAAAGACTCCGTCTCTTGACTCTCCAAACGAAGAAACTTAAATAGGGGCAGCTGTCATACCCTCATTTTGGACATAAAAATACTCATTCAATTTCCTTTACTATTTTCTAAAACTTTCAAATTCAATGTGCTTTCTATTGTGCTTCAGCTGCATACACTGCTGTTTCAGTCTTTTTTTTTTTGCATAAAATCATACAAAAGGGTATTTTGGTCATTTCCTACAAAGGAACCCATTTTTAATCCCTACAATTTGTCCCTGAGTCTGTTCAACTGGTTTGCATAAATCTTTAATCAAATCTTGTACGAAAATCATCTAGTTTGCATCTGAGTCAGTTTGAGTCGTTTTTGCCCCAGGGGCATTTTAGTCTTTTCACATTATTTGAATTTTGGGCAGAGAGGTATTTTAAAATACCTCATTTTGGCAGTTTGTTCGTTTTAGTCCGTTGTGTCAATTTTAAACGTTTCACTTTACGTTATTTTCAAATTACATCTTTTAGCCAATTTTAACTTTTTGCATTTTAGTCCAAATCTTTTCAAAAATTACATTTCAGTCCCAAGTGTTTTCAAAACCATGTTTTTAGTCTTTTTCATTTTTATTTTTATTTTAGTCCAAGTTTTATATAAAATTGCAGTTAGGTCCAATTTTCTTTACAGAATTGCAGATTGGTCCCCAAGGTCAAAAAAAAAGCCAATTCAGTCCAAAAAGCCACGCAGGCGGTTCCCAGTACACATGGCAGAAGCTCATTGGCCCACAGTCCACATGTCAGCCTATATAAGGCACACAGTGTCAGAGATACAGAGCTCAGCGCCATTCAATTCAAGCCACATCACCATAAACAGAAAGAGAAATTTCTCTCTCTTGTCAGTTAGATCAAAATCACAAATTCAGAAGAAATTCAAGAACATTCAAACCCTAACCGTTTCCAGAATCAAAATTCAGCAAAATTCAATGGAGCTTGTGATGATTCTCAGAGATTCAGCATCGAATCTTCATCATTGAATCATTTCCTCTGCAATTCCAGTGCGAATTCACCATTGATAATGGCAAACTCAAGCACGATCACAGAGGCCAGAGATTGAGAAGAAGAAGGGACATTTGAAGGTTCTGAACCGGCCAGTAAGAAGGAGAAGATTCACAGTTTCATTCGGATTTCAAGCAAGAAACAACAAAAACAGAATCAAAGCCAAGAGTTCTGAAGATTCAAGTCCGAATCTCCGAACGAAACCAGGTAAAAAATCACAAGAAACTTACTTCTCTCATACGTGTAAGCACTAGCGAGATCGAATCAACGTGAATCCATGCGAATTCGAAGGGTCCGGTTCAGAAAGAATGAAACCCTAACCTTTTTTCAAAACAGTGAAGGATTTTAGGGTTTACAACGTGAATTCACCGTTGCAAACCTGTGAATCCGTCAGGGTTTCATCAAAACAACAGTTTGAATCAAAAAAAAAAGGAGCCACGGAACCGTTTGAAATCCATGAACAAAACTTCAGATCCACGGTGATTCGCTTCGCATACGTGAATTTCAACGCTGAATACATGCTTAGAACGATAGGATGAAGCTATTAAGCCATGAATCTTGGATTTCTGGGTAGGATTCAAAGAATTAGGGTTAGGGTTTGAAGATGGAGAGAGAACGGCGCAAGAGGGAAGAAGAAGAAAGAGAAACGGAGTGAAAGAATGGGAAATCCGGGCCATTTTACCTTTTATATAGCACGCGAACCGGGTCGGTTCAAAACCGACCCATTTTTCTTCATCCATGGCCGTTAGATTTAGGGTTAGTGAATCCGGATCAATCCAACGCCCTCAAGGCGTTCTGGAGATCCGGATCCACCAGCGTGTGGGTTGGACCTGTATCCGTGGGCCGTTGTTCTTTTCTTGCAGTTTCTTGTTTTTTTTCATGCTATGTGCACCTTTAATTTTTGCTATCTGTACCCCTGTGCATGCTAAAATTTTTACAAAATTCATGAAAAATTCATAGTGTTTTCTTGATGTGTTTTTGGCTGTTTAGTAATATTTTTACACGTTCAGGATTGGTAGAAATAATACGTGTCAATTTCATTTTGATGCGTACGTTTCGTATGTCCTCGTGTGAATTCACTTGTTTGATCTTTGGTCCAAAATTTGTCATGTGATGTTGATGTTTGGCGTTTAATTTTATCATAAGCTTACCTCTGATTTTGTGCTAATTCATGCAATTGTGCTAGTTGATTTTTGTTTACAATTTTTGCAATGTGTTTAATTGTGTTAGTTGATTTTTTTGTTTACAATTTTTGTCATATGTTCAATTGTGTTAGTTGATTTTTTGGTTATAGTTTTAGCAATATTTTCAATGTTGATAAAATTGATTCTTGATATTAATTTTGTGATGTTTTGCAATGTTGATAAATTTGATTCTTGATATTAATTTTGTGATGTTTTGCAATATTGTTAAAATTGATTCTTGATGTTGATTTTGTGATATTTTACAACCTTGCTAAACTCGATTCTTGATGCTAATTGTGTGCTATTTTTGCAATCCCGTTTAGTTAGGATTTTGATTGCTAATTTTGTGATATGTGGCAAATTTTTAGTGGGATTTTAGGCCAATTTTTTTTGTGATAGTTACTATTTTGTTTAGGATTAGCACTTCATTATTATTTCATCTTATTCTACTAACCATCTTACTCTATGTTTCATGCATACTAAGCATCTCATCCCATTCACCTTTTTTCTTCTAACTCCTTCATGCAATTCCCAATTAGTTCATGTAATACTTTAGGTTTAGTTTATTTTCTTTAATTTCATGCAAGACTATAGAATGTAAAATAGGACCCGATGTAAAAAACTATGGACTATGATGATGTACACCGACACATGCACCGACACACGCACACACGTTGTATGTTTATCGCTAGGTGTATGTTTAGGATACGCGGTACTTAGAGAAAACTAATCTTTTCAAAAAAATGAATAACTTCCATCACTTCAAATATTTTTCCAAACAAACCTTGGAGTCAAAACTCCAAAGGATTTTTCCTTTTGTTTTCTTAATCAAAAATCAAAATGAACACTAATTGCCAACTTTAAACCCTTTTGTAAATAATTAACCAACTTCATTCGTTTTCTAATCTCAAGCCTTTACGGCCTCTTATCTTTTTCTTCAAAACCATTTTCAAAACTAAAAATTGAACCAAACTCACAAAAATATTTTGAAAGAGAACTACATGGAATTTTGATCCCTTAAAAGGGTATGTAGGCAAGAGATTCAAAAATCCCTCCAAGTCCAATAAAATAAAACCCCATCTTCTCCCTCTCATTCTTAAAATCAATAGTTTTTTACAAGTAGCAATAAAAGCAAGGTATAAGCATAAAAGCGTAGAAAACGGTTCCTATAGGATACTATAGCCATTGCGGGTGCCTAACACCTTCCCGTAATGGAATCAGCCCCGAACTTAGGATTTCTAAGGTTTTCTCAATTTTACCTTCCCCAAAAAAAATAGAGACATCAATGATCGAAAGGTTCAAATCCGATCAATGATTTGACACCCGAAAATCGCGATGACAGATGGATATAGTAGCAAGTTAATATGAGAACGATGATAATGAGTAGTCACAGCATAGCCAAAATAACGACATTATTTTTTGGTGTAAAAGGAATTGACGATTTTATAGATTAATGACATGCTTGAATAGACGATGAGATTGACAAAATCATGTTAAACCGCTATGATTTTGACATAAACTATATTTTGGAGCTTCGACAAAATCACAACTAGTCGAAAACTACATAACAAATGAGAACAGGTGAAATGCAGTGATGCGGTGAAAGTGATACTAGTAGATGGATAGGGGGTGTAGTAGCAAAATGTAAAGTGTAATGATGCTACGAAAGCAAAATGTAAAGCTGTGGATGGATATAGTAGCAAGTTAATATGAGAGAGTAGTCACAGCATAGCCAAAACAACAACATTATTTTTTTGGTGTAAAAGGAATTTAATTAACGATAAAATAAAATGATTAAGAGTCTTTACAATCAGCAAAAAGCAATTTATCTAAGAGGAAAAAACTGCTCAAAATAAAATTTATTTGTAAGAGAAGTTTTTACTCGTAAGTTAAGATCATCTTCATTTTATAGAATAAAATTTATGATAAAGATAGTCGCAATTGGAAGATTGATGAGAAACAATTTTTATAAATGGATTCCACCGATGTTTCATTTGTTCTCATTCCAAAAAGACCCCTCTATTAATTTTTAGAAATGGAGAGAATCTTAACTCTCTTTTATGACCTTAGATGTATATTTAAAATTGATTTACAAGTTATTGTTTAATTGTTAACATAATTTAAGTGTGACGTTTTACATTGTCAACTCTTCCTTTTTAATAAAAAAAAAAATTAGAATAGGGCAGACACTCATATGTTAAGGTCATACATATACATTAACCTCATTCAAGATTTACAATAGAATTCAATTCAAGTATAACATACTAATCACATAATTTCAAACTAAAATTGCACTCACTTAAAATAGGTATAAGATTGTGCCATATTTCATAAAGCACAATAAATTCTTAAGCATAGTATATCAAACCATCATATATTTAGAGCGACAATCTCCAAATATCATTTAAAAACCTACTTGAGTTAATTTGGTGATGTTGACTTGTGACTTTGAAAAGTATTCTTTTCAAAATTTCAAGTTCGATTTTTCCTAGTGGAGATATTCTTATTTGGATACAAACCTAAATAAATATATTTAGGCACACACAAAACCAAAAAAAATATAAAAGAGAATAAAATTGAATAGTGCTAATTGAGGTGACTAAATACTTTTACTTAAATTTTGTTCATTTAATGTAAGAGTGCCTAAATGATATTTATTTGTGTTTGTGTCCATACAAGATTTTCTCTTCCTAGTGTCAATATTGATAGGCTAGTTTGGATTCTTAAAAAAGTATATATATATATATATATATATATATATATATATATATATATATATATATATATATATATATATATATATATATAATTTCTGAATATTTTAATCAATCATTATAAATTTGTGGTGTGGTAGAAGTACTAACTTAGTTTATACCAAAAAAATGTACAAACTTAGTACTAGTAATATGGCCATCGTGGTCACAAACATGAACAATTTGATATCCATATGGTATGCTTTTTCCACGGGTGTAGTTATAAAATCAAAGTGCATAATTGAGATGTGTCCACAAAACTAGCGACTAAGTAGTGTGTGTGGAGCAGTTATTTGAAAAAGAGACACACAATTATTGTCACATTGGTATAGACAAAACAGGTTCAATTGAATTTAACCCACTCTCTTATAAACAAAACAAACACGACCAAAGACTCTAATAGTCGTGGTGGTTGATCAGTTATTCTTAACACAATGTTCTTCCACCAATTTTTTCTCATTACAACAATTCTTCTTTAACTTTACCTTGTAATCAAACATTAAAACCTTGAATTCATTTTTAGATATGTTTGACATATTGTTCGGTTGGTCCAAAGCTTCAAAATGGTAACTATACATATGTAAATTGAAATCATATGATTGCATGCATGATTTCATTTTTAATTTTTTGTTTATGAGATGCTGATGATAATTACCTTGTTTTTACAGTAAAAAGGCTATTAAGAGAGCTAGGTACAGAATCAAGCTTCTCAAGAACAAGAAAGATGCAATAGTAAGGCAATTAAGAAAAGACTTGCTTGAGCTAATACAAGGTGGTTATGAAGAAGCTGCTCTAAACCGGGTAATTTTTTAATAATAACATTAACATAGTAATAATATTACTATTTTTTTTATTTGTTGTAACTTGTAAGTAATCTCATTCTGAATCACTAATGTAAATTTTGATTTATATATTGTTTATTATGATTGATAAATCATATAGAATAGAAATAGAACCATTTCAACCTTTATAGTTCTTTGTAGAAGAGCCTTTCATGATGCAAACTTCACCATGCTTTCATTTTATCCTTTTAACATTTAATATTGTAATTAATTCAAGGTGCACAAGTCACAATCATTTCAGAATATATCATGTACTGCTAGAACAACAATTTGGTTCAGAAGAAAACAGATACGAAAACGCAAACAAATTGTGCATGTGTTTACAACTTGCTTTTAAATATTCGGTCCATTTTACGATATTACACTTGAACTCAATATCACTGTAAACTATGAGTCATACCGAACAATTACAATACAATAAGGAGGTACTAAGAACAATATCTCACAAGATTTGAAACTAAAATCAATTATAATAATGAAAGTAGGAACCATAGATGGGTATTATATTGAATGACTTAGCTCAATACTGCTTTAATTTCAACAGTTTTTGTCAAAATTTTCAGGTTGAGCAGCTAGTGAAAGATGAAAGATTGGCAGCTGCATATGAATTGCTAGACCAATTCTGTGAATTTATCCTAACTCAACTCTCCTATATCCGAAAGCACAAGTAAAGATTGCTTCCTACATATCTAATCTATCAATATGTTTGGAACATCGATGAGTTTGACACAGTAGCACCATGATTTTGTTAAAACCCTAGACTAAGTATAGCTTTTGTGTCAAACTCGCCATCAATCCAAACATGAACTATATCTTATTCTAAATTAAATACATTTTTTAAACTTCTCACACTCCCCAAAAAAATTTATGGTTCAAAACTTTCCTTAAATCAGGGACTGTCCAAATGATATAAAAGAAGCAATTTCTAGTCTTATATTTGCATCTGCAAGATGTGGGGATATTCCTGAGCTCTTTGTTATCAGGATACTGTTCGGAAAACGTTATGGTGAGCAATTTGCAACTACAGCTGTGGAGCTATTTCCGGGGAATCTTGTTAACAAACAGGTACATTTTTGTTCCTTTCAGTGAAGGGCTATGTACCACCGACAGTTTTGATCCAAAACATGTTCTGTATCTGACACATGTCAGTGTCCGACACCTACACAATCATACTTATGTGGTTATATTCAATCGCTTTTACTTTCTTAAACTATTACAAATGTTAATGTCCGTGTTTGCGTCTGTGCTTCTTAGGTAAAGTAAGTTGGCATTTGTTAATGATGTATGCATACTCATGAAACGTAAAAATTTACAGTTAAGAGAGAACTTGTCGGGGAAATATGTGCCGGAGGATATGAAGTACAGAGTGGTGAATGAAATAGCTAGAGATAATAACTTCCTCCAACAAAATGTCTTAGCCATAAAGTACAACCCTAATTGGCAACAAGTGCAGGTTCATTTTTGTATACTATATGGTTAATGTAATCATATTTATGAACTTATTATCTTATTAATTAACAGTAGCAAATAATGTTGAATGTATTTGTGCAGCTGAAAGAAAACAAAGGATATCAACTAGTCGAAAGTGATGCTCAAATAAATGCCTCACTTTCAGAATCTAAAGTCCATCCTTCAGAACCATGTGAATCTTGTGATAATCTTCCCAAATCAAGCATTGATGATTCTTCTACAATTGTGTCTATTGTTCAGCAATATCCTCAATATATCGCGAGATATCCTATCCAAAATGAAGTAGAGAACGTAGTAGAGGTAGATTTTTCTAAGGTACTCTTTTCTATAAATTCTAGTCTTCAAAAGAAGGAGGAAAAATTGGCATTGATATCTTCATCGGAAATGGTAGACTATGTTGATGACATTGAGGAATATCAAATTTCTTTATCACAAGACGTTTCCTGTCAGGACAAAATGCTATTCAAATTCAACTCCTCAGGTCTTTTTAGGAGAGAAAGAGATGTAGATCAAGCCGAATCGCCAAGTGAATCGTCAAGCATAAGGAGCTCAAGAAGGAATAAAAGGGGCCCTAGGAAAAGATCAAGAAGGAGATCATCCTCCATAGAAAAGATAGACATTGTGGATAATGGATACATGATTTATTATCAAAAGCCATGTAGAAGTCCCTCTACTCATAAGGATGTTAGTGCTCATGACAGCAGAAAGGATCAGAAGAAACTGATGCTACATAGTGTCTCAGAAAAGGAAAATAATTTACAATCATGTCAGAGTGAAGATAGCAACCAACCAGGATTGTGTCCAGCAGAAGAGTATAATCTTCCACATGAACCAAGGTCAAATTTCCGACTAGAAGAGGTATCTAAATTTAGTGTCCAGACATGCCTCGAACAGGGTTATCTCATGTCGAAGGAATCCGATGGAAACCAAATAAAGAGTGAAGATAGCAGGAGGAGAAAAAATTTCAAACAAAACATTAGAGGATGCAGCTTGGACCAGCCTTGTTATTTTTGCCTATATGATGAAAAAGACTGTTTGGAAACTCGAACTTTGAATCGAAAGAGAGTGATAGAAGCTACACATGTTGAACAAGGGGTTATGCTTGATGAATGTTGTCATTGTAAACCCTTTAGTGAAGTTGGTAATGGAAACAATGAAACAAAAGCAGAGATTATTGCCTCAAACAATGTTTCAAATCCAAGGACTAATGGTTCTCTTACAACAAGAACAGAAACTGAAGTTCCTTATTCAAGGGCCATGACAATGCCACAAATGAGGCAAAGAAAGGGAAAAGATAAGATGTTAAGGACATATTCATGTCCTTCTCAACATCCTAATCATGTTCATCCTAAGTTGCCAGATTATGATGATATAGCTACCAAGTTCACTGCTCTCAGGAGAGAGTACCTAGAAAACAAAGACTAGAGTAGCAGTAGAGAGTCATATACATAGAATTAATTAGTATAGCATAGGAATATTAAATTTTGAATTATTCATTAAGTAGCTTTCAGTGAGATTGTTTCTAGATACCACTAAATATTCTTTGATATTCATCTATGTAAGATTATACATGATTGAGAATAGCAAGATAGGATTTCCTTCTTTAGCATGAACAGTTCATTTAGAGTACAAATGATTAATATCAATAATAAATAAATCAAGAGTTAATATTATACGCCCATGTCTGATAAATTATGAACTTGTTCGAACCAAACATTTTAGGTATATGCATGACTATTGTATCAATGTAAACATTGTGTCTATTCATGAAGAAGATGAAAAAGTACTTGATGAATAATAGTGAACATAAATTCTTAAAGGAAATGATAGATATTAAGAAAATTTTCAGACGGCGTATTTGCTAACACTTTTCCTTAATTACATACCATTACCTCCTTGATTTCCGACAATTAACAAATTTAATTGGCTGAGACCTTTTCTTGATCAATTTTTGATAAAAACTCTCTATAAATAGCAATGCTCAATTCTAAAACGTGTTTAGGATACACTAATATTTAGGTTTGATTCGCCCCCACAAGTTATGTCAACCGGATGCAAAAGGATATACTGTGAACACCATTGAGGATACTTTCAAATCATTGACGTGACTTAAAGTTCTCTCAATTTAAAATGGTAGTTTACATAATAAAGTTTTGTCAATTTATCTTGTATTGTAGAGAAAAGAAATAACGATTTAATATTATTTTCGGCATAGTTTTTACTCACAAGAATGTGGAATTCTATATCTTTTTTCTACCTCTAAAGTGTCTCTATTTATACAAAAACTTATATCATCCGAAGAGAAATAACTATTTACAAGAGTTTATTTATGAATTATTATACACCCTTTTCTTAAAAGATCTCTATTGAACTATTACAACTATCTAAATTTATATTTTGAAAATTACTCTCACACATTTCTTCACATTACTCTTTGTGATATTGGATATCTCAAAAAAAATTGGTGAATGTTGGAGTACATCATTGCGTTAATATATATTAGTATTATATAAGATAATGTTAACTTAGAGTGGTATGTTCTAATAGTCCTCTCTGAAGTGTAAGAAAATAATTAAGGTTGAGACTCTAAGGGTTTGTTTGAAGTTTGGAGGAGAAGGGAAGATTTTGTAGGGATGAGATTAGAGAGAAAAAAATAGAAAAATCTTTTAAATTTTTTAAGAGAGTGTTTTTGAAGAGAAAGATAAATTATTAGATATGATTAATGTATTTTTAATTTTGAAAGTACTACAATAACATATTTGAATTTGAAAAATTTACTCAAACCCACCAAAACTTCTCCTCCAATACAATTTTTTAGTTCCCCCAACTAAACCCTCCAAAGACATCTCCTCCCCAAGCTCTCCATTCTTTTCATTTCTTCCTTTTTTTTACAAGTTCTTCCCTCCCCTCCTCTTCCCTCAAAACTCTCAAACTGAGCCTAAGTGAAGTTGAAGACAAAATGGATAAGGAGGAAACAACATAGATGACTAGCCCATTTATTTAAAGATAGAATATTTGCTTTGGAGTATCATTTGTGTGCAACTACAAAAATTAATTCAATTTATTGAAGCGGGAGACTTCTCTAACATATATTATTACATACGCATCGATCATGATCGTGTAATACTATATCAAATACTAGAAAAACGTATATCATTCAAACTTATTCACTATGAAGATTGCTCTTTAGCACTTAGCAAATGCTCATTATTACCGTTGTTGAACGAAAATTAATTACTATTTGCTTTAAAACGGTAGTTAATTTCCATTTAATACTTTTTAAATTGATGTAATCGATTTAAATAAATTTCCAAAACGGCATTTAATTGTCATTGAACGTATTTTGAAAATTTAAGGTGTCTTGTAAGCAGTTGATAGATACTTAAAGAGCAATTTTCATTCATTAAAGGGACTACATGCCTTGGTTTAAGTTTCTGGGTAGTCATTGGGTTTCCCCAATATAATTGGGTTTATCTCCATTGTTCAAAGAAAAGAAAATTACTCTTCTTCCATTGAATTTTGCTCATTCCCATGTGTTCTGACCATAATACTTCAGTGTGACTTAAGTCACGTTCGGTAGCACCAGTGTAACTTAAGTCATGTTGTCAACATGACTTAAGTCACGTAGGTTATACATCAATGTGACTTAAGTCACATTTTGTTTGTGCAGCAAGCAGAACATTAGAATTGGCTTTTTTCCATATTTTCCTTCATTCATTCATTCTTTCATACACTCATTCATTCATTTTCATCTCTTTTTTACACATGCATTCAATCATTCATTCATACATACATTCATTCAAGATTTGAAGCATCCATTCAATCAAATGATTGATGACTATTACACTTTAGAAAACTCTAATGGTGATAATATTGATCATCAAACAGTCAAATATTAGAATTTATGTACTTGTTTGGATGTTTTTGAGAGGGATTTTTGGTATGCTTATGTGTCTTTGTTTTTGAATTTTGCTCTTTACCCAAACAGTTTTGCTCATTCCCAACGTAAATGTCGAAAATGTCCCGGTGCGAGTTAACTCACGCAGCGCGAGTTAACTCACGCTAGTGCAAATCGCATTTACTCTCAGCGTGAGTTAACTCACGCTAGTGAAAAACTCAACGTTAACTCACGTGAATTAGAAAGAAACACATCTTGCATATTCACCACATGCATAATCTTTGTTTGTTTCTATTCTTGTTTGTCAACTCATCCTGTCTTGTTATAAATTCATTAAAGAAACCCCACCCGTCGCCAGCCAACTCATTTGTTTCTTTCTTCTCATTCCTCTCCATGTGATTATAAATTCATTAATGAACCTAGAATATTATATTATACTCCCTCCGTCCCAAATTATAAGCAAAAAAAACTCATTTTCTTTGTCTCAAATTATAAGCAAAAAAGACCAACAATTATCTTTTCCAAAGGAAAATTAAATGCAAAGTGCATTCAATTTGCTCTCTCTTTCATTTTCTCAATAACCAACAACCAATGAAATTTTTTTTTACATCTTCCTATAAAACTTATTTAAAAAATAACACAAAAAACTATGTTACAAACTACTATGTTTTAGTTTTCTTAATAAGTGTGATTTTTTTTTTTTTGCTTATAATATGGGACGGAGGGAGTATTCAATAGAGCTAGAGCATTAATTATGTACTTTTGTTTGTATTGATGTATTATATAGGAGTATGTGCTGAATAATATTTTATATTATTTTAATAATTTAATTGAAGATGGAAGTTTGAACTTAATGATGTTATTGTTGTTTGGGAATTGGGCAGAGACAAGTAGATCCACGTGCAGCGATCATTGTCAAAGGGGTGGCACTTCCACTAGTTAGTAGAGTCAACTACATTAGTTTTGATATGCTAAAATAATTGGAATATGTGCAAAGAAGCCAACGTGAGTTAACTCACGCTGGGTTTCAATGTGTTTTTTTCGACGTGAGTTAACTCACGCTAGGTTTCAGTGTGTTTTTTTTAGGGGTATTTTGATCATTTTACTTGAGAATAAGCAAAACCATTTGAGTAAAAAGCAGGATTCTTTGTTTTTTGTGTAGTTGGCTTTAGAGGTGACAAAATTACCCATGTCCAGAGGTAGTGTAGTTGGCTAGGCTTGGTCCATTAAGCTTTTGGTTTGGATCATTAGAAGAGGGGTTTGTTTTTGTTTTTTGGTGTTGGTGTTTGTCTATGTGGTTCTTTTTGGTGGTGTTGTCGGTCTTTGACCAATTTGGGTGGTCAATATATTGTTCTACATTCGTTAGCTTTTTATTATATATATATATATATATATATATATATATATATTCATTACAAAAATCACCCTAATTTGTCAATGTTTCTCTTTTCTCATGATTTTTCTCACTTTTTTCTCATAATCAAACACATTCTTAATCTCGTAAAGTTTAAAAGTTTTGTCATCAAATAAGACAAGAATACCTCGTAAAGATATTTTAAGGATCATGATAACATACTCTAAAAGAAAGAATCATAATGACATTTGCTCGATTGATATATGTTAAGGATTCAACAAATAGACAAATACGTAGACCTTTCAAATAGTATTAATCAATGGGAGCTTCTACGGTATACTCATAAATTTTAGTGTACCGGTACTCTTCTTTTACAAAATTTATAAATTAATGATCATTTTATGAAATAAAAAGTTATTTGTCAATATTTATATTTTAGAAAACATCATTTCATAAGAAAAAAATATCATTTCATTGTTTATAAGAATCATATTATAAAAATTACATTTTGTCATAAAAATTACATTATTACGAGTAATAAAAATTCGTAAAAATTAAATTTTATTTCTTTGAAGCTTTTGGTAAATAAAATTTAATTATTATAATTGTCAGTGATAGAAAATAATTATTTATGTTCAAAAATACAACTAATTTATTATTAATTTAAAACTTGGTGTACTGATACACCTAAATTTATCGGATGTACCATAAAATTTGCCATAATCAAATACCAACGTTAAAATCCAAGTAATCAATATGTAGACCTTTAATAAAAAATGATAAAATGGGTGGACCATGATGAAGTATCAAACTACGATTGCTTATAAGCAATTCATGTTGGAACTATTATACCTTAATGGGCTAGTACGTAATGATTATGATGACAATACTTTGGCTAGACTGCCCCTTAAAAAAAATACAGTACATGGACAGCCTTCTGAATTGAATTTGTTTTAGTCGTATGATATTTTAAACCATTATAAAATTGTTGTTCGACGATAACTACGTCTTACTTACCAATGCCAATTGCAAATGTTAGCATGACACCTATATAGCCATGTTTTTGTCACTCCCTTAATGTGCTTATAAGCCGTACTTGATTAAATAATTAGAGCAGTTGATTATTGATTAGTTATGTTAATATATACCCTTTGCATTGGTCAAAATGGGATAATCTTTTCTTTTGCAAGTTCCTAACTCTAATTAGTTGGAAGAGAACAATGGTGCTGCATAAATGGCCCAGTTCTTATGTTTGCGAGTGCCAACCACTTAATTTTTATATCACTAATCATTAATATCACAATAACAAAGTACGCCGAAATGTGAAGTAGATGGATAATTTTAAATATTCATGATTTGTGATACATTAACATATGATATAACATTTACACCATTATTATATATAATATATAATGTCAAGTTCGTGATAAACACGTAAACTCTTGTTTCTATTTTCATTATGCGCCATGTTTTGAGCACTTCCAATCCATAAACGAGTTGACTTGATTATTTTTATTCTGTTCGCACTACTTCGATGAATTTTTCTTTAGATTGTATGAAAAGCATGAACAAAGTAGGATGTGACCTCCAATATATGATTCAAATTCTACTATGCTTTTCCTTTTGCTGCTCTTATAAGGAAAAGTCAATTAATATTGAACTCTTACCTAGGAACATTAGTACATATCTATATGCATAGTCATTGATGATCATCATCTTATGCTTCATCCCACAATAACCGTCACATTTTCTTATTTGACATGTACTCCGTCCATTTTTAAATTCACATTGCAATCAACTATTTTGCGCATGTTATAGTACAACTTTAACTATTAATATATTTAATTATTTATAATAAAAAGTCATAACTTCTTCAAAAAATAATAAAAAGTCATAAAAAGTTGATACTTTAAAAATAGTAATCGAGATAAATCAAACAATATTTTATATACTAACATTTATCTTTATATATTACTAAAAAATTGTTCAAGGTTTTTTTTATATAGTATATAAAGATAAATATTCAAGGTAAATTATGTGAATAGTAAACATGATCAAACTACGATATATATTTATGAACAGAATGAATATTAAAAAGAAGTTATATATAAATGAATCAAAGATAATACTAACAATTTTATTAAATTCTCCTTTTGCGCAATCAAATTAGTCTATAAATTTCTAAAATTTTCAATTAAATCAGTCCTTAAATTATTACACTTACTATCAAATCGATCCGTATAATAGGGGTAAAATTGAAAAAAAAAAACAAAACAAAAAAATTGAAAGTGAAAAGTTAAAATTTGTTGCGTTTTCATCAAATTGGTCCTTGTACACGTGGCTAACTGGATGACACGTGTACAACACAGCACAACATGCAGGACGACACCTCAACATCACTAACGGAGATATTGAACGAAGGGATGAATTTGATGGACGTCTGTTAAATTCAGGGACGAGTTTGATATTTCGATAAATTGAGGGACGAATTTGGCTAGTCCGTGTAAATTTAAGGACGAATTTGATGATTTACTCGATGAATAATACTACCTGGAAAACGATATATATGTTATTAATCATAATTTAATGTTTTTTTAAAGGTATAGTTTAATGTTGATGCAATGTAAATATTTACACAACAACCAATAAAGACCCGCCACATAATCTCACTTGTAACTATTTTAAAAAAATACTTCTACTTACTTAAATTTTGGTGGACGTCGGTGTAAAATTCAACTTCGGTGTAAAACTAGTTTACATTGATGGTCCATGTCCTCTTTTCTCTATTAGTTATATGGTGAACATACTCATAGAGTTTGATTGCCACAATCATTAATATTTGTAAACATATTTTAGGAACTAACCTAAAAATGTGCACCAGGTTCAACCGACTTGAATTAATAGTTAAAGAAGATTGAGATCCAAATTCAAATTCGAATGTATGAGAAAAATGGCAATTTAATCATTAACTATTAACATTAGTTCTTCTTCAAAAACAAAAACTGTAAAACATTGTTGTTGTCATGTGATTTGATTGAATACTTATAAAAAAAGTTTTGTACTTCATACGAATTTATATTACAGCAATGATATATATACATCCGTTAATTTTTTACATCTACTTATCACCTTTTTTTTTTTCTATCTCTTACTTTCTATCACATGATCAATTGATCACATTTATCATATCATTTCTATCTATCTCTTTCTCTGAGATGATGTATACACTCCAAAGAATATACATAAAACATTTTCCTTTATATTAATCGAGATGATATATATATCAATAATACTCATGTCCGTAGAGTAGTCGGAGGAGGACATAATACATGTTTTTGAACGGACAATTGGGTGGGGGGAGTTCCCTTACAAGTTAGATTCCCTAGCCTTTTTGTTTTGGCTGAAAATAGGTGGGTGACGGTGGAGGAGATGTCTAGGGGCGGTTGGGAGGATGGGGCGGTGCTTGCGTGTGATGGAGGCGCCTCTTTGATTGGGAGGAGGAGTGCCTTACGAAGTGTTTTGTTTTGCTGCATAATATTGTTTTGCATGCTCATTCTCACGACATGTGGAGATGACTTCTTGATCCTATCAACGGTTACTCTGTTAAGGGAACTTACCAGTATCTCACGATGGTTGAAGCGTCTTCTGATAGGGGTGTGTTTGATGTAGTGTGGCATAAGCATGTTCCGTTAAAGGTATCTTTGTTGGCTTGGAGACTTCTTTGTGATCGGCTACCGACAAAAGACAATTTAGCACGACGACAAGTCCTTCACATGGATGATAGTATGTGTGTGGGTGTTTGTGGAGCGCTTGAGACCGTGGATCACCTTATGTTCAGTTGCAATACTTTTGGCAGCATGTGGTCGTTGGTCCTACAATGGCTAGGTTTATCGTTTGTCGCTCCTGCTATAAGTCGGGTTCATCTTCTTCACTTCGGATAGTTGGTTGGGTTACCGCATTTTATACATCCGTTCTTTCGGTTAATTTGGCTAGTTTGTGTTTGGGTAATTTGAAAAGAAAGGAAGAATCGGGTTTTAAACAACAAGGTTGCGGAAGTTCGCACCATCGCAGATAGAGTGAAGCTGCTATCTTTCCAGTGGTTAAAGGAAAATATGCATGTTTTTGCTTTCAGCTATCATGAATGGTGGATGCATCCTTTGTCTTGTATGGGTGTTATGCGGTAATCTTCAAACTCTGATAAATTGACTTTGTAATTTTTTTTAGGTGGACATGTGATTTTTTTTTGGACGCCTTGTGCGAGATGAATTATTGATGTTAATTTAATTTATATTTTAACTTGTTAAAAAAATAATAATACTCATAGTCATGCGGCCCCAAACGAGCCTTCTCCATAGATCCCTATTCTCATGGTCAAATTAATAACTCTACTCTAGATATTTATCTGAGCCCACGGTGTAGGAGCTGGTGCCACGTGCCTATAAAATGAAAATAAGTTCAGATTCCACGAACATGGATGTTGATATTTCTCCTTTCAGGAACATTTTGTTATACAGAAATCGCTGTCACCTTTTGTAGTTCTTGTGATACCTTTACGAGTTCAATTCTTCCTAAACTTTTATGATTGAATATGAAAATATAAAAATAGACGGTTATAACGATGTGAATCCTTGTTAGTGAGACTTGTTATAAATTTATGGTTAATTTGTATTAGTGCTTCAAGTGTGATTTTGGGTTGGCTAATCATGCTGTGTTTATTAAATTCATGTAGAGAAGAAAACTTATTTTTATTAAAAAAAAAAAAACTTATTTAGGAAGACTTTGACATAAAAGAACGAAGTCTAAGAACAAATTAATGATGAAAAGTTTAATGTGGACCACCGACACGTGCCGATTTTTCACCGACCTTGTTGTGAAAAAACAATATTATGGTGTTGACTTTGCAACATCTACCACATAGGAGTGTTGTTTTAATGTTTGAATTTGAAATCTTAGCATTGTTGTTACACCGAAAGTGAAAGTGAGAGGAAGCAAAACGTGGATACTTTTCCTAACACAAACTTAATTGCACCACTTTACTTGGTTTAGTAGTCTTTATACAAGGTGTAAGCGGTTTGAACAAAATCGACAAATTTAAAAATCAAAACAAATCTAATTAAGATTATACGTTTTTCTTTAGTTCTGTTTAAAAATCGAATCAAAACGAAGGAAACCGAATTGGTTTGGTTTAATTTTCGGTTTTTAGTTTTCAAATTCAACTAATTGATAAACTGAGTCGTTAATAACCTCACGTTTTATTAATACGTCTCACTTATACAATCACATGATCTCTCATACTTAAGCCACAAGTTTTGAGGACCGTCATTTTTCCACTAAGATTTGGTCCTCCCTTGCACCAAAACATATCGATACATTTTTCACAATCTATATTACAATCATTCACATTAAACGATACATTATGGACTTACGAGTTTTAATATTGTGATTCAAAATTGTTTTTGTATAGTTTTGCGATTTTTCACTAACATTGAGTCCCTCATTCATGCCAAATTGTTTAGAATTGCACCAAATTGTTTAAAACTACAACATAAAAATAAAAACCAGTGTATGGAATATTGATTTTTTTTCAAAAGTTTAAGTGAACCGATCAACCAAACCATAATCACGGTTGGTTCAGTTTGGTTTGGTTCCACTTCTGAAAAATGCTGAAAAGTGAAAATCAAATTGAACCAATGTAGTTAGATCAGTTTAGACATTTTTTTTACTGATAATCAAATCGTTACACCCATGCTCACTCATAGTTACATGGTCAAATGGTACTTGGAACTTGAAACCGAGATTGTCATGTCTTTCTCATTGGTCTCTAGATTTTCACTCTTCTAGTCAAAAACAAACTCATAGTCAGGTATGACTACATTTTCATTATCTCCCTCTGGAGTATTGACAACCTATAACTTTATTTGAGATTGTTGGGGCTATTGGTACTCCTATAACGTTTGATGAGAACACTAGAAACCATGCATTTGGTCATTATGTGTTGGTTCTAGTTGATGTTGATTTGGCTGGCTTTCTTTCCGACACTTTGTGGGTTGAAAGAGCAAAGTTTTCTTTTGACATTGAGATTGAGTATGAACGACCGCCATACTTTGTTTCACTTGCAACTCTATTGGCCATGCTTCTGATCATTGTAAAAAGCATATTGTCAATAAAATTGATGTTGAAAAGGTTACCACCAAAATTGACCCTACAAAAAAATTCAAACAGAATTTTGTTTCTGAAATGGATGTGGATCAAGTGCAAGGTTGTAGCAAACCAGTGACGTTAGAAGATCCCCTTATTACTGAGATAATAAGGTCTAGAGAGGAAACATCTAATGTGATTGTGGGAGATGTTATAATTCTTGAGAAAGAGCTACTTTCTAGCACTTTTGTTGAAACTGTTCCCGTGCATCCAATATAAGTAGATGATGATCTTACCACTGATATGGCTGTGAAACAAATAGAGGATCACCAATTTAACAAATATCATGATTTGCGCATTGTCGGTCCATGAAGGGACACTCTCACTAATTTTGACTACAATCAAGATTCCCCATCTTGGTGTGGTTCACTTCCTTCTAGTGTAACTATTCCTGATGAGATTTTAAATCCAAACGTTGCTCATGAGTTGGAGATTTTGCAGTAGCATCTTTGGAAAGGAAATGATTCTAGAAATATAGGATCTCGGGTTTACACCGATGAGGAAGAGAGAGAGGCGGCAATCAAATATTTGAAGAACCGTTCTGCTACCACAAAAGAGCCCTTCATTGAGGTGGCGTTTAAGACCACGAAAAAGAAGAAGCAGAAGGGTTTTCAGGTGCATACTACTTGATCCAAAGGCAGGTTACCAGATTGATTCATGGTCTTTATTTGGGGTTTCTCGTTTCTTTTGTGTTTTCTTTTCCGTTTTGCTTGTTTTTCTTTTATTGTTTTGTTATTTTCTAGGTTTGTCTTTTGTCCCACGTTTCTTTTATCGTTTGAGAAGATTTTGGTCTAGTCCCCCTTCTCTTTTGTTCTTGTTTCCTTTTTTATATATACCTAGGGTGTTGCAGTTGGTTCACCATCTGCACCCCATTTGCCTAAAATAAAAGATATCGGTTCCGTAAATATTTGCTCATGTATACATGTCTATTTGCTAAATTGTGAATGATAGTTCGGTCGGTTTTTTTTAGTTTCGTTAAGATTTTTTTTTTGTTGACAAAAATAATGATATTCATTCATTCAAATTGATAGTGTATATCATACAATGCAAATTCGTTAAAAACAAAAAGGATAAATCTGCGAACAAACTCACAACATCCATGTTAATAGCATAAAACGACAAAGTACAAAAATCTACACATATGATGATATTCAAGTCTCCGGAATACTCATGTCTCCGGATCTGCAATGTGGACGACGCCAAAGTCATTGATTGGATCTGCACTGGATCGAAGCTGAACAAATATCTGAACGAAACAAGAAAGACAAACAACGCTGCACAAAGATGATGAACAAACCAACGTCACACTAAGACGACAAAATCACAAAATAAAAAACGAAATATATGTAAAAATTATTTATTTCAATAAAAGATAAAGAGAAAAACGAGTTAAAGTGAGTGATTTTGGGTCAAAATAATTTCGTTAAGATTATAAGTGCAAAAAAATATTGACATTTTTTTGGGAAATATTATGACTTGTTATTTTGATATTAAGTGCAAAATAAAATTTAGAAAAATGTATAGATTTATTCTTATCTCTGTTTTTTTATTCCAAATATTCACTAATCAGATCCATATATATTCTTTGTACCATAAAAGAAATCCATATCTTGACCAAAAAAAAATCCACATGATATACTTTATCTCCTGCGAGAATTCTTCTAAAATTGGAAATCATTATATCCTAATCATTTGATGATAACCCTTTAAAATCTATTCGATGTTGAAGTATCTTTTTTTTTATTTTAAGTCGAGCAATATGCAACACAGAGTTTTCAAATGCTTTTAGAAAGAAAAAAAAATGACGATGTCTATGTTTCTAATACTCCAAATAAGTTTCAAGCCAAAAAATAAAAATTATAAATAGGTATGACTTCATAACCTTTAAAGAAAATGGCCTCATAACATAAATTTTTTGAACTAGTAACTGTGTATAAACATTCCTTCAATTAAAAAAACTGTGTATAAACATCTATCCGTAAAAAATAAAAAAAAATAAAGACATTGAGATGTTGTTTAAAAAAAGTGCTCCCCTAACCAAAATATGTAGATTAAAAAACGTGATGTCGAATTTTTTTTAAAAAGTGCAGAAAAAGCATATGACATGTGATGGATGGAAAGAAGGAGCATCACGCCTCATGGAATCATGTATGAACAATATTAACCAATTTCCATAGATAATTTTAAAATCAAATGTGATTTTTATAAAAGTTCCATGGATAAAGTCTACATTATCTATTGATGAATCAAAGATAATTTACCTTTAAAGATAAATAGGATTCGATTATGGAATGAAGTAGATGAAAATCACATGTTAAATGAAAGAGATGAAGAAGTTAAATATTTTTGAGATAAAAATGTTACACCAAAATATTGCTTGTAGTTTATATAAAAAAAGGTTTTGGTCTATAGTCGATGTTTTTACACAAACTTTTAACCGATCAATAGTTATCATTATTCCTATCATTTTTCAACAAAAAAAAAAAAAGAGTAGTATCCTTACTTTTTTCTATATAGATGGAACAACAATACTCGTTCAAAAGTTATACATAAAAATGGATGAGTCGAGGCTCCAACCTCGATCACAAAATATTACTAAACAATTTTGTCATTTTTATTGGTTGGACAATAGTTATCCTTATCAACCATTTTTATATATAGTTTTTGGCGACCTAATCATCTCTATATATTCTTATATTTTGAATAATTTATATCATCCTCTTGATAACGATGTAAAGATTAAAATAGGTGATATTTTACTATTTGTATGCTATTATTTGTTAATTTTATACCATTATTGTATTTGACTATTTGTGATCTTGCTCCAAGTGATTTAAAAATGTATATTGACAATTACATATCAAATAAAGCAAGAGAAAGCCATTCAGATGAAAATTGTTGCGTTCTACAATCGTTTGTGTGAGAATTATGCTGAAATTTAAAATACTATTTGTTGGAACTAATGTGTGAGTTAAAAACTTCCTATAAATCCAATATTGGAGAGACTAATTACAATACGATTGTACACCATCTGGTCATTATTATAAGCAAAAATTATCATTTTAGATTCATTCAGTAAATGATTTACGCGGTCTATAATAAAGATCATATACATCATTAATTAAGTAAATCTCAAATGTAATTTTTTGCTTATAATGGTGACCGGATGATGTATATATAGTGGATGTAAGATGCATGAGATGTGCCTCGAGGGGAATGCAGTTTTGTAAATGGGAGTTGATGCAGTTAAAATGACCACCCACATGCGTAGCCACCGTTGTCGGGTTGTCGTGGTGGTGTATTAATTTTTTTATGAAACCGAGACCTTAAATTACTATTTATTTTGAAGGATTGAGATCCCAATAGTAGTTGAAATGGATGAACACCAAAATAAAGATAAAAAGACTAGAGAAACATTGTCAATTACATCTGCAAAATATTTATTCTTAATGGACTCTCTGATGATTAGTATGATTATAACAATGTGTAAGTCTACCAAAGAAGTTTGGGAAGCTCTATAAAAGAAGTATGACATTGAGGAAGCTGACGCTAAAAAGTATGTTTTATATCGCTATCTTAAATATCAAATGACTTATAACAAATTTGTGGAGACCCTAACCCCCAAACCAGTAAGACCTAAAAAATTGGTCATGAGTTAATCATTTGAAGGTGTAGTTTTAGATGAGCAGTTTTAAGTTATTGTTATTATAGACAAACTAACCTCTACATGTAAGGAATTCAAAAACCTTATAAGCATATGACCGAGGAATTTTCTCCAAAAAGTTTGATAATCTACCTCTGTATCAAGGAAGATGATCGAAAGCAAGATAAAAAAGATAAAGTGTTTGTTGTCTTGAACGACAAGGATAGAAAGAAATTTGCATGTATTGGTCTGAAGCAAATTTAAAAACCATTCAAGAATCACACTTCTTTTTTATGTTGGTAGAGAATTGAATCTCAAACTTTACATTATATCATATATTGTCCATATCAACTGAACTAAGTTCATGAGGACATTTAAGAATCACTTGATATGATGTAAAGAACATGTAACTATTTATGAAACAACTACACCTTATTATCCTCAAATGAATGATAAAGCTAAAAATCTTTCTTCATTTGATATTTAATGAATATAAATGTTGAAGGTTAACATGTAAGATATTGAAATGGGGGAGTAGTAATGTAGAGAATCCTTTCTCATGTACCCTGGTGGTGCAGTGACTGTGAAGTAGACAATGAGAAACTCACAAGAGAAAATATCTAGTCAGTGATGATACCACCAATCACTACATAACACATCATGTTATACGGACAGCGAAACAGTTAAATAACTGTTTTTCATCCAACCTACTCACAATGGAGCCCTTAAATTACGACATGTGTAAAGCTAAAGACAAACAACACAACATATATCTCTCTCAAAGTTAGTGACCGAAATGTGATCATAGGCGGTTGAGGATGAAAAAATAAAGGTGTGAAGATGATGTTTATTCCTCAAAAGAAATAAATTGTTTTTTTTATTAAATAGATAGATGATAGACATAAATAAGATTGGTGGACCCATTCTTTAAATTATTTACTAAAATAAGTCACACCAATATGTCCATATTAATTAAATTTATATTTTTTTTTACCAAATATCTCAGATTTTGTTTATGTGTGTCTACTTTTTTTTAAGTCAAATACTGCATTACTTTTAAGAAATAGAGTAGAAGATATTATTATAACTAATAAAAAGAATTAGTGGAGAAAAAAAAATCAACTAAAAAGAAAGAGAATTTGTTTTGCCAAAGGTTCTACCTACGTATCCAACTCATATTTTACATCTTTGAATACTCTTTTTTTTATTACAAAATCTTTGAATGTGGTTATTTGAGTTTATTTATGCATAAATGTTTATTGTGATAAGCATTTATACTATAACATGTAAATTAAGTTGTTTACCCAATCAAAACTTAGTGTTCAAATCATGCTACTTTATATAAATATCCTTTAATATATAATTAGTTTTATAAGGGCTATTTGAAACTTGGATTTTTTTCTTTTAGAGTCACATGAATGTAATTTAATTAATTCATGTTTGATTTCATTTTTGAAGGAAACAAAATCGAATACAGATGACTTGACACGTTTTAAGTGAAATATATATTGTGTATCCAGTTCATTTTAACTTTATGGTAGATTTTTTTTCTTTCTTTACACTAGATTTCTTGTTTCAAAATTATAGTTAAATTTACTTTTACACAAATATACTAAAATATACATTTTTTTACATTTAAACTCTGTTTTAGTCTTGATCAATTTTACAATATCAATTTATTCAAAATTATTTTTTTTATCAAACACACATTTTTCTAAACTTTTTAGTGTAAATTGTGAATCTTCTGTATACAACTATGAAAATTAATCTCTTGAATTTTATGAGTCCCAAATAAATGACAAATCTAAAACCCTAATTAAACTAAAAATTATTGATTTTATTCCGCGCCGTTAAAAAGTTAAACTTTCAATTAATTTAACAACAAAAATATAGATTGGTTTGGAAGCAAAGAAAAAACCGTGTGGGCTCCATTCAGCCAGCCACTGAAGAAAGTTCTACACATTTTGTCCAATTCTTTGCTTCTTCAATCAGAAAAGCTAAAAAAAAAAAAGTTGAAATTTAATTTGAAACCACTTTCAACTCCTCATATATAAACCCCTCACACAACACATATTCATTTCTCACAAACAAAATCTCCCAAGGCTTTCACCACACAAGAAAGAATCTCTCAGCTCAAAAAAATTCACCACATTCAAGCATCAAATAAAAGCATTGAAAATCCATTGGATTCTCATTCCGCTCGCTCTCTCCATTTTCATTTTGTTCTTTCTTTCTATACAAAGATTTTCTTGAAATGGGTAGCTTTAAATTTAAGTGCTTTTTCATCTGATTCTCTATTTTATTTGATCAGATTATAAGCTTGTTTTTAGAACAGCCCAGAATCAAAAATTTGGTCTTTCTTTTATATTTTGACCAAATCTTTATCTGGGTCATCAAATTACTTCATTTTGATTTCAATAGTTGAATCTTTTTCATTTTTTACATATACCCATTTCAAAAAATCACTTTTTTTTGTGCTTTTTGATTTTGTGTTTGAGAGAGCGAGCGGAAGGTAATGGCTGCAGCTAAGAACAGTGGCAAATTCAACAAAGATTTTGGTGATGAAACTCATCACAATCACAACATGAATACAAAGATTGGTGAAAGCCAAGTTAATTGGGAGATTGAAAAAGGAAAAAGTGTTGAAATAAGCTCTTCTCAAAGACATCATTGGAAGCCAGTTTTTGATGAAGCTTCTAATATGTCACATAATAGACCTTACAAGAAAAGCAAAAGTCCTCAACGTGAAAATCAAAACCAAAATCAATTTCAACCTTTCTCTTTTCCTTCTTCAACTTCTTCTTCAAGGCATGTTTTTCCTTTTGCTTTTGATCATAATTCAGAACAATTTCCTCAACAATTTGGTGCCAACAACAATTTACCTTTTCATCCTCAACAACCTATTCAAACAGCACAAAACCAACAACAACAAATGATATCTTTTGGTTCACAATCACAACAACAGACCAATATTGTTCCATATCCACCAATGTTGTCTCAACAGCAACATCAGCAACAGATTCTTCAATATTGGAGTGATGCATTGAATCTTAGTCCAAGAGGAAGAATGTTAATGATGATGAACAACAATAACAATAGGTATGTGGGGCAATATGGTAATAATAATAATGGACCGATGTTTCGGCCTCAAGTTCAACCTATAAGCACTACAAAACTCTATAGAGGAGTTAGACAAAGACATTGGGGAAAATGGGTTGCTGAAATTCGTCTTCCTCGAAACAGAACTCGTCTTTGGTTAGGAACATTTGATACTGCAGAAGACGCGGCTTTAGCCTATGATCGCGAGGCGTTTAAGCTAAGAGGTGAAAATGCAAGGCTCAATTTTCCTGATCTTTTTCTCAACAAAGGAAAAGATAAAGAAAATGAAAAAGAAGAAGAACCTTCATCACCACCTGCAACAGAAACACCAATTTCAACGGTTACTTCTCCTTCAAGTAACACCGCGACAAAGCAGCCTGAACCTCCTCCGATGCAGACACTTCCAATGGAAGAGTCTAATGAGAATGACTCGGGAATTGGATCAAGTGACGCGACAGTGAGTGAAGGCGGAGAAGGAGTTTCAGTTTCGCAGTCTCAGGAATTGGTTTGGAGTGAAATGTCAGCATGGTTTAATGCTATTCCAGCTGCTTGGGGACCCGGTAGTCCTGTTTGGGACGATAATATATTTTCGCAGTCACAAAATCCTTTTTCGAATCTCAATCAACAATCAGAATTTAATGATTTTGATTCTCAGATGGAGTCAGGTTCTTCTATTAGGCCTTTCTTCTGGAATAATGATCAAAATTAAACTTGAAGTTTTCTTTTATCCTCAAACCAATGGTTGCTGATATTTTTACCAGACAACCTTTGAGTCTTTGGATAATTTTCTTAGCCTTTCAGTTTAAGAGTCATATACCTTATAGTCTTACCTTTGTTCATTTAACTTTATTTTTTCTTAACTCTTTTGTACTATTTAGTTGCTTTTCATTGATGTAGTATAGGTAGCTTAGGGAAGAAGGGAACAGTTTTGTGATTTCCTTCTTGATTCCATCCGCTATGAGCTATCTTTTTGAGCTTAAGGATGGATTACTATATATAATTATTACATAATTTGTAGTTTGTTCATTGTGAAGTTTGTTTGTACTGTTGTATACATAATGTATGATGTATCATTTTCTAGTTTTTGTAGTTGTTGAATTAAATACATCGACTCGCAGCATAAACTATGACATTACTCTCTCCTATCCTTTTTATAAGAGACATTTGTGTCAATAAAAGTTGAAGTATCCAATCTAAATTTTAAATCAAATACATCAACTTTTGTTGACCCAGATATATCTTATAAAAAGGACTATTGAAGTATTATACTTTGAATATGTTTCGACCTTTCACTTTTTTTATTGTTTTGTCCAATTAACATGTTTGTTGGATGTGCGTAATGAAAGTTATATTTTTATATTAAAGAAAAGAAGGAATTAGATATTTATAGGAGTATATGGCTTCCAATATATAAGTCAAATGAATAAATATGATAGTGGTAGTCCCTAACCTAATAAGCCTTTTCACGGTCATCACCGTCTTTGTGTAGCACTATGAATTATAGTTCCAATGTAAGTTTGACAAAGCAATGATTTTCATGTGTATGTTTAGATTGATAGGGAGATTGTCAAAATAACAGTGAACACGAGTGATTTTAATAAAAAAGTTATATTGTTAACATAACTTTACTTGATTTAACAGGGAGGGTTGATAAATTAGAAGATTGTTTGGTAGCTATCTTGTTTTTCTTTTTGGCTCACGATGAGTAAAAGGTCAACTTTAAAGTACCACACATATAAATGTGTCGCTAATGGCACGTTAAGTGGCGTGACTTTGGTTTTGGTGGGATGATGATTTTTGACTGGTCTTATGCTTATTGCACTCTCTCTGTCTACGGATTCCTTTTTGTTAGGATTTTTTTTATGGAATTGTTGTACACTCTATATACTCGTACCAAAACTAAATAAAACTATATGCACACCTTTTTCCACAAATAATTGTGAAAGTCTCATTGTAGCAATGTTTATCTTACTAAGGCCAAGGTTTCAATTCATGTTATAGATGTGAGAACCTCTTAATAGATGATATATAAATACTTTTGTTAATGTTTGTTAGGCTTACTATACACATACTCGTAGGTTATAAAACGCCACTAAACTAACTTAAGTGGATTCACTATATTTAATATTATTATTTTAAGAGTTTAATATATATATATATAAGTGTAACGAAATTTTACACATGCTTTTAAAGAAGTGTTACCGCATCATTTAAATAACTTGTCATACGACACTAATTGATGTAACAAGACATTATTCTATATATAAAATTTTGTTAGGTGTATACAAAATAAACTATTATTTTAAAGAGAATGATTAACTGTTTTTTTGTTTAAACATGAAAAAAAAATCTAATTTTACACTGCCAAAGCCTATATGGTCTGTCTTCCCCTCTTCGTGACAATGAGACACACAATAAGGACAAAAATTAACACAGCATTTCCGGTTTCCGCATTAACTAATATTTTATTTTCAGATAATTAATAATTATAGTGGGCATATATAGGTGGGGCCAACCACCGGCCCATGAAATTATTTACACATTTCTTACTTGTGACGGCACGACAACGATAAGTTTTAACAGCATTAATAATGAATGATTTTAATCATGCTACCAAACATGATTCCAATGGTAAGCATTTTGAAATAAACACTAAAAAATTGATCCCAAAATATCTAATAGAAGAAGGATGGTACCTAGTGACGTCCATAGTTTTAGCTTGTTTCTGCCGGTCGTCATCTGTTATTAACCAAACCCTATCTTCTAATGTCACTTTGATTCAAGAGGCTGCCATCAACTATGTACTACCATTCATCATTAAAATGCCTTTAAAACAATCAGGAAATTACTATGTACATTCATCATTAAAATGCCTTCAAGAGGCTGCCATCAACTATTGTTTATATTTAAATAAACAATATAAACATAAATGATGATTTATATATGAATTTTTTAAGCAATGAAATATCTAAAAATAAAAATAATGAAAATAATAACCTAAAAAGTAAATTTTAAGCGTATTTGATCCAGATAATTAGTATATGATAGAGTATATCTACAAAGTTTGGTAACATTGTGATAAGAACTCAATTTATTTTGATTTTTCTATAAGGACTAAAAAGATTGACGAAAAATATAGTAAAAACTAACTGTCTAAGAACATTTTTAGAGGGGATAAAAATATACTAAAAATGGCAAATTAAATTATAAAAACTGAAATTTCACTAAATTCAAACAACAAACAAGCGAATTAAATTCTTATTATACACACACTAAAGTACGATAGATTAAAATAACACACTAACACATTGTTTGGATACATAGAAACATAGGAGAAATCAGAAAAGAAAGAAGGCAAAGGAAAACACATAAATCAAAAAGTGCTCCCTCCTTCTTATTAAAAAAACTTACTATGTTACCCCTTGAGAAAACCAGAGAAAGAGTCAACAACAAAAACGAAAAGATATACAATGTGGGATTTCTTTCTTGGGTTTTACTTTTCCCACTCTATCTATTTCTCGCGCATCTATTTTTTTATTTTATTTTTACAAAAATGTTTGAGGTTTTCGGATTTTAGAATTCAAATTGTGTTTTTTTCTTTGTTATGGGATGAAAAAAATGAGCTTTTCACCAATTCGGATTTTATAATTCGAAAACCTCAAAAAAAAAATAGGACGCGTTCATTCCTTTTTTCGGATTATAGAATCCGAATACCTCCTCCTAAACACCTTTTTTAGGGGAAAAACAATTCCGATTATATAATCTAAATTGTATCAACGTAAATTTTGAGTCTGTTTGTAATATGGATAATCAGTTTAAGGACCGTATTAATCTTCCTAACTCTCATCCTTCAGTTTTAGGTCATTGTTAGCTGTTCTTAGTAAAAAGTCTGGTTTTTGGGCTATTTGATCATATTGCTCCGAAAATTCCCTAGAAAATCAAAAAGAAAAAAAAAATCAAAGATCAAAACTCCCATAGAAGGGACTTCTTACGGGACTCATCCCCTTAAAATTCAAAATTCCAACGTTAAGACCCATTTTTCATTTTTTTAAAATTTTTCATATGCTCAGAAAAATCCGAAAAATTTTGCATTAATTTTATTTGATTTTTTGAATTTTTTTGTGATATTTTATATTTTTATGATTTTATTTGACAGGTTTTTTTTCTTCATTTTTTGCTTTGTTTTTTTGGTTGTTTTTAAAAGAAAAATTCAAAACTACTGAAATGAGAGAGACCATAATTGCTGATTATATATAAACATTTTTTAGATTATAAAATCCGAACATAATTTGAATGTTTTTGAATTTTATAAACCGAAATTTCATGAGCATTTTTGTAAAAATTATAGGGCGCGTGAGAGGTAGATAGGTTTGGAAAAGTAAAACCACTTTATTAGGCTCGTACCCATCAAGATTGAAAGCCAAGGAACTGAAATGGGCTTTTACCATAATACAATGGAAATTACTCTTCAGGCCCCCTTCATTGCTCATAGATCCCCAGAATTCCGTTTCTGGGTTACAAACCGATTGTTTTGAGAGACAGCCCATGAGCCGTGTTCGGGATATAACTCTTGAACTCTATTAGGGAAATAACTCATGAATTGTGTTCGGGGCTGTGAATGTTAATAACATTGTGAACAACAACAATTTAAAATGACAACATAATGTGGGTTAGTTCAAACTATCAATGTCAAAAGTATCAGTAAAGTTCGTTTAAACCCGTTGGTTGAAGAGTTGTTGCTTCAACCAAAAGATTTAATTAAACACTACCGACACTTATGAATAAAACCAAATTATGTTATCATTTTGCAGTATTTTTGTCAATTTCCCTACAATTTTATATGCAATTAACCGAGTGTCACATATGTAGAGAAAATTGGACGTCCATTGCATGAAACATTTTTGCTCAACAATTGCCATTGGAGAACCCAACTCAATTGGTAGTTTGCAATCTAACCCTATGACTAATATTTTTATCATAGTTCATGAAACTATACTTATCCAACATGCCTAATCACTCACCAGTGACCCCCCCCCCCCTCCCCCTTTTTTTTTTTTTTTCTTCTTGTTACAAAACAGCATCCGAATATTCATTTTAATTTGTTTGTATCTACACATGTAGTAAATGAGTTAGGTGCTTCATTTGTCTGTTTCCTTTGCTTTCTTTCTTCATTTAGCCATATAACTCCATCACACACACACACTTCACCCTTCATCCAAGATGGAAAATATCCAACACAGTCATGTTGAAGTGAGGGGACTAAAGCTCCATGTAGCTGAAATCGGAACTGGTATCAACTCCCTTATATATCATAAAGTTTTCTTGATTGATTTGTTTCTAAACTCTAAAGTATAACAATATTTTTTTATTTGTGCAGGTGAAAAGGTAGTGGTTTTCTTGCATGGATTCCCAGAAATATGGTATACATGGAGATACCAAATGATTGCTGTTGCAAATGCTGGATACCGTGCTATTGCCTTTGATTTTAGAGGCTATGGACTTTCTGATTATCCAGCAGAACCAGAGAAAGCAACCTTAATCGACCTTGTTGATGATGTCAAGGATCTTTTAGATACATTAGGCATCAACAAGGTAAGAATCAAGATATTCTGTACAATCAATTTCTACCTAGTACAATATATCTTGCATATAGTACTCTCTCGTTTTCAAATTATACGTCATTCTAACAATTTCAAATAGATTAAGAAATGTAGTTAATTTGTGTATAGAAAAGAGTAATTGTGAGTTGATTTACAAAAATATCCTTTATTAATGGTATCGAAAACATAAATTAGAAGAATTGGAAAAAGATAAAGTAATAAACGGTAAAGGGCAAGAAAAGAAAAGAAAATTTGATTCATTGACATTGTAAAGTAACATATAATTTAGAACAAATTTTGCTAGAATATTTTTCAACATGCATGTATATATTCTCTAGATACACATAATTTTATGTTCACAAACAATTTTAAATTTAATCACCAAAAAATTTCTTTTTCCAAATAATTACAGATTACAACTTGTGTTTAAGTATTAGAGGTCCAGTTTACAAGATTACGAGTAACAATTAGTCAAAGGGACTTATAATAAGGGACGAAGGGAGTTGTAAACCATAAGTCATACCCAACACCACCAAACAACTTTTTTTTTTTTTTGAAGGAACCACCAAACAACTTATTACTGCCAGAATTATATATATTGCTGGTATTGTTTTCCTCTAAAATCAGCCTGAAAGTTGATATTTCAAAGGCAGTTATGCAAATGACAATTATGCATTGTTATTGCACACTTTCTGTTGAAAATAGCTCTTACGTACAGGACCTATGATGTATGATACTGTAGGTAAGTTTTATCCTGCTTTATCTTTTGTACAATTTTGGCCTTGTTGAATGTAAAGAATGTGGCATAGAAGAAAAAAATTTGAGAGGAAAGGATAAAGAACAAGACACTTTGGAGTTTGGACTAAGGTGAAAAACTTGTCTAATAGTTTTATTGGATGTGAAATTTCAATTACTTCTATCAGGCTATCCTTATTGGTAAGGACTTCGGTGCCATCCCAGCATATCTTGTAGCTGCTGTCCATCCAGAAAAAGTAGCTTCTGTCATAACTTTAGGCATTCCTTTCATACTTCCTGGTCCCTCTGCTGTCCAAAACCATCTTCTCCCAAAAGGCTTTTACATCACTAGGTGGCAGGTGCAAATTCTCGGCCATAATCATATTTATCTTCTATATACTTCCTCTAGACGTAAATATAAACACAAAAAGTATATGTATCTGATTCGCATTTGAACCAGATGGACATATTCAAGGATGTACTTTTTTTGCTTGTATTTAAGTTCGGAGCAGTTTATGAAAATGATAAACTCTTGAATAAATTAATTCAGGAGCCTGGGAGGGCAGAAGCAGATTTCGGACGTTTTGATGTTAAATCAGTTATTAGGAACATCTATATTCTCTTTTCTAAAAGTGAGGTCCCAGTAGCAGGTGATGATCAAGAAATCATGGACCTGTTTAACCCGTCTACTCCCCTCCCACCATGGTTCTCTGAGGAAGACTTGACAGCTTATGCATCATTATATGAAAAATCTGGCTTCAGATTTGCATTGCAGGTTCCATACAGGTAATCAAATCACAATTCAACTAAAAAATCTTTAATAATTGGAACATTAGATATCATACATTTCTACATTGATATTTGTTGGTCTAAGTGGAGCTGAATTCGAATCACTTAAACAAGACCTCGGATTTGAATGTTATGAATAGAAAAATGTAGTTCAGAGGAGAGACTCTACTAAAGGTGGTTGGCTAGACTTCCAGGTAGATATTAGTCATCGACTAAGTTGGTGGATACTCTGCACCTATAACAAAATATAATAACTGTAACGGAGTGAAATCCTATTCCAAATATTTGTTTACAACCAAGGCTACTTCTTGTGTATGAGACTTGCATTTTGACTAAATAGTCATTTTGGTCCTTAAGTGTATTAGGCGTTGTCGCTATAGTCCTCAAATTAATGAAAATTACAAAAATATAATCAAATATGTATATTGTTAGTCAGTTGGTCCTCAAATGTGTTTTACGTTACTCAAATGTGATTTTTCAAAGTCAATTTGTTCCATCAAATTACAAACAAAATATAAACTCAAGGATGTATTTGTGATTTCAATACATTATAGAGACACCCGTTCACATATTTAGGGACCAAAATTACTGCTTACTCATTGCATTTTCCTCGTTTTTTTGTATTCAGTTTATTTTTCCAATGCTCTAAAATAGTCTCTAACTTTAGGGGGCATACTTGTATGAATTTAGAAAAATTTGTTCATGATCCACACAGGTCTCTCACAGTAGAAAGTGGCCTAACTGATCCTAAAGTCAATGTTCCTGCACTGCTGATAATGGGTGAGAAAGACTATTGTTTCAACTTTCCTGGCATGGAAGACTACATTCGAGGTGGGGTGGCGAAAAATTTTGTGCCAAAATTGGAAACTATATATATTCCAGAAGGAAGCCATTTTGTGCATGAACAATTCCCGGAGGAAGTGAACAAGCTCATCATTGAATTCCTTGACAAACAAAGCATTTGATTTGACTGTGGTAGTGGAGACTAAGAGTCTCATGCTTAATCTTGTGTATGACATAATTCCCTTGTGCTGGTGTGGTGTGAATGTGATTTCTATTCCAATAAGTAATTTGAGCAAGAACTATGTAGGATTTGTTCTACAATCATTAACATAGTCTACTATGAGATATTTTTTATTTGGAAAAGGTTAGTATCGTTAGTATTATGGTGTAGGTGGGAATCGAACTCTCTTCCTCGTTATCACTATGCTCTTTAACTGTCTCACTCAAATCTATGAACCAATCTTATGGCTTCCAATCTAAAATGAAACAAATGAATTTGATAATAATGTTTCACCAAAGTGGCCAAGAAAGATGAAAGAAGGTGGCAGTCTAAAAGTGCCAACTTGTTTGATCTAAGGATTAACCAAATGAGTTTTGTAGAGGAGAAAAGGAGCACAATAGCAGTGGTCTATAGCGTCTCGGCAAGTGTACTGAATCATTGCAAATAATAAAGGTAAAATATCAGGGTTTTTTTTTTTATTTTTTTTATAAAGGCACACGAAAGCAATAAAAGTCAAGAGAAAGCCTGAACCGTATACAAACAGAGAGTACACATGAGAAAGTCTACGGAAAGGTAAGCCTAGACTATTATCCCTTAGGAGCCAAGAAACTTCAAGCTTCTAACTAAAGCATTGCAGATTCCAAAGAAACATACTGCTAAACAAAGATATGCAGCCCAGACCAGCAATAGAACTAGCACTACAAAAGTAAAAGACCAAATATCAAAACAATCCTATCTATCCTACCAAGATAGATTAAGCAACCAACCAAAATAACAGAAAATATGAACAGAACTGTCAACATGACAGTCATAAATATTTAGGATGGCTTTTGACCACACCCTTTTTGGAACGAGTTTGTATGTGCTCACTACTTGTGCTTTGAACACCCTTTATCATTTAGCTTATTAGCAGGTAAAATATCAGGTTGCCAGACACAAGATTACACGAACCGCAAAATTAATCTTAATTCTCTAACCAAATTACCTAGTTGAATTGAAAAAGGATGTGACTGAATGTTGTAAATTGTAACAAAAGTGCAAGGAAGAAATTTTAAAATATTAATAGCATTATGGATGACTTTCAATTGATTTCATACATCAATGACTGTCAAAGTGTCACATTGCCTGCAGGTCGCGTTGCAATGCGACACAAGTCTTGTACGCTGGTTGAACACTCAGGCCTTGCAATGTGTTGCATTGCAAGATTGGACAGAAAAGAGTGTTTCCAATATAACTAGATTGCAATTCCAGATGAAGCCCTCACAATACGAAGCCTTTTGACACGTGTTGAGTTTCAGTATCCTTTCAACATCAGGTGTTGTCGAATAAGAATTTGTCTAGTCAGGGAGAAATTAACAGCAAATGTACCTAATTGATTCAGGAAATCATAATCCACAATTTATTTGAATTGACACTATATACGCTAAACTGACATAATTAAACTAAATACATAACTAAAAAGATTTTACAGTTGAATCTAATGAAGAACTATCCGTGGTTTTATGGTCTACGGAGGCCAGGCGGAGGTGTCGCGTTGTGTCCAGTCTAGCAATATCTGCACTGCAAGTTGAGCTAGGCTTCACAGACAAATTATTTGTTTTTACTACTATGCAAAAGAAAATTAAAATGGAGATTCTCCCATTAAATATTACATTTATTAAATATATTTTTTTACGGTAGACTCTCACAATGTGGTGAAGCAAAGTTTGAATTCCGACTGAAAGAAATACTCAAATTTAGTACGTAGTGCCCTATGTTTGGGTTGACCTTCCTTCTTTCGCGGCATTACCCATTCCTTCCGTCCACGCGTGCATTACTTCCTCAGAATGCACCTCCATGCCAATAGTTGTTTTGGTTAGGGGGGGCTATAACATGGAACATGGGTAAAAATGTCAAATTTTAAAGTTCTACTTAACTTTAATTGTTTCTAACACCTTTACAATCTTTGTGGACCTCAATAGACATGAGAAATATTCGACTAGCTCATTCCGGTTGTTTCTATATTTGCCTAACCTTCAACCGACCAACAAGGGGAATTCAACTGACCCTAATTCCGACTACTTGCCGATCATGGCTAAGAAGTTATTTATTTTTAGGTTTACATATATTAATATATATACTTATCCAACCACGTTTTATGCACTCATCATTGACCCCCTTTTTTTTTTTATACAAAACAGCATCTAAATATTCAATTAATTTCTTTGCAAAACAGCATCTATATACTATATTCAATTTGTTTACAAAACAGAATCTAAATACTAAATTTAATCTGTCTGCATCTGCACATTAAGGAAATGAGTTAGGTGCTTCATTTGTCTTATACCTTTGTTGAATTTTCTGTTTTTGCCATCATAACCTCCTCACACACTCACACACTTCATCCAGCATTAAAGATGGAGAACATCCAACACAGTCATGTAGAAGTAAAGGGACTAAAACTCCATGTAGCTGAGACTGGAACTGGTATACCAACACCCTTATACCAAAAAATATTCTCGATTGATTCATTTCCAAAGTATTATAACAATATTTTTGTTTGTGTAGGTGAAAAAGCAGTGGTTTTCATACATGGATTCCCAGAAATATGGTATACATGGAGATACCAAATGATTGCTGTTGCAAATGCTGGATACCGTGCTATAGCCTTTGATTCTAGAGGCTATGGACTCTCTGATCATCCAGCAGAACCAGAAAAAGCAACTATAATGGACCTTGTTGATGAAGTCAAGGATCTTTTAGATACATTAGGTATCAACAAGGTAAAGAACTAAAGATCAAGATTTTTTTACAGCCGATTTCTACCTAGTATAGTATCTCCTATATAAATTTTTAACATGCATGAAATTTTATCACCAAAAGTTTTGTTCATACTTCAGCTTAGATATAAGCAGCATGCGGACTCTAATAGTCAGTAACGAGAGCAAGATAGAAAACAGAAACTAAGAATTTGTTTATGGACAAAACTTACCTTCAGGATCATAGCGGTTTTTTTTTTATGAAAAATATTAGTAATGAGTTGTTGGAAAACCAATACGTATGATCAAAGGTGCGTCTGGTGTCCAACACATTTGATTAGTGTCGTACCTGACACATGTTGACGTGTCAATATGTCGGTGCTTCGTGGGATAGAAATGCTAGAGGGGGAAGTAGAATCTACGACCATTATCTCTCTAACACTTACGTTTCTTCCTCCAAACAACCCTATCACTCCCAAAATTATAGGTGTTGTTTTCCACTAAAATCGGCATGAAAGTTGACATTTCAGAGGGAGTTATGCCAATGACAATTTTAAGTGCTTATTGTCATTTTGTATTGAACATAGCTCCTACAGCACAGCACCTATGATCTGTAATAGTGTAGGTACTTTTTGTCTTTGTTTATGCCTTGTACAATTTTGGTTTTGTTGATTGTAAAATTTGTGTTGGAAGAAAAAAAGTGTGCGGAAAAATCAAATAATAAGACTCTTTTGATTAAGGCGAAAACGTTGTCTGATAGTTTTTTGGATTTGCAATTTTAATTGCTTCTATCAGGCTTTCCTTATTGGTAAAGACTCTGGTGCCATTGTAGCAAATCTTGTACCTGCTGTCTATCCAGAAAAAGTGGCTTCTCTCATAACTTTAGGCATTCCTTTCATGAATCCTGGTCCTTCTGCAATCCAGAACCATCTTCTCCCAAAAGGCTTCTACATTACTAGGTGGCAGGTGCGAATTCTGTCATAATCGTTTATTTCTTCTTCTATGCTCTTTCTAGACTTAACATAAACAAAATAGTACATATATGTGGTCAACATTTGAACCAAATACATGTAATTTTGTTTTCTTATAACTATTAAGTTTGGAGTAGTTTATGACAATAATGAACTATTGAGTAAACTAATTCAGGAGCCTGGGAGGGCAGAAGCAGATTTCGGCCGCTTTGATGTCAAATCAGTTATAAGGAACATCTATATACTCTTTTCTAAAACTGAGGTGCCAGTAGCAAGTGATGATCAAGAAATCATGGACTTGTTTAACCCATCTACTCCCCTCCCACCATGGTTCTCTGAGGAAGACTTGACAGCTTATGCATCACTATACGAAAAATCTGGCTTCAGATTTGCACTGCAGGTTCCCTACAGGTAATCAAAGTCTCACAATTCAACTTAAAATGCTCTTTAATAGATAGGATGTTCAATATTCTTACATTTCTAGATTTGAACCTTGTGATTAGAAAAAAGTAGTTGGGAGGAGAGACTCCCCTAAAGGTGGTTAGTCAGTTTAGTCCTCATATGCATTTTTACATTAGTTAGTTTAGTAATCAAATGAGTATTTTATCAGTCAGTTCCTTCCATCAAATTATTAACAGAATATACACTCAATGATTTATTTGTAATTTCGATACATAAAAGGATTATAGTGACACCGCCTCACACATTGACAGTGCATATTCGTATGAACTTAGAGAACACTGTTTATGATCCATACAGGTCTCTCACAGTGGAAAGTGGCCTAATAGATCCTAAAGTAAATGTACCTGCACTGCTGATAATGGGTGAGAAAGACTACTGTTTCAACTTTCCAGGCATGGAAGACTACATCCGAAGTGGGGTGGTGAAGAATTTTGTGCCAGACTTAGAAATCATTTATATTCCAGAAGGAAGTCATTTTGTGCATGAACAATTCCCAGAGGAAGTGAACAAGCTCATCATTGATTTCCTTGACAAACAAAGTATCTGATTGTGATTGTGTTTGTGGAGGCTAATTAAGAGTCTCATGCTTAATGTTGTATGGAAAATAATTTCCATGTGTGCTTGTGTGGTGTGAGTGTGTGATTTCTATTCTATGCATATTGTACCTCCCATTCCAATAAGTAATTTGAGTAACAACTCTGCAGGAATGTTATTCTACAATCATAAACATAGTGTACATGAACTCTCTCACTATACTCATGAACTCTCACTCCAATCACTCAACCAATAATTGAGATGAACTTCCTAAAGTATACGAAGCCCGTCTATTTAGTCCATTAAGTATATGGTAATATGTCAATTTAGTCCCTAACATCTTAGCAATAGAGACTAAATTGACGGATAAAAAAACTTAAGGGACTAAATCGGTGGTTTGTTCGGTATCTGCAACGTTCCTTAAGGACAAAAATCAGCTTTGCATATTGGCTGCTGGTTTTGCCAATTCTAAGAGACCTGTGGCAAGAACTGTTTCCTTCTCTTCTCCTGAATGTTGATAACATGAATTGGAATTCAGTGTTTTCAACAAATTTATGCCATTGATGTAGCTGCGTATTAGAGTCCTGCAATTTTATAAGCATCTGGGATTGAAAACAATTCAAAACTTCTAGCTGCTACAGTTGATGAAGGAAGCCTCTTGTCTAGAACTTTATTAACTAAAGATATATATCTCATTTATTTTGGATATATATAAACATAAAATATGTACTTTACTTCAATTTTTAGTACGGAGCATGGCAGCTATGGTTAGAGAAAGGTTTGACATGGTCTCCAATTGCTTATTACCAAGCTTGTAGAACATTGAGATGAATTTCTATAGATTATATTTTAAACTGAAATTAATTGTGAATGAGATGAAGGTTTGATAATGTTTTTTTTTAAGCAATTTACTTGCATCAAGTTCAATGAAGAGTTACACTTGACGTCGATGGTAAAGACCAAAGAGTTTAACATGTCGAGTTTGAATCCCCTATGAATAGTTGTAAAATGATCATTAGTGTCACTTTGGTTAATAAAATTCTCCATTCCCCAATTTTTTTTTTAAAGTTGAACAAAGAGTTTCATATTTTTATAAAGGCTTGGTAAGTTTCTTCATCCATCTCAATAAAAGGGAATCTGTTAATCTAGTGTTCCCGTTAAGATTCAAATTTTTCACGTTCTTTCAAATATACGTGTTTAATCAAATCTGTTAACCATTTGAGTCAAATCACTTTTTGTGTTAAACAATCTATGAGAAACAAAAGTCTTCCCTGGTTACATGTTTTTTTCCCATTTGCATTGAAACCTATCAAGTACTAGTACAAACAAAACGTGTGTTGTGCTGCCAAATTAATACACCGCGTTTGAATTGAAGGGTTGACCTATAAAGTCAAGTGTACATACATCACTCTTTATTTTTCAAACAAGTATATACTTTAGCATTTTTTACAAACCACTCATTTCCTTTTCCTGTCATCGAATTTATTTCATTCATGTAACATCACTATTAAATTTAAATCTTATATCTAATATTAAATAAACTCAATTTGTCAACTGTTTCTCTTTCATTCTTAGTTCTTTGCCAATGCCTCAACTTAAGCTACTTTTCATTTTTCTTCACACTTTAACCATTGTGAGTTATGTTTCCACTACTGAATTTGTCTATAATACAAACTTCAACTCCAAAAACATTATCCTATATGGAAATGCAACCATTAACAAATCCATTCTCACTCTCACTAATGACACTTCAACTTCCTTCTCAATAGCTCGTGCTTTTTACCCTAAAAAAATACCTACAAAACCACCAAACTCTTCCACTCTTCTCCCATTTGCTACTTCCTTCATTTTCTCTGTCTCCCCTGTCGAAAACTTTATCACAGGACATGGCTTTGCCTTCATATTCACACCTTCAAGTGGCCTAAATGGAACAACATCAACCGAGTATATCGGTCTTTTAAATCGCACAAATCAAGGTAATCCTAACAACCATGTTTTTGGAGTCGAATTCGATATAGTTAGAAACGAAGAATTCAATGATACTAATGATAATCATGTTGGTATCGACGTAAACTCTCTTACATCCTTAACTTCACATGAGGCTGGCTATTGGGGTGGGAAACATGACAAGAAGTTTAATGTGTTGAACATGAAAAGTGGAGAAAATTATCAAGTATGGATTGAATTTATGCACTCTCAGATAAACGTTACAATGGCTCGGGCAGGACAAAAGAGGCCGCGTGTACCTCTTATCAGCATGAATCTTAACCTTTCTGGAGTTCTTATGGATGAAACTTATGTTGGATTCTGTGCAGCCACGGGGAAGAAAAAAGATAATGTTAAGATTCTTGCTTGGAGCTTTAGTAATACAAATTTTTCAATTGGTGATGCTTTAGTAACACACAACTTGCCTTCATTTGTCCCCTATAAAGGATGGTTTTTCGGAGCAAAGGCTATAGATGTAGGAATAACCAGTATTGTTTGTGTCTTAATCATTGGTTGTGCAGTGTTGTTCATTCTCTTTCTCTATATGAGAAACAAAGGAGAAGAAGAAATTGAAGATTGGGAACTAGAGTACTGGCCACATAGGATTAGTTTTCAAGAGATTCATGCAGCAACAGGAGGATTCTCTGAAGAGAATCTGGTTGCTGTAGGAGGGAACAAAAGAGTATATAAAGGGATTTTGCAAGGCGTTGAAGTCGCGGTCAAGAGAATTCCTCAAGAAAGAGAAGGGATGAGAGAGTTTTTGGCCGAGGTTTCAAGCCTAGGAAGACTGAAACATAGAAATTTAGTAGGATTCAGAGGTTGGTGCAAGGAAGAAAAGGGAAACTTGATTCTAGTTTACGACTTCATGAATAATGGAAGTTTAGACAAATGGATATTTGAGTGTGAGGATGGAAAGATGCTAACATGGGAAGCGAGGATTCATGTTTTGAAAAATGTAGCCACAGGGATTCTATACCTGCATGAAGGTTGGGAAGTTAAGGTCTTGCATAGGGATATCAAAGCAAGCAATGTTCTACTTGACAAGGATATGAATGCTAGATTGGGGGATTTTGGTTTGGCTCTTATGCATGAGCATCATGGACAAGTTGCCAACACAACAAAAGTATTGGGGACATTAGGATACATTGCTCCGGAGGTGATTCGAACAGGAAGAGCATCAACTATGTCTGATGTGTTTGGGTTTGGAATATTGGTTTTAGAAGTGATTTGCGGGAGAAGACCTATTGAAGAACATAAGCCACGGCTAATTGAATGGGTGGAATCTCTAATGGTGCTTGATCAATTTCACAATGCCGTTGATGAAAGGTTGAAGGCTAAGGGAGGATACTCCATTCAGGAAGCTGAGAGATTGCTTCATTTGGGTTTGCTGTGTTCAAATTCAGACCCTAGTGTTAGACCAACAATGAGACAGGTTGTGAAAATGTTAGAGGGAGAAATGGAAAACATCGAATCTGATGAAGAAAATATGGAGAACAGTTTACTTGGAAGAATAAAATCAGCTGCAACGTGGTCTAGAACTGAAAGTACACTTCCATATAGAGATCACCCTACTTTTGAAGAAATTAGAATGTTCAGTTATAATTCTAAGACATCAAGTGGCTCAAGTTCCATTTTACGGTCGGATTCAGATATCATTCGGGAAGGCCGGTAATGTTGTAGGTCATTGCTTGTTACAGATTTTATGTTATCCATCATGTGGCAATGAATGAAGAATATTCAAGTTCCAGCTTATTTGGATTGGATATGGTTTGTGTACACTACCAAATCATGGAAGTTGCTATCCAATGAGTTAATTGTTTTCTACTAAAAGTTTTTGACATATTTCATTGAATGTTGTATTTATAAAGGCCAAAACTCTGCAAAATTACAAGGTCATCAGAGGATGTATGTAATTTAAACTTATAAAAGATAAATAATATTGTTGTATACACCACTTGGAATATGTCCATACATTTATTTAAAAATGTGAAGAGATGCATCATGTCAATCTAAAACATCATTACATCATTAAAATTATTTAAGATCTAAAACATCATAAATCACAGTTAGTAGTTCAAAATTCAAGTCACTAAAACTTATCTTTTAGCATCAAAATTCTGATCCTTTCATGCTAGAATTGTTTTCCTTCAAATGTTTGTCCAAATTGCCAATTTGCAGGAGCTACATTGTAAGATGTGATAGTTTTTCCACTTGTGACAGTAACCTCAAAGGATAGAGGCTGTTTTTGAAGGTTCACATTGCAATGCCAGTTTTGTCCCCAATTCCTTGCCATTGGTATCCAGCCAGTTTTAGTTCCCTTCACTTTCACAGCAACCACTTCACCATCCAACCCTACATTTGTAATAAGAACTTGATAGAAATTATCACTTCCACTCATTGTGAATTTCAAGCCACCAGTTCTTTTGCATTTAACCCTGCACAACTTTCACATCAGCAAAAAAATTCCTTGTATAAGCCAGATGCCTAAGCATTAAAACAAGACTTAAACCCTGTCTGGATAAAGTAAACAGCTTTATTAAGCACTTATAGTTTTAAACTAGCAGCCAAAATATAAAGAATTTTGATGTCTCCTTAACAGCATTGCAACCGTATAGACCGCATTTTGCTGCAATATAAAGGTTTACAGCGTAACCACGACCGCAACTGCAATTTAAAATATTTTTATCATATAAGTGCTTATAAGCTATTCCAATAATGTTGGATAAAATAAAGTCAAATTGTTTTCATAAGCTATAAGTTGTTTTATAAACTATCCTAGAGAACATACGGAAATAAGCTAAAACGGCTTATGGACACCTTATAAGTTGTTTATATAAGCTCTCTCTAATAGTCTCGCAAATGTTTATATCATTATATAAGCTTAAATAATTCATCAATTCAAACATGCCCTAGTCAATAAATTTGTCTCATTAAAACAATGTTTTTAGTTTTACCTCCTATATTGAATTGGAACTATATCAGATTTTCTCTTGGCAATTTCCGCAAATGCAGCTTCTGACATCTCAAATTGCTCACTTGGAAAATTGCACCATCCACCATAATTTGGAGCACAGAAATCTGTAACAGTAACAACTACAGAAGGACTTCCAATCAAGCACCATAAGATGTGATCAACACATCTAATCTCATAACAAGCACCACAAGTACTCCCTTTGTTGAACAAAAATGTGCTTAACCCAGTGCTATGTCTCCCATAATCAACTTTGTGAATGTCTCCATAACCACAAGCTCCTTCTGTAATCAATACACATTCAACCACATTGTCAAAACTCAAAATTGAATATAGGTTTAAATATGATTTTAGCCCCCACAATTAAAGTGTTTTTTTTTTTTCTTTCTAATCCATGTAAGTTTTTTTGTTTGGATTTAGTCCCTCTAAATTAAAAAATATATATATATGTTGGTTTTAGTACATACGTCAACTATGATGTCAAGGGTAATGGATTATGTCAAGGGTATTCTCTCAAATTTTCTCAATTGTTACATTACATCTACACCATTAAATATGAGAAAAAGAAATACAAAATTATAAAGAAAAGAGGATATTGAGTGCTTGGTTGACATGTAATAACTAAGAAAAATTGAGATAATTACACTTGAGATTTAAATATGATTTTAGTCATTGACAAAAAAATAATGATTTTAGTCCCAACAAATATAGCGTTTTTTTGGTTTTTAGTCCTTTGTAAGTGCTTTTGTCCGGATTTGGTCCTTGCAAATTCAAAATAGCTTATTTTTTTGTTTTTAGTCCTTGTAAGTGCTTTTGTCTGGATTCGGTCCTTGCAAATTCAAAATCAATTGTTTTTATGAAGCACGGACACATACATAAAACATCAGATACGACACTGACATGTATACATCAACTCTGATAAAATATTTAAAAAATGACATAATTCAAGTGTAGGTGTCAAACATAATCCATGTAAAACACTTGGACAAGACTTCAGATAAAAGTGTCCGTTTCAAGTCCCTAAATTCATCCTATTGAACCACATGGCATGATTTTATTTGGCTGTGTATGACGTCAAGATTAAAAACAACAATTTTTAAATTTACATATGACTGAATATAAACAAAAATATTTACAGGGCTAAAACTAAAAAACGTTATTATTGAAGGGACTAAAACATGTTTAAACCTGGAATTGAATATATATCAAAACTTATGCTGAGACTGGAAAGAGAAATTAATACCTGTAATGAGAGACGCATCTTTATCTTTGATGTATGTTGCAGTTGCAGACTTCCATTCTTCATCTCTGTAAGATGTTAGAAATTTAGGTCTTAATTCATAAACATGTTCAATACAAAATAAAAATATAGCGGAAGCAAATTTAATCATTGAACATGAATATGAACGGATATACGACATGTTTGATTTATCAAGATAGTAAGAATTAAGGTATTAGGAATACCTGGATAAAGCTTTGACACCGTAATCTGAAATACACAACGTAGGGTTAGCGGCGGCCAGTTTGGTTCTTCCTCAACCGGTACCTTTATGCCTCAAGCTCTCATCAGATGGGGAGAAGAGAATGTTTTTGCCGTGTCCGGTATATTGGGGACCATAGCCTCTTTTATATTGGATAGCCATCAGGGTTTCCCATTATTCCGTTAATGGGCTATCCGGACATCCACTCATTGAATCCATATCAACTAATTAATTATTTAATTAATTATCCAATTAGAAACCTAATAGCCTTATTACTTAATTTGATCACTAATCAATTAAGGCTCACAATTGATAAATAGCTAATATAATTATTATTACGATATTTGCCCACATAATGATATTGGAATATAATTAAATAATAAAATATTCCAACAATCTCCCACTTGGGCTACATATCTTAATAATTATATCAGAATACTTTAGGCGCGCGTCCGAATGCTATTTATCTTTAGATTTCAACTTTACAATCTGGTCCACCTCATACATTAATAATGGGACCACCGCGGCTGTCGTCACTGACGTATAACGTGACGGAACCCCGACGACCACCATACCAATGCACTTGGTGACATAGATCGATATGGATGAGTGGCATGGAAATTTCATGTAATGTGATCTCTAAATCATGCCTATTTCCAACTGATCCAACTGAAAACTTTAGTGAGATCAAACTGAAGTTTGCAAATTAAATATTTGCACAAAATGATACAGAAATGGTTATAACAAAATAACCTCATGAACTTTATTTCTGCAGAAAATCATAACATAAAGTCTGTATCAATACCAAAACAAAAGTATAGAACATAAAATAAAAGAGACTCCCACTAATCCAAGACATCCTTAATGACAACAACAATATAAAAGACCTTAGGTGTCATGTCTCTGATTAGTGGTATAGCTAGCATAAAGTTTGTCTCTACATGTTCTATCATTTTAACAACAATAATTTATAAGGTAATAAACCTTATAATTTTGTTATTGAATCTTTATTTGACTAACTTATGTCACTATATAACTTAAGTGGTCTTTCAATACCTTTAACTCTATGCAACCAAGTGACATAAATATTTACAGTCATTTCCTAAGTTAGGATGTCTTATTATATATAGACATCCAAAAGCCAGAGATTAACACACTAATGATCTCCAAATTGTTAGATCTCTGATGTGAGCATAAGTTCTCTTGTTCTCTTTAATAATTCTTAAGGTTGCCTTTTCAACAATTCAAACTTTGAATTGCTCATGTTTCTGCCAAACAGTCTGATCATATATGTTATTTCCAAATACGTGTAATAAGATCATACATAAAAATTCTATAAGCAAAGCATAGGAATATACTTAAATTTATGAAATCATAAATTTCCTAATGGGCAATATTTGGGACTGAAAATTTGAGACTGAAAAGTCTCTCTCGGAGACTAAGGTCACCCATAACTTATTATGTCAATTTATTTTCAACTTTATTGATATAACTCTTTTGCAATATCCCGAATAATACCTTGAGAAGAATCTCTAGTATTGAAATGCTTAATACAAAAGAGGTGTCTCCAAGATCTTTCATCACTAACTTTTGTTAGAGATTTCACTGGTTTCACATAACAAACATATATCATTGTTGACTAAATAAAATAAAATTGACGTATTAAACTAGGAATATAAATTTACTCCCACTGAGCTTACTAAATCCACAATTCTCCGTAATATCATCTCAAAACCAAATGAGACAATTACTTTATGAGAATTTGTGATAACAATAAAGAGACAAACTTCTTAACTCATAAATGGATTTCATGATTTTGCAAACTATTTACTTTGTATCAATTGACACAAAACCTTTACTAAGTTGCACCGTATTGTATCATTAATGTCATCATTAATAAAACTATATTGAAATCCATCTTATGCAGCTCCAAAATTATAATAAGCAAACTAGTATCATGACTGTCCTAATAGAGTCTTTCAAATAAACTAAATAGAATTTCTCTTTCAGTCAATTCTTAATGACATTAAAAGCTCTAGTTCTTGAGGGTGTTGAGTTTGATCTATATGAATTAATTTCTTAACTTGATAGAGAGGAAGAACAAAATTATTTTCACGAGGATCCAAATATACTATAATAATAGTAACTATATGAATTAGTTTAGAACTGATTCTTCCTCATTCAATTTTGTTCTATTACCATATCTCTCCCCCAAACTCAATATCCTCAAGAAGACTTAACAATTTATGTCTCAAAATTTCCTTAATTTGTGGGACGAAAAACTTATAGTATTCAAAACCTTAAACAATATAGAATGTCACAAGTCATAACTGAATTGACTCTAATAATTGAACTTAAAAGACACGTTGAATCATCATTTGAAAATAAAACTCAAAATATCTTGATTTATTCAAAAAGATTTTAAAACAAAAAATTAATTCAAATAATGATTCACCAAATTATCTTTTAAATACAAAAAATAACCTAGTAATGACAATCCAAAAAATAGTTTAAGAAATGAATAAAATCATCTTTATCGACTTTGTCCATTCTAAATTGATATATCTTTCAACATCACGGGACATAAGTCAGTCAAGACTACTTTTCTTTATTTGCCCTTATCTTTTGAGGTATTTTCCGAATGAGCACTATTTTATTTTCTCTTGCTTCAACTATTCCTTATTTGCACACTTTATGAATTGATCATTTAAATGATCATTTCTAACCATAACAGTTATAAACTTAATTGTGCAAAGAGAATAATAAATACTGAATTTTCGAACAAGTCATATAATAGTCGAAATCACTGAATTTTCAAACAAGTCAGATGATGGTCGAAATTGTAGTGTCTTAGCAAGATTAAAAGTTCACATAATGTGCTCCTAACATTTTCTTTGCCTAATAATCTTAATGAAATACCCACTCTCCAATGAGAGCTTGTCTTTCTCTATATTGCTTTAAAAGCACTTTAATTCAAGCAAAGAAAATATGACAAAATATTTTTGTCATCTTAAATAACACCTCTAATACATATGATATTTTAGCTTTATGATTTCACGTGACCTATGGGATTTGGTGTACACTCACTAGTCAAACTTGATTCCCACATTAAATGCTGAATTTGTGAGAGAATGTGAGTTTCACCACCCTTATCTAAGGTCTAGATCCAAGAATAATGTTAATATTATTCTTTAATTCCTAAAAGTTAGAACTTTTAAGAGTTAAAAAAAAATTTAACTCAAATTAGCAGATAGATAAACTATATTAGTTTAAAGAGCACAAAAGTAGTAAAAGAACTCACAAAAATACCTAATGCACCATCAATATCAAGTTTTTAAACAATAATATCAATTGCTAATGGTATTTTTTTTTTCAACAATGATCAAACAATGACAATTTACTTTGACAAAGAATAAATTCTTATAATTGTTATATGTTTACCATTATATTTGTGTGAATGTAAACTCTTAAATATATAAATGAGTTTACACTCGCACAATATTATCACACATGTCAGTAAAATATTATAGAAATGTGCTTCTTTATTTGTAAATAAAAGACCTTAACAAGATACCAAACGCACCATTAAAACACAATCTTTGGATTGCTAAGAATTAATTGCAAGCGGTACTCTCAATGCAATGGTCAAACATTGGTGATAAGTCCTGTCAAATAATAGTCACCTTTGGGCATCCTATTACCCACATGGATAATTACGTTATAATCACCACATGTTTACCATCGCAGGTATGTAACTATTTGGCCAAGTTGTGCCTTCCTTTGGGCCGACGACAACTCGCATAAATAATTACACACTACATCTTTTGTAAGCTTAATTGAAATCAATTTACACAACAGAGGTTACTTGGGCAACATTATTGTTTCAACTGACTCAACTAATTTTACTAGACAATTTTAATATACATATTAAACGGGGTGATAAATCCTGTCAAATAATAGTCACCTTCGGGTATCATATTATTCACATGGAAAATTACTTTATAATCACCACACATTTACTATCATATGTATGTAACTATGCGGTCAAGTTGTGCCTTCCTTGGGGCCGACAACAACTCACATGGATAATTTCATACTACGCCTTTTGTAAGTTCAGTTGAATCAAATCTACGCAACAGAGGTTACTTTGGCAACATGTTGTTTCAACCAAAACAACCGCAATTACTAGACATTTCATAGTAAATTAAATGGGAATGGTCTTAAATTTACAAGGCACTACTGACATAATGTAGACCAAATTAGTTCTTTATGTCGTTGTGTAACTATTAGGCCACTCAACAACCCTTAAGTGTGAAGACAAATTCACAAAATTTTTAAAGAAGATGCAAGTCAAAAATCACACCAATGTGTGTATGACAATACATTTACATACATCGCATGAAAGCGACAACAACAAACATAGCATGAAATATATTCAAAATGCATGATAAGACAAAATATTATTGTAGAAAACTTAATAACGATAAACTCTAACATCATAATTATGCTATAAGAAAAATATTCAATTTCAAGCCAAAGAAAAATTGACACTTTGCATGATCTAAAATATTATTGTACAAAACTTAATAACAATAAACTCAAATATGACAATCATGCTATAACCAAATATTCAATTTCAAATCAAATAAAAACTGAATCTTTATATTCCAAAAATATTCATGCTATAATAGATTCACATATGAGCTAAATGATTCTTTAAACAAAATAAAACATAATTCTAAAAGAAATGTTTTCCTAAATAAAGTAAATAAACTTTATAGGTTTATAATTAAACAAACAAAACTAGAATTAATATTTTCTAAAATTAAAGAATTCAATCCTTACTTTCTGTACTACCAAATTAATTCAAAAAATATTTTGAGATGTGTTATTAAGCACTATTCAAAAAATCAAACAACAAATTTCCACAAATGATATATGATGACCAAATATATATCAAGAATTGCCTAATATCTCAAAATAAACTTTAGGTACAAAATCTTTGTGAATCAAAACTAATTTCAAATAAAATTAAGCTATAAAATATGATAAAAATATTTGAAAAATGCATTAACCAAAAAGATTTGATTTAAATCAAATTTACAATAATCAAAATAAAATTCAAATCATTATTAAATCCAATTATATATCTTGAATGGATTTTTAACAAAAAAATAAAAATAAATCCATGACCAAATAAAAAAAAACAAAATGCTTGAAATCAAGTCATACTCGATTTACTAAAGATGGAGATAATAATAATATTTAACTTCATTATACATAATAAAATTAACCTAAGACTTTCTTTTTCAAAATCTCCATTATTCTTTTCTTAAGAAGGAAAAATAAAAAAAAGAATAAGGTTATAACGAATAATCGTCAAGCTAGAGTGCTGCACATATAACAGTTAACAAAAAAAAAACTTAATTGTACACATATGCAAATGATTTTTCAAAAGAACAAAATCAAGAACTATGACTATTACTTTCACGTGCAGGAGAGATATGGAACATGTAAAAAAAATTAAACGAAATACAATTTCCAGATTATGTTGCTTAAATCGTTCCCGTTATTCTCATGATGAAGTAAATTTCATGATACATGTGCAACGAACAAATAAATAAAATCCCAAATTATATAATTTAGGGTTCATACGATAGAAACAAATTGGAGAACTCAAACACGGTAGAAACAATTGAGAACTCAAGAAATTCCAAAAAATCAAACATGAAGACCGCTCTGATACCACTTGTTAGAAATTTAGGTCTTAATTCATAAACATGTTCAATACAAAATAAAAATATAGCGGAAGCAAATTTAATCATTGAACATGAATATGAACGGATATACGACATGTTTGATTTATCAAGATAGTAAGAATTAAGGTATTAGGAATACCTGGATAAAGCTTTGACACCGTAATCTGAAATACACAACGTAGGGTTAGCGGCGGCCAGTTTGGTTCTTCCTCAACCGGTACCTTTATGCCTCAAGCTCTCATCAGATGGGGAGAAGAGAATGTTTTTGCCGTGTCCGGTATATTGGGGACCATAGCCTCTTTTATATTGGATAGCCATCAGGGTTTCCCATTATTCCGTTAATGGGCTATCCGGACATCCACTCATTGAATCCATATCAACTAATTAATTATTTAATTAATTATCCAATTAGAAACCTAATAGCCTTATTACTTAATTTGATCACTAATCAATTAAGACTCACAATTGATAAATAGCTAATATAATTATTATTACGATATTTGCCCACATAATGATATTGGAATATAATTAAATAATAAAATATTCCAACATAAGAAGCAACATTGTTGCATGCTTGTAGTAAAATCAGGTAGAGAAATATAGATTGTGGAACACCCATTTGTAATAAAAAAAAAAAAATTGTTTTTTTTCTTCTAATGGAAACAATAAACACTAAACAAGGGAGAAACCCTTCTTTTTATAACTGAAAATGATGTATATTTTATTGATAAACAAAAAGATAAAAACTTTGACATTTTGAACCCGTGTTTTTTTGCTTTCTAACCAGGATTCAAGGTTCTAATTTGTAACTATGTTTGCTTTTGTTCTTTCTCTAGAAAGTGTCCTTGTTTTTTAGGCGGGAATGTAGGGCACTTTTTGAGTAAGAAATATTTGAGGATTTATTTTGTAGTGACTGAGGGGCACTGTAGAACTGGCAGAGGCAGTCAGTCACAGAAGACTGACTCCTCAATGTGAAAACTTGACTGCTAAAACTGTTTCTTCATTGATACTACTACTGTCTCATCATAAATTTTCATTTGTAATATTTATCTTAATTAATTATATTTGACTTTAAATTACAAGAACAACATTTGTTTAATTTTTTAAACAATGATCTCATTTAGAGTTTATTTCCTAAGACACAAATTTGAGTATATAACTTATAAAGTTTGTTCGACTAAAAAAGATTTGCTTGATAATCGTGTTTTTCTCACGAGTTTATAGTTTATTTTTAGGCTAAATTACACCAAAGGTACTTTAAGTTTGAAATTTGTAACAGGTTGATTATTTAAGTTATTTTTTGGTCACACATAAGTCTTTTAAGCTTAAAGTTTGTAACAGATTGGTCATTTAAGTTGTTTTGGTCACAAATAAGTCTTTTAAGTTTATAAATATTTTCGATTTAGTCCTTCCACCACATCATCGTTTGGTTAATAGAAGAACTAAATCGAAAACGTTTACAAACCTAAAGGACTTATTTGTGACCAAAATAACTTAAATGACCAATCTATTACAAACTTTAAGTTTAAAGGACTTATGTGTGACCAAAATAACTTAAAGGACAAATATATTACAAACCTCAATTTTAAAGAATTCCGATGTAATTTACCCTTATTTTTATGAACTTATAATATTTTTTTTATAAGCTTATTTATTTTGCTTATAGTTGTAGCTTATCACTTTTATCTCAATTTCATCCCTGCAATATTAATTGAATAAATAAATATTAATTATATTTACCTCTTTATGTAATTGTATACTTATAAGCTACTTCAATTACTAATTTTATATAATACCGTAAATTCAATCAGCTAACCTATACACTATTAACTATAAATTAACTTATAAATCATTTGTTATAAGTTCATCTATTATAAGTTAACTTATTAGCTATCCATTATTTTTTATTAAACATGACCTCAATTAAATAGTTCATTTGACTATTTTACTTCTAGTGCTTATAAAAAGAACTAAAAAAAAAAAAATTACTCTACTTTCAACCACTCTAACTTCTATGGATTTTTTTTTATACAATAGAATGTAGATGATAAGATTGTGTCTCATTTCAATGCAGATTAGACCTTAGGGTTCGGAAAAAAAAATACTCATAAAAATATTTATATTTATCTTCCTCCAAAGATATTTATGAAATTTGAATTCACTTAACTAGTTAGGGAAGGGAAACTAAAGCTTATACATGGATCCAGAGACTTTAATATTCCTTCTCATATCTTGTATGATGATGACATGATGATTTTCTACAAAGGAACCAACTCCAACATCTCCACTCTCAAAGAGAGTTTTTCTCAACTATGCTCAAGTTTCTGGCCAATTTGTTAACCCTCAGAAATCTTCTATTTTAGCAGGTTTTATCAGTAATCATAGATTGACTTAATTGCTAATAATCTTGGTGTTAACATTGACTCTCTTCCATTTATTTATCTTGGAGTTCCAATTTTCAAAGGCGGGTCCAAATATGTCTACTTTCAACCTATTGCTGATAAAATCAAAAATAAGCTAGTAGCTTGGAAAGCATCCCTTCTATCAATTGTTGGTAGAGTGTTATTAATCAAGAGTGTGATTCAAGGTATGCTCATTCACTGTATTACCATATATTCTTGGCCAGTTAAACTTTTAAAAGACCTCGAAAAATGGATGAGAAATTTTATATGAATTGGAGATATAAACCAAAGGAAGCTTGTAATTGTTGCTTGGAACCAAGTTTGTAGACCCTTAGAAGAGGGAGGCTTGGGAGTTAGAAATCTTTCAAATATCAATGAAGCAGGTAACCTTCAAGTTTGTTGGGATATCATGCAATCAGATTTACAATGGGCTCAATTCATTAGAAGCAAGATCCTAAGGAACAAAAAACCAGTCAATTATCATGTTTCTTCATCTATTTGGAGTGGTGTTAGGCATAAATACTCTATTGTGCTAAAAAATGTGTCTGAGAATATTGGGAATGTGGAAAATATTAACTTCTGGACTGATTTTTGGTGTGGAGAGCCTTAGACAATTGTACTGAACATCCCACCCCCTACATCTTGACAGTCATTTACAGGCTACTCTTGATACTTGCATTCATAATTTTAAGTGGAGTGTCCCCTAAGAAATCTGAGTTGATTGCCCAATTTTGGAGCAGAAGTTGAACTTTTTGTCTATTCCTAATTCTTACATGGAAGATAAGCTGATTTGGACGCCATCTCATGATGGAACTATCTCCTCTAAAGATGCGTATCTTTTTCATGCTTCCCCTCATCCTCAAAACAATAATTGGGTTAAAGCCATTTGGCATGCTGCTATTGCCCCCTCCAAGGCTCTTCTTGTTTGGAGGATTCTTCTCAACAACCTCCCCACATATGACATTCTTGCTAAAAGAGGTTGTTTGCTTCCCTCTATTTGTTCTCTTAAGTGAAAAAATCAAGAAACTCTATCTCGTATGTTCCTTGAATGCACTTTCTCTTCTAACATTGGTCCTGGTTGTTTCACATTCTCAAAATCACTTGCAACTTATCAAGTTTTTTGGACATCATAAGGATAGCTGAAAGAAATTGGTCCCCTCAATGTAGACTGGTTGTTCTACCTGCCATAATTCACTGCTTCAACACCATCTGGTTTTGCATAAACCAAAGAATATTTAATGCTAAGATAATCACTGTCATATCAGTTATCGACATGGTTATCTCAGGTGCTTGTTTTTCTGGCATCATCTCACTTCTATCTGCTAATTCATCAATCACAGACTTTTCTATCCTTAAATTTTTTGAAGTTAGAATTAATCCTCCAAAGCCAAGAATCACCAAAGAAGTTTTATGTTAGTTTCTTGGCATTCAAGTCTTCTAAGATCGTTCCTTGAAATCTCAGGAATAGACAGGACAATTGTATGCATCTTCTTCAGCTTTTTAACTTCAATGTTTCCCACATATATAGAGAAGGAAATAACTACGCAGATCAGTTTGCTAACATTGGTTTTTCTATTCCATCTCACAGTTGGCTTCAAACTTTGCCTCCCCAAATTAGTGTTGACTTTGATAGGAATAGACTTGGTACTCCTAATTTTAGGTTTTATTATCTCTTTTGAGGATTAGGTTTTATGTCTCCTCTCTTCCACTTTTTGTATCTTTCATCTATATATATATATATATATATATATATATATATATATATATATATATATATATATATATTCAGGGGTTGCAGTCCCTCTGCAACTTCCTTTGGTTCAAAAAAATGAAATTTGAAAATAGAACTTTTGAATTTAATTAGGTCTATCTATCTTTTGAAAATTGTTGTTTACACTAAAAGATTTATTATCACACTTGGAAATGACCAAAATACCTCCAACAGTAGTTAACTACTGTTCGCTTCAAAGAGAAAAATTAAACACTTTACTGCAGTTGGGGTATTGAAGGTCATTTTTCAGATGTGTGATAACCGTCTTTGAAGTCTAAAGAGTAATGTTCCTATCTTTTTACTATTATCCAAAATCTTTGAGTTTTTTATATGTATATTTTAGACTTTACTATTACTTACATAATTAATCATCTTCATTTCTTAAAAAAATTAAATAAATAATTCATAAAAAATGGAGTAATTATTTTGGTTCATATGTATAAATTCAAGGAATTTTCCAATTTCTGTCAATTAATAACAAAAACTTGGTAATAATGTCACAACTGCTAGACACAAATAGTCAACACCAATAACTTGTTTTTAGAGAATGAATTTATTTATTCTATCCATTAACATAACAATAACAATATTTAAAATCGTACTCCAGCAAATTTCCATAATTATCCTTTCTTAAACTCATGATCACTTTAATTTTATATGTTTAATGGTAATTTTGCAAAATATAAAATCAATTTGCTTACTCTTTCTTCTCCTTATCATCCAATTCTCTTAAATATAGGAAAAAAGCAATGTATTATGGAATAAATATAGGAATATAGTTTATTCTCATCGGCTTCAATTTCTTAATTTTACTAATTTGCATAAAAAAAATCAATAGAACACTACATTAATATTGATATTTTAAACATAATCATTAGTTTTCCGCATTTAGGCATATCAATTTTCTCATATCATTCCTTCCTTCAAAAAAAAAATTCTCATGTCGGTATATATAAAATTTGATTTTGAGAGATAAACACATAAACTCTACAATAGATGTGGTGCAAACACTGAATGATGTTTTCCATATAAAATAAAAATTTGTTTAATAGTAAGGTTGATGTTTATATTTTGAAAATAATCACGAGTTTCCAATATTTTACCATATCAACTTTGTCCTACGTGTATATAAAAAAATTTATGCAGATATAAGCATTTAAAATTTGCAATGGGAGCGGTACAAATATTGAACAATGTTTTTTATATAAAATAAAACAGCAATGCTAAATAGCGCGACATATTCATGCACGATTTGAGCACGAATTCTTAAAACAAGTGCTCTATGATTTTTTGAAGACTGCACATCCAACATCTAAAATCAAAATATCAAACAAAAACATAATATCCACCGCTCCACATGTTATCTTTTTTAAGACTGCAATATGGGATGCTACTTGCTAGACGCCACCTCACCTCTTCTACAATCACCTTTTTTCTAGAGGAAGTAGCTACTATCACTCGATAATATTAACTCTAACACTTAATCTTAGAGAGTCTACTTTTTCAGGGGAATTATAGAGTCTTAAACACTCTTTGATAAAATAAAGTTAAAAAAGACAAGAAGAGAGCATGGAATATTGGTGTGTTTGCTGTGTATATAAGTCATTAGTGAGTTATACGCGAATTTGTTTTCGCACAAATGAGCATTTTCCAAAATAAAAATGTATTTAATATAAAAATTATATTAATTTTGATATTTTGAAAATATTCACGAGTTTTCAAAATTTTATCATATCGACTATCACATATAAGTATATAATTTTTTCCCTATATATATAAGCATATAAAATCCTCAACAAGTGCGCTTCAAATATTTAACGGTATTTGAAATATGAAATAAAAATTTATTCAATAGACACACTACACTAACATTGATATTTTAAAAATAACCATGAGTTTCCAAAATTTTATCATATCGACTTTCTCATATATGTACATAAAAATTTGTTTATACAGATATAAGCATAAAAATTTGTTGTGCAAACATTGAATGGTGGTTTGCTTATAAAATAAAAAGTTATTTAATAGAAACACTACTTTAATGTTTATATTTTGAAAATAGTCATGAGTTTCCAATATTTTATCATATCGATTTTCTCACATATGTATATAAAATTTGTTTTTGCATATATAAATATTTAAAATTTGAAACGGGAGCGGTGTAAAAATTGAACAATGTTTTGCATATAATATAAAAAGTTATTTAATAGAAACACTACACTAATTTCTCATATATGTACATAAAAATTTGTTTTCGCATTTTGTCTGTTTTAGGTTGTTATCCAGAAGTCCTATCTCAACTGGCAAAATGCCGAAATTGTTAGGCCGGATGCCATGACCGGGGTTCGAACCCTAGTACCTCTACTTGTGTGTGTGAGTTTATAATGGCTTTGCCATTTCGTCTATCTACCAAAAAAAATAATTTCATGTTGTTGCTTTGGGTATTTCCTTCTTTGGAAACTATGAATTTATGTCAGTTTTGTTCCATTGTGATTTTAGTAAAGCGGATTATTGTTGATAAGCTTCTATGTTTTTGCGTACGATTATCAACTATTACAGTGAAGTTTTTTATCACCAAATTATTCGTGTGATTTTACTCGATTGTATGTTCATGATTGTTAATCATTGTCAATTTCATTGTGAGATTATTGGTTTGATTTTGACTATTAATCATTGTCAATTTCATTGTGAGCTTTTTTTTCTAGGAGCAAACAAAGTTTATATCATTTTTTTTTGTTCTAACTTTAAATTAATAATGGTAGTAGACAAATTTTCAACACTCTTATTCAAGTTAAAGAATCACCACAAGTGTCCTTTTTTTCGTCATAAATCTTGATATTCACGTCTTTGAGTTTGATATGTAGTGAATTGAGTTTCTCTTGACGAGAAGATAGCAGTTTAAGAGCTTGTTTCATCTTCAGCACAAGTTTAAAACCACCAAATTCACTCTCAGCAACTTTTAAAGTCTCGTTTGTCTTCTTCACAACTCAGCAATCCATTTTTTTGAAACAGCTAAATTTTATTAAACGTAAAATCAAGCACAAGACGAGCAACATCAATACAAAGAGAGGTGAAGAAAACAACAAAGCCACCTAAGGCAACAACATTCACAAAAGAAACCCAAAACAGACAAGCCATACTGCAACCCATCAACATAAACAGCATTCGAACACTAAAACAACAGCAAACCATCACACTTTATTCTAGGAAACAAGTCCTTAATACTCAGTCCTACCACAAAACAGAAAGGTATCTACTCTATTCCATAGTATTCATACATTATGACAACGATTAAACCACCATATTTAGGCTTTACATTAATAATAGATAGTTTTTCTTCAAAAAAAATTAATAATAGATAGTTTATAAGGCAAAAGTTAGAAACAAACAACAACTTTTTTCCTGTTAAATAATTATATAAGAGTAGTAATTTTTTACAGACAACATGGGTGTCTTGAAGGTATCCAAAGATCACTTATGAAGAGAGGAAAAACATGACAGAAGAGCATCTAAACCATATTCTACGACACACCTCTCCTAACTTTAGCTCAAACGCATAAGTACTAGTGTTCGAAAACAGTCAAGGTAAGTGTTCGACACCAAAAACAACATCGACACATATCATTACATTCAAACACTTTCAGTTTATTAAGTGTGGATGTCAGTGCAACCTCTCAAATTCAAAAAATTCAAATCAAATTCTATAAACAAAACAAAAAATAAAAATAACCAAATTATATCACACTAATATACAAAAATATATCATAAAATTGAAAACAATTTCTTAAAAAATAAAAATATACTATAAGTGCACCATCGAAACCGAATATAAAATCTAAAAAATAATAATCAATACTTACCAATACACCACCGAATCCGGCGAATGTTGTTCGATGTCTCTATCCTGAAGGTGAACCCCGACGAAAAGGGTAGGTATCTTAGTAAAGAAAAAGACTTTGATTCACAATTCACAATAGATTCTCAACTTCTTCAACTGCATTAAACAATTTCAATTTTAGCATACACAAATTATATTGGCAAGAATATTATAAGCAATAAATAAGTAGAATAGTTAAAGTTTTGTTAATGTTAATTCTTAAATTGTTCAAGAACTTTTTGATTTAATTCAAGTATCAAACACCATTCAATGTTGTAACAAAAAAAAAACAGCATTCAATGCTTAAACAAAAATCAGTTTGCAGTTCAACCCAAAGAAAAAACGTTCAAAAAGAAAAATAGTCTTTTAAATACCACATTATTTATGTATATAAATAAACTTTCAATGATGATTGAAATTCAAGATGTAGAACATTACAACAACTACAAAAAAAAAAACTAAATTAAAAACAAAATTGTATCATAAGTAATTGAAAAACAACTCAGATTTTAAGATTAATAAGATCAATGAAATAAATAAATCAAAGAAATTAAGAACTGCATTATACTTGTGTCGTTACATGGGATAAGATGAGAGATGGGGTTCAATGGGTTGGGAAAAGTGGAGTTCAATGAGATGGGGGTTTACGTATGAGAGATGGGGTTATGTAAAGAGGGTTTGATGGTAGTGGCAGTTACGAAATTCGATGGTGTTAGTGAGATGAGAGAAGAAGGATATTGGTTGAACAGAGAGCGTGAAAGAAGAGATGTTGATCATGATAAACAAGAGAGGGAATGAAAAAATTTATTCAACATCAATTGAAAAAAATTAATCCAATTTTTTTTTTATTTTCAAAAACTCCGTTTTTGTTAGGATATAAGATAATGTTCACCACACAAAGCGCTAACAATCAAAAAAAATTGATCGTTATCCTACTCTTTCTTTATTATTTTTTTAATTACCAATATTAACACTTTTAAAGATAATGTTATCTTAGATATATCATTATAATAGCATTTGCAACAAAAGGTTATTATACTTCAAAGTCAGTTTTTTGTTAGCATTTTTTCTAAAAGTCCTATTAAATAGGTGCTACTAAATGTCACAATTGACGTAGTGTATAGTTTATTAGTATATAATTATACTCTTATGTTTGCAAATATATGAAATTTTTATAATTTTAAAATATTTGTAAGTTATTATCTATAGTTTCCTAATAAAACAGAAAAGGAAGTGTTGTGGAGTTGTTACAAAGAAATGATGAATAAAATAAAATGAACATTGATAGTAATCAATCATGTGAGTCAAAAGATTTAGCGTCCAAATACAAGTGCGTGCGAGTATTATGAAACTTTAAATCACTCTTTATTTGAGGTGGTTAAGTTATCTATGCTATCATTAATCTAATATTAGTGATAAGTTATCTATAGTTTCTTAGTAAATGTTTATCTACTTGTTGATTTATAAGATTAATTTAATTTTGATGTGTTTGTAAATTAGTTATACTTCATTAATTTATGTTACATTGATATTTGATTCTTGTCTATAGTTGTAATTTTCTATTAGAACAAATGTATTCGGTGATGCTTCAAGTTTGACTTTATATTACGTTGGTCTTTTACGATTTTTAAATTAAAAATCTGTTATTTATCTCTTTAATTATTTACATTGTTGTCATTCTAATAACATTATGTTATAAAAACTGTTAATGTATTTAATAAATGTGTTGCGGGTTGTGTGGCATGTCTAAATCGATAAATCTTTTTTAATTAATATATATATATATATATTCTCTATCAACTTCATATGGAACTTGTAAATAACCAAACTACTTTATGATAATATGACAATGGAGAAACTATTGACATGTATGAAGATGGCAGGAATTGATATGGGTGCTACGATGCATGTGGTAATCAAGGATCTAAATGATGAATGATATTCTAAGTTGGAAGAAAAATTTTTGAAAGCAACTAAGTTGGGATTGACAATAGTTGAAGGATATAGATAGAAGGAACTCAAGTATGAGCTATGAAAATATAATCTCAGACAAACTATGGAAGAAAACATGAACTCCATCATTAATGGGGTGAAAACAAAAGTTGGAGTTTTAAAGGATAATTTAAAAGACATGCGTGATTGCTACTTTAGCAATGGACAAAAGGGGTTGTCTTGTTGAGGCCGATATGAAACATTTACAGCAGAAAAAGTTAACTTAGAAAATCTAGTTGTTGGTGTTGGAAGAAAACTGTTTGCGGCTGAATTGGTCATAATTTTTGCAACTTGAGTTTAAATTTTTTATCACCTAAAATTTTGGATTTAATGTTTTGATGACAAGAGTTATCAATGTTAAAATATTTTAGTTGATTTTTATCATAAAACAAAAAAGGTATGACGACTGAAAAATGACAAGATTCAACCTCATTCCTTTCTTTTGTATTTTTGTACAATTATTTTTTTCCCAAAATGATATATAATGTTTGTCATCCGAAATCTCAATACATTTTGTTAATGTTTTTTACTCTTAGTCTTAGGAAGAAAATTAAGCAAACAATAAACATAAAAAAGAGCCAAACAAAATAAGATGGATGAATCGAAATTGTACGTTATATATATATATATATATATATATATATATATATATATATATATATATATATATATATATATATATATATTGACACACACACCATCTGGTCATTATTATAAGCAAAAATCTACCTTTTAGGTTTATCGAATAAATGATGTACCGGCTCTATATTATACGACACGCACATTATTTATTCAATGAATTTAAAAGGTAGATTTTTGTTTATAATTATGTACGGAGGGTGTGTGTATCATTACTCTCTCTCTTTCTCTCTCTCTCTCTAATATTCCATTTCTTTTGTTTGTTTTCTTGATTAGCAATCAAATTGAAGCACTTCTCAAAAAAATAGAGTTAACCTGCGAAACTGTTTTAATTTAAAGAAATTTGTATGTTAGTTATAGTTTGCTAATATATGCTTGCATCTTTGCTAATCTGCGAAATTGTTTTAATTTAAAGATGTTTGTATGTTAGTTATAGTTTGTTAATATATGTTTGCATGTTTGCTAATCTATGAAATTATTTTAATTTAAAAATGATGTATTTTAAATATATGTTTGCATGTTTGCTAATACGTGAAATTGTTTTAATGTAAATATGCTTGTATTTTATTTATAGTTTGCTAAGATGTGCTTTCATATTTGTTAATCTATGAAATTGTTTAATTTAAAGATGTTTGCATTTTAGTTGTAGTTTTTTAATATATGCTTTCATGCTTGGAAATATGTGAAATTAGTTTAATTTGAAAATACTTATACGTTAGTTATAAGTTGTAACTTAATATACTTACATAATAGGGTTAAATATGTTTTTAGTCCTTAAAAATATTCCAACTTTTTCATTTTATTTCCTTAAATGACCTCATGTATATCATTCAAAATTTTGAACTTTTCTTTACGGCTGTGTTTCGTACATTATATAATTAGTTCTTGCAAAAGTTTAAATTTTTTCTAACAATGGATAAATTAAATATGAATTTTATATTTTTGATGCATAAAAATTTATATTTAATTCATGTTTTGTTAAAATATTATTATTTAATTCATGTCTTTGGGAGAGTTTCTTATAATACCCTTAATATTCGTGCATAAACTCATTCAAAAATCTAATGAGTACACATGACTTGAATTAAAAGTATGGACAAAAAATATTTGTGGGACTGGAAGTCGAAGAAATTTTTTCAAGGAGATAAATCCTAAAAATTGGAATATTTATATTAACAAAAAAAAACATATTTAACCCTACATAATATATACCATTTAAGGAAGATTTATAACTTAATAGACTTTAATCAAGTAAAAACTCACCTTAATTAAATATAATTGCACACAATATCACAATCTTGTAAAATACATATACATGTTTATAGTAAAGGAAGACTAAATAAGTATACCAACGATAATTATATGGACAACTAAATACTTCATCTGTAACAGTACCCATTTTATGGATGGAAGTGGCTTACTTCACTTTCGTTGAGATAATGTCATTTCTGAATAAAAACAAGATACAAGTGTGATATCGTTCAAAACAATTAGGATATGCGTCAAAACAACACCTCTATTAAAGTATGGACACATGAGTGATGGCGGAGTACTATATGATGTTTTAGGCTATGTTTTTAGTAATTTAATAAGTATTGAAAACAATTTAGAGGTCACTTGGAGGAGTTGTTCATGGTTTGAGTGATATTTTGTATTATTTTCATTCGAGTCATTGTAATTCAGTTTATTCCCTAATCATGCAGTTCCATAGGTGTTTTGAATCTTTTATTGATAAATCATGTAATTCAGCAAGATAAGACACCAAATTGAGGATTATGGAAATTAAAGAATGAAGAACAATGGTACTTGGATCGCACAAAGAAGGACGAAAAACCATAGAATTCACCCTCATGGCTGTCAAAAGCACCATTGCGCATCCTATGCGGGATTTTTGCACTTTCAGGTTGTTTTTCAAGCTGGATCGGAGAAAAAAACTCAGAATTCTCAACAAACCCTAGATGGAAAGATGCCTAAAAATATATAGACTCTTGTGCATGCTAATATTCAACCAGAAAGTTGACGACACAAGGAAAAGGTCAAGCATCCAGAGCATCACAGAGGGTTACTTCCTCCAAATTGTTTTAGAGATGTTTTTCTTTTATTTTCTTATGTTGTTGGCTACCATTGTAACGCCCATTTTTGATTATTTAGTTATTTAATTTATTTGAGAAGTTGTTATATATTTACTAATATATTATGTGATGTTAAGTGAAGATTTAAGATGTTTTTATGTGACGTGGCGACTTATTTTATTGTTTAATAAAATAAGATTTGAAAATAAAATAAAATATTTAGTTGTGGGTTAGTTTTGGATTTTAGAGAGTTAGGTGGGAGAAAGAGTAAATAAGATAAGATTTGTTGGGAGTATATAAAGGGAAATTAGGTCAAGAGAGTCAGTACGCGTACAGAGTTTTGGAAAAAGGTGCAAACGGACGTGAAGTGAGAAGAGAGCTAGGTCTGCGATTTTTTCTGCAATTCTCAGGTAAGGGTGAGCCTAGCTTATGATTATATTATTCTGTAATTCATCTAATCAAGATTAAGCAATCATAGGGCTGTTTTGAGAGAATTGAATTTAGGTTAAAAGTGAAGAAAAACCATGAATTAAGCTATGAAACTGTAGAACAGAAGTGTAGGATGAGTGCAGAACGTAGATTAACCATAATGATGATGTTTCTGAGAGTTTAGATGATTTAGACGTTGAATTTGGGACTTTTTGGGTGAATTTTCGTAGAACCCGTAGCAGTCTGCTCATCGCTCGCCTGAGGCGAGCTATGCAACTCGCCGTGGCGAGTAGACCTAGTTTACTCGCGAGGCGAGCAACCCAGCTCGCCATAGCGAGCAGTACCCTAGAGCTCGCGAGGCGAGCACTCCAACTCGCCACAGCGAGCAGGACCTTAGTACTCGCGAGGCGAGCTATCCCACTCGCCATAGCGAGTTAAGTCAGAACCCAGAACTGTGCACTGTTTGCGAACTGTTTCGCATAGAACCTCGAGAGATGACCTTTGGGTAGTTTCTGGGACTTTTAATAATGTCTATTATAATCTGTAATGATGAAACATGATGATTGAGAGTGTTTATGATGATTTTATGAAGCTTATGTGTGATAATATGAATTGAATAAGTGATGAATGCTTGAATTACATGCGATGTTTGCCATATTAATGTCATACTTTATGAAGTACTTGCTGCCATGTTGCTGTCTATGTGTGTATAGTTGCTGCATGTTTCAGTCCTTTGATGAATAAGATGTTTTGCGACGTTTAAGATGTTAACTTGTTTAAGTTAAAGTGTTGAGTCTCATGCATACTCATTCTATGATGGGGGCTCATGCCCTGGAGTTTTTACTCACCAGCGACGAGGGCTTATGCCCTGGAGCTTTGCTCACCAGCGACGAAGGCTTATGCCTTGGAGTATATTTATGCTCATAGCGACGAGGGCTCATGCCCTGGATTGGTACCACATGCATATAAGACGTAGGGTTGCATAGTCAAGTGTTGATGTCGAGTCGAGTCGTCTAAGATGTTTAATAAGATGTATATGATGACGATTATGATGATGCTAAATGATGTGTTGTTTATGATGATGTTCTAAATGCTAGATGTTTACCTGTGATGAGTTGAATTATGTTGGTTGTTTGAATTGTGATTATTTGATTACATGTTTAATATAATTATTTGTGAATCTCACCCCTTCTGCTGGAATTGCCGCCTCGTGGGCAAGTGCAGGTAACCAAGATTAGGTGCAGACGTGTGAGGATTTCTGCAGTCGAGTCTAGGTGCTCTGATACGTAACGGGATGGGGAAACTTTGCTTATATTTTCTCTGTTCCTTGCGTATTATGCTTTTGATATGATTATGTTATTTTTGAAGATTTATTGAGACGTTGTTGAGGCCTGTGTGCCAAAGACTTTTGTTTATGAGATGATTTATGATTTTCCGCTGCGATAATTGAGAAATAATTTACGAATATTATATGAAGATTTTAATGACTATTTATTCATTAACATGAGATGTTTTAGAAATGTGATGCCCTGTTTATGTGCTTACTCTGATGCATGCTATTCTTTTTAAAGAAATTTTTATGTTGGGAAAAACGGGGTGTTACAATTGGTATCAGAGCAGGTCGGTCCGTCCGGCCAAGTAGAGAGTCGAGTGACGTTGTCTTAGAGTTAGAATAGTATTATTGTATTATTCTAACTTACGTTTGTTTTGCATAGGATTAAGATGGCTGGAAGAAATGACGCTGCAATTGCTGCTGCCTTGGAAGCTGTTGCTCAAGCCGTGGGACAGCAACCTAATGCTGGTGCTGGTGCAGAGGTCCGTATGCTGGAGACCTTCTTGAGAAACCATCCTCCTACTTTCAAGGGGAGATATGATCCGGATGGAGCCCAGACTTGGCTCAAAGAGATTGAGAGAGTATTCAGAGTTATGCAGTGCACGGAGGTGCAGAAGGTGCGTTTCGGTACGCACATGCTGGCTGAGGAGGCGGACGATTGGTGGATTAGTCTCCTACCCACCCTGGAGCAGGACGGTGCTGAGGTGACCTGGGCAGTATTTAAGAGAGAATTCCTCAACAGATATTTTCCTGAGGATATGCGGGGCAAGAAAGAGATTGAGTTCCTGGAGCTTAAGCAAGGGAACATGTCTGTAACTGAGTATGCTGCAAAATTTGTGGAGCTAGCCAAGTTTTATCCACACTACTCTGCTGAGACCGCCGAATTTTCTAAGTGTATTAAGTTTGAGAATGGATTGAGAGCTGATATCAAGAGGGCTATAGGGTATCAGAAGATTAGAAACTTTTCTGAGTTAGTAAGCAGCTGCAGGATTTATGAGGAGGACACTAAGGCTCATTACAAGGTGGTTAATGAGAGGAAAGGAAAGGGGCAGCAAAGCCGTCCTAAGCCCTACAGTGCCCCTGCAGATAAGGGCAAACAGCGAGTTAATGATGAGAGGAGACCTGTTAAGAAAGATGCTCCTGCTGAGATAGTTTGCTATACTTGTGGCGTGAAGGGCCATAAGAGTAATGCTTGTCCTGGAGAGGTGAAGAGGTGTTTCCGTTGTGGCAAGAAGGGTCACACTACTGCTGATTGTAAACGTGGTGATATTGTATGTTTTAATTGCAATGAGGAAGGTCACATTGGGTCCCAGTGCACACAACCTAAGAAGACTCAGACTTCTGGGAGAGTTTTTGCCTTGTCGGGTACGCAGACGGAGAGCGAGGATCGCTTGATCAGAGGTACTTGTTATTTTGGTAATATACCTTTAGTTGCTATTATTGATACTGGTGCCACACATTGTTTTGTTGCTCTTGATTGTGCTGCTAAGTTGAATCTTGTTGTATCTGATATGAATGGGGAGATGGTTGTCGAAACTCCAGCTAAGGGTTCGGTGACTACTTCCCTTGTATGTTTAAGATGTCCTGTGTCTATGTTTGGTCGTGAGTTTGAGATTGATTTAGTGTGTCTGCCGTTGGTTGGGATGGATGTAATTTTGGGGATGAATTGGTTAGAGTACAACCACGTTCTGATTAATTGTTTTAGCAAGACGGTGCATTTTTCTTCTCCCGAGGAAGAGAGTGGCGCAGAGTTCCTATCCACTAAACAGTTGAAGCAGTTGGAGCGCGACGGGATTATGATGTTTTCTTTGATGGCGTCTTTATCTATTGAGAATCAGGCGGTGATTGATAAGCTACAAGTGGTATGTGATTTTCCTGAAGTTTTCCCAGATGAGATTCCTGATGTGCCTCCAGAAAGAGAAGTTGAATTTTCGATTGATCTTGTTCCTGGAACGAAGCCTGTGTCTATGACGCCGTATCGTATGTCAGCTTCTGAATTGGCGGAGCTGAAGAAACAGTTAGAGGATTTGCTTGATAAGAAGTTCGTGAGACCAAGTGTCTCACCGTGGGGAGCTCCAGTGTTGTTAGTCAAGAAGAAAGATGGAAGTATGAGGTTGTGCATCGACTATCGTCAGTTGAATAAAGTAACGATAAAGAATAGGTATCCACTCCCGAGAATTGACGACTTGATGGATCAGTTGGTGGGTGCTTGTGTATTTAGCAAGATAGATTTGAGATCGGGTTATCACCAGATTAAAGTGAAAGATGAGGATATGCAGAAGACGGCGTTCAGAACGCGATATGGACATTATGAGTATACGGTGATGCCTTTCGGTGTTACTAACGCACCTGGCGTATTTATGGAGTATATGAATAGAATCTTCCATGCTTATTTGGATCGTTTTGTTGTGGTATTTATTGATGATATTCTGGTTTATTCTAAGACTGAAGAAGAGCATGCCGAGCATTTGAAGATCGTCTTGCAAGTGTTGAAAGAGAAGAAGCTTTTTGCTAAGTTGTCTAAGTGTGAGTTCTGGTTGAAAGAAGTAAGTTTTCTTGGTCATGTTATTTCTGGCGATGGCATTGCGGTTGACCCGTCTAAAGTTGAAGCGGTATCGCAATGGGAGACTCCTAAGTCGGTTACTGAGATTAGAAGCTTTTTGGGTCTAGCTGGTTATTATCGAAGATTTATAGAAGGATTTTCTAAGTTGGCTCTTCCGTTAACGCAGTTGACGTGTAAAGGTAAATCTTTTGTGTGGGATGTGCATTGTGAGAACAGTTTTAATGAATTGAAGAAGCGCTTGACGACGGCTCCAGTTTTGATTTTGCCGAAGCCCGATGAACCTTTTGTGGTATATTGTGATGCGTCCAAGTTGGGTTTAGGTGGTGTACTTATGCAAGATGGTAAAGTGGTAGCTTATGCTTCAAGGCAACTGAGAATTCATGAGAAGAATTATCCGACGCATGACTTAGAGTTGGCGGCTGTGGTCTTTGTATTGAAAATATGGAGACATTACTTGTATGGTTCGAGGTTTGAGGTGTTTAGTGATCACAAGAGTTTGAAGTACTTATTCGACCAGAAGGAATTGAATATGAGGCAGCGAAGGTGGCTTGAATTGTTAAAGGATTATGATTTTGGTTTGAATTACCATCCGGGCAAAGCTAATGTGGTTGCGGATGCTTTGAGCAGGAAGACTTTGCATATGTCTGCCATGATGGTGAAGGAATTCGAGTTGTTGGAACAGTTCAGAGATTTGAGTTTGGTTTGTGAAAGAACGCCTTAGAGTGTAAAGCTAGGAATGTTGAAGATTGATAATGAGTTCTTGAAAAGTATCAAAGAGGCGCAGAAAGAAGATGTTAAGTTTGTGGACTTGTTGGTTGCTAGTAATCAGGCGGAGGATAGTGACTTTAAAGTGGATGATCAAGGAGTGTTGAGATTTCGAGGTAGGATTTGCATTCCTGATAATGAGGGAATGAAGAAGATGATCCTTGAAGAGAGCCATAGAAGTAGCTTGAGTATTCATCCGGGAGCTACGAAGATGTATCATGATTTAAAGAAGCTGTTTTGGTGGTCTGGTTTGAAGCGTGACGTGGCACAGTTTGTTTATTCTTGTTTGGTTTGTCAGAAATCGAAGGTTGAGCATCAGAAACCTGCTGGTATGATGGTACCTTTAGATGTGCCAGAGTGGAAATGGGATAGTATATCCATGGATTTTGTGACGAGCTTGCCGAATACTCCTAAAGGGAATGACGCTATTTGGGTGATTGTTGATAGACTGACGAAGTCGGCTCATTTTCTACCGATCAATATTACTTTTCCTGTTGCTCAGTTGGCAGAGATTTATGTCAAGGAGATTGTGAAGTTGCATGGTGTTCCTTCGAGCATCGTATCAGATAGAGACCCGAGATTTACTTCTAGATTTTGGAAGAGTTTGCAAGAGGCGTTGGGTTCTCAGTTGAGGTTGAGTTCGGCTTATCATCCGCAGACAGATGGTCAGTCGGAAAGGACGATTCAGTCGTTGGAAGATTTGTTGAGAGTGTGTGTACTTGAGCAAGGAGGAACTTGGGATAGTCATCTTCCATTGATAGAGTTCACGTACAACAACAGTTACCATTCGAGTATCGGAATGGCACCTTTCGAGGCTTTGTATGGGCGGAGATGCAGAACTCCGTTGTGTTGGTTTGAGTCAGGCGAAAATGTGATGTTAGGACCAGAGATTGTTCAACAGACTACTGAGAAAGTGAGAATGATCCAAGAGAAGATGAAAGCGTCGCAGAGTCGACAAAAGAGTTATCATGACAAGCGTAGAAAGGACCTTGAGTTCCAAGAGGGAGATCATGTGTTCCTGAGAGTGACTCCTATGACCGGTGTTGGTCGTGCATTGAAGTCAAAGAAGTTAACCCCGAAGTTTATTGGTCCATACCAGATATCAGAGAGGATTGGGGCGGTGGCCTATCGTATTGGATTGCCACCACATTTATCGAATTTGCACGACGTGTTCCATGTGTCGCAACTGAGGAAGTATGTTCCGGATCCGTCTCATGTGATCCAGAGTGATGATGTGCAAGTTAGGGACAACCTTACGGTTGAGACCTTACCAGTGAGGATCGATGACAGAAAGACGAAGACGCTGAGGGGAAGGAGATACCTCTCGTTAGAGTCGTTTGGTCGGGAGCGACCGGCGAAAGCTTGACGTGGGAGTTAGAGAGTAAGATGCAAGAGTCGTACCCTGAGTTGTTTGCTTGAGGTAATTTTCGAGGACGAAAATCTTTTAAGTTGGGGAGAGTTGTAACGCCCATTTTTGATTATTTAGTTATTTAATTTATTTGAGAAGTTGTTATATATTTACTAATATATTATGTGATGTTAAGTGAAGATTTAAGATGTTTTTATGTGACGTGGCGACTTATTTTATTGTTTAATAAAATAAGATTTGAAAATAAAATAAAATATTTAGTTGTGGGTTAGTTTTGGATTTTAGAGAGTTAGGTGGGAGAAAGAGTAAATAAGATAAGATTTGTTGGGAGTATATAAAGGGAAATTAGGTCAAGAGAGTCAGTACGCGTACAGAGTTTTGGAAAAAGGTGCAAACGGACGTGAAGTGAGAAGAGAGCTAGGTCTGCGATTTTTTCTGCAATTCTCAGGTAAGGGTGAGCCTAGCTTATGATTATATTATTCTGTAATTCATCTAATCAAGATTAAGCAATCATAGGGCTGTTTTGAGAGAATTGAATTTAGGTTAAAAGTGAAGAAAAACCATGAATTAAGCTATGAAACTGTAGAACAGAAGTGTAGGATGAGTGCAGAACGTAGATTAACCATAATGATGATGTTTCTGAGAGTTTAGATGATTTAGACGTTGAATTTGGGACTTTTTGGGTGAATTTTCGTAGAACCCGTAGCAGTCTGCTCATCGCTCGCCTGAGGCGAGCTATGCAACTCGCCGTGGCGAGTAGACCTAGTTTACTCGCGAGGCGAGCAACCCAGCTCGCCATAGCGAGCAGTACCCTAGAGCTCGCGAGGCGAGCACTCCAACTCGCCACAGCGAGCAGGACCTTAGTACTCGCGAGGCGAGCTATCCCACTCGCCATAGCGAGTTAAGTCAGAACCCAGAACTGTGCACTGTTTGCGAACTGTTTCGCATAGAACCTCGAGAGATGACCTTTGGGTAGTTTCTGGGACTTTTAATAATGTCTATTATAATCTGTAATGATGAAACATGATGATTGAGAGTGTTTATGATGATTTTATGAAGCTTATGTGTGATAATATGAATTGAATAAGTGATGAATGCTTGAATTACATGCGATGTTTTCCATATTAATGTCATACTTTATGAAGTACTTGCTGCCATGTTGCTGTCTATGTGTGTATAGTTGCTGCATGTGTCAGTCCTTTGATGAATAAGATGTTTTGCGACGTTTAAGATGTTAACTTGTTTAAGTTAAAGTGTTGAGTCTCATGCATACTCATTCTATGATGGGGGCTCATGCCCTGGAGTTTTTACTCACCAGCGACGAGGGCTTATGCCCTGGAGCTTTGCTCACCAGCGACGAAGGCTTATGCCTTGGAGTATATTTATGCTCATAGCGACGAGGGCTCATGCCCTGGATTGGTACCACATGCATATAAGACGTAGGGTTGCATAGTCAAGTGTTGATGTCGAGTCGAGTCGTCTAAGATGTTTAATAAGATGTATATGATGACGATTATGATGATGCTAAATGATGTGTTGTTTATGATGATGTTCTAAATGCTAGATGTTTACCTGTGATGAGTTGAATTATGTTGGTTGTTTGAATTGTGATTATTTGATTACATGTTTAATATAATTATTTGTGAATCTCACCCCTTCTGCTGGAATTGCCGCCTCGTGGGCAAGTGCAGGTAACCAAGATTAGGTGCAGACGTGTGAGGATTTCTGCAGTCGAGTCTAGGTGCTCTGATACGTAACGGGATGGGGAAACTTTGCTTATATTTTCTCTGTTCCTTGCGTATTATGCTTTTGATATGATTATGTTATTTTTGAAGATTTATTGAGACGTTGTTGAGGCCTGTGTGCCAAAGACTTTTGTTTATGAGATGATTTATGATTTTCCGCTGCGATAATTGAGAAATAATTTACGAATATTATATGAAGATTTTAATGACTATTTATTCATTAACATGAGATGTTTTAGAAATGTGATGCCCTGTTTATGTGCTTACTCTGATGCATGCTATTCTTTTTAAAGAAATTTTTATGTTGGGAAAAACGGGGTGTTACAACCATGAGTAACTAAACCTATATGATTAGAGTTCCACGACAAACCTCTATTTCTTTGTTGGATTCAATTAATAAAAGTCTTTATGCAGTTATGATAATTGTCTTCTATAATTTCTACCTGTTTCGATCGTTATAATGCTCTTCAACTAACAGTTAACCTAATATCTAGGTTAGGGTATATGAGTGACTATCTTGTTCTAAACTTTATAAATTGCTTATTTACTTTAATTTAGTTATGGAATTCAAGTGTATTATTATGATTATAATTCATCTTTAGAGGAAGTCAAGAGTATAGCCCTTGTCTAGCTAGACACAAATACTAGAGCTTCCTATCGATTCATCACGGTTTCATATCAAAACCATCATTTATTAAGGATATGCCATATCTAATAGAAACTTGTGTTAAACATCTGAATAAACCAAAACATAATCCAATATTATGCCATCAATTAAACGTGCAACCCATAAATTCCTTTATTGTTTTTAATTTAAATAAGTTTAGTAAATTGTGTAGTTGAATGACAATGTCTGTGAAGACGGTAACATATCACTTTATTGCTTGTTATGGTTTTCCGCACTTATCCATTCGTCCATCAATGTTCATGTGGCTAACTCACATGCATCATGCCACACATCTACCATGTTTTGAATATTCAACATGATAGATTGCCTAGTTTGATTCATATAACTCTTAATGATGTTTGATTGTGGCACATGAGATTTGGTTTTTATTTTTCTGCCTTGAATTATCTGTAACAAAAGTTTTTTTTTGCCAGAAAAAAGAATATGTTTTTGGTTTTCTTGTCATGAACATTTCGAATGGTGTATGTGAAACTTGTAACATCTCAAACAACTTTTAGGATTGTCGATTGTCCCTACAAACCAACACGAGTCTTTTCAGCATGTTTTCAAATGGTGTATGCTTTATGTAAATATATAATATATGTTTCAAAAGTTAATGCAATTATAACTATTATTTAAGCACATTAAACTTGTTTACTGAGTCAAGGCAGTTACTTCTTCCTTCGCAACGTTTAAAATTTGTTAGCTATTATTGTGGCTTTATTCTTGCATGAGTCATTATTTTGTTGCCATATAAAATATTTTTGACGTGAACAAACATAAAAAGTGGAGTTAAGCTCTTTTCTTCTTGCTAGCCCTTGATCAGAAGAAACGAAAACAACTATTCTTTCCTACCAAAATTACAAAGCCCTATATTTTAATTTTTGTGCAGTAGTTAACAACTCTGGGTTTCATCTTCCTGAAATATTTCTTCTTGCCAATTCTGCATCCATGGTTTTAAATCAAGAAGGGTCTGTAAAATCCTAGGGATTAGCGTATAATTATGGGAAAATCCTTAAGGATAGTGCGATCAGTACGTCTCAGACCACCTCACTGCTTATTCGTTTTACGGATCTTTATAGCAATTCAGTAACAAGGTTTGATTTGGTTGTCAAAGACGTTGATAGAGTTGTGGTCGGTGATCTAATTCAATGACAATCACAAAAGAAATAAGATTATTGATCTCTTTTATGTTTATAGGCTTTAATATGTATTTCGTCCTTGCAATTAGGGGTCGTTTAAAAATTGGTCCCTGTAATCGTTAATCCTTGCAAATTAGCCTTGCAATGTTTAATCATTTAAAATTTCGTCCCTTGACCCAGTTAATGACTGCCATGTCACTAATTTGATGACGTGGCAGTGGGACTCAACAATTGTGGGCATTAACAGACAAAAATACCCTTGAGAGTCTTAACAAAACGTGAAATGGCACATTTACCCTTAAATATTCATCTCTACCACACAAAAAAACACTCCAGAATCTTCATTATTCCAAATCTCTAATCCAGAAATCCAACATAGCAAACCTCAAACTCTCAATTCTAGAAAATCCAAAAAGGTTGTTTCTTCCGTGACCTCTTCAAACATCACTCACCTCTTCACAAAACCTTAAACCTTAAACTCAAACATCACTGACCTCTTCACACAATCTTCAAACATTCAAGTAATCTCAAACATCCTAATCTCAAACATACCTAACTTGCAACGATGTCAGCGTTGATTTCATCACCGCAAAACCACCGCAATTACTATTCACCAGAGATGGATGAGAACGGTGATGAGTTTCGGCGATGGAACCCATGGAGCACTAACCGAAATTCATCCAAATCCAAATCGAATTCATCTTGCAAAGAATCAAATCCACACTTGGTTTGTTAAGTTTTGTCTCTCCAGAATCGAATCTGATTAGCAACCCAAAAATGAAAGAAGTGATTTCTTCCCCGTGAATTTGTTTCACTTTGTTGTTAGTTTGGTTTAGAATGGTTGGAAACAAATGATGTTTTGTTATGAATATGAGGTCATGTTGATTTGTAGATGGTAATGCGTGGTTGTGTTTGTTTGAAAGAAATTTTGGTGTGGAAGGAAGAAGTTTCTTTGCTGTTCCTTAAATAAATTTTGGTCTCAAGTAAAACTAGAACACGAGCTCGAAACGTGTTTGTGATTGTTGTAGGAGATTACTGATTGCGATTCTGCTAATGGAGACAATAGAATTCATGGTTTTGTACATAAATATCTAGAAGATTTAACTTGGTGTTTTTTAGATTTAGAAAATATATGCATATGATAAGATTTAGTTAAATGAATTCACACTATGAACAACAACTAAGAATTTGAGTCAAGAAACATGTTTCTAGCTTGTATGACAATGTTATTGTGTTTTAAAATTGAGGTGGAAGCTAGGTAGGAAATAAAATTACTCTTTATGGGTTGTTGGTGTTCCTCCATTAACAAATGATGTGCAAGAATTGAGAGAGAGAAAGAATGTGATATGTTTTTGGTTGGTATTCCTCCATATGCATTGTTCAAAGGAAGAAGAAGGATGATGAGGGTATTTTTGTCCATTCCCATGCCATTTTGCTAATTTGATGACGTGACAGTCATTAACTGGGTCAAGGGACGAAATTTTAAATGATTAAACATTGCAAGGCTAATTTGCAAGGATTAGCGATTATAAGGACCAATATTTAAACGACTCCTAATTGCAAGGACGAAATACATATTAAAGCCTTGTTTATATTTAATTGGTTATTTTATTTATATATTGATTATTATTTATAGAGTTCATTTATGTCCATGTTTTACAACAAATAAAGCATTCGGAAATTACAAACCGATTGGTTTGGTCGTTTAGGAGATAACTTTTGAACTATATTTGACGAAACTCCTAAATTGTGTTTAAGACGTAGCTTCTAACGAGTTTTTGAATAGCATTGTGAACAACAATCGTTCAAATCGATAAACACAAGCAATTTCTTTTATTAAAAATATAAAACATAATTCAACAACAACACTACAAATTGACAAACATTACACAAATTGACAACATAATTTGAAATGGCAACATAATTTTCTACATGGATAACAAAAAATTGTGTGACCATTTTAAATTATGTTGTCAATTTATGTAATGTTTGTCAATTTGTAGTGTTGTTGTTGAATTATGCTTTATAACTTTAATAAAAAAAAGGCTAAACTGCAGATTTGATCCCCTAACTTTGACAATGGTGCGATTTTGACCCTCTATTAAAAAAAATGAATATTTTGCCCCCTATATTTTGACCCCTTTGCAAAAGTGACCTTTTGGTCAATTTTGACCGAGTCAACGCCTAAGTGGCAGCCACGTGTGTAATTACTAAATTAAAAAAAAAATAAAAAATCTACATAATCATTTTCAAAATTAAATAAATTTTAAAAAAAATGATAAATTAAAAAAAATAGAAAAGCAAAAAAAAGGAAAAAAAAAAGTGAATTCTTCTTTCATCTTCCTTTACACTTCCATCTTCTCTCTTCATCTCCTTCACTACCGCCGTCGCCACCCTTCCTATCATCTCCTCCGCCGCCTTCCAAGGGTGTTGTTGTTTCCGCACTGGAGGTAAGACAACAACGTCGGATTCCGATGGTGGCAACAACATAACAGCATCGAAGGTGGATCCAGCAAAAGCAGGGAAACTCAAAACTTTATCCTATAGAGGTTTAATTGAGGGACTGTGTGAGTAAAAAAGATGAGTTTTTTCAATTTGTTTCTCACTCTTGTTGTGCTTCTCTCTGCAAATGGTGAATCTAGTAGTAAAGGTGAAACCTTTGCTGTAACCTCCTTGTTGTGTCCTAATTTAGAGTGACCCTTTTGTTTTTTACTCATTTATTGTTGTTGTTGTTTGTGAAGAAGCATGATCTTAGTGGTAGTTTTGTTGAGTTGGAATTGGATTTGATCTTACTTGCTTCATCTTCAAAGTCTAGGAGGTTTACATAATTGGTCTGTTTTTGTTTTGGGGAAATCTAAGAGACTGTTACTGTTGTTCTTGTGTTTAATGTTAATTATGCTTTTAAAGGAGTTTCTGAGATGGAAGGAAGATGAATCTGATGGGAAGAAGAATGGCAGTGGTGGTGGTGGTTTGTGGGTGTTAAAGGGTTGAAGATGAATTCACTTTTTTTTTCTTTTTTTTTTCCTGTTCTATTTTTACATTTTTTCTCTTTCTATTAATTTTAATTTTTCATTTTTTTTAATTTATTTAATTTCGAATTTTTTTAATTTTTTTTTAATTTAGTAATTACACACGTGGCTGCCACTTAGGCGTTGACTCGGTCAAAATTGACCAAAAAGTCACTTTTGCAAAGAGGTCAAAACATAGGGGGCAAAATATTCATTTTTTTTAATAGGGGGTTAAAATCGCACCATTGTCAAAGTTAGGGGGTCATATCTGCAGTTTAGCCAAAAAAAACTGCTTATGTTTGTCGATGTAAACGATTGTTGTTCACAATGCTATTTACAAACTCATCAGAAGCTACGTACTATAAACACAAATCATATATACACTTTATATATGAATGAATAGGTTGTGCTCATATAGTGTGTTTGTGTGATATGGTCAGTAGTCCAATTTTGGTAACACTCAGACTCATTTGCATTTATAGGTGCCTCACATACCAATTGATATAGAGTACCTTATGGCTTATACGTAGGGAACTCAAGGAGGAAAACAATAATAAATTCCCCACAGTATAGAATAGAATTGTCTTCATCCGCATTACATATGATTCCCTTATTAAATTTTGTCAACGGCTCAATTATATTTTTCCTTAACTTTGCAGGTAATACTGTAGCTAAGCTAGGGAATCACATGATATTATTCCCTTTTCTTCCTCATTGTCATATTTGTAGTACATATTAGGAACACGTGAAATATGAGAATAATAATTGTAAAAATTGCCGGAAAATCATAATAATTGTGTTATTTAAATGCAAACATCAATTACATTTTAGGGTCTATAACTAATAATATGGTCTTCCATTTAAGAATATGGATCCTTACTCCTTAGTACCCGAAATTCAACAATACATCATATCTAGACATTAACAAGCTCTCTCTCCTATTTGGAGGGGGTAAATGACTTCTTGATACAGATTACAAATAATTGCACACCGAAATCAACTATCTAGACATTAACAAGGTGGATCCAAATGATCCAAATCCACTAGAGTAAAAAAAAAAACACATAATTTCACGTTAATCGATTTAAGTCGTCGACTTGAGATGGCCAGCTTATATCACGCATAACTAAATTATCTCAAAACAATCTCGTTGATTTGAAATATGTCGATCGAGATTGATAATTTTGTTGCGCAACGTGAGCCCTAAATCCCCACCAACATATTGAAGACTTCGATTTTTAACCTTATGGAACTTAAATAACTTCATTTTATCTTGGTAAAAGGTGCTTATAATATTATTTACCAACTCCCTTTGGGAGTGAGCTTAATTAGTTTAAGGAGAGAAATTCAAGCGAGAGGTATAAGTGGATTTTGGAGACCAATGACTTGGAATAACATCTTTAGCAGTGAGGCTTTTTCCCGTTGATGTGCTTAATTTCACTGAGAAAGGTCCTCTCAAAGGTCCTGTAACAATATTCCAATTTGCACCCCATAGATGATTCATTTGTAGCCACTCACTAGACCCAGCCTGCATGCCAAACACCAAAATATCCAATCACAATTAAAAATTCAGTCTCAAAGTTTTATTTGGTAAATTTGCGTAAACCCATTTGTATAATATTCTGACCCACCTAACATATATATATTGTATAGGATTTAATTTATATAACATTTATTAATTATCAATTTAAACCATTGGATCACTAAAAATGTTTGACTTTCATCACACCTAATTTAAAATTAATACAATATGATTAGTTGATAGTATTAAAAAGTTTAGATCAACTTCGATTATATATTGTATGGGAGAAATGAGGAATTGAATACAATTTTCCTTAGAGTCCCATATATCACATGGGTTTGAGTTTACAAGATTCACAAAAAGGAATTCCAACCACCAAAAGAGGAATATTAATTACCAATAGGCACCATTATTTGAGGATAACACTCTGGATATAGCATATGATAGATTAGATATATAAAAAGGATCTTTAAAAAGTTGCATTGCACGTGATTTCAAGAGACATATCCACAACATTTGGAATTGTACACACTGGCCATGGCCATATTTGTTAATATAATTGACACGAATTAAAGTTTAAAGTATATGGCCAGTGACCACGATGCCTTAGTGCATGTTTGAGCAACTTCTATTCCTTTTAGCTATAAAAAATCGTATAACTTGGGTATATATCATATCAAAAAACTCTTTTAGTGGCATCTCATTATCATGACATCACAAGTGCATGGTTTTTTTTTTTTTATAAATTAAAAACAGTTATAAATGAGACATTAAGAATTTATGATTGATATTATTTGGAGTTTATATTTTTTAAAGTAATAACATGACGAAAAATTATATAAAAATATCAACAAGAGAAGAAAGGTGCATACTTCTTGTATATGCATGGAGCTTATGTCACCATCTCCATCTTCAAATTCCACTAGAAGTGACAACCAATATGGTGTGGAGCCTTCATTAACTTGAAAGGCAATATTTTTGCCAGCATATACGCACGTTGTTCTGCAAAAATGCAATCATAAAGAACACTAATGTTTTAGATCAGTAAAAAAAATATTCCTCTTTTTAGTCCACGTTCGAAGATAATAGGTAGCTTTAAGCCTTTAACATATGCATTTTCATACATTCATTTAATCACATCTGTCTTAGCTTGATTTATCAGAAAAAAAATCTAGAAGCAGTTGTTCTAATTAACACTTTTTGTATTGGCCGTTATGTAAAATATTGTAGGTATTTTTGCCCTAAAGCATTTGTTAAATAATTTACATAATAATTATTTCTTAGAATGTGTGTAATCAATATTTTAGAAGTAAAAAACAATGTTATTTTCAAAATAAATTTTCCTCTTTATATATACTTCATTAACAAGTGTCCTTTGTGCCCTAAAAGGTACTTATTAGCATGATCCATTAAATAAAAAACCTAGTTACTAATTTCCTTTTCTAACCCAAAGAATACTGAAAACTAAAGAAAAGAGTTATGATATGAGCATACCTTCTGTAAAGAACTGAGATTTGACCTCTATTCCTGAGTTGACCATGCTCACCGTGAACAGCCATGTGACCAAAAGCAGCACCACTAAGGTCGAAATGTGTTCGGTCAGAGGGGCAACCAGGGCACTCATCAGTTATTATAACCGTCACTGCCCGTTTTGAGCATATAGTATGGTCTAAACACTTGACCTTATAACACTCCCCACAACCTTCTCCCTTCTTATACAACACTGGCCCCACTGCTCCTACTCTTGCCCTTAACGGCTTCACATCCACCAAACTTCCGTACCCACAAGCTCCACCTTAACAAACCACAGATCATCATAAAACAAATTAACTAACAACAATAATATTATCAACAACAACAACAAAAAAGTAGTATATACAAGTTGTTTAAAATAAAATTTTATCCAAAAAGTAATATACTTCTTGTCATTCATATATACATGACTCTAGTGTAAACCTTGATTTTGTAAAGTGGGTGACATAGTTCACATTTTAGTGCTTGAGTTCAAATCTCAAAGATAGTTGTAAAATGATTGTTAGTAACACTATTGTTAATAAAAGACTACTCTACTATAAGTACTATACTTAAATTTGATTAGTCAAGTCATCTCAATGAGTTATTATTTAGAATTTACCTCTGCTACCGTCTCCTTCAGCCTCGCCGTACCAGGTGGCGGTTCCCGGATACCAGTGTGGGTCGAAGTGTACATTGTGCTTAGACTGTCCCTGAGCAAGTATGAAGCATAGGCTTAAAAGAAACAAGACGGAGACACGGTGGTGCTTCATTCTGATTGAAGACAAAACTTAGTTGACAAGAAGAAGAAGACAGTTAAATGTGTCGCCGACACTTTGATGATTGAAGTGGTAGTTTTATTTGTTTCAAGTTTTGGTTATGAGACCGTTACAGGTAGTTTAGTTATTTTATAGTGCATTGTGCCAATGAAATATCTATGTTGATTTCTTTACCCTTATGTATGAAGTATATTTACGGAGTGTGCCACTGTGGTGGGTTCCATTGGCGGTTGAGGCGTTAAATCCACATGTGCGAAACGCAAATGTGTTTGTGTGTGTCGTTAGGCAGAAGAAGAACGCACATGCAACAAAAATGGTTTTGTTCTTATTATTCAAACAAAATTATTATAAGTTTTTGTTTGTTTTTTCTTTGCTACCGTTAAACAAGGGAAATAATTATTGGCAAGTTACACATTTCTTCATCCTCTCATATTGGTGGCCATAGCGGTATCCACAAGACACAAGGACGTCTCAAGGAAAATGTATGTTGGGGCGGAATGAATGAAGAAGGACGTGATAATTCCACAAACTCTTTTTTCGGGCAGAAAATGTATATTTGAAAATAATTGTCACACTCGCCAACACAACAATTGGAAAATCCGGGAAGCAAAGGGACGGGTCATCTTTTCTTCTAAGACCATGGAGGCAGAGGAGATTGTTGAACCGATCAAAGTGATTTTTAGGTAGGAGTAAAGGGGGATCTTGTATGTGTTATGAATGATTTTCAAACTCTTTGATTATTTTAACAAGATTTAATTAGGGTTTTTTTGTGGGTTGAGTACCCCTTGTACTTATCCTAACTTATGAGTTAAGTACTCTTTGTACTTTTTTCCTTATCTTAAAAATTTTTCCGCAATTAAAAAATAACACAACAAAGATCCGATACACCTTTCGTATGGTTTGATACATCATTTATTGACTCCAAAGGGTGTATGCAAAGACATTTCCCTAGACTTCATTGTAGGGCTCCCTTATTTCCAAACATACATGACGTTCTAGTGGTTGTGGATTGTTTTTCGAAGTTGCCCTAATTGGTATGTTACCAACATATTCTACGACTAGCAAAGTTGCCAACTTGTTTGCTAGATAGTTTTTTAACAGCATGGTATACCTAAAATCATTGTATTCGGTCGTGATCCCATTTTCTTGAGCATATTTTGGCAGCAACACTTTCATTTGAGGATGGATGAACGTTGAAGCTAGGTAGTTTCTTGGCTGCACTACTAAAACACAAGGGGAGAGAAACAAGTGACTAACACTTGTTGGCTTGTGATTCTTGCTCAACCAGAACTCTTTATGCCCTAAACACTCTTCAAACGGAGAGAAGAAACAATATGTAATGTGTCCGGTATATTGGGGATTATGTCCTATATAGAGTATGATGGTCAATTATAATTCTCATTATTCTAAAATCCGACATTATGATATTTCACTCGTATCGAATTCATATTGATTAATTAAATGTTTAATTAATTATCTACTTAGATTTGTTTCTTAATTTGATCACTAATTTCACTAATTTATTTAGACTTCTTATTAATATATCTAATCTAATTATTATAAAGATTTTTATTAAGGAGATAATTATTATAACGATATTTATCTACATAATAACATTAGAACATAATTAAATAATAAAATATTCTAGGTGAAAGTTAATTCCCTTTAAAGTTCTAAATTTTTTTATTTGCAATCACACAACATCCTACAAAACTCCATTGCTGTCCGTTTCAATATTAGTGAACCGTATGCAGAAACTGATTGTCGATGTGAGTGGAAAGATTATATTGTATCTTGATTCTTAACTTATTTGCTTGGTGAGATTTTAAATAGTTTGTTTTAAATTTAATTAAATATTAAGATTAGATATGATTTAGTGCATTATTGGTTTTGTTGAATGAAATTAGACAAAAAAAGCTAAATTTGCCAATCAATGACGATAATAAAACATGCAGATATTTTTTAAAATTCATCTAGTCAATCTAATCTAACTTTTTTTTTTTGACAAGGATCTAATCTAACTTTTCTTCTCTTTATTTATTTTTCGACAGGTCCACAAATAAATCTTTCAATTTGTTTTTAGTGTGTAATATCCATATATTAATTAACGCTGGACCAGTAAATACAGTCATCGAATATTTTATGTTGCTTATGTTATGCAATATGCAATTATGATAATAAGATACGTAAGAGCATTGATAGAAATTGTGGTAATTTTTTTTAAAAGTAATTTAGTGGTTAGAAATTCATCTGATAAGTAAGAAATTTAAGGTTTAAACGTGGATCCTTATATACAAAATCGATGTTTACAACCTGAATTATACTTACATATACAAAGTGTCATCATTTATTAGGGCTGCTTGGAAGTTATATTGGGAGCGAGCAATTCATTTTTTTTTTTATTCGTGAAGGTAAAGCAAATTGTAGAGTGAGTTGATCAGGTTGTTGGAACTAACCTAAAATGATTGTGTTTATATGCTTCCTGTTCTATATTGAGCCAAGACTCTATAATCCAATATCAGATTATTTGCAATTGATCAATAATTGTCTAGGACTAAGAATCCCTTACATGCCACTTATAAATAATTGAGAACCGAATCAAACTATATTGCTTTAGGTCGTTAGATTTAGTTTTGAGCCGAACTAGATTACATATGATACTTTTTTTGTTTGAACTTTGAAGAATGTTAGTAATACACATTCTCTTTGATTGATTAAAATTTACATGGGTCCTATCAAATTATGTGTGGAAAAAAAAATTGTGGAATCCATGAGAATTTTAATCAATCAAAAGGTGTGTGTTCAAACATGTGTTGCTAACATTTCTCTTCAACTTTTTATTTGGTTGGTTTTATCCAAACCACTTACATATCTCGTAGGGCAGACCCAAGCTATAGGCGAACTAAGCTTTTGCCTAAGGACTCAATATCAGTGGCGGATCTTGAGTTTTTTTTTCTTGGGGTGCCAAAATTTATGGAATATATATTTAGCTATTTCAAACTATTATTAGATCGAATTATTAACTGGTCTAATGTACAGTTTTTGCTTGAACCCAGTGTAGGGGTGCGGGTTCGATTCCCCTCAAGAACGATGTTTTTTAATAAAATTAAAAATATAATATAATATAAATATAAAAAGGAGATGAATCTCAAACACGCGACATCCAAAAGAAAATTGTAGTGTCTATCTACCGTGACACAAGGAAACTCTTGTAACTATTATGCCATATATCATATATATACCGGGGATGTCATGGCTTCCATGGGTCTAAGAGAAGATCAGTCACTCTTTAATATATATTACCCAATACCTCATATTTATATATGAAGCAAAAAAAAATTTTGAAGCGATGAAGCTAAAACTTTTAAAAGAAATAATACAAGGGGAAAATGACACACCAATTAAGATGCTTAATTATATAAAAGATTTGATTCATTTCAAATGTATTGTTTATATAGAATAATGTTAATAATTCATATAACTATTACGTTTGTTGAAAAAAGTTTTCCAAAATTAAAGTTAATAATATCTTATTTAAGATCAACAATGTGTCAACAAAGATTATTATTTATTTTTTTTGCTTTAAATTTAAGGATAATAGTTTATATATTAATGATTAAATATACATGAATAGAAACCAAACGGACAACAAACTTTTTAGATAGCAATAATTAAATAGACATCAAAGATTAAATAGATTTGTTTTATTATCGATTGAAAAAGAGTTGTTGCGTTAAACGAAACCTATTGCAATAATTTAATTAATGCATGATTTTACATCCAAAAATGTTTAAAAAGTGAAATTTGGAATAGATATTACTTTCATAAAACAATACTAATAATAATATTTTTCACAAACTACTATTCGTAACAACTTAAAAGACATTATTTTAGATTTCGCCTTAAACCTCACTATATGTTGGTTAGTTGACCCACCTACAGCTCTCCACACCACTCAATCCGCATATAGGTATAAGAATTTAAATCCAAAGACTTTAAAATATTTTTATTTCTTCCGCATGTCACTTTTGGAACTAAAGTGTTTACACAATTTTTCAAACATCCTCTCCCTTGATGATGGTCAAGGTTATCAGCACAAATATGGCAAACCCTCATTTCTTTGCATTTATTGGTGCCTCACATACCACTAGAGTACCTTACTCGCAGGGAACTCAAGGCAAACAACAATAAATTTATCAGTAGATGTATTGTCTGCATCCACGTTCTAATATGACTCCCTATTAAATTTTGCCAACGGTTCAATTTTATTTTCTATAGCTTTGTAGCCAATACTGTAGCTAAGCTAGGGAAACACATGATGTGTGTTCCACTTTTCTTCCACGTTATCAATTATCATATGGTTGGATGAACCATATGAAATACTAACATGAGATTATTGTGAAAATCGCAGGAATGTCGTTAATTGTAATGTATTTCAAAGGTAAATGCAAAATTAATTACTTAATTTCTGTATTTTAGGTTCTACAATTAATAATTTAGTCCTTTCAAAAAATAATAATAATTTAGTCTTTAATTTAAGCCAATGGACCCAGTACCCGAAATTCAACAGTACATTCACCATATATTATATTCACACTACACTTCAAGCTCTCTCTTCTCTTTGGAGGGGGCTACATGAACATGACTTCTTGATACAAATTACAAATAATTGCACACCAAAATCAACCATCTAGACATACAAAATAAAAATCACTATCTAGATAGCCATGTGCACTCAACGGCTATAAAAAGAACAAAGAAAGAAAAAAATAACATGATTGGTCCAAATCCACTAATTTTTTACTTATTCCACTTGAGTAACTTTATCTCTTGGTAGACGGTGCTTACATTAATTATTTACTTACCACTCCCTTTGGGAGTGAGCTTAATTAGTTTAAGGAGTGAAATTTAAGCGAGAGGTATAAGTGGATTTTGGAGACCAATTAGTTGGAATAACATCTTTAGCAGTGATGGTTTTCCCCGTTGATGTACTTAATTTCACAGAAAAAGGTCCTCTCAAAGGTCCCGCAACAATGTTCCAATTTGCACCCCATAGATGATTCATTTGCAGCCACTCATTAGACCCAGCCTGCATACCAAACACCAAAATATCCAATCACAATTAAAAATTCAGTCTCATAGTTTTATTTGGTTAATTTGCATAAAACCCTATTGGTATACTATTATGACCATCTATAACACACATATATATCGTATAAAATTTACTTTATTTTATACACAAACTCGTGAGCATAACTCAGTATACATACACGTTGCAATATTCTTGGGTCGGGGTTTAACCCTTAGATAACCACAAGACTATTTAACCAAAATAAAATAAAATTTATATACTAGATTGGAGATTTTTTACATTGTTTTCAATTATATATATTGTAATGGAGAAATGAGGAATTGAATATAATTTTTGTTAGAGGTCCCATATATCACATGGTTTTGAGTTCACAAGATTCAGGAAAAGGAACACACGAACAAGAGCAATATTGATTACCAATAGGCACCGTTATATGAGGATAAAACTCTGGATATAGCATATGATAGATTAGATATATAAAAAGGATCTTTCAAAAGTGGCATTGCACGTGATTTCAAAGTGACATATCCACAACATTTGGAATTGTACACACTGGCCATGGCCATTCTTGTTACTATAATTGACACAAATTAAAGTACCACGATGCTTTAGTGCATGTTTAGCCAACTCTTATTCCTTTTAGCCATAAAAAGTTCTATAAGTTTGGTATATATCATATCAAAAGCCCCTTTTAGTGGTATCTCATTTTCTGGACACATGCATGGTTATATTTTCTTATTAACAAAGATTCAATTGATTATTGATAAAATTGGGAGTTTAGGTTTGTTAAAGGAATAAACATATTAGTGAAAACTATGTAAATAAATATCAACAAGAAAAGAAAGGTGCATACTTCTTGTATATGCATGGAGCTTATGTCACCATCTCCATCTTCAAATTCCACTAGAAGTGACAACCAATATGGTGTGGAGCCTTCATTAACTTGAAATGCAAGATTTTTACCAGCATATACGCACGTTGTTCTGCAAAAATAAAATCATAAAGAACATTAAAAAAATATTCCCTTCACGTGTGAAGCTAATTATTATGAGTATCTTTAAGCCTTTACCATGTTTTTTTTCATAAATATATTTAATCCATCTAATCCAAAAAAAAAAAAAATAGTAAGATATGATAGAAGAATGTAATACCTTCTGTAAAGGACTGGAATTTCACCTCTATTTCTGAGTTGACCATTCTCACCGTGAACAGCCATGTGACCAAAAGCAGCACCACTAAGGTCGAAATGTGTTCGGTCAGAAGGGCAGCCCGGGCATTCGTCAGTTATTATAACTGTCACTGCCCGTTTTGAGCATATAGTATGGTCTAAACACTTGACCTTATAACACTCCCCACAACCTTCTCCCTTCTTATACAACACTGGCCCCACTGCCCCTACTCTTGCCCTTAACGGCTTCACATCCACCAAACTTCCGTACCCACAAGCTCCTCCTTAACAAACCACAGATCATCATAAAACTAATTAGCAACAATGAAACATTACACGGAGACAGACAGACACACAAATATCAAACATGACACTGACACATTGTAATACTGGTATTAAATTTAGAAATATAAATTCCGTCACGTTGGTGCATACAACACGTGTTGGACACCAAACACGTATTCTATCATGAGTGTCTGTGCATGGAGATTAACAAACAACAATTAATAATGTTCAAATTCATATGATTCTAGCTAGAAACACTATTATTCCTTAGAATTTACCTGTGCTACCATCACCCTCAGCCTCACCGTACCAGGTGGCGGTGCCCGGGTACCAATGTGTGTCGAGGTGGGCACTTAGCTGAGACTTTCCCTGTACAAGTATGAAGCAAAGGTTTAAAAGAAACAAGGCGGAGACAGGTTGGTGCTTCATTCTGATTGAAGAAATGCTTAATGCACCGCCGCAACTGTCAGCTCCGGCAAATTTGGAGACCGGTGAAAACAGTTGACAAGAAGAAGAAGATGAAGAAGAAGAAAACTGGTGCAGCCGACACTTTGTTTGATGGTGGCAAAGGTGGTTTTATTTTCTTCAAGTTTTGGGTTATGAGACCGTTAAAGAATTTTGGTGTTTTTATAGTACATTCCAATGCAAGGGGTCCACCCCAACAAATATCTGTTTGGACGTTATTACCCTTTTGTTAGGAGTATATTTAGGGAAGGTGCCACTGTGTTGGGTCCCAGTGGCAGTTGAGGCGTTAAATCCGCATGTGCGCTATGCAAATGGGTTTGTGTGTCGTTAGGCAGAACAAAATGCATATGCAACAGAAATGGTTTTGTTCTTATTACCAAAAAAAATCATGAGTTTTTGTTTTTCTTTGCTACCGTTAAACCGTTATAATTGTTGAGGAGACGGAAACGGTCGAATTAACGAGAGAGAAAATGTGGCAATTATGCTTTCATAAAACAAAACAAAACGTTGGTTTAGTAACCACATGTCGTTTCAATGGTGAACCCTATAATCATGAATTGAGAATTGAGATTGTATGCGGTTATCAACTACATGCAATCAAACAATCTTGAGATTTATGATCGTCCAATACATAACTATCTGATTTTGATTGGACGATCACTAATTGTTTGACAACATAATTGTTGGCTAGTTAATAATTGCGGGTAATTCTGCAATTTGGTGGGGAAAATGCAGATTGTGATCACGAGGGAAAGGATTAGATTGTATGTTGACTTATTTGCACAGTGTGGACGTGTGGTTGTGATTAGTTTGTTTTAAATTAATTAAAATTTTAGATTTAATAGTGCATTATTGGTTTTGTTGAATGAAATTACTAGACAAAAAGCCAAATTAGCCAATCAATGACGATAATAAAACATGCAGGTTTTTTAAAAAAGTCAATAAACAAAAAATAATAGATGATAACATTTTTTTTTTCCCTAAAAAAACATTTTATTTTTGACAAACTAATACGGTCCACTGTTTTATTCTTCAATTTGCCAGATACTTGTAGCTAGGTGAGCAGATTTGCGAATGAATATTGACATTTAATATTATTTTTTTGAGAGGGACATATATACGTTATTGGCTAATAATTGTCTTATTTTGTTTTTATATTATGCAATGTATCCATTATATATAAGAGTAAATTACACTCTTCTCTATTCAAAGATGCTTGAATTACATCTCCCTCCCCTCTTATGTTAAAATATACACTCCTCTCCCTTGAAAAATAAAATTTATACTCCCCTCCCTTATAAGATGATTGAATTACAACCCCCTCCCTTAATAATTAAATATACACTACACTTTAATCTATTTTAACATAAATAAATATTTTTATGATATATATTAATTTTGAACCACCATTTAAAAAAAATAATTAATTTGTTTATAATTTAAATTTCAATGATAATTAAATTTAAATATTTTGCTATTGATTTTATAATTTAGAGTATAAAATTAACTTTTAAATAACCATGCTTTATTGTCTTTAGTAATTTGTCACATATTTTAATTTTATTTTGGGTTGTTTCATATTTTATAATAGGGTTTAAAACTACATGTTAATGAAATTGTGAATAAAAAATAGCGAAAAATATGTATCTATTTTTTATTATATTAAAATAGACCCGCAATACTATTTTTTTTCCGAAGTGTATTAGATTATTATTTTTTTCTATATTATTAGAAATAAAAAAAATATTGAGGGAGTAAAGTGAAGATTTTAACATAAGAGGGGAGGGGAATGTAATTTAAGCTTCTCTTAAGGGAGGGAAGTGAAATGTTTTCTAATATGTTTTGAATAAGAAGGGAGAGGAGTGCATATTTTAACATAAAGGGGGTGAAGAGTGTAATTCAAGCATCTTTGAGAAGAGGAGAGTGTAATTTCCTCTATATATAATGATGGACCAGTAAATACAGTAACTTTCAATAGTTTATGCTGCTTCTGTAAATACAGTAACTTTCAATAATTTATGCTGCTTCTTCAAGTGTAGGTTATCATGGAATATGCAATTATGATAATAAGGTAATTAAGAGCATTGATAGAAACTGTGGTAATTCATTATACCTGCTTGGAATTAAGTGATATTTGGGAGCGTAGCAATTCATTTTTCTTGATCGTGAAGGTAAAGCAATGGAAGAGGGAGTTCAGTTGGTTGGCATTAACCTAAAACGATTGTTTATGCTTCATTTTTCATATTCCCTTTAGACTCAATTATAAGTAATAGTCTTCTTTATTAAAAGAAGAAGATGAAAGTGATAAATTCTAGTCAGTTGAGCTTTAAAATAATTTGTAATCTATTTATGATTCTCACATGTTCTATTATCTAACCATTTCATTTAATTTGGTCAGTTGGGTGGTTCTTCTAAAACTTTTTTTTTCTTTTCATCTTAATTTGGTTTGCGCGTGTTTGAGTGATATGGAAAGAAAGAAAAGTTGAATCTTTAAAACTAAAGATGAATCCTTACAACATCTAGTGGATGGGGTCAAGCTTCTCTCTTTTTAGTGGTTGAAAGCAAACAATATTACTTTTGCTTTTAATTAACATAGGTGGTGGCTTAACCCACTATTTTGTTTGGGTTTTGGCTTTTAGGTTTATTTGTTCTCTTGTTTCGGATTTGTAATTGTTTGTGTTCTTCCTTGACATTCTTGTGTTGTTTAGAATGCATTTTTTGGTTGAATATATTTCATTTTGTGATCTTGTTAAAAAAAAGGCTTAAATGCAATTTTAATCCCCCTATTTACATATTTTTAAACTTGTAATCCCTCTATTTTCAAAACCAATGTTTTAGTCCCTCTATAATGAAAGTCAACAAAAAAAACTGGCCCCCTCCAATTTAAGTGATGTGGCGCTGATTTGCCATTAGTGAATTGGAATAAATATTTTTCATGTCATTATTTTGATTATTAAGTTTCTAATTCATTTCATTAATATAATATATTAAAACATAAAAAATCAATTAAAAAATTGTTAAGTTCATCAGCATCAACCATCACGGTAAACACCAAAAATCCTGATCATCATCATCATCATCAATATCCATCATCTTCATGAACACCCACCATTCATTTGTGCCTTTAAGGCTTTGATTTTTTTTCTTGGATGTCCATCATCTTTCTCTTCACTTCCCCTCAAAGATGATAAACTCATCATCAACAACAAAAACAAAATAAGCTTGTTTGTTGAGAATACATTCATCGCTTTCTCCTAATTTGATGACGAACCCATACTTTCATCGTCTCTTTAATCTTTACAGTACTGATTTCAAGTTCGATTTCTCTTTTTTCTTTGCATTTTTGGCTTATTTTATGAAATGATAATTTTACAAGTGTTTGAAATGTTTGATTTTGAAAACAATGGCAAAATTAATGATGGATTTTTTTTTTTTGGTACAAAATTAATGATGGATTTGAATGGCGTTGTTTGGTTATAGTTCATCTTGAAAGTTTTTTTTTTTTGAAGGAATCTTGAAAGTGATTTGAAACCTTCATTCTATTGAGTTGAATATTATTTGGTGCAGCCATTTTAAAATTCTATTTGACAAAAATGTTAAATTTAATATTTAAAGCGACGTGATGAATTTGGGTTTACCGCTGATGATGATGGGCTGGTGTATATGATGAAGGAATTATTATTATTTTTTAAATTGTTTTTTAATACATTAATGAAATGAATAAAAAAGTTTTTTTTTAAAGAAAAATGAATAAAAAAGTTAATAACCAAAATAATGACATGGTAAATATATATTCCAACTCACTAATGTCAATGTCAGCCACATAATTTAAATTGGAGGGGGGCTAAACAATTTGTTTTTCATAATAGAGGGATTAAAAAATTGGTTTTGAAAATAGGGAATTAAAAGTTCAAAAATATGTAAATAGAGAGACGAAAATTGTATTTAATCCAAATAAAAAATATTTGGATATTCATGATACCGTAATTTTTTTTTCTTTTCAAAACCTAAAGTATTTTTTAAAACTTGTACAAAGATGTAAATATTGTATTTCAAAACTATTTTTCTAGAAAAAAATATTGTTATTATATACTTTAAAAAATATTGTTATTATATACTTTAATTAAGTTCTCATTGTACGCATCGTGATTTTCATCCATGATTCTAGAAGTTAATGAAAGGTTGTTTAATATGTAGTTAAGAATTTACCAACTAAGTTGCTGTGGTGTAGTGGTTATCACGTTAGTCTTACACACTAAAGGTCTCCAGTTCGATCCTGGGCAGCAACATTGTATTATTTTTTGTTCTTTTTCTTTGCGATTATCATGAAAAAACACCTAATAAAAATGAAAAAACCAGAACGTGGATAAGAGTTTGTTTTACTCAATCTGTGAAGAACATATCTTTCAGCTTCGGGAAAGGGATGTGTTAGTTGCCATTCACGCCATTGCCTGACCTTTTCTTTTTTCTTTCCAATAAGAGCCTTTGCTTGACTTTGTTGTTAAACAAAATCACATGTTTCAAGTGATGAACCTTATATTCTTATTTCTGATATAAAAAAATACGGGATTCAGTTTAATATTATAAAAGAATTGATAAAAGAAATGGAACAAATTAGCGTGTGTTGGATTATGCTGAGAATTGATTTTAATAGAATTGATTCTATATAATTGATGTTAGTCTAAAGTGATTCTAAAAAGTTATTTCTGTTTGGATACATTTATGCAAAAGTTAGTTGAAATATAAATTTGTGAGTGAAAATCAACTCTAGAATCAAAAGCTACAAATCATAGTTTAAAGTAGAATTAATTCTACTCGACACTAACCAAACATTTCAGAATCAATTCTAAAAGGGTCTCACAAATGAGCTGACATGCCATACTCTTATTTGCGAGACCCATTTTTTTTAGGCAAAAAGGGTAGAGATGGTGAACCTCCGGCAACACCTTTGATAGATAAAAATAAAGAGATTATAAAGAAATTGAGGCAAACTCACACCTAGAACAAGTTTAACCTAGTGAACCCACGTACGAGTGCAAAAAAGTTTGGTGTGAGAATGTTCGCGAGCACAAAACCATAGACGAGTCCAAACAAACTCGAATCTAGACCTAAAAAACCGATGAATGAACCCTACGGCCAGTGGCGGAGCCAGAAATTTTGAATAGTGGAGGCACCACCATATGTGTGTGCATCACACTAAAGTAAAGAATTTATAAGAAAATGTAGTTGCAGTTTCTGACACTTCAGCTTTGTGCGCAACATTTTCTATCAGCAGAGTCTGGTTTTCAGACATGCCGAACGAAGTGAGTATCTTGAGTTTTACCATTAACTCAAACTTTTGTTTTAGTCCCTATAAATATACCAATTTTATTTTAGTCCTTCTAAAATTTTCTTCGATTTTTAGTTCCCCAAAAGTTTTCCATTTGCACTTTTGCTCCATTCTTTTAAGTAAACTCATTTGTAAAATTCATATTTTTGAATATAATTTTGCAGAAAAATATATAATATTATAAGAATCTCTTCCGAAAAATAGTTTAGAATTTTTTAACAAAACATGAATTAAATATGAATTTTTATATATTTAGAGGTTAAAAATTCATATTTAATTCATGTTATGTTAAAAATTTCTATTTTTTGAGAGATTTTTACAATATTAATATTCTACACTTTTTTGCACAATTTCATTAAAAAAATACACGAGTTGACTTAAAAATAGGGTCCAAAAGTGGTGGTTGAAAATTTTACATTGACTAAAAGTCGAAGGAAATATTTTAGAGGGACTAAAACAAAAATTTGATATATTTATAGGGACTAAAAACATATCAATTACAAATTATAAATGTATAAGATTGAAAATATAAAATTAAAATTTACATAGGGGGTTTAACCTTTAAAGATTAATAATGGAGGAAATTATAAGTGAGTGAGGTTTGTTGTTTGTATTGTATGTAGTGTTTCTGTTTCTCTTTATGAAATATTATTATGGATGTGAGACAACTACAAATGAGACAATAACAAATATTTGATTGAAATTTTTTGAAAGTGTGTGTACTGTATTCTATGTGAGTGAAATAGAGAATCTTTTAAGATTTCAATTGGTTGAATGATGAGTGTAGGCTGCTTGGTCATAATAATTTCAACATATAGACATATAGTACCAAGTAATTTTACAAAACATAGTGCAGGCATGTGCTCCCACTATGTTATATGTGCCTACGGCCATAACGGAAACAGATCCTTAAACCAACAAAACACTGTGATGAACCAAAACAAAAATAACGGCCATTTCGAACCAAGCAATCCGAAGCTCAACCAACCGTTGAAGGATCTTGAGACAACCCAACATTGTCATAGAAAATATTGCGGATCACAAAACCACAACCACCACACATGATTTTGAAACCCAAAATCACATCCCATGATGCGAACTATTGGAGTGGAAAGGTGAAACCACAACTTAATTGAATCTTAGTGAGCAATCGAACACGATGGAAACTTGATTTACATTAATTTGACCTATAACTGGTGAACAATAGATTATGAAATCGCACCTAAAGATGTGGACAAAAATGTACATAGAAGAGCAACTTGTTTTGTGGTCATACAGAACAAACAAAAATATGTTAAAGGAAAACACTGAAGAGAAAAACGATGAGCCATCAACAAGAACATACATCGCCGTACATACCCCAATAGTTGCTAATCTAGTCGCGACGACGCCGTCAACTGAAGCCCCATTGGGGGGTTTGGTGATGGTGACGCATTGCGAGTTTGAATTTAGTTATCGAAAAAAAAAACTTTTAATCTCTTACGAAAAATCGAGTCAATGCCTAGATTTCTTACGATAATTAAAAAGAGATAATTTGGTCTCTACGATCGAAAATATCACGAAATAATTTCTTCTTCGATAAACCATATTTCTTAATTATTTTCTTATTTAACATTCAAACAAAATAGAAAAGTGATTATTAATTAATAAGAGTGTTAAAAGAAGAGTGTTCAACCACTCACATAAATTAGATCCTCAAATAAAAAATGATTTTGTCAAAGGCTTTGTCTATGTGCATTAGCAAAATGGTCTTACACCATTCACAAATGTTTTTGTTTTACGATAATTTAATGGTGAGATTTTTTTTGAGAGAAAAGTGCTTATAGCATTTCATTAGTAATCAAAGTTTCAATACAATTGGGTATATGAAAATAAATAGTGGGACTAGCGAGAAATGTGGCTTCCCCTGCGAGAGTGTGAGCCACCACATTAGCTTATCGCCGAACAAACTCCACCCGAGAGTTGGTAAACTTGGACGGGAGCAAAGACCGAGACATAACTGAATAATTTAATGGTGAGATATTGAACTTTTTTAGATCAGTGAGATTTATTGACGATGGATATTAATTTATGCATGATGCAAAACTTATTTTAGATTTATTGATGGTGAATATTAATTTATGCACGATACAAAACTTATCTCATTTATGCACAATTAAATTGATCTTTGTTTTCCACAAGTTCTAACTCAACCGATAAAAATATTGAAACTGTTATCTCAAATTCCTTGATCATGTTTAAACCCTAACTCCCCGTACGTGGGTCGGTTTGGGTTGAGTTTGGTCAAACCCAATACCCGAACCATATAGGGTACTCAAGTTTGGGTGAAGTAAAATAAATATTACCCAAATTAATATTTTTTTTAATATTAAATGACTAAATGACGAGTCCTCGTATTTTTTCATTAAAATTACTCAACTTTTTTATTTTTTTAAAAAAATCGTGTAACCTATTTTCACTATATTTTAGTGTCGTAAAATAATAAATGATAATATCAAATACAAAATTTCATCATAAAATACTCGCGACAAGCTAAAGTTGCATAACATAAAATTGAATTAGCATCAAAATAACAAAAAAGTGTAACATCCTAATTTTTAACTTTAACATGTTTTGATTTTCAATATAGATGACCATGTTGAAATTACTCTATAACTTCAGAGTTGTTTATTCCAATGAGAACGATATTCCTTTTATATGAGAGAATACAATTAATTAACCAACTCGTTAATTTAAATAGTGACATAATGAAAAATAAACAACCATTAAAATAGAATAATAATAAAAGGAAATCATATATATTTCGACTCCCTCAAGTTGATGCATAGATATCAATTATGCCTAAATTGCTTATGAGATGCTCAAAATTTGTCCTTGCTAAGCTCTTGGTCAACATATATGTTGTTTACTGATTTGAAGGCACAAAAGGTAAAGAGAGAGTTCCAAAATCATTTTTTTATAAAGTTACAATCAAAATCATTATATTTTGTTCCATCATTTTGAATAGTAAAAAGAACCTCAGTCAACATGGAGTTTTATGTGATTGCTGATCTAATTCTCAATTTTGATTAGCTGAAAAGGAACAAGTTTTTGAGAGTAATGTTTGTTTGGCTTAAAATTCAAATTAAAAAGCATCATGAGATTGTTATTTTCATCATAATACTAAACTTTAAACATTCCTTATCTATTTCTCTATTTTATGCTAAATTCAATTCTAAGGACACAGTGTTCTTTAGTATTTTATGTTTCCTTTCAGAATACATAAAATGTATCTCAATAATAATCAAGCATATTCTCATGATTGATTATTATTGAGGCCCTTTAAGTGAAACCTTTTAGCTTTTCATATTATGAGCTTTTTCAGATGCACACGAACCGTGCTTAAGTTTTTTCCAGTTTTGCCAACTTTTCATGTTCAAACCATGCACACAGTCGTGCTTAAGGGACACCCAGACGGTGCACATCTCCCTGCCCTTTTTCCTTGCTCTTGCCAAGTTTTATCCTTTCTTCATTATTTGTCCCGAAAATGAAATCTAATATTTCTTTCTTTGATCTAGCTACTTCCATGACTATAGAGATCTAAAATATTTGATTTCAAGCTCTGCCGCGAGGTTTTTCTTTGGTCTTTTCATTTCTGTCATATCATCTTTAGAAAGAACTATATCATTGACATAAACAAAAATGTTAGAATTATTGGATAAATGAATTATTTGAATTTGTATCTAATTTATCCAAAACCCGCTATTTTTTTTTATAAGTTTTTCACTTTTTAAAACAATATCTGCCCAATTATCAAATCCAACTCATATTTTTAGGTATTTTTTGGGGTGAATTTACAGGTTTTTTTAGGTTGATCCAACTCATAGACATTCTTAGTATCAATCTAGGAGGTTTTTCAATGACCATTATAATCTCTTCTGTCTAATAAAATTGACCCTTGTTAACTTAAAATAATTAATGATAGGAAACGAACGCCTTAATTGACTGAAGCAAAGGTAAAACGCAAGAGGAATATCTACCCAAAAATTCGAATCTACTCCTAACCTTTCCTTATCCTAAAATGCATTAACTTCATCTCCACTCCAACCACCGTTGATAATAAATAATCAAGGGTCACCAATTAATTCCCATACTCCTCCCCCTTTCATCATTGCATAAAAAAATTCCATCAACTCAAATTATTCAGAATTCGAAAATCACTCTCAAATTTCTCTCATAACCATTTTCTTTCTCTCTTTTCATCTTCCAATTTTCCCTCTTCATTTTCCTTCACTTTCTCTCGTTTTCTCGCACAACAAACCTTAACCCTAACCCTAGCGCGTTTTCTTCCTCACCGGCGACACATGGAGATGTCAATGGAAGATTTGCGCTCCTTTGAAATCCTCTCCATCATTCTCTCCGCTTTTTTCCGTTTCGTTCGTTCTCCTCGAATACCCAAAAATTTTATACCGATTACGCAAAGTAAACATGGTTTCACTGCTACGTTTTAAGGTTTCTTCTTCAAATTTCGCTTTTCAATTGCTTGATTATCCCCTTTTTTGCTTGAAATTGGAAGAAACAGAAAGTAGGGTTTGTTGACTTGTTACTTGTGATTTATTGCATTTGTCGAGTATTTGCTTTTAGTATGAATTTGTTTATCCAATCTTTGAATATTGAAAGTAAATTATTGTTGAATTTGAGAAATTTACTGGTATGGTATGATTCTAGGGTTTAAAATATTGATCTGGAATTAGGTTTAGGATATTATTGCTTTTGGAATTTCAGATAAAGTTTTTGTTGATTTTGTGTTCTTGTTGGTTATTGAATTTCAAATTCCGTATTTTCGGTGGAAAAATTTGAAATGGGTGGGAAGTTGGAATTGGGGTCTTGTTCGAATGTCGGTGCTTCGAATAATCTGAGAGAGAAAGGTGCGAGGATTATACTGAGACACATTAGAGCTCAAGGGCATCCTTACATCGAGTTACGTGAAAATGGGAAAAAGTTTATATATTTCTGTGTTTTGTGTCTTGCCCGCTGTTATAGTGATAGTGTTGTGTATGATCATTTGAAGGGTAAGCTTCATAGGTCTAGATTAGACTATGCTAGACGTACTTTGTTGAAGCCGAATCCTTGGCCTTTTAGTGACGGTCTTATATTCTTTGATAATTCATCTGAGGGTGATAAAGAACCGGAAACTGTAAATGGTAACCGAAATAGATTGTTGAAGCTAATTGAAAGCGGCAATGACGATTGTCGTGCCATTGTGGCTTTTAATGAAGAGGCTCAGTCAGATGCTCAACCAATTGCGAGGGATGATACACAAGCTGATGGTTCTATGTTGGTGATTCCATGTTTGAAGATTGCAAGTGAAGCTATTGATGTGAAAGTTAGGAAAATTGGCTTGGGGAAGATTTCTGCCAGGTTTGCTGAGAAGGATGGCTCTTTAGGGAATGAAATTAGAAGAATTTGGTGTGAATGGTTAGGAAAAGAGAATAATCAACAAGATGACGCTGAGGTTCAAGAGCATGATTTTGCGGTTGTAGTTTTCCCTTATAGTTATGATTTGGGTCGGGACAAAGTGCTCGAGGTTGAGGATGCTAAGTCATTACTCCCATCCTCCTCTATGCTAGAACTGGAAGATGAGAGGGAAAGTGGTCGAAAGAGAAAAGAACCATCGTCTGACGTGGAAGATGTTGATGAAATCCGCAGGCAGTATGCTTCAGAAGAGTCTCCACCTTTGAGGAATGGCCCCTCAACATTGACACTTGATCAATCCAACAGCCAGCTTCTTCAAACGAACTTTGTTTCAAACAGGGCTATCAGGAAGGCAATCAGACGGCGAGAGCGCTTAGCAGCGGAGAAAGTATGCAACATCTGTCAACAAAACATGATTCCTGGTAAAGATGTAGCAGCATTTCTGAATTTGAAGACTGGAAGAGTAGTTTGCTGCAGTCGGAATCCAACTGGGGTAAAAATCATTTCATTAATGTTCTGATCTTGTTTTGCTATATATGTTTGTTAGTTATAAAGCCAGCATGTGTAAAAACTTTTGATATTGAAAGTTGAAACTGCATTTTATTCACAATACAATACAATACAAGTATTCAAAACTTTGGAAAAGAGTTACATTCATTTTTCATCGGCTCATGCTAGGGCACAAGTTAAGGAACTAAAAATTGAATTAAGAAAAGAAAATTGTATTGAAAAGATAAATATTTAAACTTGAAAAACATTGAATGCACAATTTCCAAGAAAATAATTGTCTTTAGTTCCTTAACTTGTTCCCTTAAGTTAGCATTTCCCTTTTTAATTTATCAAAACAGAAAAGTTATATTTACATTTATATGCAGGCGTTTCATGTGTTTCATACCGCCTGCGTCATACACTGGATACTCTTGTGCGAATATGAAATGATCACAGATCGTTTAGTTAATCAAAATGCTCGTCAAAAAGGGAAGAAAAAAATTGTAACAGGTTCTGGTAAAGAAGACAGGGATATAAAACATGTTTTCTGTCCAGAGTGTCAAGGTGCTGGTCTGATCATTGCAGATGGGTTGGAGCAACCAAAATTGTGCTCTCTGTCCCAGGTTTGTCATTACATCGACAATCCTTTCCTAATCCTTCATGTTATAAGATCTTCCTTCCCTTTTGGATTCTTTGGGCATTGATATCTTAGTTTTAGGTGAATATTGTTGTGTTAGAAAAATAGTTCATTTGGAATTAATAATCTTTGCAGATGTTCCGGCTGAAATTAAAGATAATTCTACAACGCAAAGAATGGATCAAGAGTTCTGAAGATTTGCAGAATTGCTCAATTGGGTTTCACTTCCCTTCTGAATCTGAAGAGATAGCTGAGGTCTTTTACACTTCTTCATTGATTTTCATCTAAACGTAGATATTGGTGAGTGCTTGATCTTCTAACATATATTGTGATGGCTATGCTTACAGGAAAATGTGGAGCCAATAAAAATGTTGCAGTTCTATCGTGCTGATGACGAGCATGTGGCAAGTAAGAGTTGTGCGAATGTCGCATAGAGTTTGTTGACTGCTGTATATCCAAGTACATATACTGGCTTTGCATTCGTAAGAACTATGTGTAACTTTTTAGGTAGATGTAGGTTGATAAAGACGAGTTATATAACCTCGCAGACAGTCTCCATATTTAACATTGTGTATACACGTTTTTATGACATATGATGTGTACATGCTAAAGGAATATCAAATATCGTTCTAGAGTTGCATTCTTTCTCTCTCACTTCTTATTTCTGCACTATTTATTTTCCAATTATTGTTCTGCACTAGCTTGATTTCTACAGGAGAGGTTTTTTTTTATTATTGCCCATACATAATCGTTAAATCCTAGGATCAACTGTGAAACCTGTACTCGTAATAATGACGAGTTATGTATCTTCTCATAATTTAGTCTTGTTTGTTGTTTAGTCGCTTGATATTTTGTTGCTCTTAAATTAGGCCCTTGACACTTATTCGGGTGAAAGTTCCAATTTTAATAGGCAGATGGTTTTATGGTAGAATGGGAACTTGAATCTAACTTGATTTCATTTCGGAACTATTTAATGAAGAATTTCAAAATTGAGTGAAAAAACTCCTACTCCCTCAGTTTTTTTTATAAGCAAAAAACACTAATTCACACTTATTAAGAAAACTAATACTTAGTGGTTTGAGGTATAATTTTTTGTATTCTCCTTGGAATAAGTTTCATAGAAAGATGTAAAAATAATTCTCATTGGTTAAAAATTATGGAGAAAATAAAAAGAGAATCAAATTGAATGCAACATGCATTTAATTTTACATTGAAAAAGATAATTTGTTTGAAAAAACACAATAATAGCATAAAAGTTGGTCTTTTTTGCTTATATTTTGAGACAAAAAAAATGAGATTTTTTTCCTTATATTTTAGGACACTTCAGTTTTGATAGTTAATGGTCATAGAAGAACCTGACATAAATTTTTAGCTTATTAATACGAATAGATTCAAATTAAGACTAGTCTTTGATGATGCTATAAAAGTAAAACGGCTGCAATGGTTCCGTCCCGTGAGCATAACTCAGTTGATAGGACATATTCACCTTATAAGGTGAATTCTAGCCACTAAGCTATTTGACAAAAAAAAACGGCTGCAGTGAAAGACAATACTTAGGGCCTGTTTGGAACACTTTTTGTTTTTAGTTTTTAAAATCTGTTTTAAAAATCAATTTTAGAAAAGTGATTTCAAGAAGAGAAAAAGAAAAAACTTGTTTGGTAATGTGACTTTTCAAAACTGTTTTAGAAATGAAAAAATTAGAAAATCCATTTGGTGATATAATTTTCAAAAACAGTTTTAGAAAATAGAAAATTAGAAAACCTGTTTGGTAATCAAAAATTTTAAAAACTTGTTTTTTTTTAATATTTTTTTTATAATTTATATAAATTATATTACCCTTTTTATTTTTCTTACAATTTTATCCTTAGTTACCGATCAAATTAAATTTCAAGTACTATAGTTAAATGTAGAATTTAGTCACAAAATAAATAATTTTTTTAGATACGAAGTCAAAATTTGTTCAAACGATACATAATTGGAAAATGTGAAACACATAAAAATATTATAGCATATTAATGTCGATAACATAAACATCAAATAAACAAACAAAAACAATCATCCACAAAATAACTAACAAAACTCCATTGTTGCATATAAGAAAATCTAAAAAAAGCAATTAGTTCGATTAATTATGACGATGTACCCACATCCTATCTCTAAGATGGTTCCTATCCATTGCCATCTCAACTGCACCTTCATCAGATAACCTTGTTAAGTTTTCAACATTCGAGCTCATCCCTTCAAGGTTAGGAACCTCGTTCACCGCCTCAAGGTCTATATCATCCATTTCCTCCAATATCCTAAACAACTCGTCAGGCAAATTCCACTTGCGTATGTAATTGTGAATAGCACAACACGCAGTTACTATGAGTCTTTGCCTTGAAGGTTTGTAGGAAGGCATTAACTTTAAAATAGGAAATCTGTTTTTCAACACCCCAAAACAGCGCTCAATTGTCATCCTTAAAGACGAGTGCCTGTAGTTAAATAACTCTTCTGGATTTTTGGGTTGTCTGCCTTGACCTCAATATTCTTGTGCATGATATAGTTCACCTCTATAAGGGGGAAGAAAACCTCCCATACATGGATACCCAGAATCAACAAGATAAAATGAACCTTCATCAAATAAAATACATGTTAGCTCTACTTGTTAATTTCATCAATATAACTGCATAACTTTATGTTAGATATTAATACTTACCTTTAGGTGGCCAAGGAAATCCTGTATTTGGATTTGTAATTGCATCCAAAAAAACTTTCGAATCATGTGCACTTCCTTCCCACCCCGAATATACATATGTAAATATCATGTTGAAATCACAAGCACACATGACATTCTGAGTGATTGTTGCCTTTCTACCTCTACATGAAATTTGTTTCTCAGCAGGAGCCCATGCACTTATTTGTGTACCATCAATTGCACCTATGCAATTCTACAAGGCATAATCCAAATTATAGGGATAATTAAACAACAACCAAATATCTTTGATAATATGAACGCATAAATGATTAAATTATGTGTAAATAAAGATACAACTACAATAACAATAATATGAATTACACACATACCTTGAACCAAGGATAATATTTTGGATTAGTCTTAATTCTATCAGGTAACTCCATAGACTCTTGCTTTATCAATTCTTTTCCTAATCGACACACTGCCCTTAATACTTCCTTGAAATTGCGTGAGATTGTTTCTGTGGAATGTTGAAAACGGTTTGAGGCAACTCTATGACGAACATTATGACCAATTATGAATAAGAAAGTAGCAACTTTCTCTTCAACAAGCACATCCCTTGAGTCACTTAAGTAGTTCTTGCTTCTCAGTTCATTACAGAAATTAAGAAAACAGTCTTTCTTCATTCGAAATAAATCAAAACAGCTAGTTCCAGACCCATTTAACACTTCAGCAACAAACTCACGACCAGATAATGAAGATGTCAAAACCTTTGATTTGTCAAAGTATTTTCGATGATAGTCATAAACGATACCACTAAGGACAAAGTCCAAAAATTCATCATCACTTGCATCAGAAGTAGAATCATCACTTTTTTCAGTATAAGTTCTAGTTATAACCTGTTATACAAAGTAACAATAAAACTTAAAAACACGATACTGAAAAAGAGGAAAATAGAGAGAAGTAAACAATCATAAGGAACCTAAACAAATACTAAGATAAGTATGTCTGATCACTAAAGATAAGTATGTCTCATCACTAGAACCTAAACAAATAGGTCTTATATCCTTAGAGCCTAAGTACCCATCCACGCTTCCTCTCATTAGGCATGGCGATAAACATTTCCCTCCAATCAGAATCCTTAAACTTTTCCAAAGCTTTTCCATAAGAATCATCTGAAATGTCTACTAGTCCATCAAGAGCAGCCACACACTTGGTAAGAGAACAATCCGAAGTTACACGCGAAGTAGCCTCTGCACTTCTATCCCTTCTTAACCTATCAGCTCTTACCAAAGAAACTTGAGCCCATGCTGCAAGTGCCTCATTCATATGATGTGATGTAGACTCCTTCTTGGATCTCCCATGAACCTGTCTCTTTTCAATGCGTGTGATGCGTTCCACTTCATGTAGATCATCATCTGAACTATCCTTATCAACATGCACATGATTAGCACTCCCATTATTAATGTATTGATCATCCAACTCGTTTTCTTCATCTGTGTTTGGTGGGTCTTAGGTAGATGAATGATGAAGTACTCCACTTGCATTATTTTTGTTGAATATGATTTCCAGCAACTTGTAATGGTCACACCCTTTCTTTTGAAATTGTGCAACTTTGGGATGTGCCTGAAATGACATATATCATCATTGAATTACTATAAAACACACTTAGAACTAGTTTTCACAAGAACTCATTGAAACACACCACGTTAGATATCGACATCATCATTAACAACAACATCTAGACAAACTCTGGGACGGTCACAATTAAGACACGTTATAGAAAGCAACAATATTTACAAAATGGGAGTAGATGAGTACACAGTTAAGCGGGTATAACTTATGATATCAAATTTAAAATTTTGATATCATAAGTTATTCATGTACTTTTGCAATCCTTTTTCTAATATATAATTTTTTGTTTTGTATATTCTTCAGATAGATAGGACTCAACCAAACAAGGATATGGCTCCAGTTTTCACAGACTTGGCAGGAAAGCTTTTACATGGAAGAAGAGGGTTTCCTTCAAAAGGACCACTCCTCAGTTCATTGTCCAAGAAATACACAGAATGGCGTCAACCAAAGAGATCTGAATAACTACAAAAACAAATGGCTTCATTTGGCGAACCAAAATCGTTTTAAGAAATTAGATGCAATAAAGAAACTAGCTTCAGCCATGATTTTGAAAAATTAAATAAATGAGCTTCTACAATGATGCAATAATACAGGTTTGTACAACGGGTGACACAAGGGCTATGTTATAAGAAATTAGATGCAATAGCAGTAAATCATTATCAGGTATAGAAATAAAATAACTCACATAATCATCATGGGTGTACTTGAATTGGTTTGATCAGACCAAGAAGAATATTCAATATATGTTGCATAAAAGCCATACCTTCAGATAATTTTTCCAGACTTCTTCAGTTGCAGTAACAGTGTTTGTTTCAGAATTCCAGCCAAATCCGGTGTTCTGCTTCAGTGAATAGAACTCGCGATACATGGCTCGCAACCTATGCATCTTTGCCTTTAGTTGGTAAGCTTGCAACGTTCGTTTAGTTATGGAATTCAACTTATACATCATTGAGGACCATGTTCTAGTATGAAACACACCATTTGGCATATTTCCTTTTGTAACTTCATCAACCATTATGTCAATGAAAACTTTCGTTACAAAATCAGACCAAACCTTTGGATCATTAATGTCAACATCAGTTTCCATCTATCATAAAAATAAGCACTGCAATTAACGCCACCTCTATAATCCATTACTTTACCAACCTTACAAAACAATATTAGATTGAACCAGATCCCAATACTTACATATACAAGACACAAATGCACACAACAACATAGAGAAGAAAATGGGAGAGTGCACCAATGAATATTATTCAAGCTTATATGAGTGAGTTTACATTCATACTTAATAATACTATCCTATCCTGGAATGCCAAAGTCTAATATGTCAGACTAGCACAATTAACAGTTTAAGTTTGCTAGCACAAACCATGAAGCCTACTTTTTGAGAGTAACACTGAATATGAATTAGTTATATTAAAGTTTAAAACAGAAAAATATGAATTAGTTAATTAAGTTATTAACGGAGCCAATCCTATCCTATAAAGAATATTTATAGGTAGGTTACATGTGTAGCAGTGGCAGGTGCACCAGAAGAAGCAGGAGCGACCGAGGAGGAGGCATGCGCGACGGATGAAGAGGCTGCAGGCGCAACAAATGAGGAGGCAGGAGCAGTGAAACGTGGACGATGGCTAGTGTTCTTCATACTACTTCAATACAAATATGCAAAGAGAGAGTCATATCAAACAATATCTCAATTTTTCAATAGTTTTTGAATAAATTGGTTGTTTCATTTGCTCATCTTTTTAAGATCAGAATATGTGCATATATCACGCTGATACATAAAAGTTTCGTTCAATTTCATCAGCATATAAGCATGTAAGTTCAATGTTATCAATTATAACAATAACAGCACTGATCAGGACCTAACTCTAAACTGGATAGATATTTTATTGTATATATATATATATATATATATATATATATATATATATATATATATATATGATGATGATGATGATAATGGTGCTGATGCAGTTAGAGATGATATTACCAAATAGAGTTTATGCCTTCTTTTCCCATACTCACAAGGCACAGAAAGAAAACATGCCTTTGTTGGATAAGGTGCATGTTTATGTGTGTGTTTCAAACATGTTTAATTGTTGTAGCCTCTCGTTGCCATTTCTAACTTTTCACTTCATTTGTCTAACCATGTTGTTTGTAGATTCTAGCTGAGAGAGCATCATTATATGACTATGAATTGATTGTTGGAGAAAATGGGAAAAGATTACTTGCATTTGGAAATTTTGCTGGTAGGGCTGGAATGATTGATTTCTTACGTGAATTAGGATAGCGTATGAAAATTTCTAATCCTATTTTATTTTCAAATTGTGTGACTTTAATCAAATATTATGTGGTGAATGGTGATGCTCATGCTTGAGATTTTATATCATTGCAACTCTAGTAAATACTCATGCTTAAACAATCCTATAAAGTTTCTATCTAATGCATGAAAGTTGTCTGTAGACTATATTCTTTTGAGTGGCAATTTACAACTTAAAATCTATAAGTGCTATAAAAATAGCTTATGCAAGCTTATAAATAAGTGCTTATGATAATCACTTATGCTATAATCTGCAAATAAGTTTTTTATCTAAACAGGAACTTAATCCAGATCTATAAGCTGAAAATATCAATCATATAAGCTGCAAACAAGTTTTTTATAAAATGAATCAGACTTTATCAAACACAACAACATATGAAAAGCATTACAAATCTCAAATTCTACTACAATCTCAAATTTACAAATTAACCTAATATTGAAAATCATAGATCTAAACGCCAATAAACACAAAATCAGTGGAAAATCGCTATAAAAAGTGTAAAATTCTGAATCGAAGAACAGAAAGCAATTCAAAAATGAAAAACAATCAGGTGTGAGATGTAACCTGAAAAAACCACGACGAAGAAGAAGCGCGGTGGAGAAGAAGAAGAGCGGTTTAGATCGAAGAAAAATCACGGCAGAGATTGGAGAAGAATCACGCTTTCGCCATTTTTTCCATTTGGGAGCTCTGTGTTTCACGTTTCTCTTTGTTTCATCTAAATGAGAAGAAAAAAATCAACCCTAGTTTTTTTAACAGTATATGAGAATGCCCTTGAAGTTGTAACATATTTACATATATGCCATTAATGAAAAGTGGCACTTTTCTCCGTGTTTTTAGTTTTTACAGATTTCACTCTATTTTAAAAGCAAAAACAAAAAATTAAAAACCAAAACACAATTTACCTGTTTCAGTTTTTTAGTCCCCAAAACTTAAAAAACCAAAACTCTTTTCAAAACTTATATTTTAAAAATAGTTTATCAAACAAGTTTTTAATTTTTAAGTTTTTAAAAACTAGAAAAGAGTTTTTGAAAAGTATTTCAAACAGGCCCTTAGTATTCTGGTTTTTTTTTTTTTTTATAACAAAGATCTATAATTAATTTAGGCACTCCATATTCATTAGATTCGGATAATCATTCATTAATGAAACAGAATGTGCAAGCTATTCCTACACAATTCCTAGCTTAATTGGTATAAAAATATCGAAATAGATAGGTTAGGATTTGAATGCTAACTTTTTCATTTATGTATGTGAATTTTCAATAGCTATTCTTTTCCCTAGTTCGCAGATTTGTTTCAGTGAGCTCAGTGGTATTACCTTTAAGGTAATGTGCCAATTTTTTTTTAATATTTGTTGCATTTACAAAAAAAATATATTCAAAAAAGATCGTCGTTCTTAATATATGTTTGGTATCATGGTGGATATGTCAGAATCAGAGTGATCCATAGTGATTTTGCAGAAGCTATAAAAGTGTAGCTTTTAAAAAATTACGGTGGGTCGCCGTGATTCTGACACAACCACTACGATACCAAACATAGGTTTAGTTTTTGACTTAACTTTAATTTGCTTATTTTTCAATTGTACTCTATTTTGCATTATTGAGGATGAAAATACACAGTTACTAGTGTAATTGGATAACTAACATTGTTATATGTCCAATGTTGGATTTAAACTTAACATTTATTAAGTTAGAAGAGACTCGAGTCATATAATCTAAATCCTCTTGAGTTATGTTTATATCTTTCATTTATCATATTTTTTTAATATGTGTGAAATAGTTAAATGCCACAAATATTATGAGACATTTTGATGTATTGGAGTTCTCATTAATAAACTGTTACAACTTTGGCATTCAGAACCTATTTTTCAACACTATGAGCCGGTATACCTCTGAACTGAATTGGTTGCAAATTAAATGGGATAATGTAACTAAATGCAGTGAGATTTTGGAAGTTTAGTACTGCCAATTTTCCTCGCAAAGTCAATGCACCATTATTTTACTCCTCCGATAAGGATCTAAGTATCTTGTAGCTCATACATATGGATAAACTCGACAAAGTCTTCCTGGGATCTTACTCAGTTCACTATAAAAGTAAAATTTCCTGCAAATAAATTATTAACTCTCTGATTACACTCATTCTCATTGTTGCATTTTAATTTGGTGTGCATTGAAGATAAAAACATAACAATAGATTTTGTTAACTAATAGACTTTAGTGGTTATTGACACAAATAAATTATAAACAATGAGAATGAGTGTAATCAGAGAGTTAATAGAGACAAATAGTGTTAAGATGGAAGGGAGGTATCCATATTTTTTTTACAATGAAAAACCATGCAATCTAGTACTAGATCTCAATTAATTAAACACATATGGAAGAAGGTTATGAATTACAACGTCTTTGTTATTAATCAAGCAAACAAATCACTATAATTATGTCAATGATATTTAATCATATTCTAAATCAAATTACACACGACAAAGCCGGCAAGACTAAATTTTATACAAGTGCATTGACTTGTGAACATGTAAGAACTGCCAATGGAACATGTGCCGCCGGCAAATATGAAATCCCAGTTCACAAAGCTTCATTATATAAGCAATTCACTTGGCATTGCCAAAAATTAAAGTAATTGAAAAAATAATTAAAAGGCATAATACTATTGGTACGAGATGAAAAAATTGATATGCTTCTTAATATTTGTGTTCATGGTTTTTCTTGTACAATCTTCGTTGATACATGGAAGGAAATTTTGTGACACGAAAGAGAAACTTGAGACTCTTGCATTGATGCTTCCAAAAGGCTTTGTTCCACCTTCAGGGCCAAGTCCAGACATAGACTAATCAATGCATGAAGATTCCACTGCATGTTATGTGTTTATATATATATTGTTTTTTTTAAGGGATGTGTTTATATTGTTGTTGGCTTTTACAATTTTTGCTACATTTTATTTACATTAGTATAGTACTAGTGCGACGAATTCCATCTGTTTCCTTTTTGTTGTTTCAAAATTCTCTGTTCTTATTATTTGTTATCATTAAGAAAAATAGCACATATACATACATGCCTTAATTTGTTAAAGACATTCCCAGACAAACGATATTATCAAATTGTTTAGACACTCAGAATACCATTCCAAACTTTTAGACACTCCAGAATACCATTTCATCAATCAAATTGTTTGGCTAAATAGATTAACAAAATTTAATTTATAAACTCGAATCGGTTGGGAGTGTCAGAGTTCAACTCTCCCACTGACAAAATTGCAACCAACATTCAATATTTTTCCCATCTTTTAAATAAAAAGAATGACAATTTGAGTCTTCAAAGTTCAAATATAAGGGTTTACCATTTAAGAGTTAGTAATTAAAAAAGACAGTGTATTTACACATGATCGGTGTAATTTTTTCTACACGCACAATCAATCAATATCTTAATGGTGTTCGTTGATCCGTTTGGATCAATTTCAAGATAAAATAGTTATACGATCTAAATATTAAAGTAAAATATGGTTAAATTTTGGGAGGATTGCTATCAGAAGGAATATACGATTTGAATTTGATCAATATATTCCATTTTTAGGTTTTATTAGTGCACAATTACATGTTTATATTATGTCAAATAATATATTATAAGATAAATAATATCACTATATATAAGATATACTATACAAAAAAGGAACATTGCCAAGTAAAACAGATTAATTTTGTTTATAACGAATGAAATAGTAAAAACACTTGTACATTAAACTAATAATAATTAATTATTTAAAAAACAATATTGTGAACATCAAAAATATAATGCAACTTTGAACAGCAAAAGTTGGGGGGTCTAACCAGAAAAATCCAAAACTCATACTTTGGGGCCTCCAGTTCAGATCTTTATCCAATAAAAAAAGGAATAAAGAAAAGAAATGCAAGTTAAAATGTTTCACTTTCTTGATCAAAGTGAGTGAGCTACATAGTTGTAACTAACGAGCGTTGAGAGCATTGAAGAAAGAAAAATGATGTTAATTAGGTCAAAAATATGCAAAACCATAAACCCATGTTTAGTTTCTAGGTCTCTTCAAATGTATTCAACAACAGAAACCCCAACTGGGGGTTTCTCAGAACTTGAAAAACGCATATTGAAGAATGGGAACCCAAAAACTTCAATGCTTCCAATTCTTAATCAATGGGTTGAACAAGGTGGAGATGTTACCCAACCTGTTCTCAAACGTATCATCGCTCGTCTTTCTAATAGTCGTCGTTTCTCACATGCCCTTCAGGTATAGTATAACCTTCAAATCTTCAATCTTTTTATAATTAGTGACACCGTCACCGGACACTGACACATCGACACTGGTAGTCATTTGAGAAAATGTCGGATACTGACACGTGTAAAACACCACTGTTTAGGTTGACTTCTTTTAGCTATATACCGACATAAACACTTGTGAGACTGATTGAGAGAACTTATGAAAATAATTTATGAAATATTTATGACTTGTTTTAAGCTTATTTCCATAAGTTCTCCGAGATAGCTAATGAAAACAACTTATAGCTTATACAAAAACAACTTACAATGAATGAAGATGTTAGGAATTGGTGTTCATTTTGTTGGGAAGGTTATGTATAAAGGTCATGTTTGGATAAAATAGAGTCAAATTGTTTTCGTATAAGCTATAAGATGTTTTTATAAGTCATTTTTGAAGAGCTTATGGAAATAAGCTGAAAAATGGTTTATGAACATGTCATAAGTTGTTACCATAAGTTCTCCCAAACGGTCTCACGAGTGCTTAAGCTAGTAGATAAGATGAACTCAAATAAGTCAATTCAAACATGGCCAAAATAGTCTCTTTATATACTTGGATAATTGTTTTGCTTCAGTTGTAAAAGTAAGTAGAAAACCAGGCTCTAGTCTATTGTATTCTAAGTTGTTTGGATCCTTGTGTCTTTAGTTAGTTGGTTTAACTAACTCTTTCTCGAAATAAAAAGCTCCATTTCAAATTATTAGGTATGTTTGGATGACGGGTTTTGGAGGGCTAAATCTATATTTGGATTTCTATTTGATATTTTATAAGAATTTGAAATGATAACATAATATATATGATCATTTAACATTGCAACCACACTTAATTTATTTTAATGGACATTTTATGGCTTCCTTAATTTAGAAAAGAAAATGAAGTTCTTCCCTCCAAAATCATCCATCCAAACACACCCTTTGATACAGTTATTAATTTATTTATTCAGATGTGTCTCGAAGTAATACTATTAAGTGTCTGTGTAATTTTTTTTTCAATCAAGTGTCTTGAGAGATAAAAAGTCCAAATGGAACACATTCATGTACAAAACAGTATTTTAGAAACATCTATGTACAAAATAGACACATCAATTACAATATCTACTTTTCTTATATATGTGAAAATGGAAAAGTAACTTATAATAAGGGGCAGATGTATGTTTATGAACAAGTGAAATGAGCTATCTTGAATGCTTCTCCAACTTCTGTGGATCCTGGTGTGATTAGTTTGTTAGTTTATAGTCCACAGTCCATACCAGGTTGATGTTTTTTTTGGTAAGTTAAATACAAAGGCTATAAATGATTTTGATGAAAGATCTAGTTTCAACTTGTACAAGAAATCTTAGTTTAAGAATTCAGTTATTGGGCCTGTTCATTTTTTCATTTCTTTTTCTGTTTTCAACTTTAGTTGCAAAAATGCTACCTTGTTTTCACTTTGTTTGTTGTTATAAAGGTGTTGTATAGGAAATTGTGAAAACAACTTGTGATTCATTTTTCTTAGTACATTTTGAGAAGTTTATCGGAACTGACTCTATGACTATAATGAATAGTCAAAGAACAAGGGAAACTTTCACTACTGTCCTTGAATGTGCATTGTTTGAAGGCTGCTATTCATATTTAGATTCTAATTTGATAGCGAAATTGTATTCAAGGACTATATATGTCATTTCCATCTTTAGACCACTAATTTTAATGATGCTATATATTCCATGTACTATTTATTTTTGATCATATCATTGTCAAAACACTCTGTTAGGTATCAGAATGGATGAGCAATAAAAGTAGCAATGATTTATCTCGGGGAGACATTGCTAAACAGCTCAACCTGATATCTAAAGTTCACGGTCTAGAACAAGCAGAGAAATTTTTCAAAGGCATCCCTGAAGCTAAAATTGGGTTCAAGATATATGCTGCTCTTTTAGGCTGTTATGCAGAACATAAATCTTTGGAGGAAGCAGAGGTCATCATGAAGAAAATTAAGGAGTTGCGTCCCGCGCACATGACTGTGTGTTATAATATGATGTTAAAACTATATGCTCAGAAAGGTAAATATGAATTATTGGATAGGTTGATGCAAGAAATGAAAGAGAAGGACATCTGCAACGGTGCTACATTTACTATTAGGTTGAATGCTTATGCAAATTCTAGAGACATAGAGGGGATGGAGAAGCTACTAATGCAAATGGAAGCTGATCCCATGGCAACTGTGGATTGGTATACATATTCCACAGCAGCAAATGCTTATATGAAAACTGGCAATGTCGAAAAGGCCGCGGCAATGCTGAAGAAATCAGAAAATTTAGTTAATGCTCAGTCAAGTAGGATTCCGTATGAATCGAGGAAGCTTGCGTATGAATCTCTTCAAACTATGCATGCTGCAATTGGAAACAAGGACGCGGTTTATCGACTTTGGAATAGGTGTAAAAATCTTAGAAATACTCACAACTCAAGTTACTTATGTATGCTAAGCTCATTAGTGAAACTGGATGACATTGAAGGCACGGAGAAGATTTCGCAAGAATGGGAGTCTGGAAACACAATGTTCGACATCAGAATTCCAAATATGATGATCACTGCTTATTGTAAATGGGGTCTGTTGGATAAGGCTGAGGCATACATCAAGAGGCTTTTGGATGATGGCAAGGAATTAGACGGAAGTTCATGGGACCGTTTGTCGTCTGCTTATCGCACAGATAATGCTATGGAAAAAGCAGTTCAAGCAATAAAGAAAGCAACGTTGGGAAGTCGACCAGGATGGAAACCTAACACCTGGAATTTGGTTGATTGTATCAAGTACCTGAAAGAACAAGCTGACGTGGAGCAATCCCTTGAGATTCTGAAGTTATTTAAAGAAAAAGGTCATATCTCAGACACTACCTATGATAGACTAGTAAGTTATGTTCATGGTGAAATACCAGATGCAGAAGCCAGTGATCTGCTTAAAGAAGATTTAACGAATGAAAAGGTTCAATTTGATGACGAAGGAAACTAATATTTCAATGTAAACTTGATGATGAAGAAAACTAATATTTCAATGTAAACGATGTTTTGCGAAGGAAGTGTTAATTATTTTCAAGGAGAAAGGGTTGCTCTGGTTATTTATTTTCCTTCTGTTTAGACACTTTTTGTTGCACCTTTCATCGTTATGTCTCTGATTTAATTAGCATCCTAATCTATTCACTCTCATTTTTGTTTTCAGACAGATGATTCTATGTCACCAATTTTTTTTGATAAATAGAATAAAAACAGAACAAATTCAAGGGGGGGATGATAAACCAAAACCCTTATGAAAAGGTTAGGTGTTTTTCCCCCTTTATGTTAAGTTTCATATAGTCTCTTTATCTTTTATTTGTTTCGAACCGGTCTATTACGTTACATACGTTATATCAACATGGTTCTTCAATTACTTAAAAAAGGTTAGCTTATTACAAATTTTTCTTGACCATATTGGTACATGAAAGATGTAGAAAGAAGTAAATGAAAGTCTAAGGAACACAGGAAGCAGGTGAAAGAGGGTTTCCCTCCTTCATCGACATGGTCACCATTGACAACTTTTTGGGTGGTTGTATTCAAAAATGATATATTTGCAAAAATTCTTAACTTATCATTTTGGAAAGAAGATTCGTTGATCAAGTTGGTTTAAAAATGATACATATTTTAAAAATTCTAAGTCATCATTTAGGAAAGGAGATTCGTTGATCGATTTGGTCTGGCTTTTATTTTTTGATTCGATTTGGTGTCTTATTTTTTTTAATTGTTTCAATTTAATCCTCATAAGCACCAACTCAAGTGTCATATCAGTAAACATGATGAATCAGATATGAGCTGGATTGCCACAATATCGTTTATGTGGTGGAGGTTGACGTCAGAGACAAAAAATGACGGTTTGTGACTTTGTAGAGAAGTTTTTTTTTTTTGGTGAATTTGTAGAGAAGAAATTTGAAAACAATAACATAAGCCAAAACAAAATAAATCTACACTTAGAGGAGTTAAATCTTGACTTGTTTTTTTTTTGGTGAAAATTCATATGAGGGATAAGGTGGTCTGGTTGGAGTGATAATAAAGTCATTAATTCAAGTATTCAACTTCTCCCAACTAACAACTAAACTCCACGTTGATAGAAGGACAATTAATTACCACTCTATCCATGAGTTGGTCGAATTTTATAATCAAATGTGGGGCTTAGAAGTTGGAAAAACGTTAACAAGTGACTTTGAAATATTAGTTAAATAAATAAATATAGCATGAATATCTTTTCTGTCATATTTGGAGTTTGAACCCGAACTTTACATGTATATCTTAAAACTTATGTAGTTAAAGTTTTAAAAGTGTTAAAAAATTGACATTTTCAATGTAAATGTTTCTTTTTCCGTTTCCTTAATTAATGTCCGAGAACACTAGTTAGAATGACCTTACTTTATAAGTCAAAATGGAGCAAATATAGGCATGCATCCTATCCACGTGTTGCACAGATGCTATGCCGTTGTTGGTGGAAAGTAATCCTATAATCCACAATTTCAAGTGTGATCAACAGCTTATAAAGGAGAGTTTGAAAAGGATGTTTTAACAACCGGTACTTGCATTCTAACAGAAGCTTCCTATAACCATACTAGTATGAAGTATCACCCACCGAGTTCAATACTTTCTAGAATGGAGATATGAAAATCAAGGGAAGAGTTAAAGCTATTGTTTTAGTGATGATCCTTGATTACAAGATAATCTCTCAAAAATCAACAATTGTAGTAAATTTATTTGTCCTAAAGTGATACCACAAGAAGATTAATCCGGTCATAATTTTAATTCAAATTTGGTAAAAAAAAAATCACATAAAACAATTTACTTCAAGTGATTAAGTTCAGTCAAATTTATCAAAAAAAAGAGAATGATTTAGTCAAACAAAAGGATTAATTTATGAATGAAAACCAATGTTATGAAATATGATAGGAAATCCAACATGTGAGACATTTGATTCTTAGTTTTTTTTTTTTTGTTACATGACATCTGATTCTTAGTTATGATTTAATTGATTCAACCACATTTGAAACCTGACAAATAAATCAATAAAAAATATTAAAAAGTACAACAAATGAATAAAAAAATAAAAAAATTGCAAAAAAGTACTAAACAGAAGTGACAATCCCATGAGTTGAGAGAGTAAAGATTTGAGGAGAAATGGAAGTGAAAAGGAAATGGAGGATAATCTTTCACTTGCATGAAGGCCAAACATAAATTACACAATTGCAAACTAATGCAAACATCTATTGTTTTTCCTTCTGGGAATATAATACAGTTTATTTAATTTATAACAAGCTGAAAGCCAAAATAGAACAGATGCAAACTTATTGAAACATCCATTTCAAATAATCTAAGAGAGACAGGTAACTATACCAACAACCTATCTCAGCACCAAATGGGCAACTTCTCTGATATATATGATACATCTAACTACTAAACCGGGATACCGCTTGTTTTCTGTACAGGAATGTATTGCACAAAAATATGGAATAGCATTCAAAATAGGAGAAGACACAAAACTGTGCAACAAAGGAGGAAGAAACAGATTCTACCAAGCGACTTATCAGCTCGCATCAAATGCCTTCTGATCCTTGGATTACTGATCCCCGTAAGATTGTATGAATTTGGGTATGTATATATGTTTGTCACTTCGTTTCCAAAGATCCTTGCATATATCATCTCACCAAACACACCATAACTCGTATCCAATGGATTGGGCAGCGAACCACCTGTGTTAAGCATTGGTGAAGTGTATCGTTGCGAATGATTCAGATAATGGGGATGATAAGCCCGAGAATTATGTTGTGAAACATTTGCAGCATCAAGTGATCTTGGTAAGTTCACCATCCATGATGGACCAAGCGGTCTAGGTGGTATGACACTCCGTAACTGGTGATCATTGCCTTTGGAAGGCGGTGTACTTTGGCCGCGGCCGTAGAGCGGAACAAGGGATGATTTTGAGATTTCTGATTTGCATACTGGACATTGTGGCTCATCCTTCTGCTTCTCTTGATTTTCGGCATGGAAATTAAGCCATTTGTAAATACAGGGCCAGCAGTAGAGATGACCACAAAGAGTGACCACTGGATCTTGCACACACTCCAAGCATATGTTGCAGTCAAAGCCACTAGAACCAGAAATTGCTTCAGCACTTGCACATTTCCACATTTCCTGAGATGATTTTTCTTCCATGGACTCAATTTGGTTCATACCCTCCTCAAAATACTGATTGAAGGCCATTCTCTTTTGTCTTACAATTTGTTCCTTGTTTGGTACCTGAATCTGAAAAGAAAGAGAGTATAAATACAAAAATTACAAGCAACTGTTAACAGATAATTCATCCTTCATTGTTGAAGTTTCATTAACATGTAATGTAAGTAATTACTTGAAACTATAAAATTGTATGCAGATCAAGAAATTCATGTTATCTTATAAATCCAAAACACCACCACAAGACAATTTAAGTGATTAAGAAACTAGAACCTTCTAAGAGTTTACTTGACGTGATTAATATTCCACAACAAATTTTGGTTGGTGAAATTAATGTGAACATCAACATCCCACCTAACCAATTATACAGTTGTTTTAACATAAAGAGTATGTGCTTCATTTTCTTCAAAATATTCAAGTATTTTCAGCTCTAAAAGATAAGACCCACCCACCATAAATATCTAAATTATTCAGAAGTTAGGGGGAAAAAAAACTATAAAACTAAGGATTTAGATAACCTTTGGCACTTGAATAGAACACAATGAAACATTATGTTTTGTTTACATTAATTCCACATTCACATGTTATGTTCCAACCTACCTAACAGTTTCTTAACTAAATATAACTACTTTCAAACAAGTAGATATAGCAAATTCCACATTAAAATAATAACACCCAATAATTAAATTAAACTAAACTAAGCTAAAAATGAGATTAATCAATCATAAGGGAAATAGAAAAAAGTCACAATCTTGCCACCTATATCAGATAAGATTAAACGTACAGTGTCAGCTATATTGTCCAATATTAATATTCTGAAGTCTGAACAAGTACATAAGAGAGAGAGAGAATAAAACAATTTCAAAATAATAAAACCATTGACTATAACAATCTATGGGATTTTTTTATATGAATCCCAAAAGTTAATCAAATCTCTCTCTTAGTCACATGGGAGATAAAACAAGATTGAATCACCAAATGCATGTTTAGATCAACTTTATTGAGCTTATCCACTAGCATAAGCAATTATGAAACTTAACTAATAAGCTATTCTCATCTTATTTTCGTATTATCTCCAAGATAGCTTGTGAAAAACAACTTATAACATTCATATGCAATTTTCATCTGATTTCCATGATAGTTTATGAAAACAGATTATACAGAAAACAATTTAAATTACTCTCATCTTTTGCAATAGAAATAGATTATACATAAGCTATTTTATCAATAAGCTGCAAATTAAGCTGTTTATAAAAACAGGATACAAGTGTAAAACAAGATTGACCAATAACAGAACAAAGTTGAAGCCACTGAAACAATTAAGCACAATATTGAAAGAAACAAAAAAACCCAGAAATTTTCAAGTTAAAAAAATTGAATTTTGCGATTGAAAGTTCATGATTTTGAGTAAAAATTGGTCAGAAATGTAATTAAGAAACAGAATTAAAAAAAAAGGATTTTTTTTGCATACTAGGTTAAATTTGAACATAAACCTCGTAAAGCTCAAAAAACGAATCATGATTAGAAGAATCTTGATCGTAGAATATTGAACTGAAAGAGCAAGTCAAAACCATGAGAGAGAAGGGTAACTTGGTACTTACAGAGATGAGAAACCACGGTGTGTGTTGAAGGGTGCAGAGAAGTAGAGAGAGAGGTGTGAAAAGCAAAATCGGTGGCAGTGGAACGGAAGGAATGAATGAAATGAAGAAGAGGAAGAAGAAAATCTGATATTGTTGTTGTTTATATACAAGAACAAGAAGAAGGAGTCAAACTTTTGAGTGTTATTTTATCACTAATATTAGATTAAATTAATAATAATATATCAAAATTAAGGGGGGATTATTTTTTTATATATTTAATTTGTTTTTTTTATGCTGAATGACATTTCTTTTCAAGATCAGGAATAGGTATTTAAGTTTTTAAATCAAAGGCAACCCGTGAGTTTAGCTCAGTTTACAGTGATATTGCATAAATTATGTGGGGGTTAGGGTTCGAATCCTACACACCTAATTTCTCCACATTTAATTGTGTGAGCTCTAGTCACTAATCTAATAGACAAAAAAAAAGTTTTTAAACTAGAGGTATTTAAGTTTTTTTAAATATTTAACTTGTTTCTTTGCGATGAATGATAGAGAAAATCTTTTATGGACACAAACACAAATCAATTTTGTTAGACATATACTCACATAAAGTGAATTTTTTTAAAAAAGAAAGTATTTAATCATGTCAATTGTCATTATTATATTATTATTTTATATAGTTTTGTGTGTGCCTAAATATATTTATTTGGGTTTGTGCCCGAGTAAATATAACTTGTAAAATAAAAAGAAAAAATATATGAAATAAATAAAAATTTACTTAACTCATGGTCAAAAGAGGTTATTTATTTAATCGTTTATTTTAAATTGTTATACATCATTGTCAAAGGATGCAATAAAACACATTAAATGAAAATGTCTTTTTAACAATAAATCGTAGTACCTCAATACTCCCTCCACACATCAAACCTATCTACTATACTATATAGGACAATCCATGTCCATTTTTTTTACCTTTTTGCCCTTGTGGGAGTATTTTCGTCAATTAATAATTGGTTGTCTTTCCCCTGTATATATGATTATTTATCATTTTTTTTTTCATTTCCTTCTTCACTTCTCTCTCTCTGCAAAAACGCTTTCCCTCAAACCCACACCCCCAACATTGGGCAAGCTTGCTCTCACCACCGTCGACCTCGTCGTTGCCGCCGTCGACCTCGCTAGAAATAAAACATACCCTAGAGACTTAGAGTGAGGAGAGAGAAACTCCTCCCTAGAAGCTCCTAGTGCTTGCCTTCATCTTGAACTGCTTCGTTCTGAATGAGAAATTATGAATGAAATGCTTGGTATTTATATGGAGAGTCTTCACCAGAAGATGGGCTAAAAAACTAGACTTTTCCACTTAAAGGTAGCAAAAATTAGTTTTGGCCCGTTTTCAGCAATGCTCGGGGCACAAAAGCTATGCTCAAAGGACATGAGTGTGCATAAAATGCATGATCGGGGCGCCCGTGAGTTCGTTCCGGTGCATAAATATATGTTTCTTCGTTCTTTTGGGTGTTTGCTTCCATATAAGATATGTTGGGACTTGGGAACAAAATTTCTCCCTCTGCAATGTCTTTTGAGGCCACTTGAATCTTCATTCTTGATCTTTCCAAAGTCTTCACAAGTCTTCAGATGTCTTGCTTTGTCGATTTGTATGATTTCTTCGTAAATTACATCAAAACACCTTAGACTTGCTATGTTTCAGGAAGAATAAAATTACATGACTCAAATATAGAAAACAATACAAATGTTCCAAAATCATAAGCAATTGCTCTAATACTCGTCTATTACGAATGTAAAACGTACTGAAAATCACTGAAAACATGCTAAGAATAACATAAGATGTCATCACTCTCTCTTCAAATGATTTTCAAGATGACATGTCATCATCATTGAATAATTTTTGCTTTTTAATTTAATATCTTTCACCGGCTTCTTAAAAAATAAATGATAGTCAAAGCCAATAAAAATATTATTCTTCTAAATTACTATTCAATTAAATAGTACATTCTTTATAAATATCAAATAAAACCTTAACTTTCTTTTGAATTTACCTTTTTAAAATCTATAGTCAACACTCTCTCGAGTCAAGCATTATCATGTTACTAGCGTCTGTCCGCTCTTTCTACTGCGCTAACGTATGTAACTCATTAACAGTAAGATTTTCAACATCAATGTTGGTTTAGTTTTTTTTATATATCTTGGAGAAAATTATTAGAATTAAAAGAATGATCAATCTTGATCAAAAAAAGAAGGATCAAACTTGATAAAAAAATATAAGATATGTAATTCATGCATTTCTTTAACATGTAGTTACTTAATATATATACTTTGTTTTGTGATGCATACTCATCTATTTATCTATGGAGAATGAATATGCATGAAACATGTGTGACATTTATGGGGGTGAGTTTGATGAAAACATTAAATCTTTTCCATCTCTAACACAATTTACAGAACCAATACACATATGCTTTATATTATTTCTCGAGTCATTCTAGTCGGTCACAAAATTAAGAAAATCTAAGACAAACCAATAGAAGAAATAAAAACAAAACTTTGTTAACACATCCAAGTCTTGCAAAGGACAAAGAGATTTCAAAACGAGTAAAAGAATATTTACACATTAGTTATATCACTTATTCTTACTTTGCGATTGTTTTCATTGAAAAGTCAATGTAACATAGCGATTCTATTGCGCTAATTAACATGTTTATATATTTATTTTTCTCTGTTTCTTGGTTTATACTACGCCCTCCCAACATTTTACTAAGCTATAAATTAACATCAATGACGAGAACCAAACAAAGAACATCAATTAATTAAAAACATGAAGAGGAAAGAGAGACCAACGAAAAACATTTTCAAAGTTACCTTTTTTGTATCTAATACTTTCCCATACCACTGAAAACTATAAAGGTTTGCATTTTTTTTCCTCTATAAGGCTCTTTACTTAATCCATGTAGTAATTTTTAATGCATTGCGGATAGAGGCACTTGTTGTGTAAATCTTGTTGCCCTCCCTTATTTCCCATCCTCCTCTTTCTTAGTTGCGTTCGTCTAAAGTAAAGATATTGCCTCAACCGCTCTAGCCAACTCCCAGCATAATCTAAAAAAAAAAAAACCAATGATTAATAATCATACCTCTATTCATGGTAAGACTAACACTTTGCTTCGATCCTATAAGCTAAATTAAACTAAAAGAAACATAGTCATCAATTAAAGGGAACACATGGCATTACATTGAATATGATTTCTATACTAAAAAAATGGCATAACAACCCCAATACTTTTAGTTTGAAAAAGGTGATAAAATTTGGTCTTGCATAATGACTACCATTACTTTCCTCTTGAATGTTGAAATCCCCTCACTTTCTCACTCCCAAATCAAAATATACAAATAGAAATCCTCCACCAATGTGTTATTGATTCTACATCAATTAATGAGACGGCTTATAAAGACACAATATAGACTTAGATATACGCCGATAACAACAGACACTCTACAAGGAAGGCATGATGAAATCAAAATGTAAAAGGAAGCAATGAATAGAAACAACTTACGTTCTTGAAACCTGTACTATAAGTCACAACCTTTACTTTGAAACCAAATCACATAGCATATAAAACCTGAAGATGAAAACATCCATAAAAAATAATCAACACACAATAGTAAAGAGATGAGAATAGAGAGAGCCCTCCTTCGTTGAGCGAGCGAACGACCTGAATGACGGCCATGCCCGAGCTAGTCTTTCCATATCTCAGATCCCCTAGTCTGGTTTTCCCTTTATTATTAGGTATAGATTATACTTTCAAATGTATTTAAATATCTCAATTTTCATGGTAATTTTTTATATTTTGTTTGAATTTATTTTTAGACACTATAAAATAGTAAATTTAATAAAATATATCAAATATGTTAATAAATTTAAACTTTTTTTTTCTTCCTATAAACCTATCAGCATATGTTTTTCTTTTAAATAATACATTCTTTATAAATATCAAATAAAATCTTAACTTTCTTTGAATTTACCTTTTTAAAATCTTTGGTCAATATTCTTAAAAAAAATAATCTATGGTCAATACTTTCTCGGGTCAAGCATTATTATCTTATTATACTTTAAAATATAGTTAAATATCTCAATTTTCAAGGTAATCTTTAATATTTTGTTTGAAGTTATTATTATACGCTATAAAATAGTAAATTTAATAAAATATATCAAATATGTTATTAAATTTTAACTTTTTTTATATATTTTTTTCCTATAAACCTATCAACATATGTTTTTCTTTTAACAACTATTGTATCCTTCATATAATAAAAAAAATTCATCTTCAGAAAAAAATCAATCGAAGGTATAATGCCTCTCTTATCCCAAAAATTGTTCCCATTGTGTGTGTTGGTGTTGCTTTCAATGCACAACGTTCTTGGATTGCATCACCGTGTGAACATTGAAAACCTTTTAGAAGATAATTTAAGTGTAACTATTCATTGTAAATCTAAAGATGACGATCTTGGAGTTCATCTTCTTCAGAATGGTGGTATTTATGGTTGGGAATTGAACGATAACTTTTTTGGCACCACACTATTCTACTGCTCCTTTCAATGGAATGGTGAGCTTCATTGGTTTGATATGTACAAGTCTAGTAGAGATAGTATTGCTTGTCGTGTTTGCAATTGGTATATATCAAAATTTGGACCATGTTTCCTTGTACCTGATCGTAGTACACATTGCTTTCCTTGGAATAAGAATTTATCAATGTAATGTATTTTTAATCTTAATAAATGTGGTACTTGTGGTATTGAGAACCCAACATCTTATCTATTTAAATAATGTTTAACTAGTGTCCAGACGGACACGTCCCGTGCCCATCTATCCGCTCTTTCTACTGCGCTAACGTTATATATTTTTATAAATTAATAATATGTCATATATAAATATAATTTATTTAACACCATTTGAAGATTAATATAAAACTTATAATATAAGAAACAAAAATATGATAATAGATATCTATTTTTTTTTAAGAATAATAGATATCTCTATAAAAGTGTGTGTTATGTTGTCATAATATTTGATCGTTCACATTTTCATTCACCTATCACTTGTAGGACATTATCCCTCACTATGTATTTGTTTTTTGTTATCGGCATTTTCTATTGAAAAATTCAGCTATATAATGCCTCATTTCTCAAGTTGCTCTGATTCAAAAAAACTATAATTCTTAAGTTAATGAAACTAAAAACCTTATATGCAAGAAATAAGAAGACAAACACACAATAATTAATATCAATATGACAATAATTTTAAGACCTCGTGATCATTTCAATGGACATCTCACTCTCACTATTTTGCCAAAAAAAGGGAAAGAAGAAAATTAGTTAGAAATAAAATGAAGATTAACTAAGAAATTTGTTTAAAATTAGAGGAAGTTACATTGATAACAGTAGGTAAACCCCTAACTGTCTTTGGTGCAACTTTCCAACTTCTAACACTCATATACCTGTCTATTTTTTGTTTTGTTTTATTATTGCCCTATTTTATGTAATATATCCAGGTTTACCACTAATGGTAGTGACAATTAAGTTCAAGTTCAAAAATAAATAAATAAATAAGCAACCCAAAGCTATAACATTACCAAAAAGATGATAAGAGAATTAAGGAGGGGATAACTGATCGAAGGCAATCTCTGGAGGGCTATTTTATTTCTTCCATAAGATGCACAAATTGTGAGAAGAACTAACATGCCTCGGCTTAGTAGGAAAACATGAACAATATTTTTTTTTCTTCTCCACTTCCAGAATAAAAAAAATCATGGAATATTGTGAGAAACATGAAAAAAGAAAATAAAGGAAGAAATAAACCGAAGAACACAGCAATAAAAATACATATAAAAAGTAGTAATCACACTCTCACAATCTCCCATCTTGAGTGCTTTGGCGATTTCTTTTCTGTTTTTCATCTAAATTAATTAATCTTCATAATCAATTGCCAAATATTTCACCACAAAAATGACCCTCCACAATCTCTCATCCTTCCTTGTGTTTATCATGGGTGGTTTTGTAGTGACGTATGTTTTTTGCAGTTTTTTTTATATGCACAACAGTGGTTTTGTTTTTCAGTAGGAACCAATTAACGTGTTTTGTGTTTTTGTGGCTGTGTATGCGATATAACCGTAACTTGCAGTTTTTATTGGGTGATTTAAGTGTTATACCAAGGGTAAACTTGGAAAGTAAAATAGGCTACACCAAAAAAATGTTTTCCCTTTATTAACAGGTATAGATAGATGTAACAAAAGTTTTTCACCTCCAAAAGATTCAATTGAACGTGTATTGTCTATGGTGTCCCAAAAATTGCTCATGTTATGTGTGTTTTTGTTGCTCTCGATGCACAACGTTCTTGGATTGCACCATCACCATGTGAGTATTGCAAACAATTTGGATACCAATTTGGATCTAACTATTCATTGCAAATCTAAAGATAATGATCTTGGAGTTCATCTTCTTCATCATGATGATAGTTTTAGTTGGGAATTTAACGATAACATTTTTGGCACAACACTATTCTACTGTTCCTTTCAATGGAATGGTGAGCTTCATTGGTATGATATATACAAGTCTAGTAGAGATAGAGATGCTTGTCATGTTTGCAATTGGGGTGTAACAAAATTAGGACCATGTCAGTTTCTATCTGATAATAGTGTACATTGCTTTCCTTGGAATAATAATTTATTTGTTATGAATATATTATGGTAGATGCCCATTAGTCATTGGGCCAAATATTTGACCCATTAACCTATTTACACACTCTTGTATCTCTCTATGAATATGTGCATTGTAATAGAAACACGTATAAGAAATACTCTTTCTCTCACTTTTCTCTCTTTCTCTTCATCAATCTATATTTTCATAACATGTTATCAGCACGCTCTAATCAGCTGAGTACCAAAGCTCTAAGGACTTGATGCTTTTTTTGTTCATGCAAAACAATGATAGGTTTGATTTCTTGATGCTTTCTTTTATGTTCATCTATTTAAGCTTTTTTTTCACTATTGGTAATGAATTCTTGAATATTAATTTATCTCAATTAAATAAAAAAATCACAATTTTATTCTTTATGAATTCTTGGAGAATTAAAAAATGGAATGCATCCTTGAAGGATTGCTTAAATAATTGTTTTCATTATCTAGATCTGTAAAAACTCAATTTTATTGTAATGAATTCCTCCAAAATTTAACAATGATGCATCCCTGAAAGATTGCACAAATAAATTGATTACATTTAGTATATAGTTCTTAAAGAACTTAAAATAATTTAATAATTATGCATCCATGAAGGATTGCATAGTTCTTGAAGAACTCATATTAATGTAATAATTTTGCATCCCGGATTGCAAGAGTAATATAATCATATTTAGTGTTTATTTTAATCTTGTGCATTAGTAATCATAAAAAATAAAATAAAAATTATTATTTTTATTTTTTAATGTGTATTTTATCATATTTTAATCTATTGATCAATTTTTTTTAGAGTAAATTACACTCCCCTCCCCTCAAAGATGCTTGAAATACACTCCCCTCCCCTCTTATGTTAAAATATACAATTTCCTCCCTTGAAAAGTAAAATTTACACTCCCCTCCCTTATAAGATGCTTGAATTACAACCCCCTCCCTTGATAATTAAATATGCACTACACTTTAATCTATTTTAACATAAATAAATATTTTTATGATATATATTAATTTTAAACCACCTTTTAAGAAAAATTAATTCATTCCTTTATAATTTAAATGTTAATGATAATTAAATTTAAATATATTTGCTATTGATTTTATAATTTAGAGTTTAAAATTAACTTTTAAATAACCATGGTTTATTGTCGTTAGTAATTTTTCACATATTTTAATTTTATTTTAGCTTGTTTCATATTTTATAATAGGGTTTAAAACTACATGTTAATGAAATTGTGAATAAAAAATAGCAAAAAAATATGTATTCAATTTTTTATTATGTTAAAATAGACCTGCAATACTGTTTTTTTCGAAGTGTATTAGATTATTATTTTTTTGCTAGATTATTAAAAATAAAAAAATATATATTGAGGGAGTAAAATGTAGATTTTAACATAAGAGGGGAGGGGAATGTAATTCAAGCTTTTCTTAGGGGAGGGGAATGAAATTTTTTCTAATATGTTTTGAATAAGAGGGGAGGGGAATGTATATTTTAACATAAGAGGGGAGGGGATTGTAATTCAAGCATCTTTGAGGAGAGGGGAGGGTAATTTACTTTTTTTTTTTAATGTGCTTGAGCAGTTATAATTTGTTTTCTTTAATATGCATTTTAAAATTATAACTCTTGTATGTTACATTTTTTCAAATTATTGAGTAGTTACAATTTTTATAATTGCGCCGGTTACATTATGCAATGTCTATAAATTGTGTTAAATTACTACTCTTCTACGTTACCTAATATAATTATTAGTTTTTTTTTACAAATATAATTATGAGTTATATTATAAATTATGTATGTTACATTATTAGTAACTCTGCAAACAATTTGTAAATTCGCTTTTATACCGTAGATCAAATAAACCCTATTAGTTATATTTTAATTAATTCTCAAATAAAATATATTGTAAGTAATCATTGTTATCAGCCTCATGCTAGTTTGCCTTCTACTTATGATTGTTTTCTCTGTCAAATTAATTTATAAAGCATTGTTTAGACATGATAAAATGTGATAAGTAGAGTAGATATTTGACACTTGTTTATTCTCTCTTTGATACTAGAGCAATAACAACTTATTTTTTATGGTTGTATTCTTAGATTAGAATATTAAACCCATATTTAGTTATATTAAATCATATGCATATGCTCATTCTGCATAGATTTTTGGTTTATTTTCATATCTTCATTTATTTACAACATGATATATATTAGATGATTGTTTAATCTATTTGAAATCTTATATCTAATATATGTTAAACATAAAGTAAACTGCAATTATTTTGCATATTGAGATTGCATGCATATGTTCTTAGATTGTCATGTTGACCTAACATTGTTTGTAACTTCAACATGTAATTTTCTTTTATTTTCTTGAAAACAATTAGACATGGATTCTATATTCCGGTAATTCAAAGTTTAATTTTTATATTTTTTTCTTCCTATAAACCAAACATCATATGTTTTTCTTTTAAATATGTTATTAAATTTTAACTTTTTTTTTATATTTTTTTTCTTCCTGTAAACCTATCAGCATATGTTTTTCTTTTAACAACTATTGTATCCTTCATGTAACAAAATAATTTCATCTTCTGAAAAAATTAATCGAAGGTATAATGTCTCTGTTGTCCCAAAAATTGTTCCTGTTGTGTGTGTTGGTGTTGCTTTCAATGCACAACATTCTTGGATTGCATCACCGTGTGAACATTGAAAATCTTTTGGAAGACAATTTGAATGTAACTATTCACTGTAAATCTAAAGATGATGATCTTGGAGTTCATCTTCTCCAGAATGGTGGTATTTATGGCTGGAAATTGAACGATAACTTTTTTGGCACCACACTATTCTATTGTTCCTTTCAATGGAATGGTGAGCTTCATTGGTATGATATGTACAAGTCTAGTAGAGATAGTATTGCTTGTCGTGTTTGCAATTGGTATATATCAAAATTTGGACCATGTTTCCTTCTACCTGATCATAGTACACATTGCTTTCCTTGGAATAAGAAGTTATTAATGTAATGTATTTTTAATCTTAATAAATGTGGTACTTGTTGTATTGAGAACCCAACATTTTATCTATTTTAAATAATTTTTCATGAATTTATTGAATAAGTTTTAAGATTTTAATTTTCATTTTTAAGATGATGAAATACGAACATTATTTTTTCTCTCAAACTTCCCTCTCTTTCTTGTCCAATGGAGATACAAGACTGTAAATGAATTGAGTCGAGTTAAACTTGTTTGAGCTTGAATCGATTCGATATTGGTTCGATTCAAAACTCAATTTGAGTTTGATACAAACTTTTTATTGACTTGAGTTTAATTTAGTTAAAGTTCATAAACAACTATGTTCGTCTCATTAGGTTCAACTCGTGAGCACGAATCACATAATTCAAAAGTCATTTTATTGTAAAAAAAAAGACATTTTTTTTATACTTTTGACCATTTGATTTTTTTAAAAAAGGAAAATACTAAACTAAAATAAAAACACATCAAACGAATTGAAATATAATGAAGCTTGAGGTGTAAAAACTAAAAACCAGAAATTCACTGCTCCTAATACCCATAAATTGATTTTTTTTTTAAAAACCCAGAAATTGACCCACTACTCCTAATACAAATTAATTCGTAACCAAAAAAAATATCATGTAAAACATCATGATTAAAAAGAAAAATCGATGAAAACTTGATACAAGATCCTTCAATTATTGCAAAATTCCTTTCAACGGAGAAGACTTCTATAAGTCAAGACTTGGCCATGGGATGAGTAAAACCACAAATCATTGAATGAAAGATTAGCAAAAAGATCCCTCAATTGCTCGTTGATTGTCCATGATGGAACACGATCCTTACATCCTAATTTATTAATTTAGGGTTCTATGCACTCTTCATGTTTGGATTAGTATCCTACAAAAAGAACATTAATTGGGAACAAGTGAGTGAGCGAGAGAAATTATAATGTAAGGTGCAGTTTGAAAACTTAAACTCAATTAGAATCATTGATTAAAATCCAAGGGCTATTATTTACTTCTCTCATCTCTCACAATAACTAATGCTCTCACTTTTTTTTAGGGAAATTGTGCTCTCATTTACTATTTGGAGAGATATAGACACATAAAATGAATGGTAGGTCATATCATTAAATAGGTCTTCATAGCATTAATTATTTTCAAGTATTTTTGTGTCTATATCTCTCCAAATGGTAGAAATGAAGAAAAATTTAAATGGAGATGATCTTTTTTTTAGGAAAAATGGAGAGGATCTTAACTTGTCATATATATATATATATATATATATATATATATATATAATTATTTGTATTTTATTTTAGATCAAGTTTTTTATGGTTTAACTTCACCCTTGTGTACTTCTTTAAATGAAGTTAAATATTTTGGTAAAGAACCTCTGAAATTTTTCTTAACATTTTGATAATAAGGTTCTAAACAATAATGGTTGATGGTAATAGATTTTAAAATTTAAAATACAGGATTAAGGCGCGAGAGGAGAGCACACTGGCTCATGAAAAGAGAAGACAAGAAATACATGACCAATAACAAGTGTATTTTACAAATAAAGTTTCTAAATATATTTATAAACATTTTATTTTACAAATAAAGCAACGACTTTTAGTCCTCAAGAGCTTAGTTCAGTTGGTAAGGACAATACATAATATATGCAAGGTTCGAGGTTCAAACCCCAGCCACCACACAAAAAAAAAAAAAACAACGATTTTTATTTGAGGCGATGCGAATGACATCCACCAAAGGCTTTGTTCGAGTTGTTTTCGAAAGTGATACTCATACTCTAGTGAATGCTATTTAATCGAATTACCAAAGCTCATATGTGTTTAGTGCTATTCTTTTTAGTATTGTATTTTTTTTTATGTCTTCAATTAACACTTTGAGGTCAAGTGTAGGAAATAAACAAATATCGCTGCTCATATCCTTGTGAGGGATATAAGAACATAAAACATCTGTCTAACTGATGCAGTCAAATATTTAACATTATTTTGCATATAAAATAATAAAATATTCAATACAAAGACTATATTAATGTCGATATTTAGAAAATAGTTGTGAGTTTTCAAAATTTTATCGAATCTATTTTCTCATATCAATACATAAAATTTGCTTCCGCAAATACAAGCAAATAAAATCTGTAACGAGCTCAATGCAAATATTTAACACATTTTTGATATAAAAGAAAGCATATTTAATAATAACATTATATTAATGTTGATAATTTTCAATTAATATCTTTAAACATTTCACAATATTACCAATGTAATTCGTGATTGCTTCTAAGTGATATGGTTGGCTTGTATGTAGGTCATTTGGAAGGAGCAAAATTCATGGATTTTCTCCAACAAAGTTATGTCTATTGTGCAATTGATTGAAAGCATTAAGTTGCATTCATGGGGATGGATGAAGGCATAAACACCTAGTTTTTTTTTTTTTTTTTACCTCAGTTCTTGCGGGTCTAACATGTTGTCTTATATTGGTTATTCCGTCTTTTGATATTGGTTTGATGGCTTTTTGTCTTTGTCTTTTATTTGTATACTAACTTAAACCATCTACAATGGTGGGTGCTTCACCTATTTAGCACCACATTAAATAGGCATCCCCATTGTGGAGTATAATACATGAGTGACTATGGAGAAGAGTGGCTATGGAAGCACCCTCTCTCTCTTCATTTTTCATGGGTCTCATTTAATAAATCTTAATAAAATAAATAAATTTTGTTGAAATGTAATGATATAAAATTATGTTGGACCTATTTAATAATTTATTTTAAGGTGTTGGGTTAGAGAAAATTGATGCTTATTAAGTATTACAGTAAAATGAGTGATGTGGACATATGAATTCAATTTAAACACCCAATTTAAAATGCTCTGTTGTGGATGATCTTATGGAGTTTGTTGATTCCATTTTAGACACCTCTCGTGTTTGAATGATTTGCGTTTTTTAGTTTAATATATTTCATTGGCATCTTAAAAAATAAATCTTAGTCAAAGCCAATATAAAAAATAATTTTTTTCTAAATTACTATTCAATTAAGTAAAACCTTCTTTATAAATATCAAATATAACCTTAACTTTATTTGAATTTACCTTTTTAAAAATCTATGGTCAACCCTTTCTCGAGTCAAGTATTAAATGTATGTGAGTATCTCAATTTTTATGGAATCTTTAATATTTTGTTTGAATTTAATTGTATTCTTTATAAGATAGTAAATTTAATAAAATATATCAAATATATTAACAAATTTAAACTTTTTTTATATTCGTGTCTTTTCCTATAAATCTATCGGCTTATGTTTTTCTTTTAACCTTCATATAACAAAAGTTTTTCACCTCCAAAAGATTCAATTGAACGTGTAATGTCTATGGTGTCCCAAAAATTGCTTATGTTATGTGTGTTTTTGTTGCTCTTGATGCACAACGTTCTTGGATTGCACCATCACCATGTGAGTATTGCAAACAATTTGGATGCCAATTTGGATCTAACTATTCATTGCAAATCTAAAGATAATGATCTTGGAGTTCATCTTCTTCATCATGATGATAGTTTTAGTTGGGAATTTAACGATAACATTTTTGGCACAACACTGTTCTACTGTTCCTTTCAATGGAATGGTGAGCTTCATTGGTATGATATATACAAGTTTAGTAGAGATAGTGATGCTTGTCGTGTTTGCAATTGGGGTGTAACAAAATTAGGACCATGTCAGTTTCTATCTGATAATAGTGTACATTGCTTTCCTTGGAATTAATAATTTATTAATGTAATGCATTTTTAATATTAATAAATGTGGTACTTGTGGTATTGAGAACCCAACGTTTTATCTATTTTAACTACATTCATAATTTTCCCTCGCAAACTTACCTCTCTTTCTAGTCTACCTGAGATGTAGGATTGAAAATGAATCCAGTCGAGTTGAACTTGTTTGATCTCGAATCAATTCGATAAAAATTGATTCGGTTTAAAACTCAATTTAAGTTTGATACAAACTTTTTATTGACTTGAGTTTAACTCGTTTAAAGTTCATGAACAACTTTGTTCGTCTCATTAGGTTCAACTTGTGAGCATGAATCACATAATTCGAAAGTCATTGTTTTTTTTTATATCAAAAATGACAATTTGTTTTTATCTTCTGACCATTTAATTTTTATAAAAGGAAAATATTAAATAAAAATAAGAATACACAAACACACGAAAACTAGTGCAGATAACAAAAACAACAAAATTTCACAACTAGAATTAAAAATGCCCTAAGACCTTGACTTTAAATTAATAAATATCGGATAAAAATAAAAAATATTTAGGTGTCACACTTACTCACTTTTCATCATTTCATAAAAACAAAGTCATATATATTATGACTTTGTTGTTAAACATAAAGTAAACTGGAGTATTTCATTTCATTTGTTTTCGAATTATAAAAAAATTACATTCAGATTTTAAAAAATAAAAAAAGTTTCCACAATTTTTTTTGGGTAGAAATAAAAATAAGTTTCCACAATTTCAAAAAAAATATGAAATTTTTTTTTAATTTCAAATTTGTTTTTCTAAATTTTTTTTTATTTAAAAATTAAATTCCAGAATTTTAATTTTTTTTTAGAAAATTCGGTTTTTTTTGAAAATATATTGTTTTTTACGATTTTTTTATTTTTCGAAAATTAATTTTCAGATTTTTTAAATTATTTTTTATTTTTAAAAAATAGCCAAAATGCCATGTGTGCCCTTAAAATTCCATGAAGAGTTAAAAATTCTATAAATAAAATAAGTAGTACTTGTTAAAAATTTCAAGTGCAAAGTAAAAGAATAGATCTGGGAGAAGAAAAAATTAAAAACTCCATGAATGTTCAAAAGGAAGAAATAGTGGAACACTCATTGGAACTGGTGATGGGAGGTGAAAATGGAGAAATAGTTGAGAGAAAGATAAAGCGTGCAAAAATAAGGAATTTATTGGAGAAAAAGAGTACTTCCTCCGGTCCTTATTATAAAAAAAAAGTTGACTTTTTAGGTTCATAGAATGATTAATATATCTTATTGTAAATATAGGTTAGATACATCACTTACACAATGAACCAAAAAAGTAAATCGTTTCTTATAATAAGGACTGGAGGGAGTAGTAACTAACAATTGTTTGTTACATATTAAATTTATTGGAAATATAAAGTGTATGCAAAAAAATAGGTAATTAATTATTAGTGGATTAAAATGAGGGTATAATAGGAAAAAAAATGTGCAAAAATACACTTCTCTATTTTTATGTTAAAATTCTAAAACAACACTTAAAAAGGAACGAAGGGAGTATATACTAGCGAAAAGACGGGCACTACTTTTTTTATTGCACTAACGTTTTAAAATTATGAACAGAGTTTTTTATGAAATTTTAATTTTGATTAAAAGTAAAAATATAAATGTTTTTTGTTTTCAAATTATAAAAAATTAAACTAACCATGATTATCTATTTCAATAAAACCAACAATATAACAAAAAAATAAATTTAAATTCTTATTTTTTTAATGACACCAACAACAATCTTTATTATAAAAAAGTTGTTGTTTAAGGTTATAATTGGGATAATCAAAAAGGGAGTATAGATACAATCATCTAGTTTGTTACATTTTTTAAATGATAAAGAAAAAAATTGGACATTTGTGTTTGTTACACTTTTATTTTAATATAATTTAAATTTATTCATATTTATTTGTTACATGTGTTATTTGTATTAAAAATCATGGGCATTTTTGGAAATAAAAATCCAACTTAAAAGTGCTGAAAGGAGTAGTTTTCTTTATATATAATATAGATATAATTTAAATTTATTCATATCTTTTGTTGCATGTGTTATTTGTATTAAAAATCAAGGGCATTTTTGGAAAAAAAATCCAACCCAAAAGTGTTGAAAGGGGTAGTTTTCTATATATAGTATTTTCTTTAAAAATTTGTGATGAAACTCAGGTGAATTATGAGAAAGCTGGTGAAAAGATGGTAAAGTTGTTATTGGAAGTTTTGTGTTTATTTGCAATACAATGCATCTCTCATATACACAATGCAAAAGCTTAACAAAACTTCCTAATAAATTTCAACAAAATTAACTAACGAAAACAGATAACTTGTAATGCAAGTAATCAGCAACTAAATGAATTATTTTGAAATTAAATAGGTTTTTGAAACAAATTACACCATCGTCTCTCAAATACTCAAATACGGTGAAGTATGTCTGACGCAAGGCGATCAAGTGCGATAACATCATTTGCTCCATCGCGTCCTCCAACCACCTCTCTACTCTATCATCTAATCTACACCAAGGATCTCTCAGGTATATCCCAAGGAGAAACCTCTGGTGCTGATTCTTCTCACAATCGCCAAGAAGGTCGTGAAACAGTTGCAGTATCATGTGATCTTGGTCGAACCTCTGGTGTTAATTGTTCTCGCAGTTGTCGAGAAGGTCGTGAAACAGTTGCAGTGTCACGTGATCTTGGTGATAACTTACCCAACCATGAAGAAGGACCACGTGGTCTAGGTGGTACAGCAATCCCTTTAGAAGTTGATGTTGTTTTGCCACGACCATACAGTGGAACAAGCGTTGATTCTGAAATTTCTAATTTGCATACTGGACATTGTGATTTTTCATTATTTTTAGATGAGGTGCTATTTTGAGCATTCAACCATTTGTAAATGCAAGGCCAACAATAAAGATGACCACAAAGAGTTACCACTGGATCTTGCACATTATCTAGGCAAATGTTGCAGTCAAAGCCACTAGAACCATTTCTGTTGGAACCTTCAGAACTAGCACGTTTCATCATTTTCAGTGATAGTTTGTCTGCCAAGGAGGATGATATAACAATAGAAGATTAGCAAATTATATTTTCACATAGAAAATTTAATGAATAGAGGATGATATAACAACGTTCTTAGGACATTCATTAAATAGTTATGTGAAATATTCATTAAATTTTCTATGTAAATTGTTTAGGATGAATATAGAAATATTTCACATGACATTCTAAACAACAATAGTTACATGTCATTCAAAACAAAGGGAACGAAATATATAGGCCAAAACAACAATAGTTAAATGTCATTCAAAACAAAAGTTACATGTCACATAACAATAGTTATGTGTCACATGACATTCTAAACAACAATAGCTAAAATAAAATGCAACTAATAATCTCTCAGATCAATACAAATATAGAAAAAAGAGTAGCGATTTTATTATTGGAAAACGAAAAAAAAAAAATTAAAAAAAAGTGAATACTCAATATAAACTATGAAAATCTTCTCAAAGGAAAGGTCATTAAACAAACTAGCAAATCAAACACCTTTTTATGGTCTAATTTTGCCCCATATATGAAAGTTGCAAAGAATGAAAGATATAGAGAGGTATTAGAATACTTACATAGCTAAGAAGTGATGGTGATGTGCATGGAAGAAGTTGTGTGTTGAAGGATCGATGCAAAGTGAAAGAAGCTGTGAAAAACCCTAACTTGGTAGCAGAAAGATTGATTTTAAAAGCAGCTATGTGAATGTGATATATATAGCTGCTATATAGTATAACAGAATTACCGAATTAAGGGGTGAAGTATGACACGTGTCTGATCAGAGAGATAAAGGCCAAGAGAAAGTGTGCGAAAAAGAATCATCTGATATATAGGGAAAGTAGTATAATTCTGTTTCATTCAAAGTTTAGTTTAATCCAAAAAAAAAGTTTAATACAAGATAAAGAGACCTTTGCTAAATAATTTTCCACTTCATCATTATTCTACTACAATTGTAGTTATGGGAAGTTTTGTGTTTATTCAACTTGAGTAACTTTATCATGCATCCGAGGTTTGTTGGAAAAGACATGACACAGGATGAATTGCTTTGAATGTTGATGGGAGCAATCTCCCTACCTAGGTGCACTAGGTTCAGAGTCGGCCTTAGGCCATAGGCCGAGGATGCGACGGCTTAGGGCCCTTGCCAACATGGTCCAAAAAAATTACATAAATACCCCAAACATTGATAAGATGAAGGTCTAGATTGAAGTCTGTAAATGTATTTGCCCCTTTTGGCGCGATTTATTATATGTATCTCTTAGAGCACAAAGATTTATATATACACCTTCCCTATAAAAAAAAATTGGTTGTTCTTACTAATGTGCCAAAAAAAATATTATCGAAGAAATTGGTGATATTTTTTTGGGCCCTATGTTCCTAATAATGTGCTTCACTAATATTAAACATATTGGTGATATTTATTATCTAATCAATTGGGATAATTTTCATAAAACAAATTATATCTTAAGTTGAAAATGAACCTACTAGAGAAATTAATCTTAATCTTTTCTTTCAAAGGTTCCAAAAAAAATAAAAAATTACATCAATATAGTAATGTCAACTTTCTTGAATTGGTTGAAATGATTGTATAGTTGAATTTGATAATGCAAGATAATGAGAAACACATTCATGTAAGAGATACCTATATCATATAAAAAGTGCTTAATTGCAGCACATATCAAAACCAACAATAGTAAAAACAAAATTATGATATTTTAGTTAAAGCGGAGGCAACGAGTACTTATGTGTCTAACAAATACATGTAAGAGATAGTAAGAATACAATAAGAATATGAAAAAGAGAGTTGTTCTAAAATAGCTAAACAAATATCATTTCTCTTCACTTAGATCTTCTCCTTTCTCCTTCCCCGCATTCTCTCCTTCTCTTTCTCAAATTTGTGTATATCTCACGTTCTCTTGAACTTTGTTTCTCTCTAGATCTTTATTTTTTTATTTTTTTCTCTCTCTTGTTCTTCTTTGCAAAATCTAGAGAGATAGGTACAACTTGGTGATGGGGGAGAATGAGGATCCAAATTCCATTTCACTATTGAATTTTATTTTTTTTAGTAAACCTATTGAAATTGTTACCCACCAAAGTACTCATCCAGATACTTGTATATTTCTTTTTAAAATAAAAAAAAGTAGTATGGACACGATACTATGCCCTATCCAATCTCTTTTTTTTTTTTTTTGAAGAATCTAAAATGAGAATATATTACCACAAAACCTAAGTCCTCCAAGCACAAGGTGTGCCGGGAAGAATAGGTTAAAACCAAGAGATTACAAAGTCAAGATCATAAACAAAACAAACAAGCAACGGGTAAAGAAAGAAATGTGCAAACTAAGTTATAGCACCCAAACACATAATGGAATGATGTCACCAAGAGTGGTATTCAAAAGCAAAAGTAACAAATTTCGCTTTCAACCACCAACACGTTAGTAACTTCATTTTATCGAGCAATGAAGTCATATTGTGTTCCTTTTGCTTAAAAACTCCTTTTCTTTCATTCCATAACACCCAAGCACAAGCAAGCCATAAAAGATTCATTGCATATCAATGGTGCTTGGAAGTTGTTCCTAAGGGTCCAAACTAAAACAAGTGGTCGGAAATGTGAGAAGGATTTACCGTGACGTAACCTAACCAGTGAGAAATCAAAGACCAAATTAATCCAAAGTAAATACAATGCAAAAACAAATTACTAATATCCTCATTAAACCGCAACCACCCACACAAAGCTGGTGTTGATTTTGAAGAAGTCCATGCTGCAATAAATTATACGGAGTATGAATACGATTATGTAGCAAACGCCAAGTAAGAACGACCTTGAGTGACCTAATGTTAGTCCATCTTTTCTCACCTATCAACAATGTGTCGTTTGCAAATTGGAGATGGAAAATCTGAAGACCAGTTGAGTCCCCCACCTTGTAGATAAGAGTCCTGCGTCAACAGAAGCTTTGATCATGACATTCAACTTCAAGCCTTTTGCTGCTATCAAAAAAAGAAAAGTTGAGTCCCCTATCCATGCTCTATCCATGCTCTATTCATTTCCATCTCTACTGGAAATCATTCAGCGCAGCATTCGTTGGATTCTCCAGTATGTCCAAAGATGTAGAAAGTAATGACATAACATTTTTATACAATATTACAATTACAGTCTATAGTTATTATGACTGATAAAATAAAAATGAAGGGAATAAAGTAAATTCATGGAGAATTGAATAAATATTTTTACAGATTCAATACACATGCTAATGCAATATTAGTTTTCAAAAATTACATATGATATTCAATCAAATTTCCGGAAATCAAGCTTATATGGGCCATATTGTAAGCAAATGTGCAAACTACTCTCCTGTGCTGGTGGTGCTTCTGCTTCTGCTTGTTCTAATTCAGGTTGTGAAACATTTGCAGTATCAAGTGATCTAGGACCAAGTGGTCTTGGTGGTACAACAATCCCATCTTGATGAGCCTCACCTTCAGAACTTGATGTGGTTTTGCCACGACCATATAATGGAACAAGTGTTGATTCTGAAATTTCTGATTTGCATATTGGACATTCTGGTTTCTCATTATGTTCCCATGAGGTGCTATTAATCCATTTGTAAATACAAGGCCAACAATAGAGATGACCACAAAGTGTTACCACTGGATCTTTTACATGCTCCAAACATATGTTGCATTCAAAATCATCGGAACAGGTTTTTTTAGAATCTGCATTAGCATTAGCATCAGCTTTGGCCCGGTTCGACAGAATGTCCATTAGCACTAGCATATGGTGCCTGAATTTGAAAGCTTTAAATGTAAATGTAAGGATTATTAGCTTTAACAGTGATGCAAGGAATTATCGTAGAAATTACACATATAATAAAACTAACATTTAATACTTAATGCACATCAGGTAACATCAAGAATAATTGACATCAATTATACAACCCTAAATATTATTAGTATTTTCTCTGCATCCCGTCAGAATTGATTCAACGACGAGCATGTCGGACAGTCTTAACCTTCTAAATCTTCAAATGATTTTGAAGTGAAATAACTAATTCAACACCAATAAATGAAGTTTCATTCATATAAAGATTAAAAAATCAATCTATCATAGAAAGTAACACCACAGTTTTGATCTCTTTCAGCAAAAATAAAGGACTTAAATACCTTTGCTTCATTTTTTAACAAAAAAGATTTTGTTTTGTTTTATATTAGTTCCATGTGTTTCATACTGTTCTGTTACAAGCTGAAGGGTCTGCAATATCTTATTGTGATTGATAAATAAAAAAAACAAGGGGAAATCATCTAAAAATAATGGTGAATTTAATTAAGTTAAACTATATATGAGATAATTGATGGGACCATAACACGAACAAGCAATAGACTATCGTGAGGTCGGTGAATTATCTCTTTCAACACAAACAATAATAACATCAAAAAGAAGTAAAATCTATAAATAGGACACCTCAATTTTCAATTTTTAACATAGAGAATAAAGCTCCTGGACCTATGGCCTCCATGCGATTTTCTTCAAGTCTGAGTGGAATGTTATTGGATATTGCTTTGATTCCAAACAAGGACGTGGCGGTGTGTACGAAGGATTTCCATCCGATTAGCCTATGCAACTTGTCATACAAGACGGTAACTAAGATCATTGCTCAATGCCTGCGGTCTTATATGCAAAACTTGATTAGACCTTGTCACACTAGTTTTGTGCCCTCTCGTCAAGCAGGTGATAACACCATAGTAGCACAGGGATATCAACAGGGCTCTGTGGGGTGGATGGCTGTTAAAATTGATCTAGAGAAGGCATATGACAGACTCGAGTGGGATTTTGTCAGAGATATCCTCAGGGATATCGACATTCACAAGGTTGATATATGTTATCTGGTGGTGCATAACCTTTCAGAATTAAAGTCCTTTGGAATGGGGAGGCATTGGAGCATAAGGTTTGGAATCCTATTAGATTATCTAGACGTGGCCCCTTAATTTCTCATCTAGCGTTTGCGGATGATCTCATTTTGTTTGCTGAAGCAAGTTTGGAGCAGGTGGAACTTATTTCTAGTATCTCGGATATTTTTTGTAAAAGTTCTGGCCAAAATATTAGAAGGAGAAATCCCGTGTTTTTTTCTCTCAGAATGGTGGTTGGCATAAGAAGCATGAGCTGAGTGAGAGCTTGGGAATCAAGCGAGGATTTGGGAAAGCATCTTGGAGTTCCATTCCTTCAGACAAGGTAACTCGACACACCTGTCAATTTGTTGTTGTTCTTGATAAAGTGAATCAAAGGCTTAGCTCTTGGAAATGTAAGACGTTATCCTTTGCAGGTCTTGTCCCTTTGACCAAATTGGTGCTTCAAGCACTTCCTTCATATGTTATGCAAACTGTGTTGTTACCTCAATCTGTGTGTGAAGATATTGATCGAATTTGTAGAAAATTTATATGGGATCAAGATAATGCTTCTAAGCGTCATCTTATTTCTTGGGACGTTGTGTGTACTCCTAAAAAGTTTGGAGGGTTAGGTTTGAGAAAAATGAGAAGTGTTAACCCTGAATACATGATGAGAGCTAATTGGAGGTTTTGTACTCAACACCATTGCTTGTGGTCTAATGTAATTAGACAGAAGTACAAGTGTGGGGTACAATTGTTACCTGTTGTGAATAAGTGTACTCAACGTACTTATGCAACATACCATCATTTTAATGGAACTTTTAATAGAAAAGTTGCTAGTTTTGTTCATGTGAATGGAAATTGGCAGCTGAGAGATGTGGTTAATTGTCTTCCAGCTCATATAATTGAGTCTACATCAACTATCCTTCCCCCTCATCCTAGGAAGGGAGACGATGCATTGGCTTGGAAATTAACTAGTTATGGTTTATTTTCCTTAGCTACTGCATATGATGATTTGATACATCGTGATAATCATATAGCACATTTGCTATATAAATTGATTTGGAGATGGAAGATTAGGCATGAGTGTTTATTAAATAATGCAAACCGTTGCCATCGAAGAATGGCTACAAATGATGATTGTCCGATGTGTAATAACTATGTTGAAGATCACTTCCATGAGTGTTTAGGACTTTCTGGCTCAGGTTTCAACAATTTTATGATGTGAAATTTTTTGATGATATGGAGTGGAAGGAATGGCTTATGTTGAATCTCAGAAAAAACTATGGTTCTGTTAATGAAGTTCATTGGCCTCTTACTTTTGGTGTTGCCTTAGATAACTTATGGTTAAGAAGGAACCAATTGCTATTTCAACAAACCGATGTATCAAATTTGGAATTTTTCCATCAGGTAATGGCTATGGTTCATAACATAGTGTCTAGCCAAAACCTGCTTCAGCCGCTTCATACGAATAATAGCAGCAATAATGTGTTCACACAATGGGTAATGCCGGAGGCCAGAGTGGTAGCTCTCAACACAGATGTTGCGGTTGCTCTCAACGGTACTTTGGCTTCTTGTGGTGGAAGTTCATAGAGATGACAATTCCTTTTTCTGTGCTTTTGCAGCAAGATTGCATCCATGTGCTGTTCTTGAAGCTGAGCTTTGGGGAATCTACAATGGTTTGAAGATTGCTTGGAGCAGAGGATTTCGAAAAGTCCATGTTTTCTCTGACGCGTTGAATGCTATCACACTCCGGATGATTGTGTTGCTACTAATTTGTATATATAGGAATAGGACGTCGGTGGATGATATTCATCAGATACATAATAGGATGAGAGAGGTGTATTGTGTTTACGAGGATTGGTTTTTGAATTTTCTTCACCTTTTCTTTATTATTGCTTATTGGCTGATGTATTTGGAACTACGTTTACTAGAGGTTTTTAGTTATTTCCTTGGGGCTTAGACCCCTTTTATTCACAAAAAGAATAAAAACCATATGGATCTAGTCCAGCCAAGAATTCCTACTATAAAAATAACGAGCAGAACTATAAGGTCTCCTACTATCACTATAAATTTGTTAACTTGTAAATTTTTGGAAGCAAACTAAGGAGAAATTCACAGTCATATTATATAAACTCAAATGAAAAAGTATAAGAAAAGAGTAAGTGATGGTATATGAGTACTTACATAGTTAAGAAGTGATGGTGATGATGTGTGCAGGGAAGAAAGTTAGTTGTGTTATCAAGGCTGCAACTGCAAGCAAAGTGAAAAATCCTTAACTGAAATTGAAAGACGTTAAAAAAGAAATTGTGAATGTGATGTATCGACTATCTAACAAATCAGAATTATATAATTGGGGTGGGGGGGTGAAGTAGGACACGTATCTAATGAGAAAGATAAGAGATCCTTTGTTGTATGATTTTTCCACTTTATCTTAATTTAACCTACCGACTTACAAAAGAAATAAGTAAGACAAGATACAATTGAAAAATAGGCGATTCGTGGAGGTGTGCGTTTATGGGGTACATATATATTGCTGGAGCATGTGCTTAAGAAAAAATGGAAATTTTACGCATTACAAGCGTTTATACTGTGGAGGTGTACCTTTACAGGATATATAATTATATGAACGAAATAAACGCTATCAAGAAAAAATATTGATATATTTTATTTTTTGAAGTTTTTTTTTTAAGAAAAATTCATTAAAAATGTTGAATTAAATATTATTAGAAAGTGTTTTCTTAGCCTTCAAGTTTTGTTAAAATATTTTGGAACGCAATCCAAATATTTTAGTATGCAATCTAATATAATGAGGTACTTGATTTGAAATATATTTTGGTACATAATATACTACATATGATATATTTTGGTACTCAATTTGAGATATTTTTGTACTATATCTAATATATGAATTATTTGTTCTTGAAGTTTCTAGCATATTAGTTGTGAATTTTTTCTAGAACTCCCATAGTTCATTCAACACGTCGAAAAATATTCTGAAACTTCAATTATTTTCTTCTTCTTCCTTTTCGGCTTGTGTTGATGAGTTTTTCTTATATTAATCTTCTTTTTTTTGTCCCTTCGGAATTAAGAGCGTTCTTAAGACCATAGACTCTTTCTATATATAATGTTTTTTCGGAATTAATAATGATCTTAAAAACATAGTCCCTTCGACAATTTGTGCCCCTTCAAAATAAATAATATTTTTAAGATCAGAGTCTCTTTTAAGGTATAATGTCTCTTCAAAAATTAAGAATGATCTTAAAAATATATTATTCTTCGATTATTGGAGAAGTTAGAAGTTATAATGGTGGTAACACCATATTTAAGTGGTTGAAATACCATATGAATACTTGGAGATAATTTGGAAAAATTTATTAGATCTTTCAAATCATCTAATTATCTTTGTTTAGTAGACTACACCTAAACCATAAAAATGTTCCTATAGTTTTATGATGATTAACAAAGATAGCTTTAATCAATCCTTTGGCTCGGAGCTCTTTTAAGATTGCATCCCCCCTAATTCTTTAGGTGAGCTCGTGATCTTAGAAGGTTTTACGGTACGTTAATCTATTATCACAATTTACATCAATCTATCTGATTGAACATATTAATTAGATCTAAGTTAAAAGTTATGATCAATAGTCATTCGATCTCTAAAATTATTTTATATTTAATCAGAACATAAAAAACGTTAAGCAGAAATTAAACTAAATAAAACTAGATTTGCATTCATATTAAATAGCGTTTCACAACCTACATAGCTCAAACAGACCTAATCAGTTTAATCTATGTATCTAATCACTAAGAACTTAGAGCATCTACAATTGAGACACTCATTTGTGGGTATTTGAATGGGTCTCACGTGTACATATCAGTCATTTATAATTTTTTAATAGTAGTACCTAATAAGAGCTTAATCCTTCCAACGCAGCATCTCCCACAAATTTCTTAAATGAGACCCACTAATCAACAATCAATAACTATATATCATTACATATCATTTTTTTAATATTAAAAAAATATGGGTCCCACTTAAGAATGTGGTCTTAAGTGAGATCATGAATCCTATAAGGTCCAAAAAAAAATTAAAAATTAAGACCCCACCATTGTGGATGATCTTAGCTACTCATAATTGAAATTACAATTAACAAAATTCAAAGTAAACATTACATACATGAGACCAACTATTAGTTTAATGGCAATCCACCTCTTGAATCAACAATGTTCTGCCTCAAAATCGTGTTTCTCTCTCCAAAGAGAAGTTAAGCTTTTATAGGCAAGGTTCCGAGCGCCTAAAATCGTGTCACAATGACATAAATCCTGACCCGATGTTTTCATTGATTTCAAATTTACATTTTGGCGTTCCTTCAAATCGTGTCACGATTCAAATATCGTGACATGATACTGTTAATTCCTTTGCCATGTAAAATCTCTACTTTCTTCACTTTAGGTTGTCCAAAAACGCTTAAAATTGACTTCACTTTAGGTTGTCTAAGAACACTTAAAATTGACTAAAACATCAAAATAACTTATAGAAAAAAATGTAATGACAACATGTCATCAATAGACAAATACAACATACATGACGTGTCATCCAAAATGATCATCTCACCATTTATGAGATGGAAGCCAAACTACTTATCTCCGCATTTCATCTCTTTGAAAATGTTAAAAAGTGACCGTGATTATTGTTTCTATAGCATGTGCGAAAAACCTCTGCAAACCAGAGTCAATCAATTCTCCTTAAAACCAACCATCATAAACAAAATTTAAAAATACATCAATAACTATCACCAATTACACACACTATAATTACTTAAAACAAAACTAGTTTGGACACCCGTGCCAAGCACGGGCTAGAATTTGGTTATACTTGACGTAGAGAATATTATTATGTATCATGTATCGATTAAAGCTAAAGATTTGATAAAATAGTGGAGGTTGAACAACAAACAAATGGAAAAAAACTCATACTTAAACCTTAAAGTTTTGAATGAAGATGTGGTATCATTCTCACTTGTGTGGTTGTCCTTTCTCCAATGTGTTGATCCACACCAATGATGTCTCCCCTTGAAGGTCCAACAACGGTATCATATCCCGGTTCAACATTGTGGGGGAGCGGTTCTTGGTGGTGGATCACGTATACAAAGACTATGATACTTAGTGGAGAGATGTTAATTTGTCAACTGTGAGTAACAATTTCACATTATATGCAAGAGTAGATGTTGAGCAACATATAAGTATGGTGACTCATATATCTAATATCTTACGATTGGTGCAATATCAATTTCACTTATATGATTGGTCTTAGTCTAATGTGATGATACAACCCATTGTAGGTTTCCACAGAAGGCATAATATTATGATGATTTATTGTTTTAGTTTTTGGCTGTCATTTGTTGAATTTTTAGCCTTAAATTTTTGTTTTTAGATGTCATTCGCTTTCATGCAAAAAATATTTCAACTTTTGTTACTATAAATTTCTTTACTTTTGGTGTTTGGTGGAATAATAGTGGAAAATATAGATGTGTTAGGTCACAAAATACATGTTTATTAGACAGTTTAAATTGATGTGGTATTTTTTTAATGAGTATAATATTTTGGTTGCATAATTACCAGCAATCGCCAACGCCTTCAACAAATCCATAAACTATCAGCAGCTTACTATATTACCTATACTCTCATGGGTAAAACATACTTTCCTTAGTTTGTTACCTTATAATTTCTCTCATGTTCAAATTCCTTGTTCATCTTCTTTCTTTTTTTAATTTACTTTCTCTCTTCGCATGAAAGAAACAAACAAAAACACTCCTCTATGAAACCACCACCAACCAACATTTTTTACCATGTTGTATCTTTGATCTGATTTCGCTATCTCACTTTATCAGATACACAGATTCCTACCCTTAAGGGAGATATGTTAATGTGTCATGTGAGTTTAACTTCTATTTTGGATGCAATGATATATATTGAGCAACATATGAATGAGATGATAATATGCCTAATGTCTTGAGGTTTTAGGTGAAGATGTGACGTCAATCTCACTTCTGGAGTTTTATTAGTCAAATGTGATGATTCAATTCATTGTAGGCTCCCTTATAACTACAAATATTATGATGAATTATATAATTTTTTTTAATATAATATCTTAATTTTTTAATATTTAATATATTTTTTTGGATGTCGTTCGATTTCATTCAAATTTTTATCCAACTTCTATATTTCAAATATTTTCACTTTTGGTCTTTGATGAGATTGAACAATAGAAAACTACATATATGTTATGATGAGTTGATAAAGTACATGTGTACATGTTTATTAGACATTTTAAAATGATGCGGAGTTTTTTATTGAGTCTATTTTTTGGTGAAATAATTACTCATAAATCTCTTACTCCTTCAAATAACCCATCAAATTATCACTAACACACTCTATTCTCAATATTTCCACGGACAAAACACACTACTTTTTTTCCGTTATCATTTCTCTCATGTTCAAATTTCTTTTTCATATTATTTCTTTTTCTATTTTTCTTTCTCTCTTTTTCATTAAATTTGGAAACAAAAATCTCCTTCCATGAAAACACCATCAACCAACCTTTTTTACTATGTTTTGCCTTCATCTAGCTTTATTTGGTTATGTAACCAGATCTCAAACGAAGAGAGTCTCACATTTAACGAAGATATGTTAATGTGTCAATTGTTAAGAAACATATACGTGAGATGATCAATATAACTAATGTGTTAAGATTTTGGTGATGATGTGGTGTCAATCTCACTTTTATAGTCGCACTTAACTTAATGTGTTGTTCTAACCTATTTTAGTCTTCTTCAAAACTCCAAACATTATGATTACCTATTTTGTTAGTTTTTTGATGTCATTTATTTCATTTTTATATTAAATATAAGTTTTTGGATGTTATTCATTTTTCATACACTATTTTTTAATTAATCTCTATTATTTTAAATTTCTTCACTTTTGGTCATTGGTTGGATTTAACTATAGAAAAATTCTCACGCAGAATGTTGAGTTGACATAATTTGTGCTTATTAAAAGGATTTAAATGTTGTGGTGTTTTTTAATTAGGTATAATTTTTTGGCAAATTAATTACCCAAAAATATCAAACTTCTTCAATAGACCTATAAAATTACCAGCAACTCACTTTATTCCTTATAACCTCATCAACAAATACACAATTCTTTTTTTTTTACCTGTATCATTTATCTCAATCTCAAATTTATTTGTCATCTTCTTTCTTTTTCAATTTCCTTTCTCTCTTCTCATAAAAGTAAGAAGTATAAACCTCCCTCTATTTAATTACTACCATCTCATCTTTATGACTATGTTGTGCCTTCATTTGACCTTATTTGCCTATGTCACATAATTACAGACGTGGAGACTCGCACACTTGAGAGAGAGATGTTAACGTGTCAAATGTGAGTTAAAATTATAATGGAGAAAAGAGAAGATGTTGAATAACATATAAGTGATATGAACTAAAAAAATTGTATGAAAATGTGGTATCAATCTAATTTTTGTGGTTTCTTTTAGCATAATGTAACGATATAACCTAATGTAGGCAAAATAACACGCAAAAACTAATTACACGCAAAAAAATATATATATAACCTAATGAATGACGTCCAACATCTAGTTTTTGCGTGTTATTTTTTAAAATATTTTTAATCTTAACATTTAGATGTTGGACGTCATTCATTTTCATGCAATTTTTTTTGTCAAGGCAATATATGTTTTTATTCATTATCTATTATTTCAAATTCCTTCACTATTGGTCTTTGGTGAAATCTGAAAAAGGAAAATTGTAGATGTTTATTAGACATTTTAAATTGATGTCGACTTTTTAATGAGTTTGATACTTTGATAGCATAATTACTCAATCATCTCAATTTTCTTCAACGTAACAAACCCATAAATTACCAACAACTCACTATTCTCCCTTACTTTTTCTCTCATGGTCAAATTCTTTTTTCATCTGATTTCTTTTTCTACTTTATTTTTTCCCTTCTCATGAAATAAATGAGTGAAAACATCTCTCTACGAAATGGCCTTATTTGGTTATTTCACCATATCATAGATACAAAGAGTCTCACTCTTAAGGGAGAGATGTTAATGTGTCATGTGTGAGTTAAACTTCTACACATTAGATGCAAAAATAGATATTGAGCAACATATAAGTGAGATGTGGTGTCAATCTCTTTTTTTTGTAGGGGTGTGTCAATCTCATTTGTGGGGTTTCTCTTAGCCAAATATGATGATCCAACCCATTGAAGACTCTCTCGTAACTTCAAACATTATGATGAAATATTTTGTTAATTTTTTAATATCCTTAGCTTAATTTTGTATATTAAATATAAAAAAAATCATTTTATTTTTTTGCGTTATTTTAAATTCCTTCATTTTTTGTCTTTGGAGGAATCTAAAAATGGAAAAACGCTAATGTGATATGTTGAGTTGACAAATGACATGCTTATTAAAAAACAAATATGATAGATAAATTAGGGAAATAATTTGATGAGTTACATATATACGCAAAACCTTTGATTAGTTTTAGGATTAATTAGAGGTTGACCCACTTGTGTTGTTTTAAATTTTTGTATTATCCGTTTAGGGTCGACCTACCCTTTTGAGTGGATTTACTGGGTTAGGTTTATGTCCCCCTAATTTGTATTTGTATCTCCCCCTTTTTTTAATAATATAATATATATAAGCACAAATGAATAAAGTCTAGTTGAGACGTCATATATTCTCTTCAAATTGTGCTTTTAATTTAGATTTTTTTTTTTACAAATATGATATGTAAAATTTACATTTAAATGTCAACGTATATTGAAGGAGGACACAATCGAAAACCAAACTCTCCACTCAACGAAAAAGGATTTGAGAATTTGAGAAAAATTTCAAATTTTAGAATGATCATTGAATTTTGAAACGGTGTGAAAATGTTGAAAGTTAGAAACGATATTTTATAAAATAACAATCAATTAAATAACCTCAATTACTCCTTTTCCCTCAAAAAAGAAAAATATCAATTACCCCTTTAATTTTGTGATATGATCAATGTATGAATATCTTATAGGATAAATGCATATTTGACTAATGATATGATAAATGTCTAATCTCTTTCTTTTTTTTAAGGATGATAAATGTCTAATCTTGAATATCATATTAATGCATTCCTTTCTCAATAAAAACCGAAAATGTACATGTTGATGTAGATTAGTTTGATAAATTTAATGAGCTTAAGCACCATATATGTACATGTGTACTTTTGCATTTTCTGAAGCCAAATGTTTATAATAGAGAAAGTTTTTTTATATATTAAAACGCATTTACGTGCATTTGCTATTAAAACATATAACATAATTTTTTTTACGTGCATTTGTTAATTTTTTTTTTTTGACAATTACGTACATTTGCTATTAAAACATATAACATAATTTAAAAAAAAAAATCATGATAAACTTTGTAGAAAATTCGTAAAATTGAAATTTCAAAAAATTACAGAGTTATTGGTAAAATTTAATTTTAAATATCATTCAATTCTTCTTTTAAATTATCTTTGTTATTAAATATCTTTAGTCCCTTGGCATTTAAAAAATAGATGGATGAATTGTATGTTGCTCACTAGAAACATGAATTTTTTTGCTACTCACATATTTAGGGAAGAAAATGTTTGCGATGATCAGCTAGCTTTCAATAGACATAATCTTGCCAACTTTACTATCTGGTTGAATGTTCCGAATTGCATAGAGGATTCATACATAAAAAATAGATTAGGCATGCTTAACTTTAGGTTTGTCACCTACTAAGGAGGTTTTGGTTTGGTCCCCCTCCTTTTTTGTTTTTTCTCTTCTTTATAGTTATATATATATATATTTTTGATAGTCTAGCACTTTGCTAGCTATCCTTTTTGAAAAGAAAAAAAATTGTTATTATTATTTCACAAAAAAAATTCCTTTAGAATCTGGCAAATAGACTTTAATTTTACATAAAAAAAAATTGAGGACACATCAATGTCAGGACATATCTCATGACTCAATAAGCACTTACAAATTTTTTAGAGATCCTTTGTCAAAGAGATCTTCACGCTAATAGCGGAGATTGAATCCACACCCTTGAAATTGAATCAACTCATTATTAGCAAAATCAATCTTGATTAGGAATGCTATTATTAGTATTAGTAGCAAAAATAGTGAATCAAAACATGATAATGGTATCATTTAAATAACATTTTTTCATCTGACTAAATAAATGAGACATTTAATAGAATCTTTTTAATTTAAATTACCACATCAATGACTATTATTTAAAGAACCTTTTATTTTTTAGTCTATTATTTGTCTGACCTATTAAACGACACAGTTTAATATTTATTGGATCAACCCAATTAAAATGACACATAAAATATAATTATTTTAAATTATAAAAATATAAATTTCAAAATTTAATCTATTAAAAAAAATCAGAATTTAATGATTTTTTTTTGTGAATTTGTCAAAAACTTTTTTATGTAAATTAAATATTCCCGTAAAACAAATGAATATAAAACATTAATAAAAAAGGTTAAAAGATTCAAATAATTCAGTTTTTTTTTATACGGATAGGAAAACGAACTATTTGAATTTTAAATGTCTTCCATTTATTTTTTATAATATACTACTTCAATATTTGTTTATTTCCATCTTTTTTTTTAGTTTTGTTGTTTCTTTTTTTTTTGGTAGTATTTAGTTGTTTCCTTATATTAAGGGTTATAATTAACGCTATCATTTAATATTTTTTTCTGTTTCCTGTCTGATCTATCAATTGAGGCATTTTCATTCTAAATAATTAAATGACACATTTTAACCTTTATAAAATCATTATAATTTAAATGATATATTAGTTACTCTTAAATTGCTTTATCATTATATTATCCTTAATAAATACGAAAACAATTATATTTGAGAACTATATTAAATTATTAAGTATACAAATACATGAAAATTTTGTGTTAATATTCAGTGTACAGTCTTTCAGTAGAGAAAACATCCTTCATTATTCATGCCGATCAATTTCACTTTTGTGTTGAACTGAAAATTTAGCTTGTATTCATGCTTGGTTGTCCGATAAGATCCAAGATTCGCAGCAACACCAAAGTTACTCATATTGTAGACTTTTCCCTCTTGCAAGTCCTTTTCAAATTTGTAGATAAGGGTCCTCCACATAGTAGCATGAATTTTGTTGCCCTGACAACAGAAAAAACAATTAAAAACAAAAAAAAAATTATATAAAAAATTTATGAACAAAAAAAGAGACTCACAGATGCATCCATCAACACCATGTCAAGTGAAAAGGGGTGAGTGTCACGATTGACATCACGAACCAACCAAGTACGGACAATTCGAACGACAATGGTCCATGATTCTTTCACCGGGCTAATCTCAGATATGTTGTCAACTGACCTTGGAGCCATTGCAACACTTCTTTCTGCTAATACCAACAACAATATGTGAAAAAGTTATAGAATGACGGGGAAAATAACCAAACGTACCATGTACTTTTTATAGGAAGTAATTAAGAAATTAATTATTTTGTGTAGCAAATAGTAAATATAAAATAAAAAATTAGTAATAATAAAATGCACACACTGCAACCTGATTGGCCGTCAAATGAAAATATATAATTAGTTAAGAGTAAATTACACTCCCCTCCCCTCAAAGATGCTTGAAATACACTCCCCTCCCCTCTTATGTTAAAATATACAATTTCCTCCCTTGAAAAATAAAATTTACACTCCCCTCCCTTATAAGATGCTTGAATTACAACCCCCTCCCTTGATAATTAAATATACATTACACTTTAATCTATTTTAACATAAATAAATATTTTTATGATATATATTAATTTTAAACCACCCTTTAAGAAAAATTAATTCATTTCTTTATAATTTAAATGTTAATGATAATTAAATTTAAATATTTTGCTATTGATTTTATAATTTAGAGTTTAAAATTAACTTTTAAATAACCATGGTTTATTGTCGTTAGTAATTTTTCACATATTTTAATTTTATTTTGGCTTGTTTCATATTTTATAATAGGGTTTAAAACTACATGTTAATGAAATTGTGAATAAAAAATAACAAAAAAATATGTATTCAATTTTTTATTATGTTAAAATAGACCTGCAATACTGTTATTTTCGAAGTGTATTAGATTATTATTTTTTTGCTAGATTATTAAAAATAAAAAATATATATTGAGGGAGTAAAGTGTAGATTTTAACATAAGAGGGGAGGGGGATGTAATTCAAGCTTTTCTTAGGGGAGGGAAATGTATTTTTCTCTAATATGTTTTGAATAAGAGGGGAGGGGAATGTATATTTTAACATAAGAGGGGAGGGGAGTGTAATTCAAGCATCTTTGAGGGGAGGGGAGTGTAATTTACTCATTAGTTAATTGCTTTTTTTCGTTGAGAAAAGCTATATGTTTTGCTATCAAGTTAAATGTCCGTTATAATAGCATTGCAGTTAAGGCTAGTAATACAGCAATCAAGCATACCATTGAATTCTCATTATTTCCTTAAAAAAAAATTGAATATTGCCATTTTTTTTGTCTATTTTGTCCATGAACCCGTACAACTCGGTTATTTCTATGGGATTCTTTTTTTTCTTTTAGGGAAACAATCCCTTCTTTATAGCACTTATTGCAAATCAAATCAAATACAAATTATATATTTCCTCTTACTCTTGTAGCAATTAACTAATTGTTTCCATTTAAAAAATATGATAGCCTTTTATATCATAGGTACCACAAATTATATTAAAAAACCATTAAAATGAATTTATTATATTGGGTATTTGACCAAATTATGATCGAAGAATTTATATGGTATTAAAATGCATTTTTTTTTTACTTGACAAATGCGTTGAGGTATATGGTATGATAAACATTCCTTGAAAAAATTGAATTGCTGAATAGGGACACCAAACAATTTATCTTACCTTATTGATAAATTGAATTGCGTTAATCAAGGTAATTCAATTAATATATTGATAACAATCAATATTTGCATCCGTAAAATACCTGTTCCAATTTATATGGTATTAAAACTACTAAAATCATTGTAGGGATTTATTAGAGAAACTTATAGTTTAAGTGATTCTTTTTTGTCAAAGCTAATGTGTACATGAATTTCAGAAGGGGAACAATTCAGCGAAAAAATATTAAAGTGGAAATAAAATGAACTTTACAGTCGATTAGAGTCGACATTTCTAAAATTATGATAAAGAAAAAAAATAGTAATTCGGTAAACAATGAACATATTATTATTCAGCCTTTAATAATGATAATAATGTAAAATAATAATAACCTTATATTTTAGCATTTAATCTCTCCTCTCTTAATTTCTACTTTCTTAATAAAATGTAAAATGCATTGAAAATTATTGTAAAGAGCAATAAATGCTAGAAGAACAATGTGATGCCAATGTGAAAATCAATAAATGATAGAAGAGAATCATGATGCCAAGTGTACTTTACCCATAGAAGTACTCTTTTATATTATATAAAGATATCACCGTCCAAAAAATATATATATCATCACCAAAAACCAACTTAAAAGAAAATATACTTCATTACTTAATAATAATATTTACTTTTGGTTTGGAGCTTGGATCACCAATCATTTTCACGTTCGATTCTTACATACACCTTCCGATCACTAATACAAGCAAAAATCTATTTTTTAGATACATTCAATTAATAATGATGTATATGATTTTTATTATATGTCACATACATCATTTATTGAATGTATTTACAAAATGAATTTTTATGATCGGAGGGTGTATATCAATTTTAATGGACTAGGTTGCTTATATTGAAAAGAAAGAAAAAAAAACATTATTTTTCTTCGGAAAATAAACCTTAATTGTTGAATCTAAGGCGAAAATACAAAACAAAATGGCTACTACATTGGTGTCGTCAAATCCTTGGACAAGAACCTTTTTCCTATTCTCATTTTCCCCGATAAACAAAACCAAGATACTCTTCACACACCGTTACAATTCCAATTCGCCACTCTCAACATCCATGAACGACGACGCTGTTGTCTCCTTACAAGAATGGCAAGGTTGGGGCACCACTTCACCTGTCCCAGCTATGGTCACTCAAATCGCAGAAGATTTAAAGCTTCTTGAGAAAGATTTCGATTCTCAGATGAAATTTGGTCGCGCCGGTGGAAAGCTACAAGTGAGTATGTTGGTGTTGGTTTTCTAGAAAACTCGGTTACAAGATTTCGATTAGTCTGTACTTGGCCGGATACCTATCCGAATAATGTTGGTGTTGTTGATATTGTTTTGTGTGTGATTTGATTGAATTGGTTGATTTTTAGGGGAATTTTGGACAGCAGGAAGATAAGAAGCACCGTGCAACTTATAAGGCTTTAGCTGATTCTGAAGAGAAGCTTAAATTTTATTCGGCTAGACAAATAGCTTGTCGTGTACTTGGTAGCAAGGGTTATCTTTGTCAGAAGGTTTGATTTGATTTGGTTTTTGCATGATTGATGTTGTAGTCGTCGTCTATAGAGCACCGACAAACAAACACAGACATCAGACATGACAATGTCACGTTGATGAATATATTATAAACCATTAATAATTTAGTGTTTGTTTGGCAAACACAATATGCTAGTTTATAGCTTACAAGCTCGTATGACTAAAAAAGATCGGTAACCGTCTTTTTGTCATAAGTATATAGTATATAACTTATTTTTATTAGCTTATAGCGTTGTTTTTAATAAGTTTATTCAAGTAGCTTGTAGCTTATCAATTTTACCCCTGTTATCTTAATTGAAAAACTTAAATATTAATTAAACATATCTTTTTTATGTCATTTCATATTTATAAGCTAGTTCAACTGTTAATTTTACTGAGCACCTCAAATTCAATAGCTAGCTTATCAACTATTATTTTTATTTTTTTTACCAAACAGAGGCTATAGAAAAATAAAAAATGATTACATGTATATGCTATGCATGTTTCAGTATCATGTTGGCGTCTGATACGTCTTTGATCTGAAGTGTCAATCCTACAAACGAGTGTTTCTGCTGCTGAGTAATGGTTGTGGGGATAATGATGCATCTGACATTTTACTTTTTAATCTTGCTTTCATTTTGTAGTGCTGGCTTGCTATGGAAGATTGTATGTGTTCACAAATTACATCCTCTTTGCTCTTTCCTGGAATAAAGTTTTGGTTGTATATGCATCCCAAGGTTTGGACATATAATATATATGACGTATGAATTGTGATTTGGTTATTGTTCTCATTTTTGTGTTTTGTCTATTTTCATAAAGTATTTACTTTTTTAGTCTTCATATGCAGGATTTTTTACGACAGAACAACACTGGAAAGCTTTTGTGGCAAGTTTTTGGGGTTGATTGTGCAACTTTGTGCCTTTATGGCATTCCTGAACATGAAAAGATCATGTGGAATTCCTTTAAACTGGCAGGTCTCTCAATTCATAACAATTGTCAGTCACTATTATGATTTCTGTTCATTCAAGTAGTCATATTTCGATCTTGGAATTCTTAACCTAGCACAGTTTCTACTATTTCTACTGTCTATGTTTCTTAAAGAGTTCGTTATAACCGACTTTTACTGGTTCTAAAATAATATAAGAAATGTAAAATATAATATTCTATAGTCGTCCTAATATGGCTGGGAATAAATGTTTGTATTCCTTCATTTCAACTACTTCCATTACTTAGGCCGTGTGTTTTTACCTTAATTCAGGAAGAAGTAATGTGTGGTGCCTTTATCCCAACAAGAATGCCGTTTTGGAATCAGTTGAAAATGCATTTGGTCAGAATAATGAAGTATCATCAGAAAAGGTATATGTATCATTATATTGATTACTGTATTTCTCATTATTGATATAAAATTAGATTAATATTTTTCTTTCAACAACCATTGAACAAGTATAATTTAGTAGATTTCAACCTTGAGGAGGGGTGTATTGTTAAGATATATAGGACAAGCAGGGGGTTGTTAGGATATATACGATAAGAGAGTATTTGTAAAAATAAGAGAATACAAGGATAGAGGACATAGTCGAATATTTGTAATGTTCGGTGAATAGGATAGAGGACATAATTTGAACAGAATACAAGGAGAAACCCTTGGAGGAGAGATATATCTCTTATTCTCAATGTCTCCATAAAATAGTTCATTCTTTTCAATTTAATTCTTGGGTTCCTATCAATATGTACCTTGAAGCAATTTACATTAATTGAGTTTGGTCAATTACTTTCCATATTCATGTATTTAATGTTAAATTGCTTGCTGTTGTTTGAGCTATGAAGTATACACTATTAATTTATGCAAATGAGAAGAAATGAAATTGCACTACGGGTATGCTAGCTGCTTTTTTGTTTTGCCTGCAGCAATCAATGCATGTATGTGTGTACACACACACACACACATACATATATCTTTGTTTATCTCTTGTGAAGTCAGTGGTACTAGTGAACCAAAATTCATTTGTTACTGATTCTTTTGACATTTTTTATATAGATTTCGCTATCTTCCATTTGGTGCTTCCAAGTAATCTATTTGTCTTAATTTTAAAGCAGTTAAAAGTAGATACAACTCAGCATTTTATTTTGATTGATGGGACATGGAGCAATTCAGCGGCAATGTTTAGGCGCCTTCAGGTAACTTCTGGTTGGATTTGCTCCGCGTTTTCTTCAGTATAAAATTGAGAATTTTCGTAATATGACCATAGTTGATCATCCCAAAATTAACCTACTGGTGATTAGGTGCCCGGATAGAATAAAATCTTATTGAACTGCATATTTTTATGTATAGGTTTTAGTTTCCAACTCTTACAAATGTAAGTTGACTTAATACAGAAATAATGTTTAAAACATCTAGCATAGGATCTAAATACAATTTGATACTACGTACACAATACATATTGAACATTCTACCTTAGTGATAAAGCAAATGACAATACGGTAGGATATGGAATATTTGATAATTAGCGTAATATGAGTTAGTTAGTAGAAGTTAGTTTAGTAAGTTGATAAGTTTGTTAGGTGGTTGTTAAGAGTTGTTAGTTTGGTTATTCTTAGAAAGTCTTCACATAGCCCTCAAGGGTAGAAAGGAAAGATAGTTTTTTGAATAATTAAGTATAGTGACTAGAGAATGCTCCTTTAGGGTAGCCTTGTCTGCAGGGTTATCATCTCATTGTATACCTTTTGTATCTTCTCTTTCAATCTCACTTCATCAATAAGAAATCCTTCATTCATTTGCAATCTTTATTCTAGTTGGAACTTTTCTCTGTTTATTCAAATCTGCTTGTTTTGGGAATTCTTTCTTATAGCAGAAGAAAGGTTGCTAACACAATAACAAAATTTTAATATTATATAAGCAACATAGATTAAACTAAGATGGGTTCATAGCTCCAAATCAAACTAGACCAGAATACAAATAGCATCACATATCCATAGCAATATATCCCGCAAAAAGAGCATACGAGTTCAAAATCATTGGCAAAATGACAAGTTACATCATTCACAGTTACTAGAGAGTGAAGGATGTTAAATGCATCTTTTGAGTTGAACAACTGAGGTTGATGTTTTGCGCACTATGGAGTTTTATCATTTAGCTGTTGCATTTTTTGTTTTTTTTAAAAACACCAAACTACATTTTAGGCATATCTGGGGGAAAATGGCCATTATGTGTAGACTCGTTAAATTGTACGAGTCTATGCAAGTGGACTCGAGTTTACACCTATGAAGCACGAACACTCCTCCGATTAGGCGTGTCCCGGTGTCAGCACGTGTCGTGTCCGACACCGACACGACAACGACACTTATAATTGCACTGAATTATGTGATTTTCTCAAATTATTAGCGGTGTCGGAGTGTTCGTGTCGTGTCCCATGTCCGTGTCCGTATCCGTGCTTCATAGGTTTACACGCAATTTTGTAAGTGAGTTAACTCTATTTTGATGCCAAGAATCATATACTTGCATGGTTCTGTGAGTTGACTTCAGAATTTGACAACCATGGTTTTTATTTTTGACAAAGACAACCATGGTTAGACCCTCTGTTGTCAAAAGCGGCCGCGCCGGCTGCTATAGCGGAGCGTAGCGGAAAAATCAGGACCACCGTGTCGGCGCGTGGCAGAAGTGAAAAGCGGTCAAAGCGGACCTATCAATAGTAAAACGATAACTTGTACTAGTTCTATATAATTGGTATTAGCAATTTTCGATTTTGCTATCCCTTTTATTTCATATTATGAATACTTCATGAAATTTGGAGTAATGTTTAAGGTATTTTAGTATTTCTTTTTTAATAGTATGGTATTTAGTATTAAATTTATTAGTGGTCACACCACTGAAATAGCGCCTGCTACGCACCCCCGCTTTCGCGCCGCGCAACATTTCCGCATTGACAACAGAGGTTAGACCTATGTCATTAAATTGATATCAGTTAGCTCAAATAGCAGATATAGTGGCGCTATAGCAGTGTAGCATAGCAGGCTTTTAGCAAACTGTCATTGTTCTCCGTACAAAGTGTTGTCAAATAGCGGCTATAGCAGCGCTATAGCACCTGTAACATAGCAGCATTTGAACAAACTGTTATTTTCTGTGATCCGTGATTGACAACACTGGTTGGTCTGAAATTTTGTCTACCTTTCCCAAAGGAAAATAAGACATATCAAGTAGAGGACTACCCTATAGATTATGATCACTGTACTTAAAACATAGATTCAAATAGTAACATAACAAATTTTATTCCCATTTGCTCCATTGGGCCATAATGTTTGAACTTTGAAGATATTTTTGACTTAAATTTTTCTGCAGAGTATGAATATATTTGCCACAAATTCTTCCTTACAAGCTTCTGTTGCAAGTTGCTGTTGATTAAAATTATGGGAGACAATGGAAAAATTCATTGTTTAATAAATAGGACTTGCATAATTTAGCACAGTTTCTGATAAGATAACTGTGGTTCTGCTAAGAAAAATGCGTCAATTTTGGCAGCAGAGCTTTGCAAGTTGGGAAAAGATTATCTCGTGTGCAACAATAGTTTAATGCCTTTTCTTTTGATACATGATTCTAACAGAGGTTTAGATGTTATGATGCTATGTGAATGTAATACTTTATTTAATCGGATTTTCCTCCTCTAAAGTGAGTAGTTAATAAAGAGAAAATATATGGTTGATATTGTAACCATCCATGATTTGTTGTGCGTATGCATATAATGTCAATCATTGATTTGTTTATCGACCATTGATATTTCTCACTTTACTCTCTAAAGTGAATTCCTCACTTCAGAGGAGTCTTACCCTATTTAATCATGCTTCTGCATCTCAGGATGAAAAGGCCTATGTGGCCTTGTAACATTTAGATATAATAATATGCAATTTTGCTAAAGGCTTATTTTTATTTTAGACTGAATATAGTAATATACTGACACTGCCTGAAGTGATATTTTTACCTGAGATATAGTCCTAAAATATTAAAAACATGTAATGTTTAAGTTTTTAAATTCAATGGAATGAATTAATTTATACTGAAACACCATTTACAAAATATTTATGCGAAGTATGATATTTTGTTTTCAACAGGATCAAGCAAAGTCAATTTGGGGAGATGAGGACCTTTCTTGTATATCATTAAATCCTGGTACTTCTGCCATGCATAAACTCAGGTGAGCGAGAAAGTGAACTTAAGATCAACTATTTACCTCTGCTTTTCTCCTTCTTGCTTTCTTATCTTAGTTATTGGATTTTTGCTGTGTTTGATGTAAAGTCTAATTCCGATTTATGGTATTTCGAGGGCAGGCCCCAACCATCTTGGGATCGTACATGTACAGCAGCCGCTGCTGCTGGCCTGCTCTTGGAGCTCCACCTACTTCCGAGGTTTAGCTCAGCTGAATTGGATAAACAGGCAGAAACAGTTGAACATGCTTTAACAGTTCTATTAGAAGCTCTCACAAAGAGACGACTTCGAATGGGAAGGTCCATAACACGAAAAGTAAGGCCAAATAACATCTGTTAGAGATCTAACCAAGTTTTTTTGACAACTTAGTGAGCCTCTTGCAATTTTTTTAATAGGGTAATTATCAACCCTAATGAGAAATAGTGACTACAGTTATGCGGACAAGAATTTTCCTCCATGTTAATTTTTTACAGAGGTTTTAAGTTTCTAAGTTTAGTTGAAACAATGACTCACACATTCTTCCTTTCATTTACAACATGATTGATGCTATATCCTCCAACACAATCTTCCTAATAACCACTTAGTACTATATGAAGTGACTAGTACTAAATGAAAAAGGAAATGCATTTAATATGTTGGTAGCTTGGGTAGGAGGATATTTGAGAACAATGTATAATCTTTCATGCAAATTTTGGATAGTAAGTACACTTATAATGTAATTCGGTACTTCATGGAATTTTGGAATACATCAGGCATGGGAAAAAACGATTTTAAGATTTCTATTTATTGTGATTTTTTTTCCATGACCACTGCTAGTATTCTGTGCTTCTTTATCCTTGTGTTTTGGAAGAGTGAAAATTTGAAGAAAAGAAAGCCTCTTGTATATTTATTGAATTGAATCTATGTTCTGGTTATTGAACTGTCATTCCCAAGCATGTTTGAGTGAGGATCTTGCTCTCCTATGATGCAGGAGTTAATATTTTTCTACTCATGATTGTTCAATGAAGTGTGTATACACGTTACTGATTTTTTTGTTTTTTCACTTGAGTACTGAATAAAATCTCAGTCTATACACACTCTCTCCAAATAGGTATTGTCATTCATGATCCTAAAGGGATACAACGGGGTACCAAATTGGTACTCTTCCACGGATTTGGATTCACTCCAGTAAAAAAAATACGCAGTTGCACACATAAATTGATCTTGTTTGAGATTGGTCGGCTTGCATCGCACATCTACCAAATCATGATCACCATTGAATTGAGATTGGATAACCAAGATCAATAATTGTGGCACGTGGTTGGTGCATCAAATCTGAACCCCTCTTCCTCATAGGTATTGTCCATCGTAGATGTTCTCAGGGAGATAAGTGAATAAGGCAGCCCATAAACAGCAGCAAACCGACAGCTAAGACGGCTTCGTCGTGGCTAGTCCCACAACTTTTTATCTATTGGTATTAGTGACATTGTTGATTTAGAAAGTAGATTGCTTTAACGGCCACTTGAGTTTCTCAGCCTATTGGAATGCATCTTTCGATAGGTTTTTTTGCTTACAAAACCGATTGAGAGCTACCTCCCGATGGGTGTTTTCACTAAATTTCTAGCAATGATGGAGTTATGAAACAATTCTCGTTTAGCAAGGCAATGAGTTTGTTGTTATAAAATAACACTTGTTTAGTCTCGAGTAGTTTTCTTTTACATGTGTTCCAAATGTTCCATACTGAAGCGGGTTGGATGAATTCAAATTTCGACCATATTTAGCTCCTGCCAGAGTTACAAACATCCATGCTTCTTTTATAGTTATCTCTAACTATTCTCATCCCTAGAATTATCTATGTGTGACAAGGAAAGATCTTGCTTATTATTACTTGTAGGACACGTTTTTTCTTACATCCAACGGCCATCCCATGTTAGAGCATATCCTCTGCTTTTAGTGCTACTTGCATATCATTTCAATGGCTTTGAGACCACATGTTTATCCCTTAGACTTTTGTGGGAGATAAGAAGGAAACAGAGGAAAGAGTCTTGGAGGGAAGGGGAAGAAGAAAAATATAAGGGAATCCCTCACTTTTTTGGAAGAATATTTTTGAAGGGAGTAGATGAAAATACTTTATTATGCAAAATATTTTTTTATATTTTGAAAGTATTTTAAAAAGAAATAATTGTTTTATCAATACAAGATTAGAATTTACAGTGCATAACTTGTATTTAAATATTACGGTTCAACTTTAGATTACAAATTTATGAGCCATTCTTAACAAACAAATTTTATGTTTTTAATCCTTCCTTTTATTAATTGTCATCCCTTTTAATTCCTACCCAACTCTTAAACAAAGCCTTAAATATATGTAGAAGAAGACAAGTAACCACTTATCTCCACACGCCTCAAGCATAGGTAGAGATTGAACATTTCTCCATGCTACAATTATTAATCTTAAGGAAAATTATTATTGAATAAACAAATTGATTGGTATGAGAATGACATCAATCTTTTTAGGTAATGATGATAAGTGGTGTGGGTTCCTCTTTGATAGTTGCTGATATAGCATACCACCGACTCAGAATGTATCAACTAAAATAGCAGTGGGGTTGGCACTCTCAAATTGGTGTCTAATATTCATATCACTCATGTTTATCTTTTTCAACTTTGACCAAAAACACCATATGAAATTTCCTCCAATACTATAGGGGTGAAGGAAAAGTGGCAAGTACAAATATCTTAATGATTGACTAAAGCTAAAAAATAATTAAATAAATGATTGAACATAGAAATTTCTGAGTTTGCATAACAAGATAAAGTTTTATGTATTTAAAAGATTGTGAAGATGACAATTGTTACTCGTAAGTTGAAGCATCCAACTTTCTAACTGCTGCAGTATATATCTATATCATTAAATAATTCTTTTGTTTTGTTCCTATATTAATTAAAATATGATTATTGATACTTGACTTCCCGTTGGCCATCTGTTCTTGGAATGACCTCTTATTCTTTCTACTTCAAAATAGTTGTTTGTTTGAGGCTTTGGATAAGGATTACAAAAGTTATTGATTACTTTTAACTTCCAAAAAATATTATAGTTTCGATTTAAGTGGTTTGAGCTATCACGGTTTTGTCATTTGTAAAAGGATAATTTTAATTTTTAAACGATGTGAGACTATTTTGGTGTAAATATCAGCCCACAGTCGAGGTTAAGAGGCGAAAGGGCATGTAGTTTATGTTCCTCATCGAACGTCAATGTTTTGATCAAGTTATTGAGTTTTCGAGGCATTATCTATTTTGTGTCTTGTGTGAGCCCTCGTAATTTTGTTCTTTGTAAAAGTTGTCTTGTTAGGTTGAGGAGTGTGAGTGATGTTTATAAACTACTTTTAGCCTTGATTCTCAAACAATATGAGACAATTTTAGTGCTTCCGAAGAATAATAATTATCTTTTTCATAACCATTTAATCTTTAAGGAAAGAGACCTCAATAATTCTTAGCTTAACCAAATATAAATAAAGTTTGATCAATAATTGTTTGAAAGTGTAACCACTTATTATCAATGACCCAACAACCTAAACTGATTGTGAGCCAAATTATTGATACAACTACTTTTCTGCAGATAAATTAGAGAGCATTATCAAAGAAAAATAGTCACCCATGCCATATTATGTATACCTGCTTCAAGCAGCCGTTTAGTTTGTTTATTTATTTTTTTACAAAACCAAAGAGACATTCAAATTTCAATTAACTAGATAGGCACATGCCATGCCTAACAAATATTACAAAGCAGTTTAGTCCACCAGTTCCAACAAGGACAAAATATAAAAGACAAAACAATCAAGAAACAACCGTATGAAATGTCCCCCCAAGAGCAAAACTTGCGACAATGACTGAGAATTTCAAGTACAAACAACACAATACACCAAATTTGGTTTCCTAGACTGCTAGACACAAATTTGGTGGTGATGTTTGTCTACCAGTTATTCTATGTCCAAACTTTAACCTACTCACTTGTTTCATTATTTATGTAAGGAAAGTTCACATGCCATGTTGATTGTTTGATGTGAACTCGGTCTTTTGAGGAGGCTGCAAGTTAGAAGTTGGAAATTGGAATCATCCTTTTATGTCTAATAAAATAAGAATCACATAGAGAAAAAAAAGTGTATAGGAATCCTTTTTATTCATAAAGGCTATATATAGAAAGCTTGATGATATTGAAATTTGAAATAGACCAATGATGTAATTCTACTAACATCCTTAAATGTAAGCTCAATTTAAAAGTTTTTTTTCATAAGTCTTTTTTAAATTACTATATACATAAATAATTTGTTACAAAAATATCTCTATATATTTAAAATTAAATGTCACGAGTAATCATTATCTTGATCGTTCTTCTTAGGGTTGTGTGAAATTGGTTGTCACGTTCCTTTGTTGTTTGGCTTAAACGCCTCCTTTTTATTAAAGAAAAAGATTTTGTCATTAATTTTTTTATGCACGATACAATTATTTACTAAGTAGAAGAAATATAAGTATCAATATTGGGAGAGTAATTTGAAAAATTAATATACATGATTGACATTTAAATAATTAATTAGATTGTAAGATTTTCTTTATTCCTATGAATTGATTTAAATTAGCTTATATTTAGGGATATATTATTAGACATAAACCTACTTCTCGTGTGAAAAGTGTATAGTATTTTCAAAATAAAAAGGAGAAAGAAAACATACTAATTAAAATATGTTTTGAAAAAGGGAAGTGTAATTTTCTAGTATTATTAATTGCAAAGGTAATGAAAGAGTGTGTGGGAAATTCTCATGCCAAGTGAAACTGAAAACGGTAAAAGTGAAACACAACATGGCAATCACCTGTAAAGTTGAATGCATGAAGTTATCAAAAGTTTGAAACATCAACTTTCGGTGCCTTCACGCATCATGCATTTGTGGAGATATAAACTCCCACCTCATGTGATAAGGTTAAGTTGTGTACTTGGTCTATAAATTGCCTAGTGGTAAATGCTGTATATTCCTTTGCTTGTTCCAAAATTTAATAATTATATACTTTTTGCTAGTGGAGAATTTGCATTTTGCAATATATTGGAAGAAGGTGCTATGACTTGAAAAAGATTTGGTCATGGGTTCTACTCATCCACTAAATGACACAGTGCTGATTGATGAATCTATGCTGAATGAGTCAAGATTAGGCATCTTTTTGAGAAAATGAAAAATAAAAAGATAAAAATTGAAATATACACTATTTTACATCTAAAAATATATTAAGTTGCAAGTAAAAGACGGCCTATAACTAAATTAAAGTTGAGTCAATATTTAGATAGTCGAAAGAATGATCAATCGAAGTAAGATCAATCAAAATTGAGTTAGCCAATTCTTACAAAGTTCCAAATGATCAGGTTAAGGTGAATAATTCGGTCTCAAAAGTCCATGCCCTATTTTACGGCTAGAAGCCTAAAATCTAGAAAGCATGACCAGAGAGATATGCATAGACAGGTATCACAAAAGACCACTAACATGGAAGAGTTTCGCAAAACATGGAGCACCATGTATAAAAAGTAATTGGAATTTGGATCCTCCCCTGCCATTTTTGTCCAGCCATCCCTCATTTTCCTAATTCAATGATTGATTGACTCACAAAGGAAAAAACAAAACAAAGGAGAAAGAAAAAACATGTGGGTTGAATGGTTGAGATTAGTGAAGTACCAACAACATTAGAGAAATATCAAGAGAGGATCCAATTTCAAAATAATTGTGTCACATTTCACACATTATACACAAGTTTAGTTGAATAAGGACAATCAAAACTTAGTCTTCATGAGACACACTTATGGTTAATAGGATTGTAGTCTTTGAACACTTTTCAATAAATACCACATCTACAATTCATTTTAGACACTCAATTAATCAAACACCTATTTTACTCACATTTTAGCTATCTTTTTTCTACCATCAGTATCTTTGTAACGTCTGTATTTAAACATGGACCAAACCAGTAACAAACAGCAAAAGAGAATAAAAGCATCATTTTGATTTTACACTACTTTACTTCTAGGTTACTCCTTCTTTTGCACTTCTTTTTTCACTTTTCATCTAACAACCACAACCTAACACCATTGTTTAAAAGCTCATACCGCACCTATAGACTCAAGTCCTCACAACGGTAATTAATCGAATTTCTTTCCTATAAGGAAATAAAGCAGGACAATAGAAATTTCGCAAACTGGATTTATTCTTTTAAGTTACCAACTTTTTCGTATACTCATGAGACTCAATATTTTTTGCCACCAGACCCAATTTTTTTTAATAGACGAAACGACAAACCATTGTAAATAAACTCACACATAAATGGAAGTGTTGGAGTTTAAACACTGGTCGTGACATCCGACTAACAATTTCGAAAGTTAAAATTTGTGGGCCCTAAACCAAATATTTATTCTTATTTGATTCATATATTGTTTTTCAGAATCATATTCAGAAATTTTGTAACACAAGAAACAAAGAATATACCAAACTAGACAAGCTGCTTGCCCAACACGCAGTGGCAAAATACTAGTATAAAATTGTTCCATCATCACAAACAACAATTTTTATTTCGGAGAGAATATTCCATATAATTAGGAGCATTATACCAAGCAACCATCACCATCATTATTCCCAAAACAAACAATCAATTGCAAAAGCAATATTGTACACTCCCTTGATTACTATAATTCCATATACCAATCATCTAATCAAACACTAGGATTTCTCCAAAATAATGAAATTAAAGAGATTTAAAATGGCCGTGGAATTTACTTTTACTTTCTTTTTCTTTTATCTTTACTTTTCCCTATTTATTTTTATAATACGGTTAATCCAGGTTCAAGCATACTATACAAAAAAAACTAATTTCAAAAGGTTAACTATCTTTTTTATGTACAAAGGATCAATTGACAAACAAGCAATTAGGGATGTACGTGGGTGGATTTGGGCTGTGTTTGGTCAAACTTAAGACCCGAACCATATAATATACTCTGATTTGGGTGAGGTAAAATGTTCATCCGTTATATTAATAGGTGCGTTTGGATAAACCCACTAAATTCCGGTTTGGTTTGGGTTGGGTAGTGGGTTACTCAATTTTTTTTTGTTTTGTTAATATTACATGACGAGTCCTTGTATTTTTTCTCATAAAAATTACTCAACTCTTTGTTTTTTTAGAAAACTGTGTAACCTATTTCACTATATTTTAGCGTTATAAAATAATAAGTTATAATATTAAATAATAAATTTCATCATGAAATGCTTGCAACAAACTAAAGTTGGATAACGTAAAATTGTTTTAACATCAAAATAACTAAAAAGTGAAACATCCTAATTTGTAACTTTAACTTGTTTTGATTTTCAATATAGAGAATGTATTGTGTCAAATTTAGAAATTAGACTTTTATTTTTAATATAGAGAATGTGTTCTCTCAATTTTAGAAATTAGACTTAATTTATAACCAAAACTTTTTTTTAAAAAAAAGATTATAACCAAAACGTTTGTTATTCTTCTTCCTCCTTATGAAAATGAAAATAAAAATATAAACATTATTGAGTAAGTGGGTTCGTTGGATCTGGGTTTGGTTTTACCCAAAACCCGTTACTTTTTATGGATTTTTCATTTTTTAAAACCATATCCATTCAATCCAACTCACTTTTTGAGATTTTTTAACGGTGTTTTGGGTTTACTCAACCCATATACACCCCAACAAGCAATTATGCACTTTCTTAGGACCACCAAATGAACGGTGCACCACTTTATTAAATTCAACATAAGAAGAAAGAATCAGAGTTAATCAAGGGACCTATTGTAGCTGGCACATGCAGTTGCTGGTTATTGTTGGCACATACGGTTGATTAATTTAAAGCTCTGTTCATACAAGAATGACTTTTCTTCAAGTCCGAATTTTTTGATGATAGACCATATACTAAATGAATCTAAAAAATTAATTTTTGCTTGTAATAACGACCATAGAGAATAGATTGCAATATTGCATATAAGTTTCATCGTACTTTTTTTAGAGAAAATTTCTCTGTACTTGTAAATTATTAATAAGGTTAATAAAATGTCTCATCTAAGCCTCTAAAGTACAAAAGTACAAAATTTCTACTACAATTTAGCGGTGAATAATCTTCATCGACGACATATAAGACACAAATGGATTTTCACCTTCTAACCGTTGTTGGTTACTTTTTAAGTACAATTCACATAACCAACAGTTGCATAAACATTTAATACGCGCAAATTTGAACCCGAACTTCCCCATTTAAAAAACAAACTTGTGTGAGTTTCGTCATTAAACTTTTAAAAAATAAAATACATCTCTAATTTATTTATCTCATAGAAAAAAGAATATAAAGCAGGGAAATAAATAAATAAAAATGAATAAAAAATACAAACACAAATTAAACCATCCAAAATCTTATACTTTTAATTTTCATTACCCATTAAGGATTACAAAAAAGAAAAGCACCAAATAATAATTTCATATGAATACAAATATTTTTCTCTTAAAAGAAAAACAAAAAAGAAATTATATTTCCAACAAGTGAAATCTCCTTCTTCTCAAAACCACACAAAACGAAGTTCAACAAGACGAAGAAACATATGAGGAAGAAGAAAAATTCCAAACCCCACTTTCATCTATGAGCAGTTATCAGCGTTTCTATGAACCGCAAACCATCAAATCTCGGCGCAAATTTCTCCGTCGACGACGACGAAGATCTCTCATCATGGCCTCTTCTTTCAACCGTACCGTCCTAAAAAAAACACAAATTCAACAACAAAATCAAAAATCATTCATGAAAATCCAAGAAAATTAAAGAAAATTGAAGAAAATTTCAGATCCAAGGTTTAATAGAAAGAAATATTGAAAAATATGTACCTGATGATTGGAGTTGTTTGCCGAAGATGAAACAGACACAGCGGTGGCGGAAGCGGCGGCGACGGAGGCGGCGAAGAGGCCGGATTTCTTCATTGTGGTGGTTTTGAGAAAAAACAAATGAAGATTGGAAAATTATGAAGAATTTGTAGAGAGTGAATATGTGGAGAAGATGAAGAGAGAGAAATAAAGAGGAAATTTGCTTGCGGAAGTTTGGGGAGGGTTTGACGGCATATATATAGGAGAGAGAATTGTAGGTTAAATTTATTTATGCGGCAAAAACACGTTGTTTCTTTTTTTTTTTCATTCTTTTGTGAAATTACCAATTTGTCTTTTTAAATGTTTTGTTTTGACTTAACTTTTTGGTCTAGATGTTCGTTGTATTTACCAAACTATCTTTTCTTGCTAACTTCTAGTTCTGGCTAAATTTTGTCAATTTCAAATTAGTTGTGTACTTGTATACGGTGGTTTTCTATCTCTACATTTGTAGCTTCAACAACCTGACACTTCATGAGATAGTCTGAGACGATCTCTTTCGATTTAACTAAAGATTATGAGAGTTTGAATTCAGTTATGAGAATAAAATGATGTTAAATTGTTACCATTGTAGTTTTACTCAATTTGAGAGATTAATTTATACAATTGTACGTGAATGATATCTAATTGAAACAAAAAAAAATCATTTTAAAAAAAAATAAATTAATTTTGTTTCAAAGTATTATATGTATCTACACTAGTATGATGATCTGTGTCAAGCATGAGGTTGACTTTTTCAATAGACAAATATCAGTTATTAGTATATTATTGTTACTAACAAAATTTTAGTTTGTCGAAGAGGACCATGAGTTAACGTAGACAATTTTTTGAAGAAAACAAAGGAGTTGACAACAGCTGTTGACAAAAAAAGATGACTTGCAAGACACGACTAAATAAACAAAATGGTGGAGAAAAGTTTTTTTCCGTGTTAACCTTCCAGTTATTAAGGGAAATGGACTTTAGTGATCTAGGGTTCAGTTAAGAGGCAAGTAAATCCTAATCAAGAATTCTCCCACCTAGGAATCAAACTCGGTTTCTCCCAAACAATTAACCCATTGTAAAGTTCATTAACCACTTGAGCTCAATCTCTAGAAAGTTGATTTTAAAGCACATGTTATAACAATACTTCAACTCGATGAAAAATCAGCCGAAAAAGAACAAATTTGGGGAGTGTGTCGATCCTCAACACACGATGAGATGAGAATAGTTCAACAAAGTAATGGTTACAATCGTAAAATGCAACCGAAGAAAAGTTTACTAAGTTGTCTTTCCCTCTAAATAACAACTCTCAAAGCAAAAGTAGTTGAATGCTTAATTTCTAAAGCCTACTTTTAACAAGAAAAAAAAAGGAGCTTTTTAAAACTTAGTATATCTTTCACCATCTTAAATTCTTTTAAATTCTAGTAATTTCAATTAAAAATACTTTACGTTTTCCAAAAATATACATTTCAACCTATTGTGAAAAAGATAAAACGATTTAACTCCTAATCTGCAATAATATATAAAGAAAATACTTCCTTTTGGACTTGTTTTTTTCTTTCTAATTTTACCTATTCATTTAAACTATTTTACCATTTTTATAATATTGTTTAAATTATCCATAAAAAATTAGTAAAAACCCATTAAAATATGAACTACTCACAATAATATGGGTAACGATCATAGTAACAATGTTAGACATTATAAAATCCACTTAGGTTGGTCTGATTGTGTTGGATTGGGATTTTAAAATGTGCTCCTCTTAATGTTTCGTGTTCGATTTTTTTCGGTGTCAATTTTAGTGGGCTTCTTTTGACTTCAAGAAAAGATTGGGCATTGTAATTAAAAAATTATTTTAATTTTTTTTCTCCGTCAAGTAGCCTAGCGGCTAGAGAAATTCACCTTAAAGATGAATAAGTGGTGTCCGGGGTTCGAACCCCGGCCCCTGCATATAATATGCATTATCTCTTACCAAGTGAGCTAAGTTCACGGGAACAAAAATTATTTTAATTTTATTTATAAAAAAAATTATTTTCTTTCTATACACAATTAAGTACAACATGAAAGCGGATAGACGTTAAGAAAATATGTGCATGTATATCCACTGGAATATAATGAGAAGAAAGCGTCATGCTAACAAGTACCTTACGGACACTATTAAAGATCCTAAGTTTAGAAGTTATCCTTGTTTATTAATTTTGTTAAGTTTTAACCTAAATTTTTCCCTCCACTAATCCCTTATTAGGTTTGCAACAACTCAATCCTAAAATTTTGGCTCTAAATTTGCATCATATATGTATTTTCATTTCTCTCTTTAATAACCGTAAATATTTTTCAAAGCAAAAAATTTAAAAGATATCTTAATCTTTATCCTTATTATTTATTAATTTTATTAGGTATGCAGCAATTTAACCTATTGTTTTTGTAGATTTTTTTTTTACAAGTTGTTGTACATTTATTTAATACGTTTACAAACAGAATACCCTAATTTTCATACAAACTCGGCTACCCTAAATAATTTGTTAAGAGCCATGAACTACATTAATTTTTTATGTTTAACTATAAAAGTAATAAATAAAATTGACTCGTGCAACAATATAATTTTGTATTCTTTTTATCTTTTTTCTTTATAATTTTTTTATTATCATTTGATTGTAATATTGTATCTCTAATAATCTAATTTGCGTTTATTGATCGACTCATGATCTTACGGGTTAAAAATTATCTATTGGTCTCTATTATAGTCGAGAAGACCCGTGCGTCGCACGGGGCAAAAGTCTAGTTCTTTAAAAAAAGTCAAAAACTTTAAATTCCAACGCAATACTACACATATTTCTATAAAACCTTACCATTTAAAGTCTTTAAACAATGTTTCAAAGGACTCCTTAGCATTTCTTAAAGAAAATGTAATCTCTCTGTACATATAAAAGAAACTACATTTTTCAACACACTTTTGGACTGAAATTTTCTTTCCAAAATTACCCTTAATTTTAAATACAAGTAACACATGTAACAAAGAGATAAGAATAAATTTAAATATTATAACAAATGTAACAAACACAATATGAATACATGTATATCTGTTTTTTTATTCTTCTCTTTATCATTTAAAAAATATAACAAACTAGATGAGTATATTTATACTTACTTTTTCATTATCCCAATTATACCCTTAAACAATTTTTTTCTATAATAAAGATTGTTGTTTATGTCATTAAAAAAAGCAACAAACATTTATATTTTTACTTTTAATCAAAACTAAAATTTCATAAAAAAATACCGTTGATATTTTTCAAACATTACCACAATAAAAAGAGCAGAAATACAGACACGAAGTGCCCGTTTTTCGCTGGTGCAAATAAGACTACCCATTTGTTAAAAATAAATAAATAATAACCTCTGCCCATGATTTCTATTAAAAGCCAACATTATATTATTTTAATATTAAAAAGATATTTGTAGTTGACGGTTTTCTTTCTATAACGTGGTTTGTTGTTTATTTTTCCGATAAAAATTTAGTGGATGATGTCTTTGTCTAAAGAGCATATTCAAAGAGTATCTGGAAATCTATTTACATTTTATTTCTACAAATGCATTAGCAGAGTTTGAATCTTGACTTAGAGTTAGAACGTATTCACTCCAAGTCGTTTTAAAAATAAAATTATCTAAAATTATAAGTTGTTTTACAATAATAATGAAACATTAGTGTTACTTTTTATATTATACTCTTAATTATTTATTACTTTCTTTTTAATTCTTTGATTTATTTTTCACATACCATTTTTTTTTGTTACAAAGCTAATCAAAAAAAAGAAAAAACAGAAGCTAGATCCTAGGGAAGAAGACTCCCGAGGTGTCACTCCGAAGCAGCAAGAGGAGGTCTTCAGGAGGAGCTGTGTGGATGATTAAATTAACATTAGATGTAGCTCCTAACTTTACCTTGAAATCAACGCTTTAGTTACCTTCTTTGAGAGTATGATGAACTGTGAAATTATTGGTAGCCAGTATATCCTTAATGTTTTGAATGAGGACAACATATACATGATAGTGCGGATTGTCCCCCTTTATGAGATTAATTGAGAGGAGGGAATCCGAGTAACAAGCCAAATCATCTATTTTCATATCAATAGCTATGCGCAAGCCGTGATAGATTGATGTTAGTTCAGCCAGCAAAATGTCTTCTGAGTGAGAGATCATACTTGAGAAAGCAGAGAGGAAAAGACCCCCATTATTATGGAAAATGCCGCCAAAGCCAGTTCGAGTAGGAGTCCCGTTGCAACTCCCATCAACATTCAGAATGGTGCCCATATGATTGATGCAATTTCACTTGACATGGCGCTCGTTGAAAATTGCAGCATCGCCATCTTTGAAAGCCGAGATAATGGTGTCAATTGAGTTATAGATATTGGAGACAAGGTAGTATAGAGACCGAGTTTCATTGTTGAGACACATCAAGTTCCTATTCCTCCAAACCCACCAAAGAGTGGCTAAGAATAAAGTTGAGTGAGGAGAGTTGGTACCGTTCCGTATCCATTCTGTGGGGCAAGTAGTATAGAAGAAATCATGACTTAAAAATCCGACTATGTGCCAAATGATCTTAGAATGTCTGCAATCACGGATGCAATGAAGTAAAGACTCTTCATGATCTCCACATCGGGTGCAAGTGGCTGTGGGAGAAATTTTACGGTGGTGAAGTAGAGTCATAGTTGGGACAGCATCATGACACGCCAACCAAACAAGAAATTTGTATTTTTCTGGAGCTTTCAACTTCCAAATCCACGACCAAGCAATTTGAATACCGTCATTGGTTTGAGAATATGAGAGGGAGAGAAGCCAAGAGTACTCACTTTTTTTAGAATAAGCACCATTTTTGTTTTGGGACCATATAAAAGCATCTTCAATGGTGGCATTAAAATTGAGGTGAGTGTTGTTGATGTAATCTTCAATATTGGGAGGAAGGTTAGTGTAGAGAACATGCGTATGTTGTCCAATATTGGAAAACACATCTCTGACTGAATGATGAAGATCATGAATATCTATGATAGGAACAAGAGTGCCAAGAAGGCCATGGGGGCTCCAGTTGCTGAACCAAAAGGACGAGGTTCCCAATCCCGCTCTCCAAGTGTACCCATTTTTAAGAATATTTTTTGCACGGATAATGGATGACCAAGATGGAGAGCTGTTTGGACGAGGATTACTTTGAAGAAAATTTGAACCACCTGAATATTTGTTTGAGAGAAGGTTTACCCAAAACTTATTTTTGATTGGACCATATCCCAAACAAGTTTTCCAAGAAGGCAAGTGTTGGCTTCCTTAGCTGGTCTAATATCTAAGCCTCCAAGGTGTCTCGGCCTAGCAATCTTTTTCCAGCTAACCAAATGCAGACCTTTGTTGTTTGTACCTCTCCAGATAAAATTACGGGTGGTTTGATCAATGCTATCACAAATGTTTTGAGGAAGCCAATTAATCTGCATATAATAGGACGATATTGAAGATAAAATAGATGTTGCAAGAGCCAATCTACTTGTCTTGTTGAGCAGTCTGTTCTTCCAAGAAGCTAGCCTTGTTTGCATTTTTTCAATGATGAAATAGAAATCAATTCTTTTCAGTCTCCCTTTGAGCATAGGGAAACCCAAGTATTTATCAAGGGATGTTGTGCTTCGAATGCCAAAAATATTTGTGATGTTGTTGATTTTCCCTTGAGGAGTACCTGAAGAATAAAAAGCTCTTGCCTTGGAGAGATTGATTTTCAAACCGGATGCTTGACTGAACCTTTCAAGTAAATTAGTGACAAATCTAAGTTGAGAGTTTCTAGCTTTCATGAAGAGAAGAACATCGTCCGCAAAGAGGAGGTGAGATATTTGAGGTCCTCCACTAGAGATACATATGGGTTCCCAATTCCCTTGAAGAACTGCATTACTTATAGTAACAAAGAGCTTTTCCATGCAAATAATAAATAGGTATGGAGAAAGAGGATCACCTTGTCTTAGGCCATGAGAAGGCTTAAAAGAAGGCATTTTGTTTCCATTCCATAAAATAGAGAAAGTGGGAGAGGAAACACAGTGCATAATGAGCTCGATGGTAATGTCTGGAAACCCAAAGTATTGAAGGCAAGTGCTTAAGAAATCCTAGTTAACATTATCAAAAGTTTTCTCCAAGGCAAGCTTAAAAGTCACATAACCTTTCTTCTTTTTGGACCTTCTCATGAAATGAACAATTTCCTGCAAAACAATTGAATTGTCACTTGTTCCCCTACCAGGCAGAAAACTGCTTTGATAGGGGCCAATAATATTTGTAATATTACATAAGCTTTTGTGATGATCTTGTAGACAATGTTGCACAAGCTGATGGGTCTAAAATCTTTGTAAGTTTTGGAAGGTTCAAATTTTGGAATAAGTGCAATGAGAGTGTCTGAAACTCCGGATCAAAGTAACCAGTTTGAAAAGCTGTGTGGACTAAATGGAATATATCTCCGGGTCACATACCATTTATTGAGGAAAAATTAGTGTATTTTTTTCATACAAAATTAATTATATTTTTTAATACGTGTGAAATGTCTAAAATATCTTTTTTTTTTAAGGATTTGTTACGTCCAAAATATCTTATAACTTGGGACATAGGGAGTATCATTTTAATACTAGACCTTGTTTTAGTCATCTGCATGGCACTAAATAGAATCGTTCATGCAATAATGTAGTGATTATGCCATGAATGAGGTACTACTATATTTTTGTTTAGGGGAATGATGTACTAGTACTAGTATATATCAACACTTTTTTTGGGTAGTATATTTTTTTTCCGGAGTAGTTTATGGTTAATTTTGACAAGAAATCACCCCTTTAATTGTTTTTCTTTATCTTTTAGTTAAATAAATGATTTTCACATATTTTCAGTTTTCTTTTATTTATTTTTGTAATTTCGTCATCTAGTAAGACTTTGTTTATTTGGATTTTTCGGCTTTGTGGAATGTGTTTTTGATTTTCCATCTTAGTGTAATATTAATTTGATTCATGTTGAAAGATTAACTTTGATCAAGTTCAGATTCAATCAATGAATTTTGCGTCGTCAATATTGCAGATTCAGAAACATGAGTATTCTGATGACTTCAATATAACTATATTCGTAAACATATGTATTAGGCCGTTTTATGCTATTAATTAACATATATTATGTGAGTTTGCTCGCAAATTCATTCTTTTTGTTTATTGCGACTTTAAATTTATATTGTATTGATACACTCTATCAATTTAAAAGAATAAATTTAAGTGAAAAATGAAGTAATTTGAGCTAAGCTTCAAGGAGTACCAATTCAATTGTCTTCCCATAAACATCACACAATAAATATTTGAATCTAAGAATCTAAGCCTTGTATTGTATTGTTTCGTGTAGGATGAATCTAACTAAACCTTGATCTCTAGGAGGGTGATATGGTAAAAGACATACAATTATTTAGAGGTTTTACGTTACGCGGCTTGTCGACGTTCTAGTTATAGTTGAACTTTCTCTCAAAAAAAAAAGAAAGGTTATAGTTGAACTTACTTGTAACATAAACAATCATGATTGATTGGACGATATTTTCTAGAACAAACCAATTAATAATCGACGCGTGTGTGGGATGGTTTAAATGAACGGGGCATCACCTTCGTCACAATTTATGTTGTTGTATCTTCATTGTGTGGTACTTAGATAAAGAATATGAAAGTGCATGTAGAAGTGGAAAGATGTGTTACATTTACCATATCATCCTCCAACAATTTGGACAAAAAGTTGATAATCACTATTCTAAGGTAATTAAGAAAGAGTCATTAGATTTTTTTTTTTTTAAAGAGAAATATAGAGATTTGAGTGATATGGAGGTTTGGGTTCAATTCTTTCTCCAAATAAAAAATAGCAACTAATTTTGAAAATTAAAATTAAATAATAGATATAGTTAGAAAAAAGTTAATAAAATATATCCGTTAATTTGTAAGGAGACTCTTACACAAAGGCAAAAAATAATAATATCAAAAATCTTATAATTGGGGACAAATTAAAAGTAGTAAATAATTAATTATATGCTATTAAGTCTCTTTTTGATAAAGAGGAAAAATAACAAAGAAAACTAAGGAACAAAACGAGGGAAAAAATATCTACAATCATCGGCCAATAAAAGTTGTAAAGAAAGAGCAAGGGGAAACTCCCTCAATCACTCAATATAAAATAATTGATATGTTGTTTTCTTGAGCATTTTATTTCCACCGAAAACAATAAATTATATCAATATATCAAATAAAATTTCCAAAACTTCTATATTTCCATTTATGAATACCATTTTCCTGCATATGAATTTCCTTACTTAGAGCAATCCATGCTATCAGAGATAGGAAAGCTGAGAGTAGTGTTACACATAAGAGGAAGATCTTGTATTCTAGAAGGGTCCAATGCTAGTGTTGTCCCCTTCATCATGTCTTGAATACACCAACAAATGAACATAGGATTTGTCCTATGTTGGGCTAATATGTTAAGCTTGTCTACATGTTGGCAACATCTTCTCAAGGGTATACTATAACCGTAAATTTCATTTGAATCAGTCACCAAGTATGGCAAGCAATTTGTGAAGTATTCAAATATACGTTCACAAGTAGAGAAAGTAGATTCATGGTACACTTTTGTTGCATTTGCATTGTTTGATACAAAAATTAGAGACATTGATAGTAATAGTACTATGATGTACACAATGCGATCATTAGCCATTGTGTTAGAAGAGGTTAATGCTTAGGATGTGGGTTTTCTATGTTTTATTTATAATAACTACCTGTGCTTCAAATTATAACTATGTTTAATTAGCCACCTTTGTCAAAAAATAAATAAATTAGCCACTCCTTAAATTCCTCAAAACCGTTGATTTATACACTTTCCCTCAAGGAAAGCAATGTTTTGTTTCCATAGTTTGGGCTGTAAATGTAATGCAACAAAATGATAATATAATAATACAATTAAAAAAACAATTGTTTTGACCATATACAAGCTGTCAAATGAATTGATCCGATCAGTCTTAATTCCATGGACTAGCATACATAAATAGCTTAGATCGATCAAGTCCACTTGCTACAAGGAATCAAAACATTAATACATTATTTAAAAGTTTGAAGCAGAGAGAAAGTGAGCGACTCAATTTGAGTTTAAAGGGAGAAGAGGTCTGCCTCCACTGCGACATCTTCTCCCCCTCAAGCGTGGGGAAACATTTCCATTGCATGAATCTACATGTGATGTTGTGTTTGAAGAACAATACTCATGAGTCATGACAATGCAACTAAGTTTTATAAAAAATGAAAAATAAATGTCTGCCTTGAAGATTTTGCTCATCCAACCAACTAGAACGTCTCCATAATTTCCTGAACGTTGTAGTGGGCATAAAAATGGGACAAAGAAATCGCAAACTTGGGTCACACGGTAAAGGTATGGTGGGAGGCATAAGGAAAGGGACAACTAAATCTAAATCTTGAACTTGTATCACACAAGGCAAAGACATGTGCCAGATATGTGGATCTATATATCTATCTCAGCACATTATTCAAGGGATCTTGGATCACAGATTGTACCAATAATTCGATATTCATACCCAATTTGGCCTTGGCCTTGGCCTATATGTTTGACATTCTTTTGAGATTTTTTCTAGAGAATTTAAAAAAATTTGAAACTATTTATGTTTGTTTATTTCACTTAAAAATTACTTTTAAAAAAATGATTTTTAACTAGTTCATGTGTTATCTTGTTGTGTTTGAAAAAAAACTAGATTTTGAAAAAAGTAAATCCTAGTAACTTTTCATTCTAGAATCGAAAATAATTTTTCGAAAACCTAAAACAAATACTTAAAAATGATAAAAGTGATTTTTTTAAAAGAAAAATAGATTATTTATTAAAAAATCTAAAATAAATGCACATGAAGATTATTTTCATCTCTTACACAATATTTTTTAGAAATGAACTGGCTAGTTCAATCAATTGAACCAGTTTATCAATTGGTTAATTTGATCTCAGTTGATTCTTTTTAATTTGACACAATAAAATCAAATGAGTCTCATACCGGTTAATATATTATTTTTGACTTATTTAAAAAAAATTATGTTTTAATAGTTATATATATTTTTTCCAGTATTCAATGTAGAATATTTATCTTTTTTCTTCTCTTGCCTCCTTTGCCCTCAATTATTGGTAGTTACTTACTTACTTTGCAAAGAAAAACATGACAATAACCCCTTAACAACTGTATTATGGGTTATTATAGTCTTATATGTAAGCTTCCAGGGATGGTTGGTATACTGAGTTTAGGGTCCAAGCAATGATGATTTGTGATTTTCAGTACAATAACAAAAAGAAAAATACTAACAAATGTTTTTTAGGGTATTGTTTAAACATAAAAATAATACAAAATTGAACCTTGGTATATAAAATTAACAGTCAAGCTAGAAAGGAATATGTATTATGTTCAACTTGTCTAATTTTTCCACTTAACAGTAATTAATCCAATAATACTCCACCATCCCTTATATATAGGCACTAAAATAAAGTTTCGAAAATCGAGAAAAATACTTGAAGTAATAAATTTGTCAAATGTGTCCCTTAAACAACTGTTTAAAGGAATGATTTGAGCTTTTTCTTGTTTTGATTTTCATTTGTTTTATTTATTTATATCTTAATTGGTTCCCAAAGATGCTACTACAGAACCAAAAAAGTTGACTCAATAACAAACATTGGTTCCTATAAAACAGTCACCAGTTTAGCAGCAGATCAGACACTGCCACAAACGGTAACTTGTTCACATCCATCAAAGGAGAAAGCCACTTCTGCATTGCGAAGAAGCAGTTGGAATCAAAGGTTAAAGTAGTGAGAGTGCCTTTGTCTCAAGATATTGATTTAGGCAAGTGTAACTTTTGTTCTATCATTCATCTTGATTTGTTAGAGAGCACAAGCTTGAGGTCCATATCATTCCAATGACAAACAATTTGATGACTTATTAGGAATTTGTTATAATTTATGAGACAACAAAAAAATTGATGTAAAAGGCTATCTTGTGCATTAATATATGTATTTACATGAAATAGGAGGGTTTTTATTTAGATTACTTGTAAAACAAGTCAATAAATGCCATGTAAAATAACTGGAATTTGACGCTTATCACTACCTAACATTAAATTTTGGTTACTCATCATCCATTTATTTTTTGGTCAAGAACTATAAACATGTCACCAAGAAAACATCAAATGCCTTTCTGATAGACAGGACTGGTCCAAACACTTTACGGGCCTTAGGCAAAGTATGCGAAACGGGCCACCTACATAATACGTCATAATTTTTTTCTTGATAAACAATGAATAATACATGCATTAGATATGGTGGTTGACAAAATATTTGCCATTTTCTATCACTAATCTCATCATTGCTTAATTTTTTGAATAATTGACATATGATAAATGCCTAAAATATTGTCATTGGAAAATTAAGATTCATTTCTCTAGTAGACCTTTTTTTCAACTAGAATATCCCTTATGTGTTATCAAGATTCTCCTAATTTCTTGGATCATAAATCTCAAAATGAGCAATTCCAATATTAGATGCATTTCACATATCATCAGCAAGATATCAAACAAAGAATTTGACACCCTTGATGTGTTTTGCTGATTTTATGTTTACGTTTCTACAGAGTTTTGGTTTTTTTGTTGTGTTGTTTCAGTTTGCTAAATCTTTGAGTTGCTATACAAACCCCCCTAATGTAAAAAAATCGGTTTAAAGGTTGTTGGACTGAAGCTTTGGTATTGCTGACTTTTGGACCCTTTTGGTGCATTTGCTATACAAACCCTCCTTATAAAGACGTATTACCATATACACACACATAGAAAAATGTTTTGTTGGCCCCCTTACAGGAATGGACCCTAGGTGGTCGCACCATGGGCCTATGCCTAGGGTTGGCCCTGCTGATAGACATCATCTTTGAGATTCTTCGTAGATGAGGTATGAAATATCATTACAAGTTACTATAAATAATGAATAAAAACATCATATGCCTTGTTAGTGACAAAAACACCAAAATGTAGCTTCGAAAAGGAAAAAGTGCACGAAAAAGTTGATGCACCGCTCCTTAATATTTCCTTTCAGAAGGTGGTGCTGGAGAAATTACTGGGATGAGACGCAAACTAGGTCGCTCTCTTTAAGACATTTTGCGGTACCGCCAAAAATTATGCAAACAGACTATCAACCAAACGGACTCGAGGATAAAATGACTCAGTTACAATTGTATCAAATTCCTACTGCAACGAAGGATCCGTTGTAGAAATACACTCTCTATATGGTACTTTAGACCACTCGATATGATACAAGACCAATTTAACTTTCGAAGGGGAAAACAAATTAAGGGACAATGGAAGGATCTTTTTTGAAGGGACCTAAAGAAAGAGGGAGAAAACAGCTCGTAAGACTGTCGAACAAAAAAAGGGAGATGAGAGAAAACTCTCTAACTACAAAATTGTTATGGTACATTTTAAAGTCTGATTGCTTAAGAAACGAGGTTAATGATATTGTATACACAACACCCACACTCCTCATCCAAACATTCCACCTTTTACAAAGACAAAACCATGAAGGATTTACACAAAAAACAAACAATACCTCGAAAGCTGGTGTAATGAACTTGGAGTTGGAAGAAAACAATGAAATTGAGGTCTCACATTGACTGGAGATTGTTTCGATACGCCTTAAAGTCTCACATTGCTTTAAAATTGAGGTCAAAAGTAGTTTATAAGCAACACGCACTCCTCAATCAAACGAGACGTCTTTTATAAAAGAAAAACTACGAAACAAATAATACATCAAAAGGTGGTGTGACATATTTGATGTTGGATCAAAACAAAAATCAACAGAAAACCAATGTAATGGTTGAGTTTTTCTTTTGTCGATAAAAATGTAAGTTCAGTTTAAATCAGATTAATATTCTTTTTATATGTAAGTTGAGTTTTGATCAGATTAATATTCTTTTTTATACATGAAACATTTTTTTTGACAAACCGACATTGATTGGATCATAGTTTTTTGATTGTGCGTGTTGTTAACATTAATATGAATCATTGTTAAAATTTTAAACGATTTTCATATATTAGTTCATCTTAGATTATATGAAATACTTTCCCACTTGAAGCAGCCTTCTTTTTTTACACTAAAAATGTAGAAATTTGCTCATAATTTTGTGCTAAGAAGAAGGACACGTCACATTCAACATATGCGTTGCTAGTTGCAGGTAGTAACTATGGAGTATAGTCTATGGAATGGAGTGGAATGAACTTGAGCCAGCCAACCAGGTGTGTGAATATGGTGCCACGAGCTTAATTAATTCATGTGACTATTATATGAATATAAAGTCATCCAGCACACATGCTACACGTATACAATTTTCTATTTTTGTATTCCAATTCTAATGAAAACAAAATATAATTTATACCACATGATCAATTGTTAGTTGACATAATCAATCATCAATATTAATTGTTAAGTTATGAATAAATATTACAATCATCTAAGTGGAACTGAATTTGATAATTCAAGCAATGCTGTTCATGGTTTATGGAAGAAAGAATGTGATTGAAAAGAAATACTCCACTAAAAATGTTTGGCCAAATTCTCCAACAAAAATTAATGATAAACAAAATGAGTAATACTTTGCACGAATAATATAGTTAAAAAAAAATTAGAAAGTTATCGATCACAAAAAATGTAATTCAAAAATGTTTCTCCAACTCCAAATTTGATATCAACATTATATCTTTGGTTTTTTACTTTTATATTATTTCTTCCTCTTCCTGATTTCTATGCTAAACATATTTGAGTTGAATTTTATACAATATTTGATTTGTATGTGTCTAAATAACATCTCTAATCCCCTAAAAAAAATATATCTAATATGATATTAATCACGTATAGTTCATTTTTTTTCTAGTAGCCTAGTGGCTGAGCTCACACAATTAAATGTGGAGAAGTGGAGTGTCTGGGGTTTAAACCCTATCTCTACATAAATTATGTAATACCCCTACCAACTGAGCTAAACTCATGGAGATAATCACACACACACGTATATATATAGGTTTTGCTAGAAGACACCTTTTATGAAGGTGTCTTTTAGCAAATTATTCTATGAGCATTTGCTAAAAGACACCAACTAATTTTTATGAAGGTATCTTTTAACAAAGTTATAACTAAAAAATGAAAATCACACATTAAAGTGTGGATTGCTAAAAGATACTTTCATAAGCGACTTCTAGTATAACCTTATATATATATATATTTGGAAAAGTAGTCTACTAATTAAGACTACAGATGTGAGTATATATAAAAACAATGAAGGGTTACGTAAGCTATAAGCCTATAAAAATATGGTCGGTTGGTTTATCTTATCCTTTACTTAAAACTCTATACATCACAAAATATATTTATTCAATTTTTTTTAAACAATGTATTAAAAATAGGAAAATTCAAACAAGGGTTCTTAAGACACTCCTTAATGACCTTTAAATAATACGTTTTTATTGAAATTGATTTATTCAATACATTGAAAATTAAATTATTTAATTTTTTCTATAAACAATTTTTTAATTAATTTTTTAAAAAGTGTCAATAAAACACTCGTTAGCAAAACCTTTAAAAATAGTAATCAAAATATTGTTTTATTACTGCCCACAGATACACGTTTAATTAATTAAAATGTATCGTGAGAGGGGCTTTTAAGGTGAACCACACCTTTGTAAATGTTCAAGGAATGTTTTTGGAACATTTTTTAAAGATCTTAAATGATAAATTTTTATAACAATTTATATATTTCATACATTAAAAATTAAAATAGTTGATTTTCTTAAGAAATAATTTTTTAATTTAAAATTATTAACGAATGTATAGTGACACTCGTTAACCAAATTTGTGGTTAACTAAGACAATAATTTGATTGATGTCAGATAAACACATTATTTTCTAAAAAAATTAAAAAGTAAAATGTTGTTTTTAATTAACAGCGATTGGGTAATACATGTTAAAATTTGTGTACTATAAATTTTAGAGTGCAAATATAATTTTAGTAGAGTTTAAATTTGCTAAAAAAAATTTCTTTATATTTTGTAAGCCGTCATCAAAACTCTAGTTTATTCTCATTCATCCATCAAATATGAGTGATTTAAGGTTAATTTTTGACCCAAAATCACCATTCTATCTTGTTTTTCTCTTTCCTTTTATTGAATAAGTGATTGTTATATCTATTTCATTTTTTATTTTGAATTCGTCGACATAATGTGACATTGGTTTGTTTGTCGTCTTTGTGCGATATTGTTTATCTTTCTTGTTTCGTTCAATATTTGTTTGATCCAGATTTTTAGATCAGTTTCGATCCAATGCAAATTTAATCAATGACTTTGACGCCGTCTACGTTGCAGATACAAATATATGAGTTTTTCGAAGACTTGAATATCATTATATGTGTAGCTTTTGTACTTTGTTTAAAGTTGTGAGATTGTTTGTAGATTATTTTTGTTATTAATAAATTTAGATTGTATCATTGTACTCTATTATTTTGAATAAATTAATATGATTTATTTTTATCAAAAATAAAATTTTAGTAGAGTTGACCATGAAAAAAACATGTGTATGAATGAAGTAAAACATGGTTGAAAATTGTTATCCTCATCAATGTCACATTCACATTTATAAAACGTGTTCTTGTCTTTATTTATCTTCTTGTCTTTTTCTTCAATGTGAAAACAACAAAAGTTTACATTTTTGCACACAAACTAAGTAACATATTTGCCACAAAATTCTCTTCTTTATCTCTGAATCAACCTCAAGCTACATCCATGGCGTCTGAACCATCCTTTCTTCGTAACTACAATTCCGAGGGCCATAAAGATGACATCTTTTGTTCATACGATGATTATACCAACGAGGATTCTTCTTGTGGCACTCATATTGATTCCAATAAGGTAATATACCCATATGGGTTCTTGATCCTTTTTGTTGTTGATTTCATGTGTTTTATCCTTTTTGGGTAATTTTAGAATTTGGGTCTTGTTCTTTGGATGAAGAAGTGATTAAATTTTAGGGAAGTTTTCATTTTTAAGCAATATTTTATGATTGTTGGTAAAGGGATTGTGTGATTTTGTGAGAGGATTACAAGGCTTTGAGTCAAATCATTGTGCTGATCCTGTTTTGAGGAGAAGAGATTATTTCATTTTTAACAACTTTTTGTGGAAATTGTTTGATGATTTGATCTTACTCAAAAGTGATTTATCAATCATTTCACCTATGGCAAAACTTGAAAATGTAATTTTTTTTTTTTAACCATGTTATTGGTGGGAAGTATTTGGTGACGGATGATGACTAATTTCCGTCGGGAACCTGGCGGGTTTCCCCTCCCAACCATATTTTTTCCATCCACATGGTTAAGAAATAGGGTTTATTTGAATGTAATCTATTTTTGGTTTATTCTAGGAGAAAATAGGATACACACCGACGGTGTAAAATAATTTCACACTGTCTCATCCAATAACAACCGTGAATTCCGCCAAATTATCCCACTAAACCTCACTTTTATGGTATGACGTGGAGAAATGGTTGATTTCTATTAAACTCTTATGCTAATGTAGTTGCATGATCGGGTGAAAATGAAGAAGTTATTGAGTTCATATACTTATTTTAGTGTACTTAAATAGATGCACTTCTTCAGCAAGGATTAACAGGCATAACTTGTTTTCCATAAGAATTAGGATAAGCTAATTGTGATAATCTCACTGTGTTTAGTGGTTATTAACTTCCTATTCTCGTTAATTACAATTTCGATGAACTCAAAAGGGAGGCCTTTAGTAATCTTGATCATTCTCAAGCTTATAATTTTTATATTGGAGTGTATAATTGTGATGATATGGAAGATGAACATACCATCAAACCTTCTGACTGGTTTGATGATTATGAATCTTGTGTACTTTATATGCCTCTCAAGTGATTCTGTGTCTTGTATCGACAAAATTTACCTTTTTCACAGGATTTTCACATTTCAAGGATGGTAAAAACATCAACATTTCCTGCTACAGCTTATAATTCACCTGAAGTTTCTTTAAGCCAAGATGTTATTGCAACAACGGTTGAGAAGAGTATGAAAACATGTACCGATAACCTTATGCGGTTTCTTGAGGGAATCAGCTCTAGGCTATCACAATTGGAGTTATATTGTTACAATATTGACAAATCAATTGGAGAAATGAAATCGGAGTTAACTAGTGACCACGAGGAGGCCGATTCAAAACTCAAATCTCTTGACAAACACCTTCAGGAAGTAAGTGTTATCTTTAATTGATAGATTCTGCACTATCCGCTGAGTTACCTTACCAAACTAAAAACCGGCCATACATTGAATAGTTTGCTTTTCTAAGCTTAGAGTGTACTTTATTTTTCTAAATTTGCCGTCTGTTTATTTTTCTGTGTTGGTCATGTAGGTTCATAGGTCTGTACAAATTTTAAGAGACAAACAAGAGCTAGTTGAGACTCAAAAAGAATTAGCCAAACTTCGACTTGCTCGGAAAGGATCACCTTCCTCAAGCCATTCACAGTCCAACGAGGAGAGATTTTCACCTTCTGCAATAGATCAAAAGGGAACTGATAATGCATATGTTACGTCATATGATCCACATAACAAGCAGCTAGCTCTTTCCCTTTCTCATCAAGTTGCCTTCCAGCAACAGCCTATAGCCCCCTCATCTCAAGCTCCGTCCCCGAATGTGACCGAAACCACACAACAACCTCGTTATTACACGCTGCCCACGGCTTCACCCAACCCACCAGCTGCGGCCCAGCTTCCTCAGAATCAGTATTTTCCTTCTAATCCACAGTACCAATATCATCCATCAACATTATCTCAAGTAACCCAGTCCTCGACTGTGCAACAATTTTCTCAGTATCAGCAGCCGCAACAGAAGCAGCAATGGTCTCAACCGTTGCCTCAGCAGGTGCAATCTATGCAACCACCCTTAATGCATTCTCAAATGAGACCCCCATCAGTAAATGCTTATGCTCCGTACCTTACAAGCCAAGCTACAAGTCCACCTCCTACTGACACATTTTCGAACAGCATGCCGATGCAAAAGCCATATTCAGGGACTCCACCACAAACAAGGGGTCATCATCCAGCCCACCAAGGTAATTTGTATGGAACTAGTGGGGTCCATGCGCCGCCTCCTCCTGTGAGCGCGTATGTGATGAATGAAGGGGAGGGTGGAAGAGCAAGTTACCCTCCTCAACCTTCTCCATTTGCTCAAGGTGGATATCCTCCTCAAAATGCTTCCCTACAAAATTCTGCACCGCATAATGTAACGGTCAGGAATCCTAGCCAGCAGCAACTTATGCGTAGCCATCCTTACAATGAGTTGATTGAGAATTTGGTGAATATGGGAGTCAGAGGTGATCTTGTGGTAAGCATTATTCAAAGGATGGAGGAAACTGGTCAGTCTGTAAATTTTAACTCTGTACTTGACAGGTTGAATGCACATAGTTCACTGGGTCCCCAGAGGGAATGGTCAGGGTGAAGAACTTATACTGCATATTCTGTTTGAATAATAGTGTCCGGCAATAGTGTTACATAGCATGTCATGGATGACTATGAGCAATGTTGTCTAGCAATGTGCACAGTACTATTTTTTTGGCAATGTGCACAGTACTATAGTGTATACTTCCACGTTTGTAATATTTGAGAATTACTAATATATGATATGATTTTATGTTCTTTTTCAAAGAAAAATGATTTAATGATGGTTCAGCATAACAATTTTTTTTTTGCGAATAAATCAATTATTCTGAGGAAAGGAGTATGTCCACAAGAATCTATTCAAAAGAAAAACTGTAAAAAAAATTAATGTGTAAAAGTTAAAGAAAATAAAAAAGGAATTACCTAATCCATGGCGGCGATTTTACGCAATGAAAGATATAGTATGAGTCATCATAAATTATCAATTAAACCTAATTAATTTTTCATAGACAGCACCTCTTCCTTGCTCAGCAACAAATCCGCCGCAGCGACCTACAGCACACAATGGTGACAACAAGGCAAGGCAAAAGGAACTCATACACTATCAGAGGCACCGACACGACCGTTACAGGTAATCCCTCAAATCATTTTCTTCTTGCAACTACCTGTTAAGCAAACTGCTTAAAATCGTTCCTTTTGCGGAATTGAGTGAAGTAGATGGTCCAAAAACATGGTTTCAAATTGCACCCGCAATTGCGGCTGCAATATTGCTTTTATGGCGGCCTCTTCAACATCACACTGCAATTGTGGTGTGATCTTCAATTACGTGTACTTGTAGTGTGATCTTCAATCACGTGTACCACATCCTAGCTTCCACCAACTACCCCAAAACCCTAGCACATATATGTGGAGCAAACTAAAACATCTATAAAATTATTTCACGCCGCACTGACCGCAATGTGCGTGGCAACATCCACAATGACAACCGTAATTTAAAACCATGTTCAAAACCATTTCAGGATCATTTATGTAAATTCTGATTCAAATTTTGATTTTGCTTTTTTTGTTTTGATTGCAGTTGGAGACTATGTTTTGCTACGCCCTACCGAAGGGAACAGACCAATTGTGGCCCGTGTGGAGAAATTTGAGCAGGATAATGTGGACAGAAAAAGAGTCCATGTAAGGAGGTTCTATCGGCCTGAAGAAATCGTTGGAGGACGCCAATGTTATCATGGACATAAGCAGCTGTTTTTGTCTGATCAGTATGATGTTCACAGTGCTGACACAATTGAAGGGAAGTGTTTTGTGCACCCTTTCGGCAAGAAGCCTAAATATGAAACTGCCAACGATTACTTTTGTAGGTTTCCGCGAAATATCAAAAATTGAGTATTTTATGAGATTTTTTGAAAGAAAAACTGTTGATTATGGTTTTATGTTTTGAAGATTTTGAAAGTGCGAGATGCCTTGTAACCTGGATAGGTGAATTGCAATGAACGGTGAATTGAATTTTGGTTTTGTGTGAATTATTATGCAAGGGTTTATTTTTGTTGAGCTTGCTTAAACTCTATGATCATATTTACTACCATACATTCATATGGTGCATCTGAGAAGTAATGTTGTGTTGGTTTTGTGAACCAGTTTATGTCTTTATAGATCTTATGAAAGAATCACTTCAATTTCCGAATGCGTGGGTTTTTTCTGAATGTTTATCTTATTGAGATGTTTAGGTGAAGAAACCCCATGCTACTTCCTACTTCAATGGGATTTCTGCACCTAAACAGATCACATTGATACAGGAAGTAGTCCGGGACAGGCGATGTGCTTTTGCTTGTCCTTTTGATTAGAGATACATTAGATACAGTAATTGGATATTGGTCTTATAAAGTTATTTTCTTTTTCAAAGGAAAATAGATGAACCCTTTGAGCAGCTAGTTGAAGTTGGCCATGTATTGAAGCTAGTTTTACCATGGAAGTTGCCTACTGTTTCTTATGTTCTGATAACAATTCTGTTGATGTGACATGTCACATGTGTGTTTCTTCATTCTTGGTACCATGGTTTTGATTGATTTGCTTTGTTTTCTGCATGGTTTGATTTTACATCTGAATGTGCTTCAAAGTGTTATTAGTTATACACCTTCAAAGTTTTCAACGCAGAAATGGGTCTGATTAAAAGGTACCTGGTTCGGCGTGTACATTGAACAACTTACTGTTATTGTGCACCAGACATCACATCACCCAAGTCTAGTGTTGTCAAATATAAGCTCTATAGCCCTATATTGTAGTGAAATTTGAACAAATTGCTAAGTTTGAATAGACTGCTATAGCGCATCACTATAGTATCGCGGCCTAGCAGAGTTTGAATAGACTGCCATTTTTCGCAATTCATGTTTGACAGTACTGCTCAAATTCCTATATCTTCCAATAACTCTTTGATTCTGTATCAAACTCATTTTCAAAGCATACCTCAAGTTATGGTGTCTGGATCATCTAGTCACAGTAACTATTTTCAAATATCTTTGATCTTAGTTTCTAGGTATGAGAGGCTATGAGCCATTTCCATAAAATGCTTTTGACCTCATTCATAACCTTTCAGATATTTCAAAGTGTTGAATACCAAATTAGTAGTAAATTCTTCCTTCATTTCTCATTCCCACATGATGCAGTCAAGCATTTGGGTAACACAACTAACTTACCAGGCAAAATTATAGTCAACCCAATTCATTTAAAAATCCCATATCAAACTGCCTCCAAAACTACATTTACAGAATAAGTGATCCTCCAACTCCTCCATCCAGGACACCAAACACAACTCGTGGCGAAAGCCTCAACGAAGAAACCTCTTTGTTATTGATTGAAGCTGCACAATCAATCAAATAAGTTTTTTTACGCATTTTCCTTAAAAAAAGAAGTTTTTTTTACGCATTTTATCCCCTTTATATATTTTTTTTTAACAAACATTTATTGTTTTGCTTTACTTTACATTTTATGCATTTCTTAGTTCAATAAGCTCAAAAAACACCTTTAAGTAAATGTTTCGTCAAATATATTATCACTTAAAGATTTGTATAGGTTACAATAAATATATTTTTTTTTCGAGAGAACAATAAATATATTATTAGTTAAAGGTTCAGATAAATATATTATTACTTAGACAACTTCTTTAATTCTTTTTAGCAAAGTAGAAGTTTTTGAGTTTTTTTTTTGTGGTTGGGGTTCAAACCTCGACTTTATATATACATATATATATATATATTACGTGTATTGTCTCTACCAACCGATCTAAGCCCACGAGGATATATTAACTAATGTTCCGGAGACACTAATTGACATCATCTTATTGTTAAAAAGTTTATATACTATTTTTTTTTTTAAGGAAAAAAGTTTATATACTATTGTTAAGACAAACTTCTTTCATTTTTTAATTAAAGGTTTAGTTAAGTATATTATTACTTGCTCTTTAATCAAGTTAGGGTTAGAGCATCTGAATTTGCAAGCTACATCCATGGTGCCATGACAATCCATTATTGGTAACTGCAATTCCAAGGGCCAAACACAATGGCATTTTTTTGTTCATATGATGATGCCTTTACCAACGAGGATTTTTCTAGTGGCACTCACATCGATTATAGTAAGGTAATATACCCATAAGGGTTCTTGATCCTTTTTGTTATTGATTTCGTGTGTTTTGTCCTTTATGGCTAATTTCAGAATTTGGGTCTCGTTATTTTTGATTAAGAAGTTAATAGCTTCTAGGAAAGTTTTCATTTTTTAGGAAAATATTTTGATAGGAAATTTTATTTGAGGCTTCCGTAGCTTCAACTCCAATCATTGTATGGAAATTGTTCCATTTTTAAGGTTATCATTCTTTGGATGGTGTGGGTGTACCGGGCCGGTGAGTGTTTGAGAATAGTATATGTGTTGTAAAGATTTGCATGTAGCTATGAAGCACGGATACAGACAGACGCCGGACACGACACAAACATTGACACGCTAATAATTTGAAAAAATCACAACTCGGTGTAATTACTCCGACACCGGGACACGCCTAATCCGAGGAGTGTCTGTGCTTCATAGGCATGTAGTGTTATTCTCTGGTTGTCGTTGGATACGGGTCGTGGTTTTTCTCCGGTTTGGAAGTTCCCACGTTATGTCCTTGTGTTCATTTATTTTCTTTATGCCGGTTTTCCCCAACGCAATTGATGTTTGCTCGTGATGATTATGGATTCACATGTACTTCAGTTTCCATTTTTCATAGGATTTTAACATTTCAAGGATCGCGAAAACATCAATAGTTCCTACTACAGCCTATAATTCACCTTAAGTTCCGTAAAGCCGAGATGTTATTGCAACAACTGTTAAGAAGAGTATGAAAACATGTACTGACGACCTTATGCAATTTCTTGACATACACATTTAGGAAGTAAGTGTTTTCCTTGATTAAGAGATTCTGCACTGTCCTGAGTTACCTTTTCATCCATTGTTGTTGGTGCCAAACTAAGAACTTGACATACACTGAATAGTTTGTTTTTCTATGCATAGTTTCCTTTGTTTTTCTAAATTTGCTGCGTGTTTATTTTTCTGTGTTGCTCGTGTAGGTACATAGGTCTGTACAAATTTTAGGAGTCAAACAAGAGTTAGTTGGAACTTAAAAAAAATTAACCAAACTTCGACTTGCTCGGAAAGGATTACCTTCCTCAAGCAATTCACAGTCCAACGAGGAGAAATTTTCCCAGTGTGCCATTGATCCAAAAAGAGCTGATAAATAATGCAGCTGTTACATCATCTGACCCACATAACCAGCAGCTAGCTCTTTCCTTTTCTCGTCAAGTTGCCTTCCAGCAACAGCATATGACCCCCTCATCTCAAGATCCAGTTCTAAATGTGACCCAAACCACACAACAACCTCATTATTACACACTGCCCGCATCTTCATCCAATCCGCCAACTGCGGCGCAAGTTCCTCAGACTCTGTATTTTCCTTCTAATTTGCAGTATCAATATCATCCATCAACCGCACAACAATATTTTCAGTATCAGCAGCCGCAGCATCAGCATCAACAATGGCCTCAACAGTCACCTCAGCAGGTGCAACCTCTGCAACCACCCTCAACGCATTCTAAAATGAGACCCCCATCAGTAAATGCTTACGCTCCGTACCTTACAAGCCAAGCTAAAAGTCCACCTCTCACCGACACATTTCCGAACAGCATTCTAAAATGTTCAGGGACTCCACAAACCAAGGGCCATTATCCAGTCCAACAAGGTAATATGTACAGAACTAGCGGGGGGCACGCAATGCCTCCTCTTGCGAGTGCGTATGAAGGTGGCTGAAAAATTACTCTCCCAAACTTTCTCAGTTTGCTCAAGGTGGGTATCCTCCTCAAAGTGCTTCCCTTCAGAATCCTGCACCACATAATCTAACGGTCAGGAATCGTAGCCAGCCGCAACTTATGCGTAGCCATCCTTACAATGAGTTGAATGAGAATTTGGTGAGTATGAGTCAGAGGCGATCTTGTGGTAAGTGTTATTCAGAGGATGGAGGAAACTGGGCAGCCTGTAAATTTTAATTCTGTTCTTGACAGGTTGAAGAACTTATACTGCATTTTCTGTTTGAATAACAGTGTCTGGCAATACTGTTACATAGCATGTCTTGGATGACTATGAGCAATGTTGTCTAGCAATGTGCACTTTACTATTTTTTTGACAATGTGCACTGTACTATAGTGTATATTCCCCCGTTTGTAATATTTGAGGATTACTAATATATGATTTAATGTTGATTCAGCGTAACGATTTTTTTTTTTTTTTTTTTTACGAATAAATCAATTATTGTGAGGAAATGAGTATGTCCACAAGAATCTATTCAAAAGAAAAACAGTAAAAAAAATTAATGTGTAAAAGTTAAAGAAAATAAAAAAGGAATTACCTAATCGGTGGCGTCGATTTTACGCAATGAAAGATATAGTATGAGTCATCATACATTATCCATTAAACCTAATTAATTTTTGATAGGCAGCAGCTCTCCCTTTCTCAGAAACAGAATCCGCCGCAGCGACCTACAGTACACAATGGTGACAACAAAGCAAGGCAAAAGGAACAAATACACAATCAGAGGCACCAACACGGTCGTTAGAGGTAATCCCTCAAAACCCTTTTCTCCTTACACCTTCCTGTTAAGCAAATTGCTTCTAATTGTTCCTTAATCGAGTGAAGTAGATGGTTCAAAAACATGGTTTCAAATTTCACCTGCAACCGCAATTGCAGCCGCAATAACACTGTTATGGCAGCCTCTTCAACATTGCACTGCAATTGCGGTGTGATCTTCAATCACGTGTATATACTGCATTATTCGTAGCCACGTTAACTACCCCAAAACCCTAACAACTGTGGAGCAAACTGAAACGTCTAAAAATTTATTTCACGCCACAATGACCGCAATGCGTGTCGCAGCATCCACAATGAGTGCAATTTAAAACAATATTCAAAACCATATCAGTGTCGTTTACATAGATTATGATTTTGCTTTTATGTTTTTATTGCAGCTAAAGACTGTGTTTTGCTACACCGTACTGGCACGAACAAACCAACCATAGCCCGTGTGGAAAAGTTTGAGCTGGATAATATGAACAGAATGAGAGTCTATGTAAGAAGATATTATCGACCTGAGGAAAGCATTGAAGGCCGTGTATGTTTTCATGGAGATAAGGAGCTGTTTTTGTCTAATCATTATGGTGTTCATAGTGCTGACATAATTGAAGGGAAGTGTTTTGTTCACACTTTGAAGAACTACATGAAGCTTGAAGTTGTAGGTGCTAACGATTACTTTAGCAGGTTCTGGTACAATGCTTTTACTGGGGCTATGACACCTGAACGCGTTGAAGTGTAAGTCTAAACACTGATTTTTTTTTTCTAGGGGAATTTTGAGTATTTGATAAGGTTTTTGTTTTTTTATATAAATATTGTTTATTTTACTTTTATGTTTCGAAGGTTGTGCAAATGTAGGATGCCTTATAACCCGGATAGGTTAATGGTGCTGTGTGGAAGTTGCAAACAAAGGTAAATTGGATTTTGGTTTTATGTATGTATAATGAATTATTATGCAGGACCTTATTTGCCATCATACATTCATTAATTACGAAATATTTGTTGAATTTACAGAGAATCTAAGTAATGCTGTGTTGGTTTTATGAACCAGTTTATTTCCTTATAGATCTTATGAAAGAAATATTTCAATTTCTTGCAGGTACCATCCTAAATGTGTGGGCATGCCTTTTGAAGAAGCAATGAAATCAGAAGATTTTAGATTTGTTTGTTCAAAATGTTCACCAGATTTAAAGGATTAGGAACTTAGTAATTGGATATTAGTCTTAAAAGCTGTTTTCTTTTTCAAAGGAAAATAGATGAACCCTTCAAGCAGCTAGTTGTGGTTGGCAATGTATTGAGCTATTCTGCATACTGGATACCATGGAAGTTGCCTACTGTTTCTTATGTTATGATAACACTTTTGTTGATTTTACTTGTCACATGTGTGTTTCTTCATTGTCGGTAGTCGGTACCATGGTTTGATTTATCTGTTTGTTTGTTTTCTGCATGGCTTTTATAAGAAATGATTTAGACAATTTTTACATCTGAATGTGCTTCAAAGTGTAATTAGTTATGCACTTAATGGTTATCAGATGATTAAACGTAGAACTATAGATATAGTAGGACATAAGGACCTTCAATATTTTTAACACAGATATGGGCCTGATTAAAAGATCCTTGGTTAGGCGTGGATTGATTTTCTGTGATCAAAATTGAGTTGCAGTTAGTGTAAAGTGAACGACCTAGTGTTAGGATACAATTCATCACCCAAGTTCAGTTTTGTTAAAAACCGGTTCTATATTGTAGTGGAATTTGAACAAATCGCTATTGTTCTGCGATATGCTATGTAGGTCAAAGTGTTGTTAAATAGTAGCTATAGTGGCATTATAGTACTGTAGTATAGCAGAATTTGAACAAACTGCTATTTTCCGCAATTTGCATTCGACAACGCTGGCCAAATTTCTATATCTTCTAATAACTCTTTGTCTCTGCATCAAACACAATTTCAAAGTAAAGCTCTAGCTATGGCGTCTGGACCATCCGGTCACAGTAACTCTTTTCTAATGTCTTTGGTCCTTGAGTCGATGACTTTATTTGTTCATACAATATGAGAGTTAAATTAACTAGGACTATGGTAAATACCCATGAGGGCTCTCACTTCTTTTGGCAGCATATTTCATGTATCTGAATTCGGTCTTGTTCTCTAAATGATGAAGTTGATAGCTTTTATGACATTTTTTCATTTTTAGCATTATTTTTTATGTCTGCACATATTTAGATCACTGGTAAACAATTAGGCAGTCTTCTGTTGCATTTTCGCAAGAGGCCTATGTAGTCGATGATGGGTAGCAGAGTGTAGTGGCAGAACATCAAAATGCTATGGTAGTATAGCAGCTAGTTGTATGACTGCTTCGTCGAAGTTTAGTGAAACAATACAAGAAATTTATATTACTAACATACTTTGATCTTGGGCAAACTAATTGAGTAAATTTCTGAGAGGATTCCATGGCTTCAACTGCAATCACTGTGATTTTTTTTTTTTTTTAAGGAAAAGAGATTGTTCCATTTTTAAGGTTACCATTAAATGAATACCTTGAATAGGAATCATATTAAGAACTTTTTGTGGAAACTGATCTTACTCAATAGTAATTTATCATTTTTTTCATTAATGACAACTTGATAATGTAATTTTTTTTTAACCATGTTATTGGTGCGAAGTATCCACCACACTTTGCAGATGACTAATTTTCACCAAAATATCTGTCTAACAACCTTTAGTGGGGTCTCCCCTGCCAACTGCAATTTTTTTTTTCAATCCACAAGGTAAATAAAAATGTGGTTTATTTGAATGTAATCTGTTTTTTGTTTATTCTAATGCTAGAAATAAGTCAGTAAACTTTCATTATATCAAGCTAAGTTATTGAACAAGATCAGGGTAAAAATTAAGAAGTTATTGAGTTCATACTATCCGCTGCGTTACCTTTTTCATTTCTTCTTTCTCGATGTGCCTGCCTGATTACTTTAACTTACAATAAGCAGATATCCCTTTGATGAGTGAATAGCTGGAACATCGTGGTATAAAGTAAAATGAAGTCCCGCAGATAAATACCTTACCCTCTCTGAATTTGTGAAGCAAACAGTTATCTAATCTTGATTTCGAAATTTTGCTTTGTACTTCAAGGTTGTCAATCACAACTTATTTATATTCATTGTTGTTGTTGCCAAACGAAGAATCTGCCATGCATGGAATGCTATGTTTTTCTAAGCTTCGAGTTTCCTTTATCACCGTGTTGCATCGAGCTGTTCACCTTTTGCAGCGACCATGTACGCTGATCCCGTAGACAATTTTCCGTGTGTTTATTTTTCTGTGTTGCTCATGTAGATAAACATGCCTGTACAAATTTTAGAGACAAATAAGAGCTAGTTGAGACTCGGAAAGAATTAGCCAAACTTTGACTTGATCAGAAAGATTCACCTTCCTCAAGCCATTCACAATCCAGTGAGATGAAATACCCCTTATGCCTTAGATCAAAACAGAACTGATAATGCATCTGCTATATCATATGAGTATGACCCACATAACCAGCAGCTAGCTCTTGCCCTTTCTCACCAGGTTGCCTTCCAGCAACAGCTTATGGCCCATTCATCTCATGCTCCAGCACCAAATGTGACCCAAACCACACAACATACTCGCTATTACATGCTGCCCGCATCTTCACCCAACCCCGCCAACTGCGGACCAACTACCTCAGTCAATATCTGACACAGTATCGATATCATCATCAACATCATCTCAAGTAAACCAGCCACCGACTGCGCAACAATTTTCTCAGTATCAGCAGCCATAACAGCTGCAGCAAGCCGGCAACAGCAATGGTCTCAACCGTTACCTGAGCAGGGCTAACTTCTGCAACCACCCTCAATGCACTCTCAAATGAGACCCCCTTCAGTAAATGCTCACACTACGTACCTTACAAGCCAAGCTACAAGTCCTCCTCCCACTGATACATTGCCGAACAGCATGCCGATGCAAAGCTATATTTACTGATTCTGCCGCAAATCAAGGGCCATTATCCAGCTCAACTAGGTAATCTTGAGGTAAGCATTATTGCGATCTTGTGGTAAGCATTATTCAGTGGATAGAGAGTAAATAGTCATCTTGATTCTCAAATGTGTGAGGTAGTGTCACTATAGTGAAAGCGTGTGAAACATTCAAGTACCTAGACGGCTATTTACTCATATAGCACCACCCAAATAAGTTCAAGACAATACATCTTTAATCTGCATCCCTTCAGCTCCACTAATGCCAACTCCAATATCAGCCTCCTAAGTCCTAAGAATACCAACATCATTTGCACCATCACCAGTAAACCGCAATGTTAACTTCATACCTACACCCAAACAAATATATAATGCCTATCCTGTTATGTTGGTTAACGTTTATGGTGGGAAATAAAAGGATTTGTCTACCATGCATGAAGAGTATATTGTTTGGCTCTTTTTCTGACATTTATATATTATTTACATAAATAGGCATGGGTAAATCATATAAGTATATAGTTAAGATTTTTTTTTTTTTTTAAGAACTGGATTTTCATATTCCTATTTTCTTGTGTTTCATTATCGATTTATGGCTTGTAGTACCTTTTTTTTGCTGTACCCATTTTCCTTAACATTTCAGTTTTATAACTTGCCCATTTGTTTTCACAAATAATTTGCAAAATGCAAAATTAAGGTGCTAGAGTAGTAGTCTGTGGAAACAAATAATTCCAGCACTAAGCAGATATATAACATATCTTAACCTTTGGAAATCTATTTCCCCTCAAGTAGTCCTTTAAAACTATTACAATCTGAATAGATAGATCTACCAAAATTTGTTAAGATACTACACTGCAAGGTCCGTTCGACCGTTCCAAATAAATTAGCTTAAAAAAAGCAACATTTAAATTAGAATCAAATATGTCAGTCACCAATTCAAAGTCTCAAAGTAACAACCCTAGAAGTTAACCAGTCAAGGACTTAAGTGAAAAAATCATCCTTGGATGGTGATACCTCAAAATACTCATTTTCCCCATCTATATTCAAATAAAAGAACATGATTACATGAAGAAAACCTAAAACAAAAATCCATTTTCTGAACTATCTCTTTAATCAGTAACCATAAATGGATCCACATCCCCAAGATCAGCAACCAAAGGTTTCATATCATCTGTATCTTCATCTTCTGGCACAAAGTAAGTAGGGAAAGGAAGTATAGATGTGTCAGGTTTTTCAAAGACTGCATCTTTTATAAAAACAAAGTTCCCTGTAGCTCCTGGAACCTGCATAGTGCACACCATACAAAGAGAAACAATCAGCCCGCGTAAAGCCAACAATCCAAATATTTTGGCAAGTTATTAATAAGTAATTGGCCTATTAAAGTAGATACAGAAGGTTACTGATTCATCATTGTTCTCTTAATGATATCGTCATGCAAAATTTCTTAGCTCATACAAACATACATGTTTCTAACTAGCAGTACTGAAAATGTGAATTAAGTGGGATTCAAATTTAATAAAAAATTAAAATCATTCATGGCCAACTGTCTTGGTTGATATTTTTTGGTCTTAAACCTCCGGTTCCGTGAGGGAAGGAACCCTAGTAATCTACGGTTCGGCCAGAGGTAAATAAAATTTGAACGAGGATTGTTTCAAGCTTTCAGCCATGTTTTAAACTCGGATACTTCCGATTAATTCATCTTTAACCACTCGAGTTTAATCAGTTGGATTTTTTTTTTTCTTTACAATAGGTGATATAAGATAGTTCCTGTCCTATAGCTCCAATTTTATAATAATAAGTATATAAAAGTAATTACCTGGCCTTTCACCCACATCAAATTTCTTGCTGGATCAATTTTGTAGACCCATACATTTTTTACTGTTCTTTGCTTCCCACCCATTCTCCCCGGCATCTTTTTTCCTTTAAAAACCTGAACAGCAAGGAAAAATATTTTATCACAACAACTATAGGTGAGAAACATTAATGTAAAGAAAATAAACTTATACAGTCACTCAATCTAACATATATATATACAAATACAGAAAGCTGTATTAATTAAGAAAGAATACTAATCTAAAGGACTCCATGCAACCTTACAAGGACCAAGCATTCCTGCAGAACCCATGGTTCTATGTGCTTTCGAATTCCCATGGGATGCTGAACCTCCCTTAAATTTCCACCGTGAGATTACACCCTGTAAACAGAAGATAATTTGAATTAACACTCATGTAACTGAAAGGACATAGATCTGTAAGAATGGTAGTATCATGTAATTGCCCGATTTACTCGATGGAAGGTTTCAGCATGAAACAGATAAGTATCCGAAGTCATACATGGATTATAAATAAAATAAGAAACAGAAAAAATAAACAATAAACCGCCCACTAGAAAGCATGCAAATCAACAATACATGCATAAACATGTACAAATACTACATACACAATGTAAGAGAGAGATTATTATTTATAAAGAAAAAAGGAATGTGAAGTATGCAGTATGAGGGAAAGAGAAAAACACCTGAAAACCTTTTCCTTTGGTGATTCCTGTGATGTCAACATACTGGCCGGGAACAAAATGGCGAACATTAAGCGATGTACCAACAGGAAGAAGTGCATCCTCTGTCACTCGAAACTCCTGAAGCTTCCTCTTCATGGGAACTCCTTGAGCCCTAAAATGACCCACTTCAGGCTTTGTTAAGTGTTTCTCCTTCTTCTGTCCACAACCAATCTAACTAAAACAAAATATCAAACATGTCTATAATTAGATACACATTGAAGTTTGATTGAGAGAACGAAATGGAACATACCTGGAGAGAACAATAGCCTTCCTTCTCAGGAGTTTTGACCTGAGAGACAATGTTGTCATCAACCCAAAGGATAGAAATTGGAACTCTAGCACCCCATTTATCCCAAAGTGCAGTCATTCCACATTTTACAGCTATAACACCAGTTCTTTGTGAATTTGGTGTCATCACACTAGGTTTTGCTTCAATCCTCCGTATAGTCTCCACATCCGAACTAAAAAATCGCGGCAGTGGCGCCACAGATTGTCGTAGACGAGAAAGCACACCTCTCGTAAAAGCTAGCATGGCAAAGCCTATGTATATGGCATTAAAAAAAATCTCATAATCAGAAAACAGTTCCAAATTTTACTCAATTTAGTCTTTCTGAGAGTATGTTAGGCATTGAAATGAGAATAAGTTGTTAAAATATAGGGATCAACTTAACAGTTTAATAGAGTTAGGGACATTTTTGAAATACTCATAATCTCAGAAACGTATTCGAGAGCTAAGAAAATGTAACAAGTAAATTGAAGAGAAGGAAGATGGATGAATACCTGAGTTGTTGAAAATGAAAGAGGCAGAAGCGAAGAGAGAGTGTCGGATGAGAGTGATCAGCTTGGCTGAGAGAAGAAGTCTTTTAGGGTTTTATATGGACAAATTAGCATTACTTTTTATTTTTTTATATACTTCTTATATTCAATTAAGCCTATTTTGTTATTATGGATATAAAATATATTGGTTTTGTTACATATTATAGAAAATGAAAATAAGAGGCTGTTTTGTGTTTGTTTACCAAAATGAAAATAACTTTAATAAAATCAGTTATCAAAAAATGTTTTCATATCTGTCAAAAAAATGATTTTGAGGAAAAGATAATAAAAACAACTTCTCGTTTAAAGTTCGTTTGTTCTAACTTTTTTAAGAGAAAAAAAATAATTTTTAAAAAAATAATAATCACTTTAAAAATCAGAAAACATATTTAAATGATAAGATGTTAAAAGTATTTTTTTCAAAAAAAGTTTTTTTAAGAGGAGAGAAAATAGGTATATGAAGGTGGTGGTAATTATGCAACAAAAAATCGGCTGTTTTCGACTTCATCCTACAATGTAACAAACAACTCAAACTCCTAAAATAACAACGATGATTTTGCATTCGTCGTGTTTCAAATCACTACCGCGATTCAACTCACGACGTTTTCCCAATCTTCAACCATGACGACGGCGAAGAAAAGGGAAACTCTGATGTGGTGGAGATTTTGATTCGATTTCATTGAAAAATTTGTTTACGTTGGTTTTAACCCTAATATTGGAAGAGATTTTCCTCTTCACGTTTGATTAATTGTATTTCAATTTTTAACTATGTTAAGTTAAAAAAATTAATACTTTTTGGTGTTCATCGTTCAGTTATCAAGAGAAATTAGATTATAATGATTTGATTTGGAGTTAAGCTGAAAAGTAAGTAACTCTGATATGAGTATGACTATAGGATATCTTTGAGATATTAATTTATTAAAAAATTCGATTTTGGAGTGGAAAAAGTTAAAGAGATTTTCTAATCACATTCCATATGTTTTTTATTACACCCAAATTTACTTAAAATTTTACAATAAAACTAAAATTGTCGTTTTCATAAAAAATTTCTTAAAACACTAATTTCATTGTCACTCTAAACTTTCACCATCTTTTATACACAAACAATCATGAATGTTCAATTATTCTCAATGAAAGATTAAAGAGTGAATTAAAATGTCTTTCATTCATACCCTATTGCATATGGGCAAATTGCATATAGGCAAAATGAGTATCTTATTTTCTTCAATGATGCTGAGTTTTTATTTTTTGTTGTTGTTCAAATGTCAAAATGTTATATTCTACAAGCGACATTTATGTAAACATTCATTTAAAAGTTGAGATTAACATAAATTCAGTTGCAAAAGTAGTACACGTAATCTCAGTTGACCTAACATACTTAAACAAAGTTCACATGTACTAAATAAAATTATGTAGAATAAGCATGTACATTTAAACTAAGCGAAAAATAATTAACGTTTTTTTACTCAGAGTACAATTCATTTGGTTATGTTCGTTGAATTTTTAGATGTTTTTGTTGAAATCATGTTAAAAACGTTTACTTTTTAGATTTCCTCCATCAAAATTACCCATATTTGAGAGTGGGTACCTATTTCAACTCAAAACTAAGTAAGCATCTAATAAAATAGTAGTTCAACAATGAATTGCCAAAAATTGTAATTATAGTGTTTCTTAAAAATTCTCCACCCAAATGAATTATAAGCAAAATTTACTTCAAATTTTATATTTTCAATAAAATCAATTTATTAGTCATGAATTGTAATTTAGACACTTCGTTTTTGTAATTTAGAAAATAATCTTTTGCTATTGAAATAACAAAGATTAAGTATTCACTTCAAAGAAACAAACAAATATTGATATAACCCATATACACGTGTCAAGTAACGCGCCTTTTTTTTCCTATCATTTCCCGCGATGACCGTTACACTCACAAGACCACTTCTCATTCTTCTCTCTTTGTAACTAACTAACTAACTAACCAAACATCAGAATCATAACAAACTTCCACACACAGTCACACTCTCTCTTCCCAACTCAAATGACATGCCAACCATTAACACCACCTCCGTCGCGGCTGAGCCCTACAACATCCTCCCACTCCACAACTCCCTCACCACTGACCACCCCTCCCTCCGCTTCCCAGAAATCCGCGCTGCCTTCTCCGCCCTCAACACCGTCGGTGACCTCCACCTTCCTCCCCAATGGCAACCTCACTACGACCTCCTAGATTGGCTAGCTCTCTTTTTCGGCTTCCAGACAGACAATGTCCGCAACCAACGGGAACATGTTCTCCTCCATCTCGCCAACGCTCAGATGCGTCTCATTCCTCCACCAGACAACATCGATTCCCTCGATGCCTTTGTAATCCGCTCGTTCCGGAAGAATCTTCTACGTAATTACACCTCCTGGTGCAGTTACTTGCATGTCAAGTCAAGTGTCTGGCTTCCTGATCTCAAAAATAATAACTCTGATCATCGTTGTGAGATTCTGTATGTTTCTCTTTATCTTCTCATATGGGGAGAATCTGCGAATTTACGTTTTATTCCTGAATGTATTTGCTATATTTTTCATCATATGGCAAATGATTTAAATAAAATCTTGTGGAGTAAGAAAAACAACGACCATTATGATTATCAACCGTTCTTTCATTTGCAGTATGGTTTTTTAAACGATGTTGTGAAGCCGATTTATCAAATGGTGAAGTTTGAGGCTGAGATTAGGAGTGGTAATGGAACTGAACCGCATACGAAATGGAGGAATTATGATGATATAAATGAGTATTTTTGGAGCAAGAGGTGTTTTGAGAAATTGAAGTGGCCTATTGATGTTGGGAGTAGTTTTTTCGATGGAAATCGTGTTGGGAAGACGGGTTTTGTTGAACGGAGGTCTTTTTGGAATTTGTTTAGGAGTTTTGATAGGCTTTGGGTGATGTTGATTTTGTTTCTTCAAGTGGCGGTTATTGTTGGTTGGAATGATAGGGCTTATCCTTGGCGTGTGGTGATGGAGGATCGCGATGTTCAGGTTCGGCTTTTAACGGTTGTTTTTACGTGGAGTGGTTTGAGGTTTTTTCAATCTTTGCTTGATATAGTTATGCAATGGAGGTTGGTTTCGAGGGAGACGAAGTTGCTTGGAGTTAGGATGGTGTTGAAAAGTATCGTTGCTGCAGGGTGGGTCGTTGTTTTTTCTTACTTTTATGCGAAGACATGGTCGCAGAGGAAACATGATAAAGAATGGTCTGTTGAAGCTAATAAGAGGTTGATACTTTTTCTTAAAGTTTGTTTTCTTTTTGTTGTTCCAGAACTTCTTGCTTTGGCACTTTTTATACTACCTTGGATTAGAAATTTTATGGAGAAAAGAAATCAGAGGATTATTTATATGTTCACATGGTGGTTTCAGAGGAGAATTTACGTTGGTCGTGGATTGAGACAAGGTCTTGTAGATAGTGTTAAGTATACTTTGTTTTGGGTTGTGGTGTTGGTTTCAAAATTTAGTTTCAGTTACTTTTTACAGATTAAACCTATGATTGCTCCATCAAGAGCAGTATTGGATCTTAAGGATATTGATTATCAATGGCATGAGTTTTTTCAAAAAGGTCATAGCATTTTTGCTATTGGGCTACTGTGGGTTCCGGTTGTTTTGATTTACCTGATGGATATTCAGATATGGTATTCAATATATTCGTCTTTGGTTGGGGCGGTGGTGGGTTTGTTTGCACATTTGGGCGAGATTCGAGGTATGCAACAGCTGAAGTTGAGGTTTCAGTTTTTCGCCACTGCTGCTCTTTTTAATTTAATGCCAGAAGAGCAGTTGTTGAATGCAAGGGGTACATTGAGGAGCAAGCTTAGGGATGTAATTCATAGGATGAAGCTCAGGTATGGACTTGGTCATCCTTTTAAGAAGCTTGAGTCTAATCAGGCTGATGCCAAGAAATTTGCTTTGTTATGGAACGAGATAATTATGTCCTTCAGAGAGGAGGATATCATTTCTGATAAAGAGGTTGAGTTGCTGGAGCTGCCAAACAACGCTTGGAATGTTAGAGTTATTCGTTGGCCGTGTTTTCTTCTCTGCAATGAGTTGCTACTGGCTTTAAGCGAGGCCAAAGAACTAGTTGATTCTCACGATAGGAGGCTTTGGAGAAAGATATGTAAGTACGAGTTCAGGAGATGCGCTGTGGTTGAAGCATATGACTGTATCAAATACCTGTTTCAACAGATTATCAGACCTGATAGTGAAGAACATTCTATTGTGACTGCTATGTTTCAAGAAATTGATCATTCAATTGAGATTGGGAAATTCACCAAAGTATTCAAAACTACTGCACTTCCCCAGATCCACAGCAAGTTGATAAAACTTCTTGAATTGTTAAATAATGGAAAGAAAGATTCTAACCAATTGGTGGACATCCTTCAGGCTCTTTATGAGATTTCTATCCGAGATTTTTTCAAGGAGAAAAGGAATAATGAACGGCTAAAGGAGGATGGTTTGGCTCCACAAGATCCGGCTTCTTCTCAGGTTTTACTTTTTCAGAATGCCATTCAGTTCCCTGACACCATGAATGAGAACTTCTACCGGCAGATTCGACGCTTGCATACTATTCTTACCTCCAGGGATTCAATGCAAAACGTTCCAATTAATCTAGAAGCTAGACGGCGAATTGCTTTCTTCAGTAACTCACTTTTTATGAAGATGCCCCATGCTCCTCAAGTTGAGAAAATGATGGCTTTCAGTGTTCTAACCCCTTATTATAGTGAAGAAGTGGTTTACAGTAAAGAACAGCTCAGAACTGGGAATGAAGATGGGATATCAATTCTATACTATTTGCAGACTATATATGAAGATGAATGGAAGAATTTTATGGAGAGAATGCGGCGAGAGGGGATGATGAAAGACCGTGATATATGGACAGATAAACTAAGAGAATTGAGGTCATGGGCATCCTATAGAGGCCAGACACTATCACGGACTGTTAGAGGAATGATGTACTACTATAAGGCCCTCAAGCTTTTGGCTTTTCTAGATTCTGCATCAGAAGTAGAGATCACAGAAGGCTCACGCGAACTTGTTCCACCGAATCAAGATATTCCAGACGGTATCAACTCGCAAAAGTCATCATTTTCTGAAGCAAGCAGTACAGTAAGTTTGTTCAAAGGCCATGACTATGGAACTGCATTAATGAAATTCACATATGTGATTGCTTGTCAGATATATGGAACTCAGAAGGCAAGAAAGGATCCTCATGCCGATGAAATTTTGAATTTAATGAAAAACAATGAAGCCCTAAGAGTTGCCTATGTTGATGAGGTTCGCACAGGGAGGGATGAGAATGAGAAGGACTATTATTCTGTTCTTGTTAAGTATGACCAACAGCTGGAGAGGGAGGTGGAAATATACCGTGTAAAATTGCCAGGTCCCTTGAAACTTGGAGAAGGAAAGCCAGAAAATCAAAACCACGCCATCATATTCACCCGCGGGGATGCAATTCAAGCCATTGATATGAACCAGGACAACTACTTTGAGGAGGCACTTAAAATACGGAATCTCTTGGAAGAATTCAAGCATTACTATGGTATTCGAAAACCAACTATTTTGGGAGTGAGGGAACATATTTTTACAGGTTTTGTTTCCTCTCTTGCGTGGTTCATGTCAGCTCAGGAAACAAGTTTTGTCACCTTAGGACAGAGGGTTTTGGCAAACCCTTTGAAAATTCGAATGCATTATGGCCATCCTGATGTGTTTGACAGGTTTTGGTTTATAACTAGAGGTGGTATCAGTAAAGCTTCTAGAGTGATCAACATAAGCGAGGACATTTTTGCCGGTTTTAACTGCACTATCCGTGGAGGTAATATTACACATCATGAGTACATTCAAGTTGGAAAAGGAAGGGATGTTGGATTGAATCAAATATCAATGTTTGAAGCCAAGGTTGCCAGTGGAAATGGGGAGCAAGTATTGAGCCGAGATGTATATAGATTGGGTCATAGACTGGATTTCTTCAGGATGCTGTCATTCTTCTACACCACAGTGGGATTCTTTTTCAACACAATGATGGTGGTTCTTACCGTTTATGCATTTCTGTGGGGTCGATTATTGCTTGCACTTAGTGGTATTGAAGCTGCTTTGGAAAATAACAGCAATAAAAATAAAGCACTTGGTATAATAATGAATCAGCAGTTCCTAGTCCAAATTGGACTTTTCACTGCCCTTCCAATGATTGTGGAGAATTCCCTTGAACATGGATTCCTTCAAGCCGTCTGGGATTTTTTGACAATGCAGCTCCAACTTTCATCAGTTTTCTACACATTCTCCATGGGTACACGTAGCCATTTCTTTGGCCGAACTATCCTGCACGGAGGTGCAAAATATCGAGCCACAGGCCGTGGTTTTGTTGTAGAGCACAAGAGTTTTGCAGAAAACTATAGACTCTATGCTCGTAGCCATTTTGTGAAAGCAATTGAATTGGGGTTAATATTAGTAATTTATTCATCACACAGTTCCGTATCAACTAAAACATATGTTTATCTAGCCATGACCATCTCTAGTTGGTTTTTGGTTGCATCATGGTTTATGGCACCCTTTGTGTTCAATCCTTCTGGTTTTGACTGGTTAAAAACTGTGTACGATTTTGAAGACTTTATGAACTGGATTTGGTTCCGTGGAAGTGTGTTTGCTAAAGCTGAAGAGAGCTGGGAAAAGTGGTGGTACGAAGAGCAAGATCATCTAAAGGTAACAGGATTTTGGGGAAAGCTTATGGAGATAATTTTAGACCTACGTTTCTTCGTCTTCCAGTACGGTATTGTCTACCAGCTCGGCATAGCTGCAGGAAGTACCAGCATAGTTGTTTACTTGCTATCGTGGATTTATGTTGTTGTTGTGTTTGGTATTTATGTGGTGGTAGCATATGCAAGGAATGAATATGATGCAAAAAATCACATCTATTACAGATTGATTCAGTCACTTGTCATAGTTTTTGCCATATTTGTGATACTTGCTTTGTTGGAATTCACTCAATTCAAATTCATGGACCTTTTTACTAGTCTGTTAGCATTCATTCCCACAGGCTGGGGTATGTTATTGATTGCTCAAGTATTTAGGCCAGTTTTGCAGCATAGCATAATATGGCATGGTGTTGTTTCGATGGCTCGTCTATATGATATATTATTCGGAATCATTGTCATGGCTCCTGTTGCAGTAGTGTCATGGTTGCCTGGGTTTCAAGCAATGCAAACCAGAATTCTCTTCAATGAAGCATTCAGTAGGGGACTTCAGATAACCAAGATAGTTACAGCAGGAAAAAAATCTATATAAGTTGAATTTTAATCTGAGATATATAATGCTGCTGTCATGGTTGCCTGGGTTTCAAGCAATGTGATTCAATTCAGGTACCCTTTCTTTTATATCACAAGCTAAGGAATATTTGCTTAATTATGTGTACATTTGTGTATTTAATCTTTGAGATATATAATGTGTTCCACAAACTGTTGATACTTGACTCTTTGTCACTCTATTTCTTGCACCTTTCTGTCAATGTGTTCAATTAGTATTTGTTTTGCATTTTTTAGGCTTATAATTTGCTTATAATGTGTTCAATTCTGCAGCTCATAAGTTAACTCAAAGCCTCAAACTGTAAAAAGCTTTGGGAGAATTCCTCTATGCGCCACGTGGAGTGCCGAACCTCTGAAATAAGCCGATCCAGAAAACAATGATCAGATCGTAACTCCAAATGGATTTTGTGCGATCGGAAGTTACAATCCGATAAGTCTAAAGGGCTTTTGAACAGACTGAGGGGCCCATAGAGCAATTGCAAACTTTGGTTCAAAATCAGAAGAATGGAAAAATTACTCCTTCAATATGCATCCCATGTGGCCACTAGTTGAAGCTGCATATAATTAAATCATGTAGTGGCTTGCATTTTGTCGCTTGCATTTTGTCATGTTGTGTTTCAATATCAGACAAAAGCTGTGGAGTTGTCAATGTTCAATATTGCCAATCAGTATATGTATATCAATCAATTTACAGTATTAAAACAGAATAATCATAAAAAACTTGACAAAAAAAATATTTAATGTGTATGTCGTGTGCCTCGTGGGCTGTGGCAAAAGCAGGGGCGGAGGCACATATAACATAGTGGGAGCACATGCCTGCACTATGTTTTGTAAAATTACTTGGTACTATATGTCTATATGTTGAAATTATTATGACCAAGCAGCCTACACTCATCATTCAACCAATTGAAATTTTAAAAGCTTCTCTATTTCACTCACATAGAATACAGTACACACACTTTCAAAAAATTTCAATCAAATATTTGTTATTGTCTCATTTGTAGTTGTCTCACATCCATAATAATATTTCATAAAGAGAAACAGAAACACTACATACAATACAAACAACAAACCTCACTCACTTATAATTTCCTCCATTATTAATCTTTAAAGGTTAAACCCCCTATGTAAATTTTAATTTTATATTTTCAATCTTATACATTTATAATTTGTAATTAATATGTTTTTAGTCCCTATAAATATATCAAATTTTTGTTTTAGTCCCTCTAAAATATTTCCTTCGACTTTTAGTCAATGTAAAATTTTCAACCACCACTTTTGGACCCTATTTTTAAGTCAACTCGTGTATTTTTTTAATGAAATTGTGCAAAAAAGTGTAGAATATTAATATTGTAAAAATCTCTCAAAAAATAGAAATTTTTAACATAACATGAATTAAATATGAATTTTTAACCTCTAAATATATAAAAATTCATATTTAATTCATGTTTTGTTAAAAAATTCTAAACTATTTTTCGGAAGAGATTCTTATAATATTATATATTTTTCTGCAAAATTATATTCAAAAATATGAATTTTACAAATGAGTTTACTTAAAAGAATGGAGCAAAAGTGCAAATGAAAAACTTTTGGGGAACTAAAAATCGAAGAAAATTTTAGAAGGACTAAAATAAAATTGGTATATTTATAGGGACTAAAACAAAAGTTTGAGTTAATGGTAAAACTCAAGACACTCACTTCGTTCGGCATGCCTGAAAACCAGACTCTGCTGATAGAAAATGTTGCGCACAAAGCTGAAGTGTCAGAAACTGCAACTACATTTTCTTATAAATTCTTTACTTTAGTGTGAAGCGCACACATATGGTGGTGCCTCCACTATTCAAAATTTCTGGCTCCGCCTCTGGGCAAAAGCATATGCTATTTGTACTACGCTTTAAAAGTGAAATCATGCTCTTTACATAAACGGATTTGCTCATTCCCAAGTGAAATGACCAAAATGCCCTTACGTGACTTAAGTCACGCTAGTGTACACTTAAACTGAGTTAAGTCACGCTGGTGTTAATTTTAAAAAAATAAGCGTGAGTTAACTCGCGCTAGTTGGCCGGTGGTCAAAACTGAAGAACACACGTTTTTTTTACTTTGGTCAGGTTTTCAACATTCAATTAACACGTTTTTAACCACTTTTACACGTTTTTTTACCATGTTTATGGTAGATACAAACTAGGTTACCATTTTTACGTATAAATATGCTCACAAACTTTCTCTTTTCCTCACATTATCTCCTCCCACTCTCTCCCCCTTTTTCTCTTATTTATTTTTTTGCTTCTTTAGTCTCTCTAGGCTCTTTATACCCTTTAGGTATATACTAGTAGCTCCTGGAGGAAATAGTGATCGGTCGAGTTGGGGAAAAAGACATCATCTCTTGGGATAAAATTAAGTTTGCTTCCTTTTACTTTCAAAATCTTTTTACTGTGAGTAAAAAGAGTCATCATGGGGTATAAAAGGAACCAAATTTAAATTTAATATATGATAAAAAAAAATTGTCATATGGTAAAAAGATAATACCGACAAAAGTATGAATATGAAGTGTGAAGAAAGGGGTTTGGATCCATCCCGTTTTTGACTTTGATCATAAATCCTTGGATCAGAATTGTGAAACTAGAAAGTACTAGTCACATTGAAATTGACATTCAGCAGTAGTGCCATACCATCACTTACCCAATTAATTAATTAATACGATTCCTCAGAACTAATAAAAAAGAAAAAAGTCGTTATTTCGTTGATATAATTTTCAACGATGGAGCCTTTGCTTAGAGGCGAAAGCAGTGGCGGTTTAAGAAACCGTTCACGAGGGGTAGTGCGTCGCTCCGATGCTATCACCTACGGTTCCAACTACGAGAAAGCCGCCGCACTCATCGATCTGGTTCGTTCCTCAACTCATAATTCAAATTTGCATTCTTGTTATTCTATGCTTTAGGATTATTTTATCAATGTGTTGAATTGATTTTGAATGTTTTCGAGTAGTTGAACTCATTCTTTCTAACTTTTTACGTTAATTGGTAAAAAGTTTTTGTATCTATATTTTTTACTTTTAGCCTTCACTCTTTTGTTCAACTCACTTTTATCTGAATGAAATCACTTTTACATTTAATTCACTTTTAGTCCAAATCACTTTTATAGAACTTATTTTTGTCACCATATACTGTGGGTTTGGTTCTACGGTGACAAAAAGGTTAAGTGATTTTTGTTTCGATGTTGAACAATAAATTGGAGTTAAGAATCAATTCTAAAATCAAAAGCTTCAATCTACTGTGTGCTAACTCTATTTTTGAATTGAAATCACGTTTTTGGTTTTAGTATTCTTCTCCCAAGTTTGAGTGAGCATTTGACAGAACTCAGAGTGATTTTGAATAAGCTTCAAGTTTTAGGTAGAATTTAGTTAATTTTTTCAATAAGGCTAATCAAACCAAGTTTAAGACAAAATCAGTCATGGTAGCAAGTAAACATAACAAAATCACCATATTGATGGATACACATCACTTTTTACATTCAGACTGTTCTTTCAAACATGCACTTAGACAAATGTGAAAACTCTGAGTTACAGTGGATGTGATTCTGTTATTATAGTTATTTTGCAAAGCTAGAAATGTAAAAATGGAAAGAAATTTTTGTTTTGACTTCGCAAAATAAAAGAGGGGATGCAGAAATTGATACGATAGTGAAAAAGGAGAGTAATATGGAAGTTTGGTTTCATTTCTTGAAGAAATTTTTTAGTTCTGTTGTTGACAACTGCAATTAAAAGGAAAACTATTTCACTTTATTTTTAGTGGTAAGTTGATATGATGAAATGGAAAGATTGTAACTATTTGTATTTGGCAAACAATTACCTAGCTACTAACTATTGATATTTACAATCATAAAAAATAAAAAAAAAACTACCAATAGTTACAATACAACCATATTCAGTTATACAATTTAGTTAATTCCTTCCTTTTAACTCCTATTTAGGTATCTCCTCTCATAAACTTGTTTAATAGGGGGTCTCCTTCTATCATATTTTAGGAACAGTTTTTTGTTAATGCTAATTTTCCGTTATGAATTTGTTAGCAACATAATCACAATGGTTCTTAGATTTCTATTTTACAAAGCAAAAATAATTTGGGTTGGCCTGATGGTATTGATTTGGGACCTGGGAGTGTGCTCCTCCTCGAAGTCTCAAGTTCGATTCCCAATTTAGGTGGGCTAATTTAGCTTCTTCAAAAAAAAAAAAAATTCATTTTAAATTGTTTCTCATTTGCTTGAAGACTCCTACAGTGACTTGTTTTGTGCAAAAATAGTATCTTCTTTTGTCTTCTTTCATTCAGGACTGTGCGCTGATTTTTAGAAAGAATTGCTACTAATGATTTCTAGTTCTGCTTTTGAAGTTTTTCCGATAAAAAATCTTATTTTGATTCCCTTTTGATGTGTACCTAAGCAAAAGTAGATTAAGTATTTTATTATATTTAAAAAAAAAAAAAAATTCTTCTCTAGCTAATCACGTTTTATGGTGAGAGTATTTGACATATATATTCTCCTAGCTTCCCTTTAAAAAGTATGTATGTACATACTTACTTTTTGGTCAGTTAATGATTTGTCATTCTGGTTGGAAATGCATTACACAGGCTGAAGATGGTGTTGGTATACCTGAGCAACTTCTGGATTCATCAGACTTTCAAAGTTATTCAAAATATTATTTTTGGTTCACTAAATTCGATCTCCTCTGGTCTCTTGGTTATTTTGCTCTGATAGTCCTGAATTTCCTGGAGGTTTGTAGTAAGCTTTGCTTAAACTTCAATTGAATAAATTGTTTTTGAGGCCTTTAGGCTAACCAAAATGAAAGAATAGAAAGAAGATATTTCACAGTGTACTTTATATGCTACAGAAACCTCTATGGTGCGAAAAGAATACCACACATTCTTGCCAGGATAGAGAGTATTACTTTTTGGGAGAGTTGCCATATCTAACTGCTGCAGAATGTATTATTTATGAGGTAAGAGTTCAGTACTTCAGAGCTCAGACATTATCTATCTTTTTAATGTGTAAATTACTGATGAACCTTTTACTTGTTGTCATTTTGAAAATGGTGAATACCTTTGGCAGTATATGTGTCATTTCCATGTTAAATTATATTTGTTATTCCCCTATAATTTGAAATTTAAATGAAACAGCTAACAGTACCTGTCTCTATCGTTATCTTATTTACTGGATCTGAATGTCTTGTTTTAGACGATTTGGGTGTGTGAAATTGTTAAGAAAGTATTTTAAAAAGATAAGGAAAATGTTCTCCGAATAATCCTTCCCCTGCATACATTGGATAAACTACAACACGTGGTTACTTTGATGTTTCTGTTTTTGGCATTTATGCAGTTCTGCTGGGAGTGTCTTTTTCCTTCTGAGCTTTAACTGTAGTTATCATCCCAATGAATTTTTTATTAATGACTTCCAAAAAAAAATTCACATTTTATCATATTTGGCTTGTGTCCTTTTTCTCTTCGCGTTTAAAGATGATTTCTTATCCTCTCATCAGATATGGATTCTATTTTTTTTTTCTAATGAGATTTTCTTCTTTTGTTAAAAACAATTGGAAGTGGTTTATTATACCATGCTAAATGGGATTCCTTATGGTATATTAGTTTTGTTTGATCTGTAGGATCGTTAAGGTGTCCTTATATTCATCTTTCATTTATTTCTGTAGTATTTTGTCTTACCAGACCTTTTTGTGTAATACAGGGAATATGTCTTGTTTTGCTAAGCATTCATACTTTCTGGCCGTTATCATATGAAGGGTCCCGTATATATTGGAGAAGTCCTATTAATTTATTGAAGGTATGTTGCTTCAAGATCCTACCAATGAATATAATTTAGTAATTGGAAACAGCGCTTTATTAGTTCTGCAAATCTACTTGTCTCAAGAGCATACTTTTGAGGGCCAAATTTTCTTCAAAGAACATGATTTCTGGAAGGTACTGTTGGTCAATTCCCAACCCACACCCCAGCCTATAGTGTAGTGTACTGAAAGACTTTAACTACAACTGAATTGCAAGGGAAACACAATGCTTCAATAATGACCAATCGTCCAAAACTCGTTAGCGAACATGCTAGGGTACTAAATGCAACTTATCCTATTAGTCTTTGATAAAGTATGTGCATATAAGTAAAACAGGGGTCGTACGAGAGAACAAATTTCTAAGATGTCCCGTTGATTGTCCTCTCCTCCTAAGGGTGGCTACGTCTGACCCATTGCCCTCTAATCTCAAGCAATAAATTATATGATATCATCTCATCAAGGGGCTACATCTCATTGATAGCCTTTTCCTCTTATGAGTGGTTTGTTCCAAAGGGATGGCTCCATCGATCAAATAGCTCTATCCCCCTGGAATCATATATCATCTCGTCGAGGAAGCTCTATCTTGTTAATAGCTATTTAACAAATATCATTCTCTTCTAAAATGATATAACTAGGCGCACACAGTTACCCCTCTGTTAGCAGCCACGAGACTCTGCCCTGTATCCCTTAAAGTTCAAAGAACAGAATTCTGAATCTCATAATTTCAAATTCAACTCTTTCTAATACTTGCTTATTATCCAGTTCACTGAATAGAATGCTGACCGTTTTTTTTTTAGTGTGTAATAAGTAATTGGTGCTTTTCATATATGCTTCGGACTACTAATAAAATAATTTACTTGTATTTTCAGGCCTTCTGTCTGTTAGTTATCCTTGCTGATATGCTGGTTTATGCTCTGTATATGTCTCCAGTGGCTTTTGATTTTCTACCTTTCAGAATTGCACCGTATATCAGAGTTGTTCTTTTCGTTCTGAATATTAGGTATTGATTGACAGATCTCCATCTTTCATTTTACTTTAGAATGAATCTATCGTTGCAGATTCTCCTTTTGGACCTATGCCTGAAAGTTTTTTTACAATCGTTGTACACATTTAGGACTTTTAGTTATTATTTGCAAAGGAGGAATGGTGGATGATTGAATGGGATAGAGACAACATAGGGTGGGATGCAACATATCTTTCATACACTGTCTATGTTGATAGTACACTTCCACCTCACTGGTATTGGCTGTTAGAAACTGTTGTTAATGATATGTAATGTCCCTTGACCTATCAATCATATCAAATATATTAGTACCTGACCCCTATAAATTAATTATCAAATTAGTTCTTTTTTAGGAATGGTCAAGATGTGGCAGTTAGAGAACTTGAATTGAAACTGAATTCCTAGGAATTGTACAAATATATCATACACGGGAGAAACAGTGCCGAGATCCCTGAATTTTGGGATCAAATCAATTAACTTAGGAGAACTATAGTGACTATGAAAGTCTAATAATAGGAAATTATCAACTAACTTAGGCGGTCTCAAAGTATCACCTAGATGTTTAATGCTCTTTTGATGCCCTATCAACAGAAATTACCATATTATTTCTAAAAAAATACTAGGTTTCTAACAGGATATTGAAGAGAGTCATAGTAACTTGAGTTAAGGGATTCCATTCCATGTGAGGTGGCCGGTTTAGCTTTAGGTTCATTTGGCTCTTATCTTAATGCTAATGTTAATTAACTTTGTTTACTTACCATGGTTCACTGTTCACATGTCTTGATTGTGACATGCATGTGTATTCATTATTCAGTCAAAAGAAAAATCATGTCTAAATATTAGATACTTGGCCCAACTATCATCAGATAGTTAGTAAGACTCAACAACTTGACAACTGTCTCAACAGTTAGTAGTTGATAAGACGAGCTATATCATGACCTCCATGGCGGGAATCCTGTACTGCGAACATTTCTTGGTCACTATTAAAAACTGCTGTCATGATGTGTCTCCAAGTTTGCATGATTTAGAATCCATATAAGATTATGCTGGGACTAAAACAGCACACAATAGTACAGGGCAAGAACACAGAATTTTTTTAGATATTGGGAATTAGAGAGGGAGAGCGAGTGTGTCACTGTATAATTCTTGGCTTTTGTTTCTGTATCTAATCAAGGTCATTTCTGCAATAAAGGCTTTCTATTTATCACATTTCTGGTCCAGTTTTATCAATAGCCAATTTTCTTGACAGTCTAACTCTACATCTGAATTTGATGTCAGGGAGCTACGAGAAACTGTCGTCATCGTGGGTGGAATGCTTGACACATACTTAAATATATTGGTTAGTTCACTTTTAGACTGTTTCTCATTCGCCTTGCTCTCTGCTGTTCCTGTTTGCAACATTCTCAATATTCACAATCTATTGGGTTTCTTTGAGTCTTCATTTGTGCTATTTCAATTTTGTGTAATCAACACTCTCTTACTGGACATATCTAATTCTCTCAAATTGCAGGCTTTGGGGCTTCTATTTCTTGTTTTTGCAAGTTGGGTGGCTTATGTGATTTTTGAAGATACAATACAGGGGAAAACAGTATTCACTTCCTTTAGTACAACATTATATCAGATGTTTCTTTTATTTAACACAGCCAATAATCCAGATGTTTGGGTTCCTGCATACAAGTAAGGGTTTTAACTTTCAGTTTGATTTGCTTGGCTAGATGATTTTTTTCCTTTCAATTTGAGATATCTACAGCTGTCAATGATCATCATTTTCTGGCTTTTTAGGTCTTCACGTTCGTCTATCCTGTTTTTCGTTCTGTTTGTGCTGATTGGAGTCTACTTTGTTACAAACTTGATTCTTGCCGTTGTTTACGATAGTTTCAAGAGTGAGGTAAATTTTTCCGTACCACTACTTTTCACTATATTCACCTGATGATACAATTAAAATTTTGAAGAATTGGAATGAAGCACGAGAATTTTGATTGTGTAACTATATGACGGATACCAAAACGAATTATAGCAGTGCTTAAATGTTCTTTTGTTGTAGCTTGTAAAACAAGTTTCTGAGATGGATCGTATGAGAAGAGCTATGTTGGAGAAAGCTTTCAATCTCCTAGATACACATGTAAGTATAATTTTCCATGTATTTAGCATACTGTTCACCTGTTGACAATGCTTCCTTGCCGATGTCAAACAACTACATTTCATTTTTTACGATTTTGAGATGTGATCAGTAATAGTTATATCCTATATGAACATAAAGGGAAGGTTGAAGTTGAGCGTTTCGGCATCTGATTAACAGGGGCATGGGATGGTATCCATTAGCAACTGTAATGTGAGGATTTCCAGACAAAGTAGAGTAGGTTGAAAAAATATGATGAGTTAGGTGTCATATGATTGGTATCACCTCAGTTAATGATCTAGAGATCCTCGAATACAGTACTTGAAACATTAAAGCACAGCCGATCCGACCGGTTCATCCAGAACCAGATCCATAGCCGGTCCGATCAGCCTATTTGATCGGTTGTGCACTTAAACCGGGGATGATATCATCTACTTGGCTGCAAACCGGTAAAAATTAGTAGCCTCGGCTTAGCTTGTTTGGGTGGCTCATACTTTACCATCCTTTCACTCATGTGCAGAATTTTAATTGTACACAGTTTTTAGTGCCGACTTCTGCGCCTCCCAAGCCTTTACTCATAACTCACGGGCAACAGTTCTGATGCTATGCTGTCAGCCTATCATGATCACAAGGGTCAGGAAGGCTGTTCATTCTCACGCTCATTTGTGGCTTGTTGTTTCGAATAGAAAAATGTAAAATTTGCAAAACAATTCTCACCAGGGACTGAACCATGTATATTGAAGTGAAACTTTACAAATGCACCATCAAACTATCTGATTTTGTATATAATATGTATATTTACATATCATATTTTAAATACAGACGGTTCTTGTGGTTCAACTGGTGACCTAATGGTTCGACCAGTGACCCATTGATCTAGTGAGTGCCCTGACTGAGTCGATAACCAATCAAGTTTAATTACACTGCATTAAAGGATGAAAAATTATAACTATTACCCATCATGGTCAGAGAATGAGTTTCAGAGTACTTGCTAACAAAACGTTGAACAACCATAAAACATAAAATAAAGACTCTAAGATAGAGTAGAAAATAACTCCAAGTAGGATTCTCTAATTGCCAAAAGGAATCGTCAAACAAAGAAACCAACCCTATAAAACTAAGCCTGCAATTCTAAATCTGTTTGAACTAAAACTAGCACAAAAAAATAACACAATCTTAGCAATCTACTATTTTCAGTATAGAACTACAATCTGTCTAAGACTAATGCTAGAGGTTATTGTTAAAATCATCACTACAACAAAGAAGAGACAAATATCTTAATTATGCCTACAATTCTAAATCTGTTTGAGCTTCTGTTTTATGCTTGCAGAAAATTGGATATCTCAACAAAGATCAATGTATTAGGCTATTCGAGGAGGTAAACAAGTACAGGTATTATTTCATATCCCCATTATCATTGTGCTTTCATACTTATCATATTATCAGTTTATCGATTTTCAAAGTAGAAGTGTTTTTGACATTTGTTTAATTTATATATATTTCTAGATGAGAATAACACATCTGTTTAGTGTGAACCCTTTAACATTTGCATGGCTCACCACTCACCCTTATATTGGGATCCAGGCTCCACTTTTTTCCCTCTCGACTTTTGAAAATACATGCATGAAGGGTTTCTGCAATGATGAATTAAATAGTTTTAGTTAAACTATATATGCTGTTATAGCTTAATACAAAGTTCATATCCGTGTTTTTCAAGAGGGGGCCAAGGCTTTTTAGGGTGTTGAGATATTGTAAATAATATTAGTATCCGTCAAGATATTACCTTGATTGTATTTATGAGTCTCTTTCGTGGTTTCCTTTCTTTGTGGTTCTTGTGTAATTGGTTAGGCTAGCCTTGTGTAATATATTGTACATTCTCCTCGTGTAATTGATTGCACATTCTCATCCTTATAAGATGTGTTTTGATGTTTGGGGTAAGGCTAAAAGCCTTTTATATTAGCGATATTCAGAGAATATATGTGTCTGCACACAGTTTGGCTACCCTTACAGTCGAGTGAGATCCGGAGTGTTAAAATTAAGAATCTTCAGATATTCCTTTAATTGTACAACTTCCTAGATGGAGCATGGACGAATGTGAGTAGAACTAACAGATTTAACTGACTCTGATATCATCTTCGGCTTTAGATCTAATTCATCTCCATAAAACGGCTTTAAGGGAAAGATCGTGGACTTCCCAGATTTATAAGCACTACCTAGAATGTATTTCTAGTCGATGTGAGACTCAACACACACACCATGATCAGGACTGGAAATTTGAAATGTGGACTAATGCGGTTGAAATAATTGGGATATCAACATCTTTCTTTAAGAAAATTCTACTTTAACCGAGCCTGGAGAAGTTTAACATTTGATTGGGTTTTACAATATGTGGGATTTCAACATCTTTCTAGTTGATGTGAGACTCTCAACACACACCATGATCAGGACTGGACATTTGAAATTGGACTAATGTGGGTGAAATAACTGGGATATCAACATCCTCTAAGATAATCTTACTTTAACTGAGCCTGGAAAAGTTTTATATTTGACTGTACGCCTTTATATTTGAATAAAAATTGTGATTAATGGATGTTATGAACACAATTTGGATGATTATAATGGAAATCATGTATATTTAAACACCTAAAAATTGTAGTTAAGACGTTCAAAATTTGTCTAATTGTGTTTAGTTGATGGTTAATGAGTTGCAACACCTTGTTATATTCATTAACCATTCACTGAATGTAATAAACCACATATTTGAACTGTGTTAACCATCAGATTTGTTATTGAAATTCGTTATCAAATTTTGGGTCAAAATAACAAAATTCTTTGCATTTTTGGTGAATTGGCACTATTTTATGACATGATAATTTTCAGTTGATCTTTCTCTTGGATTCTAACTTCATATCTTTTCCACAATATTTCTACTACATTGTGAATGTTAAAGCATAAATTGTATATTCTTTAGGACTTTGCCAAAAATCTCAAATGAAGAATTTGGGTTGATATTTGATGAGCTGGATGACACTCATGATGTAAAGGTAATATTTGTTCTCTACTGCTCTTGTTATCTTTTATGCACATACTGATATATATCCCCGCATAAATGTGTGTTTTAATGTAACTCAACATATTTTACTTTCAGATCAACAAGGATGAATTTGCTGATATTTGCAATGCCATTGCTTTAAGATTCCAGAAGGAGGATGTGGTAAGTTTAAGTACTCTGAATTTACAATATATGGAAAATGATTTATATGTACTATAAGTATGAACTAATATCTGATTTGGTTGCAGCTTTCTTACTTTGACTATTTAGGAATCTACCATTCACCCACCTCAAAGAGATTGAAAGCCTTTGTAAAGAGCGCCATGTTTGGATACATAGTGACCTTTGTTCTTATACTGAATCTGGTTGCCGTAATTATTGAGACAACGGTATGGCATGTTATTCAAGTGAAAATATACATTCACAATTTTTTCCACTATTAAGCACTTCTTAACTCATTTTAACTCCAGACCATAGTGTCATCTGATGTGACCATGTTACTATGTTAGGATATACTTGCGTTTGTCAATATGTTTGTAGTAGTTAGGGGCTATTTATCTATACTATATATAAAGGGAATACATGGTTTTGGGTGGCTTTTTCACTTCCATTATGCCCTTCAACAAATTTGACCTATAAGAATGCTATTTTCTTGGTATCATTCAAAAAGATAAGAATTTATATTATATTTGTTATATTGTTGGTATCATTGAAAAAGATAAGTATAGTTTGTTACAATATGAAGGTGCAAAATATCTATATCTATACCTATAATTTTAATCAAAATCAAAATAGACGGGCATGGAGTGCCCGTCTGAGCGCTAGTCATAATAATCATTTAGGAGTATGATGTTTATTGAGTGTTTTATGTTCTGGTTTAAGTATAAGCACAGTTCAAATGGATGATTGTTGTATTGATGGGTAGGGATCCTACCTTCTCCAGCTCTAATGCTTATGGAATATTGTGAATTTATTTGCTATTTTGTACCTTACTACATTTATTTTCCTTGAAAATAGTATCATAGGGAATATTATCTCTACTCGAATCTTTAAGATTAATACAGCTTCACGAAAATTGTTGAGCATTTAACTTATTTTTCATATGACAAAATTATATACTATTTTGGATAGAAGACAAATTATAAATCTGCATATGGCCTATCATGTTGAATTGGATTATGAGCAATAGTAATAGTCGATTTATTGTTACCACAATTTAATAGGACCTTCATACTTTATCCACGAATCAGTCAATAAAATTTGCATCTGTGACAGCCCACAGACATCTTGTGTCATAGCTTGAAACTCGGCCTTGGCACTTAATTGAGCAAACTACACCTTACTTCTTGCTTCTCCATGTAAAAAAGTTTCCACCTAAAAAAAATGCAATAACCTGGAATGACTTTCTGTCAGTTGTTTATCGTGTGTAGTCTACATAAGTGTAAGCTTTCATAATCAACCTTCCATCCTTTTTAAATAACTGTCCTCTCCCTGGTGTGGTTGGTAAGTTGATTGTACATGAACTGGCTTATACTACGTACTGCATAAACTCGATCCAATCTGGTATATGTCAAGTATATGATTTCCTGACCAACTTTAATACTAGGTCTTATCGACCTTGGGACTTTCCTTTTCATCACTCTTCTTTATTCTACTAAGTGGGGTCCAAATTTGGCTGTCTCCTTAATAAGGTTTAGTTCATATTTCCTTTGACAAATGAAAATATCCTATTTCAAGTAAGCAACCTCAATCCCTAGGAAACATCCAAGTCTACCAAGATCCTTCATTTCAAGTTCAGCAACCAGTTTCTCCTTTAGTAGTAGTTTTTCCACTTGATATTTTTTTTGTTATAATTATATATTATCATCAACATGCACAAACAGTTTACTTTCTTGTGAATGTATAAGAAGAGCATATGATCTCCCTGACTCTGTCTATAACCTTGGGATACTTTCAGTTTAGTAACATATGATCTTCTGTGTCTGCTGTTGGTGATTTTTTAATTTAAAGGCATTCATGTGTTGATAATTTTGTATTAATTCATAATCGCAGCTTGATGTAGAAAATAGTTCTGGTCAAAAAGCTTGGCAAGTGGTTGAGTTCACTTTCGGTAAGGACATCCAAACAGTGTATTTCCTTGTTTTTTTGAGATGGCTTGAACTGAGCATTTAAGTTTTGTAACTCAATTGTATGTTCATTCCCCTTTGTTCTTGTTAGTTTGTCATTGAGACCCAACCCCACAATACTGCTGAAAAATTTGATGATTTTATTTTATTTGGTACATTTTGTTTCATTGTAATCCACAAAATGTTTTAAGTATACAATCTTACTGTCTCAAGTTGATCCTTACTTGTTGTTTTACAGGGTGGATATATGTGATGGAAATGATACTAAAGGTTTATTCATATGGATTCGAAAACTATTGGCGGGATGGTCAAAATCGCTTTGATTTTGTGATCACGGTGACAATTGGTAACTAATTTCAGATATGTGGTGTTTAGATTCCTTAACATCTGGTTGAATGCATGCAGTTTTTGGCTTTTGTCATGAAATATTTTGTTTGTAGACCCCATATTAGTCAGCTTGTTGGCTAATTACTTAGAGATGGGAATCAGAGGATGTAAACAATAGGAGGGGAATATGAGTGAGATCTTTCATCCATGAGTGAAGAGAGGATTTTGGAACAGAATTGGTGTATGTATTAGGAGAATTCAATTAATTTCTCTTTCCTGTAATAAACTTCCAGTTCTAGGTTTCTATCATATCATATTAGTAAATACTCACTAGTGTCTAGAACCTGCTGTTGTAGGTTCATAATGCATTCATTCACTTTTAGGTCCTGAATTTTATTATATGGGAAAACCCAGTTCCTGAGGCTACGTTATCTTGCTGACTGATAATTCTAAATTTTGCAGCCATCGGAGAAACTATAGATTTTGCTTCACCTGATGATGGTCTGCCATTTTTCACAAATGGAGAATGGTATGAACTTTTACTTAGAATGTTCATGCTTCCAAATTTCTTTCTTTTTTATTCATAATCCCAAATTACTGGTTGAAATGTATATTAATGTTCCTTATTTTTGGACTCATTTCACCAAACACAACTTTAATCACATTAGTGGTCTTTTTTTCATTTCTGTTGTGCTATTGAAGTATTATATTGGGTTATTGACTAATTTTCTGAGAGATACCATCCATGGATTCACGTATTTCCAAAAATCAAGGCTTGATGTAGCTTCTCTATTAATAGTGTGCGTATAGAATGACTTGTTGTATCTTGATTTTGGCCGATTGTTACATCTTCTCATTTAAAAAAAATACTCTTATAAAAAAGATAATCACTTTTAGGAATTTTATCAGTTTGTAACAGTTTTTAAAAAATGATAATCTGAAGAAAAAATACTTAAAGTATGAAGCTGTTTTGAGTAGCTTCTCTTAAAAATTATTTTCCATAGATGATTTTTTGAAAAAAGTGATTTTCATTACTTTAAACAAATACAAAATAACTTAAGTGCTTTTGAAAAAAAAAACTCTTAAGTTATTGAATTAACAAATTCACTTTTTTTTTAATTTGTAACAAACGAAGCCTGTATATCATCTCACATGGACGAAAGGGCTTTTATATTAGGATTCTCATTATTGATTCAATCCATGATTAGTTTCCTACTTTACGATAATAGTTGTTGTTGTTGTGATCTCTTGAAAGGACAAAAGACTAATTATTCTCAAATTTCATTTTCTTCAAGAAGAGATATAGTTGTCCTTTTCAAATTGGAATTTAAAATTAAATGATACCTTTTCTACCATGCCTGCAATATAGTTTATTCATTTGAAGAAGGGAATTGGTGCAAAAAATAGTTTCAGTTTGTTCTTGAGCACTGCTTTGAAGATGCAATCAGAAATTGTTTTTCCTGTCTCCTTTGCAGGATTCGTTACCTCCTTCTTGCAAGAATGTTGAGATTGATAAGGCTCCTGATGTATGTTAAGCGATTCCGAAGTTTTGTGGCAACTTTCTTAACTCTTATACCAAGTTTGATGCCATACCTCGGGACCATATTTTGCATCTTGTGTATTTATTGCTCACTTGGTATCCAGGTGAGTGAAAGCTCGAGTCACGGTCATTTTCTGCGTATATTTACAACATAAATTAAGGATTCATTTATGTTTTTAATTGTAGTGATTGTATTCTCTTTTCTTGTTCTTTCTACAATCAATGAACCAAATTTACATTTGTCTTTCTAGATTTTTGGTGGAATAGTTAATGCTGGAAACCCAGATTTGGAAGCCACAGACCTTGCTGCTAATGAGTATCCTCTGTTCATATTTAAAACTATCTATTTCTAAGCTGTAGAGATTGGTAAGATCCTGTAATAACCACATTTCTTCCTTAGACCTTAACATTTTTTCTAGGGGACGAGGATGGGGTTGGGTCAACAACCTAGTCTGAACTTCAATACTGGCCTATATATTGCTTCTAATTGAATAACTTATACGGTAGTTTTTGTTCTTGGGGTGTTCTTCTTGACAAAATTAGCTATTTACTTTTCAATTTCAATGATTATCCAAATGGAATGGTGACACTATTCAATTTGCTAGTCTCGGATGTCTGGGAAGAATTGATGGAGGTATATGTGCTGTCTTTAATCCTTTCCACTTCCAATGTCCTCTTCTGTTTCATGATAATGCAGTGACTAATGAGTAGTACAAATGTTTATGTTCTTCCTTGAACTATTGTCTGGCAGTTAGATACCTGTTATTCACGTTCCAATAGTTTTTTGTTGAAAATTAAACAAGATAATATTTTGTCTCTAAGCACAACATTTTTTGTTTAATACTTTGGATTAGTTTGATTGCAAAAAAAAAAAACTGAACAACGCAGAAATAATTGTTCAACATTTGATATAAAAAGTTATCGTAGGGCAGGACAAAAGAAGGGATGAGTGACATCACAAAATATATTTACTCGACAAACTATCTAAAAGGCAAATAGCCCCATAGGGCCACCCCAGGGACACATCTTATGGGGTGTTCCTGCACTGGCACCCACCTAGACGGCAGGGGATTCAAAGGAGTTGTCTATGATTTTTGTGAGCAGGATTGGTCTCTCTTTAGAGTGTCGATTTATTGGGCAGGTTCCAACTTGCTGCTTCTGGCATATTCAAATTGCACCTATGTCCCACATTTATGAGGTTCTCAAGTTGTGAAGTGGTTATATGTGCAGTGGAATCCTCATCCTTTGATCTAGATTTTGGGAGTGAGATCCAAACTTTTTAATATGGTATCAAAGCTGAATTTCGCATGCAATGTAGAAATTGGACCCAGGTCCACTCTGTGCGAGGGTGGGAATTGAATTTGCATTTGTGTCACATATTGCTTAGGTTTTCAGGCTGTGCGGTGATCATATGTGCTTGGACATCCTTGTCCTTTGAGCTTGCTGTTGGGAGTGAGATGCAAGCTCATTTAACAGAGTATGATACTAAGAATAAGCCTTTAGTTTTGCTAGGTTGGTAGCAAGCATTGTTATTAAAATTAATAGTAATACATCTAAAATAAGTATAAATTTCTTGCTGCGTGTGTGTAATGTAAGATTATAGGATGCTTATTCATTTGAGATAGTCATTCCTATTTATTGTTTTATTATTTTGACCCTGACTCTATTTATGTTATTGTCATGCTATGACTTCAATATGTGCTTAACGTATAGGTATTGTGGTTTTCTATTTCAGAGCTATAAGGATTTAACTGGAACTTCCTGGACCTATGTGTACTTCATTAGCTTCTACTTAATTACAGTTTTGCTGCTTTTGAATTTGGTATGATTTTGTTTTCCATTATTTAATACCTTATAATTTCATAATGTGGTACACAAACTGCATTTTGGGAATGTGAACATTAGGAAGTTACTATGTTTCTCACATGGACATTCACACGTACTAATTTTTTCTGATTAAGTAATTACAAGTTCTAAATTTATTTATTTATTTAAGCAGTTGTCAGAGGGGTAACCTTGGCGCAACTGGTAAAGTTGTTGTCATGTGACTGAAAGGTCTCGGGTTCAAGTCCTGAAACAGCCTCTTGTGTAAAAACAGGGTAAGGCTGCGTACAATACACCAAATGGTGGGACCCCTTCCCGGACCCTGCGTATGCGGGAGCTTTAAGTGCACCGGGTTGCCCTTTTTTTATTTAAGCAGTTGTCAGTTATAAGTAATCATGTTTAAATTTTTTATCAAAGGGAATATAGCTTGGTTTTCTATACCATGCTTAAAGCGTGCTGCTTTAACACATTTTGCATAAGTTTGACATGATTATACCTTTCCTGTATTTCAGATTATTGCTTTTGTCTTGGAGGCATTCTTTGCTGAAATAGATCTTGAGGCAGCAGAAATTGGTGATGGAAATGACAAGGTTTGTATTAAATCTGAACTCTTGCCAATATAGGAAATAAAAGTTTCTGTGTCTGTTAAGCAGCTGTGTTCAAGCATTGGTTAAATGACATATAGTTAAGTTAAAATTTAAACAGCTGCACCAAATTTGTGGAGTGATTCATATCAAATGCATTATGGGTTGAAGTTTCCGAATCAGTGTCTTGCAAATGCAAGGTTAGGCTCTATTGAGTCAGAGAGATTGAGAGCGATTGGAGGACCTCTCTCAAGGACTTAGTGATAATATAAGTATGGATATAAGTACTTCCCTGGATATATTCTATCGTTATTTCAGATCTCTTTTTCATTAAAAATAAAAGGCTCATAAACCCAAAATGGGTCAAATCCTTCCCCGGATCCTACTATGGCAACTAGCAAGAGCTTCATACTATCTGGTTGTCCTTTTTATTCCTATCAAATCCAAATAGCAGGGCATATAATGAATTTGTAATTTTGAATTTTTTTAATCAGTTTTCACTACTCATCTACAAGCAAACATGTTATCCTTGTTTGTTATGATCATAAAAAATTCAGATACTTTTGAGTAATGGGTACTTACACACTCTCACAGATTACTCTGTTGGCAACTCGGTAACAAACTGAGTTCACTGCAACTTTCCATGAAAAGCTATGGTTTTCTGCACTCCTCACTGTATGCAATAATCATGATCCGAATATTATCAATGGATTTGTCCAAGATAAATTTTGATGAACTTTCAGTTCTCCAAAGATAATTTTGTACAGAATCTTATTGAGTGTAAACGTAGTTTTTTAATTTCTATGTGATCTTTTTTTTATTGATCTTAATGCCATTAGTACATAGTACATTATTGATTGTTTGTTAATTTACATATATAGCTCTCTAACCACTCTAAATCTCACTTTCTATTTTCTGTCTCAATATAGGAAGTTGCGGGAGAAAGATATCCAAGGCGGCGAGCTCTTGGGTACGTATGAGTCCATGACTAGCGTTATTTTTGTGAATGCCCACGTTTTTTTGTTTCTTCATGCATCCAATGAACTCTGTATCGGTTATAGTCCAACGCAACCTAAATGCTTTAGTTAGATGAAGGAACATGAATACTTTTATATCTGTAAAACATGACCTCACACACTTTTAACAGTAGACAATTCACTTGCTCATTATACCTTATGCTGAAATTTAGTTTAATTATGAGGAATGAGTTGGTAACAATTGAACTTCTAACTACTTATCATGCTCTAATACTAAATCTAAAAACCATTCAACTTTAAAGATTAGCTATTAGTTGAAGGCATATTAATGGTGGTCTTATTGACAATATTGGTTTTCTGTAGAACAAAATCACGAAGCCAGAGGGTTGACGCTCTTCTTCATCATATGCTGAGTGCTGAGCTGAGTCAAAATCAGACTTCCAATACATAAATCTGAGTATATTGTTTTCAAGGTAAAATAATCGAACTTCATAATATGCTTGTAGATTTCAGTGGTTCGGTTGCCGAGAATAAATTTCATGCGTAACTTTTAACAGATTATCCTCCTACTGAGTGTGATTATTAAGGTCCTCTGATTTTGCTCTTTTAGGAGGATTCTCGTCCTTCAATACCCTTAATCCTAAGACTACTAGAGCTGAATTGCTGTCAGGAGGGAAATATGTAGGTAGACAGAAAGTTAATTATAGAGAGAGGGTATATATGAGAGAGAATAGAGACAATTGGAGTTGTGTAACTGAACTGGGGAGAGACATTTTTATTCAGTTTTTCAGCTTTTAACTTTGGGCTAGTGAGATTATTCCTGGTAGAAGCAAGTACTGCTCCTACATTCCTCTGTAATTTGATTCTGATTTCATTGTACTATCTATTCATACACTGGAGCTGTTTGCAATCACTGCATATAGAGTGGTAGGATGCCACCTGTTCTGCCTTGTGAGTGTAAATATGTAAATATAGACCATGCTTTCTTCTTGCTTGAGGAGAAAGCAAACTAGAAAAAGAGGAAACAACTTTTGCTATACCCTGGGTTTCTGATGAAAATGTAATACCTAGTCCTGTATATGCGGCTTCTAATATGCTTTTGGAGTGACAATATTAATAGCAATAAAATTTACTCTGGAATTACATGTCGAGTGTCCACATTGTTTTTTCATTTTATACCAAGTATCCTGACATTTTGTTGTGTTTCCTTGTATTAATTCAGGCTGTAGACCAATGCCTATTGAGTATCTTATATAAATGTGAATCTGTACTTTTTGTGGTTATAGGATGCACAAAGGAGCCACTTTATTCTGTAAAGTTTGTAAGGATCTTTCATGTGCTATATCTCTCGTGTTGTTATGCTATTTGATTGACTCGGTACGGAACGAGGGAAAGCGGTGCATTGTGAGTAACTCCAGTAATCGGTGGATCAGGTCAAACGTGATTTTTCTGTTATTTCTGGAAAAAGCACATGATCAAATGCAATTGATGAGCTTCTGCGGAATGAGAATAAATCATGAATAGCAGGATGTTATATTCCACGAGGCTTCTAGGTGTTTTCTGATTAGTGTGCTGTAATGGAGACCTTTTATTTGTTTGATTTTTATAATCCTTTCTGGATTTGATGTTCTGTATAGCCTTGTATCTGTACTACCAATACAATTTGGTAAGAGTGCTAACTGTCGTAGTTTTCTTTTTTTCTTTTCGTGAAGAAAACTCTCGTGAGAGATAAGCATTACTCTTTTATTTAATTAAATTTCAGAAACTTTTATTTGTTCGATAACATAAAAAAGGGCCACTTTAGTCTATGCCATATCCACTTATCAGTTATCCATACCGATAACTGAAGATAAATGAACAGAAGATCAATGGAGACAATGAACAGAGATGGTGAGGAACTATACTTGAGAAAAATTATTCAAATACAACTCATGTTGCAGTGAACTTACGTTTTTTTTGGTTACAAATGAACTTACGTTTAATCATCTTCAAAAATAAAATTTACTTCTAATCAATACTTTATTGTTGTATCACCCTTAATGGGTTTTGATTTTGTGGTTTACGTCAGGTCATTGCCCCCAATCTTGTACTTTCTTTTTCTTTTTTAATATATTTTCTTTGTTGTTTAAAAAAAAAAATTGCAAAATTTAGCTAATACAAATTTATGTGGAAATGTCAATCCAAATATACAGTCTCTCGGTGTAATCTAACTCACTCTCGTGTGATGCACGAGTATATATGTCTTATTAAATAAAGGGTCTTGTTAACGAGTCTCGTTAACGAGTGCTTGTTTAAAATTGTCAAACACTACAAATTATAATGTATTGAATCCACATACATATTCTTATAAAAACTTATCATTAAAAGGTTATAATCATTGTTCCGGTGCTACTAGTTAGCATTTTCCTAGAGATAAAAAAATAGAGAGATTATAAAGCACAAATAGAATTGACGTAAAAGCCCTCAAACTCCTCCCTGCATATATCTTTTTTTTTTAGTCCTCCCTGCATATCTTTTTTTTTATATAGGTTCTTCTAAATATTGTTTGACTCGTATCCTTTTTTAAAAGAGAAGATGAGAAAAAAAGTATTTACTTCTCTTTTTAAATTAAAGTGTTATTCAAGTTTATTTGATCATAAGCATCTTATGTCTTCTATCTTTTTTTTTATAATATCAAAATATAAATTTATCCCCCGAAAACTCAACTCCATACATACCCTAAGGTTTAATGGTTATGTATTGAAGAAATGCTAGCAACTCTTATTTTAATACACATTTTTCAACACTCTTTGATTGGTTAAAATCAACATGGGTTCTACCAAATCATGTGAGACCCATATAAATTTGGTGGACTCATGTGAGTTTTAACCAATCAAAGAGAATGTGTTGAAAATTGTATTTTTTTTTAGGAAGAAAAGTCTATGTATTGATTATATGATATCATGAAATCAAATTCAATATAATTTTTTTTAATAATATTTAACCAATCAATATAATTTAAAACATTATATTAATTCTTAAAATATATAAATTTAACGAAAATTTCATTCTATCAAATAAAATCATTAAATTAAACGAATGTGTGTATAAAAAACTACAATCTCAAGATATTGTCTCTAACCCTCGCTTCAAAAAAAAAAAAAGATATTGTCTCTAACCACTATTAAAAAAATCAACTACGGTGTATGTAGCAAAAATAGTGTGTAGCTAACACTCAAGATAACCCATAATCAATTTAATAAAAACCAAAGCCCAAACCAAAAAAGCTACAAAATTTTCACACCAATTCCAAGCGGCAACTTATCCCGCCAAACAGCTTATTCCCGCCACCAATTCTCCTATTTAACAAACGCGCGTCTTTCATCTCTTCCAAAATAATCATAATCTCATTTCACCACTTTCACTTTTCTTCACCAAAATCGCTTCCAAAATGGTTGTTTCTCTAAAACCCGCCAAATTCTACGGTTCAAGCCTACCCCGTCCTCGCATCTACGTCTCCCCAGACGGCTCCGATCGTGTAGATCCCCCTATCTCCGTCACCGCCCCGCTTATGTCTTGGGCCCAAGAAGCCCACTGGTCCATGGGTGGCGTCAGCTTCAAACGTCTCCGTTTAATGGGTAAAATCGAAGGCAACGTCCAAAAGCTTCGTTCCCAGCGCGAAAAAGAATTCAAAGCCCATCCAATAAGCCCAAGCCCGAAGAAAGATCTACCCAGATCTAAAGGCTCTGCTGCTTCTCGTTCGCGGTCACCTTCACCGCCACCTGCTCCGATTGGTTTGAAGAGGAAGAGATTCGTTACTCTTCTTGAGCAAGAAAATTTGGTTCCGGTTGAGAAAACTCGTCGTGGGAGAAGGTTGGTGAAGAAGCTTGGTGATGATTTTGATCGAGTTGCTTCTCCGGTGAAGGACCGATCTGCTGAGGTGGTGGTAGTTTCTGATCCGGTGCCGGTGACGCCACCGGTGAAGAGGAGTCGGAGATTGGTGAAAATTGGTGATGCTGTGAAGAAGGTTGCTGAAGAGAAGTTGAAGAATAAGGTTGTTGAAGAAGAAGAAGAAGAGAAAAGCCCTAATTCTGTTACTAGGGTTAGGGTTTCTCCAAGATTGGCTAAGAAATAAGAATAGATCCAATTAGGGTTTTGTAATATAAATTGGGTTTCACTGTTTAATTATTATCTTAGGTTAATCTATTGTCAAAAAAATTATCTTGGTTAATCTTTTTTATTTTCATTGTAGTTTTTGTAGAAGCTGTGTTCTTTTGTGAACAAGAAAATGAAAATAGATTGTCTTTGAAGTTAATTATGATTTTATCTTTTCTAATTTTCTATTATGTTCTTGTTTATGCTTGGTTATCAAAATTATATTATTGGCTTTTCATCTTGTTTTAATTTGATAGCGTAACTGTATTACCCTTCTCAATTTATCAAATGTCTGAGGTTATATTGATGATAATTTTTTGGATTGATAGTGATTTTGATGAAATTATTGTGACAATGCGATTTTGTTCAAGATGTCTGAGTTTAGATTGACGATAATTTTTTGGATTGATGGTGATTTTGACAAAATTATGGTAACATTGCGATTTTGTTCTAAGAAAAAAGTTAGTGTTGTGCATGTATTAGTACATCTTTTGTTATTTGATCCAATGTGATTTTCTAACTCATTTCAAGTTGAAATACAAGTTGAATCCATGCATGATTATTCTTGGTGCTACATACATCTTATGGGACTGGTTTTTCACCTTTCACTCATACATTCACCTTGTGAAACTTGTTTGTGTGCAATAAAAACATTGTGACTGCACCCAGCTAGCTAATAGAAGTCATTCGATATCGGTGCAGATTTTAAAGCCAGTATTTCATACAAACGTCAAAATCTAAATTGTTTGATCGCGGTCCGATGGCTCTGATGAAGTGTTTGGGTGTGTAATGTGACTGCATCTGATCGAATTTGATAGATTGTCCAAGATTCTAGATTTATTCAGCACACCCAACCAAAAAATTAGATTTAGTATTGAATTGACATTTTTGTTGTCCATGACTGATTTGAAACCATAGGGCCAACGCATTTGTATTGAATCTATTGGTTTGTAATTACCAACACACAACTCGGTGAGTATTAGAATATGTCAATATTCTAATAGAGGATAGGATTTTTGATGTAAAAACTGCATTACATAAAAAACTTTCACTTCCCATTTTTCTAATAGATTTTATTATATTGCATTGATATGATATATAAACAATACTTTGTTTATAAAAATCTCTAATCCATGCTACCACACTATACACTCAACTAATCATTCCAAATCGAAATTAGGATATTGCACAAAACCCCAATGTGTAGTCACTTAAATCAGATATTTATCCAGATATCTATTCCAATACTGTAGTCAACTTTTTTCCACTTCTCTTCTTTTTTTGCTAACAAAGTGCTTTAAAATTTACATCCTGTTGATTAATCCATCCCTTCGCTTTGCCCAGTCTGCATGACTGTTTTATAAACAGCGATTGTGTTGATCGACTTTCCCCGGGGACGATTCCATAATCATCTGAATATTCCTCCATTCCCCCAACTAAGAATTGCCAAACTAGAGCACCTGCTCCAGACTTGTTTCTCTTTGCAGATTTGTAAACGATGTTTAAAATCGTTTCATACATCTTTTCTCGGTCTGATACAGTGAAGTTCTGGTTCTTTTTTGATAATCCGTATTCAGAGAACAGGACTGGCTTCTTCAGTACTTCGTCGCCATCTTCAATGTGGGAAAGCATCCACTTGTGGACAAATTTCAGTTGAGTTTCAATTGCTTTTTCATCCTCATGAAACCTATGCAAAAAGTTGCAATTAAACAAAAGAAATAGACGCCGAAGACAAATCTAAAAGGGAACAGATAATTTTCAAAACTCTTGCACTAGTTAATCAGTTGAACAGGAAAAACTCATAAAAAACCCTTATAACCATTCTTACTTATGCAGGTTGTGTTACCGTTTCAGAGTTATTACTTGCGCCCATACCCATAACGCGTACTTTTACCCTACTCATAGTGGATATTTTTCTCGGTACCCAATGACTTTGAGCATAAATGAACATCAAAAACTCATAAGAAAACCTTATAGAATTCAAGCAATGCATACCATTGATCCGGGTAGATATGAACAGAGGTGAAATCAATATCGGAGATTTTGGAGTTCCGGATATAATCAGACCCAAGTCTGGATGCCCAATAATTGGGGTTGACAGTCAAATCCTTTGGGTCATTAGGACCATAAAAACCTTCATTCCCCACAGTCAGCATATGGTTCTTGTCAATCAATTTCACAAAAGCCGACATTTCTTCTATCCACTCCTGCAGAAAAGATTTCAACATTTTCCTTATTTTCTATATATTTCCCAACAGGGACTAAAATTTACAATATCCAATAGAAAAAATGGATAAAATTTGGATAGAGTCCTTCATTTTGAACTCGGACGCAACTCGTGAATTTTGCAATATTCAGATGTGGAGAGAAAACAGCAGGACAAGTTCATTAAAGATCATAAATTTTTTAATAGAGAAATTTGAACTTTTCAATCTCCACATGGGTCTTCACAGCATGTAGTAAGGAGGAAGCATCACATAATAATTTTTTAAGTTGTTACTTGCTAGCCTTCTTGTTCTATAAATATAGGGGTTAGAATGTGCAAGTAAAGGACTTACTTGGAGAGTGTCACCGGAACGATCAGTCATGCAACGAGGCTCATTAATCAATTCCCAGCCAAAAATGGTGGGGTCATTTCTATATTCGATTCCAGTGAAAGTATTTTTCCTTGTCAAGACAGTCTGCAAAAAACTCAAAGGATGCTATTAGTTTATTGAAGAATAGCCTCAAGGGCTGCAAACATAGAGCAAAAACTGAAATGCACAGTTAAAAAGTCATAGACATTGATTTAGCAAGTAAATGGAGAAGAAATTTGGCCTAGGAAAACCAAAGATACAAGCTTCATATGGAAGTCATGGATCATGTGCTAGAGAAGTGCAAAGCATTCTATAAGTTGTCAGTTTGTTATGTACATAAGAAAACAGAAAGCGGTGAAACCAAAAAGTTAAAGGAAACAGGGCAGAAGATATACTCAATGAAGCTTGAAAAATACGGTTAAGAGTTTGTGTGAGTGAAAAGGAAGAGAGGTATGCATTGGTTATCTAATTCATTGCTTCACAGCAAGATTGCACTGCTGCGGTGATGATTCAGCCCTTGGTCACCACTCCTTTATTGAGCAAAAGAAGTATACATTCAATTAGCAACTGACTGAATATTCTTTCATTAAGATGCCAGTGACACCAAAACATGTTTCCTTAAGTAAGGTCTCAAGTTCCAGTCTTGTAGATGGGAAAAATAGCATCGGGAGAGCTTACCCTCCTTTATGGGTCCTCTTCCCAACAACCCTCGGATATTAGTCAAAGTCTAACGTTATCGGAGACCGGTGTCCTATGACCTAAACGGTAAAAAAGATACCATCACCAGTCTCAACTTCCAAAAGCATGTCTATTTGATTCAATCTTCAAAAAGAAAATAAAAAGAAGGACAACAAATGTAACTCCTATGTCAGATAAAATGGTCTGGTCAGAAGAGAAAAACATGCAAACTACTTGTCTTGCTGTATACAATGCTTACAACACAAGTCATAGAAAACATAGGCCTACTGAGTTTAAGAATAATAAGAAACATACCAGTACAAAAGTATTATTAAATCTAAAGTTATCATATGACAATTAAAGGCATACAACATGTGGAATCTAACATAATGCCTTTAAAAAGGAAATTAAACTTAGCACATAAGAATGCATCTTCAACAGTTGGGGGGACAGGGCGCGGGGTAAAGAGAAAGAGTGGAAAGGAGAAAAGAAAAAAAAGGTAGATATATAGACAGACAAACATGTCATACCTTGATGTAATTCTTGAAATAACTACGGATTGATGGATCATAGAAGAAAGAATCATTGGAGGCACTTAATCCTACCCCTTCTTGCCATGCCCATTTGACATACTGACTCTTCCCACCATATGGTTGCAAGTTATTTACTAAGCAAAGGAGCAGCCTTATTCCATTTTGCCTTGCTTCTGCTATGACGTAATCCAAAGCCTGTCATGTACCAATCCTTAGTTAGGCATAATTTCTATTCTTCAAAAATAATGCTAAACGAAACAACTAATTGCACAAGCAAAAAGAATTACACTGCAGTAATTCAACATAAAAACTTTTTTTCCTTCAATCGGGTATAACAGAAATGACAGATTTTTTTTGAGCAGGAATTGAAATTGGTACCCCCGAGGTTTACAACACTACACACACTACGCACCAACCACTTGTGCTAGACCCCGGTCATAAAGGACATATTAAGTAAAACATAAATCTCTAACGTACACGGACGTTTGCAAAAATTAAGTACTTGAAATTTGGTATTTCATTCATAAATTGACTTTAGTCGGAAGACAAACACCGACACCGTTTTTTGGGTCAATTTCCCAGGTTTCATGATGGACAAAGGGACAAGAAGAATAACAAAAGTCCAACATATTGCTTGTCAGATCCATCTACCTAGTAAACACAATTTTAGGAGCACAAGAAAAGAACAATCTTCTAATTGATTACACGTAGATGCTGACCATAGAGAGAGAGAGAGAGAGAGAGAGATCACTTGCCACTTTTTCTCTGTATTCTACCACTTCCCAGGAACAATGGTACCTCAACTAACTAAGTACATGTTTGAATCGACGGTGAGTTTGACAAAATCATGGTCACTATGTGATCTTTTTTGAAGATGCAAATTATAGCTTTTGCCAAAATCACCATGGCACTCTGTAATTCTGCTAAACTCACTATCAATCCAAACATGTGCTTAACCATTTTCAACCCTAAAGGGACAAGTACATAACTATTACATCACTTTTTAGAACTATCATCACACAATTAGATAATTATTTCCACAAAAGACGCCTAGTTTATTAGTTTGGTCCCTGCCTTCCCACCAAGATACCATTATTATAAACAATTATAACAACAGGCTATTATTATTACCAATTTTGCAAAGACCTATGAGACATCATCACACAGTCATGCACAATTTTAGGAAAAGAGTGCACAGACTGAGTAGGGAATAAAAAATTCAATGAAACGTAAACCCCAAAAAACAAGTCACCACAACACACACTCACATAAAAAACTAATTTGTGTCGGCAGCAACAACATGAAACAATGAAAGGGCACACAAAAACATAATCAGAACAAATCATGGGAACAACACAGTTACAAAATTACCAAAAAATCAAAAGCTACAAGCAACAAAACACAATACCTGAAAAACTTGTTCATCAAAGTGACCAGGTGAAATTTGAAGAGCATTATAATGACCATCATTGAAAGCCCAAGTTCTACAAACAGTGAGTCCCATATTAGCCCCAGTTTTCAGCATTTGACGAACCTTAAATCGCGACGAAAAATCGACAGAATGATCCATCAACCAATAAGAATTCCACCCATTCACATAAAACACATTCCCATCCAAAACAAACTGTGTCCCATTTCTCATCACAAAACCCATTTCTCTCCCTTCTTCAAAACTAAACCTTAACCCTCCAAAAGACATGTAAATAAAAACCACAAAAGAAGCAAAACCCAAAATGGGATAAAACAATCCATTTCCTGCAAACATTATCTCACAACAAAATTCAACAAATTAAAGATACCCTTTTGATTTTTTCCTCAAAGGGTCGCTAAATTAGTAAAGCTTGATGAAAATTATTGAACCTCACACTCACACTCAATTACTCAAATACCACAATCCCGGAAAAAAAGTTTGGTTTTTTTGACAACCCAAATGGCTAAAATGTCTAGATCTCTCTCTTAGAACTTAAAAGAGTGGGAATAACTCCAAAAGACACTAACTTTAATGGGTTTCAATGAAAATTAGCTTAACCAAAAAAATGTATTAAGAGAAGAGATTAAGTCAATTTTGTAGTAATGAGATAATAATTAAGAAAGTTTAATTATTTATAGATGAACAACAAGAACAACTAAGAATGAATGGAATGGGGAAATGATTGAGGTTGTTGTTATAATGTTAAAAGAACAACCTCAAAGAAGTGAAAAGAAGCACATGATGTTTGGTTTGGATTATTTATTATCCTAAAAAATAGACAAAATTAGCGGAGATTATTGAGTTGGAAGAAGAAATTAAAAGTGAAAGTGAAACCGACGGTGTATTGTACTGAATGAAGAGGACTTTATTGCTATGTCCCACCTCTTTACTTGTTTCACTCTTGGTTTGGTCAGACATTGGAACATACTTCAATCCCGTGTTTCACTCAATCTTTTGGATATTTTTTATTCATTTTAAATCAACAGAGGATCGTTAAAAATTAAAATAATGAATGTGTCTTTAATATTTAAGTTAAGGAAAATGTTAACAAGTGGTCATTGTATTGTTTAGTAATTTTAAATAATAAGTTTGTGTTAAAGTTTATGAAATTAATGTAGTATTGAAAATTGAATTTTTTGATTTTTTTAAAGAATAATTTCTTTATTAAGAATCCTTAAAGAGTGTCTTTAGGACACTCGTTAACAAGACTCTTAAGTTAATAACTTAAAAAATATAAAATACTTATAAATAATTTTATTGAAGTTGGTTTTTAAGTTGTTTTGTGGTTTTTTTGTCCAAAAAAAAAGTTGTTTTGTGGTTTGTTATTTGTCTTGTATTGTTCGCGTCATCCTTTGAGATAGATTTTGGGATGAGATTCAAGTTCATTTGACTTGGTATTAGAGTCGGTTTGAGAATCGCAATGTGGAAATTGGACTCAGGTCCACGCTAGACGTGGGGGTGGGTGTTGAAGTTGGGTTTGAAGTTGTTTTTTGTTTGTTATTAGTCTCACATTGCGCAGATGTTGTTGAGTATATAAATATGTTTGAGTATCGTCATCCTTTGAGTTAGATTTTGAGATGAGATCCAAACTCATTTAACAAATCTAACCAATTCAAAGTGAAGAAAATATCTATGATTCTAAATTTGCATCGTTGAAGATTCGGTCATCAGTTGAATCAGTTAACTAATTTATCGAATATGATTTGTTAATTTGAAACAAATTAACACTACAATAAAATAAAAAAACAAAAGAATATCAAATCAAACATCATCGTATTTAGATGATGAAATCCAAAGAAGCAGGAGAAAAACATGAAAGAAAAATTTGTTTTGTATCAAAAATTATTTGTTTAGATTAAAAATATATGCATATGGATGATTTTTTATTAAAAAAAATACACAAAATCACTCCTTTGTTAATAAAGGTGATAATAAGTTGGGTCAAGTTATTCTTTAAAAAACTTAAAAAAAAAAATTGGGTCAAGTTATGCTTTGCAAAACCAAAATTTCAGTTGTTAAAAAATTTAAGGTCTAAGTCTGTTATGTAAATAATATAATACATGTTTAAATAGACGGATAAACTAATAGTTCAATGAAATTATACTCCTTTTAAATATTTAACATGATATTTTAGAGAATTTGACGATATAAATGATATCATATTCTAATTTTAGTTTATAATAATAGATTTAAATATACAAAAAATTAATGTAAACTCAAAAATTTATAATTTAATATACTAATATAATAAAAATATTATTCATATTTAATTGGATAGGCCAACCAAATAGGTTTAAGAGGCTTTTTCAAACGGGTTGTGACTTGACCATTTTAGCTAAATTGGCTTGTACAAAAAACCTTAGTTTGCGTTGTTTAACAAAAAAAGTTTAGTCTGATCAAGTGTGAAATAGGCTAAGTTGTAGACTCATGTAACGTCAGAACTATTCCTACTCATATTTACCGGTATTTGGAGTTAAAATTGACTATTACTCTTTTTATTGGTGAATTAAAATAAATCAAAAGAAAAACAACATAAAAGACACATTAAGTGTGGAGGATGTCCCTAAACAGCTGATCCAAGAGCCCAAAAGGCAAGGGGGACCATTTAGTGACACCCATAGTAGAAGAATTTTTGTATTTTGCCAACAAATCAGCATTGGGATCAACTTCTAGCAATATATGATGCAAGACCAAATATGAGGCATGTTCGATCAAACCGGCAATCCTTAGCATAAATGAACTTAATAACCTCTAGGCTATATGATTATATAATTGCTCTTGCATGCACATTATGAAGGAGAAGAGTGATGATAAATTAAATTAAAAAAAAAAGGAAAAAAAACTTGGCAAATAACACATCACTTTGACCCTCATTGGAGAAAAACCTAACAAGCCAATTTTGGTAAGCTTGTTTCACATCGTAAAGATGAAATTTTCTTTTAATTTTTTTTTATATATTTGGTCCAAATCTATAATAACAATATATTTTGGTAAGAAATTTTGGGCAGAATTTCTCATTTTTTAAAATATAGTCTTGAACAAATTTGTCAATAAGAATACTATATTATTGATATTGTCATTGAAAAATATAAAAATCATATTATATTTGTTTTATTGTTAATTTTATTAAAAAAGGTAACCAAAAAATTTTTATTAAAAAAGATAACAATGATTTGTTACAACTTTAAATCTAGAACATTTATACCTATAGTTTTAATAAAAAAAAAATTCATAAAAAAAAAACATTGTATTTAATTTACACGCGTGAAACACATTTGAGTTGGTTTAGTGGTGTTGTATTGGGACCTTGGAGCATGCTCCTCTCAAGGTTTTAGGTTTGATTTCCCCTTATGTCAATTTTAGTGGACTAAGTCCATAGAGAGCTATGTTAGGGAACAATGGAATTTGACCTTCTCGAATTAGTCGGTCCTTAGGTTGGATATTGAGCTTTCAAAAAATTAATTTACACGCGTTAATGCAGAGTTTTTTAAGGACAAATTAACACAATAAAAAGAACAGACAAACGCCTACGAAAATGCTCGTCTCGACCAAGAGATATATTTTAAAAATTGTTTTCTTAGAGAGAATAAGCTTGTTATAATGGTAAACTTTTTTTTTATCCTCGTGAGCTTAGCTCAGTTGATAGGGACATTGTATAATATATGCAAGGTCCGAGGTTCAAACATGGACCACCAAAAAAAAGGTAAACTTTTTTCTCTTAAAAAAAGACTTGTATTATACTTAAAAATAGATCAGTATTGTTAAAACGACTTTAAAAAAATCTCTTTTTTTGAATAAGTCCAATTGTCCACATATTAGACCATCCACAACAAAGCACCTCGAATTGGATGTTTAAGTGTGTCTCCTATGTCTATATCACTTATTTTACGGTGATACTTAATAAGTATCAATTTCTCCTACCCAACACTCAAAAGAAATTATTAAATAGGTCCTACAAATAATTTTATATCATTACATTTCAACAAAATCTATTTATTTTATTAAGATTTATTAAATAAGAGCGACGAAAAATGAAGAGAGAGAAGGTGCTTTCATAGCCACCCTTCTCCATAGACACACATATATTATACACCCTCCGGTCACTAATATAAGCAAAAATCCACTTTTTAGATATATTCAATTAATGATGTATGTGACATATAATAAAGACCACATACATCATTAATTGAATGTATCTATAAAGTGAATTTTTGCTTATATTATTGATCGGAGGATGTACTCCATAATGGAGGTGTTTATTTAATGTGGTGCTAAATAGGTGAATCACCAACCATTATGGATGGTCTTAGAGTTCCACTTTGCATTTATTGCATTTCATTTCTGCATTAATTGCATTTACATTTTTAAACAAAAAAAAATTCAAACTGGCATTTCTGTCAAAAAAATAATTAAATAAGCATTTTTAATGTATAGAAAATAAAAATGGTAACCAGTATATATTTAATGAAAATATTTTATATTTGTTTGACTGAAATATATTTATTATATTAATATTAAAATTGTATAAATTACTTTTGTGTATAACCGAGTTTATATATTTCCAATGGTAATGTAAAAAAGTTTTGACATATTCATCAAACCATCAAAATTACATTACATCGACCTTTGACCAGGTGAAATTGAACTTGGATTCTTTAAGTAAAATTCATGATTATTTTAACAAAGTAAATGTGGATGATTATTTTTTTTTTTATAGGAAAATGTGGATGATTATGTTGTTATTTGGTAAAGAGAAACACTAATGTTAAGTAAAATTTATGTTTGTCTCATATCTTTACATGAGATCAATTTTTAAAATGTGATATCCACATGAATTTCAACCTAATATAAAAGTGAATGTTGGATATAATGTTAGAAAGAGAGTGTCCACATCACCCATATATGTTAAATATAAGTTAGAAATTTCATGTTGGTGTTGAATAGTTAAATTATATGACTCATATTGTCATACACTCAATATTTTACGGTTTTTGGTAAAGATGTTATGTCAAAAAAAAAATTAGATGGTTGTTAATGGTGGTATCAAAGTCGATTGTTTGTCAAAGTGGGACGACTCCTTGTGTCAAAAATCTTTTTGATAGTGATGGTAAGGCGAAATATTCCATTAACGATGAGTGTTAACGGTAGTACAAATGCATGTTGATATAAAAAAAATCTTTCATTTTAGGGGAAACATAATCAAAAGAATGGAGAAACTTATGTTTGGGATTAAGATTGTTGTGTGTCAAATGTAAATTAACATTCTCAAATTGTATGAAAAAGTCAGTGTTGAATAAGAGGACTCATGACTAAATGCCATAAGGTTTTAAATAAAAATATTGTGTCAAATACTATTTGTACATTAATCCAATATGATGTGACAATTTTTGAACCCTTTGTGACCTAACATTATGTATATAAAGGAATAATTCCCTACTACACATAAACTACAACTGTTTATTATTTTTTATTTTTTTGTCAATGAATGGTCATAGCCTTAGTCCTGTTTTGTTGGTTTGGAATTCAATCAAATTTAGTATTTTGATAACTTTAACTTTTTTACATTCTCTCTATCTATCTCTTGTTTTATTTTTATTTAAAAAAACTAAATTAACCCACCTAAATTGATACCGAAAAGAATTAAACCTGAAATCTTGAGTAGGATTAAAGGCAATACCAACAAATTAACTCAAATAGATTACTCTATCTATATCTAAGTTGCTTTCTTTCATGTTTTCCCATCCATTTTAAAAATCATCATATATATAAAAGATAGATAACCCTTGACTGTTTAGGATACAAAACAAGCAAAAAGGTGTAAAAAAGCAAAGTAGTACTAACAAAGTAAATAAATAATCCTCTTAGAAAAAACATCATTGTACAAAATACGATACTAATAATCTTAATTTTAATCATTTTAACACGATATTGTGATAATGAATGAACACATTAATTCTGACCCCCTTTTTGTTAGACTGGGGACATAATTATACGGGAAGCTATGAGATCGTTCTCAATCTCTCTCATTTGTTTAGGTGCAAAATCATGATGATTATCCATTACTATATCTCTTAGGATGATGATCTATTTAATTAATTTAGACTGAATTTATGGCTGTCAACGAATGAGAATTACCACTTTTGTATCATAAACGCATCATATCATATTACTCATAAGCAAATCAGTGTTTATAGCTAATTGGATTTGGTATAATGTCTTTTTTTGTCAAATCAAAAAGACTAATAGAGTAAGAAATCATACATGCACTGACCAAAAAGAAGAATGGTTGAATTCAAACTTCTCTCATATACATTTACTTACTTAAGCTACAAAATTAATCATCATGATACTTTTAGTTCACATTGATTTGGTTCGATAAGCTTATTATGCAAGATATACTAATCTCTTATACCGATGTTTATATATGATTTTTTTTTCTTTCTATAAAGAAAATGACAAACACCATTTAAAACTAACATACACAATTTTAAGATTGAGTTTAAACCGAGATAAAGATGTTCAATGTAATAATATTGATAGATAGTTGAACTACCATCTTGTGTATTAGTAAAATAAAACATTACTAATACACAAGATGATTATACTTATATACCCTTAAAAAAATGATTATACTTGTATAGTTTCTGGTAAAAACTCTCTTAGCATGAAAGAACTATGATTTTTATTTTTTAGACAAAGAACTATGTTTTTTTATGGTGAACACATGCTTGGTATATTGATTAATGATTATTATTTTGAAAGGATCAAAGTTAACTCTTAGTAGGGCATCAATGGCCAAATAATGATAAAATAAAGGCAAAATTGCACCCGTTGTTTTTAAGTTTGATTTTGTTTTTTAGATTGTTTTTTTAATTTTTTTTCTTATTTTTAGATCGACCATTTAAGTTCTGTCACACAATTGCCATTTTTTTTCTTATTTTTTAGAATATCCGGAGTGGGTTTAAGTTATGCGTTTTTACCATAAGTCATTTTAAATGTTTATCTCTCATAAGTAATTTTCTTCCTCTTGCCTAAACCTAGTATTTATTTTCCTCATATCTATCAATGAACTAAAAATTCATCAGAACTAGAAAATTGAATGAACGAGAAAATCTATGAATGAACTCTAATGTGTACATGACTCTATATTCACCCTCCCTAAACCCATAAAATGTGGGGTTCTCATTGGTGATCATGAATAGGGTGTTGAATTGTTTGCTAATATTTTAAAAGTTTTAACACCAAATTCCAGCATTGCTTAGGGAGAAAACGTAAACCTTTTTTATGTATCAAATATAAGGTATTTATAAAAGATATTTTGTAGCGGAGTCTTTTAAAATAAAAATGAAAAGTGACATAAGACTTTTTTAACAAATAATAAAAAAAAAAACACAGACTAACCTTGTAATTTAATATTCTTTCTATTTTTTTACCTTTGGTTTTTTCTTCTTCTGAAAATATAAAAGTCTATAAAAATGATCTAAATGATTTTTTAAAGAAATGTTTAAGGATATGGGACCCTCATCTTAAATAATCGAACTAAGCATACATCTATATATATATGATGCATTGCGTCCATGCATGCATGCATACGTATATGCATGCATGTATAACGTTCGTAACAAAATAAATTGACACAAAATAAAGGACAATTTTTTTAGGGTTTAATCAATTGTGTTATCTAATCAATACTTTGTACATCACTTTCAAGTTATTATATTTTATTTTATTGCATTTATATATTATCCCATGACATGCTCTCAATTGTGCCCTAACCTTGTGCTCCTGTCTAGCTGGTTGCATGCTACATACTCATCAGCAATAATCTCATCAAGGTCCTCCTGCTCAGGTGGTCTTGGAGCTTCCGTCTAGGTATGACGTATGGATGTGAAATGTTAAAATATCATCTCATGTATCTAAAAGTCATCTCTATACCAGTCACGACAACTTGGCCCAAGTCCTGGGCTGACAACACACAATCAAGAATTTTTGAGTAGTGCTGGGACACCTTTGATCGGGTTGTCAAGGGAGAATCAGACTAATGCGGATGTCTAAGAATGGTTTGCACACATCCAAACTGACTCATCACATGATTGAACAAGAATGCGACATTACCTTGTGTTTGATGTTTGAAAATGCTTCAATATGATGATTTCAACCAAAAAAAAAATTAAAGAATCACACGTGTGGTGGTTCGGATTTTGGGTGGTGTAACAGTAGTTTTAGGGCATAAATTATAATTGTTAAAATGAAGGGGAGTTCTGATAGTTGCTTATATATAAGAAGAATTCGAATTATATAATCCAAACTGTTTTATTTTTTGTGTGCAGATTATATAATCCGAACGATGGCAAAATCAGAATCCTGAAAGGTGCATGAGAAGGCAAAAGGGTGAGACAAAAATTCTCAAAACTAAATACTTCTTTTATATTTGTTTGCGGAAGTAGAATTCACTTGGGTGTCATTGACTTTTAATGTCATTGATGTCTTTAATGTGTTTTAGATGAGAGATAGTGATTTATGAATGATTAAAATAAATTATTTAGATTCGAGAGAATGATTAATTAGAAGAGATACAGCAACAAAGACACCAAATGACAATGTAACCCAATTGAAACCAAAAGCAAGCCAACCGGTTCCTTTCTATTCTGTTTTGCTTACATTCCATTTTGTTTTTTCTACTTTAACTATTTTATCTGTCTTACATTTGAGGTGATATCTGAGTGTAAAAGTTGACTCTTATAACCTCAAGATGTTTAATTTGAATTCCCCAAGACACTTGTAAAATGCTTATTATTAACACTTTAGTTAATACAGATTTATCTCTTCCCCACTTTTCCAAAAATATTCTATTTATACAATTTATTTTGGTGCTTTTACATGTTAAAAACTAAACTTCGCCCTAGAGAATATAGATCATCGAACTCAATAAAAATAATAAAGGTAAAATATCCCTTTTTTATATAATTATATTTGAATTCTTTCAAAAAAAATAATAATTATATTTGAATACAATAATTTTTTTTACACATAAATCCAATCAAATCGTTTTATAATGCCACTCTAAAAGGTGTTGAAGTAACCATGGTGATGATGTAATCTTCTCGCTTGATGTTAGTTAGACAAATTAGGATGTGAGCAGATAACAAGTGACTTGAGGATTAAGTGATCATACCTAGGGTAAAGTCCGAGATTTATTGAATAGTGATGCAATATGTGCTTTGTTCTATTGCAACAATTGTTGAGATGCTCACTAAATAGTGAGATAAGTGATGCACGGGTATGTTACCAGTAGTGAGAAAGTAACAACACACATTTGATTTGTAAATTCTACATGATGTCTATCTGAAACGGTAAAAGCATGTTGGTGCTTTCATAACCTTTATCTCTTGTGCCACATCGTTCCTTATATTGATGTGTCATGTTGATTGTTGGGCATCTCCCTATTTTAAGTGTTATACAAAATACACTTTGGTAAAATATATTAATTTTTAAAGTATTTCATAAATAAGCCAAATAGTCTTAAGTCTAAATAAAATTTTAAAGAAATGATCTATATAATATAAAATTTAATTTAATTTAACAATAAATTTTGTAAGCAATGTAGTTGAATATGTATTTGCCATGCATATTGTTGACTTTCTTACATTTTTTATTCTCTTTTTCCAATAATACCATATTTAAAAGAAATATCTATTTAATCCAAAAGCTACTGTTAACATTAATAATTATCTCAAAAATTAAAAACATTAATGGATGTGATAATTTTAAATGTATTGATTGATTATGTGTACAAAATTGTTTTAAACTGTCAACATATCACCATTAAACTCTTAAAAGAAACATCTATTTAATCCTTTAGGATATACATGATACTATTGTTTTAAAATCTTTACGTGTTAAGTTTGATCCGTTGCTGATTTCAATGAGCTACTTTGACCTGTTAAAAAAAATTAATATAATAATCAATTCTTTTTAGGCATAGTAACTAATTAATTATTTTTTTTACAAAGTAATTAATTAATTTTAAACTATATAAATCCTTCAATTTAATATCTAATATTAGAAACTGTTAGAGATAGAATTGACCAATTTTTTATTCAATTTTTTTTTTTTTACCAATTTTCTTATAGTTATAGATTAAATTAAAATTTCCATATACTTTCACTATTTATTACGAGTATTTTCATATACTTTACAGATTCAACTCGAGATAGCAAGAGTCTAAAGACTAAAGTAATAAATTATTATATAAATATATTTTTTTTTCCTTTTTCCCCTCAATTTTTTTCCTTTTTTATTACAAAAATATTTTGTTAACATTTTTAATGTAAAGAAAAATAAAAATAAAAAATGAAAACTCTGTTATTGCCAGTTGCGAGCGACAGGCATGGAGAAGCTCCGTGATGGACGAGATTAGAGAGACGTCTTAGTTTTGACTGAGCTTCCTTAGTCGGCAGCCGTCGTGTGTGTCTGTAAGCATCTTCTTCACATTCTTCTTTTTCTTCATTTTTTATTATTCAATTATTATTTCAATTTCAATACGCGTTGATTTTTTCAACCATGTCCATTTTCATAGGAACCATTTTTCTTTATTATTAATTTTATGATTTATACTCTTCCTTTGTTTTGATTTTGATCATTCATCAACCCCTTTTTTATTTTTTGAAAAAAAATTCATTTTTAAAATTTGATGATTATTGTTTTAGTGTGATTGAAGAGTTTTCAATAGCCCATTTGATTAAATTTGATGAATTTTGAATTGGGTCAGTTTTAAATTTTCAGATTGATACATAAAGCGTTGATTTTTATGTTTTTTTTTAAGAAAAATGATGTATGAATTATGTTAGTGACTTGCATGAATTTGTATGAAGGTATTGTTGAAATATAATAGGAATACTGCATAGTTGAAGAGTTGTTTGGTGGTGAAAATGGGTTGCATAAATTCCAAGAGTTCAGCTGTGGATGACAGCAATGAAGGTTTGACATCATCTAGCAAAAGGAATTTTGTGAGGAATGTTTCGAGATCGGATACGAAGAAAAGGGGTGATGGAGTTTTGGAGAAAGATAAGTTATTGGATGGTATTGGCAGTATGAAAGTTTCATTGATTGAGAAGGAAGTGGATAATGGGTTGGTGAGGTTGTATGATGATCAGAATGAGAAGAAAACGAAGAAAATGGAGAAACCTGAATTGGCTGTTGTTGTTGATAATCCGAGTCTTGGAGGAAGGGTTCCAAAGGCTTTAGAAGGTGAGCAAGTTGCAGCAGGATGGCCAACTTGGCTCTCTTCTGTTGCTGGTGAAGCTATCAATGGGTGGTTGCCTCGGAGTGCAAGCACTTTTGAGAAGTATGATAAAGTAAGTAAATTACCACCTCGTTTGTTTAGTCTATGGTTACATTGTGATTAGCTAATTATTAATTATAATTACTGCTGTCTAGTGAATGCACTTGTTGAAATTCTCTAAACATTGCATTGTTTAAGAAAATTATCCTTTGTTCTCCTGTCCTGTGTAGAGTGGAATGGAAATAAATCGGTAGCCTAATTTTTAAATTCCATAAAATGATAAATTTTATTATAATGAGAATGTTTGAGTAGGAATCATACTTCAGTTTCACATTTGAAGCATAGATGGGACTTGATATTGCTTTTATGCCCTCCCTTTCCAATGGAGAAGGGAAGAGCTAAAAGATAATAGTTAGGGTGTTCAATTTGTCGCTTTCCCGTTATAGCTTCTTAATTTGATGTAGCAAAGATCTTATCTCATATATGCTTAAGGAGTAACGTGAAATTCTACCATGCAGATTGGCCAAGGAACTTACAGCACTGTTTTTAAGGCACGTGATTTGATTAGCCAAAAGGTGGTTGCCTTGAAGCGGGTGCGTTTTGATAATCTTGATCACGAGAGTGTCAAGTTCATGGCAAGGGAAATCATTTTTCTGCGTAGGCTTGACCATCCAAATGTAATAAAGTTGGAGGGATTGATAACATCGAAGAATTCTCGCAGCTTGTACCTTGTTTTTGAATATATGGAACATGATCTTACAGGACTTGTATCAGCACCTGGTATCAAATTTTCTGAACCACAGGTAGTTATGATATGTTTTTATTCTCTGTCTTTTGTTTTACATTGAGTCAGGCGAGATTTTTCTTGTCAAAGATGTAGTAAAACCTTCGATTAGACTTCACCTAAAAATTTAAGAAGCTTTGGGAGTAGTTAGTCATAACACGGCATCAGAGCTTCTTAGTTCTTAGACTAAATGGTTAGGAATTCGATCCTTACCATCCTGATTTTTCTGAAACAAGAATTTTATTTCAGCACATGATGAAATTTGGCTTGTGCATTGTACATGCTTCAACTTCAAGTGTCTTAGAGATGTAATAAAACCATTAACGAAACCTTTTTCCTAATATCTTGAGGTTTTTTTTATCTGTGTTCTTAATGATGGGGAGCATTGCCCTATTAAAACTATTCTCAAGCAAATGTGTGTGCTCTCCACTACACTTAGATGCATAAAATTCTAATTGATGTTCCTTGCATGTCAGATTAAATGCTACATGAAGCAGCTTCTTAGTGGATTGGATCATTGCCATAGTCGTGGTATCCTCCACCGTGATATAAAGGGCTCAAATCTTCTCATTGACAATAAGGGCATTTTAAAGATTGCAGATTTTGGTTTGGCAAATTTTTTTGACCCGAATCGAAGTGTTCCATTGACCAGCCGCGTAGTAACTTTATGGTATAGACCACCAGAACTTTTACTTGGTTCATCAAATTATGGAGTTGCAGTGGATATGTGGAGCACTGGTTGCATACTTGGTGAACTCTACTGTGGCAGGCCTATATTGCCTGGAAAAACAGAGGTACAATGCATCATCAAAATCTAGTTGTTTACTCACCTAATGTGTTTTTTGCCTAATACCTGACTTTGTTAAGTGGTCTTCACTGCCCTATGCACAATTTCATGTTCGAAATCAACATACCCATGTTTAGACTGTATGTGAAAATTATCCAATTAAAATCGTGAATTAATAGAGATAGGTACCTGAAATGCGCTTTTTGGTCATTGTTTGTAGGTTGAGCAATTGCATAGGATTTTTAAACTTTGTGGATCACCATCTGTAGACTATTGGCGTAAACTGCGGCTGCCCCATTCTACAGCGTTCAGGCCTCCACACCATTATAGGAATTGTGTTAAAGATACATTTAAAGAAGTTCCATCTGCTGCTGTGAGGCTTATAGAGACCCTACTCTCTTTAGATCCCACACTTCGAGGAACCGCAGCTACAGCTCTGAAGAACGAGGTAAATGATTGTATATTTTGACTTTTTCAATTAGATTTGATTACCGCTGTCTCAGCCTAATGTGTGTGCTTATGATCATGTAGCACTTGTTGCTGCTTCCTGCATTCACATACCTTATTAAGTAGAAAATAACGATCATATTTCTCAATTCTCATGCAATACTTCTGTTTAATATTCAATATATTAAAGCAACATGTTTCCTTTCTATCCTCCTGGGAGGCACTTGATTCTCCATTTTGATATTTCCTTCTCTATTGACAGTTCTTTTCATCGGAACCCGTTGCTTGTGATCCATCAACTTTGCCAAAATATCCCCCCACCAAAGAGATTGACGCTAAAATGCGGGAAGAATCGACAAGAAGGTATGTTTTGTAGCTTGATATTTTTTTCTTTTCTTTTTGTAAACAGAGGTTGAGGGAAATACAATCTACGAATATTTAACGAGTATAGATATTTTTTTGTTGTATCAGGGAAGGAGCTCTTGGGGGAAAGGAACAAAAAGCTGGGTCACGAGTTAGACAAGAGAAAGAACCTCAGTCATTTGTCTTACCCAAAGCCAATGCTGTATCTCACATATCAATGCAGGTAATCCAAGCAAGTTAGAATCAGCTTATATAATCTTCCCCTGTTATGCCCTTTCCTTTATCTATCATTCTGCCACATTTCATCTCATTACATCATCATTTTATTTTGTGTAGCAAGGGCAGCGCTTTCCAAACATGACAAGCCGGAATGAATCATTCAACCCTCACAGAGAGCCTGTATCTGGATTTATGGGTTTGCCACACAAACAGTCGGAAGATGTTAAAGAAACGGCTAACTATTTCTCTGGGCCTCTTTATCCGAGGTCTTCACATTCAGGTTTACTGGTTCCAGGTTCGGGCCGGCACAAAATTGGGAAAGAAGCCGGTGAGCGGCCGCTTCCTGTTTCAACTAAAGCCAACCTATCGAAACCATCTAGGACTTCGTTCTCTGGAAATCAAAAAGAAAATCCAGTTCCTTGGAGGCCCCAAGATACAATTCAAGTGCAAAAGTCTTTTGGGTTGAGTAATGGATCAGAGTCAAGAAAGCGGCATGATAAAAAACGCCATTCAAAGATAATCGATCTCAGCCAAACAGAAAATGGAAAGGTAGGTCTCCTCACTGAAACATAAATTCTGTTCAGTTTTTCTTCAATTGTTATTGTTTCCTTTTTAACTTCGTTTGCCTTTTTACTATACTAGTTGTCAGTGAAAACCTTTGCTAGCCATCAACAACGCTTAATTTTGTATACATTTGTTATGTATCTTTGGTTTTTGCTGAATATAAACGCTGACCTCTTTTTCAGGATGGGAATGTATCCAGTGGAAACAATCTATTTATGTCTGGTCCGTTACTGGTTTCATCAAACAATATGGATCAGATGCTCAAAGAGCGCGATAGGAAGTTGCAAGAATATTCAAGACGAGCCAGAATTAAATAGGTCTAAAGGTGAAAGTATGAGCACAACAGAAGTAGGACAATTAGTAGTCAATTACATACTTATTTTTAGTTATACAGCTCCATTTTTAAATTTTTTTTTTTTATGACAATTTGTTTCTCTCAAAACTAGAGAGATTGGGGGAGTGTGTGTGTATTTATGCACGCTCTTTTATGTAAATAATAATAAATAGGCTTCTACAATCGGAATTTGCCGTTCCATCCATTCTTTATGATATCCTTATGTGTAAGTTATCTAGTAGGAAATTTACATTACTATATCTCCAACCCATATAACTATGACAGTATCCATCAACAGTTGATGTATCTTAAAAACCTCATTGGGAGGATTAGACAGATGAGTATTCTTAGCGTTCGGAGTCCTTTTTGTCCCTTCTGATTTGATCTCCACAACCCCCCTCCCCCCAACCCTCCTCAAAGGGGTTGTATGAGTTGGTGATCCGATTTCATGATTGGACATTGAAGGATTTTGTATTGATTCATTTATTTTTGGAGGTTTCATCCTATTGTGTTAAGATGGTGCCTAGGTAAGATACATATTTTGCCGGCGCAACACTCCTGCAATGAAGCTTGTAAATACCTCTGTGAACACACGCTAAGTTGTTTATTACACAGTTCCACATTATTTGGGGTATCAATTGGGTATTCGAATACTCGAGACATGAGTGACAAAGTTCTCCCTTGAAGTTTTGATGTTGCTGCATTTTCAGAGTTTAAACTCGAAACCTCTGTTAAACTATAAGAGATCTGTGTCATCTCATTCAAGTATTCTTTAGTAAGGTAAGGAGTATGGGTGTTAGGAGGTGAATATTTTGATTCTCGCTCAACATAATACTAACAAATAACAATACACTTGTCATTAAGAAGGTTCACTTTGATTTCACAACAGTAATTTGTTTGTATATAGTATTTTGAATTTTTTTTTTCAGGGGTTGTATAAACGGTTTAGCAATAATCGCATCTTCGTAATTAGGTGTCCAACCTCGATGGTCATAACTCGACTCGTTTATTCAAAAGTTGCATTCTCCAATGATAGCCTGCAATTTTATAACACTACACCAAGAACTGTGGCCTTAAAAAGAAAATGATACTATATGATAACATGTTATAAAATTATAGAAGAACAAGAAAACAATTTTAACTCATTAGATATAAATTGAAGGGGTGAAGGGCTTGAAAAATGATAAATGAAGAAAAGTTAAGTTTCATTCACATCCACTAAAAGCAAAGAAGTGTTGCTATCAAAATAGCTCTCACACAAATCCTTTCCTCAAATAACTTGACAAGCACGGCATGCATCCTTCTTTGGATGTTTCACAAGCACACATGTCTTCCATGTTTTGGATAGTGGTAGTGTGCAGTGTACATAAACTCTAAATAAGCTCGACTTTGAATATTCTTTATTCATTTACAGAACATGATGCACAAACTTAAAGTTTAAACTCTAATCCTAAATAAAACTTTATAACATTATCTACCTTCCCAAATGATATCACTTGAGGTCTTTGAATTATAACTGAACATTCTAATTTCTTCAAAAGTAGGATGACCTCTGCATGGAAGTGCACTTTCAGTTCTAGACCATGTTGCAGCTGATTGTATTCTTCTAAGCAATCTCGTCTCTATATTTTCATCATCACACTCAATGTTGTTCATTTCTCCCCCAAACATTTTCACAACCTGCCTCATCATCGGTCTAACGTTAGGGTCCGAACTTGTACACAACAAACCCAAATGAAGCCATCTCACAGCTTCTTCAATGGAGTATCCACCTTCGGTCTCCAACCTTTCATCAACAGCACTGTGCAATTTATCAAGCACCATTAGAGACTCCACCCATTCAATTAGCGCTGGTTTATGTTCTTCAATAGGTCTTCGCCCACAAATCACTTCCAAAACCAATATTCCAAACCCGAACACATCAGACATTGTCGACGCTCTTCCTGTTCGAATCACTTCCGGAGCAATGTATCCTAATGTCCCCAATACTTTTGTTGTGTTGGCAACTTGTCCATTATGCTCATGCATTAGAGCCAAACCAAAATCCCCCAATCTAGCATTCATGTCCTTGTCAAGTAGAACATTGTTTGCTTTGATATCCCTATGCAAGACCTTAACTTCCCAACCCTCATGGAGGTATAGAATCCCTGCGGCTACGCTTTTCAAAACTTGAATCCTCTCTTCCCATGTTAGCATCTTTCCTTTTTCACACTCAAATATCCATCTGTCCAAACTTCCATTATTCATGAAGTCATACACTAGAATCAAGTTTCCTTTATCTTTTTTGCACCAACCTCTCAACCCTACTAAATTTCTGTGTTTCATTCTTCCTATGCTTGAAACCTCTGCCAAAAACACTCTCATTCCGTCTTCTCTTTCTTGAGGGATTCTCTTGACCGCAACTTCGATTCCTTGCAAAATCCCTTTATATACCTTTCCATTCCCTCCTACAGCAACCACATTCTCTTCCGAGAACCCTCTTGTTGCTGCATGAATCTCTTGGAAACAAATTCTATGTGGCCAGTACTCTAGTTCCCACTCCTCAATTTCTTCCTCTCCCTTTTTTCTCATATATCGGATGAAAAACACTACACAGCCACAACCGATGATTAACACACAGACAACACTAGTGACTCCTACCGCTATAGCTTTTGCTCCAGAAAACCATCCCTTATGAGGGACAAATGAAGGTAAGTTATCTGTCACTAAAGCATCACCAATTGAAAAATTTGTGTTACTAAAGCTCCAAGCAAGAATCTTACTACTGTCTATTAATCGCCCTGTGGATGCGCAGAATCCAACATATGTTTCATCCATAAGAACCCCGGAAAGATTAACATTTGTACTGATGAGAGGAACATCAGGCCTCTTTTGTCCTGCCAGAGCCATTGTAACGTTTAGCTGGGAGTGCATAAACTCGATCCATACTTGATAATTTTCTCCGCTTTTTATCTTCAACACCTTAAATTCATTGTCATTTTTTCCACCCCAGTAGCCAGCCGCATGTGAAGTTAAGGAGGTAAGCGAGTTTATGTCAACACCAACATGATTGTCATTTATATCATTGAACTCTTCTATGTTTTTAGCTATATCGAATTCAACTGCAAGAACGTGGTTGTTAGGATTACCTTCATTGGTGAGATTGAAGAGGCCCATATACTCAGCTGATGTTGTGCCATTTACACCTCTTGAAGATGTAAATAGGAAGGACAAGGCATGTCCTGCAATAGAGTTTTTGATGGGGGCAACGGAGAAAATGAAGGAGGTTGCAAATGGGAGAATGGTGGAAGAGTTGGGCGGTTTGATAGGTATTTTTTTAGGGTAAAAAGCACGGCCTATGGAGAAAAAACTACCATTAGTGAGAGTGAGTATAGATTTGTTAATTGTTGCATTTCCATATAAGATGATGTTTGTGGAGTTGAAGTTTGTATTATAGACAAATTCAGTAGTGGAAACACAACATATAATTATGGTTACAGTGTGAAGAAGAGTGATAAGGAGCTTAAGTTGAGGCATTGGCAATGGATTTATAATGAGAGAAACTTTTGCTAAATTGAAATTTGTTGAAGGCGTGAAGCATAAGACTATTATTCATCTCTTGTCTAATTAAGAAGAAGGAACAGTTGAAGGTTGATGAAAGTATTTATTTCTGAAAAGTACTACTACTACATACCAGCTCACATTCATTGCATGTCAACACATGAATTCAAAAACAGTCTAGACAGTTGCATTGGATATTATGAAATTGTGTACATTATTCAGGTGTGGGACCATGATTTCTTGCAGTTGACAAATCACGCAGTCACATGTTGGTGACTGTTTGATCAAGATCGGACGCCCATGATTTAAGTTCGGTATTTTAGGAATTATATAATAAAATTTAAATATGCTTTTTCTGGACCGTCCGATAAAGATTGGATGGCCACTAAAGTCATGACTGCGTGAATGTGTGACGTAAGTGACTCCACGAAATCCAATTTCATTTTATTGAATGATTAAGATGTTTAATCAGGTACAGGAATCAGAGAAGGTCTGAAAATTACGTGGTAGTTAATTTTATGTATCAAACCTTCATTACACAGATATAGAAGAATTATAGTAATAATAGTCAACAGTTGCAACATTTAGAGGTTTCAATAATTTGGAATAGGGTCAAATTTAAAAAAGAAGGATAAAGACCCTTGTTAAGAAATTGCCTGTGATTTAGTCAACAGAGTACAAGAACTTGGGAAATATTTGGTCAAGATGAATATTATTCAAATCAAATGTGGCAACTATTATTAGTTACTTTATATGTTATGTGATAGGATACTTGAAATATGGAACACTCATGTGATGACTCACCTAGTTTTAGAAGCAAAAATGACTCACCTTAATCTAGAAGGATCTAATGTAGGGAGTAATATTGAGTATGTTAGGGTGCACGCGACTTATTGTGGGTGTCTGCATTTACCTATATAAGCATTGTATAACCTTATATTGAATCAATGAAGAATTTCAGTATTATTTTTAGTTTCTTAGATAGGAGTAGTTAAAGTAATTTAGTACTTGGTGATATTCATCACCTATCATTATGTCTTTAGGATATAAGTGTCTTATTTATAGATAAGAAATCATGTATTTGTCTATACTTGTAAGAATATTTGGAAGTTAGCAGTAAATGGAAGTTCTTATAAAACAGTATGAGATGTATCAATGTGATGAGTATCAAATTTTAGCATACTCAAAATACCTTTGTAGCTTAACATGTCTGACCTAAGTGATGACCTGCAACTGAGAGATTACTAAGTATGTAAATCTCATTAATGTTTTCCAAGATGTTGTCTTGGAATTGGCTTCATTCAGAAGCAACTGGGTTCCACTTTTCCATAGCTCAATGGATGGTGAATCCACTTGCAACTGGGCTATAAAGAAGTGATTTGAACCGGTTTCGTAGGCTCTGTGAAGGTTATGGATGTGGTATTTACTGACCAGATTATGGTTTGGCAGCAGATCGAGAGATAGGCTCCGGTGGACAGTTATGGTTGAAAGTTGTGAATACAATTTCTGCATTATTTAGTGCCGGGGGATTATGTTATGACAGTATCGGTTTTTTTCTCAGTTGTTAATAGTGATTGTGTTGCAGATTTGTTAAGCTATGGTGTTTCCTATTATGTTATGTTATGTTATTGTGAGTAACTCGAGGAAGAAGAGTTCCAAGTGAGTGGAGGCTAACTGATTCAAGTTTTAAATAAAGCATTGCAAACCTAGGTTACAGCCCTTTATAAATAAGTGATTTGGTTTCAGGATTGGACTTTGAATCGAAGTTTTCCAATAGTTTATTGTTTTGAAGAAAACAAAGATTGGCATAATCATTAACCCACAAGATGAGTTTAGAGACAGTAACTGCTAAATCAAAAAGATTATTAATAAATCTATAGTGATTTACTATAGTCACAGAACAGTAGGAATGTAAATTCTTCTAGGATCAATATTGAAAAGACTTCCCTTAATAATGACAATGATAACAATGGTAAGGAAATAACATCCTTAATGTTTAGAGTTCAAATATTAATGATTCAAGTGGTAATGAGAAAGTTACAAAAGAAAACTATGGTTAGTAAAATAGAGATTTTGGACTCTAATCCAAGAACTCCTACTTATGGAATGCCACCTAGCTTATAGCTCATAATTTGTAACAAACTTTGGAAATTGGCACCTGGTTTACTTGCTCAATTTCAGTTCTCACCTTCCTTCTGAGAGAGAATCAGACAATGGCTCCATGCTGGCATAAGACACACTTAAACAATCTCCAGAAAAATATTTGAATGGCAAAATATCAGCAAGGGTAGGAGAGTTTAAACGCGCCGAATCATAAGAATTCTTAGACCAAGATGCTGCTAAGTTTATCTTTCCAATAAGACCCACATGAACACACTCTTCATTACACTCAGTGCATTTTACACCCTCCAAAGCTTTCACAACCTGTCGCATTGTTGGTCGAACACCAGGGTCTACACTAGCACATAACAAACCCAAACGAAGCAATCTCTCAGCTACGACAGAGTTATATTTACATTCCATTTGACCCTTCATACGTTCGTCAATTGCCCTACTCAATTCACCTTTCTCCATAAGAGAAAATACCAATTCAACCAATGGTGGCTCATCCGTTACAATAGGCCTTCTACCACATACAACTTCTAAAACCAATATTCCAAAACTATAAACATCAGTTGCAGTTGATGGTTTACCGACTTTAACTAATTCTGGCGCCATGTACCCTAAAGTACCTATCACACTTGTTGTGTCAGCTACTACTTGTTCTTGATGCCGCAACCTAGCAAGACCAAAATCACCTATTTTTGCATTCATATCTTTGTCAAGTAGCACATTACTTGCTTTAATATCTCTATGCAAAACCTCAAAATCCCAACCTTCATGTAGATATAAAATTCCACTAGCTACATTTTCTAGGACTCTTATTCTTTCTTCCCAATTAAGCAACTTGGTCTCTTCACACTCAAAGATTCTTTTATCTAAACTCTCATTCTCCATGTAATCATAAACCAGTATCAATTTCCCTCCTTTTCCTCTACTCCAACCTTTGAAACCCAACAAGTTTCTGTGTTTCAGTCTTCCTAAGCTCGAAATCTCTGCTAGAAAGCCTCTCATTCCATGCTGAGTATCATGATTGAATCTCTTCACCGCAACTTCGTCTCCGCCTTTCAAAACTCCTTTGTATACTTTCCCACTTGTTCCAATCCCTATCACATTCTCTTCACAAAATCCACTTGTTGCATCACTAATCTCCTTATAGGTAATCTTATGTGGCCAATACTCCAATTCCCAATCTTCAAATTCTTCCTCTTTCTCTTCCTTCTTTTTTCTCAACAAAATGAAAAAAACCAAAATGCAACAACCAAAGACTAAAAGTGAACCAAAAATCACACTTATAACAAAACCCTTTGATTTATATATGAGTTTCTTTGAATTCACATAAACAGGCAAATTTTTAGTATTCAAAGCATCACCAATCGAAAAATTCGAATGACTAAAACTCCAAGCCAAAATTCTACAAGTATCAACCATTTTCCCAGTCGAACCCGAAAATCCAACATACATTTCATCCAAAAAAACCCTAGAAAAATTAATAGGCTTACTAATCAAAGGCCTATTAGGTTTTCTTTTCCCCGCCGGAGCCATAGTAACATTAATTTCAAACTCCTTAAACTCAATCCAAACTTGATAATTTTCACCACTAGACAGTTTCAACTTTTCCAATTCATCACCATTTTTTCCACCACCCCAAAACTCAGCAGGTTCAGAATAATTAGAAATAATAGAATTCAAATCAATACCAACATGATTATCATTAACTTCACCAAACTCTTCATTTCTAAAATCATCAAACTCAACTGCAAAGACATGATTATAATCATTACCTGATGAGGTTCTATTAAACAGTCCAAGATAGTTTCCTGATTGTGCACCATTGATCACCATTGATGGTGAGAAAATGAAGGCAAAACCATGTGCAACTGGGAAATTCTTGCAAGGAGTGATGGAAAATATGAAAGAAGTTGCAAATGGAAGAAAATTTGAAGAGTTTTTGATTGGTTTTGTTGGTATTTTTTGAGGGAAAAAAGCACGACCAATTGAGAAAAATGTTTGGTTTGTGAGAGTGATGATTGAGTTTTGAATTGTTGCATTTCCATTAAGGTTTATGTTGGTTGAGTTGAAGTTTCTGTTATAAACAAATTCAGTTGATGAAACTGAAGACAACAAAAGTAATAGTATTACATTAAGGATTAGAAGAAGAGACATTAGGATTAAGGTAGTTAAAATGGTTTAAGGTTGTTTTGAACAAGAAGATCTTGTTGTGCTGAATTTTTTGATGAGATTAGATTCATTTAATATAAGCTATGGTTGTGACCAAAAAGATGAAGCTGAATTGTCTTGAGGAAGATTAGTATGAAAGTATTGGTGGGTCATTCACAAAAAATAATTAATTACTAGTTGATTAAATTAGTTAAAAGAAATTTTAAAATAGTTATTGTGGCCATCATGTGCTAAGCAAGTAAAACTAAATTAGTCCAAAGTAATATATGGTATTTTTTTGTTGTTGTTGTCAAAAGTAACACATGGTTCAAATTATCAAAACCGTAGGACCTTTTTTTAATTTTTTTTTTAATTGTTTTAACAGTAAAATTTATTAAAAATCAATTACCCATTCAAAACAAATTAAGATCGACAAGACTGAAACAATATAACAAAGAACATTATATATAAGTAGAACACCTAAATGACTAAATGAAAATTCATACTCTCCTTACATAAAAGACAAAATCCGATAAACCAACTAAAGACACTACTGAACATAGGGCTATCACTGAAACCAAAGCAAAACCTCTGTATAACAACGTAAACAAATTTTGTGCCAAACACTCGGAACTTCATCATGAGTGTTGACAAAAACAACTTCCAAAGACCTATAGTTCGCTGCTCACACCAAAACCCCTCCAAAATAACCACCAAACTGATCAAAAACCTCTACAAGGCTATAACAACACTCTACTTCTTCTCATACAATTGAGTTAAGATAAACACCCAAAGACCACTTACTCAAACAACTCATTCGAATTTCACCACCGATTAAAAAAAACAATGTAAGATGGTCCCCACTCAATACTTCCATAATAAAAGCGTGTCAGGTTAAAGCACATAAATATTTCTGTTTCTCTTACCTATTATAATTGAATAGAACTACGAGTGACAAAATACTCTTTTAAAATATTTAATACCGCTATATTCTCAAAGTTGGAATACCTTTGATTAAATTCAAAACAAGTGTTATTATGTTTTTGAGACAGGTGTTTGTTATGTTATAAGCTAGTAAAGGAGTAAAAGGAAATATTAATACTACATTAGTCAATGAAATGTGGTTTTTTTGGGGGTCAAATTATCAAAACTATATCTTCCGACAAAGATCCAAGTATCCAACCATAAACAGACGCGTGATGTCAGATGGAAGGTAAGTGGGTTAGTTAAAGTGACTTTTAGAATTTATTTTTATTAAAAATCATACGAGGGACTTGATTATTGTTTACCACATATAAATATATATTACGAAATTCATAAAAAATGACCACAATGACATTGATTTATAACATTAAAGTATTTACAATAAAATATTAATATATTAACAATCAGAAAAATTGAATCAATTTTGAGCTTATATTCCGTTATTATTAAAAAAGAAAAGAAGAAACTCTTATCTTTCATTATACTTTTTCTATAACTAATTTTTCATTACTGTTTTTTCATTCCAAATGGATCCTTCGGCACAACTGAAAAACTCCAAACCAATTAAAAAATTTATACCACACAGTGCAAGCAAAATTACAAGTTGATAAGAAAACAATGATTTTTAAGGCCACATAATTTATTGTTGTGAATAGTTTTATATTGCTTAAAAAATGGAGATTAATCACTTTGTTAATGAAAAGACACATAAATGTAATGCATTAAATTTTTTGGTTAAGACATGACCTCTAACTCACTTGTGTGTTAAGTTGAAATAACTGTGTGCATGCATAATTGCATGAACAAAATGACACCTCAATTCATGTTTTATGGTTAGGATTTGAATTGAATCTAAAAATCCGACCAAGAGAGATAAAAGATCTTCCTCCCACACAAAAAGTTATCTTCTCCAAGAAAATTCCCAATTCCAATTTCCACCTCCCCCAACCCATTGCCCCATGAACGTGAAATGTTATCATAGTTTATGAAAGAATGATAATAAAAAATAAACCATGTTGTAATAAAATATAAACCACGTTGTATGTACCAACAAGATAAATATAAACCACGTTGTAATGGCTGTTCACGATATGAGCAATGCCACTGATAAAATTATTTAATTTTGAAATGAAATATGCTAAACATAATTTTTTTTGGACAAAATTTTTATTGTTTGATTTTTAGAACAAATTTTTCACACCCAAAACAAAACTTTAGATATACACACAAAAAAAAAAAAAAGTGTTGTTCCGTGTTACAGTTCTGAAGTTGATTTAGAAGAACTGTCTAATAATTTGCAGCTACTAAGATAAGAACCAAACTAATGATTAGGCAAAGACAAAAATGTAATCCAATCATTGATTATGTTTGTTTAAGATCAAATTCAAACCGAACCAAAATAATCAAAGATGTTAGTTAAATGATGGAGAAGGAAAAGAAAAGCAAAAAACATCTCACGCTGTATATTAATTAGATTAATTAGGAATTAGTTTGCCTAGCTAATTGGCTATATAAAGTATAAACATTAATGTACTATTAAATAATGTAGCAATTATCTCATAACCAATATTTTTTTTTCTTCACTTTTCTATACGAATTTAACTAACATGTCATATAACTAACCTTATATCACTAATATCACCAAAAAAAAAAAAACCTTATATCACTAATATAGTGGGGCATTGTTACGTTGGATAGAGCTACAAAATGTAGTGGTCATAATAGTTTTAAATAATTTTTGTTAAGGAGACCACAATGATAAAAAATATAAAAATAAATACATTTACTTGACTATGCTAAGCTCCCATGCATTGTTCATTATAAGCAATTGTGATATTTAAATTATGACTTAATAGTATTTTAGAAATACTAATTATGGCTTTCTTTTTTGACAAAACTAATTATGGCTTGTAGTCTTCCGTCTTCAGTCTTCCGTCTTCAGTCTTCAAAGATAGAAAAGTCAAATTGTGATTAGTCATGAAACGTATAATGGGTCTTAATCATGCTCTATCTAAATTAGTTTGGGAAGGTTCATTTTCTTGTTGCCCAAAATAAATAAAAAAGTACGTGTACAAGTATAAGTCATTTCACTTTGTCCTTTGAAAATTGTTGTATACACATGTTGTTTGGCTGAAAAACATATGTAAAAGACGAAAATACCTTTCGGCAGTTAACTACCGAGGAAAACTGAAAACTTCGGCAGTTAACGGCCGATGAAACCTCAAACCTTTTTCCTTTTTTGACAAAAACCATAAATTATCATTAATAATATTTATTGATTTTAAATATTTCAATCATTATTTGATATAAATCTAACGACATTAAGATTAAGGTATTGTTTTGAACAAGAAGATCTTGTTGTCTAGACGAAGATTAGTATGAAAGACTGCAAGAGTAGTATTGGTGGGTCTTTCACAAAAAATAATTAATTACTAGTTGATTAAATTAGTTAAAGAAATTTTAAAATAGTTACTGTGGCCATCATGTGCTAAGCAAGTAAAGTAGTCAAAAAAATTAAAACTAAATTAGTCCAAAGTAATATATGGTATTTTTTTTTTGTTGTTGTCAAAAGTAACATGGTTCACATTATCAAAACCATAGGACCTTCTTTTTTTTTTTTAATTGTTTTTAACGTTAAAATTTATTAAAAATCAAGTTCTCATTTAAAATAAATTAAGATCGACAAGACTTAAACAACATCACAAAAGTCGTTGTATATAAACGGAACACCTAAATGGCTAAATGAAAACTCATACTCTTCTTATATAAAATACAAAATTCGATAAATCAACTTAAGACATTACCCAACATAGGGCTATCACTGAAATCAAAGCAAAACCTCTGCACAACTACATAAACAAATATTGTGCCAAACACTCGAAATTCCATCACGAGTGTTGACAAAAACAACTTTCAAAGACCTACAATTCACTACTCACACCAAAACCTCTCCAAAATAACCATCAAACTGATCCAAAACCTTTATAAAGCTACAACAACACCTTTACTTCTCTTAATACAATTGAGTTCAGATAAACATAAAAAAATCACTTACTCAAACAACTCAGTCGAATTTCACCACCAATAGAAAAAACAATGTAAGGCGATCCCCACTCAATACCTCCATAATAAAAACACGCCAAATTAAACCACATAAATACCTCAGTTTATCTTACCTATTCGAATTGAATAAAACTACAGTGATGACAAAACTGTCCCTTAAAATATTTAAGAGAAATGTTAACAAGTTCCCTTAGGACACTTGATAAGAAGTTTAAAATGGAAATTTTGTCTTGAAATTTGTGTATTCAATATATTAAAACATTACTCCATCCGTCACATAATACTTGACACAGTTGACCCTATTACGCATACCAATGCATAATTTTGAGCTTAAATATCTTGAATAATATATCAGAAAAAATTATGAAAATTTGATATTTTGAAAATACTCATCGAGACGAATCTAACGACATCTTATATGATACTATTTATCTTTGTATATCAGTAGAAAAATATGGTTAAAGTAAATCAAGTCAAAATTCCAGATTTTCAAATGTGTCAACTATTGCGGGACGGAGGAAGTAAAAAGTAATCTTTTCTACATAACAATTATTAATTGTTTAGGGCACTTGTTAACAAGACCCAATCCTGCTATATTTTCAAAGTTGGAATACAAAACCTTTCATTAAATTCAAAAACAAGTGTATGTTCTAAGAAAATTGTTGTTGACACATTTGGTTTGGTTGTGCCACATGAGTAAAATACGTTTTTGCTCCCTCGGTAGTTAACTGTCGAGGAATTCAAAACCGGCTGCAGTTAACTACCGAGGAAATCCTCGGCACTTAATTACCGAGGAAAACCTCGGCAGTAAACTACCGAGGCGTGTTGAAGCCATATAATGGCAGAAACTGTTACATGTGTTTTTACACATTGTAAACATATTGTTTCAATGCCAAATCATTAAGTTAATAAACGAAAACTACCCACATACTTGAAACTGAAAATATGATACGAAAACGAACAATTGTCATAAAAGTATGTCATCGAAATACAAACAAAGTAACAAATGTCATGAAAATACAACGGAAGGAACAAATGTCATGAAAATATACACCAAGTCCTAAAAATCTATCATAAACATAAAATACTACTACTCCTGGTCCTACTGATGCTGTTGTTGCCTCCTCCTCGGCCTTTGGCCTCACCTCATAGTCACAATCGGCGCGATCTGCTCCCTAACATTTTGTAAGGCCGCATACAATTGCTGAGGGGTCATGCTCATCACCTCCTGACCCAAAAGCTCATCAGCATGGGCAACAGCGCCGCTAACCATGTCATAGGTATCAGGCGTCTCGCCTCGTACCGCTCCCACTGCTCTGCAATGATCTGCTCCTCATTTGGAGGCCTCGGAATATCTCCCGAAAGAAGTGGCAAAATCTGAGGGTGTGACACAACGGTGTACCATCGTACATAGCCATCTGCCATACGCCATGTGTCCTCTCCTGCATGCTCACCCCAATTGGCCGCCTTAAGCGTGTGAGTGCGGAAGTCGACGAAAGCTTGCTCAATCTCAGTCGGTGACAGCTTTACAACATCCATAATAGGTCTAGGGACGGTCTGGACGTATCCGTACTGCCTCAAAACCCTCTTGGGCAAGTGACGGTACACCCTACGATCACCGCACATAATCCAGCCTGAATACTAGAATACCTCCTCGAAAGCCTGGAAGTCCCTGTGCTCTTCGTACGGCCTCCAGCATACGTCATCAAACGTAATACGATCAAGCAATGACCGATACGTGACCCCCTCTCCATGACCCTTCTGAAGCTTCCACCTCGCCGCAACCGGTAAGTTTTCAACATAGTCGGGGTTTGGATCAACAACATAAAACTTAGGAAAGTGCGTCAAAAACCATGCCTGCACAAACCAAACAAATCACATTTATAAATTATTATGCATGGAAAATATAACAAAAAAATAAAAGTTAACAAAAAAATAAAATATAAATTTTCTTACAATGAGCAGTGTCACGCATCCCCCAAGAGCTCTATCTCCAGGCAAACAGGCCTCAGCTAACTCGCCTTATAGGTATGCTAGTGTCATCCCTCCCCAGGAATAATTATGCATCCCCGCGTAGCCGTCCTCCATGGTCGTCAGATAGACCAACTCGATTCGTTTGTTGCTTCTATCCCCAAACAACAACCATCCAACCAAGTAGAGAAGGTAACACTTCACACAATAAGTTCTAACCCTCTCCAACTCCTCCAGCTCCTCTGGATCCTTTGTATCCGCCAAAATGTTAGCCCTACCAAGGCTAGTCGTATATAATTCCCTAAGCTTTGGATAACTAATGTACCCACCATACTCTTTATTGCAAATTCTCTCTGCCTCCTTCTTCGACACACTCAAGTGCTCCACTAGCAGTCCCTCTCCCTCATGTCTCAACATCTTCTTTCTGTGGCCCAATATCCGCTCTTCAATCTGAACATGCATAAGACATGCGACATCCTCCAAAGTCACGGTCATCTCCCCCATGGGAATGTGAAAAGTGCTGGTCTCGGGATGCCACCTATCGCATAGAGTCATCAGCAAAGCATGAGGCACAGTGGCGTAGCCCAAGAAAACCAAATCATGTAACCCGCTCTCCCTAAGCGGATCCCAAAACCATCTCTGATTGTTGTTTGGACGTCCGAGACTCAAAATCTTAGCGCCATGATTAATCGGTTTTACACAACGGATCTTTCGGCACTGAAATAATAGAAAAATAAACATAGTTTAAACAATGTAAACATTTAACTAATAAAAATAAAACTTAACAAATGCAAAAATAAAAATCACAAATTTAATTTGCCGTACATATTTTTAATTTAAGACATAACACATGTAAAACTTAAAAAAACACATAACAAAAACAATTTAAATCATAATTAAACATAAAGAAAAGAATTAAAAAAAAACACATATAAAAGTTGATATAATAATTAAACAAACACACATATAAAGAAAATAATTAAACATATAGAAAAAACATTTAAAAAAATTACACTTACATTATCTGAATTATACCAAAGCGGCAATGTCACATGCCTGGCATAAGAGTGCAGCAGAGATAGGTTTTTCGGTCCTCCGGGAAAGGGAGGGTCCACAGGTAACACCTCTGGGGCAACCGCTGCTGCAATGTCATCATCGTCTGGTATATGCTGCTGCTCTGGCATATACTGCTCGTCGTACCCACCATCAATGACATCATGGTGATCATGATAATTCAGGTACTCGTGGGTCGGGTCAACCACTTGCAACTCTTCAGGCTGTGTAGGCTGAGAAGCCTCAGAAGCTTGAGAAGTCCCTGAACCATCTGCCCTCCCTTTACCTCTTCCCCTCTTTGGGATGTGCGCGTTTTGCCTCTCCCGTCGGTGGTTGTGTGTCATCGCACGCCTACCACCTATCATTTTAGATGGATCAATCGGTGGCCCTTGGTCTTGATCAGACATATCTACATAAAAATTTAAAAAGTTAACATTATTCAACTTATACATTCAACCACTTTATCAAACACATTAAACATAAACATAACCTAAACTAATCATAAACATTCAACCACATTCAACCACTTTACCAAACATTCACATTCAACCAAATCCATTATCAAACACGTTCAACCTAAACATAACCTAAACTAAACATAAACATTCACATTCGGTGAAAATCAAAACCATGTTCAACCTAATTCAATATACACTATATCAAACTATATTTAACATCATTTCCATAACCCAAACCAACTAAATAATCAATATAATTTTCATTGAGGCATTTTGTCAAACACTTTGTGTGCAAAGTATCAAACATACTCAAAATGTGTTCTTTGGCCACCATTCAAAACCACATTATACTCTAACATCAATTAAAGCAACTACATTCAATTATAAACTACATGCAATCATCAAAATTTCAATTCCAACATCAACCCTAACCACATGCAAACTACCCAATTTTTTTAAAAAACTTAACCTAAACAAACTAACATTAAGATTGCAATGATTAATGGTACTTACTTGTGATAATGTGGGGATGATTGGCTTGCAATTCGTGAAAATGAAATTTGGAGAGAATTTTAGAAGACAAGAAATGCAAAACTGAGTTTCTGCTTCTGTTGATGTTCAGCACGCATCTGTAGTTATCTGTCGAGGTTTTCCTCGGTAGTTAAGTGTCGAGGATTTCCTCGGCATTTAACTGTAGCCGGTTTTGAAATCCTCGACAGTTAACTACCGAGGGAACAAAAACATATTTTACTCGTGTGACACAATCTTATGCAATGTGTCAACAGCAATTTTCATGTTCTAAAGCTAGGAAAGCAGTAATAAAAAGAAATATTAAAACTACATTAGTCAATGAAATGTAGTTTTTTTGGGGTCAAATTATCAAAACTATATCGTCGGACAAAGATCCAACCATAACAGACGCGTGATGTCAATGGAAGGTAAGTGGGTTACTTAAAGTGACTTTAGAATTTATTTTGTTAAAAATCAAACGAGGGACTTAATTAATGATGACCACATATAAATATATTATTACGAAGTTCATAAAAAATGACCACAATGACATTGATTTATAACATTAAAGTATTTACAAAAAAATATTAATATAGTAACAATCAGAAAAAATGAATCAAATTTGAGCTTATATTGCGTCATTATTAAAAAAGAAAAGAAGGAACTCTTATCTTTCATTATACTTTTTTCTTTCAAAGAAAATCTTTCACTATACTTTTTCTATAACTATTTTTTCATTCCAAACGGTCCTTCGGTACAACTGAAAAACTCCAAACCAATTAAAAAATTTATACTTTCTCTAGTTAGTGTTATAAGCAAAAATTAGTTTTTAAATCAATTCAATAAACGATGTATTTGGTCAATAATATAAACCAAATACATCATTTGTTTAATAAATTTAAAAAGTAAAAAAAAAATTATAACACTAACCCTCTGGAACTACACATTGCAAGTTGATAAGAAACAAAATGACTTTTAGGGCCACATAACTTTTTTTGTGAATCACATGTGAGATGGAAGTTTTACATTGCTTAAAAAAATGAAGATTAATCACTTTGTTAATGAACAGACATATAAATGTAATGCATTAAATTTGTTTGTTAAGACGTGACCTCTAACTCACTTGTGTGTTAAGTTGAAATAACTTTGTGCATGCATAATTGCATCAACTAAATGACACCTCCATTCATGTTTTATGGTTAGGATATGAATTGAATCTAAAAATCAGGGTTGTTCCTACGAATCTAGAGGTTCAGTTCTGTAAGTGAAAAGAGGTCTGTAATAAAATAAAAACGTATTTTTTTTAAAAGAATAATATTCTATTTAAATTTTTTAAAAGATAAATACAAGATGACGTATATATGCGATACACCCAAAGATGAAAATCACTGCCGTATACATGAGGAACCTCAAACCACCCTAAAAAAAAAACACTGACCAAACACCAAAAGCAAGATGACTCAATTCTAATAGGCCTAAAACAAGTCAACAAAAAAGGAAAAGAAAATTAAATCGAGGAAGAAGAAAAGGAAAGTCCGATGGAGTGATGGTGATAGAATGTATGGTATCAGAGAGAAAGAGAATAAAGAATTTTTGTTTTTAGTGGGATAGTACTTAGTAGTACTACTAGACTATAATTTTTTTCCTAATTCCATTGAACTCTTTGCACACTCCAAGATTTGGTCCTGCTGAAAATCCGACCAAAGAGATAAAACATCTTTCTCCCACAAAAAAGTTATCTTCTCCAAGAAAATTCCCAATTTCAATTCCACCTCCCCCAGCCCATTGCCCCATGAACGTGAAATGTTATCATCGTTTGTGAAAGAATGATAATAAAAAATAAACCATGTTGTAATAAAATATAAACCACGTTGTATGTACCAACAAGATAAATATAATTATATAAACCACGTTGTAATGGCTGTTCACGATATGAGAAATGCCACTGATAAAATTATCTTTTTTGGACAATTTTAATTGTTTGATTTTTAGAACAAATTTTGCACACCCTGAACAAATTTTTTGATGTACACAAAAATGATAATAATACATATTTTGTGTTGTTCCGTGTTACAGTTGCGAAGTTGATTCAGAAGAACTGTCCAATAATTTGTAGCTACTAGGGTTAGAACCAAACTAATGATTAGACGAAGACGAAGACGAAAATGCAATTCAATCATTGATTATGTTTGTTTAAGATTAGATTCAAACCGAACCAAAATAATCAAAATGTTTGTTAAATGATGAAGAAGGAAAAGAAAAGCAAAACAACATTTCACGCAGTATACTAATGATATACATATTAATTAGATTAGTTAGGAGTTAGTCTGCTAATTAGCTATACAAACATTAATGATATTATTTATTTTTCACTTTTCTATACTAGTTTAACTAACATTTCATATAACTAACCTTTATATCACTAATATAGCGGGCAAAATCTAGTGGTCATAATTCTTTCAAAAAATTATTATTGTTAATGAGACCACCATGATAAAAAAAAAAATTAAAAAATACATTTACGTGACTAGCCTAAGCTCCCATGCATTGTTCATTATAAGCAATTGTGATATTTAATTTATGACTTAGTAGTATTTTAAAAATAATAATTATGGCTTGTAGTCTTAAGATAGAAAAGTCAAATTGATTAGTCATGAAACGTATAATGGGTCTTAATCATGCTCTATCTAAATTAATTTGGGAAGGTTCATTTTCTTGTTGCCCAAAATAAATAAAAAAGTACGTGTACAAGTCATTTCACTTTGTCCTTTTCATCATATATTGCGATAGGTCCATAACTTTGAAGAGTAAAATTTGGACGCAAAGAGGGAACCAAAGTTAAATAATGAAACCAATGGATTCCCACATCAACAAGCACCAGTGGTCTAGTGGTAGAATAGTACCCTGCCACGGTACAGACCCGGGTTCGATTCCCGGCTGGTGCAATCTCATTTTTGCGCGGTTGCATTTATAATTCCAGTTTTACAGGATCATGATTCATGCAGGCTGGAGAATGGAACACAGGTTAGGTTGCAGTTGCACGAACAATATGAACTTTCAATAGACCCTTTTGCAAATCTCAATCATTGTTTTAAAACTTAATTATATTATACGTCCCCTTGTGTTTTAAAACTTTTATATTGATCTAAAACGTTCTAAGGGCTAAGCAACCCAAGCAAAGGAAGGCATTAAAATTTTAGGTGAAAAAAAAGGCCTCTAAAAAATTAATTTGGTTATAAGTATATTATATGATAGATAAATTACAGACATTTGCATAGTTTAACTGATTATCTAAAAGACTTCAATTACTCTTGGTCATAAATTCAAATTTTGGTCTCCAGAAAATTGATTTTATATTGATATTTTCAAAGGCCACATTAAAATTTTTGCTTTAAGCCTGTAAATCTATTAGGTCTAAATTTTTTTACATATAAAGTTACTTACAAGTTATCCGAGCATAAAACGTTGTTTTAACAAAGTTCGTCTGTTTTCACAACTTTCACCGTTTTCTAAGTAATTCAACAAAACAAGGTATACATGTTCAAACACATCAACAAAGCTTATACACTACTCACATATGATCACAGTAGCATATGCATATACACATCATAGGCCAATTCCGATTAATTTCAAAATTCATCTAAGTTCGTCTCACTTTACCATTTTCCAATTTTCAAAGTAAACCAAGTTAAGACTCATGTGAACCATCCATAATCATGTTTAAATATCAACATTACAATAAACAACCTTAACCCTACCCTTTTCCCATAAGAAAAACGAGTTTCGGAAAATCATGTGTTCTCAAGCATTTTTCAAAAGGTTTGATTCAATTCACAAATCCAAATCCAATCTAATTCATTTGATGTTTCCCAAGGCTTAGGAAACATAATTATAGTTGATTACATCAAAAAAATCAGTTTGAAACTGTCCGGATCGACCCCGAGCGCCAAAAACGACCCAAAACATGGGTGTCTGTCCTGTGCAACTCGCCACAACGAGCTACACCAGAACATGTCACCTTGTTCTTGGTTGTTCCCTCTCGGGAACTCCACAATTTCCACCCCATAATCTCATTTTTGATCTCCTTGACCCCAAATTCGTTCCCAAAACTTGTTTTACTAGATTATATACTTTTAAAGGCAATCAAAAGCATCACAAACATGAAATAAAAACACCAATTCACATAAAAATCTTCACTTAGATAATTTTTCACCAAAACCCTCAATTTTCTCAATTTTCATTCAAACTCACAAACAACCACACCAATTCAAACCCCATCAACATACAATCATGCATAAACATTTATGAAGTGAATTTAAACATGTTTCAACCATAATCACTCGTCAATTCATGAGTTTCATTCAAATAATCAAAAATCATCAAAACCACTTATCAACAACAACAACCATGAATTTTAAGTACATAACATATCAATTTTATGAAGTTTATCATACCCATAGGTTCACATGAATTATGAGTACGAATTTCATCACTAACAATTCATAAAATCACAATTAACACAATAAGTAGTTATTCACATAATTGAAAAGATGAACTTAGAGCTTAATTTATGATTCTATCCCCCTTACCTTTAGGTGTTGATTCTACTAGCTTAAGCTTCAATTTTTCCCCTAGCTCTTCAAACCCCAAGTTCTCTCTAGCCTTCTCTTATTTTCCCCTTATTCAAGTCTAGATCCACTTTCTTTTTCTACCTCTTTCAAAATATTTTGAAGTGGACGAATGTAAAGACCTAATTTTCTCTTAAGTGTTACGTTTCTATACCACAAACTAATTGTGCTAAGTCTCTAATTGTCATAATGGGCTCAACATCTATACAAATTAATTCCCAATTGTTAGTACTTACTTAAACTATTAAAACACCAAAATAATTACCAACGATAATGAATTATCCTATCTCACTAGCAAGTTAGTAAAAATAACGATTCTCGCTAAAACGCTAAAAAAATCTTTCTAATGAAATCACTAATTTACCCTCACTAGCCAAATGACTAAAATACGCTTAACCCTCACTAATTTAACTCGCGCTGCTTTAATTGTGACTTAACTAATTGTAGCTTAAGTCGTTTGTGGATACTTTCGTCAATTTGTATGAGAATGGACATTTTTGTTTGTGAGAAGAGCAATTTAAAAAAAAAAACAGCATTGGGCCTTGTTGCATAAGCTTTTTGAAATGAAGACATTGAATTTATGAAAAAATAAATAACACACATTTATTTTGTAAAAAAATAAATAATACACGTTAATATATGGATCATATGGACATCTATCATTTAATAATTTAATAATGGATGGATCAGATGAATTTTATTTTTAATGTATTGGATATATTTCTTTAAATAAAAAATTAGTGGATTTTAATGGACTTGTGGATTTTTTTTATCCATACATTAAAATCTAAATCAATATCCTTCAAATCTATCCATTTTGCCACCCTTAATTTTTAACTGTGTTTATTTTAATGAAAGTAAAACGTATGGATTAATATGGTGAAGATGGAGAGGAGGTGGTGGTGGTGGTGAATATGAAAGATGGTGGTTAATATGAAACATTGTTTGTTTTAGGTTTCAAATCAATCGGTTATGTTTTTTTTTAATCAATTTGAATTTGATGTGACATTTTTTATTATTTAATTATTCAAATGTGTGTCCATATGTGGAAGAGACTAACTTCTTATGCCAGCGTCAATAATGTTTTAGATCAACTTAAATTTTTTAAAACATAACTTATTAATTTAAAACTTAAAATAAACATAAGAGACAAAACATACAATTAATCCTTGTTTTAACTAATAAAGGACTACTTTTAAAAATCAAATGAATGACTTTCAAGTAGTTAGCTCAACTTAACGGCGAATTGTTTAGACAAACTCAAGCTTAATTATTGGGTAGAACAATTTTTTATCAAAGTTTGTATATCTCATAACAAACTTCGAATTACTAAAGACCATTTTTTCTAGAAATAACAAAGGTTCCATTCGAATTTACCTGTACAAATGAGAAAAAAACTGCATTTGTTCCGTCTCAAAAAATTATATAACTTCAAAAGTTTGAATTTAGTTATCATAAACATAACTCAGTTGATATAGACATTGCATAATATATGCAGGGGTCATGGTTCGTATGTCGGGCACCCCACTTATTCACCAAAAAAGGTGAATTTCTAAACCCAAACTTCTTGAAAAAAAATACTAAACTAGTTTGTTTATATATATATATATATATATATATGGGAAATGCTAATCGGTGCCCTCGAGACACTGATTATATATATATATATATATATATATATATATATATATAGATTTGCTAACTTAGACCAACAAAAAACATGAAGGTCCAAGTTAGCAAAAATGCACTTATTCATTTGGATAAAAATATCTTTCATCTTTATTATTTAAAACTAATAGCTTGAGGGTTACTTTAGTAATTTTCATTACAACATATTTGTTAGCTTGCACCAATTTGCTAACTTAGACCCACTTTTATTTCATTACAAATAACTTGAGAGTTACTTTGGTAATTTTCATTAAAACCTATTTGTTAACTTGTACCAATTTGCTAACTTATACCCACTTTTATTTTACAACAAATAGTTGGAGGGATATTTACTAAACTACCCCTTACTATAAATTGGTTTTCACTAGTGAATATTGTATTTTTTGTCCAAATAAAAAGGTAAATTTTTGCTAACTTAGACCTTCATGTTTTTTGTTAGTCTATATATATATATATATATATATATATATATATATATATATATATATCAAAGTCCATTATCATTTTAAACGACAACATGATAGACATTCAATAATATTCCATCCAGAATTGTGAAAAGCAATTTAATTTTTAGTCTTTTTGTTTTTATGAAATATTGAAATCTTTAGTCTTCTAATTAGTCATTATGCTTCTTTTGAAAATTTGGTGCCATAGCGGCCCTTGTATGTCATTTTGGCTAATGTCTAATGAATGAAAAAAACTTGATTTGAAATTAAACTTGTTAGACCACGTTTTTTTTTTTTGAGGGAAAGTTAGACCACGTTTCTAAAAAGTAAGACATATTAATAAATTATATTTCATTACTGAAAAAAACAAATAATATTTCAAAAACGAATTTTGACCCTCGTATGTCATTTTGTGTGATATTCAACGGTATGTAGTGCAATTGTTTGGTGTAATTGGTGTGTAAATGCCTTTAACTCTAAAGTGTCAAGTTCAATTCCTACTAAAGAATAAAGAAAGAGTTTAATTGTGGTGGGTTAACAGGCCAAAACAATTTTACATAAATAATCAGTCAAAACATTATGAATTGCCATATTTGGTCCATATTAATTAAATTTATTAATTGATGTGGTAATTCAGAATGTTTTGATTGGTTATGTGTGCAAAACTGTTTTGAACCGTCAACCCACCACTATTAAACTCATAAAGAAATGAAGACTATTTTAATTTTTGAGAAAAGTTGTGAAATTCAATTTGATTATTGAGATGAACAAAACATATATTTTTTTATATGGTCAGAACATAATAACATCAAGAAAGAGAATATGTGATTTATCAACTATACATTAATCTTGTGTTAGGTGCTCATAAATATTATTAAAGAAAAGAAAAAATATAGAAAAAATTGTGGGGGGGGGGGGGGGGGGGGGGAATAACTCTAACCCATTAGAAACACAAAAATGTGCAGGACAACCCAAACGGACATTACAAACATTTTAAGCCACACAAATGATATCCAACCTCTAATAATTAATCCTAAATAAACAAAGGTCAACTATATGGTGTATGAACCAACCGTCAGCATAGAATAGTTCAAGAACCAACAACTCATTGCATCGAGATAACAAGCAACACCGACTCTTTCGAGTCCAATTAGTCCAATGTCAATCATATCAATGACTATGATTCTAAAGTAGTCTGAAGTCAGCCACTAGGACTGAGACAAATATTCAAACAACATTGACGCGTCGCCATATCTTAGAAACCTGCAGAACTCAACAGCTCCAGAAAATAATCAGAGAAATCAAAGGCATGACCACACAACAGATACCAATAAGCAAAATTAACCAAACAAACCCTAAAGCTTTAAAAGAGTCAAATCTAAAACATTGGAGAATGGATAGTCCGCCAACACGAAACATACCCATGCATAGGGGTGTTAGCAGTGCGGTTTGGTTCGGTTTTGAGCGTAAAAGTCATTAGAGCCACAAGATAAAAAAACATGCGGTTTGGTTTGGTTCGGGTGACTTTAAAAATACAATCCAAACCAAACCAAACCTATGTGGTTTGGATTGGATCAGTTGGTGCGGTTTTTTTAAGACGATACCATTTTGGCTAAAATGCACTTTTGGTCCCCCAAGTTTCACAAACTTGCGATTTTGGGCCCCCAAGTTTAAAAATAGCACTTTTGGTCCCTTAAGTTTTACCCCTTTTGCAAATTCATGGCCCCCCTTGATTTTGATTGAGATGAGAATGAGAAATAAGCCCGAAATCGCAAGTTTGATTTTGAGTTCTGATTTGAAAATGGAATTATCAGAGCTCACATGACCTTTAAGCACTTAGTTTTTAATATAAATTGTAATTAAATGAAATTTTGAGTTATCTACGTTTTTTTCTTTGGAATTCTCATTGTTTTATGCTTTTTTTCTTTTATTATAAATTGCAATTATCATAGCTTGATTTAATTTATTTTTAATAATATCCACATCAACAAAAAAAACATTAAAAATAGCACTATATCAGCTTTGACTGAGTCAAAATCAAGGGGGACCATGAATTTGCAAATTGGGTAAAACTTAAGGGACCAAAAATGCTATTTTTAAACTTGGGGGACCAAAAGTGCAATTTAGTCTACAATTTTTTGTTTCCAACAATAAAATCAAATTAAAAAAGCTTAAACACAACATATTTTCAAGAATGATTTAAATTTCATCAAATATTACAATTTCATTTTCATTTTACAATGTTTCCAACAACATAGACCAAGTTAAAAACATGGACAAAATGTAATCCTATTTTGTAAGAAATACAAAAGACTAATTTTATCATTCTCTAAAATTTCAAATAGCACATAAATACGTTTTTTTTAAGTAATGAAAGAATCTAACAAGAGAAAAAATATGTCATTTTATAAAAGTTTCCATTGAGTTTATATGAGTCTATGATTATTGGTCTAGGTGAGATATGTTTAATTAACTTTTTTCTTATGTTGCAGTTTGATTTGGTTTGGTTGGTAAAATGAAAACCGCAAACCAAACCAAACCATGCGGTTGAGCAAGAAAATGATTTGATTACATCCGAACCAAATTCGGTTTTTTGCGGCTTCAGTTTGGATTGATTCAGTTTGCGATTTTTCCATTGGGTTGGTTCGGTTTTGAACACCCCTGCCCATGCACCACAACTCTATGCTTCGAACATGAAAACAGTTAGCTCGTGACCCTTTCGAGTCTTGCCGTTCGAACAACCGAGTCAATAGTCAGGGCTCAAAGCCACCAAAAGAAGGCGGAGAACCAAACCATCCCGTACCAATTTAAGATCAATATCAGTAACAACACACGGACGTGAATGGTCGCGTTTTTGAAACCCAGAGCACCACCAATAGCCACTGTAACACCCTCTTTAATTATTTAATTATTCTATAAAGTTTAGAGTCCACTTTGATGATTTATGTGATTTTATACGATTATGTGATGTGTTGATATTTTATTTAAAGACTTATTTTATTATTTACTAGAATAAGATTTGAAAATAATATAAATATTGAGATGTGGGGCTGTTTTGGAATTTAGAAGAGTTTAGTGAAAATAGAGAAAATAAGATAAAGTGGATTGAGGAAAGATATAAGGAGGAAACTAGGTTTAGAAAAGTTTTTACGTGAAACTGCTTTTGGAGAAAAAGGGAGAAAACAAGAGAAGAGAGAACCAAGAGGGAGAGAGACCGCCGATCATCAATACTAAGGTAACGGTGGGGTTTCACTTCTCTAATTAAGGGCTTAATTCTTCATGTTTGATTAGTGGTTCATGAGAAAATAGGTAGAAATGAGTTTAGGGTTTAATTTGTGAATTCCCATGAAAAATTGTGTGTTGTTACTGTTAATTTTAATGTATGGAATGCTGCTTGATTATTCTATAATGATTGGTGTCAGAATTGTTGAGAATGATAGAGTTTAGAAAGAATAGGGTTGTTGGTAAAAAGAATAATTGATGATGAATAGAGCTAATGAATTGAGCATGAATTGGAGTTGGATTGCTGTGTTTTGTGTTGTATTAAGTTAGGTTATGTAAGAGTGAACTATAGGGTCAAGTTTGGTGAAAATCGGAGTTAAAACGAAGTTTTTGGGTGGAAAATGTTACTTTTCCCGAGAGCTGCACAGTGACAGCATCTCCTGTTTCATGTTCTTGCGCCTTTTTCACACGTTTCTGTTTTGAACTGGGTTTTGGTGTAAACATGAAAGTTGTAGATAATTGTGTTAGCTTTTTAATGGCTTTGGTTTGACTTCAAAATCATTCTTAGAACTTAAGTTATGGTCAAAATACTACACGTAGGTCACAGTAATTTTCATGAGATTTCAGCACAACTTTTCGCTTCCACTTCTGTACCTGAATTTGAAATAAAAACTGGTACTGATAGGTACAAAATTTGTCTTAGGTGTAAACACAAAAGTTGTAGAAAAAAATGTTAGCTTTCTAATGGCTTTGGTTTGACTTCAAAATCATTCTTAGAACTTAAGTTATCGTCAAATTACTACACGTAGGTCATAGTGAAATTTCAGTTTCTGTACCCGAATTTGAAATAAAAACTGGTATTGATCGGTACAGAATTGGCCTTAGTTGTAAACGCAAAAGTTGTAGATAGTTGAATTGTCTTTCCAATGGCGTTGGTTTGACACAAAAATACCTTGCGAATAATTTTATATGAATTTATGAAGTTATGTGACGAATTAAGAATATTATATCATGAGCTTACCTTTAATTGTATTAGAACTATTAGGACTGAACTTGTTGTCAAGATGTCATAGGGTTATAGAAAAATCAATAAGTAGAAACTAGTATAGCTATAAACACGAGGATTTAATGTGCATTGTTTAGTGAAGTTAATTGATGATTTAGAGTTGGAATTATGTGACAGATTTATATATTGTGAAAGATGTTCATATGAAGTTGTAATGGTTATACTGGGTGATTATTGTTGATGTTGACTTGCTGCATATTATTTAATGGTGTTGCCTTGCTGTCGTGATTAGGATGTTAATGTTGGTCTAAGTTGTTTAAATTGTAAGATGTTGATCCAAATTATTGGAGTCATATGAGATGTCTAAGTTGTTTAAGTTGTAAGACGTTGAGTCCATGCATACTCATTTAAGTTGAGGGTTTGATGCCCTGTAATGTATATTTATACATATTATGTTGAGGGCTTGATGCCCTGTAAGTTGAGGGCTTGATGCCCTGTAAGTTGAGGGCTTGATGCCCTGTGAGCCTATTTACGCTTATACGTTGAGGGCTTGATGCCCTGTAAGTTGAGGGCTTGATGCCCTGTGAGCCTATTTACGCTTATACGTTGAGGGCTTGATGCCCTGGTTGGTACCACTTGCAAGATTAAGAGGTCGTAGTTGCATTTTGTCGAGATGGTCTAAGATGAATAAGAAGTCTAAGTTGCATTGTTAAGTTGAAGTTGTGTCGTTGTTATTTAACCTTGAGTTGTTGATGAAACTTTATATGAAGGACTATTATTAGTTAATGACGATGTCTATGATGATAAGTGAAGTAGTAAATGAATAATTATGTGAGATAACATTATTAAATGAAGCTGAATTAAGTTGTTAAATGCATTTTGTTTGTATTATATGCTTATTTTTATTGAATGTGAAATCTCACCCCTTTTGTTGGAATTGCCGCCTTGTGGGCAAGTGCAGGTAACCAAGATTAGGTGCAGTCGTGTGAGGCTTTCCTCGGTTGTGTCTAGGTGCTCTGATACGTAACGGGATGAGGAACCTTTGATTATGTTTTCTCTGTTCCTTGCGTATTCTTTTATTTTGACTTTCATGATTATGATTATGTTGAGAATTTTCTGAGACGTTGATGAGGCCTGCGTGCCAGAAACTTTTGTGATGATTTTAATGATTTCCGCTGCAATGTTTGAATATTTTTAAATGACTATTTTCCTGAAGGAATAAATTATTATTTATCCATTACTTGAGATGTTTTAAAGAATGTGACGCTCCGTTATGTGTTCACTCTGATTATTTATTTTAAAGAAATTTTTATGCTGGGAAAACGGGGTGTTACAGCCACCGCCGCCGTGAAAGAGGCGATGCTATATCAACAACAATGAGGCGCGATCAATCTCCAAGAAATCGACCTGCAAACCTTCGAACATACCATATCCTAAACTGGATCTGAACAAACAGCTATCCATGATAGGATCTGAAACACCTGGATCGAGCAACAAAGAGATGCACAAACCAAATCATAAAACAAAAACCAAATCTGAATCCAAAGAAGATTCAGATTGGGAAAACCAAAAAAGCAAGAACACAACCACTTCATAGGCGCCGCCGTCAACGGAAAACAGACCTATGACGTGTGGAACAACCCCGATTGTGGTTTGACGGTGGTGCGACCATGAGAGGAAAGTGCACCACCGAAGCTGGATGTTTACATCTTGATTGTGACAATTGGATTTGAGGGAGGTGAGGGAGAGACGTGGTGGAAGGTGACAGAGGAGAGGTGATGCGTTTTTAAAGAGAGTAGAGAGTCAAAAAGATCTATTAATCCCCCAACAACTTTTAATTCTTGCGAAGAAATCGGCCAACTAAGTCTCTGTCTAAACCTCGTCATATTTAAATGTGTATTTGATCGCTAGAAAGTAAGTATCACTATCACAAAATGTGACATACACAATATACTGAATAGAATATGACAAGACAGAACAACATAACATAGAGTAACACATGCCAAATTTGTATGATATATAATCACCGTCTTTAGCATTCAAATAACCACCATGTACGTAGATATATAATTTTTTTTAAATGGACATAGCTATATAAATGTTACTATTAAGTTTTTTTTTTTTCCGCAGAAAATGTTACTATTAAGTTAGTAACATGTATTTTATTATTGGTACCGTTTTGATACTTTCTTTTTTCCGTATATTATAGATATTTTTGTAATAGAAAAAATTATTGATATTTAATTGAATAATCCTTGACATTGAATGACTTTCCTTGAATGCTAAACAAATAAAGAAGAAAAATAAATCTATACTTCTATACTATAAAGAAAATTACTCCTTTCAACACTTTTGGGTTGAATTTTTCTTTTCAAAAATACCCTTAATTTTCAATACAAACAACACATGTAACAAATAGATAAGAATAAATTTAAATATTAAAACAAATGTAACAAACATGATATATATATATATATATATATATATATATATATATTTTTTTTTTTCCTTTATCATTTAAAAAGTGTAACAAACGAGATAATTATACCCTTAAACAACTTTTTCTATAATAAAGATTGTATTTAGATTATATTTTTTTGTTATATTTTTTTTTGGTAACTAAAGGGAAAAAAAAGGGAAAACAACAAAGAAAGGGAAGACTAAACAAAAACTAGAAGAAATATTTTTTATTTTTTTTATATTGTTGGTGTCATTGAAATATATAATCATGGTTAGTTTTGTTTGTTATAACTTGAAAACAACAAATATTTAATTTTTAGTTCTAATCAAAATTCAAATTTCATAAAAAAAGCACCGTTTATAATTTCCAAACGTTTACGTGCGGAAAGACAAGGACGTGAGTACCATTCTTTTCGCTAGTAATTTATAAGAAAACTATTTAGAGACTTTTTATGTTTTAAGGACGGGAGGGAAAAATTCTGGTGTATCCACATGTTTAGGTACCATTCATCCAATAGTGTAGTTTCACAAGTACTATTTTGGAGCATCTACGGGTTTATGTATTATTCCTCCAGTAATGTAGTTTCATCTACTTCTTGACGGTATATTAGAACTCATTGAAGCTCGATTTACATCATTATGTTCATCTGTAGTGTAACTTCCATCTTGAATGTTGTTTGGGAGTTTTTTATACGACTTCCCAACTTCCTTTCGACCTGTAATATTCGATACACAAATTAATAGGTAATGTTAGGTTAACTTAATGTTGTGTATTATCATCGGTTTCCACTTAAGGTGGTGAAATGATAAGTTGAGCAGAGTATACAAAAGTTTGGAATACTATTTACGGGCACTTGAACTACTACTTTAGCTATTGCTCAAAAAATATTATTTTTGCCTATTCTTAAATATTTTCCCCCTCTTTTATTATTGTTAGGATTTAATTGTCCTTTATTTTTTTTTATCTGCACTTCATCATATAGTTGCTAAAAAATAAACTTATAAACGGACTATTCGTTATATATATATTTATATAAATAGTTTTTGAGTGATTTTTTCATTTCTAATTATACTCTTATACATATATTGGTCTATAAACATGTTGTATTGTTGCTGTCATTTAAAAAGATAAAAACTTATATCATATTTCTCATTCTAAATTTTTTTTATATTATATTTGTAATATTTTTTTAAAGATTATATCTGTTATATTATTGCTGTCATTCAAAAAGAAAAGAACTTATATAATATTTCTCTTTCTAAAAAGAATTTATCTTATATTTGTTATATTCTTTCTGAGAGATTATATTTGTTATATTATTGTTGTCGTTGAAAAAGATAAATATAGTTTGTTACATATTAAAGTGCAAAATATCTATACATATAATTTTAATCAAAATCAAAATTTTATAAAAACTACTATTTGTAATCATTATGCAATAAAAACAGTGGAAGAGGAAAATGTTAACATCAACATAGCATAGTTTCCTGGAAAGATCATAACATGGTACGTTTTTCATGTGATGATATGTTGTTGAATTATTGAAGTATTTGAAGTCTTTGTAAAGTAGTTATTTTTGTTATTTTTGTTGAGGTGTAAGTCTTTGTAAAGTCGTTGAAACGGCGAAAGACCCAAAAATTGAATTAACGAATATTAATTAAGAAGATTTTTTTTTTCTTTTCACAATACATAGATTCAAATCTTAAAATGTTTCAATTGAACAAGATAATAAAAAGGAAAAGGATAATGCTAGTTATTACAGTGAGAATCATTCCAAAGTTTCACGAGCTACTTTTTCCTTAATATATTCTCCATATTATACCCCACCTCATCCCCTTATTTTCAGCCAGGGAGAAATTTAATTGGTTAATTATTTTTCTAGGTAAACTCGTGATAATTTTTCTCGGGTGAAATAGCATTGCACAAAGGAAAATGTTGTATACAACGAAAATGTAACTCACGAACAACCCACAAACACTGAAATTCACAGAACCCCTTCTCATTTTTTCCGCCAAAATCTGAAAGTGTTGTTTTCCAACCAATTAAATAATGACAGTAAGGCTTTCGGGAAATTTCACGACTAATTCCTTCGTTGTATATATCACTTCTCAAAAAGGAAAGGTCAAATGTTGTGTGTGCTATGCTATGTATACCGACTAACACCGCCTAAATTGGAAGCTAAGAAGGCCAAATACGTGGTACTAATGAGAGTACGAAACAATACAGAAATGCAGAATTTTTAAAAATTCGGGATACAATACAACTAAGATAGGTTAACGAAATTTTTATATTAAAACTTATATGCATGTAAAATACTTGAGGAAAATAAATATTGATTAGTCTTCATTATTATATTATATTGAAAGTCAAAATTTTTAAAAAATATTACATGTATTTGATTAAAATAAAATAAAATGTAATTTTTCATATAAATCATATTATATCTTCATTCATATGTTAAGATATCGACAAAAACATCATTAAAAGAGCTCAACATAATTTTCGTCTAATGTTGATCAATTGAACTCTCTCTCTCTCTCTCTCTCTCTCTCTCTCTGACAAAACATCAAATAATTACAAACTATGATGATTCTAAACAACAAGAGAGCAACCCACAAATGGGTATTCCAAACTGACACAAAGAAAAAATAAAACTATTTAGAGAGGGAGACACCACTTTCTCACCTCTAGGGTTCTTTTGAACTATGATTATCAATGAAGACAATGGGAAAATTCTTGATTTTTTTTGTTTCAAGTGATTATACTCTTTATGGTGGAGTATGACAGTTCTTTTGAACTATGATTGCCGGTGACAAAAATGGAAACAAATGTATCATTTTATATCAAGGTGAAGATGTGACTTTTCCCTCTCATTCGGTCTTGAAGCATTGTGCCCATTGTTTCTCCTGTGACCCCATACTGCTCAATAAGTGGTATCAGAGCCTTGATTCGACTTGATGAGGGAGCGGATCTTAAAATGGATTATGTAATAAGAGTCAGAGTCATAGTTGTGAGGGAGATTATTTTTGTTTCAAGTGTGAGTATTATAGTTGTGAGTGGTTAAGTCCCACATCACCTATGAATAAGTAAAATATTAGATATATAACAGAGGTGACCCATATACCTCATACCTTAAAGTTTTAGATGAAGATGTGGTGTCTTCGTTTTTTGAAGTCCTGTAGCATTAGTCCATTGTTTCGTGACCCTCAAACTCCCCACCATATAGATGGCAGTTTAACACAACAATGTAAATGAAAGTTTGAATCATGGTTAGAAGACGTGACCGCATTTAGTGTCTAATAACGTCTTAAATAAGATTATCTCTATTCGAGGCGATTTACATTTTTATGTTTTTGGTGCTTAAAAATTCATATTTAATTCTTGTTTTGTTAAAAAAATCTATTTTTTTGGGAGAGATTGTCATAATATTCTACCTATTTATGGTAAATTTCATTAAAAAATATGAAAGCTAGACATGAGTTGTCTAAAAAGTAAGGACTAAAAGTGGTGATTGAAAACTTTTGGGGACTAAAAGTCTAACAAATGTTTTAGATGGTAACTAAAATGAAAAGTCGATATATTTATAGGGATCAAAAACATATTTAACCGAACAAAAATTCTATTAAAGGCAACGGGTTTAGGAGGGCAAGTTTTTTTCTTTCTCCTTTAAGAATTTAAGTGTCTTATGCATTACAAAGACTCATCATAATTAGAGTAAATCTTAAGGTTCATCCGACCTTATCAAATATAATCACACGCTAAAAAAGCCCTCATGAAGTTAGTAAGAGTTGTACTATATATCAAGTTTTTTAGATTAAGCTTACCCAAGCCATTAATCTATGTTGAATTTGATTTTTTCAATACACCACCTCACCCAAAATACTATTGAGTTTGATGCGTAGATATAAGTGACGATTAGTCGCAATGATAGACTCTATATTATATCAAGTTTTTTTTTTTTTTTATTGAGTCTAACATAACATTATAAAACTGACTTATAAGATAAGGGTGTCATTCAAAGTTTAGTCAAATCTTATCTTTAATTTATGCGAAACTTGATTTTTTTTTTCAATATGAACCATATTTTTACTAGGTATACGAGTAAACTCCTTCATTAACTAGGTGGCCAAATTTTGACATAAGTTTTTGGTGGACCAATAACTTTAAGTAACAAATTCATATTTATTTTTTTTTTGTCCAAAAAATAAATATAAATACCGCACTTGTAAAAAAAATCATAATTTATCGACTAAGATATTTAGGGGTGTAAGTGGTTCAGACAAAATCGATGAAACTGAAAGTCCAAACCGAACTAAACCGAAAAGGTATCCGACCTTGTCTGGTTTAGATCGAAACCAAATCAATCTAAACCGAACTTGTTAGGTTCAGTTCTCGGTTTTTCATTTTGAGATCCAAGGAACCGATGAACCGAACAAATGGTAACCTCACTCTCCATTTTACTAATATTATCACTCCTCACACACACTTATGATTAGACCCAAAATTAAATCCCAACATAAAATACTCCTTAATCACTTCACTTTCTTCCATCATCATCTCATCTCATCTCATCACTCAGACTCTATTTAATTTCTTCTAAAAAAGAAACCTTAGCCGTCAACCACACCTAACCCATCGTTTCTCACCACTGCTGAGATCGTCTATCTGTCAGTATAGAAAGTTGTTTGAAAAATAGAGAACATGAAGAAAAAAAAAATAAAACACAAAGTTCCTTGAAATATTTTAGTGTGATGTATGTTTTTTTTTGTTGTTGAAGAATTTAGTATGATGTATGTTGTATGCATGAAATATTAATTCGTGAAAATATAAAAAAATAATATTATATTTTCAAATAAATCGATCAACCGAGCCGATCCAAACCAAACTAAATCGATTAGTTTGGTTCGGTTCTCCTTCTAAAAATGATTGAAATCCGAACCAACGAAGAATTCATCGATTCAAACATTTTTTTGACTGAAAACCGGTCCAAATCAAACCGTTACATCCTTAATGATATTGAACTTGAATGCGAAAAATAATTTCTAAACTTCAATATCTTCTTTAGACATGACCAAAAAGCACAATGTATCAGTCTTTTCACTACCTTGCATACCAATTTTTTTTTCTTTTTCTAAAAGTTAAAACTTTTAACTTTTTTTATAAATAATTTTAACTTTTTTTCCTATATTTTTTAATTTTAACTATTTTTTTATAAATAATATGATGGCACATTAAAAGTTTTTTGTTTGTTGAGGGAAGCACATTAAATTTTTTTATTTGGTTGAAAGAGGCACATTAAAAACTATACTTTGTAATCATATGATGGCACATTAAGAACTTTCAATCTCACCAATTCATTCGAACATGTATTATTAGGAGCCATACCGCGTGCATGAACACTCACATCAATTTATTTTTAAGGTCAATCTGTTTTCACATCTTGAAAAGACAAACGGAATGGTTTTTTTTCTTCTTCTTAATAATAATGCGGCTGAAAATGCTATCAAGTTGTCGTCCAAAAAGTGTCAATTTTTTTTCAAAAGAAAAAAGAAAAAAAAAGTGTCAGCTGAATAATAACAACTTAATCGTGTAAACATAAGGAGTATGATTCAAATCTCAGCTGAGACAGTTTTAAAATGATCACTTGTAGCACAATTATTAAAATCATGCCTTCGTAGCATGTTCCTAACTAGTTCTTACTGTACGATGAAGAAATGAAGTGGCAAAATTGTGTACCACAAAAACAAATATCCACTTACCTAACGCAACAGAGAGAAGGCAAGTGTGTACGAGAATCAAAATTTTCATGTATATATGCAAAATGGGTGCTGTCTGAGGTGACATGTTCATGTTGACCTCACTCTACGTATCACACGCACCTCATCACTCTTGTATAACCAGTGACATCCTATTTTTTCAGACTATTGGCTTACATACCAAATTAATGACTACGTACCCGATGTGGTTTAATACATACCACAATGGTTACTTGTCCGATGTGAGAAATGGATGACATACAACCTCACCTTTAGGTATATCGGTTATCATCCAATGTGAAATGTCAATTTCAACCGATGTGAAATGTCATTTTTGTAGTAGTGCCATGTACTTAACGGGATATTAGAATTCATTGAAGCTGGATTCACGTCATTATCTCATCTATAGTTTCCATCTTGAATGTTGTTTTGTGTTTTAATACGCCATTCCAGTTTCCTTTCAATTTATAATATTCAACACACAAAATAACAAGTTCTGTTAGGTTAGCTTTATATTTTGTGTATTAGGTGGTAAAAGTGATATCTTGACAAGTAGAATATACAAAAGTTTGGACTACTATTTCCGGGCACTTTAACTATTGCTCAAAAAGGTATTCAATTTATTTTGGCATATTCTTCTGTAGTGTCCCTTTCTCATTCTGTTCAGAATTTAATTGTCCTCTTTTTCAACGACACTTCATATAAATATTAAGTTGCTAAAAAAAACCTATAAATAGATTGCTTGTTATGTGAGTATTCCATATTTTCGTGGAAACTGGAAAGGATCGTATAACAGTACACGTTTTTCATGACATGAGTATATCTTGTTGAATTGAAGTATTTGAATTCTTTGTGAAGGTTGTTGAACTATAACACTGTGCCCTGGCACGCTCAGGAGAAGAAAACGGCCCAAGACCCAAAAAACGAATTAAGTCAATTAACGAATATAGATTCAGAAGATATATATATATATATATATATATATATATTTTTTTTTTTGACAATACTTATCTGAAATATATCAATTGAACAAAATAATAAAAAAGGTCAATTGTCGTGTGTTATGATGTACTCCCTCCGTTTCAAAATAGATGTCTATTTTAGAGATTAACTTTGTTTCACAATACTTGTCCATTTCAAGTTTCAATGCAACATTAATTATTGTCTTGTTAATAATAGCCTTATATATTTATTAGAGAGAGAGAGAGAAAAAAAAAATAGAATGAAATAATAAATGGTTAAGGGTATTATAGAAAACACAAACATAATTTCATCAAAAGTAACAAAATTTATTTGGCTTCTTGATTACAACAATTTCTCCAAAATGGACATGTATTTTGAAACGGAAGGGAGTATATCAATGAACGACCACTACCTAAATTGGAAGCAATCAAGAAAAAATATAGGGATATCTCCACACACACACACACACACACACACACACACACACACACACATATATATATATATATATATATACACACACACACACACACACAAAAAGAAACTTATTGCATTTCATTGATAATAATAGTAGAGATACAAGATGGAATCCTAATATGAATATGAAAACTAGCATGACGCAAAACCACTCTAGTAAAACTATGAGCGGCTTCGTTGGTTTGTCTTCGAATGAACCTAACAGAGGTTACTAAACCAGAAGCTAACAGACGTCTACAATCATTAATTAATGCGCTAAAATTAGAGACGCCACTTTTACTACCATAAAGACTGTCTACCACAGTTTTGGAGTCAAGCTCAATGTCCACAATACCTAGTTGTAGATCGCGAACCCAGTACATTGATGATAATAAACCCAAAGCCTCACGCAAATCCACATCAAGAAGCGGAGTCATTCATTCAGTCTTGGCTAAAACAAAGCGACCTAATCATCTTGAATGCAAACATCAATACCGACCCAATTCCGAGCTTGAGAGAAAGACGCATCAACATTACAAGTAAACCTGTCGGGACTTGGTTTGATCCACTTCAAATCATTCGGAGTGTCAGGATTCTGAGGGATAGGATGCCGAATAGTATGAGCATTCCTCCAGCTAGTAAGAAGAGAACATGCATGAGCACAAATAGCTTGAGCTATTTCAGTAATGTTGTTCCATACCTTATTGTTCGATGCTTCCAAATACTCCAAAGGGTCAAGAGGGTCATACTGAAAATTTGCTTTTGCTGCTGATCCATGTGTTGTAGAATAACAAACATATTAGTTGGAAAGTTGGCATCAAAGGGAAAATATATAAAATAAAATAAAACTACAAAAAGTTAAGGGGACAAAAACCATACTCAACAACCACATCGTCTAAAAGGGTATTACAACAAATAATAACCAAAGTGGTAAAACAAAACACAAATGCCCAACATATAATAACATCAGCACAACCCAACGAACCCAACACGAAACTAGATTGCAAAAGAAACGGTGTGTAAAAAGCCACGTGAGCATCATGAACCATCTTTTTTGAATAGTGAATGAACCAAAGGCAGCACAGATATAGGTTCAAGTGTCATCAGCCCCCTGCAAAACACAACAGACTTAACCGCCCTTTTGAGAAACCACCACATCGTTGAACACGACGTTTTAACCAAAGACCTTCCTGAAAACAGGAAGCCATAACCAAATCCTACCAAACTTGGATCTGCAACAAAGAACTACCACCTCTCAACACGACCCATGCAAACAGTGAAAACCCAAAGGGAAAGCAAAGGAGGAGGGTTAATCATCATTGAACAGTGAAGATCGTCAGTGACAGTTCTGACAAAATTAGTACTATAAGCTTTTCATTTATTGTGTTTTGGTTTATATTTTCAATTATTTTTTTTAATTCAAATAATAATAATATTAAAAGACAAGATGAATCAACTTTTTTTTATTAGTGGGTGTTAAATATTTACCTAAACCATAAACACACATTGGTCGGATAAGAGATTTCGTAGACAAAATAAACACATAAGCGTTAAATTTATTTGTTTGTAGTTGAACCTAAACAATCAATTTACGAGACACAAGCAACACTAACTATAACAACAACAAAAAGGAGTAAAAAGTTGTGAACGAGGACATCAAAATTTTTACATGGAAAACTCCTGATTAAAATCATGAGACCTAGTTCAGCCAAAAACTTCCACTATGAAAATAATGGTTATAATCAATGTCTTCATATATCTCTAAAATTGACAAAAAAAATCAAATAATTATAAACTACGATGATTCTAACAAGAGAGCAAACCTATAAATGAGTTTTCCAAACTGACACAAATAGAAGATAAAACTATTTAGAGAAGGAGATGCCACATTCTCACCTCTAGGGTTCTTTTGAACTATGATTGTCAATGAAGATAATGTGAAAATTCTTGAGTAGTTTTGCTTCAAGTGATTATACTCTTTATGGTGAAGTATGATCGTTCTTTTGAATTATGATTGTCGGTGCAAACAATGAAAATAAATGTATCATTTTCATTCACGTTGAAGTTGTGACTTCTCCCTCTCTTGTGGTCCTGAAGCCTTGTGCTTGTTGTTTCTCTTGTGACCCTATAATGCTCAATAAGTGGTATCAGAGTCCTGGTTTGGCTTGATGGAGGAGTGGGAGTGGATTCTATAATGGATCATGTTATAGGAGGCGAACTCATAATTGTGGGTGAGATTGTTGGGTTCCAAGATTGAGGTTTAAATTTGTGAGTGGTTAAGTCCCAGATCGTCTATGAATAAACAAAATGTTAGATATATAAGAGAGGTGACCCATATACCTAATACCTTAAAGTTTTAGACATAGATGTAACGTCTCAGTTTTTTGAAGTCCTAAAGCATTAGTCCATTGTTTCGTGACCCTCAAACTCCACAACATACAAATGTTATTAGTTTCCCACAACAATGTAAATCAAACTTCGAATCATGGTTAGAAGATGTGACCACATTTAATGTCTAATGACGTCTCAAATATAATTATCTTTAATTGAGGCTAATTACATTTAAAAAATGAATGTTGTCAAATTTTATCCTAATATTTTATTCCACGAAATGACCAAATGAAATAACCAAATGATCAAATTAATTTATGTGACAACTCACCAAATGAATATGACAAATAAATGGAGACCTACATTACTCCTTGATGAATTGGGGGTAATTTACTCCTAATGACAAATATGATTCGATTTTTGAGCGAATGTAATGGAGATCACATGTTGAAGGAGATGAAGAAGTTTGATGTTCTTGTGATGAAAATGATAACTGATTGTAAGAAAAACTCTATCGGTGAGGCTTACATTACCCCTTTGATGAATTAAATTTAATTTACCCCTAATGACAAATATGTTTCACTTTTGAAATTAAGAAGATGGAGATCACATGTTGAATGAAGGAGATGAAGAATTTTGATGTTCTTGAGATGAAAATGGAAACTGACTATAAGAATAAAGATGTAGAAAAGGAGATTGTTCTTTGATAGGAGTAAAATACCTCCAATTTATCAAAATGTAATACAAAAAATAATAATTTATTAATTAACGTGACAACACATTATTAAATAAATGTGTAAAATAATCGTAGATGGACATAACATACTAATTAACTCATGACGAAATATATTTGTTAATAAAAAAACCAAATATACTATCAACACCACAAATCAAATCATAGCTTTTTAAATACTTACTTGAAAAAGAAAAATAATTAAAGTAGTACTTTTACGGATTAAACTATAGATATATTCATGGTTTATTACATTTATATTTTCTATGCATTTTTTTTTGTTGCACATTAAAAAATTTGAACCTCACCATTCATTCAAACGTGTATTATTGGGAGCCATACCGCTTGCAAGGTCCAATCAAAACCAACAAAAAATCTCACATCAATTTGTTTCAAATTATTCTCACATCTTGAAAAGACAATCGGAATGATTATACCACTATTATTAAAACAACATTCAAGTGGAGAACGACTCTAAAGTTTTGGCCGATATGGTATCGGTAAAATGTAACATCAACAAGAATGTTTTTATCTTGATTCGACGCATTCTTTTTTATCTATGAGGGTATGTTTTTAGTTAGTGAGGATCTAGACCGGCAACAATTATTGAGTCTCAAATTCTCCCATAATGTTTTTCTAGTTGGTTAATAATTAGAGAGTTTTTTGTAGTGATACTTTTAATTTAGATTTAGTTGATATCATTTGTAAGTGAAAATACTTTGCTTTCAATGAAAATGGAGAAGATTCTAAATGAAGATGATTCTAACTCCTCTTATGGCCTATGTAGATTTAGGAAAAGATTTACTTTGAATAGGGATTTAAGACCTCATTTAAGACAACGTTGAAATGAAATAGAACTTTCTCTAATGAGAATGAAGAGTGAGTTAGGTCCCTTTTTTATATTCCATATTTAAAATGAAAAATGCTACTTGATACGACAACCAATTCGTGGGATACACACGAACAGTCAAATAATGATGTTTCAGTTATTTTTTTCTTTATTAAAAACACAACTAAACAAGCCTTTGACTATTTTAATGATACTTGATTATATTTTGGCATTGAGATACATGTATAAATTCATCTAAACAATTGTAATTTGCTCAAATATGTTAGTCATATTGGCAAAAGTTATGACTGCATGCTTCGTTTATGTAATTTTTTTACATTTATCTCTATTTTAAATGTCATTTTGGTTTTTGAATGTGTAATAATTAGTTATAATAATCACTTAATGTATCAAAATTTTAAAATAGTTTATAATTGTATATTATGTTAGTTCTGATTGTACATTATGTTAATCAAAATAGTTTTAGACGCTAAAATAATATCTTAGTACTCACAATATTTGGACAATTGAAGTGCACAATCAAATATTATTTTAAAATTTTGATACATTAAGAAACTATTGTGACTACTCATTACACAATTAAAAATTAAAATAACTATTTTTTTTTTTTTTTTTACGATTTCCCCATATTTCTATTGTTTAAGAATTGCAATTGAAGTTTGGTTTTAGTTGAATATGCTGTCAAGCCAAAGATTAGTGGCAACGTGTGACAAATATTTTTCTCGGTTTTGAATATGATATTTTAATAAGGTGAGGCCTAGGTTACCTTTGAAAACTCATGGGCAATTTACCCTTAACCAATAGAAAATAGCCATGTGTTTTTCACTATTTTTTTTTGTGTGGAATGTGTCTTCCACTACAACAAACATATTTATTATTTTATTTTCCAAAAATTTAGCATGTATTTTATTATTTGCATATTCATCCCATTTTAAATCAATGACATTTTACAAGTTAAACCATCAAATTAATTAAATGTTCCCTCTAATCCAATCATCACTCTCCAAACTATTTTTTTTTCTTTAAAACCAAAGTTTACGAATGACTTTGCAAAAATCATTAAAAATTTCACTCATGGGAATCGAACCAGGGTGCTCACACTAACTAGGATCTTACTCCCCAACCACTTGACAAATACATCTTTTATGAAATAATTTGGAATGCAAATATATATATATATATATATATATATATATATATTTGGTTACAATGCAAATATATGTTATTAGTGAGCAATTGTATAATTTTCTTTATGCAAGTGTCTTATAAACCTAGCTTTAGTAAAAAATAAATAAAAATTATATGTGTGTATATATTCCTAAAAAAAAAAAATATGTGTGTGTATATATGAAATAATAAATCTTTCCATCCTTAAAAATAAAAAACTTTTTTAATAAAAAAGTATGAATTCATTCATTTGATTTTTTATATTTTAAATATTATTTTTTTTATATAAATTCATATTTTATTTAGATTCGATGAACTACAACAATGTTTCATTTGTAATCAATCGAATTGTGATTTATTTTAAATCCGACATTTCGTTTGGATCAGATAAACTATTTAAAGGTATTCAATGAAAATTGTGAAAATAAATGTAATGTTTCGATTAAATATTTTTGCATTGTATATGTAAAAAAATATGTTAAATATTTGTTTTGTGCTCCTTGAAGATTTTATTTGCTTAAATCTGTTGATACAAGTTTTTATGTATCAAGATGAGAAAGTTAATATGACAGTTTTGAAAACTAATAACTATTTTTAAAATATTAACATTAATGTAGTGTTTCAAAATAATTGCACCACACACGTCACGAAATTTAAATGTTTATATTTGCGGAAGAAATTTTTTATGTACCGATATAAGAAAGTCGATATGATAAAATTTTCAAAACTCGATATTATTTTCTCGATGAGTTACAAGCATATTTGAAAACAAATAAACTTGAATTCAACAAAATCATATCTTCTACAAAGAGATTCACTGCGGAAGCCCTTTTAAAGGAAGTTATTCAGGAACAAATGGAACTCTTTTTACTTCTGGAACAAGTGCAAAAATTTATCATTAGTTTCATATCTTTATTAAACATCAACCCTTGACGGGCACTGAACCTCGCCAAACAACAACCCTTAAGTGGGCTTTTAATAAAGACATGACACCAACCCAAAGAAGGGCTCTGAGCACGATAATTCGTCATAGATTAAAACACAGGGGGTCCTCCAGAGAGGCTCATCAAGCTAGCTTGAATCCCTTCCTGGGACTTCCCGCCATAGCAATTGTTCTGGACCGGTCAAAGACATGAGCTTAACTGCTTAGGCCCAATAACAAATCAAGCCCAAATGCTGCATTTGGTGAAATTACTCGCAACACACCCCTTCCCCACGAAAAGGGGGGGGGGGGGGGGGGGGAGGTGCTCGAAGCAAAGGAGACTAGTTCAAACGTTTTGCAACGTTCGACAACGTCTCTTTACCCACGTTTCCGCGAATATCTCACCGGCAGTTACACTTCTCCTGATTTCGTAACCGCCGGACACACGTGTGCCATTACAACGGCTCTGCATTCACCAACCTCTATAAATAAGAGGCTCCTTGCAGCCTCCATGGTAGAAGCTCTTTCACACTCTCACCCTCATTCTGAAACTGTATCTGACTTAAGCGTCGGAGTGTCTGCAGGTACACACCCCCCATTCGGTCCAACGCTCACCATAATATTTCCACCACCGTGAACCACCACATTCAATCAAGCACCAGCAGCCACCTTCTGATCAGATACGATCAACAATCATCTAAGAAAAGTAGCAACAAACAGCATAGCATCCAAACAGACAAATTCACCACTTTGCCTTGTCCCAAGTCTCATGTTTGGGGGGATGTGGACCGTCATTATATTCCCAAGGGCTTGGAAGCCCTCCAGAAAGGCTTTGACGCCCTCCATAAGGGCCCATGAGGCTTAGACGTGCCCTCCTAGGGGCACCACCTCACCTAACTTCAAGAAGTCTATAGAGCTTGGTAAAAAGACCTAACTTCAAGTTCGGAATTTTTTTTTTTTGAAAAATAAATAAATTATTATTCAAATTATACAAATAAACAAATTTTCCAATAATAATGTTGATATAATTTGAAAAGATAATTACGTTGTTACAATTTGAAATCTCAAACGTCAATGCCAATAACTTACACAAATAATCCAATCTTCAAGGTCTCTTGAAATTGAGCAAACCACCTTTTAATACATAAATGTGTAATTTTAATCCACTAAAATTAAAATCCTAAGATTCGATGATTTTATTAATTAAAATGAGTAATCTCACATTTTTTCTAATATGTTCTCGATCAATCTATTAATCTTGCTACTATGCATATAAAATAGAACAAATATTTCTCTTGTACCCAAAAAAAAAAAATTAGAACAAATATTTAATGAAATACTAGATTAATGTTGATATTTTAAAAATAATTATGAGTTTTTTAAAATTTTATCATATCAATGCAAAACGGGTATTTCATTAAGGTTATTTTTATGATAACAATCATATGATAAATTTTTTATCATATCAATATATGACCTTTATTCATATAAATACCTTTGTTACTTGTTTGGTTTAAGGTTATAGTCATTTTTTGTACCTTTTGGTGTTAATAAACCATACGAACAATCTTCTAAACTATCTTCTGATCAACCTTATGAACTCTGACCGGGTTCATAATCTTTAATGTTCTTTAATCACTTGATTTTTGATTTGATTTACACTTTGTTCATGTCTTAGTTAATCACTCAAAAATACATATTAAATATGAAGAAACTATCAAAGGCCATTAATCCTTTAATCATCATGTTTTGTTTATCTTTAAAACATTTTAGGGATTTTGCCTCAATATAGTTTTCAAAATCTTACACATCGACTTTCTCATGCCGGTACATAAAAATCTATTTTCGCAGATATAAGCACATAAATTCAACGACGAGTGTGCTGCAATTATTTAAGAATGTTTTGCAAATAAAATTAAAAAAAAAAGATATTTAATAGAAACACTATGTTAATGTAAATATTTTCAAAATAGTTATTAGTTTTCAAAATTGTCAAATTAACTTTCTCATCTTGATACATAAAAATTTGTATCAGCATAATATAAACAAATAAAATCTTCAACGAGCGCAATGCAAATATTTAACATATTTCTTACATATAAAAGACAAAAATATTTAATAGAAACATTACATTTATCCAGACAATTTTTGTTTAATACCTTTAAACAGCTCATCTGATTCAAATGAAAGGTCGAACCTAAAATAAATCACAATTTGGTTGATCACAAATGAGACATTGCTAAAATTCATCGAATCTAGATAAATGTATGAATTTATATAAAATAATAATATTTAAAATATAAAAACTCAAATGGATGAATTCATATTATTTTTAAAGAAAGATTTACTATTTCATATATATACACATATAAAATGTTTTTTTTTACTAAAGCTAGATTATAAGTTACTGCAAAAAACAACAAGTTATTCAAAAAAAAAATTAGTGCAAAAAAAATTGCTCACTAATAATATATATTTTGCATTCCAAATTATTTAAAAAAAGGTGTATTAGTTAAGTGGTTTGGGAGTAAAATTCCAGTTAGAGAGAGCATCGTGGTTCGATTCCCACGAGTGATATTTTTAATTTTTAATTATTTTTGCAAAGCCATTCTTAAACTTTGGTTTTAAGGAAAAAAAAGGTTTGGAGAGTGATGATTGGATTGAAGGGAAAATTTAATTAATTTGATGATTTAATTTGTAAAATGTCATTAATTTAAAATGGGGCGAATCTGCAAATAATAAAATACATGCTAAAATTTTGCAAAAAAAAAAAATAAATATGATTGTTATAGTGGAGGACACATGACTATTTTTGATTGGTTTGGGTAAATTGCCCATAAGTTTTCAAAGGCAATTTAGAAAAAACCTTTTAATAAACAAAATAGCACACAAGTGTTGGATTGTGCATTCAATTACTCAGTCGTGTGTTTTACGCGAAAAACCATTCGCACCATCTAGCACTTCTCATTTAAAATTTGTTCGAGTTGTATCCATCTCTTACCAATATAGTTATTTTTTTTATTGTTTTTAGATTTGAAAAATTGTTATAAAAAGAATTTTTAGCCATCGAATATATTTTTTTTTGTCAGGTAACCTAGTGACTATAATTCACCTTATAAAGTAAATAAATGAGGTGTCTGAGGTTTGAACTCCAGCCATTACATTTAATAATGCATTGTCCTACTAACTGAATTATGCTCACGAGACAACTATCGAATATATTATTGAGTTTAGTTGTGGATTAAGTTGTTTTTTTTAAAATGTATTGTGACATTGTTTAAAATTGTTTAAGACAGACAATCAACCACAACTTTGTTAAGATAAAACAACTCATATTATTGTTTGAGTTTATTGTTGCACACCTTATCTCATTTCCCCAGTTGATTTTCTCTCTCTTTATCACTCACTTCCCACAAGAATTATTTAAATAGGCTTTCAATTTTAGAGATTATAGTTGATAAAGCCTTGAAGAAATAGATGAAGTATACTGGAAGTTCAGATAAGACTAATTTTATGATAACCACACAACCCCTAATGAAAAATTCCTTGTTCTTCCATCCTGACAATCTGGATCTCATAGCATCTAACATCAGTTTCCATTAGGGGAGAAGAAACTTGAAATCAGGAGAGAACAAATTAATTTTTTTTTTTGTATCACAGAATAAATTTATGTGTTGAGGAGATATTTACAAATTTAATTAATATGGATTAAATTGATCAATTTTTTTTATTTCTATTTCAAATTAATCAAACTTGACAGCCAAACTAAGTAAATAATAATATTTTTTATTATTTCTTTTGTAATTAATATGTATATGTGGTTGTTTTCTCCTCAACAATAAAAGAAAGAGAGAGTAAAACTACAGATAAGCATATTATGAATCACATTTTTAACAGCTTGAAGTCATCCAAGTTGTCAATTTGACTTTGATTTTGTCAAAAACGAACATAAGGTACACTACTACTTTTGGCATACCTTCGAAGATAGGACTATCAAGATAAATAAAGGAATAGTATCAAAAGAGAATCCAAGAATTTCAAATATCTTAGCCTTTTACAAAGAACTTTCATCAACATCTCTCATCATGAAGATTTGCAATAAACTTGCACCTAATAAAATGTTTGAATTACATAAGAAGGTAAAAGATACAAGTTTGTTAAAGTAGTACTTTTAAATACTTACTTGAAAAAGAAAAATAATTAAAGTAGTACTTTTACGGATTAAACTATAGATATATTCATGGTTTATTACATTTATATTTTCTATGCATTTTTTTTTGTTACACATTAAAAAATTTGAACCTCACCATTCATTCAAACGTGTATTATTAGCGTGCAAGGTCCAATCAAAACCAACAAACAATCTCACATTAATTTGTTTCAAATTATTCTCACATCTTGAAAAGACAATCGGAATGATTTTTTTTCTTTAATTCTTTTTGCGGCTGAAAAAGAAATCATGCAATTGTCCATGATATATGTCAACTATTGAATGGTAAAATGAACATTTATACCACTATTATTAAAACAACATTCAAGTGGAAAGCGACTCTAAAGTTTTGGCCGATATGGTATCTGGGAAATGTAACATCAACAAGAATGTTTTTATCTTGATTTGACGCATTTGTGATCTAAAAAATATGAGTTGATAAGTTCAAATTAACCATACATGACGTGAAGGAAACATATCAGCTGATTAACTAGCAAATTTTAGTCTATCTTTAAACTTCTTTGATTTATATGTTATTGAGACTCCTCCTAAATAGCTTCGATGCCTTCTTTTTGATGACATTTATGACGCTTGTATGCCTCGAAATGTTCGTTTAATCGCTTAGTTTTTCTCTCTCTTGAGCTCAGCCCTCTTCTTGTAAAAAAAAAAAAAATCAAAATCATTATTGTGAATTCGTTGAAAAATCACACCAATAACAACTTGATGTGTGGAGCAAGGAATAATTAAGCAACCAAAATAAGTGGGTAACAGTTATAATCACAAACAAAAGTAGAAAACAACGAGAGAGAAGAAGAGAGAACACAAAAGAATTTGTTGACCCAGTTCGGTCTAAATTGACCTAGTCTAGGGGAGAGAGCGGTCCTCCGTTCCACTATAATGATGAGTAACCTTACAAAAGAGATACCAATGAGTTACAAGAATAAGTCTCCCGCCTAATTCTACCCAAAGTCCCAATCTCTTCCCGTAACCAAGAGACTCAATTCTAATAGTGTTTCCCAAGATGAATCAACCCTCAAACCCTAGTGTTTGTTGCCAAGAGACAAACTCTATACAAACCCTAGTTTTGTTGTTGTCTTTCTAAACCCTTGTTTCAGCCCCCTCTATCTCAAGGTTTGCTCTGATGCAAAGTCTATATTTATAATAAAAGTAACTCTCATAAAATTGTAACAAATCTGGCCCAAAAATACGATTCTGTTTTTCTACATCAGCGTAAAATCGTACTACGATTTTCCGCATCGTACTACGATGTTTCCAGAGTCGAAAGTCCAAAAACTTGGTCCAAAATCGTACTACGATGTAATCCCATCGTACTACAATGTGACAGATTCCAAAGCTACAATTTTGAGTCACTTTCACAACAATCATGCCCTCGTAGAATGTTCCTAGCTAGTTCTTATTGTACGATGACGAAAGGAAGTGGCAAAATTGTGTACAACAAAGAACAGATAATTCACTCACACAACATAAAAGAGAAAGCACGTGTGAATTCGAATTTTTCATGTAACGTATATATGCAAAATGGGTGTTGTCAAAGAGGTGACATCATGTTCATTGACCTCACTCCCAAACTTTTCCTTTATAAAGGCTATACGTATCACACACACCTCATCACACTTATGTAATGTTTGTGAATGAATCACTTACTATCTACTAAATCATATCATATGTTACAAACCCTTATATAAATAAAGAACCATTTCACCTTATTAAACTTCTAACCACAATTCTAAATCCCAATCATTTTAAGGTTATATAAATTCAATGGATCATAATCAACAAGGAGGTCAACCTTCTTCTTCAACCAAAGTCGAAAGAAAGATTGTTGAGAAAAATAGGAGAAACCAAATGAAGATCCTCTTTTTCAAACTCAACTCTCTTCTCCCTAGCTATAATCCAAAGGTGAATTTTGTTTTTTTTTTGTTTTTTTTTTTATAAACCAAAGGCGATCTGTTTAATTTCCTTCAAATTCATATGTATATTGTTAAAGAGTTTTACATCATATAAGAAATGACTTAAACATGTGTTTATAAATGGAGACAATCCTTATTTATGAGCCGGTTTTATGCAGTTGCGTTAAGTTCAACCACGATTTCTAATATATATATATATACACTCATGTGAGGTATAAATTGACATTGAGCTTTCTTTTAGAGATTTGTAACTATAATATTATGTCACACATTGACATATAATAAAAGGTTTTCAAATAAAAGGTGTTTACATAACTCTTTGTTGTATTGGCTAGATGGGACGGTTGTCAATGTAAAACCATTTTACACTTAGAGTGTACTATACCTCAAGAAGAGTATCTACATATTCATATAGGTTCACCGCTTCTTATCATTAACACTATCACCTATTTTTGGATTCAATAACACATATTGATTTGGTGTTATTTTTAATTTAATGCAGGAATTAGCATTACCATTACCTGATCAAGTAGATGAGGCTATAAACTACATAAATAGGCTAGAGACAAATCTAAAGTTGGCAAAGGAGAAGAAAGAAAGTTTAATGGGAAACAAGAGATCACGTGATGGCTGCTCGAGTTCTTCTGTGGCAAAAGGAAGCATAAAGTTGCCAAAAATAGAAATTCATGAAATGGGACCCACTCTACAAGTGATTGTAACATGTGGGGTTGATGACCATTTTATTTTCTGTGAAATCATGAGAATACTGCATGAAGAGAACGTTGAGGTTATCTCTTCAAATTCTTCTTTGGCTGGCCATTCACTTCTTCATACCGTGCATGCTCAGGTATATATACACACACGCAAACCTATATATATATATATATATATATATATATATATATATATATATATATATATATATATACACCGGTATATTGTGTTGTAGCTGCAATTGTGATGCAATTTAAAACTAGACTTGAATATACATATTTGGTTACCATATTTTTAAATGAACTTTTTTAATATCCCCAAGTTTAAATGAAACAAAATTGAGTCCCCGAGTTTCACAAGTTCCAGGTCATGGTAACTTGTAGGGGTGTTCAAATCCAAATCGATTTAAATTAAAACCGTAAACCGATAAAAAATATAAAAAATCGCATAAAACCGAATAATATTAGATGTGTTTGGATGACATTTTATGAAAACCGCTTGAATTGGATCAGATTTTTTAAAACCGAACCGCATACATATATTTTAATATATATTTCCATCTTTATAAGAATAATATATTATATTAAGCTATTATTATTTTTCTTTTTAATTCTTTTAATACTTTTTTTGTACAAATTTCTTTTAATACAACATATGAGTTTCATTTAATCAATTTTGTTTCTATTTCATATGTTTCAAATATAATCAATCATTTTTATTTCGTATTATTAATTTTTTATAAATCATATGTTATATTTTGTATCAAACCTACTATTTTATCATATTTTTATAAGATTATTATTAATAAAAAAGTTACAATTTGTAATATGGATATCCAAAAATCGATCCAAATTAAACCACATTAAATTGGATCAGATCGGTTTTTTAAAACTAATCATTCAAAATTGAACCGAACCGCATATAATTTTATCATTGGATCATTTGAGTTTTTTGCCTCAAAACCGATCCAAACCGGACCGCGAACACCCCTACTAACTTATGCCCTAAAGCCGTAAGTTAAGGAGCTTAAAATAAAAGTTCTATATTGAAAAGATAACTTTTAAGACATTAAATACATAATTTCCAAAAAAAAAAAAACTTCTACCTTTTGTTTTTTAACTTATGACTCAAGGGAGCAAGTTAACTTTTTTTTATGATGTGTCATTTTTATTAATGATGTGAAATTAAATTTAATAGTGTGATATTAATGAATTAGACCATAAACCATGATCTAACATTTTTTTTTTTTTTTCGTTTCATTGATCAAATGTAAACATATTCTTATAAAATCCGTTATTTCTAACCCAAATGAACTATGTGTCTATGTCACATATGTCGTGTTATAATGAATATACTCCAAACTGAGTTCTATGGAAAAAAAATAAAAAATCCCGAAACTTAAGAAATGGAACTAAGAAATAGAGAAACTAAACTCACGTTTCAGTTAAAAATAACCATAAATATGCAAATGTCTTTTTAAAAAAAAAAAACCAAAAGTGCATTTATTTAAATATTAAAACCATGAATACACACACAAATACCATGGTGATTAATTAAATTCCATTTTGGCTTGTTAAAAAAAAATGAATACACACACATACATATATACACACACACACACAGATATATATATATATATATATATATATATATATATATATATATATATATATATATATATAACTCACACCCACTTAAAAACATTAAAGTGTAGATTAGCAAGCTACATCCACTTATATTTTACTAAAACACCCTTTTGTTTTTATTTTAGTTAAATTTAAATAGAAGGGTAGTTTTGTAACTATCTTAAGAAAAATCCTTAAAAAAAAGTAAAAAAAGACAATGACATGTTTAAGGTACAAAACATGTAATAGAGACAAACTTTTAAGGAAACAATATTTGGAATGATGAAAGCGAGTGTAAATTAGTGATGTGGGTGTAAACAATTTGATAGAATTTATAAAAAAGAGTGTATATAATCAAGTGGATATAAGTTGCAAACTTACACCTTAGTGTTTTTAGATGAGTGTAGCTTAGTAATTTACACGTTAATGTTTTTAGGTGGGTGTAAATTAGCACCCCCTTATCTATATATATAGTGCTAACAATATTTTGCAAAGGTATCAAAAATACCTATACAACATTGAGAAACCTTTTTTTTAAGAAGCTAAACTAGCCCACCTAAATTGGCATCAGAGGAAATCGAACCTGAAACCTCGAAGAGGAGCACACTCCCAGGTCCAAGCCAATACCACCAGGCAAACTCAAGTGGGTTACAACATTGAGAAACTTAATTGCGAATGGTTTATCTTCTTATTTGATTATTACTTTTAATGTAGATTCCACAATCTTTGTTGCAATTTGGAAAAAACAAGATAAGCGAGAGATTGAAAGCATTTGTGAACGGATCTGTGTGCGATGTGGAAACAGAGCCAATATTGTGGGATCTTGAAATTGAAAGTGAGAGTTGGGAGCTTCTACATTCTGTAGTAACCAAGAGTTTACCTAATCTTTGATGAAGCATAGATTTATGCATCCGGGTCGGCCCTAAGATTTTTATCTTGAAGGACGGTCCTAAGAATTTTGGTACATTTGGGGAATCAATAAAATTGTATCTCTTTTAATTATTCAAATGTATTTTTGATTTTAATTTTTGTATTTTTTGTTGCAAATGATTGATTCATAATCAAGGTTCTTTAATGTAATTTTAATAAATTTTGGTGTCTTTAAAAAATTGATGCTCTGGATAGTCGCCCCTCCCAACCATGCTGGCTACCCATGCATGTATAGCATATATGTAGTGCAACTTCCACTACAAGAAGATATTAAGTGTAGTATATGAAATTCGTAAAAAAAAAAAAAAAAAAAACTTTTTTAGTATTTTGAAATATTTCAATGTAAGAATAAAATTGAATAGAAATCGCTTTTATGAATGTTAATGTTCACGTATGTAAACATAAGTTACAATATACGAGCTATTCAACGATGCTTTTTAGAAGGAGTTCCAAGAATACTCTAAAATGACTAAGGTGAAAATATTATATTTAAGCTAGAATGAATGATCCCCTCTTGCCTTCTAAGTGTCATATTTTATAGTCATTACTTTATTAACGTAATGGTTACTTTTTTGAAGAGAAATGCTAGCAACACACCTTCTAACACACACTTTTCAACACATTCTCTTTGATTGGTTAAAAGTCACATGGGACCCACCAAGTTTATATGGAACCCACGTAATTTGGTGGGACCCGTGTGAATTTTAACCAATTAAAAAAAGTGTGTTGGAAAGTGTGTTGCTAGCATTTCTCTTTTTTGAATTATGTCAGAGTATTATCGGCGATCAGTCCACCCTTGTGGACTTACAAATCCGTCTTCTACGTAGTGGCGTTTAGACCACCATTAAATTAGATTGTCTTTGCACCTAAATGTTAGTGAGGGTTTTTTAGACTACCACTAATGTCATGTTTTTTTTCTTCATAATTTTCTTTTCTGTCTGTGAGGGTATGTTTTTAGTTAGTGAGGATCTAGACCGGCAACAATTATTGAGTCTCAAATTCTCCAATAATGTTTTTCTAGTTGGTTAATAATTAGAGAGTTTCTTGTAGTGATACTTTTAATTTAGATTTAGTTGATATCATTTGTAAGTGAAAATACTTTGCTTTCAATGAAAATGGAGAAAATTTTAAATGAAGATGATTCTAACTCCTTTTATGGCCCATGTAGATTTAAGAAAATATTTACTTTGAATAGGGATTTAAGACCTCATTTAAGACAATGTTGAAATGAAATAGAACTTTCTCTAATGAGAATGATGAGTGAGTTAGGTCCCTTGTTTATATTCTCATATTTAAAATTTGTTCGAGTCGTATCCATGTCTTACCAATTAAGTTATTCTTTTTATTGTTTTTGGATTTGAAAAATTGTTATAAAAAGAATTTTTAGCCATCGAATATATATATTTTTTTTGTCAGGTAGCTTAGTGACTAGAATTCACTTTATAAGATGAATAAATGGGGTGTCCGAAGTTCAAACTCCGACCCCTGCATTTAAAATGCATTATCCTACCAACTGAGTTATGCTCACGAGACAGCTATCGAATATATTATTGAAATCAGGAGAGAACAATTTTTTTTTTTGTATCATAGAATAAATTTATGTGTTGAGGAGATATTTACAAATTTAATTAATATGGATTAAATTGATCAATTTTTTTTCTTTCTATTTCAAATTAATCAAACTTGACAGCCAAACTAAGTAAATAATCATATTTTTTATTATTTCTTTTGTAATTAATATGTATATGTGGTTGTTTTCTCCTCAACAATAAAAGAAAGAGAGAGTAAAACTACGGATAAGCATATTATGAATCACATTTTTAACAGCTTGAAGTCATCCAAGTTGTCAATTTGACTTTGATTTTGTCAAAAACGAACATAAGGTACACTACTACTTTTGGCATACCTTCGAAGATAGGACTATCAAGATAAATAAAGGAATAGTATCAAAAGAGAATCCAAGAATTTCAAATATCTTAGCCTTTTACAAAGAACTTTCATCAACATCTCTCATCATGAAGATTTGCAACAAAACTTGCACCTAATAAAATGTTTGAATTACATAAGAAGGTAAAAGATACAAGTTTGTTAACATTCATAAAAACGATTTCAATCAATTCAGTTTTATTCTTACAATGGAGGATTTTCATTTACTACAATAGTTTTTTGTGTGACGAATTTCATATATCTACATAGGCCTTAGGAGGCTGCTAACTTACACCCACCTAAAAACACAAAGGTGTAAGTTAGAAAGCTACACCCACTTATATTTTACTAAAATATCCATTTGTTTATATTCTAATTAATTTTAAATAGGATGGCACTTTTATAACTAGCTTAGCGAAATATATATTCTCCTAATTTTTGGGCATATTTTCAGGGACTTCGGATTACTTGTTTTTAAGGATTCCGATTACTATTTTAAAAAAAAAAAAAAAGGATTCCGATTACTTTTTTTTCTTTTTTTAGTAGACATTTGCATGCATAAACAAACTATCAGTGCATTAGCTAGAAAAAAAAAGTAGTTTACGATTAATGTCCAAAACAAAAACTCTAGTTGATTAAGAAACAAGTGAAAAACGTTACCCACTAGTTTGAAAGAAAAGAGCCTTCAGTAATTAATGGGTAACGTTGAAAACAAAAAAAAAAAGCCTTCAATAATAAGTGGGTAACGTTTTTTTTTTTTTGATAATAGTCATGGCTTTAGAACATGTACAAAACATCCTTAAAAAAAAAAAACATGTACAGTGAGGTAGCAATATTTTGTTTGTTTAAGAAATAAAATAAAAGCAAATTTACAAGTTTGTCCTTTACTTAAAACATATTTTAAAAAGATAGTAGTGGGTTTTTGGTAAAGAATTAGTGGGTATAGCTTGCTAACTTGCACCTTAGTGTTTTTAGGTGGGTGTAAGTTAGCAGCCCTTATATATATATATATACAACTCAATTTGGAGCTTATTTTTTAGGGTTAAATATGTTGAGTCCATATAAATATTGAAATTTTTTGATTTAGTAGTCAAAAAGTTTTCTTTGACTTTTGGTCCCACAAAAGATTATATTATCATCTTTGGTCATTGTTTTTAAGTCAATTCATGTGCATCATTTAAAATTTGAATTTTTTTTTATGCAGTCATGTTTAATACAGTATAGAATTCTCTCTCTCAAAAGTTTAATTTTGTTATAACTAAAGAACAAATTAAATATGAACTTTTATGGATAGATTCATGTTTAATACAGTATAGAATTCTCTCTCTCAAAAGTTTAATTTTGTTATAACTAAAGAACAAATTAAATATGAACTTTTATGGATAGATTCATGTTTTTTTAAAATAAATCTAATTTTTTTGGAGAGATTCTTATAATATTTTAAATGTTCTTGCAAAAACTCATTCAAAATTTTAAACGATACACACGGTTGACTTTAGAGTAGGGATCAAAAGTGATGATGCAAAACTTTTAGAAGAGTAAGATTAAGTCGAAGGAAAATTTTAGGGAGACTAAGACGAAAAGTTAAAATATTTATAGGGACCAAAACCATATTTAACCCTATCTTTTTATAGTGTGTCAGATGTGACATTGTTCATTTGGATAAAAAATAGTGAATTTAGAAAAATATGTTTACATTTTATCAATGAAAGTAAAAGAAAAAAAAAATGTTCTATCATGGTTTTAGGTCAAATTCACCAATGTCACACTATTAAATCTAATGTGATGATCAAAATCAATGTAGGATTCACTAGAAGTCACAACAGTATGATGAACTGTTTTTTTAGTTTTTGGATGTCATTTGTTTGATTTTAATCTTAAAATTTAGTTTTTGAATGTCATTAATTATCCTTTCTGCGAATTTTTTCATTCAATATTTATTATTTCAAATTCCTTTACTTCTGGTCTTTAGTGCATGTGACAATGGAAAATTGCAGAAATGTTATGTTGAATTGACAAAATACATGCTTAATAGACTTTTACAATTATGTAACGTTTTTTTAAATGAGTCTAATTTTTTTGTAAAATAATCACTCAAAAATCTCCAACTCATACAACAAACTCATAAAATTACTGATGATTCACACTATTCCATCTACTCCCACGGATAACACACACAATAATTATTTTTCCCTTTATCTTCTCTTATGTGAATTTTTTTTTATATTCTTTTTTCTCTTCTAAATTCCTTTATCTCCACTCATGGATGATGAAAGAAACATAAAAAACTTCCTTCATGAAACCACACCAACCAACCTTTTTGAACATGTGCTTCCGTTTAAACATTTCTTTACTATGACATATAATTACGGACGCGGAGAGTCACACACTTGATTAAGAGATGTTAACGTGTCAAGTTTGAGTTAAAGTTATACATAGGATGAATGTGTGGATTTTGAACACCATATAAGTAAGATCGCCCATACACATGATACCATAAAATTTTGGATAAAGATATGATATCAACCTCACTTGTGTGGTTTCTATTCTAATGTGGTGATCAAACTTAGTGTAGAATCCCTCGCGAGTCCCAAAACTATGATGATCGTTTTGTTAGTTTGTGAGTGCCATTTGATTATTTTTTATATTAAATTTTAGTTATTGGATGTCATTCGTTTTCATGCTATTTTTTATTTAACCTCCATTATTTTAAATTCCGTCACTTTTGGTTTTTGTTGGAATGTGACGGTATGTGTTATGTTGAGTTGACAACATACATGCCTATTAGAAATTTTAAAAGATGCGTCTCTTTCGCGACTCTGAAGGGAGATGGACAAATGGCTACAATGTGGGGCATGTACCTTGGTTTGGAGATGGCCTGACGAAAGCACATTCCACAACTCATTGTTGAAAGTGATTATAAAATCTTGATTGACTTGGTTACAGAAAACTGCAAGTTTAGTGGCTCAGTTCCCATATTGGTGCAACGCATTCAAAAACTCTTGGCTTTGGATTGGCGAGTTCAAATTCATCATACTTTGAGGAAGGGTAATCGATGTGCTGATTGGTTGTCTACCTTTAACTTTTCTCTAGACTCTTTTAATTGTATCATAATGGAGAATCCATCAGTGAGCTTCGTAGACTTCTTTTTTATGACATATTTGACGCTTCTATGCCTAGAAATGTTCGGCTAGCTTCTTAGTTTTCTTTTGGGACTTTGGCCCTCTTTTGTACCAAAAAATATATTTAAAAGATGCAGCGCATTTTTATTAAGTCTATTTTTTTGGTAAAACAGTAAACCTAAGATCTCCAATTCCATCAACAAAACCGTGAAAATATCAACAACTCACTCTATTTTTATATTCTCACAGATTGAGCACATCATCCTTTTTTTCTTATTAGTTCTTTCTTCTTAAAATTCTTTTTTCATCTTCTTTCTATTTATAATTTGTTTTCTCTCCATTCTTGTAAGAAAGGAACATAAACCTTACTCCATAAAACCATCATCAACCCACATGTTTTACAATGTAGTGATCCAATATGATATTACTTGTCTATGTCAACAAATCACAAATGCAGAGAGTCTCGCACTTTAGAGAGATATGTTAATGTGTCATATGTAAGTTTATATTCTATATTGGATGCAAGATTAGATTGTGAGAAAAATATAAGTGAGAAGATTCATATACATAATGCCTTAATTTTTTGAATTAGAATGGTGTCAATTTATATCTTTAAATTTATTTCATGATGTGCTATTTTTTTTATTCAACCTATATTATTTAAAATTTCTTCACTTTTGATTTTTGATGGGATCTGAAAATAGAAAACTCCAAATGATTTATGCTGAATCGAACAATTAATGCTTGTTAGACATTTTAAGTTAAGATGTGGTGTCAATCTCACTTGTGTGATTGCCTTTGGCCTAATATGATGATACAAACCCAGTGTAGGCTTCATATGTAGTCTCCCTTTGTAATCCTAGCATTAAGATGAACTATTTTGGTCATGTTTAGATGTCATTGTTTAGTTATTTTTATCTAAAAATTTAGTTTTTGAATGTCTTTCTCTTTAGTTATATTTTTTTATTCACCTTATGTTATTTTAAATTATTCCTTCAATTTTGGTCTTTAGTAGTATGTGACAATGAAAAAAATGTCGATGTGTTATAAGTTGACAAAATACATATTTAGGCCTTAAAAAAACACATATTTACTAAACATTTTAAAATGATGTGACATATTTTTAATTAAGTAGAATTTCTTGGTAAAATAATTACAAAAAAGTCTCCTACTCCTTCAACAAACCTATAAAATTACCGACAACTAACTCTATTTTATATACTCATGGAAAAAGCACACACTACATAATTTTTTTTTTTATCATTTCTCTAATGTTCAAATTCCTATTTCGTATTCATTTTGTTTCTTCTAACTTCCTTTCTCTCTTCTCATGAAAAAAGGTACATAAATCTCCCTCTATGAAATCACCATCAACACACCTTTTTGAAAATGTTGTGTCTCTATTTGACTTTATATGATTATGTCACATAATTAAGGACGCAGATAGTGACACACTTAATTAAAAGATTTTAATGTGTCAAATATGACTTAACATTCTACATAGTGGATGCAAGAGTATATTTTTAACAACATATAAATGTGATATCTCATATACCTAGTGTCTTAAGGTTTTGTATGAAAAGTCGTGTCAATCTCATTTTTGTGGTTGCTATTGGCCTAATATGACCATCCAACCTAATTTAGGTTCCCTTGGAAGTCTTGACAATATAATAAACTGTTTTGTTAAAGTTTGGATGTAAATTGTTTGGTTTTTTTTATCTTGAATTTTGTTAATTGGAAGTCATTCATTTTCATACTATATTTTTTATTCAACATATTATTTCAAGTTCATTCACTTCTAGTTTTTGATGGGATCTTACAATAGAAAAATGATGTTGTGTTTAGTTAAGTTGGCAAAGTGCATGAATATTAAAAATATTAAAATAAATTACAAAATAAATTATATTTTCTTTCAAAAAAAAAATACAAAATATGTAAAACTATCTTAAACTACTTTTAAGAGGTTTATATTAATCCATTAAGAAAATTTATGTCAAACTTTATCATTTGATTTGATAATTAAAATTGAGATTGACAATAAAATTAGAAACTTAAAAGAATAGAAACATGTGTATAAAAACCTTGAAAAATATGGTGTGGAAGCTCTTTATAATAAAAAAATTATATTGGACTATATCTCTACATTGTGATCAACTTGTTAAATATGATGTAGATTTTTTTATCAAAGACAAAAAAATGCGTGGAATTAAAAAAAATAAAAATAACAACGGTAATAAAAATTGATCTTTTATCATTAATTTTTAGATATGTTATCAATGAGAATTATTGGTGACAAATGTATAAGAGCTTGTTGTAATTTATGACAGTAACTTGGCGTCCATAAATAGAATTTTAGATACATTAATTATTCCTAATCAATTTGTAAAATCACTATTTGCAAGTAGTTTTCAAAATACGATTAATTTTTTAAAACATGACTTTTTGTTTTTGGATAAAAACCATCAAATATTAATGATCCAAAAAATAAAGTAAGCAAATGAACAACAATAAATAATAACACAATAAATAAAAATTATTCATAGAATGAGTGCAAATGAGAATCAAACACATAAACAATGCAAAAAAAATTTTAAAAAAAATGCAACGAGGAATGTGCAAATATCTAAAAAGAACTTCCAATAGAATATAGAATTGGTACAATCATTTTAGATGAAAAAATGCCAACTATTAGCTTATCAAATCAACATTATCTATTTTTCTATTGGTACACAACCATTCTTCAAACCATGTGATTGGATATGTGCAATAAGTCATAAGAAATTTAGTATCATATTGTGAAATCGAATCATTTTTTTGAATTTGAGTCATATGCACTCCCATGGAAACTTGAAAAAGTAGCATTAGCAAATGAAAATTAGATACAATTAAAAATAAAATTAAAATTAAATCTACAATCACACGATTAAAAACACACAATAGAGAAAAAAATGATGAAAATAAGTCATGATAAACAAATGAAAAATATATAACAATAAAAGACATAAATTAGGAGATATTATTTTGAAATTTAAAATTCTTAATGAAAATTCTTAGTGAGAAATTAATGTGAGAAAGTTGACCATTTTTTTTTTTTGACAAAAGACCATTGTTTTTGAAATGTTAATATGTTATATATTAGTGTGAGTATAAAAACACGATGATGTAGATTAGTGTAATATGATTGGTTCAACAAAATAAAACTGACACGTGTTAATATATTATTGAAGAAACTTGTTCAAATGACGTTAATTACATATTTATTTAGCTTATAAAAATTTGATTTTCGACTACTATAAATTTTCAACAACGAAACAACAATTTTAAAAGTACTCGAAAATTTTCAATAACGACTGATTTTCGGTTGCTAATTTTTTTATTTGAATAGTAACAATAAGGGCGCAATATTTATTTTAAAAAAATAATAATGAATCATTTTTCGAAATCATCATATGCACCCAAAAGACGCACATTTTTTCGATCATAATGACACATTTTTTCAAGCAATATAATGAAAACATCTTTTCATCGCATTTTGTTGTGTAAATAAAAAAAAACATTAAATGCACTAAATAAGAAAAACATTAAATGCACCATAAAATTCTAGGATGACACGTGTACTATCAAGAAAAAATAAGCTAAATGTTTATAATAGAGATAGAAATAGAGATAGAGATAAAGATACCAATTAAATGCAAAGTAGACGTGAAACGTGTATAACTTAAAATAAGTATGTAATTCATTCCCAAAATCAAAATAAGATGTTTATAAATATTAACAAAAGAAAAAAAAGAAAAAGTTTATACTATGTACTAAATTAAAAAAAAAATTACAAAACATTTTATTATTGTTTTATACGCTGGAAAGGTTGACTGTAAATAAAAATCTAATAAGGAATTCTTATAAATAATGAGTATGTGACATATTGAATTATTGAACCTATACAAAATTTCAGCAACTTTCCTACATTAGATCCTCAATTTCGACTCTTCATTCGACCAACAATAATTGTCAGAATCTCAAGACCTTAATCATAGTTTTTTTTTTTTTTTCAATCCATTTGAAATTCAAATACTGCAATAAAAATAACATTAAATGCAAGGCAATGAAAATGTGCCACTTGTACTATCGCTTATAAATGTACACTTTTTATATTATATAAAGACGCCAACAAGCGCCTTTAGGGCACTTGTTAAAAAAACAAAAAATAATAAATTTGCATTTAATTCAACAATATTTTAACTATAAAAAGTCAAACTCGTTACTTTTCACCATTTTTCAACAGAAGAAAAACGGATATTTTAACCATTTAATTCAACAATATTTTAACTTATAAATAATAACCGGCGCGGATCACCGCCAATCGGAAGGCTGAAGTAGAAAAACGGAACTATATCCACTTTGCAACCCAACACAGAAGCCGCTTCAGTCAACCAAGTGGCATTAATATTGACCTCAACCAAAGAGCTTTTATGGAAATTGACTTTCAATCCAGACATAGCCTCAAACAAAACTAGACTAGCCCTCAAAGCACGAACATTAGCCCAAATTTTATTCCCTATCAAGAGCGTATCATCAACAAATTGAAGATGAGACACCACTATTGGATTAGCACCCCCCCACACTGTATCCCGTAAAGATATTTGCTTCAACCAAAGCTTTCATCACCACATTCAATCCCTCTGCTGCTAATAAAAACAAAAAAGGAGATAGAGGGTCTCCCTGACGTAAACCCCGCTCTAAAGGGAACTCATCCGTAGGACTGCCATTCACTAACACTGAAGCCGTAGCGGTACAAACACATCCTTTAATCCACTTTCTCCACAACGTCAGAAACGACATGCTAACCATTACCTCCTCAAGGTACACCAATCTACAGAATCATAGGCCTATTCATGAAAATTTGTTAAACTTGTGTTGACCATTATCCGTAATTTTTTTTTTAACAAATTAATTAGTAGAAATTTGTTACAATTATGATGACCATTATCCATAATTAATTTTAAAAAACAATTGAATAAATTTTGCAAAATGACCAATATGCACATAAAAGTAAGGAGATAATGAGTTTTAAAGAGGATGATAATAAAATTTTGCTATACTTCAACTTTCATATATTGTTAGTAATAAAATACAATTTATCGGTCTTTCCACTACTTCGTATAGATTTTTTTTTTATTTTTCTAAAAGTTATAACTTATAATTTTTAAACTTTTATAAATAATATAGTTACATATGTTTTTGGTTCTTATAAATATGTAAAATTTTTATTTTAGTCCATCTAAAAAATTTCTTTAACTTTTAGTCCTCCAAGAGTTTTCATCTTTGCTTTTAGTCTCTACTTTAAGGGAACTTCTACGGTACACCTCATAAATTGTGGTGTACCGGTACTCTTATTCCATAAATTTATAAATTGACGATCAATTTTATGAAATAAATAGCTATTTGTCAATATTTATATTTTAGAAAACATCATTTCATAAGAAAAAACGCCATTTCATTATTTATATGAACCATATTAAATATTTAACATTTTCTCATAAAAAATAATCAATGCTCTTTGTTATAAAATTGTAATTGTAATTTTTTTGGGAGTGAATTTTACAATATTCCATACATTTATGCACAATTTCATTAAAAAAAAAAATAGACTTAAAAATATTGACCAAAAGTAGCGATTAAATTTTTTATAGAGTCTCAAAGTTGAATGAAATTTTAGAGGAACTAAAATAAAAAATTTGTTTATTATGTATGATTATAAAACATATTTAACCCTAAATTTTATGATTACACATTAAAAGTTTGTAATCATATTTTTGTTTTTGTTTTGAAAGGATACTTTGTAATCATATGATTGGCACATCAAAAGTTTGTAATCATATATATTTTTATTTTTATTTTTTTTCTTCATGAACATAACTTAGTTGGTTTGGACAATGCATAATATATGTAATATTCGGGATTCAAACCTCGACCACCAATTTTTGTTTTTTTTGTTTTGAAAGGATACTTTGTACTCATATGATGGCACATTAAAAGTTTGTAATCATATTTTTTTTCTTCTTTTTGTTTTGAAAGGATACTTTGTAAGCATATGATGACACATTAAAATTTTCAACCTCACCATTCATTCAAATGCAAAAATACTTTTTTAGTCACAAGACCAAATACATAGTGTTTGAACACACATACAATAATGCATTTATCTCCAAAATATTTACTTTATTTTATTTTTTATTATTAGAAAAAATATCTGTTTGTATGTGTGTCTAAACACTGTACATATAGTATTATGACCATACAATACTAGCTCCATTCAAACGTGTACTATAGCTGGAGCCATACCGCTTGCAAAGTCCAATCAAAACTAACAAACAATCTCATATCAGTTTGTTTTTAGGGTCAAATTATTCTGACATCTTGAAAAGACAATCGGAATGATTTTATTTTTTAAAAAAATTCTTTTTGCGGCTGAAAATTAAATTAATCATGCAGTTGTCCACGATATATGTCAATTGTCAATGTTAAAATGACCATTTATCCTACTATTACTAAAACAATATTCAAAATCATGCCCTCGTAGAACGTTCCTATCTAGTTCTTATTGTACCATGACGAAAGGAAGTGGCAAAATTGTGTACAACAAAGAACAGATATTCACTCACACAACACAACAGAGAAAGCACGTGTTTGAATTCGAATTTTTCATGGAACGTAGATGTGCAAAATAGGTGTTGTGGGAAAGGTGACATGTTCATGTTGACCTTACTCCCAAACTTTTCCTTTATAAAGGCTATACGTATTACGTATCACACACACCACATCACTCTTGTGTAATGTTTGTGATTGAATCACCAACTATATATATCTACTTAATCATATCATATGTTACATGCACTTACATAAATAAATAAACATTTCACCTTATTATATAACCTTCTCACCACAATTCTAAATCCCAATCAACTTTAGGTTATTTGTGATAACAAAAATTCAATGGATTATAATCAACAAGGAGGTCAACCTTCTTCTTCAAACAAAGTCGAAAGAAAGATTGTTGAAAAAAATAGGAGAAACCAAATGAAGATCCTCTTTTCTAAACTCAACTCTCTTCTACCTAGCTATAATCCAAAGGTGATCTGTTTAATTTCCATCACATTCATATACATATATGTTTATTCATGTGAGGAATAAATCGACATTGAGTTTAATTTCCTATAAAAAAAATAAAAATCGACAATGAGTGTTTTCTTTGAGATTGGTAACTATAATACTTTGTCACACATTGACATCTAATGACAAGTGTCACATGACTCTTTGTTGTATTGGCTAGCTGGGACCGTTGTTGATGTAAAACCATTTTACACTTAGAGTGTACTATACCACAAGTAGAGTACCTATATATTCATATAGGTTCACCTCTTCTAGGATTGAATAACACATATACTTATTAACTTGGTGTTATTTTTAATTTAATGCAGGAATTAGCGTTACCATTACCTGATCAAGTAGATGAGGCTATAAACTACATAAAGGGGCTAGAGACAAATCTAAAGTTGGCAAAGGAGAAGAAAGAAAGTTTAATGGGAAACAAGAGATCACGTGGTGGTGGCTGCTCAAGTTCTTCTGTAGCAAAAGGAAACATAATAAAGTTGCCAAAAATAGAAATTCATGAAATGGGACCCACTCTACAAGTCATAGTAACATGTGGGGTTGATGACCATTTTATTTTCTGTGAAATTATGAGAATACTGCATGAAGAGAACGTAGATGTTATCTCTTCAAATTCTTCTTTGGCTGGCCATTCACTTCTTCATACCGTACATGCTCAGGTGTATATATATATATATATATATATATATATATATATATACATACACACATGGTTGTAATTGTACGGTTGACGTTACACGGCAAACCATTATACTGAGGAAAAACACATACTAACTTATACCCTAAGGGCTCAGGGACATAAGTGAAGGAGTTTAAAATAGAATTAAAAAATAGTTTTTATATTAAAAAGATAACTCTTAAGACATTGAATGCATAATTTTTAAGAAAAAACTTCTACATTTTATTTTTTAATATATGTCTTAAGGACACAAGTTAATTTTTCTTGATTTTTTATGACATGTAATTTTTATTAATGATGTGAAATTAAATTTAATAGTGCGACATTGATGAATTAGACCATAAACCATGATCTAACATTTTTTTTTCTTTTAGTTTCATTGATCAAATGTAAACATATTCTTCTAAAATCCGTTATTTCTAACCCAAATGAACAATGCCACATATGTCCTGCTATAGTAAAATACTCGAAACTGAGTTCTAGGGGAAAAAAAATCCCGAAACTTAAAAAATGGAACTAAGAAATAGAGAATCTAAAATCATGTACATAACCAAAAATGCAATAATATTTTTAAAAACCAAAAGTGCAATTATTTAAAGAGCTGCTATACATCACGAGGGAGTTAACCCACGATATCACACGACTTATTCAACAACATGAAATTTACTTTAGTAATGGATTTCTTGCTATATATATATATATATATTAAAAAACCATGTTACCAAATAAAGAGCATGCATAATCCACCGTTCTACATGGCATTGGTGAGAGTAAGACGCATACAACAATTGATTTAGAGAAACACCAACCAATCACGTGTTCTTCTAATTTCTCATAAGATATGTCTAGCAGAGGCAACATTTGTCATTTTGTGTCGCATACAAATTAAAATAAAGAACTAAATGACAAGTATAACATTGTTCGTGCAAATTTGACGACAAATATTACCGTGCATTGTAGCATTTCTGTTATTTAAATATTAAAACCATGAATACACACAGTTTTAACAATATTTTGCAAAGGAATCAATTACCTCTTCAACATTGAGAAACTTAGTTGCGAATGATTTATTTTCTGATTTGATTATTACTTTTAATGTAGATTCCGCAATCTTTGTTGCAATTTGAAGAAACCAAAATAAGCGAGAGATTGAAAGCATTTGTGAACGGATCTGTGATCGATGTGGAAACATATCCTCAATTGTGGGATCTTGAAATTGGAACTGAGAGTTGGGAGCTTCTACATTCGGTAGTAACCAAGAGTTTACCGAATCCTTGATGAAGCATAGTCTTGAGATTTTTGGTACTTTTGGAGAATCAATAAAATTGTATCTCTAATTTAATTATTCAAATGTATTTCTTCTTGCATTTTTTGTTGCAAATGATTGATTCATAATCAAGGTTTTTAAAAAATATATTTTCAATAAAATTTTGTCGTCCCTAAAAAATTGGTGCTTTGGACAGCCACCCCTTCCCACCATGCTCAGAGGTACCCATGTATGTATAGCATATGCATTGCAAATTGATCCACTACAAGAATATATTCAGAATACTAACTAAATTTAAGTGTATATGAAATTCGTCACAGAAAAATACTTTTGTAGTATTTGGAAATCTTTCAATGTATGAATAAAACTAAATTGAAATCGTTTTGATGAATGTTAATGTTCATATATGTAAACAAAAGTTACAATATATGAGCTATTCAATGGAGCTTTTTAGGAGGAGCTCCAAGATTACTCTAAAATGACTAAGGTGAAAATATCATATTTAGGCTAGAAATGGATCCCTTTTTGCCTTCTAAGTGTCATCTTTTATAGTCATCACTTTATTGACCTAGCTAATGGAACTCTCTCTGGATGTCCATGTCCATTAGTGGAGTTGGCTGCTCCTTCCCTATGCACTTCCTCCATATATGACACGTGGAGTTGGAGCACGTGCAACTTACGTCACTTGTTCGTGCAGGACGCGTGACATGCCATGAAACACTTGTAATAAGGACCACAAATTTCACTTAGACAAGCTCTAGTTGACCTCAATGGTCAAGCTGAGCTAAGCATAACTTGAATTGTAGTGTAGCCAACCATGACCTAAATGGTAAAGCTTAGCTAAGCATGCTCAATGGTGGAAATGAGCTAGGCATGCTGCATTGTAGAGTTGGGTTAGGCATGTCTTGAATGTGCAAGATGAGCCAGGAATGTTGAGTTATGGAGCTGAGCTAGACATGTTGAAAGATGGATCTGAGCTAGGCAAGTTGAAGGGGGAGCTCGACCTGAACGATGAAGGTGAGCAAGCACAGTGAAGGTGGAACTCTAGTGTCCTGAACACTCAAGCTGAGTTGGACATGTTGAATAGTCAAAGTATGATAAAGTTCATGTGGTATGGTCCTCTACACTAGTCCACAGTCCGCTAAGCGTCAACCCTGTCAAGGCGAAGATGTTTGTTCTTTGTAGGGTCGATCTGAATGATCAATCTGAGCTAAACACGTTTAAGATGGAGCTCTCATAACCTAAACTCTCAAGCTGAGTTGGATATGTTGAATAGTCAAAATATAATAATGTCCATGTGGTATGGTCCTCCATACTAGTCCAGTTAACAACTTGTATCTTTTCCCTTCTTAGCTAATTCAAACATTTTATTAGGAAGAAATTTATTGTAAATCTTCATGAGAGATGTTGATTGAAGTTGTTTATAAAAGGATAAGATCTTTGAAATTCTTGGACTCTCTTTTGGCACTAATATCCTTTTATTTGTCTTGGTATTCATATTTTATAGGCAGGCCAAAAGTCGCGTACCTTACGCCGGTTGTTGAAAAAATCAAAGTCAAATTGGCAGCTACTTGGAAGACTTCTTTACTTTCTATTGAGTGAAAACTTCAAGTTGTTAAAAGTGTGATTCATGATATGATTATCTATAGTTTTTTTAATCTATTCTATTGTGACAGATGGATTAAAAAGTTTGTTTGGTCTGATGACATTGATTAAAAAAAGATGATTACAATAGCTCGACATACGGTGTGCACTCCTGTTAGTTAAGGAGGGAGGCCTTGGCCTTAGATAAGAGAAATCAGTGAGGCTGCCACTCATAAGGTACACTACTTTTGGCATACCTTTCAAAATAGGAATATCAAGATAAATAAAAGGAATAGTATCAAAAGAGAATCCAAGAATTTCAAAGATCTTAGCCTTTTACAAAGAACTTCGATCAATATCTCTCATCATGAAGATTTACAATAAATTTGCACCTTATAAAATGTTTGAACTACCTCAAAAGAGAAAAGATACAAGTTGTTAACATTCATAAAAACAATTTCAATTCAGCTTTATTCTTGCAATGGAAGATTTCCACATACTACAATATTAGTTTTTTTGCGTGACGAATTCCACATAGTACACTTAAAAATTAGTGTGTATATATATATATATATATATATATATATGCTTCTTCATTAAGGATTTGGTAAACTCATGGTTACTATAGAATTCAGAAGCTCCCAACTCTCAGTTCCAATTTCAAGATCCCACAATTGAGGTTGTGTTCCCACATCGCTCACAGAACCGTTCACAAACTCTTTCAATCTCTCACTTATTTTGATTGCTCCAAATTGTAACAAAGTTTGCGGAATCTGCATCAAAAGTAATTAATGTTGAAGAGCTTAATTGATTACTTTGAAAAATATTGTTAAGAGTAAAGAATATATGCATACGTTCATGGTTTTATTATTCAAATGCACTTTTGGTTTAAAAAAAATGGACAATACCTGAAACATGATTTTAGCCTTTCTATTTCTTAGTTTCATTTCTTGTAATAAGTTTTGGGATTTTTTTTCCATACAACCTAATTTAGAGCTTACTATTTTGGGTTAAATATGTTTTACGTTCCTAAAAATATTCAAACATTTTGTTTAAGTCTGTAAAAATATTTCTTTGACTTTTGGTACCTCAAAAGTTTTACATTATCACCTGTGGTCATTGTTTTTAAGTCAATTCATGTGTATCATTCAAAATTTTGAATTTTTTTCTATAGTCATATTTAATACATTATAGAATTCTCTCATAGCGTCCCGTAAGAGTAACTCAGTTGGTAGCTACCAGGGACAATATTTGTAGGGGCCGGGGTTTGAACCCCGGATTCTCCACTTCTCCACACTTTAAAAAGTGTGTGATCTTGCCACTAGGCTATTGAACCAAAAAAAAAAATCTCTCATAGCAAAAGTTTGATTTTTTATAACAAAGAACAAATTAGATATGAATTTTTTTATGTTTTTGACACTTAAAAATTCATATTTAATTCATGTTCTGTCAAAAAAAATCTATTTTTTTTTTTGGAGAAATTCTTATAATATTCTTAACATTCTAGCAAAAACTCATTAAAAAATTTAAATGATAAACACAAGTTGACTTAAAAGCAGAGATCAAAAACGATGATGCAAAACTTTTAGAAGAGTGTAAAATTAAGTTGAAAGAAAATTTTAGGGGGACTAAGATGAAAAATTAGAATATTTATAGAGACCAAAAACACATTTACTCTATCTTTTTATAGGGAGTAACATGTGACATTGTTCATTTGGATAAAATATAGTGAGTTTTAAAAAAATATGTTTACATTTGATCTATGAAAGTAAAAGAAAAATTGTTGTATCATGGTTTCAGGTCAAATTTACCGATGTCACTCTATTAAATGTAATTTCACATTAATGAAAATAACATGTCAATGTCATAAAAAATAAGTCACAAGTGAAGTTGTGGCGAAAACCTAGAAACTTGTGAAACTCGATGACACAATTTTTGTTTAATTTAAAATATAGAAAATGTTATCTGGTGTTTTTGTGCACTAGTTAAGGAAGTAAAAATGGTAAACCTTTTTTTAAAAGATGTTTAATCAAACTCTTAAAAGTATAAAAAGTATACATACTAATGTAAATTTTTCTTTTTTGTTTCTTTAACCATTATCGTCAGACACTAGTTAGCATGACCTTTAAAATATACTCCCCCCGTCCCTTAATGTAACCCCCCTTTGCATTTTTCACATTTCTTAAAAAAAATTATCAGTGTAACTCATGTGTCTGTTTTATATGTTAATATTACCAAATTGTCCTTTGTTTGTATGTGTATTAAATTTGACTTTTCAAATTTCAAGACAAGTTAGTAGTATTAATTAGGGGTATGTTTAAGAAAATAATAATAAATGCATCTAGTAATTTGAAAATGGGTTTACATTTAAGGACAAAAATAAAATCAAATGAGTGCTTAAATATAGAGACGAAGGGAGTATACAGCAACCAAACATGTATTCAAGTTTAGTTTTAAATTGCGGTCTCCGATTGCAATTGCAGCTAATATAGGGTCTTTGCAAGTTGCAACATCATAATTGCGGTCACATTTGCATGCGTATAGGTTTGGGGTGTAACATGCAAATGTGTTTATGTGTGTATATATACCTGAGCATGCACGGTATGAAGAAGTGAATGGCCAGCCAAAGAAGAATTTGAAGAGATAACATCCACGTTCTCTTCATGCAGTATTCTCATAATTTCACAGAAAATAAAATGGTCATCAACCCCACATGTTACTATGACTTGTAGAGTGGGTCCCATTTCATGAATCTCTATTTTTGGCAACTTTATTGCTCCAGAAGAACTCGAGCAGCCACCACGTGATCTTTTGTTTCCCATTAAACTTTCTTTCTTCACCTTTGCCAACTTTAGATTTGTCTCTAGGCACTTTATGTAGTTTATAGCCTCATCTACTTGATCAGGTAATGGTAATGCTTCCTAAATCCATAAATGAAAAATAAAACCAAATTAAATAATATGTATTATTCAATAATGCTGCCTACTTTAGGAATGTTTTCTTTGTGAAATTTCACAAGTATGATGTGTTTATGAAGAAAAAAAGGGAACAACTTCATTACTACCATATTTGATGAAAATTGGATTGGTCAAAGATTTGAATAGTCAATCAGCTATGATCCTAATGTGATGCAAACTCTAATGTGACATTCATCATTTTTATATATCTTTTAACGTGTTGAGAGAATTGTTAACACAACTCTTTCTCATAACTTATAAAAGAACCTGAGTTCTATAAATCTAATTGAATGATAGTTCAAATTCGCATGAAAAATTGGTTTGTTGGTTTGATGCAGAAGATACTTTCAAACCTAAAATGCAGAACCTAATTTAAAGTGTCAACTTCACTATATTCAATTTGTCAGGTTTTTGACCTCGACAAATTGATTTGTGTTTTTTTTTTTATTACCAAATTGGGTGTAATTTTTTAAAACCTTCACAAAATAATCTATGTTAGATAGTTTAGTCTTGTAGTATGTTTGGTAAAATAAATTTATTTCTATAATTTTAATGGATTAATTTCGCTTTTTAAAAAAAGTTATTTCTACATACACTCGAAAATTACCACATGTTGCATTATTTCCATCATAACAATAAAAAATAAATTAACAAAAACAATGTAGACATTCTCAAATGAATATACATATATACGTGATGAAAATAGAAGAGATCACCTTGGAATTATTGCTAGGAAGAAGAGAGTTAAGTTTGGAATAGAGAATCTTCATCTGATTTCTCCTATTTTTCTCAACGTCCTTTCTTTCGACTTTGGTTGAAGAAGGTTGACATTCTTGTTGATTATGATCCATTGAAAGAAACCTTGAATTTTCTTACGATAAATAACCCTAAATTGATTGGAATAACCCTAAATTGTTGTTTATATTTAGTAGATAGTTGGTCTTTTTCACAAACATGCCACAAGAGTGAGATGAATTTGAAGCCTTTATAAAGAAAAAAAGTGGGGAAGTGAGATCAAGACGAACACGTCACCTCTTTGACATCATGCATGAAAAATTTAAATTTACACACGTGCATTCTCTGTTGTGTCTTCAGACTCTTTGAAGACAATTTTGTCACTTTGTTTCTTCATCGTACAATAAGAACTACCATGTTCAACCGCAACATTCGATAATGCTTTCATTCTGGCTGTCTTTTCAAAATGTGAGGTTTTTTTTAGGAAGGATAAGGAAAAAGGAAATATTTATCACAACTATAAACGTATACATATTTTTTTATCAAAATAAAGTTAACTATTATCATTAATCAACCAATGTTTAATAAAAAAATAATATGTGTATGAAAAGACTGACAATGAAATTGTCAGAATCACGTTATTATCATTGTTAAAGGAGAATGTTTTAACATTGATAATACACGTTTGGATTGACAATGAAATTGTCAGAATCACGGTTAGTCATCGTAATTATGTATGTGGTCTATATTATGAACCACATACATCATTAAATGAATGAATCTAAAAAGTCAATTTTGCTTATATTTAAAAACGAATGGAGTAATAATCTTAAAATTAGATTTTACAAAATAAAAAAAAATTGAATAAAATTTGGAATGCATTAATTATGTATATGCGTTTTTTTTTAAGCAAGTGATGCAAATCACCAAAAGGATATATTAAATAAAAAGGAACTACAAAAAGATTGGAGGACAATACCAAAGCCAATCTCAGAAATTTACAAACCTATAGTTGGAAAGACCCAACTTGTTCCTAATAACTTCACCTCTAATGTTACTAGGACTTTCATCCCACCACAAAGGTTCTGAAGCAATTAAACCAAAATTAGCTAATAGGTCAGCACAAGTATTTCCGACTAACAATAAAATCCATTTGCCTAGTTTTAAACAAGCAATTAGCCCATCTGTTTCTAATGCACCACGGATCCAGAAAAGAAGAAGAAAAAGCTAGCATAACAATCCTGGAATCAGTCTCTAACCAAAGCTTCCTCCAACCTTTTTCAAAAGCAACTTCTATAGCAATCATATCAGCATAAATTTCAGCTATTATAGTTGAACCAGGACCCAAGTTAACAGCAAAACAACCCAGGCCATCTGCATTAAAATTATGTATATGCGTTAAAATTCATTGTTTTTTAAAAAATAAAACATAATAATAGAAAGGAAAATAAATTATTGTCCCCGTGAGTTTAACAGGGACATTGCATAAATTATATAGGGGTAGAGTTCAAACTTTAGACACTTCATTTAATTGTGTGAGCTTCAACCACTAGATTACTAAATAAAAAAAAAAGAAAAATAAATTGTAAAATGAAGCAGTGAATTTTTTTTTTAAAATTCTAAACAACATACAGGAATATTTTAGTTCTTTTTTTCTAGAGGGAGAATATTTTAGTTAACACTCTTCATATAGATCACGTGTTTATGAATGACGGAAGATTACGCAATATTTAATTTTCTTTTTTAAATTCTAAACAACATACAGGAATATTTTAGTTCTTTTTTTTTTAGAGGGAGAATATTTTAGTTCATCACTATGTCAAACACTCTTCATATAGATCACGTGTTTATGAATGACGGAAGATTACGCAATATGCATAAATGACGGATGACGTAGATGGTATTGCAACATACAAAATGCAATAAACCATAACTAAGCATGCCTTAATGGCATGTCAAGTAGTAGATTGAGTCCTACAACAGAGTTTAGTGCTTTGTTTATTTTTATATTTTTTGGTCAAGCTTTAGTGCTTTATTTTTTTATTTTTTAAGAAAGAAATTCATTGCATCATCATAAATGTGGGAACTATCATGAGATAGGGTTACCCTAGTTAATTCATGAGCGACCCTATTGACTTGCCTCTTATTGAACTCGACATGAGAGTTCTGAAAATTACAGTCAAACAATTGCCTAAAGCCTGAATGATACAACCTAGTTCACTACTATCAACTAGGTTTGAATTAAAACGATCAACAAGAGACTTGGAATCCAAAACAAAATCAACATGGTCATAATGAAGATCAGCCACCCATTATAGCGCCGTGTGAAGTCCAACAGCCTCGCCGACATCAACATCACAAAGAGGAGATAAACAATTTGTCTCAGCCATAACAAACTCACCCTGGTCATCACGGATACATATGTCAATACCTGTCATATTAAGAGAATCAGAAAAGCAGGCATCAATATTACATTTGTATCTACCATATGTCAACTTCGTCAACTCAATCATAGGACCATGAATAACACTGTTCGGATGAGCAGGGATGTTAGTAGCTTTGTGTGATCTGACTTCTTGGGCAGTTCTCCAATCATCTAAGAGGTGCCGAGCCCGTTCAAACATGCGACATGTTTCATTTTGTTGTTGCCACAATTTCAAATTCCTACGCTTCCACAAGCTCCATGTTATAACAAAGCATTTATGGTCAAGAAGAGGGAATATCAAAGCATCCATGTTATAATTCTGACGGAGAGTTCTATCAATAATATCCCATAAGTTAACCTCCTGCCATGCTTGCATCGTACCTGGACATTCTAATAAGACATGAATGTTATCTTCATAATTAGTTCCACACAAAACACAATCATCAGGACAATGGATACCACGACTAAACATAGGTGCATGATGTGGGAAACAACCCTGACACACATGCCAAACAAAGTTTCGAATCTTGGGAGGTACCTTAAGCTTCCCAATCGAACTCCACTTGCCTGAAACATGCAAATGAGAGTTATCTGCAATTTTTGTGACACAAATTTGATATGCACTACGAATGGAATAACTACCATTTTTCTCAGCCTTCCAAATAATTTTATCTTCATCAACAAAAGGATGGAGAGGAGTATTCAAAATAAGCTGGGAAGTGTTATGATCAAACATATTAGAAATTATTATGTACTCTTTACCAAAATTTATGATACGTTACATTCGGAGGCAATCCAACAATGTAGCTAATTTATTAACAAGAGCGACGTTTTTTTTAGGGAAATAAGAGCGACGTTGTCATATGTTAGTCATCAAGTCTTTGATAATATTTCATCATGTATTATTATGTGTATTTTGATGAATGAAATGAATTACATTTGTGATTGTAAAATAAAAAAACGTAAAAATATTGCTTTCTTTATTTATTAAAAAGAAGTATTACTTTCTCTTCGATTTAGTGGTTAAAAGTTTAGGGTGTTAGTTTTAATATATGTTCAATTAGTAGAGACATTGCAGTGTTTAAAAATGGAGTTTTAAACTCTGAATTCTTTACTTATTCATTTTAAAAAGTGAATTTCTAGCAACTAAGGATAGAGTTTTGAACTCTGAATACCTTAGTGAATTTCTAACACTAAGGTATATTTCCAACTATCTTTGTAGTACTATTGTTTTGAAAATTTAAAACCAAAAGGCAATAAACTAAGTGCTTATTATACTGACCTATATTTTGTCTATGGTGCGCAATATATGAGTTGAGATTCCCCTGTTTTTTCTTGGTTGCTTCCAATATAGAAACTGTTGCTAGATGTAGCACATTACATTTGACCTTTTGAACCATTTTAAGGTCTCACTTAATGAACAATAATCAAAATATTTGTGTATCAATTGCGGCTTATTGATACTTTCACATATAGATTGATACTCATCAATAATGCAAAGTGCTTGAATTGATTTTTTCGGTACATTTCACCGTTTTCTTTTCTTGAACGTGAACGTGAGTGGACAGTGCTTAAATTTCAGTACTTTTCAAGTACCACAAATAAATTTTTTCAAAAAGAATATAGTACTACAATTCAATTCTACAATATATGTTCATCACATGAAAAACGTGTCCTGTCATGTGAGATCCTTTCCTCGAAACTGTATTATGCTAAGATAGCAAACCCTTTTTATAATTAGTAAAATTTATATGAACTCAATCACGTAGATTTCATATGATTTGATTTGATATAACTCGTCAATTTATAGGTTTTTTAAATATTTTTTTACAACCAGAAAAAGGACAATTAAGTTAAAGTCATATAACAACACTATAAAAAGACAATTCGGTACTTAAATAAGTCCTTAATTTTTTTTTCTTCAATAAACTATTTCTTTTTGTTAATTTTTCTTCAACTACTGTATTTTTTTACCAAAACTTCAATAAACTACTTAAAAAAGACAATTTGTTATTTTTTCTTCCCAAAGCCCCCATAACAATATTTCTATACAACACAAAATAACACCCCGCTACCTTTACAACATGAATCTTCACCAATCCCTACGATGAAATTCTTAAAAACAAACAAGATAGCACCCCATTATCTTTAACAATAATTCTCATCAAACGAATGATAAATGTTTTACAAAGTAATGAAGCAATAATTGTATGGTTGTATCATATCAATATCACTTTCAAATGAATATATCGTAATGCTCAGAAACCCTTTTGGATATGAAAATATAATCAAGGTTTCACAAATGGCTTAATAGCAGTTTTAGCCTCTTAACTTTTCCAAAGTTGCGATTTTGGCCCGCTAAGAAAAAAACTACAAAACCGCCCCCTAAGTTTTGCACCTGTGGCAGTTTTGGCCCCAAGACAAATTTTGACTCGGTCTACGCTGACGTGGCACCCTAAGTGAGGTGCCACGTGTTATTTTTTTTACTTTTTTATAAATTTTTTTACAAATTTTTTACTTTTGCAAAACTTAGGGGACGCTTTTGTTGTTTTTTTTAGAGGGCCAAAATCGCAACTTTGAGAAAGTTACGAGGCTAAAACTGTTATTAAGCCTTCACAAAATGAAATTTTGAAAGTTTTTGTGAGAAAGTGATATTTGATCTTTAAATATGAAAGTTGGTTAATGTTGTATTGATCTAAAATATATTTTTAGCGGCTTTAAAAAATGTTCATGTAGCAATGCTACCTTTAAAAAGTGGTTTTAATTTTGAATGAGAAGGCACAAATTTAAAATGGTACCAATTCATAAAATTTGAAATTTTGAAAGTGGTAACAGGTTGCCATATATTGCCGCAATAGCTCAAACACGAGACTAAAGCTCAGATGCTTTCCAAAAAATATACTATATACCAACTAGATATATAACCTATCCTAAACTTAGAGGATCAAAACTAGCCTACTCAGATGTTTTCCACGTGCAGAATAGAAAAACAATCGCACCAGACAGCTACATATACTCTATGATGCAAGCTTGGAATCCGACCAACCAACCGGAGCAGCTAAATAAAATGCTTAAACAAATTAGCAAAGACTTAAAATAAAATCCAAGACAATATATATATATATATATATATATATATATATATATATATATATATATATATATATATATATATAAACATAGGAGACATTTACCTCAATTTAAAATTTAACGGTTCGGGATTTTTTAGACTTTAACTCATCAATAATTGAATCAGTACTAAATTGATCAGCTATTTCTTTTTCAATATAAAGCATCATACTGTCAGTGAGAAAATCATCCTCCATCTTGTTACACAATCTTGTCTTGATTAACTTCATTGCTGAAAATGATCTTTCTGTAGTAGCTGTAGAAACCGGAAGAGTTAAGATAAGGCAGATTAAACGATCAACCAAGTAATGTGTATCTGCCTTCCCTGTCTTATTGAGAGCTTCACACAATTCAGACATAGTTGACAACTTATTCAAACCTGGATGACTAACAACATCAAGATGGAAGTAATGAAGATGATGTCTCAAATTAATTTTCTCTTGCTCACTGAAATCTAATGGATACAATTTATCTACAAGAGCACATATATCATCTATATCAAATGCTTTGTAAATATCCTTAGGAACCAAACTATTGCTTAGAATTAAAAGCTCCATTGTTTCCGGACAAAACCTGTGATTCAATTCCTGCAATTGTTGATCAATTGTAACACAAAAGAGATTCACTCTAAAATGCTGACCCACTGTGATGTGATCCATTTGATGACGAGCGCGACCTTCACGCTCTATGTAAAGAGCATTACAATCAGGGGAATCAATATCATGTTTTTCACAAAATAATATTACATTTTTCAACAAATCATCCCAACCATCATCTCCCAACTTCTGAATTAATGTTTTTGTATGGCTGACTAATTGCATAGCATTAAGTATATCTTGGGATTTCTGTTGCAAAGCTTGACAAAGACGATCTGTAATTCCCATAATTTCTTTCATCATGTGCAAAATCAATGTGAACTCAAATGATTTCAAAAATTTATAAGCAGCATTAGCATCCCCACCCGTATTATAGCTTGATCTAGTCTTCCTAATTTCTTGAAGAACCACACAAGTTGGATTATGCAGATTTATCATACTACAAATAGAAACAAAATGTGAGCTTCAACGAGTATCTCCATCTCGTTTATGATTGCTTTTCTGATTTTGTCCTTTACCACTCTCAATTTCACCAATCTCTAGCAAGTTAATAATCTTAGTTGATATAGCCTTTTGCAATTCATCATTACGCTTACTAGAGGAACATGCAACATTGACAATAAAAGTCAAGTGCGAAAAAAATCATGAATAGCGAAAACTTCTCTAGACGCAGCAACCAAAGCAAGTTGTAGTCTATGTGCAAAACAATGAATGTAATAAGCATAATGACAATCTTTGAGAAATAATGCTTGCAATCCATTCCATTCTCCCCTCATATTACTAGCACCATCATACCCTTGCCCGCGGATATCTGAAACATGAAGATCATGCTTAGAAAGAACATCACAAACTTCTTTTTTAAGTGTGATAGCCATAGTGTCATCTACATGCACAAGCTCAAAAAATCGTTCTTGTATGCAACCATGTTTATCCACAAACCTCAAAATAATAGCCATTTTCTCCGTAAGAGATTCATCACGCGATTCATTAACAATTATGCAAAATTTAGAATCTCCAATCTCTTCCTGAATGTGGCGTTTCACTTTACAAGACATGATTTCCAGAAGTTCCTTTTGAATTGCATGAGATGTATACTTTCCGTTATATGGAGCATTCTTTAGCACTACTTTAGCAAGTTCATCATTGTATGATGCTAACAGTTTAACCATTTCAAGAAAGTTACCTCTATTTTTTGAACTAGGTTTTTCGTCATGGCCTCTAAAAGCACAAGCTTGAAAAGTGAGCCAACGAATTGAATCGATAAAGCACCCGAGACGAAGTCTATTTTGGACGATTTGCTCGGAACTTTGCTCATTAAGTGCAAATCTGATGTTCATAGATTGATTGAACAAATCTTGAGAAGCTTTCACTGCATTATTGTGAGATGAACAAGGACTCTCTTCAATATGTTTAAGAAATGTACAACACTTTCCAGAATTGATTTTTCTCCATGCTTTAAATCCTTTTCTAGTAAAGACGTCAGCTGTAGGATTCCCATTTGGTTTTTCACAGAGACAAGTAACAAAGCAAACAATAAGCAACATCATTTGTTGGAGAGTACTCTAGCCATGAAGGGAACATTTTGAACCAAGATGCTTGAAATCTTCTTGGATGCTTATCTTCATTGAGAGGATATTTTTCAGCTACCCATTGATAGGGACCCCAATTAAGATAAGCTCTACGAACTTCATCTCTTTGATTCACCGGATATTTCCATATTTGGAGGCACTTCCTGGGGTCACGTTCTAAACGATTGACATCAAAGTTCTCCACAATGACTCTTTGAATCTTGCAAGGCTGCTCATCCGGCTGAACTGTTCGATCACCAGAAGGGTTCTTTTTGAGATTTGATGTTGAAGCTATACAATTTGCATTCTTCCTCAGGAACTATTCTTTTATAAAATGCTTCAAGTTTCTTATGTTTGACCATACTCCTACAAAATGCACAATTCACACATAAATTACAAGTAACAAAATCAAACTACAAAGGGTGAATATGAAAAATGACTTAAGCAAGTATTAAAAAAAAAACACATTACCAAAGAACACAAAACAAAGAGTAATAATCAGTACATAATAATTAGAATCATGTCTCGTTCAAAATAGGAATTAAGCCACTGTGTTCTAAGTTCTAACTTCTAAAGTTGCTGAAAGCTTTAATTTACAACTCACTTTTGTTCTAAAGTTGTTCAAAGCTTAAATTGAATCAAACATAGAAAAATAGCATTGAATCAAACAACACAAAAAATAGAATAGAATTGAATCAGTAACATAGCAATATAATAGAATTGAATCAAACAACATAGAAAATATAGGATTCAAACTTCCCCCAATTTTTTTATTTCTAGGGTTTAAGTAACATAGAGTAATTTCATACCAACATTGAACTAAATCAAACTATAACTTTTAATTGAAAAAACCTGAAGTGAAAGGAATCAAAGGAATGAAATAGAATGTAAGAGAGAACTGAGAAGAGAACAAACTTAAACTCAAATTCAAAGGGAACAGCAAACTGAAGTGAGGTATGAGAGTTGAGAGGTGAGAGGCGTCATGCCTCCACCTTGCCGCCGTGATGCTGCCCTCGCAGAGTCACCAAAGTTGAAGAGTGGGGAGAGCCGGAGAGGTGAAATTGTGAAGTGAAAGTTGGGTGCAATATGTGAGGAGGAGAAGAGAGAATGACTAAACAAAACAAGTGTAAAATTAAATTGTCTCAAGGCTACTATGGTAATTTCCTATATACAAAAAAATAAAAATAAAAAATCAGGGGATCTGTGGGTCTCAACTGAGATCCGCCACTACATATATGGGTGTAACCAGTTACACTATAACGTCCTAAATTTTTGAAATATGTAACATTGGTAACCGATTACCATATAATGTGTAACCGGTTGTGACAAGTTCAAAAGAATTTCTTGAGCATTCTAAGTTATATAGATGTTAAAAGTAATAATCTAATGATGAATACCATACTTGCAATGGTTCTCACTATATAATCTAAATATCTTCATCTTCATCTTATGCCTCCATAGTTTTTCTTCTTTGGTGATCCAAGTTTGTTATCATCAAAATTCAGCCAAGTCTTATTAGAAGGAAATCTTCTTCACATGATTGATGTTAGGATAAAAAAAAACTTGATAGCGCAACTCTCACTACGTGCATGAAGACCTCTTTAATAGGTGATTACATTTGTTAACGTTTATTAAACCTTAAAACCTTAAAGTTTACTCTAATTATCAATACCAAAAAAAAGTTTAGTCTAATTATGATGAGTCTTCGTACTCAATGACTCATTAAACTTATTAAAGAAAAGAAAAATATCCAACTAAAGCCGTTGCCTTTAATAAAAAATTAGAAAGTAGAAACACCATTGCATCCTAACAAAAGGAAAAAAAAAAAAAAGCTCAGTAAAATTTTAATTAGTTCTAAAGAACATACAAGATAAAATATTTTAGTTCTTCATCATTATGTCAAACACTCTGCATATACCAAGTTTAGGAACGACTGAAGACTACACATAAGAAGTGGTGAATAACGTAGATGACACTGTAGGTATATATAAGGGGAAATGGATAACATTTTGTAAAGTCAAATTATGCAATGCAAAAAGAAAAATGCATAGAAGCTAGAAGTAATATATCTATCTATAGTTTAATTTGTTACTGTTCCTTTTATTTATCTTGGTATTCCCTAGCTTTAGGTAAACCAAAAGTAGCGTACCTTATGTCAGCTGTTTGTTTTACAAGTAATTTTATAGGTCAACTTTCGAATTGGATTTCTTTTATTTTTAAAATAAGGTGGACTGGACACGAATAATGTGCATAGTGATTGACATTGTGTCACTATCCAAAAAATAAAATCGTAACTACTCTCTTCAGTCATATTTATAAGCAAAAAATGACTTTTTAGATACATTAAATGATTAATGTATTCGGTCACATTTATGGGTTAAATACATTAATTATTAGATGTATTTAAAAAGTTGTTTTTTGCTTATGAATACGACCGAAGAGAGTAAATGTTTAGCTTGTACCAAAGGTTGCTTTTAAGGTACACAAATTGTTAAATTTGTGTTTGTGTACCCCATACACAAGTCCATTTATAAACCATTAATTTGTGGATTTAAAATTTAATGGATAGGATTTTGCAAGGACATAAGATATGGTATATTTTTGATGGTTATGAAATATCAATTTACACTATGTAGCATTACAAATAACTAAATTATAAAAAATGTGATATTTTGAAAATTTAATAAAATGTTTTGCTATTTTCCTGTACAAATAAAATGATTTGTATAACTATATAGAACTAATGAATATTTTTTTCAAGGTAATAATTGAAATTTTTGTTATGAAGATGTTGTGAATAACTGTTATATTAATTCTCTAAAAAAAAAAACTGTTATATTAATTTTTTTATAAAGGATGTCTTTTAAGGATCTTTTTACCATTAGCTCAACACTTTGAGTTAAAATAAAAATCACCATGCTAGAGTGTACTTTTTTACAGAAGAAAAAAAAAATTATATCTCCTCTTTAAAAAACGTATTATATCTTTAAACATATTTTGTGATTTATTATTATACATATTTTTTTAGGCAGCCGTCGTCATCCATAGAGTAACAATTATATTATTTTCTAAATAAAATAATTTGCATTATAATTATAATACCAACAATATACTAAGGATATAACAATTTTTTTATTATATCATTTTAGCCTTTTCAATTTTTTTTATTATAAAATAAGTCGGAGGATGTTTTTGAGGAAATTCTAAACTAGAGATATAAGTTTTTTTTTAGGGGTAAACAAAAGATATAAATTATTAACGTCTTGAATTTTATTACCATATGTTAAGGAAATAACAAATTATTCACTTTTATAAAAATAAAAAAAGTCACTCATTCTTCATTATTAAATATAACATTTTATTCTAATTTAATTATTTATAATTCTAAGGTATATAGTGTAAATTGATATTTCATAACCAACAAATCTATATCTATATTATATCTTATGTTTTTCTTGCATAATCATATCCATTGAATTTTTGAACTCATAAACCAATTGTAAATAATGGACTTGTGTATGGTTACACAAATTTAACCCACTTGTGTACCCTAAAAGCATGAAGAAAAAAAAAATGCAGATCCACATTTCTCATATCTTTAGAGAAGGAAAATCAATGTGTGCATGCAAAATTGCTTAGTCTTGCCTTCAACAAAATACACTTCTGTTTCATAGACAAGATTTTTTTTTCTTTTTAAATTCATTGAAATTGATGTATTTGATTTATATTGTTTATCAGATACATTAAATATTCAATAAAAAATTTTAAAAAAATTCTTATATATGAGACCGGAGGAAATATAATGCTTTCGATGGACTCAACTCCGCCGTAAATTTTTTATTTTTTAAATGGAAAAAGATCAAAATGTACATAATTTAGGTTTTGTTGCTGTTACTCTTTATCAAGAGTTTTCTTCATGAAACAATCTTTGGTATGACTTTTTTTTAGTAGTCTAGAGGCTAGAAATTCACCTTTTAAATGGAATAAGGGAGAGTTAGGGATCGAACTCCGACCACTACATATATAATACAATATCTCTACCAATTGAACTGAGCTCACATGAACCAAAAGAAATAAACAGATGAAGGCGAACATTATCATATCAATAAAATATTAATCATTGTTCTTCATATATTCAAACAATCTTTGGTATGACTTTATTTAACTTCTAAGTGAATAATATGAGGGTTACAACATAAAAATATACTGTAACATTTTATTTTTTTATTTTATTTTAAAGAGCCTCATTTTTAAATTAGCCTTTAGCCTCAAAATATATTGGGCCGGCCTCGAATGCATTTCTTTTCAAGTTTTTAGGTTTCATTGATCATATGACTTCATGAATTTGATTAAGATGTATTTCATGATAGTAAGTGAACAAACACCGGTGATGTTGATTTTTGACTTTGGAGTGTGTTCTTCCTCAAAGTCTTGGATTCAATTCTTCCCGTTATTAATTTGGATGGACTAATTTAACTTCTTAAAAAATAAAAAATAAACAAACCCAACTCTTAATTCAAAAATACAATTATATATGATATAGTGTATGAGCCCTGTATTCAACAAATTCTGTACCATTATGGTTGACCTTGGCAAGTCTTTTACCAAAACCAGTTGCTCAAGGATCATTATTTAAATGTATCATTGTTCATGTCAACCTTTGTTCCTTTTATTTATTAGTTCACTCTGACTTGTCTTTGAAGTAATACCATTAGCCAAAAATGTCCTTAGATATTTTACTCTATATAAATCCCACTAGCTACATTTCAAATGACTGCATCTTCACAACATCATCTAAACTATAAGATCAACTCTAGATAGGTTGAAAAATTCATAAAGTCAAAAGTTAAGCTGTTTGAGAATTTCAATTCATATAGCTGTTTGTGTGCCCTATAAATAAAATAAATTCCAGATGTTGAATTTCTTGGCGTGGGGTGCAAGAGTTTAACCACATATAAAATCAGTGATCCATTGAATATCCTGACAAATAAATTCTCAATCACCAGAGGTAAGTATCTTTTCTTTTAGTAATGTTGCTTTTATTCAACTTTATTTGATCTCTTACTTAGACTCATAAATTTATGACAGATAAATAAATCAAACAAAACTATTTTGCTCAATTTTATTAGGATTCATTTTTCTTATTAATTATGAGGACTTTTACTATGTCATAATTAGGAAACTTTAACCTCATGGAGAATAAGGAAGCTACATCACCTCCAAATCCATCACTGGAAAGTGATGGCAAGTTTGATGAAAAAACAAAGGCTAGTGATGAAGATTCAGAGCATGTTTCAAGAATTTTTCATCAATTCTACTTTGTAAAGCTTTGGCCAACAGATCCAGATTCAATCACTAAAATAAAAAAGGAAGAGAATGTGCTTATGAAAATGAACCAGGACAATTGTGAAATCACTGAAAAAATCTCAGAGAAAATGGTATATAATATATAGTACTATATAAAATTTGGAAGGAGTCTTAGACATTAACAAAATATTTATTTTGTTATGTAACAGTCACAAAGAAAGTTTCTAGGTTCTGTGTTGAGTAGATTATACTCTCTACAAAAGGAACAGAGAAACCGCGTGGCGAGTAAAGAGAAGATACGTAGGGATCTATATATGGCTCTTGATGAGTTGAGTTTCATGAACAAAGCATCAAAGGGAGGACGATTTGGGGACAAGCCTGATAAGAATGTTAGAAAATTATAGCTATTTTCTATTTATAGCATGTTATAATGATGAAACTCATGTTCTTGTTTTCAAATTATTTTTGTGCAGTCTATGAATTCTTTGATGCTACATAGTTGCAAAAATTTGGCTGAGGAAAAACAAATTCTGAGGGATATAAACGTTCAACAAAAAGATGTTGCTTCATTCAAATCGATAGAAGTTCTAAAAAAAACGGTAATTTAATAGATTCATATTTTTTTTCTTTCATTATGAAGATTGGAGTTTTTGTGTTTGGTATTACTTATATTGCTTTTGTTGGAATGTTGAAAACTTGGAACAGATTAGGTGGAGTTTTTACTTGAAAAATTGGCAGAAGCTCCTGAGAGAAATTGAACAGTTTCAAATTCAATATATGGAAAGAGCTTCTAGTAATGATTCTGTAAAAGAAAATATTTCCAACTATGAATCCTTGAAGAAAACTATAAAAGACCAAATCAAGGTAGTTATAGATTAATATTATTCATGTCTTAAAGGTGTCATCAATGACTCTGATAGATATTTTCTATTTTCTGCTAGCTTCTGTGTGATGAATCTTTTGAAAACAGAAGAGAATCGATAGAATGTGCGAACAAAGTAAGACATGGAGTGAAAGAACTAGAAGCCATAAATGGAGAATTATATTCTTTGAAAGCAAAATTGACAGAGAGTCATAACAAAAAGGGTGAAGCATATCAAAGTATTTTAAAATTGAAAAACTTGCATCATGAGGAGGTAAGATGTTAAAAACCACACTCTATGCATTTAATATATATTTCCATGTAATATTTTCCATTTTCCTTTGTAAACCACATCATTTATCCTTTATAAATGTACAAATAGTCCATAGCTATGAGTCTATGTTAATTTATGAGATCCAATTATACAATGAAGACTATATAGGTAGAGAATACCATAGTTAATTACTTCAAAAATAAGTGAAGTGAACTTTACTTGATGCATCATTATTTTCGATTTCAGATTCTCTGTTATTACCAGTATTGTTCACTTATAAATGAAGTCCATCAGCTGGCTGAAGAAAAAGATGTATCAACCCTAAATGAGATGTCAAATTCAGAGGTTGGTAGTTGGTTTAGTTCCCTATATGTTATTTACAAGGAACTTGATTATAGGTCACATGATCGGATTGCTACGAAACTTACATCGCATAAAAGTCTTACACAATCATCTTACCACATTTCATCATATAGATGTTTGTTAAGAAATAATATCACAAAATAACACGATTGGTATGTTATTATATGATAGTCACACTAACAGTGCATGATCCATTTTCTCTTATCTGTTTTTTTTTTCTTCTTTTCTGGCTGTAAGGTTGGAAAGTTTATGTTAGAATGGAACAATAATAAGACTTTCCGAGAAGATTATGAAAAGAAGGTTCTGCAATCATTAGAGAGACGGCAACTAAGTAGAGATGGGCGAAGAACAGTGATAAATCATTGAATATTATGCTTTTGTAATGGTGGGAGAGAAAAGTTTGAAGATTGATAAGTGTAAATGCTACTCTGTTGAAATCTCAGAACATGCCAATATTGAGTATCACTTAGTGTTACATTCCACTTCATTCAGTTTTGCCTATGAGTTGTCACCTCAAGCGGTAAAAGTTAGACATTGTAATCTCAAGGGAGTTCAAATCCCATCGAAAATAATTGTAAAATGATCATTAATGTTACTTTAGTTAGAAATAATTTCCTATTCTCTATTTTATTGAAATTTATTAAAAAAGTATCAGTGTCGGCTTACTCATACGAAGCAAGGGACAACATAAGTTAACATAAATGCCATTCCAATGAATAATATTCATAGTTTTTGTAGTAAAGATCCATTATAGTACCTGAGAAAAAAATGTGAGACCCAATTTAGTTTTTCAAAACAATAAAAACAAATTTTTGTTCTACTCTCTTTGCGTTTTCCTTCATCAAAGTCGATATGGAGCATTTATGGTCTTTCATCGTACACTTGCTCGTACTGTTCATCTCTTTCTCTATGTCGATGATATGGTCTAGTCCTGATCATGCATCCCTCCAGAATGTTAAACAACATAAGATATTGGTAATTTACGAAATTTCCTAATTCTTAAGGTTCATTCTGACCGAAAGGGGTAATTTCTGTTTTCTACATCAGTAGAAGTACTCCTATGATTTAATTTCTTTGGTTGGCCTCCAATCAGCTATTCCGGTGGATACTCCTTCAGAGGTTAATGTTAAATACTGTCGTAAAGTATATGATATTTTGTCTGAACCCTTATTGTATCGTCGACTCCTAGGTAGTCTTAATTAACTCACTATTACATTTCGAGACATATCATTTGCAATACAACATGTCAGTCAATTCATGCATTCGCCTCGCCAAGTCCATGTGGTCGATGTTCACCACATTGAAAGATACTTCTGAACGGGGTCTATTCCTTATCACTGGAATATCTCCTAAATTAATTGGGCAAAGTAATGTTAATTGGGAAGGCTGTCCAAATTTATATACTTGAAGATCTGTCACATGTGACAGGTTTCTCGGCTCTTTGATTTCTATGAAGAGTACAAAGTAGGCATGACTCTCTATGTCCTTCACTGAATATGAGTATCGAGATAGGTCTATTGCTCGCTTTAAAATAATTTGGCTTCGTGGTCTTCTAGTTGATAGGATTTCCCCAGATAGAAACAACACCTCTTTATGCTGACAATACAAGGGTTATCTAGATTGTTTGTTTTTTTGACAAAGTGTTATCCATGTTGTTTTTTTCTTTTTGAAACAATCCAGATTATTGTCAATCCAATTTTTCATGAATGCAAAAAATATACTGAAGTGGTGAATTAATAGTTTAAACAACCCCAAATTGCTCAAAGATCATTTGTTAAATGCATCATATTTAGAGGGATTGGTCAATTATCCAAGTCAAACGTAATTGCTTTTATTTATTAGTTCCACTCTATCTTGTGTTAGCCAGATATGTCCTTTGATGGTAAAGAGAAGCATTATTGTCCTTAATTTCATTGCTCTTTATTAAAATCCCATTAGCTGCATTTTAAATATATAAACTGCATAAGCATATCATATTCTAAACTAAGATCAACTCTGGATAGGTTGCAAAATTCACAAAGTCAAAAGTTAGGTTGTTTAAGATTTTCAATTCCTATAGACGTTGTGTGCCCTATAAACTATTTGAAAAGGTATATAAAAAAAACATAAATTCCATATGTTGACTTTCTTGGCGTGGGGTGCAAGAGTTTAACCACATAATAGTTAATTAGTAATTAGCCTCTTAAATAGTCCATAAAATCAGTAATCCATTGCATATCCTAACAAGTCAATTCTCAATCACTTAGTAAAAAAAAAAGTCAATTCTCAATCACCAAAGGTAAGCATATATATTATGTGAGTAATGTTGTTTACCATTGCTTAGAATTTCATGATTTATGTTGATTTGATCTCTTACATAGACTCATATAATTAAGACACATAAATCAAACAAAACTGATTTTCTCACTGTTTATTATGTCAAAATTAGGAAACTTCAATGTCGCGTCATTTTTCGGGAGACCATTGCCGTTTGACCGGCTTTGACTCACTATTTTTTATTCACGACTAAACTTTTTAATTTTTTGGGGGAAGGGAAGAAAAGTTCAAAAAATACCCATTTGAAAGAGATCAGGGTTCGGGGGTTAGTTATATTTAGGGAAGGTATTAGCACCCTAAATATTCGTAGTACTCTACGAGAACCTTTTGACTTTACTTTTACTTTTTGTGCTATTACTTGCTTAATTTTATTAAAAAGAAGGAAATTGAGAATAACGATAAAAATAAAATAAAATGAAGAAAGGCCTATTATCTACATTTTTTATTGATTTGAAAGGACGAGCGTCCTTTGCCTACGTACCCGTGAGGGATCAAAACCTCGTAGTTCGGGGTAGAAATTGACGTTTGATTGGTTTTGTGTTTTTTATTAGTTTTGGAAAAAAAGACTTTAAACTAAAAAAGCCAATTGGCAAATAAGCTTGTTTGTGTTTTTTAATGTTGAAGGAAATAGACTTGAAATAGAATTAAAGTTGATTTGAAATTTGACTAAGAAAGGAAAATAGAAAGAACGATCACTTGATGAAAAATCAAGGTTTATTATGAAAATATTTTATGATTTTTGTTATTTGAATGTTTTTGTTGTTTTTTGTATATGGTGCGGTAAGAAAATGTTTTTTTGTATTTTTTTGTTTATTGTGCTTGACAAGAGTTTTATCTTGCTCCTACGTATCTCCAGGTGCGATGGAGAAATCAAAGCTACGTAGTTCTGGGGCAAGAAATGTTTTTGGGTTTTTTGTTAGTTTAGCAAAATAAATAGTATTATATATATATGGGACCAGAACATTCTGGAGAATGATTATATAAGCAGAATGAGAAAAATGATGTTAGAATGAAATATGAAGTTTTTAACACGGACCAGAATATTCTGGAGAAAATATAAAATAAAAAGTAGAACAATATTACTAATAAATATTGGACCAGAGAACTCTGGATTAATTTGATTATTAATTAGGACCAGATTATTCTGGAGAGTAATTAAATTAAACAAAAATATAATATTAACAATTGATTTAGGACCAGAACACTCTGGATTAATTTAATTAACAAGGACCAGATTGTTCTGGAGAAATATAAAATAAACAAGAATATAATATAAACAGTTAGTTTAGGACCAGAACACTCTGGATTAATTTAATTAACAAGGACCAGATTGTTCTGGAGAATAACAAAAATATAATATTAACAGTTAATTTTAGGACCAGAGTACTCTGGATTAATTTTGTGTGTATTTAGCGTAAAATAAATGAAGGAAAAAAAGATGGAGAGAGAGAGAGACGAAAAAGGAAAAGAAGAAAGAGGAAAGAGGAAAAAAATATACCTTTGTGGGGAGAATAGGAAAAAAAGAAAGAAAATGAGGGTTGTTTTGTTTTTGGTAGTGATAGTATTTTTTTGTGTTGATTTATGGTGGTTTTATGTTGATTTGTAGTGATGATTGTGTGATTTTTTGTTGTTTTAATGGTGTTTATGTGATGGTTTATGTGGTTTATGTGGTGGTTGTGTTGTTGATGATGAAGAAAATAAACATGCTAAGAAAAAAGATGTGTAGTGGTGTGTTGCTATTTCTTATTCTCCCAAAATTTTTCTCTCATAAAAAACTCTCCTCCCCTTTTTGTGGTAAAACCTCCTTTATTTATAGAAATAAAGAAACTTGAGAAACAAGCCATAATGGAAGCTTAGAGATTAAGTTATGTGATGTCATTTTAGTGATGTCACTTGATGATGTCACTTTGATGATGTCACTTTATTTCATTTGTAGTATGACTAGAACATTCTCGAGAACATTCTGGAGAACGTTCTGGTAGACTATCTTTGATGAAATTTCATTTTATGCTTCTTTTATTTTCCTCTTTTTTGGGGGGAATTAGTAACGATGAAAAACAATCAAATTAAACAAATTAAAACCTATTTTTTTGCGATTTTTGAATTTTGTCTTTTGAGGAAAAAAATGGGGTCTTAGGTCAAAAATTGGGGTATGACAGATGCCCCTATTTAAGTTTCTTCGTCCGGAGATTTGAAGATGGAATCTTTGATTTGACGGGTCGAAGAGACTTAAATACAAAGTACACCATTTTTGACCTAAGATGCTATGAATGCATGCGATGCAATTATGAATGCAGGACGACAAAGGTGACTTGATTGAAATAACAACGGGATACCCAAGTTCCTTGGAGAAAAAGGGATCCGACTCCGCTTGGGGATAATGTAGTTTCACTGGGGAAGACGGTGATGTACCATTGTGTTGGTTTGGAATGATAGGTTAATGGAGATACTTATTGATCCGATATACTGGGGATGACACTCGAGAAGAAAGACAGGTAAACACAAGTAGTCCGTTGTTTGGGACTTATCACTTGGCTCAAGCTGTCCATTATTTAGGACTGTCCACTTGAAAGAAAGACAAAAAGTAAAACTCAAGCTGTCCGTTGTTTGGGACTTATCACTTGGCTCAAGCTGTCCATTATTTAGGACTGTCCACTTGAAAGAAAGATGAAAAGTAAACTCAAGCTGTCCGTTATGTAGGACTTATCACTTGGAAGACAGACAAAAACAAACCTCAAGCTGTCCGTTATGTAGGACTTACCACTTGGAAGACAGGAAAATAAATTTCAAGCTGTCCGTTATGTAGGACTTACCACTTGGAACAAAGACAAAAATACACCTCAAGCTGTCCGTTATGTAGGACTTACCACTTGGAACAAAGACAAAAATACACCTCAAGCTGTCCGTTATGTAGGACTTACCACTTGGAACAAAGACAAAAATACACCTCAAGCTATTCGTTATGTAGGACTTACCACTTGGAAGACAGACAAAAACAAACCTCAAGCTGTCCGTTATGTAGGACTTACCACTTGGAAGACAGGAAAATAAATTTCAAGCTGTCCGTTATGTAGGACTTACCACTTGGAACAAAGACAAAAATACACCTCAAGCTGTCCGTTATGTAGGACTTATGTCATACCCTCATTTTGGACCTAAAAATACTCATTCAATTTTCTTTACTATTCTCTAAAAACTTTCAAATTCAAATGTGCTTTCTACTGTGCTTCAGCTGCATACATTACTGTTTCAGTCTTTTGAATTTTTGCATAAAATCATACAAAAGGGGTATTTTGGTCATTTCCTACAAAGGAACCCATTTTCTGTCCCTGCAATTTGTCCCTGAGTCTTTTCAATTGGTCTGCATAAATTTTTAATCAAAATTTGCACAAAATTCATCTTATTTTGCATCTGAGTCAGTCTGAGTCAATTTGAGTCGTTTTTGCCCTAGGGGCGTTTTAGTCTTTTCACTTTATTTGAATTTTGGGCAGAGAGGTATTTTAAAATACCTCATTTTGGCAGTTTGTTCGTTTTAGTCCATTTTGTCAATTTTTTAAACGTTTCACTTTACGTTGCATTTCAAATTACCTTTTTTACCAATTTTATCAATTTTGCATTTTAGTCCAAACATTTTCAAAAATTGCAATCTAGTCCAAATTTTATGTTTTATTGCAAAGAGTCCCAATTCCAGTTTTAGGTTATTCTTTTCTTTTATTTCTTTTAAAAATAGTCCAATCTTTTCAGATTTGCAAAACAGTCTTATTCTTTTCAAAATTGCAGTTTAGTCCTTTTTTTTTCAGATTCAGTCCACAGGTGCCACGCAAGCTGTCTAGTCCACATGTCACGAGTTCATTGGCTCAGAGGCACATGTGGCAGCCTATAAAAGGCCACCACTGTACAAGTCAGAAACAGATCCACAGAGTGCAATCCACATCATCACAAACAGATGCCATTTTTCTCTCTCTTGGCAGTTAGGATCAAAATCACAACAAACTCAGAGAAGCTCAAGAACACGAAGGAACCCTAATTTTCCAGAACCAAAATTCAAGCACAATGCGATAGAATTCACCACAATTCTCAGAGATTCATCACTGAATCATCATCATTGAACTGTGCCTCTGCAATTCAAGCGCCAAATTCATCGCCGGAAGCAATGAATCCAGCACGATCACAGAGGAAGGATTAAGGAAGAAGAGGGAAAGAATCTCACGGTTTTGAGCCAGAAAAGAAGAAGAACGAAGAATTCACCGGTTTCTTTTTCGGATTTCAAGCCAAAGACCAACAACAGAAGCAAATCCGAAGTATTCCGAAGGAATCAGCTCAAATCTCCGTAACAAACTCAGGTACCTCTCAGACCTTCTTTAAACCGTGTAAAAAAGCCATCATTGAGGCTCAAACAACGTGAATCCAAGCCAAGTTCAAGCTGTTCAACTCAAAACTCAAACCCTAACAAGAAACAGTTTGAAAGAAATGAAATAAACGTTTCCAAATACACAACAAGTGTGAAACGAAGCAAACACATGCCACGCCTTGGACGTTTTAACCAAAAGAAAACAAAAATCCGAACAGCTTGAGCTTGAGCCATTAAATCCAGAGATTCACGTCGTTTGAACGGTTAATGTTGCTTCTTTTCACGTGATTCATACTTAGAATGATCATACGAAACTTTTAAGCCATAGATGAACGAATTCTGGGCGGATTTGAAGAAATTAGGGCTAGGGTTTGCAAGAAAGGGAAACGGCGGAGAAGGGAGGGAGAAGAGAATGAAGGAAATGAGTGAAAACGGGTTTTTTCCCTTTTTATATGCGCGCTGGGTCGGGTCGACCCAAGACCCGGTCCATGTTCCCTTAATCCTGAGCGTTGATCAAGATCCTGATGGATCTGGATCAATCCAACGCTCCTGGAGTGTTAGCTTGATCCGGATCCATCAGATCCGTGGGTTTGGGCTGTGAGGATATGGGCCTGTAGTTTTTTGGCGTTTTCTTGTGTTTCTTTGATTTTTGTTGTTAATTGCACCTGCATTATTGCTATCTGAACCCATGTGCATGCCAGATTTCTTGCAAAAAATCCAAGAAAATTTTATGTGTATTCTTGATATGTTTTTGGCTGATTAGTGATATTTTCACATGTTCAGAACTGATGGAAATAATATGTGTCAATTTCATTCTTGATTCGTATATTTTGTGCGGTTTCGCGTGAATTTTCTTGTGTAATTTTTTGATCCGAAACTTGTCATGTGATGTTGAGGTTTGGCGTTTAATTTTATCGTGAGCTTGCCTCTGATTTTGTGCTAATTCATTTATTTGTGTTAGTTGATTCTTTGCTTACAATTTTTGCAATATGTTTAATTGTGTTAGTTGATCTTTTTGTTTACAATTTTTGCCACATGTTCAATTGTGTTAGGTGATTTTTGGTTATAGTTTTAGCAATATTTTCAATTTTTGTTAAATTTGATTCTTGATATTAATTTTTCAATATTTTCAATTTTTGTTAAATTTGATTCTTGATATTAATTTTGTGATATTTTGCAATGTTGTTAAACTTGATTCTTGATATTGATTTTGTGATATTTTACAATTTTGTCAATTTGATTCTTGGTGCTAATTGTGTGCTATTTTTGCAATCTCGTTGTTTAGGATTTTGATACCAATTTGGTGATAGTTGCTATTTTGTTTAGGATTAACATTTCATTATTATTTCATCTTGTTTACTAACCATTTTACTCTATGTTTCATGCATACTAAGCATCTCATCCCATTCACCTTTTTCTTCTAACTCCTTCATGCAATTTCCTATTGGTTCATATAATACTTTAGGTTTAGTTTACTTTTCTTTAATTTCATGCAAGACTTTAGAATGTAAAATAGGACCCAATGTAAAGGACATGGACTATGGTGATGTACACCGACACCTGCACCGACACACGCACACACGTTGTATGTTCATCGCTAGGTGTATGTTTAGGATACGCGGTACTTAGAGAAAATCAATCTTTTGAAAAGCAAACAACTCCCATCACTTCAAATCTTTTTCCAACAAACCTTGGAGTCAAAACTCCAAGAGATTTTCCTTTTGTTTTTCTTAATCAAAAATCAAAACGAACACTAATTTCCAACTTTAAACCTTTTTGTAAATAATTAACCAACCTCATTCGTTTCCTAATCTCAAGCCTTTACGGCCTCTCACCTTTTTCTTCAAAACCATTTTCAAAACTAAAAATTGAACCAAACTCACAAAAATATTTTGAAAGAGAACTACATGGAATTTTGATCCCTTAAAAGGGTATGTAGGCAAGAGATTCAAAATCTCTCCAAGTCCAATAAAATAAAATCCCATCTTCTCCCTCTCATTCTTAAAATCAAATGTTTTTACAAAGTAGCAATAAAAGTAAAGTATAAGCATAAAGCGTAGAAAACGGTTCCTATAGGATACTATAGCCATTGCGGGTGCCTAACACCTTCCCGTAATGGAATCAGCCCCGAACTTAGGATTTCTAAGGTTTTCTCAATTTTACCTTCCCCAAAAAAAAATAGAGACATCAATGATCGAAAGGTTCAAATCCGATTAATGATTTGACACCCGAAAATCGCGATGACAGAAATGGCGACTTCACTGGGGACTAGTTAGGGCTACGCCTAGTTTTTTCACGCTTTTTATTTACACTTTGCTTTATTATTACATGTAAAACTTTCTTGTGTACGTGTGGGGTGAGAATATCAAAAGCCTTATACCCGGGCTGAGTGAACTTAAGATTAGGGGAGATATAATCGACAATCCATTCCGGGGGCTGCCTCGTGCATTGGATTACGCGATCAATCTCACATAGCTGAGGCATTTTGGAGGTGATGTTGCCGGCGTGTGTTGTCATGCTTAGGCACTTTACTTCCAATTGACCGATGAAGGCTATGAACCGTAGTTACCAAACCCATCCTTGGCCTTTCTTAGGACGTAGTGCGGTGGCTAAACCGAGCGTTGTCTCGAAATTTAGTCGTCACGCGATACTACACCCAAACTAAACCTTCTTACGGATAATCATGGACAAGCGTCGCTTTGTACTACCATGATATGCGCGAGAGAGGTTGTGGTTTGGGAACTTTGTAGAACCTTGGTTACTATTATCAAAAGCCTTAGTTTCACCGGACACCGTGTCCACTTGTTACCTGAGCCACCATTATTTAAATCATGCATACATGCATTCATGCATAAACCTTTCTACATGCATTTATCAAAGGGTATAGACAAACTAAAACTTTGCAAATATTACAGGCATGAGGAAGACTAAGTCTTACAAGTTCAAGGAAGTCGATCCCACTTCTTTTTGCTTAACATTTCAAAACGATTTGTCTTGACAGCTTTCTAATTCCATCATCTTGCTAAGTGTTTGCAAAGTTTATAGTTTGTCTAAAACCCTTTGATAACAAAAAGAGTCATTTTTGCATCTGCATTTATACATATCATGCATCATATGCATCATTCAAAAAAAAAACACAACAAAACTTCCAAGTGCTCATTGTCTCCTGGTTCTTCTGCCACAGTTTGAAAAATGGCTCGTGCTCAATGGGCTAGACCCACATTTGTGATACTAGGAGGCATTGCAAAGAACTGGAACGTTATCAATCTCCCTGTACTTGTGCATGATTCTAAGTAATATGTCTTGCTGTTTAGGCTTTATTTTCAAAATAATAATCCTTCCGCCTTGCCCGAGGCGGAAGTGACTCTTTTGTAAAGGGCATGTTTGTTCCGACATCACCATTATCAATAAGAGACGTCGTTTCTTTCACGACTCTTTTTTTCTTTCTTTAAAGCTTTTCCCTTGGAAATAATGGTAATGCCAGAAAAAACCAAAACATCTGCATTTTCTTATTAATTTTAAAGATCTGCATGAAAACCATTTTCTAAAAAAAATCATCCAAATCATGTCACGCAGATCGAACCACAGTGAGCCCGTTGAACACAGTAATTCTATGCTTCTCCAAACTGTTGAATCCCCGGTATTCGAGACCGAAGATGAGGATAGTGATGACATACCAGATGAGATTGCCCGATTGCTTGAGCAAGAAGAGAAAACCATTCGGCCTCACCAGGAAGAGATCGAGCTAATCAACTTGGGTACTGAGGATAACAAAAGAGAGATCAAAGTCGGTGCCGCATTGGAGGAAGGGGTCAAGAAGAGGATCTTTCAGCTTCTCCGCGAGTATTCAGACATTTTTGCATGGTCGTATGAAGACATGCCAGGTTTGGATCCTCAGATCGTGGAACATCGGATACCGACAAAACCAGACTGTCCTCCTGTCAGGCAAAAGTTGAGACGGACGCGGCCGGACATGGCTCTGAAGATCAAAGCGGAAGTGCAGAAACAGATTGATGCGGGCTTTCTCATGACAGTTGAGTATCCTAAGTGGGTTGCTAACATCGTGCCAGTGCCGAAGAAAGATGGTAAGGTTCGGATGTGTGTTGACTACAGAGATTTGAACAGAGCAAGCTTGAAAGACAATTTTCCACTGCCTCACATTGATGTGCTCGTTGACAATACTGCCCAGTGCAAGGTGTTCTCCTTCATGGACGGTTTCTCGGGCTATAACCAAATCAAAATGTCGCCTAAGGACAGGGAGAAGACGTCGTTCATCACTCCATGGGGGACTTTCTGTTGTAAAGCGATGCCGTTCGGTCTAATAAATGCTGGTGCTACTTACCAAAGGGGGATGACCACTTTGTTCCATGACATGATTCACAAAGAGGTTGAAGTGTATGTAGATGACATGATTGTCAAGTCGAGCGATGAAGAACAACACGTCGAATACTTGGCTAAAATGTTTGAAAGGTTGAGGAAGTACAAGCTCCGGCTGAACCCAAACAAGTGTACATTCGGTGTCAGATCAGGGAAGTTGTTAGGATTCATTGTCAGCCAGAAGGGCATTGAAGTAGATCCAGACAAAGTCCGGGCCATCCGCGAGATGCCGGCCCCGCAAACGGAGAAGCAGGTCAGAGGGTTCCTCGGGCGTTTGAACTACATTTCCAGATTTATATCCCACATGACTGCGACCTGCGGGCCGATTTTCAAATTGCTCAGGAAGAATCAACCGGTGGTATGGAATGATGAGTGCCAAGAAGCCTTCGACAACATCAAGAGTTATTTGCTGGAACCTCCTATCCTCGTCCCACCAGTGGAAGGAAGGCCGTTGATCATGTATCTGTCTGTGTTGGATGAGTCCATGGGATGTGTGCTCGGTCAGCAAGATGAGACTGGAAAGAAAGAGCATGCAATCTACTATTTGAGCAAGAAATTCACCGATTGCGAGACTCGGTATACAATGCTTGAGAAGACCTGTTGTGCCTTGGCATGGGCCGCCAAACGCCTGCGTCATTACTTGATGAATCATACGACTTGGTTGATATCCCGCATGGACCCAATCAAGTACATCTTTGAGAAACCGGCTGTTACTGGAAAAATCGCACGTTGGCAAATGTTACTGTCAGAGTATGATATTGTGTTTAAAGCTCAGAAAGCCATTAGAGGGAGTATTCTGGCTGACCATCTGGCTTGCCAACCACTTGATGATTATCAACCATTGAAGTTCGATTTCCCCGACGAAGAGGTCATGTTTTTAAAATCAAGAGATTGTGAAGAACCGCTAATCGGTGAAGGTCCGGACCCCGATAGCAAGTGGGGATTAGTCTTTGATGGTGCTGTTAATGCCTATGGCCGAGGAATTGGCGCAGTAATCGTGGCTCCGCAGGGGCACCACATCCCTTTCACAGCCCGGATTGTGTTTGAATGCACTAACAATGTGGCCGAGTATGAAGCATGCATCCTGGGAATTGAAGAAGCCATTGATATGAGAATTAAGTGTCTGGACATCTATGGAGACTCTGCATTAGTCATCAACCAGATAAAAGGAGAATGGGAAACCCATCATGCTAATTTGATCCCTTACCGGGATTATGCAAGGCGTCTGTTAACGTATTTCACGAAGGTCGAGTTACACCATATCCCCCGAGAGGAGAACCAAATGGCTGATGCTCTTGCTACCGTATCTTCCATGCTTCAGGTAAACCATTGGAATCATGTGCCGATGATCAAGGTACAACGCCTAGACCGGCCCGCTCATGTGTTTACTGTCAGTGATGCAATTGTACAAACGGATTCAGGCGAGGTTGGCAACAAGCCCTGGTATTGTGATATCAAACATTTTTTGCAAAGCCGTGAGTATCCGCCAGGCGCTTCCAACAAAGACAAGAAGACGTTGCGCAGGTTGGCTAGCAAGTTCCTGTTGGATGGTGATGTCCTGTACAAAAGGAATTTCGATATGGTGTTGTTAAGATGTGTGGATGAATGTGAAGCAGAACAGCTAATGCACGATGTGCACGATGGCACCTTCGGGACCCACGCATCGGGGCACGTCATGTCTAGAAAGCTGTTGAGGGCTGGTTACTACTGGATTACCATGGAGCGCGATTGCTATCAATATGCCAGGAAGTGCCACAAATGTCAAGTATACGCTGATAAGATTCACGTGCCTCCGCACGCCCTCAATGTTATGTCTTCTCCGTGGCCTTTCTCCATGTGGGGCATTGATGTGATTGGAAGAATCGAACCGAAGGCTTCAAACGGTCATCGTTTTATCCTGGTAGCAATCGATTATTTCACCAAATGGGTCGAAGCTGCATCCTATGCCAACGTGACTAAGCAAGTGGTAGTCAAATTCATCAAAAACAATATCATCTGTCGGTACGGCGTCCCTAGCAAGATCATCACTGACAACGGTACCAACTTGAACAATGACATGGTGCAGGCCTTATGTGAGAAATTCAAGATTGAGCACCACAACTCCTCCCCTTACAGACCTCAGATGAATGGTGCAGTTGAGGCCGCTAATAAGAACATTAAGAAGATTGTGCAAAAGATGGTAACAACGTACAAAGACTGGCATGAGATGTTGCCCTACGCTCTACACGGCTACCGCACTACAGTCCGTAGTTCAACCGGGGCAACGCCTTTCTCTCTTGTATACGGTATGGAAGCAGTCCTCCCTTTGGAAGTGGAGATTCCGTCTCTCCGCGTGATTATGGAAGCCAAGTTGTCTGAGGCTGAATGGTGTCAGAGTCGGTACGACCAGTTGAATTTGATTGAGGAAAGACGACTGGACGCTTTGGCTCATGGTCGGATGTATCAAGCAAGGATGAAAAATGCTTTTGACAAGAAAGTCCGTCCTCGGATGTTCAAGGAAGGCGAACTTGTGTTGAAAAGAAAAATGAGTCAGCTACCCGACCCAAGGGGCAAATGGACGCCTACTTATGAGGGACCTTATGTTGTCAAGAAGGCTTTCTCTGGCGGTGCTCTGATTCTCACTCACATGGATGGTGTGGAACTCCCGAATCCTGTGAATGCCGATATAGTCAAAAAATACTTTGTCTAGATATGAAAAGAACAGCGTGGTAGGTCGAAAACCCGAAAGGGCGGCCTAGGCAAAAATGCGCTTCCCGGTGGATCGAAAACCCGAAAGGGCGGTCCAGGCAAAATAAGGGAAAAGAAACAAAAATGTAAAAAGCTCGCTGAGATTACATGTAACTCAGGCAAAAAGGAGCGTCTCGATGAGCCGAAAACCCGAAAGGGCGGTTCATGCAAAAATGAGATTGAAATAAAAAGACAATTGACTATATCTGGCAAGTTACTATTCCCCTTGGGATTTTTACAATTGATGATTGACCGTTCTCATCCGAGGTTCCGACGCCTGTGGATTCAAGAGTTTCAGATGCCGTAGCAGTTACTGTGTTCAATGTACCACCAACCAATATAAAATTACCATTTTCCAAGCTTTATAAATCCGTGGGGTCGCGCTCTTGGCCGACTACCACCCTTATACATTGATTTGAGCCTATGCTTTTGTTTGGCACTCATTTCCTATTCTATTTTCAAAGCTCTGTACAAAAAAAAAAAATTTCTATATTAATAATGATGTGCCTGGAATAAACATTCTGAAAACTAAATTTTTTTAAGTATTTTGAAAACAAGCCTGAACAGCTAGGTACATTCAAATGAACATGCATGAATAAATCTACATTGATATCGATTCCAATTCAAGTTACTAGCAAGCCCTCCTCCCAGTCACGATCTGTGGTCAATGGCAAGAATGAAAAAACAGAATGAAAAGCATGAATAAAAAATAAAAAAATATGCTCGATAAGTCGAAAACCCGAAAGGGCGGCTTAGGCAAAAATGAGCACCCCGATGGATTGACAACCTCCAAAGGCAATTCAGGCAAAAACAGGGGCATAAAAAAAACTATTCCCCGGTGGATCGAAAACCCGAAAGGGCGATCCAGGCAAAAATGGGATGATGAAAAATGAAATAAAGAAAAAAAACAAACATGCAAAAGCATTGACCACAGATGCGATGTCAAAGGCACTTACGTGACTGTTCCGACAAGCAGCGATACCATTCAAACTGTTTTACAACTTCCTGCCTTCAACGATGGTCTCGACGCATCTTCAAGCGGCGGCATCTCCAGAAGAAGAACTTTTGCAAATATGTGTCCGAGCGCGAGCCATTACGTGCCCAATATTCCAATGTTTCGTCTGTCTCTGCGAAATTGTGTCTACAAATTGTCAATCATCATGCATTCCAAAACATTCATACATGCATAGTCATGCATCTTACATGTTCATGCATTTGATAAAGCTGTTATGCTATTCATACGCATCTGCATTCTCAATTCCTATGTTAATTTCAATCAAAATCAATCATGTCAACTTCAAAATTTCTTCAAAATTTTTTCTGCCAACAATAAATGTCTACTGTCATATCAATTTTCAAACAGTCTTGTCAACACCCTTGTCAAATTCAAGCTCCTGCAGTTATGTCAATTAAATTCAATTCCTTTTCAAATACAACTTGTTTCTGTTAACGGCCAAGTGGCTAGTTCGCATCCAAGAACAGCTTGTGCTTGTCAATTTGTTCCTGTTATCGGTCAAGCGGCCAGTTCGCATCCAAGAACAGCTTGTACCTATCTTTTTGATATCCGCCGAGTGACCAGTTCAGATCCAAGAACAACTCGTGCTTTCTATTTTGTTTCCCGTCAGCCAAGTAACCAGTTCATCTCCAAGAACAGCTTGTGCTTTCTATGTTTCTTTCAGCCAAGTAACCAGCTCAAATACAAGAGCAGCTTGCGCCCTTTGTTGTCAATATTCCCGGTCAAGTGGCTAGTTCGCATCCAAGAACAGCTTGTACCTGTCAATTTGCTTTCGAGTCTCCCCAGTGAGTCTTGTTATCTGCTATTCTGTCAATGTCAATCAGTCCCGCAATGGATACGACATATTCCTTTTTGCTATTCTGTCAATGTCAACCAGTCCCGCAATGGATACGACATGCTCTGTTGTTTGTTATTCTGTCAATGTCTACCAATCCCGCAATGGATACGACATATTTTGTTAAATTCAATTCTCAGTTTGTCTTGCATTCATAACACAAATGTTGCATGGCATACATAACATTTACAAACGTATTTTTACGCCCAAAATCAGTGCAAATGTCGATATTTAAGTATCTTCGTCATGTCAAGCCAAAGACTCCGTCTCTTGACTCTCCAAACGAAGAAACTTAAATAGGGGCAGCTGTCATACCCTCATTTTGGACCTAAAAATACTCATTCAATTTTCTTTACTATTCTCTAAAAACTTTCAAATTCAAATGTGCTTTCTACTGTGCTTCAGCTGCATACATTACTGTTTCAGTCTTTTGAATTTTTGCATAAAATCATACAAAAGGGGTATTTTGGTCATTTCCTACAAAGGAACCCATTTTCTGTCCCTGCAATTTGTCCCTGAGTCTTTTCAATTGGTCTGCATAAATTTTTAATCAAAATTTGCACAAAATTCATCTTATTTTGCATCTGAGTCAGTCTGAGTCAATTTGAGTCGTTTTTGCCCCAGGGGCGTTTTAGTCTTTTCACTTTATTTGAATTTTGGGCAGAGAGGTATTTTAAAATACCTCATTTTGGCAGTTTGTTCGTTTTAGTCCATTTTGTCAATTTTTTAAACGTTTCACTTTACGTTGCATTTCAAATTACCTTTTTTACCAATTTTATCAATTTTGCATTTTAGTCCAAACATTTTCAAAAATTGCAATCTAGTCCAAATTTTATGTTTTATTGCAAAGAGTCCCAATTCCAGTTTTAGGTTATTCTTTTCTTTTATTTCTTTTAAAAATAGTCCAATCTTTTCAGATTTGCAAAACAGTCTTATTCTTTTCAAAATTGCAGTTTAGTCCTTTTTTTTTCAGATTCAGTCCACAGGTGCCACGCAAGCTGTCTAGTCCACATGTCACGAGTTCATTGGCTCAGAGGCACATGTGGCAGCCTATAAAAGGCCACCACTGTACAAGTCAGAAACAGATCCACAGAGTGCAATCCACATCATCACAAACAGATGCCATTTTTCTCTCTCTTGGCAGTTAGGATCAAAATCACAACAAACTCAGAGAAGCTCAAGAACACGAAGGAACCCTAATTTTCCAGAACCAAAATTCAAGCACAATGCGATAGAATTCACCACAATTCTCAGAGATTCATCACTGAATCATCATCATTGAACTGTGCCTCTGCAATTCAAGCGCCAAATTCATCGCCGGAAGCAATGAATCCAGCACGATCACAGAGGAAGGATTAAGGAAGAAGAGGGAAAGAATCTCACGGTTTTGAGCCAGAAAAGAAGAAGAACGAAGAATTCACCGGTTTCTTTTTCGGATTTCAAGACAAAGACCAACAACAGAAGCAAATCCGAAGTATTCCGAAGGAATCAGCTCAAATCTCCGTAACAAACTCAGGTACCTCTCAGACCTTCTTTAAACCGTGTAAAAAAGCCATCATTGAGGCTCAAACAACGTGAATCCAAGCCAAGTTCAAGCTGTTCAACTCAAAACTCAAACCCTAACAAGAAACAGTTTGAAAGAAATGAAATAAACGTTTCCAAATACACAACAAGTGTGAAACGAAGCAAACACATGCCACGCCTTGGACGTTTTAACCAAAAGAAAACAAAAATCCGAACAGCTTGAGCTTGAGCCATTAAATCCAGAGATTCACGTCGTTTGAACGGTTAATGTTGCTTCTTTTCACGTGATTCATACTTAGAATGATCATACGAAACTTTTAAGCCATAGATGAACGAATTCTGGGCGGATTTGAAGAAATTAGGGCTAGGGTTTGCAAGAAAGGGAAACGGCGGAGAAGGGAGGGAGAAGAGAATGAAGGAAATGAGTGAAAACGGGTTTTTTCCCTTTTTATATGCGCGCTGGGTCGGGTCGACCCAAGACCCGGTCCATGTTCCCTTAATCCTGAGCGTTGATCAAGATCCTGATGGATCTGGATCAATCCAACGCTCCTGGAGTGTTAGCTTGATCCGGATCCATCAGATCCGTGGGTTTGGGCTGTGAGGATATGGGCCTGTAGTTTTTTGGCGTTTTCTTGTGTTTCTTTGATTTTTGTTGTTAATTGCACCTGCATTATTGCTATCTGAACCCATGTGCATGCCAGATTTCTTGCAAAAAATCCAAGAAAATTTTATGTGTATTCTTGATATGTTTTTGGCTGATTAGTGATATTTTCACATGTTCAGAACTGATGGAAATAATATGTGTCAATTTCATTCTTGATTCGTATATTTTGTGCGGTTTCGCGTGAATTTTCTTGTGTAATTTTTTGATCCGAAACTTGTCATGTGATGTTGAGGTTTGGCGTTTAATTTTATCGTGAGCTTGCCTCTGATTTTGTGCTAATTCATTTATTTGTGTTAGTTGATTCTTTGCTTACAATTTTTGCAATATGTTTAATTGTGTTAGTTGATCTTTTTGTTTACAATTTTTGCCACATGTTCAATTGTGTTAGGTGATTTTTGGTTATAGTTTTAGCAATATTTTCAATTTTTGTTAAATTTGATTCTTGATATTAATTTTTCAATATTTTCAATTTTTGTTAAATTTGATTCTTGATATTAATTTTGTGATATTTTGCAATGTTGTTAAACTTGATTCTTGATATTGATTTTGTGATATTTTACAATTTTGTCAATTTGATTCTTGGTGCTAATTGTGTGCTATTTTTGCAATCTCGTTGTTTAGGATTTTGATACCAATTTGGTGATAGTTGCTATTTTGTTTAGGATTAACATTTCATTATTATTTCATCTTGTTTACTAACCATTTTACTCTATGTTTCATGCATACTAAGCATCTCATCCCATTCACCTTTTTCTTCTAACTCCTTCATGCAATTTCCTATTGGTTCATATAATACTTTAGGTTTAGTTTACTTTTCTTTAATTTCATGCAAGACTTTAGAATGTAAAATAGGACCCAATGTAAAGGACATGGACTATGGTGATGTACACCGACACCTGCACCGACACACGCACACACGTTGTATGTTCATCGCTAGGTGTATGTTTAGGATACGCGGTACTTAGAGAAAATCAATCTTTTGAAAAGCAAACAACTCCCATCACTTCAAATCTTTTTCCAACAAACCTTGGAGTCAAAACTCCAAGAGATTTTCCTTTTGTTTTTCTTAATCAAAAATCAAAACGAACACTAATTTCCAACTTTAAACCTTTTTGTAAATAATTAACCAACCTCATTCGTTTCCTAATCTCAAGCCTTTACGGCCTCTCACCTTTTTCTTCAAAACCATTTTCAAAACTAAAAATTGAACCAAACTCACAAAAATATTTTGAAAGAGAACTACATGGAATTTTGATCCCTTAAAAGGGTATGTAGGCAAGAGATTCAAAATCTCTCCAAGTCCAATAAAATAAAATCCCATCTTCTCCCTCTCATTCTTAAAATCAAATGTTTTTACAAAGTAGCAATAAAAGTAAAGTATAAGCATAAAGCGTAGAAAACGGTTCCTATAGGATACTATAGCCATTGCGGGTGCCTAACACCTTCCCGTAATGGAATCAGCCCCGAACTTAGGATTTCTAAGGTTTTCTCAATTTTACCTTCCCCAAAAAAAAATAGAGACATCAATGATCGAAAGGTTCAAATCCGATTAATGATTTGACACCCGAAAATCGCGATGACAACTTACCACTTGGAACAAAGACAAAAATACACCTCAAGCTGTCCGTTATGTAGGACTTACCACTTGGAAGACAGACAAAAACAAACCTCAAGCTGTCCGTTATGTAGGACTTACCACTTGGAAGACAGGAAAATAAATTTCAAGCTGTCCGTTATGTAGGACTTACCACTTGGAAGACAGGAAAATAAATTTCAAGCTGTCCGTTATGTAGGACTTACCACTTGGAACAAAGACAAAAATACACCTCAAGCTGTCCGTTATGTAGGACTTACCACTTGACTCAATTGATGACTGAATTGATGAGATACGACCAAACAAGACTCTGAGCGACTAATGCAATCATGCGTGAATTGATATTGTGGGTGTATGTGTGCGTTGTGTATGTTTGAGTGTGTGAATATATGGAAGTATTGGTGTGTAGATGCATGAATGTATGACTGTATGAATGCGACTTGAATGATCGTATAACTGTATGGGACAAGTGACTCGATGGAACGAGACAAACATGTAAGTTTGGAGAGGGGCGACATCTCGTAATCCGACAAACCGGGAGATGATACTCTTGACATTCCGTCATCCGACAAATCGGGGAATGACTCATTTGACTTTTCGTAATCCGACAAAACGGGGAATGATGCTTGACATTCCGTAATCCGACAAACCGGGGAATGATGTTTGACATTCCGTCTTCCGATAAACCGGGGAATGACACTTTTGACTTTCCGTAATCCGACAAAACGGGGAAAGATGCTTTTGACATTCCGTCTTCCGATGAACCGGGGAATAATGTTTCTGACATTCCGTAATCCGACCAGCCGGGGAATGAAACTTGACAAAAAGAAATTTGAGTGACGTCTCGTAATCCGGCAAGCCGGGAAATGGCCCCTTTGATAGAAAAAGCTAAAGCAAGATTCAGGGTGGTTAATGCAAACATGTATGACTGATATTGTGCACATGTTGTATATGCATGAATGTGTATATGCATGAATGTATGAGTGTATGTTTGTATGTATGACACTTGTATTTGTAAGACTTGATGATCGTATATGACTTGAGGATGTAAGATGGGAAGTGGACTGACATCGCAGTACAAGCACTCGACAATCTTCATTGGAGATAATATTATTGGAGATGAATCGAGCCTCCATCGGGGTAAAACCCGGTATGATGTATCAATTGATGGTGAAGTAGACACCTCTTGGGGAGAAATTCCGTCAATCAAGAAATTTGACAGAAGTTGCCATTTGCGAGCCGACCCAGAATGCTTCCATGCGGGCACGCTTCAATAGTCATGCTTTTTGTTTTGTTTTGTTTTTTCCTTTTTTTTTTTTTTGAAAATCCCAAACTTTTGCCTGGACCGCCCTTTCGGGTTTTCAGTCCATCGGGAATGTATTCCTTTTTTGTGCCCCTAATTTTTGTCTGGACCGCCCTTTCGGGTTTTTAGTCCACCGGGACGCTCATTTTTGCCTAAGCCGCCTTTTCGGGTTTTTGACTTAGCGAGCTTCTCTTTTTTTTTTTTTTTTTTTTTAAAACAATGACTATGTGTATCCTGCAGAGGTTAACTGTTCTCGAGGCGCGTGTTGACGCACGTTTCACCTTCTCACAAGTTCAAAGAAAGTGTTTGTTGTTTAATGTTTTTTTTTTCAAAAGACATGAAGAAGTTAGAAGAGAAAAAAAAAAAATTGAAATGATTTTGCTTTAAGTATTAACATCAAAAGTAGAAGAAATTATGTAAGCAAAATAAATGAGAATTCCAAATAAAGGGCACAGGCTCAAATTAATTTGAAAGAGTGGTGGCCCGCCAAGCGCGTGGCTCCACAGATCTTTGAAAAAGTTTGGAAAATGGTAATTATATGGGAAAGGTACATTGAACACAATAACCGTTATTCTCCCTAACAACTTTGAATGCCCCTGTTCTGAGTCTTTGATTTGTAGATGCTTTGAATAAGAGGTCTTTTGATGATTGGATGCCCCAAGTGGACTGTGCCTGATCGGATGCAGTTACTTTGTCTTTTTGATCCTTGACTTTTGTATAGATCGCCCTTTCGGTTTTTCGATCTATCAGGATAAATCATTTTTGTTCATGTCTCTAATTTTTGCCTGGACCAACCTTTCGAGTTTTCAGTCCACCGAGACGCTTTTTTTTTGCCTAAGTCGCCTTTTCAGGTTTGCGACTTATCGAGCTTCTTTTTTGTATATTTTTTTTTTATTTTTTTTTATTTTTTTTTGATTTGATTGATTTTTGTATATTTTGACAAAGTATTTCTTGACTGCACCGGCATGCGGGTTTGTCGACATTTGTGGTCACATGAGTCACTGCACACGGGTCTTCATGGTTAGGCGTCCACTTGCCCCTGGAGTCTGGTTGGAAAGATAATGTCTTTTTAGCACAAGGTCTCTTGAAATCCACAGGGACGAACCTTCCTATTGGAAATTTGTTTCAACCTCTCTTGATATAGTTGTACAAGGCTGTCATGCATTTAAATTCGGTCAAGCTTGGATTCCAGCATAACTCCTATTGACGGGACTTGGACTTCCACGGGAAGCATGGCCCTTCATGTTGTATACTTGAGGGAAGGAGGGGGGGTTGCCCCTGTTGAAGTGTGCGCTTGAAGCATGATGGTAGCATCTCGTGCCAGTCTTTGTAAGTGAATGCCCTTTTCTGAACACTCTTCTTTGTTTTTGATTTTGACGGCTAAGATGCCCCAGTAGGCAAGAAATTTCATTGGGGATTTCTTTATCTTCGAGTTTTGGACATAGGGAGCTCAAAGTTGGGAGAGAGTACAAGGTTAATGTGTTCAACGGGTTTATTAATGCATGATTTGATTATTGATTTTGACAAGTAAGTATAAGTTATGATTATGCAGTTTTGAGAATGATTAAAGAGATTTTTTTTGTTTTTTTTGTATTACCATTTTTCCTGAAAAAGCACAAAACAAAATAAAGCAAAGTCGGGATCAAGACGACTTTTTATTGATGATGCCAATTCATAAAGCAAAAAGCCCTAGACAAGTTCACTTTCGTCTCGGGCGGGACAAAAGGATTTTTGAAAAGTATAAAACAAGCAAACAAACATTATTTGAACTACTGAGCAGTAGAAGGAACACCAATAAAGACCCAGGGATGGTTAAACAATCCGCATGTCAGCACCAGGTATCTTTTTAGCTTGGATTAACTTTTGGACTGCAGTCCTCAAACCATAGCACTTTTCAGTATCATGTCCTGGGGCCCCTTGGTGGAAAGCACAAAACTGGTCAGCCCTATACCATGTCGGCAATCTTTCTGGCACTGGAGGGGGAATCCTGGTTTGAACCAAATTTTTGTTAAGTAGAGTTGGGAGCAACTCCGCATATTTCATGGGAATCAGATCAAATTGTGGTGCCCTTGGGTTGCGACCTTGTGAGTTGTATTGCTGAGAAGCCTGTTGTCGAGGTGGTCGTATGCACAGGGGCTGACATTGTTGTTGGGGTTTCCGCTGCGCTGTCAGCGAAGATACCAGGTTGGTTAACTTTTCCACCTTGGCCTGGAGGATTGTCACCTCTTCCCGTAGCTCGTGGACCTCTTGTTCCAGCTGATCCATTTTATGCGTTTGCGCGAGTGATTGCACGTGCGAACTCAAGTTGAAGGAAGACATCAGACCACTTTACTGACGGACTGGCCCTTTTATAGAAGAGACACAGTGTGAGACACGGACTAGAAACTATGGATGCGAGATGATGCATGATATGTTTATGCAAAAAGGGATAATATTTTTTGAAGGACTTGCCAAAGTGAATCGTAAACATTGTAGTGGAACATGGTTTTACTTGAAAATTGGAAAGATATTGCAATCGGTTCCCCTTTCAAAGGTAAAAAAACGAAACCAAGGAAAAAGTTCTTAAAAGCTAAAGCTTAGTTAAGATTTTTGAAGTTGAGTTTCTTGGTGTTCGTTCTTACAAGGTCCGTTCCTTTGATGTTTACAAAAACTTGTCGAAGTCCTTCGATTTTTAATGAGAAAATTATTATGGATGAATGCATGTATGCATGATTTATGCTACACAAACGGTGAAAACATGGTGAGGTTTAGTCCATAATGTTGGAGTTGAGGGTAAATACGCCATTTGGTGAGGACTATGGTTCCCTTTATACATGTATCATGGGTTCTATAAGTTCTCAAAGTCTACAACCACTTCCAAATGTCATCGAGTTGCAAGATTACTCTTGGCCCAATAAGATTTGTAGGAAAGTCTCGTTCGAGTGTAGCATCGCGTAACAACCAATTCAAGATTACTCTTGATTAGTCACCGCACTACGTCCTAAAAGGCTGAGATGGGTTGAAGGTAACTACGGTCCTCAACATCGACGGTCACTAAAAAATAATAATGTCAAACATGATTACTCGTGTCAACATAAATTACTTTCAAGGTCCCTCCATTGAGTGGGGTTATCACATGAACCGAGACTCAAGATTACTCTTGGAATGGAACTTTGATTATACCCCGTCCTATCTTAGTGTTCCCTCAAGTCCGGGTTAGGACTTATCTCACCACTCCCGTTAAGAACGAAAAAAGAAAAAAAATGAAGGAAGAAAACATATACACATATTTCCATCTTTTATTTTTGTTTTATTTTTTGCTTTTGTTTTAAGCAAGTGATATCACAAAATTTTAAATAAAGCCAAGTTAGGCTTAACCCTCGAATAAAAATCCCCAGTGAAGTCGCCATTTCTGTCGCGTCATTTTTCGGGAGACCATTGCCGTTTGACCGGCTTTGACTCACTATTTTTTATTCACGACTAAACTTTTTAATTTTTTGGGGGAAGGGAAGAAAAGTTCAAAAAATACCCATTTGAAAGAGATCAGGGTTCGGGGGTTAGTTATATTTAGGGAAGGTATTAGCACCCTAAATATTCGTAGTACTCTACGAGAACCTTTTGACTTTACTTTTACTTTTTGTGCTATTACTTGCTTAATTTTATTAAAAAGAAGGAAATTGAGAATAACGATAAAAATAAAATAAAATGAAGAAAGGCCTATTATCTACATTTTTTATTGATTTGAAAGGACGAGCGTCCTTTGCCTACGTACCCGTGAGGGATCAAAACCTCGTAGTTCGGGGTAGAAATTGACGTTTGATTGGTTTTGTGTTTTTTATTAGTTTTGGAAAAAAAGACTTTAAACTAAAAAAGCCAATTGGCAAATAAGCTTGTTTGTGTTTTTTAATGTTGAAGGAAATAGACTTGAAATAGAATTAAAGTTGATTTGAAATTTGACTAAGAAAGGAAAATAGAAAGAACGATCACTTGATGAAAAATCAAGGTTTATTATGAAAATATTTTATGATTTTTGTTATTTGAATGTTTTTGTTGTTTTTTGTATATGGTGCGGTAAGAAAATGTTTTTTTGTATTTTTTTGTTTATTGTGCTTGACAAGAGTTTTATCTTGCTCCTACGTATCTCCAGGTGCGATGGAGAAATCAAAGCTACGTAGTTCTGGGGCAAGAAATGTTTTTGGGTTTTTTGTTAGTTTAGCAAAATAAATAGTATTATATATATATGGGACCAGAACATTCTGGAGAATGATTATATAAGCAGAATGAGAAAAATGATGTTAGAATGAAATATGAAGTTTTTAACACGGACCAGAATATTCTGGAGAAAATATAAAATAAAAAGTAGAACAATATTACTAATAAATATTGGACCAGAGAACTCTGGATTAATTTGATTATTAATTAGGACCAGATTATTCTGGAGAGTAATTAAATTAAACAAAAATATAATATTAACAATTGATTTAGGACCAGAACACTCTGGATTAATTTAATTAACAAGGACCAGATTGTTCTGGAGAAATATAAAATAAACAAGAATATAATATAAACAGTTAGTTTAGGACCAGAACACTCTGGATTAATTTAATTAACAAGGACCAGATTGTTCTGGAGAATAACAAAAATATAATATTAACAGTTAATTTTAGGACCAGAGTACTCTGGATTAATTTTGTGTGTATTTAGCGTAAAATAAATGAAGGAAAAAAAGATGGAGAGAGAGAGAGAGACGAAAAAGGAAAAGAAGAAAGAGGAAAGAGGAAAAAAATATACCTTTGTGGGGAGAATAGGAAAAAAAGAAAGAAAATGAGGGTTGTTTTGTTTTTGGTAGTGATAGTATTTTTTTGTGTTGATTTATGGTGGTTTTATGTTGATTTGTAGTGATGATTGTGTGATTTTTTGTTGTTTTAATGGTGTTTATGTGATGGTTTATGTGGTTTATGTGGTGGTTGTGTTGTTGATGATGAAGAAAATAAACATGCTAAGAAAAAAGATGTGTAGTGGTGTGTTGCTATTTCTTATTCTCCCAAAATTTTTCTCTCATAAAAAACTCTCCTCCCCTTTTTGTGGTAAAACCTCCTTTATTTATAGAAATAAAGAAACTTGAGAAACAAGCCATAATGGAAGCTTAGAGATTAAGTTATGTGATGTCATTTTAGTGATGTCACTTGATGATGTCACTTTGATGATGTCACTTTATTTCATTTGTAGTATGACTAGAACATTCTCGAGAACATTGTGGAGAACGTTCTGGTAGACTATCTTTGATGAAATTTCATTTTATGCTTCTTTTATTTTCCTCTTTTTTGGGGGGAATTAGTAACGATGAAAAACAATCAAATTAAACAAATTAAAACCTATTTTTTTGCGATTTTTGAATTTTGTCTTTTGAGGAAAAAAATGGGGTCTTAGGTCAAAAATTGGGGTATGACATTCAACATCATGGAGAATAAGGAAACTACATCACCTACAAAACATGATGAAAGAAGAATGGTTATTAATGGAGATTCAGAGCATGTTTCAAGAATTTCTCATCAATTCTACTTTGTAAAGCTTTACCCAACAGATCCAAATTCAATCTCTAAAATAAAAAAGGAAGAGAACTTGATCAAGAAAATGAATCAGGACATTTGCGAAATCACAGAAAGTATCACAAAGAAAATGGTATATAATATATAGATATTGGTATTTTTAATTTCATGCATGATAAATTTGAATATGGATTGACACCTTTTCATTGACAAAGTTATTTTTAGATGTAACAGTCAAAAGGAGAGTATCTAAATTCTGTGTCGAAATACTTAAACTATCCACAAAGCGACCTGAGAAACCACTTGGCGAGTAACGAGAATATAGTAGGGGATTTGTATATGACTCTTGATCAATTGAATTTCATAAACAAAGTATCAAATGGAGAATGGTTCGGGGAAAAGCTTGATAAAAATGTAAGAAAAAATAAAGCTTTTGAATAGAATTTTTATCATGATAATTTTTTGTTTTGTTTCGGTTTTAAATCATTTGTGTAGTGTTTGAATTATTTGAAGCTACATGGGAGCAAAAGTTTGGCTGAGGAGAAACAAATTCTGAGGAATATAAAGATTCAACAGAAAGATGTTGCTTCATTCAAATCACCTTCACATTTAATAAATTCTTGTTGTCTTCCTTTCTATTTTATGAAGGTTGGAGTTTCTTTAATTGATACTTTCTCAAATTATTATTTTCCACTATGCATTTTTTATAATGAGAAATAACTCAGCATCTATGTTGAAATACTTAAATGTTACAGTTAACCTATAAGCAAGGGGGTGTAGAGTTTTGTTGGAATATTGAAAACTTGGATCATATTAGAAAGAATTACGGCTTGAATGATTGGGGGAACCTCGTGATCGAAATTGAACTATTCAAAATCCAACATCTGGAAAGAGCTTCTGGTAATGATTCTGCTAAGGCAAATATTTCCAATTATGAATCCTTGAAGAAACGTATAGAAGACAAAATCAAGGTAACTTGTAATTGGCTTTGACTTTGTACCAACCTATTTACTTTATTTAAGGTGTTATCAATGAGTGTGACATATGTTTTCTATTTTGTGCTAGCTTCTATGTGATGAATCTTTGAAAGTCAGAAGAGAATGGATGGAATGTGGGACCAAAGGTAGACACGATATGAAAGAACTAGAAACTATAAACAGAGAATTATATTCTTTGAGAGAGAAATTGACAGAGAAGCATAAGAAAAAGGATGAAGCATATCAAAGGATTTTGAAATTGAAAAAATTGCATCACGAGGCGGCAAGGTTTTTAAAACCATAATCTATGAATTTGATAAAATTGCACTTACTAGTATCATTTGTTTTGGCAAGTTGACATCGATTAAGTCATTGTGTCAGCTGTTACAACGATAAAGGTCATGAACTTATACTTCAGAAGACTGGTATTAGATTATTAGTTATCTTAGAGTTTGAGACGATGAGTTTTTCAAGTACTCGTATTATGATTGAATATTGAATGTACAATTGCTATTTATATATATATACAAATGAGACTCTATGCTAAGCTTATTGTGTAAGTAATCACATAGGATTACTAAACTAAACTAACTAACTAGATAACTTGTTGCCTAAGTAATATAGTTTTCACTTATCAGTTTACTATCATCTTCAATGCAATAACTCGTCAATTAGGGAGCATCAAACATGTAGAACTTTCCACGTCTTATGTGTTACATTTTAAATTTCAGATTCTCCAGTATGATCAACATTGTTCGCTAATAAATAAAGTCCATCAGTTGGCTAAAGAAAAAAATGTAGCAGCCCTTGATAAGATGTCACGTTCAGAGGTTTGTAGTTAGTTTAGTTTCCTATATGTAATTTATTTCACTTAGAAAAACTTTTGTTCGTTGGAATAAGGTACTTATTTTGTCAAGGTTTGTTTTTGTCGGTTGTTTTGATGATTTTAGGTTGGGCAGTTTATGTTAGAATGGAACGATAATAAGGCTTTTCGAGTAGATTATGAGAAGAAGGTTCTGCAATCATTAGAGAGGCGACAACTAAGTGGAGATGGGAGAAGAAGACCTGACAAATCATGCAGTATTATGCATTTGTAATGGTGGAAACAAAAAGTTAGAAGGTTGCATGTTAAGTGTAAATGTTCTGTTGAAATTTCAGAACAGCCTGATATGGAGTATCCTTTCAGTGACACAGACATCGTATATGACAGCAGTGACACTATCGATACTATAATTTGAGAAAATAAATTAAATCTAATCACATGTATCAGTATAGAACAAGAACATGCGTGTCATGTATGAAATATATCTTTAATTTGTAGTAATGTGTTATAGAATTCCTTTAGCTTGAACAAAGGACCTCTTTCTCAAACTACTTGGGAATGTCTTATATATTTTCAACATATTGACATACTATTTAGAAAGTACTAAAATAACGATAAAACAAGAGTTTAATGGTGTGGGTTGACAGTCCAAAACAATTTTGCACATACAACCAATCAAACATTATGAATTGTCACGTAAACTAAAAACATTAATTGGTATGACGATTTTAAATATTTTGATTAGTTGTGTGTGCAAAATTGTTTTAAACCGTCAACCCAGTACCATCAAACTCATAAAAGAATATGTCATTATGTTATACTTATACTAGTTAGGTAGCATTTTTTTTTTTTTGAGCGATTAGGTAGTGTTTCTTAAAATTTAACACAAAGGAAAGTGTTATTAACGCATTATTCTTGAATGACTAAACCATCATAGCTAGGTGGTGTTTCTTAAAATTTTGCATAAATCACATATAGTTGACCCTTGGCAAGTCTTCTACAAAAAACTATTGCTCAAGTATCATTTGTTAAATGCGTCATATATAGAAGGATTGATCCATTATTCATGTCAAACGTAATTGCTTTTTATTTAAATCCCACTAGTTACATACATTTGAAATAGCTACATGTCCATATTACTCATTCTAGTTACTCATTTGAAATAACAATTAACAACACTCTTTAAGAAAGTGGACTAAGTGCATTTAAGTCATCATAAAAAATACACACTTTCCAATTTTACCCTTGAAAGTGTTTCAGAAAGTGTTGAAAACATTGAAATATGAATAGTTTTAGTAAATTTAATTTAAGGGTAAATTTAGAATAATGAAATTAAATATAAAGATTATAGTAGACTTTTGCTTATATTTGAGACCATAAGATTTTTATTTTTGTTGCTTACATACGACTATGCGAGATAGGAGGGAGTATCATATAAGATCTAATCTTAAATTCTCTTAAATACCACCTCCGTCCCAATAAGTTGTTTTTACAATTTCGCATAAACTAAGAAAGATAATTAATTTTGTAAAGAAAAGATAAATTATGATTTATTTTAAAAAATTATATTTCATTGAAGGTAAGCACCGAGATGTATGATTTTTGCAGATGATGTAGTCTTGTTTGGGGAGTCGAGGGAGGAACTGAACGGGAGGCTAGAGACCTGGAGGTAAGCCTTAGAAGCGTATGGTTTCCGCTTGAGTAGAAGCAAGACGGAATATATGGAATGTAACTTCAGCAAAAGGAGAAGTATGTCTACCTTGGAGGTGAAAGTTGGAGATCATATCATACCCCAAGTTACACGGTTTAAATATCTTGGGTCCATAGTACAAAATGACGGAGAAATAGAAGCAGATGTAAGCCATCACATTCAAGCTGGGTGGTTGAAATGGAGAAGAGCCTCCGGTGTTCTGTGCGATAAGAAAGTACCACTTAAGCTGAAAGGAAAGTTCTATCGGACAACAGTTAGACCGGCGTTGTTATATGGTACGGAGTGTTGGGCGATTAAGAGCCAACACGAGAATGAAGTAAGTGTAGCAGAGATGAGGAAGTTGCGCTGGATGAGTGGTAAGACTAGACATGATAGGATTATGAATAACACCTGTAGTAGAAAAGTTGGTAGAAAATAGGCTTAGATGGTTTGGGCATGTTGAGAGAAGACCCGTAGATGCCTTTGTAAGAAGAGTAGATCAAATGGAGGAGAGTCATGTTAAAATATGTAGAGGAAGACCTAAGAAAACTATTAGAGAAACCATTAGGAAGGATTTAGAGGTCAATGAGTTGGACTCAAATTTAGTTTATGATAGAACACTATAGCGTAATTTGATCCATGTAGCCGACCCTACTTAGTGGGATAAGGCTTGGTTGTTGTTGTTATTGTTGTATTGAAGGTAAGATAGCTTAAAGAATTGAAAAAAATAAATAAATAAATAGTCAAAGGTATAATAGAAAAAATAAAATTTAATACTTTATTTTTATTGTAAAGCGACTTATATTTTAAAACAATATTTTTTTCTTCTAAAAAGAGTTATAATTTGGGACAGAGATATTGCAAATTTAATATTCACAAAGTCAAAAGTTAGGTTGTTTGAAAAGGTAAAGAAAATAAAAGAAATTCCAGATAATGACTTTCTTAGCGTGGGGTGCAAGAGTAAGCCACTTGAATGGTCCATAAAATCAGCGATCCATTGCATGTCCTGAAAAGTTAAGCGTAATCACCAGAGGTAAGCATTTTTTCTGTTAGTACAATTGATTGTATAAGTTTATTATGGTTCATTTTTCTTATTAATTATGCTTTTTACTATGTCAAAATTAGGAAACCTTAACATCATGGAGAACAAGGAAGACAATTCAGGTCATGTTTCAAAACTTGTTCATCGATTCTACTTTGTTAAGCTTTGGCCAACAGAACCAGATTCAATCTCTAAAATCAGAAAGGAAGAGAACATAGTAATGAAAATGAATCAGGACATTTCTGAAATCACTGACAAGATCGCACAGAAACCGGTATATAATATATAGTACTATATAGAAATTGATATTTCTAGTTTTTTCATCCATGACATGATAATAAATTTGAATATGAAATGATACTTATAATTTTTATGCAACAGTTAAAAAGTAACTTAAACTTCTATCAAAGGGGACGGAGAGACAGTGTGGTGATTAAAGAGAAAATACTAAGGGATTTTAATATGGCTCTTGATGAATTGAATATCTGGAATATCGAAGTAGCGAGTGGAGGATGGTTTGGTGAAAAGCTTGATAAAAATGTAAATCTATTTAACAGTATTTTTATTATGATAAAATTCATATATTTTTTGTTGTTCTGGTTTTGAAATTATTTGTGTATAGTCTTTGAATTATTTGAAGATACATGGGAGCAAGAGTTTGGGTGAAGAAAAACAAATTCTGAGAGATATAAAGATTCAACAGAAAGATGTTGCTTCATTCAAGTCTCTAGAAGTGCTTAAGGAAACGGTAATTTTATAAATTCAACTTACTCACTTTGTCCCATAATACTAATGTAATTTTTATTGTTTCTCTTAATTGTACCACTAATTATTACTAGATGAAACAATCTCGTATTTTCTATTCTATCATCATTATATTTTTTCATTGATTACATTTTGCTAATCTGCGTAAAATTGTGAAATGCGACAATTAGAAAACATGATATCCATGAAGGAATGAGAGAAAACTCAATATTTCTATTGATGATGAAAGTGAATGATACAAATGATAAGATAGTTACAAATGAGTTAACCTTGTGACTTATATAGTAACTAAACTATTACCCTAACTAACTATATCATTATTCTTAATACATTGATTACATTTTCCTAATCTGCGTAAAATTGTGAAATGCGACAGTTATTGTGTAACGGGGGTAGTATATTCTTTACTCGGAAAGTTAAAAACTTGGAGGAGATGATTAGAGGGAATTATTTGAATGATCGGCAGAAGCTCGTGATAGAAATTGAACAATTCCAAATCCAACATATGGAAAGACCTTGCAAGTATGACTCCTTGAAGAAAAGTATAAAAGACCAAATCAAGGTAACTTACAATTGGCTTTTGACTCATAAAAAACAGCTTATTCATGTCTTAAAGGTGTTATCAGTGAGTGTGACAGATATTTTCTATTTTCGGTAGCTTCTTTGTGATGACAACTCTTTGAAAAAGAAAAGAGAGTTGATGGAATTTGGGACCAGAATTAGCCCTGGAGTAGAAGCCATAAGCAAAAAATTAAATTCATTGAGAGAAAAATTGGATCAGATGTATAAGAAAAAGTATGAAGCAAAGCAAAGGATTTTGACATTGCAAGAACTGTATCATGAGAAGGTAAGATGTTAAAAAACCACAATCTATGTCATTTTATATATTTGCATTTGCACTCAAAAGTTGTAATCCAGGATCCGATTCGTTTTCACTATTGAGACGGTGATTTAATTGGTGCCGGTTTGAAAAACTGAGGGAAAACAAATATGAGGTCAATTTTGAGGGACATGTTTGTTTTCTCTTGTATATGAAAAACTTACATCAATCAGGTCATTGTCTCAACGTTACAACAACGAGATAGTGAATTTCTACCTTAAGAAACTGAGATAGTTATAGTTGGAGTTTTATATGATTTTAAGTACCGGTCCACACTGGCCCACAAAACATGCCCGTAGAAATTGATCTCATGTTATTTTTTCAATTGCAGATTCTACACTATTACAAGTATTGTTCACTTATGAATAGTGTCCATAAACTGAGTGAAGAAAAAAAAGTAGCAGTTCTTGATGAGATCTCAAGTTCAGAGGTTGGTATTTATTTCACTTAAAAAACTTCTGTTCAATACTGGAATAATCTTCTGCGCCTTTGATAAGGGTTTTGTTTTGTTTGTTGCTTTTATGTGTTAGGTTGAAAAGTTTATGTTAGAATGGAACAATAATAAGGCTTTCCGAGAAGATTATGAGAAGAGGATTCTGCAATCATTAGAGAGACGACAACTAAGTGAAGATGGGCGGAGAATACCTGATAAGTTGGAAGATTGTTAAGTGTACATGTTATTCTGTTGAAATAGTAGGCAACAAATACACCAACAAAATTTGCATTCATGAAACCATGTTGTATATGGCTTGCTTTTTCTTTAACCACGAACCTGTTAAGTAAAAGACGAAGGATCGTTCTAAGATAAAAATTGTAGCATATTCAATTTTTTTGGTTTTTTTAGCTACATTAAGAAATGCATACATAAAAGCAGAAAGTTGAAGGGATAACTAGCAAAAATAAGCTTTATTTTTTATTGATTGAATGTGTTAGTTACAATGTACGAACAAACTATTTATAGTGTAACTGGTGCCTATTAGCCAAAACACGTGGCCTACATTGTGTAAGACATGTCCGGCTAATTTTTTGAGTGTGCATGATAACTCCCATTTTAGTGGGATCGTGGAACACCACGTTCGGCTTCAATCCCTTCTCCTTAGCATGATCTATTGACACTATCCTTTTCCGCACAACTCTACTACTGACCGTGCCATGTCCCTCATTCCTCGGGCAGTTATGGGCGTTGAGATCAGCAATCGTGAGTAATGCGTCATCGTTCAGCCCCACTATGTCTTTGACAAAGTTTTGAGTCTATAACAACCCACATTATGAGTAGGTGGTCTTGAGGAAAAAAACAATTCCTTTGTCATCTGCTCTTGCATCACCTATCCTTCACTCGACTGAGGGGCTTCCTCGCCTGATTGTTTAATCATCCATTTGCCAAACTCGGCTAACATGATAATTATTTTTAGGTGTAAACACATAGTTAAATGACCTTGAACATAATCAAATCCCTAGAACACAATTGAATTACACACATATTGTGAATTCGGAAAACAAGTCACACCAATAGATTTTAGATGTGTGGAGAAAGATTTTGTAGCAACCAAATCCATAGTAGTCTCAAGAAACAACAATAGGGCTTGTAACTCAGCAAATCAAATCCACAAACAAAGCAAGAACACGTATAAGCGAGTAGAGAAAAAAACACATCAAGATTTGGTTACCCAGTTTGATCCAAAAATGACCTACATCTAGGGGAGATATATTTGATCCACTATCAATGTGTTTCGAAAAATGAGATACAAAAGAGGTTACAAGAAATTCTTTCAACAATTTCTCCAAGAGGTACCTAATTTTTACTAATTTTCCTATCTCTTCCCATCAACAAAAGGCTCAAAGATTTTCACTTCCCCAAGGTGTTTACAATGTTTCTTGATCCATGAATCTCATCCTAAGACCATCAACTCTTAATCTATAAGTTTCCTAAACGTTTTATCTTTTGGTTTGATAAGATTAACGGAAAAAGAAAAAAAAACAAGTCTTGGCCTTTTATACACCGTACAAGTTAAAAAATGGACCCTATGACTGTCTAGTGTGCCTAGAGCATGACTCACCAGCCAGTACAATTCGTATTGTATTAGCTTCTGCGCCTAGCACACCAGGATCCTACGCTTAGCGCAGCCCACAAAGTAAAAAGATCCTGAAACTTCAAAACATGTGTGCCTGGTGCACTAGTAAAGAGATTTCAAGGCATATCACAACAATTCTCTACCTTGTCTTTGAATCGATGATGATGATGATGATGATGATGATGATGATTTAACCATCAAACATCTCGCAACTTGCCCTTGCCTCAACTACATAGTCTCAAAAGATTTCACCTTTACCTCTTCAATCCTCAGAACGTCTCATGTCTTCTTTAGGGTTTTGTTGCCCAATTACCCTAAGAATTTTAGGTAGCTTCACAAAACCATAAATATAATTGAAGTTGAACGTAGACTACAATTTAAAATCATAGTCTAATATGATAAGGATTAATTTGATAGTTTTTACAATTTCAATGAAACCAAGTATAGATGACAAAATGAGTTGGACTCGTCACTATTTGTTGGCCTATCCAACCTAACCAGCTAATAAAAGAGTTGGACTTATCAAAGTAAAAAAAAACAAAAAGTTTCTTTTTCCTCTTATTTTTATTTGTAAGTCTCAATCAATTTTCTTATTTTCTTCTATATTTGGTGCATAGAATAGAGAGAAGGTCATATAATTTTAGTTGTAGTTACACTTCTGGCCCTCCTAGTTTTACAGTTTTGCGATTTTGACCACCACCCCCTCTTTGATCTCATTGCCCAACTTTGTGACGATCCAAAAATTCTACTTGTGACCAGCGTACGAACTAATAGATCTAGTCTAACAAGCCCAACGACTAAACATAACAAATAGGAAAAACAATTTTCAAAATAACTTTCACTTCAAAAGGTGAAAGTTATTTTGAAAGCTCGCAGATTCAAGTCCTAAAAACAACATCTTGTTTACGTACAATACACCAAAAGGTGGGACTCTTTCCCACAATGCCCTTCTATTTTTCACTTCAAAGTTTTTGACTAAGTATCATCTGTATTTTGAGCGTTTTCCAATGATGACACGGCCCATTTTACCATCTTTAAAACGTACTATATATTTTTAGGGTCATGCTAACCGGTGCCCTCGGGCGCTGGTTAAGGATACCAAAAAAGGAAGTTATTACCATAAAAGGCAACTCTTTTATTACCATAAATGGTCCGTTTGGTTCGAGAATTAGGAGGGGAAGGGGAGATATTTTAATTAAAAATGTGTTTGGTTCGCAAGGGGAATGGAGGGATTTTAAAATTATTTTACTGTTTTACCCTTCAACTTAATTAAATAAGGATAATAAAGTAACGATGCAATCGATAACAACACGAATGTAAACAATGGAATAATGGATTAGTAATAGGATTGTTACAGGTAGTAATAAAAGTTGTTACAAGAAAAAGTTGTTTATAATATGGAATAGTTGTTACAAAGATAATATAACCTAATAATAATAATAATAAAAGTTGTTTTAAGGATAATATAACCTAATAATAATAAAGTTGTTGCAAGGATAATATTGAGAAATTAAATTAATTTAAGGATAATTTTGGCAATGCAATAAAATTTGCTCCCCTCCTTTACCCTCCCCTCCCCTTCTAAAAATTGAACCAAATATTTCAAATTAAAAATCTCCCCTCCCCTCCAAAACTCTCGAACCAAACGGACCCAAAGAGTGCCCCGAGGCACTCGTTAAGAAGATCCACAAATTAATTACACAATTTCAAAGCATTAACTACTGCATATTTTTCTTTTTATTATCCTTAACAAGTTTCGGGGACACCGGTTAACATTTTCCATATTTTTACTATGTTGACATACCATTTGTAAATTACTTAAAAAAGGTATTATGGGTTTAAATAGGTAACATCCCTGCTGCAATGTGACCAAAATACCGATAAAATAAGCTTAATGACTAAAATATCATAGGCAGTGTATCTTGAAATTTAGCATAAATCACTTGTGGTCAAATTTACCTTGGTAAGTGTTCTATCATAGGATCATTTGTTAACTAAATCGTATATAGAAGGACTAATCCATTATTCATGTCAATCAAACGTAACAAGTAAATTCTCAATTCCTATAGTTGTTTAAGATTCATAAAGTCCAAAGCTAGGCTGTTTAAGATTTTCAATTCATATAGCTGCTTGTGTGTCCTATAAATTATTTGAAAAGGTATCAGAAATAAAATAAATTTCAGATGTTGACTTTCTTGGCGTGGGGTGCAAGAGTTTAACCACATAATATCTAATTACTAATTGGCCCCTTAAATAGTCCTCAAAGTCAGTAATCCATTGCATATCCTAACAAGTCAATTCTCAATCACCAAAGGTAAGCACCTTTTCTTTGAGTAATGTTGTTTTTCAATGATATAAGTTGATTTGATCTCTTACGTAGACTCTTATATTTAGGACAGACAAATATTAAGAAGTGATTTGTACACTGTTTATTATGATTGATCATTTTACTTTTTTATTTTATTTTTTTAAGGTGATCATTTTACTTATTACTTATGGTTTTTTTATGTCAAAATTAGGAAACTTTAACATCATGAAGAATAAGAAAACAAAGGCCATCGATGGCAATTTAGGGCATGTTTCCAAATTTGCTCATACATTCTACTTTGTCAAGCTTTCCCCAATAGATCAAGAATCCATATCAAAAATAAAAAAGGAAGAGAAAGTGATTCAGGAAATGAATCAAGACATTTGTGAAATCACAGAAATGATCACAAAGAAAGGGGTATATAATAATAGAAAGTTGTATTTCTAATTCCACCCATGATAAATTTGAATATGGAAGGAAACTTTGACATTAACAAAAAGTTTTTTTTTATTTTGTAACAGTCAAAAAGAGATTATCTAGATTCTGTTTTGAATCGGTTAAAATTTTCAGAACATTATCGGAGATACCGTATGGAGAATAGAGAAAACGTGCTGAGAGGTTTATATATGGCTCTTGATGAATTGAATTTCAGGAGTATGAAAGAAGCAAATGGAGGATGCTTGGGGAAAAAGGTTGATGAAAATGTAAGAAAAATAAAGCTATTTAACATTTTTATTATGATGAAATTAATATATTTTTTGTTGTTTTGGTGTTAAAATCATTTGTGTAGTCCTTGAGTTATTTGAAGCTACATGGGAGCAAAAGTTTGGCTGAGGAGAAACAAATTCTGAGGGATATAAGGATTCAACAGAAAGAAAGAGAGAAAGATGTTGCTTCATTCAAATCACTAGAAGTGCTTAAGGAAACGGTAATTTAATAAAAGGTCATGTTAACATGTGTCGTAGGGTACATGTTAAGGATTGTACAAATAACAGGTATTTATTATGAAAAATTAATATTCAACTTATCAAATATAACAGATATCGGTTAGCGGGTGGAGTATATACTATAATGGGAAAGTTAAAAACTTGGAGCAGATTAAACGGAAGAATGATTTGGATAAGCTTGTGGTAGAAATTGAACAATTTCAAGTCAAACATATAGAAAGACCTTTTGGAAATGATTTTGAGAAGGGAAATATTTCCAACTATGAATCCTTGAAGAAAACTATAAAATATCATATTAAGGTAAATAATAATTGGCTTATTCATGTCTTGAAGTTGTTATCATAGAGTATGACAGATATTTTATATTTTGTGGTAGTATCTATGTGAAAGGAAGGAATCTGAGACCAGAATTAGATATGGTGTGAAAGAACATGAAGACATAAATGCAGAATTATATTCTTTGAGTGCAAAATTGATAGAGAAGCATAAGAATAAGGATGAAGCATATCAAAGGGTTTTCAAATTGAAAAAAATAGTATCATGGTGAGGTAAGATATCAAAGCATATTAATGATTTCTTTTTTTTGTTAAGTAACCTAGTGGCATATTATGATATCCGCGCAAAACCTATGCATTTTATGTTTCACTATGTAAATCACATGATTTATCCTTTTTATGTGTATATATAGTCCATAGCTATGAATCTATGTTAATTTATGAAAACCAATTATACAATGAAGACTATAGGTAGAGAATTAGAATTACCCAAGTTTGCTTCATTTCTTAAAAATATAAAGTGAATCGTACTTGATACTCCATATCATTATCTATATCTTATATGTCAATTTTTCAACCGCAGATTCTCAACTCTTACCAGTATTGTTTATGTAATAAATGGAGATAACAGCCAAGGGAATATTACGACAACAAATTTCTTTTCTGTTTCCTTGCCTTTATCTTCTGTATTTTGATTCCTCATAACCGTTTCAGTGTAAATTGCACTCTTTGTACTATTTTGTTGCTATCATTTTTTCGGTTAATATATTAACAACATTTGCATACATGAGATCTTATTGTATATATCAATCCCATTTATAGACAACATATGACTTGCTTTGTCTTTAACCCCCAAACCTGTTAAGTGTAACATCAAGGGTCAATTTAATATTAAAATTGTACCATCTAATATTCAATGACAAGGTATTATATTATAGCCGCTCAAAATAAAGGAAAAAGGGTAAATTCATTCGATATTTTAAAGTGTACTTTTATACAGCACAAAAATAAGTGATTAACCTGAATTTAATGAGTCAGAAAACCAACTCACCAAAACTTGATATTTAGCCAAAAAAATATGGACGTGAGAAGGAATTCATGAATGAGTTCTCCAAACAATTTTACAAATGAAAGTGAAACACTACAAATAATAGATAGCTAAACAAAACCAATACTACTGTTTTACTACTAACCTACTCAATCTGTTTGACTACTAATAATACATTTGTACTCAGAAGTAAGCGCTAGCACACGATTCACTTTGTTTTCACGATTGAGACGGTGATTTAATTAGTGTCAGTTTAAAACAACGAGGGAATACGAATTAGATAAAATTTTAGGGACATGTTTGTATTCTCTTGTCTTTGAAAAACTTGTACCAATCAGGTCACTGTCTCGGACATTACAACACTGGATTGTGACGATTTTAAGTACCGGTCTGCATTGGATCTCCAAGCATGTAGAACTTGCCATATCTTATACTTTTTCAATTGTAGATTCTCCATTATTACAAGTATTGTTCACTTATAAATAAAGTACATCAACTGAGGGAAGAAAAAAGATGTAACAGTCCTTGATGAGATGTCAAGTTCAGAGGTTGGTAAAGTTCCCTATATGGTATTTATTTCACTTAAAAACTTCTGTTAAATATTGGAATAAGCTTCTGTTTTGATAAGGGTTTTATTTTTGTTAGTTGCTTTATGTGTTAAGTTGAAAAGTTTATGTTAGAATGGAACAATAATAAGGCTTTCCGACAAGATTATGAGAAGAAGGTTCTGCACTCATTAGAGAGACGACAACTAAGTGGAGATGGGCGAAAAAGAACTGATATATCATGCAATTTTATGCTTTAATTTGTAATGGTGGGAGTAAAAAATTGGAATATTGTCACCTGTAAATGTTATTCGGTTGAAATTGATAGCAGAAATATAGTAACAAAATTAATAGCAGAAATATAGTGTTGACATCCTTCTAATTTCTAAATGCTGAAAATTTGGTACTGGAGTTTGGCGGTTGTGTTCTAAGAGGTTCAAATTATAGAATTCAAATTATTAGAGTTGAGAACTTTTCATAATCTGAATTATCATTGCTTTTATTATGTTATAGTAACCCTTGACCGATTCCACAAAGCAGATAGAGGTGCTCACAATTATTCCCTTGTATGATTCTAAGATCATTGTTGCATTTTTTCTTTTGCCTTTCCAATGACTGATGGCCCTCTTGGAAAGAGATTAGACAACACAAGAACTCGCCAGGAAGTCGGCTGGGAGCCTAAGTAACCCTAGTTTTGCTCATTTTCTCGCGAGCATGTGACAGATTCCTAAGTGCATCTTTGCTGTTGGCTCTAATTGATGTGGAAGGAACAATAGAGAGATATATTTGGGAATGCTTGCTGCAGACAGAAAGTTAATACGCACTTGAAATCTGAACTGTGTATATTTTCCTATTTCTACATATTTGGTATTATGTACAAGGATGATCAGTTGCTGATTGTCCTAAAAATGCATTTTATTATGTACTAAGTAATAAAATGGATTTTTAAATATTTTCTTGAAAATAGTAATTTTAAATGCCACTATCTTTCTATAGTTGAATTATCCATCAAGAATGTAACAGGATGTACCTTAGCTTTGAACATCAAGTTTTGAAAAACCCACCAATCTCTTGGTTATTTAAACAGTTTATATATAATGTTGCGTGTTGTGGCTGCTTTAACAATTGATTATATTTGTGAGTAGACAGAAACTAACACCAAGATGCGTTTGTAGTCCAACGGTTAGGATAATTGCCTTCCAAGCAATAGACCCGGGTTCGACTCCCGGCAAACGCATTTACTGCTTTTTTACTTTTTGATGCGCAGCAACGCATTTGGCCTGGATTCGCAACAGAAATGGTGGTGCGCGTGAGTATCTTCCTAGAAATTCATTTCCATTTGTGTTTAGTGATCTTAAATAATTTAAAATTGGGATCGAATTTCAAATTTCATTGATTTTGTGTTATTGATCTCAAACTCTAATAATATTTTTATTTCACAATTAGAGGTACATTTCTATGATTGATGAGCTTGGCCTTGAGATTTTTGGCATGGTTATTTGTGACCCTAGCACAACACATGATTGTATTGGTGAATGCTATTACACTTCTTCAAGAAGAGAAAGGTCTACCTAAAATTTGTTTAATTATTTCTTCTCTCTTTGACTATATAATGAACAATATAAGGGGCAGTTTTTTATGTTTTGTTATGATCTTCAATTATTTTGATTCAGTCCAAGTTTTTTTGTTCCAACATATGAAAGTATTGCACTGAAGTGATGGTAAATGTGCTTATCTCAAATGTGAAAATCATGTGATCATGACAGGGGTTCAAGTGTATTTTCATGGCTGATCTGTTCATTTGCCGCTACCATGCTTGTTGGTGTGTTGCATTTTAAAGTCGTGGCCGGAGAAGCTAATTTTGCGGCTGCTCAAAATGGTAATTAATCTTCATAATGAACTCAATTTTATGTTATTTTCATTCTCTTGATGATTTTGTTTCAATGTTTGTTGCATCACATGAAGCTAATTAATCTTGATCTGAACTCAATTAATATTATGTGCATTTGATTAAGTTCATTGTTCTTAATTGAGGCGATAGATCAGTTTCTTTGACATTGTTTAAATGTTCAACTTATAGTCATACCGAATATTTTTTAAGTTCATTATTCTTGTTTTGAACTTATAGTCATTATGAAGATTATGGAACTTATAGGTCATAGTTTGAATATCTACTGCAAGTTCACAAATGGTACCTTATATTGATGGTTTTCCTAATTATTTATGGCAGGAAAGGTGTGATATTTAAAGTGATGGACAATGATCATTATGATTATGATGATACTTTCTTTGACTACATGGATTGACTAGCCTTGTAATACATATATTTGTAAGATTTAAAAACATTTGTGCTTTTATTACGTCTTTATTTTTTTATTTTTTCACTAACATAATTTCTTATTGCTACAGTTTGGACCCAATGATTATCACCTAAGCGGAATGAGGCTAGTGGAATGCAAGACTCGGTTGTATTTTATTTTTTTGGAATGCAGAACTTAGTTCTTTTTAGACTTGGTTGTTTGGTTATCTATGTTTGATCGATGAACCATGAATTGGTTTTTTATGGATGTTATAGGATTTTAATAAGACAAATATATCTTTCCTTCATTAAAGACATATTTTAGGATATTATTATGTTGATTTATCCCTTATTTTAATTATTGTTTATTTATTTTAAGCAATAATAGCAAATGCAATGCTTACAAATATATAACCTTATATTGAAACGTATTGGTTATTCTTTCTAATAAAAAATTAAAATATGTTGTTCCAACAAAAATAAATGTATAATTGTGGCATGAGGTACATCCAGAAGGTACAAATTAAAAGCCTATACATTCACAGAAAACCGTGCAATAAACTATGTTGTAAATCAGTGGTCTAAGGTTTAGGCCACAGTTTCAAAACCGCAACCTATACGAAATCCAAAAAACCGTGGTCTTTACTAATCCAAAAGACCGTGCCCTATTGTTGTGTCTTACACTACGGATTTTCAAATTTCGTGGCCTAGGGTTAAAAACCGTGCCCACAAAATAGGCCACGGACGCATATACCACACTTCAGAAAATGTACCCAATCCGGGGCCTAAGCTTTAAGCCACGGTTTTATTGGTTCTAACTATGAATTTCAAAGTGTGACCTAAACTCGAAAATGTTGTAGTGTATTACACGAGAAAAAAAATGCAACATAAAATTTCAGCTTCCAACAAAAGATTTCAAGGCATATCACAATAATTCTCCACCTTGCCTTTAAATCTATGATGATGTCAATTTAAGCATCAAACGTCTTGCAACTTGCTCTTGCCTTTAACTACTCTTATAGTTTCAAAAGATTTCATATTTACCTCTTTAATCCTCAGAACGTCTTCCGTCTTCTTGAAGATTTTTGTGCCCAACTACCTTAAACATTCTAGGTGGCTTCACAAAACCAAAAATATAATTGCAATTGAACTCGGAATACAATTTAAAACCATATTATAAGATGATAAGGATTAATTTGATTGTTTTTGCGATTTCAATGATACCAAGTAGGGATAGCAGAATGAGTTGTACTTGTCACTACTAGTTGCCAATCGCATCTAATCAGCTAAGAAAATGGGGCAGCCTATAAGGTCAAAGTAAAGAGAAAAAAAAAACTCTTTTTCCTATTCATGTATAAGTCACAATCTATTTTCTTATATATTTGGCGCATAGAATAGAGAGGAGAAGGTTATATAATCTTAGTTGTAGTTGCACTTGTGGCCATCCAAATTTCACAATTGTGCGATTTGGTTCCTCTAGTTTTTCGGTTGTACAATTTTGAACCCTTTTTTTTGAACTCATAGCCCAACTTTTTGACGATTCAAAAATTCAATTTGTGACGGCACACAAACTAATACATCTAACTCAACAAGCTTAACGAATATAAAAAACAATTTTCAAATAATTTTTCAAATTAATGTGCATTAAAATTTCGACATCCTCAGTATTTTCAGTTTTCCAATGACGAGTCGTACTTATATATTTTTAACATATTGGAATACAATTTATATATAGTAACTTACAGCAGGTATTATGGGTATAAATAGCTAACATTGCTGCTGCAATGTAACCAAAATACTCACAAAAAATTCTAAATGACTAAACTTTCATAGGTAGTGGTGTACTGGTGTATCTTAATTTTTTCTTAAAAATAGCCAAAATAAATTATATTAAACCAAAAAGAGATCCATACTTACACGAGGAGTGCAAGGCTAGGACTCAATAGTAGTTACACGATGAAATACAAACCAAGCACCAAGGAAAAACAACGTAAACTCTAGCTAGTAAGCAAAACAATTCACTAGGATCATTTGTTAACTGCATCGTATATAGAAGGATTAATCCATTATTCATATCAAATGTAACTACTTTTATTTATTATTTTCAGTTTTTCACTCTGCCTTGTCTAAAAATGTCCTTTGATGGGAAAAAGAAGCACTATTTTCTTAATTTCATCGCTCTTTATTTAAATCCAATCCAACTATCTACATTTTAAATAACTAAATGTGCATTACATCATCCAAACTAAGATCAACAATAGGTAGTTGCATAATTCATAAAGTCAAAAGCTAGGCTGTTTGAACTATAAATTCCTATAGCTGTTTTTGTGTCCTATAAATTATTTGAAAAGTTATAAGAAATAAAATAAATTCCAAATGTTGACTTTCTTGGCGTGGGGTGCAAGAGTTTAACCACATAATAGTTAATTAGTAATTAGCCTCTCAAATAGTCCATAAAATCAGTAATCCATTGCATATCCTAACAAGTCAATTCTCAATCACCAAAGGTAAGCATCTTTTCTTTCAGTTATGTTGTTTTTCATTAACTAAGGAATTCAATGATATAAGTTGATTTGATCTCTTACTTAGACTCTTATATTTAGGACAGACAAATAAAATAAAAAAACTGATTTGTACACCGTTTATTAATTATTATGACTGATCATTTTACTTTTACTTATTACTTATGACTTTGTTTAGGTCAAAATTAGGAAACTTTAACATCATGGAGAATAAGAAAACAAAGGCTATCGATGACAATGTAGGGCATGTTTCCAAATTTGTTCATCCATTCTACTTTATCAAGCTTTCTCCAACAGATCCAGAAACAATATCAAAAATCAAAAAGGAAGAGAAAGTGGTTAAGAAGATGAATCAAGACATTTGTGAAATCACAGAAATGATCACAAACAAAGTGGTATATAATAATAGAAATTTTTATTTCTAATTCTATCCTTGATAAATTTAAATATGGAAGGAAACTTTGACATTAACAAAAAAGTTATTTTATTTTGTAACAGTTAAAAAGAGATCATCTAGATTCTGTCTTGTATCGGTTTATATGTACACAACATTATCCAAGACACCGTATGGAGAATAGAGAGAAGATACTAAGAGGTTTATATATGGCACTTGAAGAATTGAATTTTAGGAGTATGAAAGAAGCAGATGGAGGATGCTTGGGGGATAAGCTTGATAAAAATGTAAGAAAAATAAAGCTATTTAATATTTTTATTAAGATGAAATTAATATATTTTTTGTTTTGGTTTTAAAATTATTTGTCTAGTCTTCGAATTATTTGAAGCTGCATGGGAGCAAAAGTTTGGCTGAGGAGAAACAAATTCTCAGAGATATAAAGATTGAACAGAAAGAGAAAGATATTGCTTCATTCAAATCACTAGAACTGCTTAAGGAAACGGTAAATTAATAAATTCATTTTTTCTTTTCATTATGAAGGATATAATTTATTAAAATGATCGCTATATTTGTTTCATTTAATATAATTTCTGAATATGTATGAAATGATCAAATATTACAGTTATTATGTAACGAATGGAGTATGCTCAACTATCGGAAAGGTAAAAACTTGGAGCAGATTAAACGGAGGAATGATTTGAATAAGCTTGTGAAAGACATTGAACAATTCCAAATCAAACATATGGAAAGACCTTGTGTTAATGATTTTGAGAAGGGAAATATTTCCAACTATGAATCCTTGAAGAAAACTATAAAATATCATATTAAGGTAAATAATAATTGGCTTATTCATGTCTTGAAGTTGTTATCATAGAGTATGACAAATATTATATATTTTGTGGTAGTGTCTATGTGAACGGAAGGATTCTGAGACCAGAATTAGATATGGTGTGAAAGAAAAAGAAGACATAAATGCAGAATTATATTCTTTGAGTGCAAAATTGATAGAGAAGCATAAGAATAAGGATGAAGCATATCAAAGGATTTTCAAATTGAAAAAAATAGTATCATGGTGAGGTAAGTAAGATGTTAGAACTTGAAGTACCGGTCGCCGCAGTGGCCCACCAAACATGCATGTAGAACTTGATCTTATATGTTACTATTTCTATTGCAGATTCCTCAGTATTACAAGTATTGTTCACTTATAAATGAATTACATCAACTAAGTGAAGAAAAAGATGTAGCAGTCCTTGATGAGATGTCAAGTTCAGAGGTTGGTAATTGGTTTAGTTTCCTATATGGTATTTATTTCACTTAAAAGGCTTCTGTTCAATATTGGAATAAGCTTCTGTTTTGATTAGGGTTTTATTTTTGTTGGTTGCTTTATGTGTTAGGTTGAAAAGTTTATGTTAGAATGGAACAATAATAAGGCTTTCCGACAAGATTATGAGAAAGTTCTGCACTCATTAGAGAGACGACAACTAACTAAGTGTTGATGGGCGAAGAAGACCTGATAAATCATGCAGTTTTATGCTTTAAATGGGAGCAAAAAGTTGGAATTTTCACTTGTAAATGTTATTCGGTTGAAATTAATAGCAGCAATATAGTAACAACATTGGCATACATGAAAATTGAAATCATGTTGTATATATCAATCCCCTTTAGAGACAACTTATGGCTTGTTTTTTCTTTAACCCTCAAACCTGTTAAGTATAAGATGAAGGATAATTCTAATGTAAAAATTGTAGCATTTAAACTTATAGTTTGTTTAGTTGGACGTTACAATTCAAAATTGCGCGTCCCAAGGCAAAGAAAACGTGAAAATAAGGAAGATAAGATTTGTAGAGTTGGCTAAAACACAGGTTTGTGGGTATCCCACCGTGTAAACAAACACATGCTTAATCAATTACAGGGAATTAGAGCATTAGATATCAAGTCGAAATGTTATCTTTTCCAGGGGGACCTGGCTCCCTAGTTGTTTCTTTCATCGATGGTAAGCCAAAACTCAAGGATCCATTATCTAAAATGTGATGCTAACAACATTATATGAATTACATAGTATTGATGGAAGCTGAAATTAGCTCAGGTCACCTGAACTTCCTCAATTGTAACTCCCATACAATTAACGCTGAGGTGGAACTACTTTGTCCCCCAGTTGTAGGTTCCCTAGCTACTTTGTCCTCCAGTTGTAGCTTCCCTAACTACTCTAGTCGTGTGTTAGCTATGGTTGTTTTGGGATTTTTGAATTACACTAATAAATGCATAAATAAAAGCAGAAAGATAAAGGGATAAGTTGCGAGAATAAGCTTTTTTGATGGATTGGATGTGATAATTACAATGCATAAACATAGTATTTATAGTGTAACTGGTGGCTTTCAGCCAAACGACGTAGCCTACATTGTGTAACCCATGTTCAGCTAATTTCCGTGAGTGCTCGTCAGAACACCCATGTTAGCGGGATCATAGTGCCCCTCTTTCGGCTTCAATCTCATCTCCACGACATGATTCGTTATAGAATCCTTTTTTGCGAAACTCTACTACTGATCGTGTCGTTTCCCTCATTCCATGGAGCGGTTGTTGACGTTAAAGGTAGCAATTGTGGGTAACAAGTCATTATACAGTCCCACTTTGTCTTTGACTCAATTTTTATTCTACAGTGATCCACGTTCAGAGTAACCGGCCTTTAGAAAGAATCAGATCCTTTGCTCAACGGATATAGCATCATATATCCTTCACTCGCCTGACGGGATTCCTCACCTGCATGTTTAATCGCCTATTTTCCAAACTCGGCTAACAACATAATTATTTTTAGGTGTAAACACACAGTCAAGTGAACTTGAACATAACCAAATTCTGATAACATAATTGAGTTACACACATGTTGTGAATTTGGAAAAGAAAAAAAAAATCAAACCAATAAATTTTGTTGTGTGGAGCAAGGGTCAATAACAACCAAATATAAAATAGTCTCAAGGAGCAACAACAACAACAAAAACATGCCTAGTAACTAAGCAAATCAGTTCCACAAGCAAGGCAAGAACAAAGATAAAGTGATTAGGGAAACAAACACATCAAGATTTGGTTACCAGTTCGACCCGACAATGACCTAAGTTCAAGGGAGAGATATTCGATCCACTATGAATGAGTTTCTTACAATGAGATGCAAGAGGTTAAAAGAAATTAGTTTCAACAATTTCTCCAAGTACCTAATTTCTACTAATTTCCAATCTCTTTCAACGAACAAAAGACTCAAAGATTTTTACAAGGCATATTGATAAGTGTCAGAAAGTAGTTAATTACACAGTATATTTCAGGCACATTTGTTACTTGTTTTACAAGTTATCTAGGTAAAAGCAAAGTAAATGTGAACAAATGCCCTATTATGCTTTTTGTACCTTACTCTACCCATTTGTGCAGGAATTGGATGCCAAGACATTAAGGAAGAAAGAAAAACAAAGAATTTGTGCAAAGGTTAACTCGCCACGACGAGCCTGCAGCGAGGAGCACCAACGAGGACCAACTTCACACGCCTCAAGCACACCTCAGCGAGCATATGGCGAGCCAACTAGCCTCGGCGAGAAGACAACGAAGGGAATGGAGAGAAGCAACAGAGAGTCAAGGACTCAGGGCATCAGGATTTCGCCCTGGCGAGCAATAGTCAGCTCGCCATGGCGAGCATTTCTCGCCTGGCGAGTTCAGAAAATTATGCAAAAGTATAAAAGCCTTTTCTTTCATTTCAGAACATATTCTATTCACTTTTGGAGAGAGAAATAGGGTGAATTTCATAGAGCTTCATAGAGAAAGAGTGTTAGAAGGTGAATTCATCAAGAAACATTGAGAAATCAAGATCTTAGCATGAATCTTCGTCATTTCTGCCATTATTGTAATGTTATCATGACAATGATCAACTAAATCTCCTTTGTTGGGATTAGAGGTGCTTGATCAAGCTTAGTATGTAAACTTTTGATCCTTTAATATATGATTCTAGCATTCTATGTGATATTGAGTTTATTCTTGCAATTCATTCTTATGTTTGATTTAAAACGTTACTGAAAAATACTTTTGAATCTAGGGTTAGGATAATCATCTATCAAAACAAGATTTCTAGACATAGGATTTGCGTTTTGATAATCACTCAAAGTATCGGAACTTAATGTTATCGGATCGTTTAATAGATTGAGAAATCGTCGATTAAAAGATACAATCAATCTCACAATATCATTTAGACATGAATGATGTTGTCGGACGATACGTAATAATATAGATTAAAGGCTAAAATATGTAAGTGATCATTAGAATATATGTGATGCTTGATTGATGAACTCTAATCACAATGCTTTTACGCCTTATTACTCTCTGTTTTTATGACTGCATTTTAGTTCGAATAGTTTTTATAACAAACAATCAATCAAATTTTAACTTAAAATGATAATTGATGTTAAACGGTTATGGTATCGCACTAGTCCCTGAGGAGACGATATAAAAATACTTACTTTTGATTGTTAGCAAAATACTAAATCACATATCAAAACAATTTTTCACCTTGCATTTAAATCGATGATGATGTCAATTTAACCACCAAACATTTTGCAACTTGCCCTTACCTCCGACTACTCTTATAGTCTCAAAAGATGTCACATTTGCCTCTTAAATCCTCGGAACGTCTTCCGCCTTTCTGAAGATTCTTGTGCACAACTACCCTAAGCATTTTAGTTAGTTTCACAAAACCAAAAATATAATTGCATTTGAACATGGTCTGCGATTTAAAATCATATTCTAAGATGATAAGGATTAATTTGATGTTTTTACAATTTCAATGAAACCTTCCTTCAAACAAAAAAAAAATTCAATGAAACCAACTAGGGATGGTAAGACGAGTTGGACTTGTCACCACTAGTTGGCACATTCCACCTAACCAGCTAAGAAAATGGGGTGGTTGCATGGAGGGGCAGCCTGTTTGATCAAAGTAAAGTAAAATATATTGTTTTCCTCTTCTTTATATGTACAAGTCACAATCTATTTTTTTTCTAAATGGTCATATAATTAACCAATTTATCCCTTTCTAGTCTCATAGCCCAGCTTTGGGACGATCGAAAAAATATACATGTGACTGGCACACGAACTAATACATCTCTAAATCGTACCTAAATATTTTTAACATGTTGTCGTACAATTTGTAAAGAAAACTTTTTTTTTTTTAAAGGAAATTTGTAAAGTGACTTACAGCAAAGTATTATGGGTATCTTCAAATTAAATTTAACATAAATCACTTATGGTCAAGTTGACATTGGTAAGTCTTCTATCATAGGATCATATGTTAACTTCATCGTATATAGAAGGATGATTAATCCATTATTCATGTCAAACGTAACTACTTTTATTCATTATTTTTACTCTGCCTTGTCTAAAAGTGTCCTTTAATGGGAAAGAGAAGCACTATGGTTCATAATATTATCGCTCTTTATTTAATCCAACTATCTACATTTTAAATAACTAAATGTGCATTGCATCATCTAAACTAAGATCAACAATATGTAGGTTACAAAATTCATAAAGTCAAAAGCTAGGCTGCTTGTGTGTCCTATAAATTATTTGAAAAGGTATAAGAAATAAAATAAATTTCAGATGTTGACTTTCTTGGCGTGGGGTGCAAGAGTTTAACCACATAATAGTTAATTAGTAATTAGCCTCTTAAATAGTCCATAAAATCAGTAATCGATTGCATATCCTAACCAGTAAATTCTCAATCACCAAAGGTAAGCATCTTTTCTTTGAGTAATGTTGTTTTTCAATGATATAAGTTGATTTGATCTCTTACGTAGACTCTTATATTTAGGACAGACAAATATTAAGAAGTGATTTGTACACTGTTTATTGTGATTGATCATTTTACTTATTAATCATAATTTTTTATGTCAAAATTAGGAAACTTTAACATCATGGAGAATAAGAAAACAAAGGCTATCAATGACAATTTAGGGCATGTTTCCAAATTTGTTCATCCATTCTACTTTGTCAAGCTTTCTCCAACAGATCCAGAAACAATATCAAAAATAAAAAAGGAAGAGAAAGTGATTAAGAAAATGAATCAAGACATTTGTGAAATCACAGAAATGATCACAAACAAAGTGGTATATAATAATAGAGATTTGTAATTCTAATTCCATCCATGATAGATTTAAATATGGAAGGAAACTTTGACATTAACAAAAAAGTTATTTTATTTTGTAACAGTCAAAAAGAGATTATCTAGATTCTGTCTTGAATCGGTTAAAATTTTCACAACATTATCCAAGACACCGTATGGAGAATAGAGAGAAGATACTAAGAGCATTATATATGGCTCTTGATGAATTGAATTTTAGGAGTATTAAAGAAGCAAATGGAGGATGCTTGGGGGATAAGCTTGATAAAAATGTAAGAAAAATAAAGCTATTTAATATTTTTACTAAGATGAAATTAATATACTTTTTTGTTGGTTTGGTTTTAACATTGTTTGTGTAGTCTTTGGATTATTTGAAGCTAAATGGGAGCAAAAGTTTGGGTGAAGAAAAACAAATTCTGAGAGATATAAAGATTCAACAGAAAGATGTTGCTTCATTCAAGTCTCTAGAAGTGCTTAAGGAAACGGTAATTTAATAAATTCATTTTTTCTTTTCATTATGAAGTTTGGAGTTGGAGTACATGTACTCAACATTATTGGTATTACTTACTAGTATATGACAATATATATTGTTTTCTTTCAATTGTTTCCTTAATTTGTACTATATATACCTTACTAATAAGGATATAATTTATTAAAATGAATCTTTTCAAAAAAAAAATAAATTAAAATGATCACTATATTTTTTTCATTTAATATAATTTACTAATATGTGTGAAATAATCAAATATAACAGTTATTATGTAACGGATGGAGTATGCTCAGATATTCGAAATTTAAAAACTTGGAGCAGATTAACCGGACGAATTATTTGAACAAGCTTGTGATGGAAATTGAACAATTCCAAATCAAACACGTGGAAAGACCTTCCCATAATGATTTTGAGAAAGGAAATATTTTCAACTATGAATCCTTGAAGAAAACTATAAAAGATCATATTAAGGTAAATAATAATTGGCTTTGACTTTGCAGCTTATTCATGTCTTAAAGAGGTTAATCTTGAGCATAACAGATATTTTATATTTTGTGGTAGTATCTATGTGAAAGGAAGGAATCTGAGACCAGAATTAGATATGGTGTGAAAGAACATGAAGACATAAATGCAGAATTATATTCTTTGAGTGCAAAATTGATAGAGAAGCATAAGAATAAGGATGAAGCATATCAAAGGATTCTCAAATTAAAAAAAATAGGATCATGGTGAGGTAAGTTGTTAATAACTCACAACCTATGCATTTTAATATATTCCCATATATATAAACCCACTTGGGTTGGTATGATAATATTGACTTGAAACCTCTTTAAGGTCTCAAATTTGATTCCCTTCTGTGCCATCAATTTGGATGGACTAATTTAGCTTATTAAAAAAAAAATTATTTCCATGTAATAATATTTTGATAATTTTCTATTTCCCTATGTAAATCACATGATCTATCCTTTTTATATGTTAATTTATACAATGAAGACTAAAGGTAGAGAATTAGAATTACCCAAGTTTGCTTCATTTCTTAAAAATATAAAGTTAAGTGAACCTTACTTGATACTCCATCATTATCTATATCTTATATGTTAATTTTTTAACTGCAGATTCTCTACTATATATTAATGATCATGTAATAAATGGAGATAACAACCTAGGGAATATTACGACAACAAATTTCTTCTCTGGTTCCTTACTTTTATCTTCTGTACATTTCATAGTAATTATTTTCTTCCAAGTGGATTGACTCCTCATAACCATTTCAGTGTCAATCGCACTCTTTGTGCTGTTTCATTGAATAAATAAACAGAAGAGAAATTGCACAATTGTGTAGCTCTCAATTTTTCGGTTACAATATTAACAACATTTGGACCATTAACAACACGAGATCTTATTGTATATATCAATCCCATTTAAAGACAACATATGACTTGCTTTGTCTTTACCTTTAACCCCCCAAACCTGTTAAGTGTAACATGAAGGATCCATTTCATGTTAAAATTGTACCATCTAATAATCAATGACAAGTGTTATATTATAGCCCCTCAAAACAAAAGAAAAAAGGTAAGTGCATTAAAGATCATAACTGATTTTTTAGGATGTCCGATGCTCTCTCCGGTCTCAATTGTAAGCAATTTTTTATTTATTTTGTAAGTTCATTCAATAAATAACGTGTGGTCAATATGGTCTATAGTATAGAACACATACGGCACAAAATTCCTAGCAAATGAAAAATTTCTTGTGATTGAGACGCGAGGGAGTATCTTGTTTTACAGTGTACTTTCAGACGGCACAAAATAAGAGTTTAACCTGAATTTAATGAGTCCGAAATCCAACTCACCAAAAGTTGATGCTCAGCCAAAAGAATATGGACGTGAAAAGGAATTCATGAATGAGTTTTCAATATAATTTTACAAATATAAATGAAACACTACAAATAGATAGCTAAACAAACCAATACTACTGTATTACTACTAATCTACTCAATCTGTAATTCTTTCACAATTTGTAATTTTGCTGCATCCACGACTGTAAGGATTAGCCTTTCCAGGAGCTCCACAACCATAATAAGAATTTCCACGATGTTTACATGGAATACTATCTTGTTTAAGAGCATCATAGCTTATGTACCTTTTACTTCCAGCTAGGTTTCTTCTATGCATATCTTCATGGATGCATTCTCCCATCACGCCGTCACATATATCCGATGCATCGATATTTTTAAGTATACCATGAGGAAAACTTGAAAATTGGTTGTATGATTCTGATGATATACATTTCATTGGCAATGTTATGATGAAAGCTAAGAAAATTATGAAAAGGAGATTACCCATGTAACAAAGTTTGAGTTGAGATGAAAGGAAGTGTGATTAATTTGATGAAGTATATGTCAGTTATTGATATGATCTACCTTGTTTTAAGGTTGGTGTAACATGTATTTCTTTTTTTTGGTGAAAGGTTGGTGTAACATGTGTTTTGTATTGTCCGTTTATTGCTCCCTTTTTAATTAATTGATGTATATCGCATGATCTAACAGTCAAATGCTTAAGCTGAGATGAGATCCAAACCAACAAATAAATAGGGATTCTGTTTCATATTCAGTGTCATACATAAAAACTCGATTGGAAGGATAAGTCATAAGTAGTGATTTAAAAAAAAAAAACAATTGTTTCAGAGGTAGAGTAATGAAATATTTAGGGGTGTATCAACCCAATTTGACCGTCAAACTGGAAAACCGGCCGTATCGACCCAATTTGATGGTTTGGGTTGGATAAATAGATATTAGTGGTCTATGAAGCACGGACACATACACAAATACCGAATATGACTCGGATACCAACACGCTGACACAGATTCAGTGTAATCATAGGTGTCATTGTCGTGTCCACTAACGCGTGTCCATCCAACATGGAGACACACCTAACATGAGGAGGGTATGTGCTTCATAGCTAGTGCTTTATAAAATTATAAAATCTGGTAAAATAAATTTGGAGGAAATTGCTCTTTAAACTTCTGAAATTGCCGTCACACACCCAAAATTACCTTTAATACCTCAATGGTAGTTAATTGTCGTTCGATGCTTCTTAACATTAATTAACCAGGGAACTGCATTTAACTGTTGTTTAGGGTATTAAGGTAATTTTGGGGTGCAGAAGAGCAATTTTTTAAGTTTAAAAAGCAATTTCCAAATTTGGGTTCCAAATTAGGGCTGGTATTCTTACCTATTGTATAATTTTAAGTTTGATCCTAAAATAGTAATGAAAATAAGCTACTCCATGCGATAAAAAACAAGGTTGGTCATCTTGTTAAAGAATATAATGGCTCGTTCTTTACAAAATTGCAATTATATTTTTAAAATAAAACTAGACTTTTGACCCGCGCGTCGCGCAGGTCTAACTAAAAATCACAAACAAACTTAATAAGTATATAATATTATGATTAAAATTAACTTAATGTACATTCAACAACGTTTTAGATGGAATTTGTTAGGTTAAATCCTTATTTATTAATTTTGTTAAGTCTAACCCTAATTTTTTCCCTCCATAATGCTTTTTAGGTTTGTAACAAATCTATCCTAAAATTTTGCCTCTCAAAATGCATCAAATATGTTTTTATTAATAGCAAAAATAAAAAAAAGCCTAAACAAATTCATTCATAAATAGCAAAAATTAAAAAAAAAAAAAAAAAAAGGTTAACCATATCGATAGACTTCTACATATATTTTTTTTCCTTTCTTCTTATTAATTTTAGTTTTTTTTTCAACTAATTTTCTTATTTTGTGTTCTACACTTTTTTTTGACAAAATACTTTGTACAATTATTTAATACTAAAAAAAATGCATTGTTCCTATCCTCTTCCTTTTTATTTTATACACTTCTTTGATACTAAAAAAATGCATCTTTTTTTTGACAATATTTTGTAGACTTATATAATACCCTAATTTCCATCATAACTTGGCTATATATACTAAACCCTAAACCGTGTTTCTCTAAAAAAAACCTTAACCCCTAAGTTTTTCCCTCCATAATGCTTTTTAGGTTTGCAACAAATCTATCCTAAAATTTTGCCTCTCAAAATGCATCAAATATGTTTTTATTAATAGCAACAAAAAAAAAAACTAAACATATCGACTTCTACATATATATATATATATATATATATATATATATATATATATATATATATATATATATTTCTTTTCTTCTTATTAATCTTAGTTTTTTTTTTCAACTAATTTTCTTATTTTGTGTTCTACATTTTTTTTTTTGACAAAATATTTTGTACAATTATTTAATACTAAAAAAAATGCATTGTTCCTATCCTCTTGCCTTTTTTTTGTACACTTCTTTCATACTAAAAAAATGCATTTTTTTTTTTTACAATATTTTGTAGACTTGTATAATACCCTAATTTCTATGATAACTTGGTCATATATACCAAACCCTAAACTGTGTTTCTCTAAAAAAAACTTTAACCCCTAATTTTTTCCTCTATAATGCTTTTTAGGTTTGCAACAAATCTATCTTAAAATTTTGCCTCTCAAAATGCATCAAATATGTTTTTATTAATAGCAAAAAAAAAGCCTAAACAAATCCATTCATAAATAGCAAAAAAAAAAAAAAAGGCTAAACATATCGATAGACTTCTACATATTTTTTTTTTTCTTTTCTTCTTATTAATCTTAGTTTTTTTTAACTAATTTTCTTATTTTGTGTTCTACACTTTTTTTTGACAAAGTATTTTGTACAATTATTTAATACTAAAAAAATGTATCGTTCCTATCCTCTTGCCTTTTTTTTATACACTTCTTTGATACTAAAAAAATGCATCTTTCTTTTTTTTGACAATATTTTGTAGACTTATATGATACCCTAATTTCCATGATAACTTGGCTATATATACCAAACCCTAAACTGTGTTTCTCTAAAAAAAACCTTAACCAGTGGTAAATTTCACACACATCACAAGAATCATATCAATTGATATTTAGAGGTTTGCAAATGGAACGACGTGACCTTACAACTTTCCTCTCATACCACTGCTTAACTAGTAACTTTTTGATCATACACCTGAATTGTCGGCAGCGATACGGTCAAGAGGGGAAATAGTTTTAACAGTTGCTTCGAGTGGTATAGCTGCATTATTAATACCAGGAGGTAGAACCGCACATTCAAGATTTGGCCTTCCCTTTATTATCGATGAATGCTCCACGTGTAATGTCAAACCTAATACCCCGTTGGCTTAGTTTGTAGTCCAAGCAAGATTAGTAATATGGGACGAGGCTCTGATGATGCACAAATTTTACTTTGAAGTACTTGATCGTTCTTTCAGAGACGTTATAAAGGAGGTGGACAAGAGAAACAAATACATCCCTTTTTACCTGTAATTCCTAAAAGCATAAGACCAGAAATCGTTCATGCTATTATCAATTCTTCAAAACTATGGAATTATTGTGAGGTTCTTACCTTGACTAAGAACATGAGGCTTTTGTCTGGTGCGTCAGTAGTAGACATGGAGGAAAAAAGACAATTTTCAGAATGGGTTTTAAGTATAGGCGATGGACGAATAGGGGAAGACAATGAAGTGGACAAGACCATTGCTATTCCGTCAAATTTGCTCATAGAAAGCGCAAGAGATCCTCTTGCTGCTATTGTTGAAAGCACGTATCCTAACATCTTGGAGAACATGAGTGACATAGGTTACTTTCAAAATAGAGCTATATTGACAGCAAAAAATTCCATAGTCGAAAAGATCAACAACCATATGTTGGACATGGTTCCAGATGAGGAGAAGGTTTATTTGAGTTAAGATTCACCTATTCATCGTAACTTAAACGATGATCATATTGACAATGTTCATACACCTGAATTCCTCAACACCATCACTACTTCTGGACTTCCTAATCACAAATTAAGGTTAAAGGTTGGTGTGCCAGTTATGTTGTTGAGAAATATAGATACACGATATGGATTATGCAATGGAACCAAATTGGTTATCACTAGGATGGGAAGATACGTCATTGAGGGGAGGGTCATTTCCGGAAGTAATGTTGGTGAACATGTTTTTGTATCCAGGTTATCTATATCATCTTCAGATGTCAGGATTCCCTTTAAGTTTCAACGAAGACAATTCCCTTTGTCTGTATCATTTGCAATGACAATTAACAAAAGTCAAGGACAGTCGCTTAAACATGTTGGTGTATATTTACCAACACCTGTAATTTTTCACAGACAGTTGTACGTCGCTGTTTCAAGAGTTACATCCAGAGAAGGACTAAAGATATTGATCACGGATGAAGATGGTGAATATACCAATGTGACTTCTAACGTCGTATATGATGAAGTATTTCTCAATCTGCGATGAAACAACATGCCAATTTACTAAAAATTTCATATTCTCTTACCGAATTATTGATAGGATTACCGAATTTTCTTTTATAATATTTTTCAGATTTTATACATTTTATGGAGCGTTTTATTTTGTCTACTCTGGATTATCATCTGTTATTTTTTCACCGTTACCAATTATATATTGCATTTTATTATTCGTATGTCATTTCTTTAGCAATAAACTCGTGCGGGTACGGGTCCAGTTTCTAGTTGTTGCTAACCGAATGTAGCATTTTAGAGGGAAATTATTAGGTTTAGTTGCTACAGACCTAACAAAATTAATAAATAAGGATAAGTGTATATAAACAACAAATTTATACAAACGATGACACAATATGATAGGAATGAAAAAAAAATTAAGGAACAAGGGATTATCATTTAATGATGCAAATTTAGAGCCAAAATTTTAGGGTTGAGGATTAGCATTATTTAGAGCCAAAATTTTAGGGGTGAGTTGTTGCAAACCTAATAAGGAATTAATGGAGAGAAAAAATTAGGTTAAGACTTAACAAAATTAATAAATAAGAGCCAAAATTTTAGGAATGAGTTGTTGCAAACCTAATAAGGAATTAGTGGAGGAAAAAAATTAGGTTAAAATTTAACAAAATTAATAAATAAGGATAAAAGAGAATGTGGGTAAACTTGTACCAAATTCTCCAACAACAAAAAAATACATGTACAGATGTACCCAACTGAACCCGAAAATTGACGGCTAGACCCAACCCAATTTTACAACAAGTCATTTTTAACTAGAATTAAATTAGGGTTCTCAACATGGTCTAATTTTGACCAAAATTGGCCTAACGTAGTCCAATGTTACCGAAGCGTTTTTGTTGCGTAAGTTTATTCCTCGTTTCAATAAATTTAATTAATCCATATTTTGAACATTTAGTTTGATGAGATGGTATGTATTGTTTACTCTCGGCCGCTTGTATCATTTTAATTGATACTATTTTGACTATGTATGCTTCGTTGGTAATCTTGACTTAATTTAACATCCATTTTTTACGACTCTCAACAATTAAGAATTTAGGTCATTCGTTTTCATTTCAGATCACCTAATTATCAAATTGCATGGTTAAAATCAATGGTTTCTCAAAACATTTAAAACAAGGGACCAAAATTATGCAATTATAAATAAGATGACTAAAATTGTGGTTTTGCCAAAATATGAGATCAAAACTATATTTAACCCTTTTAAAAATGGATTTTTTTTGTTTATTTGTTAACTCTCTAGTTTCTAAGGTAGGTGCCCTAATAATCTCGAGTTCAGTCAAGAAATTAAGTAAAGTTTGGTCAATATGTATGTACAGTAGTCATAACTATTTACTCGGTGAGTCAAACAAATTTATTTTATATTATTCGAGATGATGTTAATTATTGATGATCTCTCACGGGTATGATTCCTTACCATATTTTCAAGGATTACTAGGAAAGTTTAAACTAGATGTAACTTTTTTTTGGGGGAAAATAGATGTAATTTTTTAAAATTTATTCGTATATATGTAAATAGTATTCATTTAAACTTTTTTTTAACTGAAGTTATTGATTAATTGAAACTTTTTTTGACTAAAATTACTTAAAACTTATATACTGTTCTTTTGATCATTAAAATTTAACGATAGACAAATCATTAAATTAAATTTTACATAATCCTTCACATATCCATCACCCATACTTTTTTTGGTGTTAGCACTTCAATTTCTATGTGAACGAATCTTTTATAATTCGGTATTTAGACGAAATATGAATAAAGTTCGGTTAATAATTGTTTTTCATTAAGAATTAAACTCAAATTCTTTTAAATAAATGTTTTTAAAAAAATTCAGTAACCAGTTTATTTATCTTTTTTGATTTTTGTACCGGTTTTCGACCCACCAATGGTGGACAACTAATCCGACTCATGCGTAGAGGCATGCGCATTGACCAAGTATTGTTCCCTTTTGGAGTCGAACCCAATATTCTTCAGATACGTCCTTGAAAGGAGCTCTTTACCGCCGGAACCCAAACAACTTGGTTAATTCAGTAACCAGATTAGATCAATAACTATCTATATGACAAATGTATTATGAGTACATAAAGAAATTTAATTTAAAGTTATAGTACTCCATAACTAGTCAATCCTTAAAATAAAAGTAAACTAATCAACATACTGCCAGAAAAAGTAAAACGTTTGGCATTTCGTTATCAATGCCATTAAAATAAAATAATTTCTTTTGAAGAAATTATTAAAACATTAAAACCAGTCAACTTACTCCTAGATCTGTAGTATACGTTTTTCTTTTTTGTGGTGACTCCTAGTTATACATTTGGCAGTACATTATCTCGCTTGATTCATTCCACTTGGGATAGAATTGATTCTCGCAATAGTGAGAGGCAGGATCTACTTCCGGTTTTTAGTATGAAAGCAGATCCTCTCATCTTTTGTTATGCTCTTTGATCTAAATCATCTATCAATTAATTTGTGTTGTTGATTGTTATATTTGACTGAAATTAATGGTCCAGATCGCGCAACACCGTTGTGCGGCAGCAGAGGATTCGGGTTCGTGCTATATTTGACTGAAATTAATGGTTCAGATCGCGCAGCACCGTCATGCGGCAGCAGAAGATCCGGGTCCCATAAAATCCATAACAACAACAAAAAAATCGATACTCGTGATTAATAGCAACTAAAATTAAAATTAAAAAACCGAAAAAAATTCAAAGTGATAGTTATATTCCATAAAATTCAACCAATGAAATAAAATGTTTTACAAGGCATCACCAAAACCTAAACATAAAAAAATAATGAAGACGAAATTCAACGACAAAAAAGGAAGGAAAAAAAAAAACAAAAGTACAACAATGTTTTTAGATGCCTGAAAACTAACATTCTAAGTAGCAAAGCTTCCTAAGACCAAAGCCACCACAACACTCACACCAACAAAACCATTCAACCTTGTAGATCCCGAGTGACCAGGAGATGGAGCTGGAGAGTCATTGTCAAAAGAACTTGGTGTTGGAGCATCTTCGTCGGCTGCACTTGGTGTCGGAGCATTCCAAGCCGATGATTCTGCAGGAGAATGTGCAGGAGCAGTCCAACCGGTAGCACTTGGTGTCGGAGCATTCCAAGCCGATGATTCTGCAGGAGAATGTGCAGGAGCAGTCCAACCGGTAGCACTTGGTGAAGGAGCATGCCAAGCCGGTGATTGTGCTGGAGAGTGTGCCGGAGCAGTCCAGCCGATAGCACTTGGTGAAGGAGCATGCCAAGTCGGTGATTGTGCTGGAGAGTGTGCCGGAGTAGTCCAACCGGTAGCACTTGGTGAAGGAGCACTCCAAGTCGGTGATTGTGCTGGAGAGTGTGTCGGAGCAGTCCAGCCGGTAGCACTTGGTGAAGGAGCATGCCAAGCCGGTGATTGTGCTGGAGAGTGTGCCGGAGTAGTCCAACTGGTAGCACTTGGTGAAGGAGCACTCCAAGTCGGTGATTGTGTTGGGGAGTGTGTCGGAGCAGTCTTGCCGGTAGCACTTGGTGAAGGAGCCTTCCAAGAAGGTGATTGTGATGGGGAGTGTGTTGGAGCATTCCAACCGGTAGCGCTTGGTGAAGGAGCATTCCAGCTAGTAGCACTTGGTGTTGGAGCAATCCATGCCGAAGACGCTGATGGGGAGTGTACCGGTGCAACGACAGGTGACGATGATGGACCTTGATGTCTTTGGCCATGGTGTGGAGACAAAACAACAATGTGCAACTTTTCGCCCTTTAGACAATTCGAAACTTTTCCACTGATGAAGTAAAAAGGGCCCGATTTGTCCAATAGAAAAGTTGAATGTCCACTGTCCCTCTCGTGGATTGGATTCTTTGTGTTGCATGAATCATAGTCATGTTTGTTTACTTCCAACACTGAATCGGATCCTTTATGATACCTGAAATCTGCAAGACAAAAAAAAATACCATTATATAAAATAAAACAAAAATTTACACTTTTTCTTAGAGTAAGTTTTCAGATTCTTTTTAAAAGACTATTTACAATCTTGACTTTTAAACCTAAGACTTTAATGGATTTTGACACAATTTTTTAAGATTTCAAATGACATTAAGGATTTATACAACTTAACAAGACAAATGGAATTTTATCAAAAAATTAAAGTGATTAGGAAATGCAACAAGTCGTCATCAGTATCCCTCCATGGTCTAAAATTCATAGTTATTTTTTTCTCATCATTTCCTTTGTTATTTGTAATGAATCTCCTGTTTGATTATCCATTAGTTAGTTGTTTCAGAAAACAATTATTGCTTTATAATCGCTAAAACTATTTGTGAATATGTAATGAATAATAATTCAATAGAGATGAAAATGAATAGAAATATTATGATGTATTATGATAAATATTTGTGAATAAATAATTCAATTGTTTCTACATAATTTTGGTTGTTTCATAAGAAGAAAATCAATAGAAATATTATGATTTTGTCAAAAAAATATAAATATTATGATGTATATAAAGTATTGATATTTTAGAAATGAAAACGAGAGAGAAAAAATGAGATTGAACTTACAAAGTGTGTCATTGACTTGAAACCTCAATCTTTCAACCCAATACTTGTAGTGTCGTGAGGGTTTGACACCCCAACCATCGTTGCCACCAACGTTAAAGTTGTATGCATATGACAACGAAATGCTGAGAATCAACATTGACACAAACAAAAGAAGACCTGATTTCATCATGGTTAAATTATTTAGAGAAAGAATTTCTAATGGAATAATAGAAATTGAAATGTGTGAAAAGAGTGAAGGACAATATGTTTATTTATAGTGAGGTGACCATGTTTACGACATTAATCATAAAGAAAAAAAAAAAAAGGCAGTTTCAAAAGATCATATGCTACTAATTTCCAGCTGTGTTTTACTTTTATTATCATTTAGAAAGTATATTTTTGAATTGGAATTCTACAAATATAATATTCAATTTAATTATCCATGATTACGTAATTCCTTCTTTGCCTTTCAAAAGAAATTTATGCCTCTTTTGAAAATTTATTTACTTTCAGAAAAAAGAAAAAAATTGATTCCTTTTTAAAATAAAATAAAAAAGATATATGAAATTGATTCGTGTACCATATTTTATTCAAAGATTTTTTTTTACCATTATTGGAGGATTTCTTTTTTTACCATTTGGAAGAGATATGTTATTGACTGAAAAGGATTTCAAATTAATTTTTCTTTTTTATATGATGTTTTCAACAATGTGCGGTGATTAATCATCGAAAAATATGTTGGTCACTATGGTGTGTGGGAGTTCTCTCTTTTTCAATTGAATTTTCTCATACCTAAATAGTCCAAGTTGAATATTGACCACATAATTAAGGACATAAATTTCATACCATTTAGATCATTCAATTGTTTGGTAACTTAAAAAAGGATATTTACCATTCTTTTTTTTTTTTTGGATATTTACCATTCTAAAAGACAAATTATAGCCCTGAATCTATTTTAAATAAAAAAAATGGACTAACTTTTCTAGTGGAAAAAATGGCAAGGATAACACTCGTACACAACTTCAAGATCTTTGTTAGAAAATGTGTTCATGACACAATGTGTTATCCACTTCTCAATTGAATTTTCTCATATGTAAAGAGGTAGATTGAATTAGGGTGATCGTTTAATTAAAAGACCTAAATCTCTTATCACTTTGATCGTACAACTTTTTGGTGAAAGAAAAAAAAGAATAAAAAAAGAAAAAAGATATCATTAAAAAGGACAAATTATAACCCAGAATCTATTTTAAATAAAAATAGACTAACTTTTTAGTAGAAAAAGTGGCAAGCACCAACTAACATTCATACACAGCTGCAAAATCCCACGTGGAGATTGTATTAGACTTCTTTTTCTTTTTTTTTACCAAAGATTGTGTTTAGACCTTATTGACAAAATAGTCTAACGCCCAAAAAAAATAAAAAATCACATCTAGATGGCATAAATTCATGGTTCGTGTTTGATAATTCGAGGGTGAATAGATCTCTGGATGGGTCGTGTATGTGTCAGAAATCGAAATGGGTTCTGGGGTTAAATTTTTTGTCTTTTTTAGTTTTATATGATTTTTATTTGTTGGAGTTTATTGATTTATGAAGGTGAATTTGAATTGTCAGGATATGAAGAAGATGAATAATAATATGAATATTAACCTCTAAAAAAAGCAGATGAGCGTTAAAGAAATTATTTTTTAGTTCTAAAAGTTTAGTATTGAATTAAAAAAATTAATAATCACATGCAGGCTCGTATCTGATGTAGGACGAAGAGGCGACCGTTCTGGGCCCTAAAAAATAAGTACGAAATTTGGGCCCCCAAATTTATTTAGGGGTCTATTAGACACTAAAAAAAGTTGTTTAGTTTTTTGTATCAAGTTTGATGTTTGAGAATTGCTCTTCTTCCATTTGTTTTTGTTCATTCGAGTGCTACGTGAGTTAATCACGCCGAAAAAATGTCTGACTGATGTTGAAAATACACCTACGTGAGTTAACTCACGTTCAGCTTTTTTTATGGGAATGGGCAATTCTAAATGGAAGAAGAGAAATTCTCTTGATGTTTATATATATATATATATATATATATATATATATATATATATATATATTTATTAGTTAGGTTAGTATAAAAATTGTTGATTTGCCCTATGCCATCAAAATCTCAAAAACCGTCACGATCACATGTATAAAAATTTGTCCATCTAAGTGATGCCACATCATTAGAGTACAAGGCCACATAAGCAAAATTGACTTTAATGGGAGTGCGGATTAAATTTCAAAATAAAATAAAATTGGGAAACCAAAAAGTTGGTTTTTAAAGTAGACAGACTAAAACTTTTTTGTTTTGAAAATAGGGGGACCAAAAGTGCATTCGCGTTAGCTTTAAAAAAAAAAAAAAAACAAAATATTTTTGAAAATAAGAGGACAAAAAAATAAATTTTAAAGTAGGGGAAATACAACTTTATTTGTGTCGGAACCAAATCCAACACAATTTTCAAATTTGAAAACTAAACTTTCGCCTTACATTTTCAAAGGATTTTGTCATGACTTTGGTTCATAATTTTGTGTGGGTCATAACTTTTGCGGCGAAAATGATTGCATAGGAAAAAATCCCCTAAAAATGCACAAAACCCCGTTGCAAATACCTTTTTAATAACAAAAAGAAATAGCCTTTACATTTGTGTGGGACTTTGGCCACCACAAATACAATATTTCCACCGTAAATTTGGGTGGGCATTATGCTCGCCGCAATATCATGTAACTCTTGTAGTTTTTTTTTAAGGTAGTTTGTTGTAAATCCCCAATTACACTTGCCTTATAAATCAAAAAAGTTTTACTATATTCCCCCCAACTTCAATAAAACCATGATTTTCTAATAAATTTCCACTTATTCTAAGACAAGGGACAATACTTTAGTAAACAGTGATGGTTCAAGTTTTATATTTCAAAAGAATACAAATTTGCATTATGATTCAAAACAGAAATGGATTTTGAAAAAAGGACAAGTTTCGATGGGCGAAATTGGCTCGCCTCGCGAATTTGACAGCTCCAGAACTGATATGAATTTTGACATGTTGCCTCAAATGGGCTATCAAATTCCCATTTCTCGCAGGGTAGGTTTTATGTGGTAAAGTGTTTATACTCAATTTCAAAAACAATTGCCTTGATCATATCCATGTTATCAAACTTACCAAACAAATACGAAGGTTCAACATAAAATAATTGAGTTAAAACAAAAAATTTGTCAACCTCCATGCATTTTTAAACAATGAAAAGCTACCTCACATTTTTTGCTTGTTCTAGATATTTCAAGGTTAAGCATGCTATTGAGGAGAAATGAATGAAATAAACTTGCAAAAAGTAACAAACATTTCAAAGTCATGCTAATATACTAGTCAAAGAGAGCAAGTTGTTGGGAAGAAGGAGGGTAAAAAAGAGGTGACGGTGACGAATGAGGGGGAAGTAGTTATTGGGAAGAAGGATGGAGTCTTTTATTTGCCTCAAGGGGGGGAAAGAATTCTTATACTAAGTGGTGACTTCAAATAGGGGTTGTGTATGCAAATCCTGTTTAACCTTTATTTAGTTTAATTAGTCTTTTATTGTTTTAAGAACCTTTATTTGAGTTTTAGGTACCTTTTATGCTTTCTAATTTTTGTTTGAATGATCAGTCGTGTAAGATGTTCAAAGATATAACACTATCGATATAAGAAGATGTAGAACTAATGAGGATTTTGGAGCTACATCATTGAAGATCACTTAGTACGGGTTAAACAAGTGTACAATCTTTGATCCCTTATTTGCAAGTCTTAAGGAAAAAACTTACATGAGTTAGCTCTAATGATTATAGTATGAGGAATAATGAATATGTTGATTCGTAAGAGATAAGGCTGGCAACTCATAGGAGAAAGTATCAAAGGACACATCTTGGTGATGTAGGAAGCTACAACGCTACAACGTTACAACGTATCAGACATCATCTAGTGGATATGCACTAAAGTCGGTCCTGAACATCTTGTGTTTGGAAAGGAAGATAAAAGAGTGTCAAATAGTACACAAAAGGGATAAGGTATATTCCTAGTCTTAATGAAAAAGGGCACTAAAGAATAAGAAATGACTTGTACTATAAAAGGACAACAAGCCTTCATCTACAAGTGTGTTCGTGGTGAGTTGTGTTATGCTTAATAGAATAGAGATTGGAGGAAGCAGCCTCCATTCAACCCTAGCCACCATCTTAGAGATTCAAATCACTTTTCTTCATCTCATACCTTCATCCATTTCATCTTGAAAGAATAGTAGTTAGATAAACCACTTTTGTGGTTAAGAAATGACTATGTAATAATTATGTTTGCAAGTTTAGTTTGTTACAATCTTTAAAGCTTCTTTTAAACAAACTATTTTAATGTTAATCTTTGAAAGTAAAACTTAGCTACTTTTTCATTCATTGCCAAATTCCTTTAGACCGAAGGAGATAGGAATGGAACTGTTTGTTTAATACGAGTTACGTCCCTAAGTAGTAAAAGGAGACAGGAACAAGAATAAATGCTTAAAGTTAAACCAGATCTTGGAAACACCTAGATATGCACCAAGTTCTATTTAGGATTCTTGTCATAGGTCACGGCTCAGCACCTGCCATGATGGAGATCTACGGATGACCTAACCTAGTAATGTTACATGTTAAGTATTATTATTGTACCCCAAAAGGTGTGTCTTCCCATGATTAACATGACGGATGAGTTGAAAAATTCTAAGGCCACTAGGATGCCAGGAGGCTTTGTGGATCTATAGCTTTCTACATTTTTATATCGATGTATGAAGTTATAGCTTCCATAACTCAAAGTTGTAGCTTTATAAATCTTTCAAACCTCTATGTTTACGAAGTTAATTCCTTAACCACACTTTTCACATGAGCCTCTAAATATTTTTAACATGCTTTATTTACTTCTGCATTTTACTATTTAGAATCTTAAAATCTTATCTTTGTTATTAATCATTTTGGGTCTTAAATAACTAAACATATCATTTGAAAATACTTAGAACTTATTGACTCCAATCATCGTGGGATCGATACGTTACTTACTCTTTATTACTTGTTGCATATCATATACTTGCACTTAGCGCCAAGTATTCGCCTAAGGGAAAGTGTTTACAGTTGACTTCGGTAAAGGATGATGTGTAATGGGCAAAAAAAGGTGTGGTGCGAACATTGTTTGACATTAAGACTATACCGTATTTCTCCAAAAACGCATTTTGGATGCTAGTTTTGTGGATATTAATGCTATTCTCATCGGAGAAGCAAAGCTATTCATTTCTTGTTTTTGTAAGGAGAAAGTTTTGAGTGTCCTCAATGACCCTTTCGCATTCTTTAGCCAATTTTCAAAAATTTCATAAACTGGTATCCAACAACAACAATCATCGAGAGAAGTGTATGGCTGCATATGGATGGGGTCCCTTTACATGCATGGAACATTATTTTATTTTTTAAGTTGCTTGATTCTACAAAAGGACAATTTTCAAAGGTGGACTCTATTACAGGTAATAAGTATACACTTGATTATGCTCGTATTCTTAATCTCTACTTAATGTTTGGATGTTATTAACGATGTTAAAGAGATTACGATAGACAGAGTTTTGCATGGTATAGAAGAGGTTCAGGGTTGAGGGTGGTAGTTGGTCTGAAGATAATATGGTTAGTGTGGTGGGGAACGAAATCCAAACGTTCTTTTGATCGGATTTTTGGTTAGAGGATGACCCATTAAGTAATAATTTCATACAATATGTTGTTGAATCAAATGATTTGCTTAGCTAAATCAAATGATTTATGTTGCTGAGATGTGTTCTAGGTTGGGGAGTTAGGGGAGAAGTGTGGAAGTGGTGGCGTAGGTTACTAGCTTGGGAAGAGGAACATGTGGGGGAGTGTTGTGCTTTTCTATTTAACATGTTTTTGCAAGATGATGTAGAAGATATTTGGGACTAGAATCTTGATACAGAGAAAGGATACACAGTCAGCAGCGTGTGTACCACATGTTATCAAACGTGGAGCACGGTGTTCAACATAATATTTCATGACCCAATTTAAAACAAAGCAGCTACGTTGAATGTTTCTCTGTTTGCTTGGCAGTTGTTATATAATCGTCTTCCAACTAATGATAGCCTGCTTCGTCGTCGAGTTCTCCCGACTAATTCTAATTTATCCACCGGTGGATGCGGGTTGGAGGAAAATGCAAACAATATTTTTATGTTTTGTGACACTTTTGGAGTTTATTATTTTTATTTTTACAATGGATTGGTATCTCTTCAGCATGCTCGAATGATCTTGACGACCACTTCATCCAATTTGTGGATTTAGGAGGTAACTAAAAAAAATGTTCCTCTCTTCAATTAATTTGATTGGCTTGTGCTATAGGTAATTTGGAAGGAGAGATATTGTGTATCTTCCATAAAGAAGTCCTTGATGCATCAATTAATTGATAAAGTGAAGTTTTTTTCTTTTGAAGGAATTCATTTTGATAGTTGAAAGCAAAAAATGATAATTTAGCTTTTGTTTTTCATTTTATTTTGGCTAAATCTTGTCCAAAGTTTGAGTGTTGTTACCTAGCTTTTGATCTTGCTCATTCTCTTCATAGCTACTTTGCTTTTGTTTTATATCATTTTTTTTAAGAAAGATGCTTATAATATTTCATTAATAATAACTTGTTCAATACAACAAAGTAAAATAGAATAAATGATAAAACTAGCTGATAATGTGGCGGTAATAATCTGACCAAATTCAATAGTGATGATGGTCGAAAGCATTTACCATATGTTTGGAATCTAAAGCATAATCCACATTCTCGAACCTCATGTGGTCAAGCCATTCTAGTGCATAATATAGACCTGAGGCTTCACCTAAATTAACCGTGCACACAATCACACAGCAGGGATGAGAATGGTTTTATCTAGCACAAAGTTAACCATCCTTTTGTTTAATATATTTCATTTTAACTATATTTTGGATTCATTTAATTAAATGATGTATGTAGTCTTTATTACAGACCACATACATCAACCACATACATCATTTAATGAATAAATCTAAAATATTATTTTTTGATTATAATAGTGACCAGCGGGTATATATATACTCCCTCCGGTCACTATTATAAGCAAAATTTCACTTTTTAGATACATTGAATAATTAATGTATCAAGTCTATAATAAAGACTAGATACATTAACTATTTAATGTATTTAAAAAGTCAAATTTTGCTTATAATAGTGACCGGAGGGAGTACATGAACAGGTTCCCATATGAGTTTTTGCTGCTTCTCCCTATATGAACCGGTTCTTGTAGTAAAGTAGGTCAGGGGTCGTATAATTAATAAGAATTAAAATTTAAATAAATAACAGCACAATTTTCAAAGTATTAATAAATTATATTCCATAAAACTCAAACAATATAATGAAATGGTCTAAGAGGCATTCATCACCGCAAACCAAAGAAAAAGCAAGACAAATTCAACGACAGAAAAAATAACAAACAACGTTTGGTAGCCCCGAAACTGATATTCTAAAAAACAAAGGTGCCTAAGACCAAAGCAACTCCAACACCAACAGAGCCTCTTAACCTATGAGAACCCGAATGAGTAGGAGATGGTGCAGGAGAATTCTCGTCGACAGGAGTTGTAGTCGGAGCAGTCTTGCCGGTATCACTTGGTGAAGGAGCAGTCTTGCCGGTTGCACTTGGTGAAGGTGCAACTGTAGTAGGTGATGACGGAGTGCGATGGTGGTTTGGTGACAAAACAACAACGATCAACTTTTCACCTTTTTGACAATTCTCAACGATTCCACTTATGAAGAAAAAGGGACCTGACTTGTCAAATTTGAAGGTTGAATCACCATCATCCAACTTAAAAATTGGGTTTTTAGTGTTGCATGAATCATAGTCCTGTTTGTTAACCACCAATACCGAATCGGATCCTTTGTTATACTTAAAATCTGCAGGCCAAAAACACCATCATCGAAAATAACACTAAATTTCACACTTTTTGTTAAAAATAATTTGTTGGAATAATTTTAGGGTTAAATATTAAAAAGGATTGAATAACAAAGTATAAATTCTTTTCCCCTAAAAAAAAATATATAATTTCTTTTGGTTTATTACCTATAAAAAGTTCAAGTCAATACACATTATATTTTTTTGTCTGGTCAAGGTCAATACACATTAACTAATTCATTAAAATATACAAAAAAAGGTGATTTTATAAAATAAAACAATTGCTCAAAAAAAACAAAAAAAACAAAAAATTAAAGCTTTGTCAAAAAAAAAATATTAATTAAAGCTTATAGAGGAATAAAGAGGGTGTATATATGCTCGCAAAAGAAAAAATCGATATATATATATATATATATATATATATATATATATATATATATTGGTCACCGACACATTCCAGAGAAAAATGATAAATATATTTAACCAAAATTTGATTGTATTTTTGTATAAAATATGATCATAGACAAAGTTTGGTTGTTTCAAAAGAAAAAACTTAACAGACAAATATATACTATGATGTATATCAAAGTGTTCAAAATTTAGAGATGAAAAAAATAATAAAAATAGGGTTTGGACTTACAAAGTGTATCGTTTACTTGAAACCTATTTTTCTCAGCCCAGTGACTGTAATCAGCTGAAGGTTTCACAGCCCAGCCATGTTTGCCACCAACATGAAATTTGTAAGCAGATGACAATGATGAGCTGAGAATCATCATTGACACAAAGAAAAGGAAAGTGAACTTCATTGTTGCCATTGATTAATTTCTCAATGAAGAATTTGATATATACCTAAAATATTCAGAGAGAGAATCTTATATGATGATATTAATTGAAAGATGAAAAGAGTGAAGAGGTGGTAGTGTTTATATAGTGAGATTATGATGATGTGACCGTTGTAAATTCGTTACAATGTGATATCGATACTATAGGCGGTTTCCAATAGATGCTATTAATTTCCGCGTTTTGCTATATTTATTGTTATTATTATATACGGTGAATATTTTTGAATTCAATTCAGATTTGTTTAAAGAATTTTTATATATAAAAAATAACAAAGATTAATTTTATTTATAAAAAATTAAAATGAATTTTTAAAAGGGAAAAGGATAGGTGTAACTGATTCCTTTTTTGTATTCAAAGAAAAACTAATTCCTTTTGAGACTTTTTTTCTTAAGAACCTTTTTAGACTATCAAAAGTAAGTAATTCCTTTAATAAAAATTTTAATTAAAAAAAAATCGAATTCCTGTTTTAAAAGATATACACGTAATTAATGTGTTTGAAATTTTCAAAGAAAGTTGATTCAAGGAATATACTATTTACAACTATGGAGAAGTGGTTTGGATTCTCTCGATTACATGAGAGAGTACAGTGAAATCATGTCCATTAAAAATAAATGTATATAAAAATATTAAATTTTAATAAATATTGAAAATAAGAGAAAAGATATTTAATGGTGCAGATTATACACTGCAAAAAACATGAGAGATTTTTCACTGGAGCAGATCCATTCTCATGGAGGGTTTTTCATTAATTAAAATGGATCTTAACTTTTACTTTTTGACTGCAAGGATTCAAACTTAATGTAAATTGTAAGGATAAATTATTTTTTTGTCTAAATATTAGGATTTAAGATAAAGTATAAAATACGTACCTACGACTCTATACATAAGACCTTTTTTTTAAAAGACAAATGCTAAAGAGCATTCTAGAGCACTTTTAAAATATAAAAAATGGCAAAATTTTATTGAAGTTTGTATATATATTGCATTGGAAATTGAAGTTTTAATTTTTTTAAAGAATAATTTCTTCATTAGATATGTTTAAAATGTGTCATGGAGGCACTCATTAACAAGACCATTTTTTAAATTATTTTCGCATATTTCCATACTTCTATCGTTTGTTTTGTGATTTCGCCGTCTTAGCACAACTCTGTTTATTTTGATTTTCCATCTTTGTGCAATGTGTTTTTATTTCACGTGTTAGTGCGGTATTTATTTGATTCAGATTGAAAGATTAGTTTTGATCAAGTGCATATCCAATCAATGATTTTGGCGTCATAAACCGTTGCTGATCCGAAGACATGAATATTCCAAAGAATTGAATATAGTTATATTTAAAGACATATGTACATTGTAGTTTTATGTTATTGACATGAATGTGAGTTTGTTCGCAGATTAATTTTTTTTGTTTTTAACGAATTTGAATTTATATTGTATCGATATACTCTATTAATTTAAATGAATGAATATTGTTTATTTTTGTAAAAAAAAAATAGATAAATGATTTGTCTTTAAGATCTCTTCTTTTAATTAAGGGTATTTTGTGAGAAAAAAAAAATATTCCTCGATATTTGGTCTATAAATATAGACAACAAAATTTGACAAAAGGGTCTTATAAATAGGGACGAATGAAGTATATATTCAAACAAAGATAAAAAAAATATATATATATTCACTTGATTTTAATTTCATTACACTGTCTTTGTTTGGGTTGTAATTTCTATACATTATCAAAGAACACTAATTTTACACATGCATTCAATCAAAACATGTCATATAGACATTAGTTGAAATATTTTATGAATTAGCGTTATGTTTGATTTGAGTGAACGCATGTCTAAACAAAGTTATTCTGACGTAAATATGTGTTTTTGTCAACAAAAGACAAGTATTTATTTCGATCATATCCACTAAATAGTTTATTTATTTTCTAATTAATTCCTAATTTTATTTCAACATCTTTTTTTCAATAATTTTCCCTTAGATAATTATAAAATAATAATTTTATTTTGATTGTTAATTTCTATCTTTCCAAGAATGTTCTCTTAGTAAGAAAAAAAAAACCGTTTACAATACTAATTTTTCATAGCTAGCATAAATATCTCAATAAATTACACGAACTATACGTTAATTTTTTTGTTTATTTCATTATTATTTCGTGTTTAGATAAGTTTTTATGTTCCTATATACCATGTGTGTAACCATCATTACTAGTTCTTATATGTTATAATCAGATTTAAGTGTCTCTTGTCATAAACGATCGTGGAAGACTGATTCTCGTAACATGAAAATTATATCTTGGCGGTATTCCATAGGGATATACTGTGACATTTTTCCTTCGAATTAATGTACTTGTCACAAAACTAGTCTTAACTTGACCAATAACCGATTTGAAGGAACTTCCCCTTAAGAAATTAGATCAAAATTTCAAGGCATGCTAATCTCTTGTTTATCTTCATTTGAATTGTTATCATTGTTGTTTTCATCGGCACTACTTCTTCAAGAAATAATGGTTCACTGAGTTTGCCAATTTGTTGTCGTGAATATATCATTGTTTCGAATAGTTATTATCATTGTTTATCTATTTTTTATGCATATGTTTTATGGCTGAAAACTTGACATCGATGATCTCAAACTAATGGTTCAGTGAGCGTGCCAACTTGTTGTCGTGAATATATTTATCTTCAAAAAATAAACTTGAAAGACCAATCTATGGTTCAAGTTAGATTCTTTGGAGGTTCTTAGTTGATAGATTTAAGGTTACAAACACACAGTTAGAGATCGAAGAAATGTATGGATGTAATAACCTAAAGTAAAAACACACAAGAAAGAAAAGTAAAGGAACAAACTGTGCAAAAGAAGAAAAAAAAAATATACTAATACATATAAGTTTAAGTTTCATACATCGTTCAACTTTGCCACTGTGAGGGTAGATGTGTTATCTATAGATGTAATTTGTGGAATGGAAATGAACTCTTTTACATTTTATTCTTATAAACTAAAAAATAAACTAACTCATAACATGCAAAGTGTTATGCGTCTTTTAACTTCTAAGAATCTTCTTTTGCAAGTTTCTCTTTGATATTTGAATCTTTAATGTTGGGAAACACAAAACTGCTTTGCGTAAGACTTCTCAAGTGCGGTTCACATGACAACTTTTAGAAATTGCATAATTTTGAAATCTTCAAATGACTTTGGACGTTACTTTTGTTTTTTCGAGAAAAATTAAACTAGTTCATTCGAAACACTGATATTCAAAATTTACCCATATCACATGTACAAATAAAAGAGATCTCGTATATTAAAATTTATTATATGTGTCAGTTGCAATTGAAAATTATTTGATGACCATATGTAAAGTAATTTTGTTTTTTATGTTTTTTCTGAATTTGACAAATCATGGATATATTGTAAAAAAATAATATTGCAAGTTCAATTCCCTTTTTCTCCTTTCTAATATTGATTGTTGATGCAATTTCTTTTCTGCTACAAAAAGATCAAGGTCCCCCCTTTCTTTTAATAAACAACATCAATGCCTAGTCTTTTTTATCATAAAAAATATGAATACCTATTCTTTTTTTACTTGATAAATATGAATACCTTGTGTGTCTCTCCTGCGGCTACATGTGTCACGCTCTAGTGTGAAAACAAAAATAAAGACTGCAAATTGTCTAATTTGGCAACAAAAAAAGAGGTATTTCGATTGATCTCAACTCGAAATGTATAGTACCTTTTTTTTATCAAACGTCAAAACACTCACGTCCATTCATTTCAGTGTTTAAGCCAGTACCGGATATACACATTATTTATTTTTACTAGTACTAGTATAAAGACGGACATTTACATGACTGTGTTATCGTTTTTATTGATCAAAATAATAGAAGATGAAAAATTGAATCCAATTACTTAGAGTATAGAGTTAAGCTATTTGATCGTTAAGGAATGATATAAATTCTTGAAAAAAATATAAGAAATGATAAATAGTAAAATAAAATTTAAGCGAAGGTTAAAATTAAAATAAAAAGTATATACCAAAACTTAGTATTTATTTTATATAAAAGTATAGATATTTGAAAATTTTGATTATTTAATTAAAAATAAGATAGTTTATATAAAGTGTAAAATTGAAAAGAAAAAAGTCACACATGAAATTCATATTCTTTTATATATAAGTATATATCAAAACCTTCCCTCAATATATATATATATATATATATATATATATATATATATATATATATATATATATATATATATATATCAAAACCTCTTGACTCAAGGACAAAAGGAAATGTAGAGAAAATACAGAAACTCTCTAATATTCTTAAAAAAAAATTAATATTATTTGAATTGAATGTTTCAATGTTTGAATTCTTGAATATGCCAAAACACATGTTTATGAGCCTTATTTATACTACTATAGTAAGACTCCACATAGAAAGATCTAGAAACATTTAATGCTACTTAATTACAAGAACTATCTAGAGATGCTAATATCTAGTTCATGTGCCTAGAAAGTTCTAGAGATGCTAAGATGATCCTAAGCACTATGACTTTATTTTGTAATATTCTTAAAAGTTCTTCGACATTTTGAAAGTTTGATAATGTTCTATATTATTCTCCATAATTCTCTATCACCTCTCCGTCCATTCTCTCTGGAAATCAACCCTACCACTGCCCTCTTCTCTTTCATCCAAAACTTCCCCTTCTAGATGTAATCCATGGTGACTACTGGTGCGGCCGTGTCTCCTGACATTGCGACACCATCAATTTTTCTACTTTCCTTATGAAGTTGTTAACAAAGCAAAAGATTTCCTTAAAAAAATGTAAAAGATTTGAAAAAATTCATGCAGCATGTCACATCATCCATTTTACACAATTAGATGTTGCAAAGGACTAAAAAAGAATAATCATATTATTAAGAGAGTGAAATTTTTAAAAAATAAAATAAAAATACAGAGGAAAACCAAGAACTCGTCCATATAGTAAGGGTTGAAAAGGCCTTTAACCCTGTTTCATAAACAAAACAAAAAAAGGCCTTTAACCCTTGACATACAATATTAAGGTGAGTAGAACCAACAATAACATGATTAACAAAGGGTGGAAATGGTTACATGAATTTACTACAACTACAAATAAAGAAAGAAAGAAGAAAAAAAAATCATTCCACTAAACTTAGTATTTTAAATTAGGGTAATGTTAACTGGTGCTCCGTAGGCACTAGTTAAAAAGTCAAATGTAGTAAGTATTACATTAGAACTTGTATTGTCAACTTTTTAAAAATCTAACAAATGTTACTTTTATTTTAAAACTTCCTTTTTTTTAGTTTCATTAACCAATACGTCACTGGTTAACATGACTCTTTAAATTATTAGACTAAATTATGTAACCGAGGAAGTCCAATATTCATGTCCTTGCTTGCATTCCCAAGTGAAGTTTGTTGGGGAGAAGTCTTCATAGCTCTAAGAGCATCCACATCCATGCCATCCATATGGGTGGTATAAATGGACCCCACTAAATATATTATATTACTTCACACTTCTCAATTATTTAAACCACTCACTTACATTTTTCAAACATCCATACCACTCATCCAAAACTCTAAAATGGGTCCCACTAAATTCAAAATATACTATAAATTTATATTTTACATTAATATGTGTAATCCAAACAAATTAATTTAATTATATCATAACACATTAAAAAGAAAACAACATATATTCAAAAAAATTAAAAATATAAGAAAAAATATTAAATAGCACAATACATGACATTTTGTAATAAAAAAAAAAAACTCACTACATGATACAAATAAGTTATAAGAAAATACAATAAAAAATTTGTAGACATTAAAATAAACTACTAGCACAAAATATAATGAAAGTTTAAAATAATTTTTAGTTGTGGTTATTCTCATGCCTAAAATGTTCCCATATATGTTCTATTAAGTCTTGTTGAAGGTGTCGATGAATTTGCTTATCGCGAACATGGTGTCTTCTACGTAGAAACTCTTGAAAATCACTATTAGAATCGTTTGGTGGTGCAGTTGGATCATTGCCTATATGATCATAAGAATAATCAAAGTTGCCACCATATGTGGCACGTTCGTCTTCAACAATCATGTTGTGCAATATGATGCACGTATCCATTATACGCTTTAGTGAATTGAGGTGCCAAGATCGAGCCGGATTACGTATGATTGCAAATCGCGATTGGAGAACTCCAAATGCTCGTTCTATATCTTTCCTTGCGCCTTCTTGATGTTGGGCAAACAATTTTCTCTTATCTCCTTGTGGCATTGAGACACTTTTCACAAATGTAGCCCATTCAGGATAAATACCATCCGATAGATAATAACCCATGTTGTATTCAGTACGATTGATTGTATAATGGACCTCAGGAGCTCGCCCTTGCATAACATCGTTGAAGACATCAGATTGGTTCAACACATTGATATCGTTGTTTGAACCCGCTACCCCAAAGAATGCGTGCCAAATACATAAGTCTTGTGAAGCAACTGCTTCAAGCATAACAGTGGGTTTACCATGATCACCTCGAACATATTGCCCTTTCAATGCAACAGGGCAATTTTTCCATTCCCAATGCATACAATCAATACTCCCCAACATACCTGGAAAACCACGTGCCTCCCCCATTCGCAGCAAGCGTTCGATGTCTTCGGTGGTTGGCTTTCGCAAATATTGTGGCCCGAATACACTTATCACACCCCTTGAAAACTTATCAACACATTTTAGTGTCGTGGTTTCACCAATTCTCAAGTATTTATCCACACTATCAGCAGATGTTCCATATGCCAACATACGAATAACAGCAGTGCATTTTTGTAGCGGTGAAATACTTGATCTACCAGTTGCGTCAATCCTCATCTGAAAATATTCATCATGTTGACTAAGAGCTTCAACTATGCGAAGAAAGACATGTTTACGCATTCGATACCTTCGACGAAATTGCTCATCTGTGTAAACCGGGGCTTCTGAAAAATAATCATTGAATAATCGCTTATGTCCGTCTTCACGATTCCTCTCTATGTTCCTTCTTTGGCGTCTAGGCCTACTTGAGCTCGCAAACTCTTCTTGAGGATTACTTTCAAAGTAAAGCCTCACAAGTTCTTCATCCATGCCGTCATTCATATAATCCATGAACATTTTTGCAATATGGGATGGATTGGAAGGATCCATTTGAAGAGAAGTTTGATAGTGAATGTGAATAATGGGAGAAGTTGAGAATGATTTTTTATTTTTGTGAAGGGAAGAAGTTGGAAATGATTGTGAAGTTTGTAATACATGTTATATCATTTATAGAGATATGAAAAACGGCTAGTTTAACTAAGATTGAGTTTGAATAACGGCTAGTTTAAGTAACGGCTAGTTTGACTAAGATTGAGTTTGAATAACGGCTAGTTTGAATAACGGCTAGTATAAGTAACGGCTAGTTTGACTAAGATTGAGTTTGAATAACGGCTAGTTTGAATAACGGCTAGTTTAAGTAACAACTAGTTTGACTAAGATTGAGTTTGAATAAATGTTAGTTTGACTAAAATTGATGATTTTAAATATTGTACTACAGTTTATATACAATTCACGTATGAAATACTATAATATGGATACAATATAGTGCTCATGTATAACAAATATTATTCACTTCTTAAATACTACACACTTAAATACTACACATTGGATGCAATATAGTGCTCACGTTTCTTGAAGCTTTTTTTTTTTTTTTATAATTCATGTACGAAAAATATAAAACATAAATTAAATCCAACATACATAATAACTTCATTTAAGTCCATAATTAAATCCAACATACATAGAAATAGCTAGTCATATACTGAAAATTATAATAGCAACATACATAATAATATCACTCAAGTCCATATTTAGATCTAATCACGCCACACAAATATTCATAATCTTTTAGTTGCCTTGGATTCATATTTGATGTATCCTTCAAGAGTATTTCTAAATCATTGATCTTCATCCTTTCTCTATCATTCTCAGCCTTTTGCAGCTCTGCATCAACCCTTTTTCTCTCTATCTCAACCTTTTCACTCTCAAAACGTGCATAATCACGTGCAAACCCTGACATTATTTCAATTCTTTTGTTCAAGTCATTTTTCAAAGCATCAAATTTAGGAGTAGACTTGTCCACGAACTTTTCTTTTTCCTTCCTTTTGGCTGCCTTTTGACCGAGTGGACGTAATTGTAGATTGTATTCGCTTGTTGGTGTCGGTGGGTTGGAAGATGCCGAATACGCTCCAGAAGCTGAATTCTTTGTTCTTTTTTCAGAAGGTTCTGATGAACCCGCACGCCACTTGGGTTCATCTTTCAATAATCTCCATGCATTCTCAAATGTGAAATTTTCATGTTTGTCTTGGTAATAAATATCTTTTGCTGCCGAAATGATGTCGCTCTCGGAGGTACCGCTTTTCTTTAGAGCGACGACATCTTTGTAGCACCCAACAAACTTTAGAATAGATGGATTAATCTGTTTGTGCCATCGACTTTTTAGTGACGTTGGATTCCTCTCTTGTGAATTCTTGTCGCGATGGTTGTTATAAGCTTCACCAATCCTCTTCCAAAAACTATCTCCTCTTTGATCAACCCCAACAATTGGATCCTTTGAAATATTGAGCCATGATTGAATGAGAAGTTCATCCTCCTTTGGTTGAAATCTTACTTTTGAAGTCTTCACAACCGATGTAGTTCCAACTTCTTCATTAAGGTTAATAGTTTCCAAGCCACCTTGAGTGTCAACTTGTGGTGTTTCAAGCTCTTGATTATTTAATTGCACACCACTACTACCCATTTGAACCCCATGAAACATATTGGAACTATTTGATTGAGAAGAAAAGTGTTGATAGGGGTAAGGTGGTGTATGATATGGGTAATTTCCAAAGTGTTGATTATTTTGTGGATTTGAGGTAAAAATAGAATTTTGAAAATTTGGGTTATAATTTAGATTAGGGATATTGGATGCATTTTCAAAGGATGGTGCATTTTGTTGATTTGGGATAGGTGGAGAATTGCCAAAATTTTGCATGTTATTGAACCAAAAATCATGGGGATTGGGGTTCATTTTGCAAATGAAATGTATAGAAGAAACAATTAAAAGGAGGTAAAATAAATAGGTTAAATATAGAACAAATGTGAATGAAAAAATTGAATAGTTAAAACTAACTTTTATAACAAAATAAATGCAACGGTTGTTATTATAAATGCAACGGTAACAAAATAAATTTGAAGAAGTGCCAACGGTAATAAATTGGAAACGGTGGAAAATTAATAGGCAAAATAAGAGGCAAATTTGAAGAAGTGCCAACGGTAAAAAATTGGAAACGTGGAAAATAATAGGCAAATTTGAAGAAGTGTTTGTTAAACAATAAAATAATAGGAAAAAGAACAAAAGCTAAAGTGGTTTAGTTTGGAAACGGTGGAAAAGAAAGCTACCAATAGTTCAACAAATATCCATACTTCTCTGACATATAGTGTAACATGTGGATCAAAAAAGACAAAAGACACCATGGATAATTATGCTCTAAGAAGGAACTCCCATCCATTATTCTTATTGATAAGAGCAGGATATTGTTGTCAATTGATTTTTATATTATTGAAAATAGAATTTTAATGTGGTAACTTGAGAAGTTAATAACGAAGCTTCAATGAGCTTAGTTTGAATGCATTGAATGCAAACAAGTTTCGATATAGAGGAATGCAATTTTGAGATTGTCTCGAAGTTCATATAGTATTTTATAAAAATTAACGGTGTCAAACTTTCTTTGAAATCTCAAACAGCATACAATTTTTAATATGAAAAAGTAATACGATTCGAGTGTAAAACATTTATGCACACGGAGTAACTTGAAATTTAGTGTAAATAAAATAAAAATGTGCTGAAAAAAAAAAAAGAAATGAGTTTATAATTATTGTCATAATTTTCTACCCATTTGTGGAAAATTTCATGAATTGACTAAAATCTAAGGACTAATTTTATGAATGAAAATTTTTGGAGGGATTAAAATCCTAAGTAAAATTTTAGAGGAGATCATTTACTTATTTAACCCTTAAATCAAAGAACTTTATTTTTATTAAATGTAAGGAACTTCATTTATGTTTTTATTGAATCAATTATCTTTGTTCTTATTATAATGTATGAATATTATGTTTTGTTAAAAGAGAAGAAAATGCATGTGATAAAGTTTTGTTTTTAAATTTCAACTAAAAAAATTAACAATTTTTTTTATATTCTTTACAAATGTTATCCATGGATATCTGTGTATAAATCTAGAGGTGCATCAAAATCCGTGGATTACCCTCTAAAATAATATCCGCACGGATATGGATAGGGTACGACACAAATATTAAACTATTTGCATTCATGGATATCCATTTACATGGAAATCTTGTTCTATGTACATTTTGATCTCTAAAGTCTTCTCTTTCTTAGAATGGGATAAATTTCGTTGATAATAAAAACATACATTTCTTCCATTCATTAAAAAAAAAATTAAAGCAACAATCTACCATTTTTTACATCAAAACAAAACGATAAAAAATAAAATAAAGCAACAATCTACCATTATTTACAACAAAACAAAACGATAAAAATACTAAATATACACCATAGCATTTCAAATTAATAGATCAATCGATGCAACTGAATAAGGAGGAAGTGCAACACTCATGTCCTTGCTTGCATTCGCAAGTGAAGTTCGTTGGGGCGAAATCTTCATTGGCTCTGCGAAGGAATTCTCATCCATTATATTGGAAGATGTAAGCACTGCCATTGATGAACCAGATGGTTGCACATTTGTACTTAACCCATTTATTAAAATTCCTAAGTTCTGAGAGGCTTTTGCATAGTTTACTACCTTCACTCTTAGATAATTTTTCCCATTTTGAGAATTTTTATACTGAATTGCGGATGCAACAACTGAAGTAGGAGAATTTTGGAGAGTTGAATTAAGCAAGAGTGCTCCACTGGATTCAACAAAGAAGGTTTGGATCCAATAACTTGGAGTTCCATATTTCTGATAAGAGTTGAAAACAATTGCATCTGGCCACCACGTCCACGTCGCGTTAGCTTCTTTGATCTTCGTTAGATTCATGTTGATGTTCATTAAAAGGGGTGCATATGAAGCCATGATGATGACGTCGCTATTCCTCTCAATTCCAATAAGGAATGCAGCTTCAGCCACAGCTGCATAAAGAGTTCCATGACCAGCATCTCCCTGCCAAACAGCATACTCACTAACAAATGCCTTTGGACCGGATCTCGGTGCCTTATCAAACCTGGTATTCCTAGAAAACATGTCTGGAGAACTTGTATAGACATGGTATTCGTAGATATCTGCCGGATGTTTTAGTGGATGTTCAGAACCGTCGCAGTTTGAGATAATTTGAATATCAGGATAAGTGCGTTTTATAGCTTCATAAAATTTCATGTAATTTCCTTCATAATACTGCATACCACAATCTTCATTTCCAATAGCAACAAATTTCAAATTAAATGGTTGAGGATGTCCCATGGAAGCCCTAAGAGAACCCCATTGTGAATTGGCATGACCTCTAGCAAACTCAATACCATCTAGGGCTTCTTGGACCCATGGTCCAATGTTAGCAGTACTAATTTCGTCGCTGCGGCTAATACCGGCATTAAACACCCATATAGGTAATGCACCAAGATCCTCAGCTAGTTGGAGACCTTCAAAATAACCTAATCCATCATCACTCCAATAACCGTAAACGTCGTTCCAGTGGCCAGATCTCTCTTCCCTTGGCCCAACTGTTTCTTTCCACCTAAAAGCATATTTTAGACTGTTTCCTTCAACATAAGTACCACCCAAGAACCTTAAAAAATTTGGTTTCAAATCCGCCACCATTTTAAAAAGATTGCTACGAAAACCGTTATATGTATCTAACGGCATAGCTGACACTTGATCTAACCATACCACACCTTTCGTTTTTGTTGTTATTTGTAAACTAGAATTATGATTAGTACCTTTAGCTTTAATAGTTCTCTCCATCTTACTCCATTTTGTAACATTAAATCCATCAGCCCTAATGCTTTTTGAACCCAATTTTGCACCATCATCGCCGACAAATGAAACTCTTAAATCAATTGGACCAAGTGATCTAACATACAAAACAACCTTATAAATTTTACCTTGCTCAATGTTCATGCCCCAATAACCAGGATTAGAGATACCAACACCGCTGCGTGGACAAGATTTTCCTTGACAAAGAATATCCATGCGTAATGCGACTTTGTTACGCTCAAAAGAAGAGGACATATCAGTTGATACAGTAATGGAAGATTTATTCTGATCTCCAATAATTGTCCATGGATCTATTCTTGAGGAATCATTAAGGCCACGGAATCCTGCTTCGAAACCTTTATTTTTCACAAGTTCTGCCCATAATCCTCAAGCTCCTGCATGATTAATCTCCTCATAAAATACTCCAAACAATGTGTCTGGAATATGCCTTCCAGCAGAACCTGCATCTATAACTAGTTTTGGTATGATCTGGCTAGCATTAGCATTAGCATTAGCATCAGCATGGCATTCAAAAATGACCAAACACACAATCAAAGAGAAAATAAAAGCACGAAAGGAACAAGAGAAATACATTTTTTTTCAAGAATGTATACAATTTTTGGTGGATTTGACTTAAATGTAATGTGTATAATTTCAGTTTTTAATTCTTATCCATCTTATCTCGGGTGTTTAGTACTTTCAAATTCTTAATTATCGTTATTTTATTACTTAGGTGTGTGTTTGGTTGCACTTTTCTTGGCTTTTCTTTGGATTAATATTGACTCTTTTGTTTTCAATTTGTGGCTTATCCTTACCTTGTGTTGTAAATAGTTTTTTTAGTGATTTTTAGTTTATTATTTCAAAAACACAATTCTTACGTACATAGTAGTTCAATTAAAAAATAAAATATTTATAAACAATGTATCGAACAAACAAAAATACTTTTTTAGGAAATTTGAAAATGCACTTGAAATTATCTTAACAAGCCTGCTCATTCTACACAGATGTGCCATTAATTTGTGTTAATGCAAACAAATGACAAGAAATTAAATGCATACAGTAGTTTTCCATATAAAAAAACAAAAAAAAAAGTTGTTTTTTTATATTTAGTAGAGAACTTTGAAATGTGTCTTCCCTAAAAAAAAAAACTTCGAAATGTGTCTAAAAGTCCTAATTCCTAACTCAACTAGCAAATGTCGAAATTGCAAGCTTGAACGTCGTGACTTGGGTTCGAACCCGGGACCTCAGAGTTGTGTTTGAGTTTAATTTCAGTAGATTACCACTTCATTTAAAAAAAATCTTTAAAATGCATATTAATTTGTAAATTTATAAAAGATTTGGGATGACCTAGTGGTTGTTAATGTAATTGACACTTTTGTATTAAGTTCAAATTCCATGTTTTACAATTTTTATGTTTTATTCTAAGTTGACTAAAACTAAAATTATTAAGAAAAACATAAATATTGGTGATTGAACCCATTGTGAGATTCCGGTTAATTTTTATATAATACTAACACTTTTAATCCTTACATATAAAAAAATAATATTTGAGGCCCTAAAAAATTATAAGACAAGACTCCTTAGCTCACCTTGCACTTAATAAGGGCCACGCATGTAAGTTATATAATGACATAAATTTATCGTATAATGCTTCAACGACAAAATTTATAAGATTCATTATCTTACTTATTATTCTTGTAGAAAGATATAAAACAAGCAGAGATAAACTTTATGATAACAGATTCATTAATCAAAGACTTAACATCTAAAGTCTTCTATATGATTGTTGTCATAAGAATGTCTTGGATTAGCGGGAGTCTCTTTTCTTTTATGTTTTAAGTTTTGTTTTGGTATCGGTACAAATTTTATGTTATGATTATCTGCAAAAATGAAGTTTAAGAAGTTATTATTGTTATATTAGGTTTTGTATAATTTGTGCGAATATTAAATTTGCACACTTCAGTTTGATCTCATTAAAGTTTTCAGTGGCGACAACCATGATGGTCTCATTATTAACGTATGAGGTGGATCAAATCGTAAAGGAAAATTCTTAAGACTTTTTTTGGTGTTAACCCTTCGGTTTTCGAGGAAAGGGGACTTGATAATCTGGAGCTAGACCGTGAGGTAAGTATAACTACAAATAATTTTCTACCCAAGAATCGAAATTTGGATTCCCTGATTGATTCATCATTTGACGAAGCTCAATAACCACTCGAGTTCAATCACTTGTTTAGGGAAATCTAAAAATAAATAACATTCGAATGCGTGCCTACATAATTATGATGTAATGATTAAGATATGTAACCCAAGTGGGAGATTGTTGATTTTTTTTTTTTTGGTATAATAATATCTCAATTTCCTTATGTGGTCAAATATCTTTATAATAATTATATTAGTCATTTATCGTCTTGATTGATTAGTGGTCGAATTAAGTAATAATATT